>CAWUFW010000852.1:2011272-3485045 GCA_963921515.1 Calotriton arnoldi
GTGGCACAGTGAGCAAGGGACCCACGTCTGGGCATACCCATCCCACTTAGGGCGAAAAGTGTTACAGCAAACAAATGATGGACGGAATGCTGACAATGCAAACATTCTCCCCCAGTCAAAAGATCTGGGTTAAATCCATCGTTCTTTTGCCCACTACACCACCCCAGTTTGGACCCAGCCATATGCAAATCAGTCTTGACCCTGTGCCCCATGGGAACAGTCCAGACCGAACTGCCAGGCCAGGTCCTCCTGGACCGGAAACAAGCATCCTGGGACCGGTTTCAGGGCATGTCACCCTTCTTCAGCCAGGCTAGCTTGAATCCAGTGGCACAGTGAGCAAGGGACCCACGTCTGGGCATACCCATCCCACTTAGGGCGAAAAGTGTTACAGCAAACAAATGATGGACGGAATGCTGACAATGCAAACATTCTCCCCAGTCAAAAGATCTGGGTTAAATCCATCGTTCTTTTGCCCACTACACCACCCCAGTTTGGACCCAGCCATATGCAAATCAGTCTTGACCCTGTGCCCCATGGGAACAGTCCAGACCGAACTGCCAGGCCAGGTCCTCCCTGGACCGGAAACAAGCATCCTGGGACCGGTTTCAGGGTATGTCACCTTCTTCAGCCAGGCTAGCTTGAATCCAGTGGCACAGTGAGCAAGGGACCCACGTCTGGGCATACCCATCCCACTTAGGGCGAAAAGTGTTACAGCAAACAAATGATGGACGGAATGCTGACAATGCAAACATTCTCCCCCAGTCAAAAGATCTGGGTTAAATCCATCGTTCTTTTGCTTGGCAGTTCGGGCTGGACTGTTCCCATGAGGCACAGGGTCAAGACTGATTTGCATATGGCTGGGTCCAAACTGGAATGGCATGGTGAGCAAAAAAACGATGGATTTAGGCCCAGATCTCTGTACTGGGGTGAATGTATGACATTGTTCTGCATTCTGTCCATCAACTGTTGTTTTTGCATTTGTCACCCCGAGTGGGACGGGTATGGCCAGACGTGGGTCCCGTGCTCTCCATGCCACTGGAATCAAGCTATCCTGGCTGAAGAGGGGTGAAACCCCGAAACCGGTCCTAGGATGCTTGTTTCCAGTCCAGGGAGGACCTGGCTTGGCAGTTCGGGCTGGACTGTTCCCATGAGGCACAGGGTCAAGACTGATTTGCATATGGCTGGGTCCAAACTGGAATGGCATGGTGAGCAAAAAACGATGGATTTAGGCCCAGATCTCTGTACTGGGGTGAATGTATGACATTGTTCTGCATTCTGTCCATCAACTGTTGTTTTTGCATTTGTCACCCCGAGTGGGACGGGTATGGCCAGACGTGGGTCCCGTGCTCTCCATGCCACTGGAATCAAGCTATCCTGGCTGAAGAGGGGTGAAACCCCGAAACCGGTCCTAGGATGCTTGTTTCCAGTCCAGGGAGGACCTGGCTTGGCAGTTCGGGCTGGACTGTTCCCATGAGGCACAGGGTCAAGACTGATTTGCATATGGCTGGGTCCAAACTGGAATGGCATGGTGAGCAAAAAACGATGGATTTAGGCCCAGATCTCTGTACTGGGGTGAATGTATGACATTGTTCTGCATTCTGTCCATCAACTGTTGTTTTTGCATTTGTCACCCCGAGTGGGACGGGTATGGCCAGACGTGGGTCCCGTGCTTTCCATGCCACTGGAATCAAGCTATCCTGGCTGAAGAGGGGTGAAACCCCGAAACCGGTCCTAGGATGCTTGTTTCCAGTCCAGGGAGGACCTGGCTTGGCAGTTCGGGCTGGACTGTTCCCATGAGGCACAGGGTCAAGACTGATTTGCATATGGCTGGGTCCAAACTGGAATGGCATGGTGAGCAAAAAACGATGGATTTAGGCCCAGATCTCTGTACTGGGGTGAATGTATGACATTGTTCTGCATTCTGTCCATCAACTGTTGTTTTTGCATTTGTCACCCCGAGTGGGACGGGTATGGCCAGACGTGGGTCCCGTGTTCTCCATGCCACTGGAATCAAGCTATCCTGGCTGAAGAGGGGTGAAACCCCGAAACCGGTCCTAGGATGCTTGTTTCCAGTCCAGGGAGGACCTGGCTTGGCAGTTCGGGCTGGACTGTTCCCATGAGGCACAGGGTCAAGACTGATTTGCATATGGCTGGGTCCAAACTGGAATGGCATGGTGAGCAAAAAAACGATGGATTTAGGCCCAGATCTCTGTACTGGGGTGAATGTATGACATTGTTCTGCATTCTGTCCATCAACTGTTGTTTTTGCATTTGTCACCCCGAGTGGGACGGGTATGGCCAGACGTGGGTCCCGTGTTCTCCATGCCACTGGAATCAAGCTATCCTGGCTGAAGAGGGGTGAAACCCCGAAACCGGTCCTAGGATGCTTGTTTCCAGTCCAGGGAGGACCTGGCTTGGCAGTTCGGGCTGGACTGTTCCCATGAGGCACAGGGTCAAGACTGATTTGCATATGGCTGGGTCCAAACTGGAATGGCATGGTGAGCAAAAAACGATGGATTTAGGCCCAGATCTCTGTACTGGGGTGAATGTATGACATTGTTCTGCATTCTGTCCATCAACTGTTGTTTTTGCATTTGTCACCCCGAGTGGGACGGGTATGGCCAGACGTGGGTCCCGTGCTCTCCATGCCACTGGAATCAAGCTATCCTGGCTGAAGAGGGGTGAAACCCCGAAACCGGTCCTAGGATGCTTGTTTCCAGTCCAGGGAGGACCTGGCTTGGCAGTTCGGGCTGGACTGTTCCCATGAGGCACAGGGTCAAGACTGATTTGCATATGGCTGGGTCCAAACTGGAATGGCATGGTGAGCAAAAAAACGATGGATTTAGGCCCAGATCTCTGTACTGGGGTGAATGTATGACATTGTTCTGCATTCTGTCCATCAACTGTTGTTTTTGCATTTGTCACCCCGAGTGGGACGGGTATGGCCAGACGTGGGTCCCGTGCTCTCCATGCCACTGGAATCAAGCTATCCTGGCTGAAGAGGGGTGAAACCCCGAAACCGGTCCTAGGATGCTTGTTTCCAGTCCAGGGAGGACCTGGCTTGGCAGTTCGGGCTGGACTGTTCCCATGAGGCACAGGGTCAAGACTGATTTGCATATGGCTGGGTCCAAACTGGAATGGCATGGTGAGCAAAAAACGATGGATTTAGGCCCAGATCTCTGTACTGGGGTGAATGTATGACATTGTTCTGCATTCTGTCCATCAACTGTTGTTTTTGCATTTGTCACCCCGAGTGGGACGGGTATGGCCAGACGTGGGTCCCGTGCTTTCCATGCCACTGGAATCAAGCTATCCTGGCTGAAGAGGGGTGAAACCCCGAAACCGGTCCTAGGATGCTTGTTTCCAGTCCAGGGAGGACCTGGCTTGGCAGTTCGGGCTGGACTGTTCCCATGAGGCACAGGGTCAAGACTGATTTGCATATGGCTGGGTCCAAACTGGAATGGCATGGTGAGCAAAAAACGATGGATTTAGGCCCAGATCTCTGTACTGGGGTGAATGTATGACATTGTTCTGCATTCTGTCCATCAACTGTTGTTTTTGCATTTGTCACCCCGAGTGGGACGGGTATGGCCAGACGTGGGTCCCGTGTTCTCCATGCCACTGGAATCAAGCTATCCTGGCTGAAGAGGGGTGAAACCCCGAAACCGGTCCTAGGATGCTTGTTTCCAGTCCAGGGAGGACCTGGCTTGGCAGTTCGGGCTGGACTGTTCCCATGAGGCACAGGGTCAAGACTGATTTGCATATGGCTGGGTCCAAACTGGAATGGCATGGTGAGCAAAAAAACGATGGATTTAGGCCCAGATCTCTGTACTGGGGTGAATGTATGACATTGTTCTGCATTCTGTCCATCAACTGTTGTTTTTGCATTTGTCACCCCGAGTGGGACGGGTATGGCCAGACGTGGGTCCCGTGCTCTCCATGCCACTGGAATCAAGCTATCCTGGCTGAAGAGGGGTGAAACCCCGAAACCGGTCCTAGGATGCTTGTTTCCAGTCCAGGGAGGACCTGGCTTGGCAGTTCGGGCTGGACTGTTCCCATGAGGCACAGGGTCAAGACTGATTTGCATATGGCTGGGTCCAAACTGGAATGGCATGGTGAGCAAAAAACGATGGATTTAGGCCCAGATCTCTGTACTGGGGTGAATGTATGACATTGTTCTGCATTCTGTCCATCAACTGTTGTTTTTGCATTTGTCACCCCGAGTGGGACGGGTATGGCCAGACGTGGGTCCCGTGCTTTCCATGCCACTGGAATCAAGCTATCCTGGCTGAAGAGGGGTGAAACCCCGAAACCGGTCCTAGGATGCTTGTTTCCAGTCCAGGGAGGACCTGGCTTGGCAGTTCGGGCTGGACTGTTCCCATGAGGCACAGGGTCAAGACTGATTTGCATATGGCTGGGTCCAAACTGGAATGGCATGGTGAGCAAAAAACGATGGATTTAGGCCCAGATCTCTGTACTGGGGTGAATGTATGACATTGTTCTGCATTCTGTCCATCAACTGTTGTTTTTGCATTTGTCACCCCGAGTGGGACGGGTATGGCCAGACGTGGGTCCCGTGCTCTCCATGCCACTGGAATCAAGCTATCCTGGCTGAAGAGGGGTGAAACCCCGAAACCGGTCCTAGGATGCTTGTTTCCAGTCCAGGGAGGACCTGGCTTGGCAGTTCGGGCTGGACTGTTCCCATGAGGCACAGGGTCAAGACTGATTTGCATATGGCTGGGTCCAAACTGGAATGGCATGGTGAGCAAAAAAACGATGGATTTAGGCCCAGATCTCTGTACTGGGGTGAATGTATGACATTGTTCTGCATTCTGTCCATCAACTGTTGTTTTTGCATATAGCTGCTGTGTGGCAGGTGCTGGGTGCTAGGTGATGTCCAAAGCAACAGAGACAGTGATGATGGCTTTGGCCAGCTGCTGACAGATGGTGCTACGAGCTGCACCACAGGGATGGCGGAGCAGAGTCACAGGAGCAGGCAAAATAGAAAATAGGGTAGAGCTGAATAGGGCTAAGTAAGGCTGAAAGGGCTGGGTTTGACTGAATTCAGCCCTGCGCTGTTGTTTGGCAAGGCCAAGGGACTGAGTCCCTGGTAGCAAACATGGGCAGCAGTGTCTAATGGTGAGTGCCCAGGGAACAGCAGGGCCACAAACCACACCAATACCTAGCTCGGCTGCTTTCTGTGACTCCTGCACTCCTACCCTAGCGCAGCCATCCTAATGGCGTCTTGCACCACTTTGGGGCCCAACACCTCTCCTCTCCTCGCTTCTGCCTGTTTGTTTCCTGCTGCCTCTCTGGCTCAGGTCCGGCAATGCTGCTCGCTGCTCCATGTAACTGTGAGGTAGGATGGCAAAAAATGCTGAGGAGGTGGCTAGGCTGGCAGCTGGTGGATGGCCACTTTGGGCGGGGCAGGACTGAACCGGCAGGCGGCTGTGATCAGTACAGCAGGACGGGCTCATGACTCTCGCCCCTTTCCGCCACTCCCCTGGCTCTCTCCTCACCCAGCCTCAGTGAAAGCCACTTGTAGCTTACACCAGCTCGCACCGCTGCTTCGATTCTCCATACAGTTGCTGAGCTCCTCACAGCATGATTCATTCTCAGCTGCGTCTGAATTCACCACGCCCTCTCTAATTCTAAATAAGAAGTTGAGGTTATTTTCCATGATACTTCTCTCAACCTGTCAGCAGGGAATGAATGATTTGTTATATGGACCTCTGTTGGAATTGTGTATTTATCATCATATCTAGATATTTATTAGAGAGTGCATGTATACTATAGTCCAGCATGGTTTCAGCCATGTATAACACTGTAACTTTGCTTTCCATGAGATCAAATACATCAATATGTTTTATAAAACAACATTGATGACCCTGATATGCACCACATGGAATGTGTTATTTGTTTATAGGACTGATGTTTTCACATTTTTGATGAGGATTAAGCCTCACTTATATTTATTAATCAATTATGATCTAGAACTTATATTTACCATCCCATATATAAACAGTAACAGTCATATCTGAAACAATATTGGTATCGTAGTCCAGCTCAGTTTTAATCAATTGTGTGCAAAATTTTATTTTGTTGTTTTTTCATAGTAA
Source organism: Calotriton arnoldi (assembly GCA_963921515.1). Classification (NCBI taxonomy): domain Eukaryota; kingdom Metazoa; phylum Chordata; class Amphibia; order Caudata; family Salamandridae; genus Calotriton; species Calotriton arnoldi. The sequence goes on from CAWUFW010000852.1 coordinate 2,017,392, forward strand.
ACAAATGGCATGTTTGTTAGGCCTGACATCCTTGGCATGGTATTCCCCCATACGTTTTGCATTTACTCCTTCTATTTTGCTGAATTTGTTTTTGTTGTCATTAGGAGCCTGTGCATTTTACCACTGCTAACCAGTGTTGAAGTGCACGTATTCTCTTCCTAAAACCTGGTCAAATTGGACAACACCTAATTGTCACATTTAGCCATAGTGCAGGCCCTAAAGGCTTATAGGGCAGGGTGCTTTGTATTTAAAAAGCAGGACATGTCTGCTTAAGTCTTACATGACCTATCAGTGAAAATCTCCTAAAATCGTTTTCACTGCTGTAAGGCCTAACTTTCCTATTGACTAACACTGGGTTACCTAATTATATTTAATAAGTGATAGTTTGTGACTGGGAGCAGACAGAAATATGGGGTTTACAGTTACACTCAAAGAAATTGTAATTTTAAATCCTCATTAGTGGTAACGTCGGATTTAAAGGCGCAGTTCTAAAAATGCCACTTTTAGAGAGTTGACATTTTCTTTTCCTAATCATTTGTGCCTTCTGCCAGTACCCTGGGTCACATGACTGGGAATGGAACAGCTGGAGGGTTTTGTGTATTCCTTCCAGACAGTGACACAAAGGGGACTAGGTGTGGACAGGGTAGGCCATCCTGCCAGGATGGCTGGGGGCAGAGATATGCCTTGCTCCATTTACACTTCAAAGGTCTTGCCTCCACCACACACAAAGGAACCTAAAACTAGTCTTTTGTCACCCCAGACTTCTTGGAGCCTTGACAGAGGAAGAGAAGAACTTTATAGAGCCAGATGTGGGGATAATATAGAAAATTCACTGTGCTTCAAAGGCTGGCACCAGTTACAAATATTGGACATCCTGAGACACTCATCAGTAAGCTTCTGGACCTGTGGTCATCATGGAAGGACTGCCCTGCCCTGCAAAGGTCTGCCCTGCTGCTACCAGAAGACTGCCCTACATTTTAAGGACTGCCCTTCTTTCTGAGAAGGAAGACTGGACCTGCTCCCTTCATTCCAGGCTTCATGAGTGACTCCAAGTGTTAGTTGACTGCCCTCCTGTCTGTGCTACAGGAACACAACAAGGTCCAGAGGCCTCCCTGCAACTACCTAGCTGATCTGCTGCACTGGATGTGCAGCTGCCCCTACCTGAGCCCTGCTGTCCTCTGCTGGAGTGAGATCCTGATCCCCAAGAGGTGTCTCCCCAGGTCCTGGGCCCATGCTGGCATTAGTTTTGCTTCTCCAGTGATAAAAGGTGAAATCCTGATGTTTTGACTACAAACCTGCCAGTTTGCACCAAGACTCTGCCTTCAGCAATGACCTCCAACACACAGCTCTGGTGAAGCTGCCTATTCATGCTACAGTGACTATCAGGGATTACCAGCAACATAAGATCTGTAATTCACGCTACAGCAATGACAGCATGCTTTGACCACCAATGCAAAGCTCCAGCAAGGACCGCTCATGACGCCCGACTGTCTCTTCATGCTACAGCGATGATAGCTTGTACTGCCTGACTTGCACTTCACGCTACAGTGACGACCATCCATGACACTCTCCTGCTCCTTGCAGCCTCCTCCACAGCGAATGGAACTTTTTACAAGAGGTCCTAAGAAGGTAGCTTTTTCATTGGGACTAACCTGACCCCCGTATCCGGCCTGCCTCCCTATTGGGTCCGGCCTGAACTTGTTACTTTCCCATGGTCTAGCAGAACCAGATGACCATGAGTGGCACATCTCTGGTTATACTGATTGGATTTTTGCGGTTCTGGTATCATTTTATTCATTAAAAGTAACTTGGTATTTCTAAAATAAATAGGTTTTTGGTTTTTCATGTGCTCTGTTTTCATTTTATTACTGTTTGTGTGCTGCATAAATACCTTATACATTGCCTCTAAGTTAAGCATGGCTGCTTTTGTGGCAGAGGGTTAAGCACAGATTACTTTTGTGACTTTTGTGGTTATCCCTGACAGGGATTGTTGTTGTTGCCTAAGTGGGGCCTCCACCCCCCTCAACCTAATTTCTTACAATTTTCATATTGTGGTTTCTGTAATTTTAGAATGAAATTCACACTCTAAGCAACTGCCTACTGACACATAATTGGACTTTCTATGCAGAAGTTTTGTGGTCTAATTGTTTGGATACCACCACATTGGCATCACACTATAGTTTCAGCTTTGTATAAAATTTTAGGTCTAGTTGTTTTTCCTGCAACCACATTGGAAGGCGATTTTCTGTCACCAGTATAAACAAACAAGTAACATGCTATTCATGAGAGACACACACAGAGCTTCACACGCCTATCCATTTCTTGAACAACTAATCCCCCACCACCATGCTAAACTAACTAAACTGCTTGTGTTCACCATAGTAAAGCACATCCTTCTTGTACACCAACTGTACCAATATGTAATATATTGTATTCTGATTTATAGATTGAGCAGATTACCACAAATATAATCACTTACTTAAATTGACAGCTCAAAGCATCCTGCCATTTTGTACTGAGCATTTCTGGTCCTGCTTCTATGTTTAGAATTTTCACACTGAGAGCTGTCAAAAAATTATCATACAATTCTCTTCCATGACTTGCAATTATAATTACATTACGAGATTGATTTTTTAAATTTTAGCATAATTTCCTAGATCACACTTACAGACAAGACCCGTAACTATCCTCCCAAAAATGTATTTGACTCACTTTTGGTGTACATATATATGCTGAATATACACTTGAATAAAAGTCACAAGGTTTGCAAGACTATCTTTTCATTGTTTGGTCCTCTTTTGATACTGGTGAAAATTACGTCATTTACTACATTGATTGCTTGTAGTTATAACTGATTGTATATAGATATAATTATACATGTAATTATGCAAAGGGGATCTATCTATCTATCTATCTATCTATCTATCTATCTATCTATCTATCTATCTAGCGATCTATGTATCTACCTAAACGTACACATATATATTCACAAAAAAAGGTTAAAGTGACTTTGTAGTTAGGTGCTGGAATGAGACACAAGTCAACTTTAAAAATGCTAAAAACACTGAAATGCACTGGTCATAGAGTAGTGACCTAATTGTAACTTGTGACCCCATCTAGCACTGCTTGTGTTCATGTTGTGGTCAGTCAATAAGGACTGACCAGTTCCCTTTAAAGTGGCAAATCAAAGCGTATCTGCTCACCAACAGTCCAGATATACCTATTTTTAATCCATTCATGTCCGGCCAGAGTTACTCCTTAAAATGCAGATGGCTGAACAGATTTACACCAAATCACAAAAGGCATGCTTTCTGTATAAAGATTTAAGTTTCAACTTTTTTTCTAAAATTGGTGCTATTATATTCAGACTTCTTTCTGCATTTGCAGCAGTCATTTCTTATGGTAATTAACAAGTGAAATTAAAGTTTGGGACCCCCCTTATTCTTGGCACCCATATGATTGATTACCCTAATCCTTTCCACAAAGGAGCTGAGGTGGCTGAACTTTGTTTTAAGAAAGTTTTGTGAAGATTTGTTAAACAGTGGCAAAGCTATCATCAAAATAAAAATACTCTCCCTAAATATCACTAGAGTGACATATCGTCAATCGTCAGTATCTCTGACCTAAATATCACTAGAGTGACATATCGTCAGTATGTCATTTCACATGTCATCAGTGATGTAATATGTGAGGTCATATGCAGTGTCTGATGGGGGTAGAAGTAATATTTTGCTCAGCAAACAATATATGGGGAATTTCAGTGCTTTTAAAAAAAAAAAATTAAATTGTTAAGTGTTTGTGTTATTTCAACATCTAAGTATAAGGCCACTTATAACCTTTGTTTTTTCAGTAAACTTCTAGGTTTTTTTTACGCAAGCTAAGATCTTACTATAATGTCACTTTACTGGTTTTGTTTTTATGAATTTAGTCTTTTTACATATAAGATAAGCACTTATTACTATACCTAATTAGAATACCACTTTAAAACTTCAGTGCATTTCTGTTTTTTTTATCATATTCAGTGAACTTCTCTTTAAACCATGGCATTTGGCCATACGAAACAAGGGGTTGGACATAGAATCTGGCCTAAGGTCAACCTTCACAGGACTGCCAACCTCCGTCTGCAAACAGCCTTCGGTCATGCACAGTGGGGAGTTGACTGTAGGGCCTCGCCTCGGGTCAGGCCCTCCGCCAATGCTCCCATGGGGGGATCCTCTCAATACGCATGGCCTGCACAGTTGGCCACATCCCACATGGCACACAGGCATGCACAGCTGGAAGTTGGCCTTCATGACTGCCCGAGCACCTCTTTAAACGCAAATTTCTCTGAAACGACTAAACGGCTAAACAGATTTCCACCAATGTATCTTTTACAGAAGTTTCCAATAGGAATTACCATGGGAAATCAATGTTTAGGGTATCCCCTTTTTTACTGGTCCACTCATTTTTTTTAACATCTTTATTTATTGAATTTTCTTATTCATAAGTACATCATACAGAGGCAAAGCCCCACCTCTTCCAACCTGTGGACAGTGCCGGAATAAAGTGCATTATAAGTAAAATCTCATCATTCAAAAAATAAAGTCCAAGAGGGGTAATCTCATTGCAGTCCTCTTCTGCCCCCCTCAACCCCCTGATCCCCCCTCGCTGGACTCCCCCATCCATAATTATCCCAAAAGGGAAGGAAGGCGGGGCATCCCAGAGGCCTCACCACTCTCAATCATCTCCCGCCAGTGAAGGGACCATAGTGGCAGTTCCTGTATCTGTTGTACCTCTACATTCTTGGTCCACTCATGCCGGATCACCCTGAAACTTTCCAGGAAGGCTCTGAGGTGGATGAACTTTTTTATGAAAAGGTTTGTGCAGATGCATCAAATGGTACCAAATGTATTAGCAAAACAGAAACCCCTCATCCTATCTTATGGAATCATGGACGAAACTATCACTAAACAATGGTGACTGCCACTATATGTATATATATATATATATATATATATATATATATATAATGGCATTTTGTCCTTATGGCATTAGATGTAACAGCGCTGTATACCAGCATTTGCCATGAGGATGGTTTGCATGCCATGAGTCATTTTGTAAGAAATAGGAACATTAGCTTGTACAAGCATACTTAGATGATTCTCACGATGGAAAGAAAATGTTTGGAGAATAACTATTTCCTTTTTGGTGATGAATTGTTTCAGCAGGTCCGTGGGACTGCAATGGGCACCTGCTTCACCCCCAGTTTTACGTGTTTACACGTAGACTGGTGGAAGGAGCAGGTGCTCCGCAGAAACCACGGCAAATTGTGGGATTAGCATGTAATTGTGTGGACTAGGTACATTGACGACTCATTCATTGTATGGAAGGGGTCGATGGAATCAGCTAAGGATTTTGTGAAACTGATTAACATCAATGAGTTGAATTTGCATTTCACTTGTGAAATAAGCAAAACTAATGTCACATTCCTAGATCTTGAAATGTACATCGAAAATAATAAATTGGAGTCTAGAATACACAGGAAGCCAACAGCAGGGAACACCACACTACATGCTATGAACTTTCATCCCACACACACAAAATTAAGCATCCCCTACGGGGAGATTCTCTGTGACAGGAGAAATTGCAGGACACCAAAAGAGACGTCCCAATGTCGGGAACTAATGCAAAAGAGATTCAGGAAAGCCCAGGCTGCTGCAGACAAAATGGACAGGGAGACGATTTTGTTTGCCAAACACATTAAGAAACAGAAAGTTACACCAAATGACCAAAAAAGAATGAGATTCTTGACAACCTGCAGCACACAGGGCAAAAAATTGATGGCTTTATTCAGAAAATATTGGCCGATAGTTAAATCAGATCCAGTAATTGGTCCTATCATGCCTAAATGGCCACGTATAACTTTCAGACGAGCACTATCACTAAAAGATGCTCTGGTAAGAGGTAGTCCGGAAGTGATTGAAAGAGGGGGATGGCTTGAACCTAGGCCAGGTTTAAAAGATGCACAAAATGTAAAGAGTGTAGCATTGGTATAAACAGCAGGTCATATTCTTCCCCGCTGTTCAATCAAGACATTGCTATTAAAGGATCATTTCACTGCAGAACAGAATTTGCTGTTTATGTTCTTACATGTGCATGTGGGCTGAGATACATCGGCAGCAGTGCTCTGCCGGTGTATAAAAGAATTCTTCAGCACATGAGAGCAATTACAAACAATGACCCTGCATATCTAGAGGCGTGCCATTGTGAGATCCACCAAAAAAAATGCCCCAGTAAGATCACCTATGTTGTAATTGACTCAATACCATGAAATAGGCTTGGGGGAGACAGAGAAAACGACTAGGGCACTGGAAATGGAATACATTGTTAAATTAGACTGTAAAGCCCCTAAAGGATTAAACAAGGATGAAGAGTTATACTCAAGTTTATAACATCAACATAGTGGCTGTGAAATTGTTGTCCTTTTTAGATAGGTAGAGGTCATTGAAGTCAGCTGTTCGTTAATGTAGAGTTTTTAGGTTACTCGTCTGCTAACAATAGATTAGCACATGTGGAAAAATTGATTCCCAAAATAAGTGTGAATTTTTAAGATTGGGATTTAATTATTGTGGATCATGTGAAACTGTAGATACAAATAAGGGTTTATGATTTCTTTCTTTTTTTTATTTTATAATAATTTTGGGCAATAATCAAATATAAAGCTTGATCTAGTATTAAGAAGTATTAAGAAGAAATAAGGATTTCACAGAGACGTATTGTCTCAAATACAGTTTAAAATCTTCATGTATCACATGTATCACATGAACTTGTAGATAAAAACAAGGTACACAATATTTCTAAACATAAATCAATGTATTGACCTATTAAGAGGCATTATTCAGGCACTAGCCAGAAATTGATGGGGTTAAATGACAATGCATTGTCAGTGAATTGATTATAAGCCACTATGGCGTAATGATGTGCAATGATATTGAGCAAATAAGAATGATTAGGAATCATGATGATAAATGGTTTTCAATGCAATATAAGATTGATGATTTTGGTTGAGACAAAGCCTTGAATTAAATTCAACTGTATTGTATTTTTATAATTTTCCAATTTCAGCTCAGTGAATATTATTTAAAAGATGTATGAACCTTTAAGTTAAAACCACAATGCAATAATGTGAAAACTTTATTTTATGTCTATTTTACGTGTGTCGTCAGTCCGTAATAATAGAAGCTGTAACGTGAGTGTGTCATGTGATTAAGGCCGCTGAGTCTGCTGAAACGTGTTATGGTGGACAAAAGCTGAATAAATCAAAAGTGAAATCTGCCATGTGGTGTCTGCTTCAGTCGTGTACAGAGATTCAGGATTGGTTACGGGAATATATATATATATCACTCCGATGTTTGCTCTCCAATTCCCCTTGAAACGAAACGGAGCAGACACAAATGCGGTTTCTTGTCATTGTTTTATTTGCCTTCCATGATATATATATATATATATTCACTGAAAAAACCATAGGTTTCAGGCACGTTATAGTTAGAAATTAGCATTTAAAAAACATTACAAATTCACTGAAAAAACCATAGGTTTTAGGGACAGTTATAGTTAGTTGGACATTGCACTCGTACAAAACCCGTGAAATTCCCCCGTTATAGTTAGTTCAGCTAACTATAACTCGCGCCCCGCAATGCACTGCTGATGACGTCACATATTACATCACTCATGACATGGTCAGTGACATCACTGATGACATCACTGATGACATCTCAAATGACATCACTGATGACATCATCCAGTGACTGTGTGTTTCTGTAAAGTTTAAATATTTTTAATATATATAGGGAAAGGCGTATTGAAGAATGAGTGGGTGTATAAGTGTCTGTATGGATGATTTAGTAGGTGCGTGACTAACTCTATAAGTGAGTGATTAAACATATCTTACTGAATGCATGGGTTAGTGACTAAACTGGGTGAATGTCTGTATCCGTCTGTCTGTTGCTGTGTAAGTGGCTGCATGGGTTTGTGAATAGCTACATGAGTGTCTATATGAGTTTTTGATTGGTTGTCTGAGTATCTGTATGGGTGCCTGAGTGTTTGTGTGGGTGGGGTGTGTGCGACTCTGTGCATAGATGTGTGAGTGGGTGATTCACTGGGTGGATGGTTTCAAGAGTGCATCTGTGATAGACTGTATGGGTGGGTAAGTGTGTGTAAGAGTGTGTTAGTGAGTGAATGTATGTCACAGTGGTACATGTGTGAGTAACTACATATGTGAAAGGCAGTATATATGTGTGTTGGAGTATATAAATAGCTATAAGCTTAGAGTGTGTGATTGTGAGAGTGACTGTATGGATGAGTGTTTGCTTGTATCAGTGATTGTATCAGAGCGTAAGAATGTGCTAGTATTTGTATGAGTAAGTGAGCTGGTGTGTGTATAACTGTATAGGTGAGTAAATGGCAGTGTGTTTAATTATTTGCATGACTGACTAGGTGTGTGAGTACCTCTATGGATGAGTGGTGGTGTTTGAGTGTCTATATAGGAGTATGAGTGCATATGATAGTCCTGTACTGAGTGACCGTAAGTATGAGTGACTGTACGGGTGAGTGAGTGGATGTGTGTGTAGACCTAAGAATCAGTGAGTGGGTATGTAGTTATTGGTGTTGGAGTGTCTATGGTTTTGCGAATGGCAGTCTGTAATTTAGAGTGGGTGTATCAAAGGTTATATTAGGGTGTGAGGAGGTGCATCAGATTATCACGTGGATGATGTCATCAGTGATGTCATCAGTGATGTCATTTGAGATGTCATCAGTGATGTCATCAGTGATGTCACTGACCATGTCATGAGTGATGTAATATGTGACGTCATCAGCAGTGCATTGCGGGCGCGAGTTATAGTTAGCTGAACTAACTATAACGGGGAATTTCACGGGTTTTGTACGAGTACAATGTCCAACTAACTATAACTGTCCCTAAAACCTATGGTTTTTTCAGTGAATTTGTAAAGTTTTTTAAATGCTAATTTCTAACTATAACGTGCCTGAAACCTATGGTTTTTTCAGTGAATTTCAAAGGTTTTTTAAATGCTAATTCCTAACTATAACATGTCTGAAACCTATGGTTTTTTTTAGTGAATTTCAAAGGTTTTGTAAATGTCAATTTTTAAATGTATTAATTGTTATATTTATTTTTTTGATAATGGATTTACTACATTTTTTTAAACTATTTATTTTTAGATATTTTATTTTTTAAATTACATTGTAATTACATTATACATTACATTACAAAATATACTTTCTCAGAATGAATTACTTTAGTTTAAATACTTTGCAAATAGGCAATAGACTTTTAAGTACAGTAGTTACAGTTGTTGCAATGGGCAACACAATTTCAAACACAATGCAACATTGAGCTCAATGCTGAATTTCTAGTTAAATGCAATTAGTTACTTTATGGATTACTTTTCTAACCACATGACTGGATCCTAGATTCAGTCCTGGGACATCTCCTGTAAACAGTTGAGTAAAAGCGTTTTGGTTACAGTAGTGATTTTTAAGGAATATTGGGGCATATTAGCAAGACCCACGTTAAAATTATCGCCGCTTTAGCGGCAGGAAACTGCCGCTAAAACGGCGATAATGGGCTTGCTAATATGCGTTATAGAATTCCAATAGAAGCCCAGGTTAGATGTCCTGCACATCTAACCTGGGCTTCTATTGAATTCCATAACGCATATTAGCAAGTCTACTATCGCCGCTTTAGCGGCAGTTTCCTGCCGCTAAAACGGCGATAATTTTAACGTGGGTTTTGCTAATATGCCCCATTATTGTATTTTAAAAGTTGACACTTAGAAACTTTTTCACATAGAATCACCAATGTTATCCTATGGGAGGAAATTCACTTAGCAGGTAAGTAGTGTTATCGTTACTTTTTCTTACTCAGTGGTGGATCCTGGATCCAGCACTGGTGCATCTCCTGTAAACAGTTGAAAGAATGCGTTTAAGTCATACAGGCGATTTTTAAGGAATATTTGTAGTTTGTGAAAATTGACACTTGGAAACTTTTCTGCTGAAAACCAGACAATGGATTCCTATGGAAGGAAATACAAGTTACTGGTAAGTACGGTTAGAATTACTTTTCAGGGTCAGTGCTGGGCTAAAAGATGCAGCACTGGGTTCTCTCCTGATAACAGGTGAGTAAATCGGAATTCGTAGTTCCGCTGATTTTAGAGGAATATTATAAAGTTCCAAAACTCCACACTTAGAAGAATTTCCAAGTGAAACCAGTCAATGTTAGCCTATGGAAGGAAATTCAAGTTACTGGTAAGTACGGTTAGAATTACTTTTCAGGATCAGTACTGGGCTCAAAGATGCAGCACTGAGGTCTCTCCTGATAACAGGTGAGTAAATCGGAATTCGTAGTTCTGCTGATTTTAGAGGAATATTTGTATGTTTAAAAAATCGACACTTGGAAACTTTTTCAGCAAAAAGCAGGCAATGATATCCTATTGAAGGAAATTCAAGTTACTGGTAAGTACAGTTAAAATTACTTTTCAGGATCAGTACTGGGCTCAAAGATGCAGCACTGAGGTCTCTCCTGATAACAGGTGAGTAAATCGAAATTCGTAGTTCGGCTGATTTTAGAGGAATATTATAAAGCTCCAAAACTCTACACTTAGAAGAATTTCCAAGTGAAACCAGTCAATGTTAGCCTATGGAAGGAAATTCAAGTTACTGGTAAGTACGGTTAAAATTACTTTTCAGGATCAGTACTGGGCTGAAACATGCAGCACTGAGGTCTCTCCTGATAACAGGTGAGTAAATCGGAATTCGTAGTTCTGCTGATTTTAGAGGAATATTTGTATGTTTAAAAATCGACACAAACTTTTTCAGCAAAAAGCAGGCAATGATATCCTATGGAAGGAAATTCAAGTTACTGGTAAGTACGGTTAAAATTACTTTTCAGGATCAGTACTGGGCTCAAAGATGCAGCACTGAGGTCTCTCCTGATAACAGGTGAGTAAATCGGAATTCGTAGTTCGGCTGATTTTAGAGGAATATTATAAAGTTCCAAAACTCCACACTTAGAAGAATTTCCAAGTGAAACCAGTCAATGTTAGCCTATGGAAGGAAATTCAAGTTACTGGTAAGTACGGTTAAAATTACTTTTCAGGATCAGTACTGGGCTCAAAGATGCAGCACTGAGGTCTCTCCTGATAACAGGTGAGTAAATCGGAATTCGTAGTTCGGCTGATTTTAGAGGAATATTTTCACAATGGTGAAGGAAGGGGTGGGGCCTGAGGTGACATGTCTGCAAACACGCCCTGTGGCGCGCTTTAAGTTGGAGAATTAATTCCTCCTCAATCCCGAGGGTCCCTAGGGGCCAACTAGCCCACCAGATACCTCCAGTATGCGCCAGAGAGCTGCGTTGCAGAGAGGTGTTCAGAGGCCACGCCCCTTTACAACACCCTGCAACGCAGCTCCGTGGCGCTTACTGGAGGTACCTGGTGGGCTAGTTGGCCCTCAGGGACCCTCAGGATTGAAGGGGATTTAATTCCCCATCTTAAAACGCGCCACAGGGCCTGTTTGCACACATGTCACCTGAAGCCCCGCCCCTCCCTTCACCACTGTGCAAACGCGCCCCGTGGCGCGTTTTAAGTTGGGGATTAAGTCCCCTTGAATCCTGAGGGTCCCTGGAGTCCAACAAGCCCACCATGTACCTCCAAAAAGCGCCACAGAGCTGCGTTGCAGAGAGGTGTAAAAAGGGGCGTGGCCTCTGTACACCTCTCTGCAACGCAGCCCCTGGCGCATACTGGAGATTCCTGGTGGGCTAGTTGGCCCCCAGGGACCCCCAGTATTCAAGGGGAATTACTTCCCTTCTTAAAACACTCCAGGGGGCGCGTTTGCAGACTGCTGCAGGGAGTGGGCGGGGCCTCCGGCACGATGCCGGTCTTTTTTTTTTTTTTTTTTTTTTGTATGGGTGGGGGGCTGCATGGCCCCCCTTCCCTCTGCCACTTTTGGCCCCGGGGAGCCCATCCCCTGGGGCCTGAGGATTTTTTTTAGATAAAAAAAACGGGAAGGAGGCCGCGTGGCCCCCCTTCCCTGGGCCTCTATTGGCCCTGGGGACCCCATCCCCCAAGGCATGCCCTCTTTTTTTTTCTATTTAAATTTTTGGAGGGGGGCTGCGTGGCCCCCCTCCTCAGGCCATTTAAGGCCCGGGGACCCCATCCCCCGGGGCCGGCCTTAACGTTTTGTTTTAAAAAAAAGTATTTATGGGGAGGGGGGCTGCGTGGCCCCCCTCCCAGGCCACTAATAGCTCCTGGGACCCCATCCCCCGGGGCCTGGCCACTCGTTGGGGACCGTGGAGGGGTCCCCAATCCCCCACGGTCCCGCCGGCTCCCGCGTCCTATGGGAGCCGGCATTGCTTTTCCATAAGGGAGCTGCTGACATGCAGCCCCCTTATGGAAAGCAATTCTGCTTGCTTCATTGAAGCGAGAGCAGGTTTCCTGCTCTCGCTTCAATGAAGCAAAGCCAGTTTGCAATCACAGGACGGGTGCCGCGAGGCTCCCGTCCTGTCATTGCAACTGCAGTGTCCCGGGGTAGGCACCCGGGACACTGCAGGAGCCGGCCCTGGGGGTGGTGGTCCCCAGGGCCATCAAGGGCTCCAGGAGGGGGCCGCGCGGCCCCCTCCCTCCATTGGCAAACCCCCGGGGAGGTGGTGGTCCCCGGGCTCAGGGGTCCGTAACGGACCCCATATTGAAATATTTAGTGCCCCGGGGAGGTGGCGGTCTCCGGGCGTGTGGGGCTTGCGCCCCCACACAGGTAATTTTTTTTTTTTTAAAGAAACCCCAGGGGGTGGCGGTCCCTGGGGCTGCGGGAGGGCCGAGAGCCCTCCCGCACCATTATTTTTTTAAAGCCCCAGGGGGTGGCGGTCCCCGGGGCTTGGGGGGCCTTAGAGGCCCCCCATATTATTAAATAAACCCCCCATGCCCCCGGGACTTGGCCCACCCGGGGGCCAATTAACCACGAAGCGCGGGAGACCGCGCTTCATTTTTTTTTTTCTCAGCGGGATCCGCGCACCCTAAGCGCATCCCGCCGATTTAAAAAAAAAAAAAAAAAAATGTTGGGCCCTGGGGGTCCTTATAGGACCCCCTGAGCAGGCCTAGGGGGTCAGGGTGTTTCTACCCTGCCCCCTTTTTGCGTTTTACGCAGTTGTTTTACTGCTTTCTTGTTCCTCGGTTCTACCGAGGAACAAGATGGCTGCCAACACTTCCTGGTTTGGATTTTCTCAGCAACTACTGAACGGATTTACACCATTTTTAAAAAGGGTGCTTTCTGAACCAAGCACTACCTTTTTGCCACATTTGGTGTAATTCCGTTCAGCAGTTTTTGCTGTAGCCTTGCATAAAGTTTTCCTATGGGAAATTGATTTTTTTACTCTTATTTTTTTAATTTCTCCGCAACTACTGAACGGATTTACACCATTTAAAAAAAAGGTCGCTTTCTGAACCAAGCACTACCTTTTTGCAAAATTTGGTGTAATTCCGTTCAGCAGTTCGGGCTGTAGCTATGGCTAAAATTTCCTATGGGAATTAACATGGAGAAAACACGTTTTGGGACCCCCCTTTTTTCTCGGCCCCCGCTTGATGAATCACCCCGAAACTTTCAAGACAGGAGCGGACCAGAGCGCCCCACTAGTTTTGAAAATTTCGCGATGATTCGTCAAACGACGCCAAAGTTATTGGGAATAGAATGTTACGGGTTTCCTATGGATAATAGGTCCTAACTATAACTATCTACTGGCGACCGCCAGTAGATAATATATATATATATATATATATATATATATATATATATATATATATATATATATATATATATATATATATATATATATATATATATATATATATATATATAGATAGATATAGATATATATATATATATTCACTGAAAAAACCATAGGTTTCAGGGACGTTATAGTTAGAAATTAGCATTTAAAAAACCTTAGAAATTCACTGAAAAAACTACAGGTTTCAGGGACGTTATAGGTAGTTGGACATTTTACTCGTACAAAACCAGAGAAATTTGGCTGTTATAGTTAGTTGAGCTAACTATAACTCGTGCCCCCACGATGCACTGCTGATGACATCACATATTACATCATTCATGACATGGTCAGTGACATCACTGATGACATCTCAAATGACATCACTGATGACATCATCCAGTGACTGTGTGTTTCTGTAAAGTTTAAATATGTTTTATATATATATATATATCTTGCTCTGAGGTTTGCCACACACTTAGGAATCACTCGAACAACTGTGAAGGTTCACCTCTAAACCTTTATTTCATGGTACGGGCGGTGTATAACATGCAGGAAAGCAGAGTTCGTCTCCCCTTACGCGTTTCGAATTTCTTCTTCATCAGAGGTTTTGACGAAAGAATGCGTGCCTCTCTCCCATATCGCTGTTACTGGCAATGACACGCCCCTCAATGGTCACAATGTCTGTGGCATTATGGGAGTCAGAGTTCATTTCTACCATGGATGGTGCATTGTCTTTGCTGCAATTATAATTAAAAGCTCTGTATGAGCCCCCACATGTGACGCCGTCCTAAATCCATCACAGATGCCCCGCAATGAGGTGAGTATATCACGTACCTCGCGGCCCCCAGTGATCTTGGGGTGGTGCGTTCCCTGCGGCTGGGCTGCCGCAAATATATCTTGCTCTGAGGTTTGCCACACACTTAGGAATCACTCGAACAACTGTGAAGGTTCACCTCTAAACCTTTATTTCATGGTACGGGCAGTGTATAACATGCAGGAAAGCAGAGTTCGTCTCCCCTTACGCGTTTCGAATTTCTTCTTCATCAGAGGTTTTGACGAAAGAATGCGTGCCTCTCTCCCATATCGCTAGTTACTGGCAATGACACGCCCTCAATGGTCACGATGTCTGTGGCATTATGGGAGTCAGAGTTCATTAATACCATGGATGGTGCATTGTCTTTGCTGCAATTATAATTAAAAGCTCTGTATGAGCCCCCACATGTGACGCCGTCCTAAATCCATCACAGATGCCCCGCAATGAGGTGAGTATATCACGTACCTCGCGGCCCCCAGTGATCTTGGGGTGGTGCGTTCCCTGCGGCTGGGCTGCCGCAAATATATCTTGCTCTGAGGTTTGCCACACACTTAGGAATCACTCGAAGAACTGTGAAGGTTCACCTCTAAACCTTTATTTCATGGTACGGGCGGTGTATAACATGCAGGAAAGCAGAGTGCGTCTCCCCTTACGCGTTTCGAATTTCTTCTTCATCAGAGGTTTTGACGAAAGAATGCGTGCCTCTCTCCCATATCGCTGTTACTGGCAATGACACGCCTGACTCCCATAATGCCACAGACATCGTGACCATTGAGGGGCGTGTCATTGCCAGTAACAGCGATATGGGAGAGAGGCACGCATTCTTTCGTCAAAACCTCTGATGAAGAAGAAATTCGAAACGCGTAAGGGGAGACGAACTCTGCTTTCCTGCATGTTATACACCGCCCGTACCATGAAATAAAGGTTTAGAGGTGAACCTTCACAGTTCTTCGAGTGATTCCTAAGTGTGTGGCAAACCTCAGAGCAAGATATATTTGCGGCAGCCCAGCCGCAGGGAACGCACCACCCCAAGATCACTGGGGGCCGCGAGGTACGTGATATACTCACCTCATTGCGGGGCATCTGTGATGGATTTAGGACGGCGTCACATGTGGGGGCTCATACAGAGCTTTTAATTATAATTGCAGCAAAGACAATGCACCATCCATGGTATAAATGAACTCTGACTCCCATAATGCCACAGACATCGTGACCATTGAGGGGCGTGTCATTGCCAGTAACAGCGATATGGGAGAGAGGCACGCATTCTTTCGTCAAAACCTCTGATGAAGAAGAAATTCGAAACGCGTAAGGGGAGACGAACTCTGCTTTCCTGCATGTTATACACCGCCCGTACCATGAAATAAAGGTTTAGAGGTGAACCTTCACAGTTGTTCGAGTGATTCCTAAGTGTGTGGCAAACCTCAGAGCAAGATATATATATCTATATATATATATAAATATAGATATATATATATATATATATACCAAGGTGTATTGAAGAATGAGTGTGTGTATAAGTGTCTGAATGGATGATTTAGTAGGTACGTGACTGACTGTATAAGTGAGTGATTAAACGTGTCTTACTGAATACATGGGTTAGTGACTAAACTGTGTGAATGTCTGTATCAGTTTGTCAGTTGGTGTGTAAGCGGCAGCATGGGTTGGTGAGTAGCTACATGAGTGTCTATATGGGTTATTGATTGGTTGTCTGAGTATCTGTATGGGTTCCTGAGTGTCTGTGTGGGTGGGTGGGGTGTGTGTGACTCTGTGCATAGATGTGTGAGTGGGTGATTCACTGGGTGTATGAGTTCAAGAGTGCATCTGTAAAGGGCTGTATGGGTGGGTGAGTGTGTGTATGGGTGTGTTGGTGAGTGAATGGATGTCTCAGTGGTACATGTGTGAGTAACTACATATGTGAAAGGCAGTATATGTGAGTGTTGGAGTATATAAATGACTATATGTGAGAGTGAGTGATTGTGAGACTGGCTGTATGGATGAGTGTGTGCTTGAATCAGTGATTGTATAAGAGAATAAGTATGTGTTAGTACCTGTATGAATCAGTGAGGTGGTGTGTGTATAACTGTATAGGTGAGTAAATGGGAGTGTGATTGATTCTTTGCATGACTAGTTGTGTGAGTAACTCTATGGGTGAGTGGCGGTGTGTGAGTGTCTGTATAGCTGTATCAGTGTATATGATAGTGCTGTATTGATGAGTGACTGCATGTATGAGTGACTGTATGGGTGAATGAGTGGATGTGTGTGTAGACCTAGGAATCAGTGAGTGGGTATGTAGTAACTGGTATTGGTGTGTCTATGGTTTCGAAAATGGTAGTCTGTATTTTAGAGCGGGTGTATCAAAGGTTATATTAGGGTGTGAGGAGGTGCATCAGATTATCACGTGGATGATGTCATCAGTGATGACATTTGAGATGTCATCAGTGATGTCACTGACCATGTCATGAATGATGTAATATGTGACGACATCAGCAGTGCATTGCGGGGGCGCGAGTTAAAGTTAGCTCAACTAACTATAACGGACAAATTTCTCTGGTTTTGTACGAGTGAAATGTCCAACTAACTATAACGTCCCTGAAATCTGTGTTTTTTTCAGTGAATTTCTAAGGTTTATTAAATGCTAATTTCAAACTATAACGTCCCTGAAACCTATCTTTTTTTCAGTGAATTTCTAAGGTGTTTTAAATGCTAATTTCTAACTATGCCTACAGAGGTAAGACATGTGCAGAAAGAGGAAGAAAGGCGCAGAAATAAGCAAGAGAAATGCAGAAAGAGGCAACAGAAGTCCAGAAAGAGGAAGAAAGGTGCAGAAAGAAGCAAGAGATATGCAGAAAGAACCAACAGAGGTGCAGAAAGAGGCCTTGTTGCAAAGTCATCCTATGCCCTGGACACCCCCTAACATTTTGCTGACTGGTACTGGTGGTAACTGACTCTGATTGACCCTGGGCTCTGCCTAACCAGGCTCGGAGCCAGTGCTATGCTGAAAGACACTTAGAAAACAGTGAAAACACCTACATACACTAGGGTACACTATGGGTTGGGGTAGCCCTGTGATTGGCATGAACTCCCTTGTAAGGCCCTAGTACATAATAGGGCAGGGATATTAAAACTACCTCTGAGTCCCTAGCATATAATAGGGCATGGCAGTTTAGAGGCCAGCAGCCCTTTTCTGCACTTGCATGTGTGTACTGGTGAGCGATGAGCCTGAGGTCAGTTTAAAAGTAGCCCTGTGTGTGCAGAAAGAGGAAAGAGAGGTGCAGAAAGAGGCAAGAGAGGTGCAGAAAGAGGGAAGAAGGGTGCCGAAAGAGGCAAGAGAGGTGCAGAAAGAAGCAAGAGAGGTGCAGAAAGAGGCAAGAGAAGTTCAGAAAGAGGCCGCAGAGGTGCAGAAACAGGTAGAAGAGGTGCAGAAAGAGGGAACAGGGGTGCAGAAAGAGAGAAGCCGGGTGCCGAAAGAGGCAAGAGGGGTGCAGAAATTTGCAAGAGAGGTACAGAAAGAAGCAAGAGCAGTGCAGTAAGAAACAACAGAGGTGCAGAAGGAGGCAAGAGGGGTACAGAAAGAGGCAAAAGAAGAGCAGAAACAAGCAAAAGAGATGCGGATAGAGGCTAGAGGGGTGCTGAAAGAGGCATGAGAGTTGCAGAAAGAGGCAAGAGAAGTGCAGAAAGAAGCAAGAGAGGTGTAGAAAGAAGCAAGAGAAGTGCAGAAAGAAACAACAGAGGTGCAGAAAGAAGCAAGAGCAGTGCAGAAAGAACCAACAGAGGTGTAGAAAGAAGCAAAAGAGGTGCAGAAAGAGGCAAGAGGGGTGCAGAAAGAGGCAAGAGCAGTGCAGAAAGAACCAAGAGACATGCAGGAAAAGGAAAGAAGGGTACATAAAGAGGCACGAGGGGTACAGAAAGAAGCAAGAGAGGTTTAGAAAGAAGCAAGAGAAGTGCAGAAAGAAGTAACAGAGGTGCAGAAAGAGGCAAGAGGGGTGCAGAAAGAGACAAGAGAACTGCAGAAGGAAGCAACAGAGGTGCAGAAAGAGGCAAGAAAAGTGCAGAAAGAGGCAAGAGAGTTGCAGAAACAGGCAAAAGAGGTATACAAAGAGGGAACAGGGGTGCACACAGAGGCAAGAGAGGTACAGAAAGAACCAACAGAGGTGCAGAAAGAGGCAAGAGGGGTGCAGAAATGTGCAAGAGAGTAGCAGATAGAAGCAAGAGCAGTGCAGAAAGAACCAACACAGAGGAGCAGAAAGAGGCAAGAGGGGTGAAGAAAGAGGCAAGAGGGGTGAAGAAAGAGGCAAGAGGGGAGAAGAAAGAGGCAAGAGAAGTACAGAAAGAAGCAAAAGAGGTGCAGAAAGAGACAAGAGGGGTGCAGAAAGAGGCAAGAGAGGAGCAGAAAGAGGCAAGAGAGGTGCACACAGAGGCACGAGGGGTGCAGAAATTAGCAAGAGCGGTGCAGAAAGAAGCAAGAGAAGTGCAGAAAGAAGCAACAGAGGTGCAGAAAGAGGCAAAAGGGGTGCAGAAATTTGCAAGACAAGTGCAGAAAGAAACAAGAGCAGTACAGAAACAACCAAGAGAGGTGCAGAAAGAGGTAAGAGGGGTGCAGAAAAAGGCAAGAGAAGTGCAGAAAGAAGCAACAGAGATGCAGAAGGAGACAAGAGAAGTGCAGAAAGAGGCAAGAGAGTTGCAGAAACAGGGAAAAGAGGTGCAGAAAGAAGCAAGAGCAGTGCAGAAAGAACCAACAGAGGTACAGAAGGAGGCATGAGGGGTGCAGAAAGAGGCAAGAGGGGTGCAGACATTTGCAAGAGAGGTGCAGAAAGAAGCAAGAGCAGTGCAGTAAGAAAGAACAGAGGCACAGAAGGAGGCAAGAGGGGTGCAGAAAGAGGCAAGAGCAGTGCAGAAAGAACTAAGAGATGTGCAGGAAAAGGGAAGAAGGGTGCAGAAAGAGGCACGAGGGGTGCAGAAAGAAGGAAGAGAAGTGCAGAAAGAAGCAACAGAGGTGCTGAAAGAGGCACGAAGGGTGCAGAAAGAGGCAAGAGAAGTGCAGAAAGAAGCAACAGAGGTGCAGAAAGAGGCAAGAGAAGTTCAGAAAGAGGTTGCAGATGTGGAGAAACAGGAAGAAGAGGTGCAGAAAGAGAGAAGAGGGGTGCCGAAAGAGGCAAGAGGGGTGCAGAAATTTGCAAGAGAGGTGCAGAAAGAAGCAAGAGCAGTACAGTAAGAAACAACAGAGGTGCAGAAGGAGGCAAGAGGGGTACAGAAAGAGGCAAAAGAAGAGCAGAAACAAGCAAAAGAGATGCGGAAAGAGGCAAGAGAGGTGCAGAAAGAGGCAAGAGAGGTGCACAAAGAGGGAAGAAGGGTGCAGAAAGAGGCAAGTGGAGTGCAGAAAGAAACAACAGAGGTACAGAAAGAAGCAAGAGCAGTGCAGAAAGAACCAACAGGGGTGCAGAAAGAGGCAAGAGGGGTGCAGAAAGAGGCAAGAGGGGTGCAGAAAGAGGCAAGAGAAGTGCAAAAAGAAGCAACAGAGGTGCAGAAAAAGGCAAGAGGGGTGCAGAAAGAGGCAACAGCAGTGCAGAAAGAACCAAGAGACGTGCAGGAAAAGGGAAGAAGGGTGCAGAAAGAGGCGCGAGGGGTGCAGAAAGAAGCAAGAGAGGTGTAGAAAGAAGAAAGAGAAGTGCAGAAAGAAGCAACAGAGGTGCACAAAGAGGCAAGAGGGGTGCAGAAAGAGGCAAGAGAAGTGTAGGAGGAAGCAACAGAGGTGCAGAAAGAGGCAAGAAAAGTGCAGAAAGAGGCAAGAGAGTTGCAGAAACAGGCAAAAGAGGTGCACAAAGAGGGAACAGGGGTGCACACAGCGGCAAGAGAGGTACAGAAAGAACCAACAGAGGTGCAGAAAGAGGCAAGAGGGGTGCAGAAATGTGCAAGAGAGTAGCAGATAGAAGAAAGAGCAGTGCAGAAAGAACCAACACAGAGGTGCAGAAAGAGGCAAGAGGGGTGCAGAAAGAGGCAAGAGAAGTGCAGAAAAAAGCAAAAGAGGTGCAGAAAGAAACAAGAGGGGTGCAGAAAGAGGCAAGAGAGGAGCAGAAAGAGGCAAGAGAGGTGCACAGAGAGGCACGAGGGGTGCAGAAATTAGTAAGAGAGGTGCAGAAAGAAGCAAGAGAAGTGCAGAAAGAAGCAAAAGAGTTGCAGAAAGAGGCAAGAGTGGTGCAGAAAGAGGCAAGAGAGGTACAGAAAGAGGAAAGAGGGGTGCAGAAATAGGCAAGAGGGGTGCAGAAATTTGCAAGATAGGTGCAGAAAGAAACAAGAGCAATACAGAAACAACTAAGAGAGGTGCAGAAAGAGGTAAGAGGGGTGCATAAAGAGGCAAGAGAAGTGCAGAAAGAAGCAACAGAGGTGCAGAAGGAGGCAAGAGAAGTACAGAAAGAGGCAAGAGAGTTACAGAAACAGGCAAAAGAGGTGCAGAAAGAAGCAAGAGCAGTGCAGAAAGAACCAACAGAGGTACAGAAGGAGGCAAGAGGAGAGCAGAAATTTGCAAAAGAGGTGCAGAAAGAAGCAAGAGCTGTGCAGTGAGAAACAACAGAGGTACAGAAGGAGGCAAGAGGGGTGCAGAAAGAGGCACGAGGGGTGTAGAAAGAAGGAAGAGAAGTGCAGAAAGAAGCAACAGAGGTGCTGAAAGAGGCACCAAGGGTGCAGAAAGAGGCAAGAGAAGTGCAGAAAGAAGCAACAGAGGTACAGAAATAGGCAAGAGTGGTGCAGATAGAGGGAAGAGAGGTGTAGAAAGAGGGAAGAGAGTTGCACAAAGAGGAAAGAGGGGTGCCGAAAGAGGCAAGAGGGGTGCAGAAAGAGGCTTGAGAGGTTCAGAAACAGGCAAGAGAAGTGCAGAAAGAGGGAAGACGAGTGCAGAAAGAGACAACAGGGGTGCAAAAAGAAGCAAGACAGGTGCAGAAAGAAGTATGGGAAGTGCAAAATGAAGCAACAGGGGTACAGAAAGAGGCAAGAGAACTGCAGAAAGAGGCAAGAGAGTTGCAAAAAGAGGCAAAAGAGGTACAGAAAGAGGGAACAGGGGTGCAGACAGAGGCAAGAGAGGTGCAGAAACAGGTAGGAGGGGTGCCAAAAGAGGAACGAGGGGTGCAGAAATTTGCAAGAGAGGTGCAGAAAGAAGCAAGAGCAGTGCAGAAGAACCAACAGAGGTACAAAAAGATACAAGGGAGGTGCAGTAAGAGGCAAGAGAACTGCAGAAAGAGGCAAGAGAGTTGCAGAAACAGGCAAAAGGGGTGCAGAAAGAGGGAACAGGTGGGCAGACTGAGGCAAGAGAGATGCAGAAAGAGGGAAGAGGGGTGCAGAAAAAGGCAAGAGGGATGCAGAAATTTGGAACAGAGGTGCAGAAAGAAGCAAGAGCAGTGCAGAAAGAGC
This sequence comes from Calotriton arnoldi, assembly GCA_963921515.1. Lineage (NCBI taxonomy): Eukaryota > Metazoa > Chordata > Amphibia > Caudata > Salamandridae > Calotriton > Calotriton arnoldi. The sequence continues at coordinate 2,039,423 of CAWUFW010000852.1, forward strand.
CAACAGAGGTGCAGAAAGAGGCAAGAGGGATACAGAAAGAGGCAAGTGAAGTGCAGAACGAAGCAAAAGTGGTGCAGAAAGAACCAACAGAGGTGCAAAAAGAGGCAAGAGGGGTGCACAAAGGGTTAGGAGAGGTGCACAAAGAGGCGTACAGAAAGAGGCAGGAGGGTTGCAGAAGAAGGAAGAGAACTGCAGAAAGAAGCAACAGAGGTGCTGAAAGAGGCACGAAGGGTGCAGAAAGAGACAAGAGAGGTGCAGAAAGAAGCAACAGAGGTACAGAAAGAGGCAAGAGTGGTGCAGAAAGAGGGAAGAGAGGTGTAGAAAGAGGCAAGAGAGTTGCACAAAGAGAGAAGAGGGGTGCAGAAACAGGCAAAAGGGGTGCAAAAAGAAGCAAGTGAGGTGCAGAAAGAGGCAAGACAGGTGCAGAAAGGGGCAAGAGAGGTGCAGAAACAGGAAAGAGAAGTGTTGAAAGAGGCAAGAGAGATGCAGAAGGAGGCAAGAGAACTGCTGAAAGAGGCAAGAGAGTTGTAGAAAGAGGCAAGTGAGGTGCAGAAGGAGGCAATAGAAGTGCAGAAAGAGGCAAGAGAGTTGCAGAAAGAGGTGAGTGAGGTGCAGAAGGAGGCAAGAGAGCTGCAGAAAGAGGCAAGAGTGTTACAGAAACAGGCAAAAGGGGTGTAGAAAGAGGGAACAGGTGGGCAGACTGAGGCAAGAGAGGTACAGAAAGAGGGAAGAGGGTTGCAGAAAGAGGCAAGAGGGGTACAGACAGAAGCAACAGAGGTGTAGAAAGAAGCAAGAGAAGTGCAGAAAGATGCAACAGAGGTGCAGAAAGAGGCAAGAGGGGTGCAGAAAGAGGCAAGAGAAGTGCAGAAAGAAACAACAGAGGTGCAGAAAGAGGCAAGAGAAGTATAGAAAGAGGCATGAGAGGTGCAGAAACAGGCAGGAGAGGTACAGAAAGAGGGAAGAAGGGGGGACTGAAAGAGGCAAGAGGGGTACAGGAAGAAGCAAGTGAGGTACAGAAAGAGGCAACAGAGGTGCAGAAAGAGGCAAGAGAGGTGCCGAAAGAGGCAAGAGAGGTACAGAAAGTGGAAGAGATGAGCAGAAAGAGGCAAAAGAAGTGCAGAAAAAAAAGAAAGTTGCAGAAAGAAGCAACAGAAATGCAGAAAGTGGCAAGAGAGGCGCAGAAAGAAGCAAGAGTGGTTTGCACACCATTAGTACCAATTTAACACACACATTTAGCAATAAGTAACAGGTGACCATTCTAGGTTTGCAAAGGGCCTTCCACCAGGCTGTAACACTTGTCGCTGCTTTTTTGTAGCGTTTGAGCAGTTTGAGCTAGAAACAAGGTTTTTTTTTTTCAAATCTGCAGATTAAGCAGCAGATGATGGATTATGTGGCAAATGCGGAAAATGTATAATTGTGCGAAAGTCGGTGTAGCCAAACAGTCGCATAATTCCAGTGGCCCTGCTCATACCTCTGACTTGGTCCAGAAGTGCTCCTCAGTGGTTCCTTCTTTTTTTTGTCTCATTGGGTTTATAGTTTAGCTTCTATGGAAACGAGGAAGACTAAACCTGAGGTTACCACTCCACAACACAGACTACCATACCACATAATTACTCTCCATAACACATAATCCCACTCTACATAATTCCTATACACTAAATACCACATACTTTCTATCCACATCAAAGTCAAAGCCAAAGTCTATCCACATAATATCACTAGACATCATACCACATAATTCCACTACACACAACCTACATCCACTCTACTCCAAGAACATTAGTAAAACACTTTTACATTTACAACGCCAATAGCTCTAACTCTCGCAAATGTGAAACCTATAACATTGCAAATGCTTCTTTAACTAGTAGTCGCGTTTGCAGAGAGGTGGAGAAAGGGGGCTGGACCTCCAACCAGTTCTCAGGAATTCCACTGCGCAGGACTTACAGGAGGTACCAGGAGGGCTTATTGGCCCCCAAAGGCTCTCAGGAGTAAAGTGGACTCTATCCCCCAACCAGTACTGTGCCAGGAGGCGCGTTTGCAGAGTGGTGGGGAAAGGTGAGCGTGGCCTCCGAAGATCTCTTAGCAATCACACTGTGTGGGACTTAGTGGAGGTAACAGGAGGGGTAGTTGGTCCCCAAGGACATCCTTGGGGGCTAAATACTCCTCCTATTACCTACAGTAAGTTCCACACAGCAGGATTCCTAAGTTCTCATAGCGGTCCACACCCCCTTTCCCCACCACTCTGCAAACACGCTCCCTGGCGCGCTCTTGGATGGGGATTAAAGTCCACTTCGCTGCTGGGGGTCCTTAGGGGCCAACTAGCCTACGTGATACCTCCAGTATGCCCCAGATAGTGGGATTGCTGACAGGTGGACACAGGCCACGCCCCCTTTCTCCATCACTCTGCAAACGCACCTCCTGGTGCGCTCTTGGTTGGGGGATGAAGTCCCCTTGCCTCCTGATGGTCCCTGGGGGCAAACTAGCCCACCAGGTACCTTCAGTAAGCCCCACACAGATGGATTGCTGAAAGTGGTGCGAGGCCACACACCCTTTTACACCACTCTGCAAACGCACCTCCTGGCGCACTGCTGCTCAGGGGATGAAGTCCACCTGTGTCCTGAGGTCCTCCCCCAGGGCCTGCCAATATTCATTTTTTTTTTAAACGGGAAGGGGCCTCCCCTCCAGAGGTCGATTTTGGCCCCAGGGACCCCATCCCCCGGGGCATGACCACATATTTTTTTAATCTTATTTTTAAGGAGGGGGGCCGCGCGGCCCCCCTCCTGAGGCCATTATTGGCCCCAGGGACCCCATCCCCCAGGGCATTGCCTCGTTTTTATTTTTTTTTAAACATTTATTTTTCGGGAGGGAGGCCATGTGGCCCCCCTTCCCTGGGCCATATCTGGCCCCGGGGACCCCATCCCCCAGAGCCTGGCCAGCCTGGATTTTTTTGGGGAGGGGGCTGTGTGGCCCCCCTCTTGAGGCCAATTATGGCCCCGGAGACCACATCCACCGGGGCCCGGCCCTTATTTTAAAAAAAATACTTCATAAGGAAGGGGGCTGAGGGGCTCTCTCCCGGGCCACTTCTGCCCCCGGGGACCTCATCTCCCGGGGCCAGCCCTCACTTTGAGGACCGCGGGGGAGCCCCAATGCCCCCGCGGTCCCAGCCGGCTCCCCGCCTCCTGCGGGAGCCAGCATTGCTTTTGGGCAAGGGGAGCTGCAGCTCCCCTTGTCCAAAAGCAATTCTACTTTGCTTCTTGGAAGCGAGAACAGGTTTCTTGCTCTCGCTTCCAAGAAGCAAAGCAGTGTTTGCTATGGCAGGGCGGGAGTCGTGCTCCCGCCCTGCCATAGCAAATGGCAATGTCCCGGGGTGGGAACCCCGGGACATTGCAGGAGCCAACCCTAGGGTTTGGCGGTCCCAAGGGCCATCTAGGGTCCAGGAGGGGGGCGCTGCCCTCCTCCCAACTGATTAAAGCCCCGGGGAGGTGGCGGCCCCCGGGGCTTGGGGGGCTCGTGAGGTCCCCCTGCACATAATTACAGATGCCCCAGGGAGGTGGTGGTCCCCGGGGCAGTGTGGGGCAGGGCAGGAGCCCCCCCACACTTTCGTTTTTAATATTTAAGCCCCGGGGAGGTGGCGGTCCCCGGGGCTTGGGGGGCTTGGGGGGCCCACAAGGCCCCCTGCACATAATTATGGATGCCCCGGGGAGGTGGCGGTCCCTGGGGCAGCGTGGGGGGGCAGGAGCCCCCCACGCATTTTTTAAAAAAGAGCCCCAGGGAGGTGGTGGTCCCTGGGGCTGTGGGGGCCCCCACACCATAATTATAAATTGCCCCAGGGAGCCCGCAGACTTCATTTTTTTCGGCCGGATTCGCGCATCCAGCGCGAATTCGGCCGAAAGTATTTTAAAAATGCTTTTTTGGGCCCTGGGGGTCCTTGTGGGACCCCCTGAGCAGGCCTAGGGGGTCAGGGTGTTTCTACCCTGCCCCCTTTTCTTTTTTAAATCTGTTTTTCTTGTGACTCGGTTCTACCGAGTCACAAGATGGCTGCCAACACTTCCTGGTTTGGAGTGTTGGCAGCCAATCAGAAGTCAGCTCGTGATCTGGAGGGTTCGCGAATCCTCCTCAGCCCTCAGATATCGATATGTGTATTTTTTGAATTTCTCAGCAACTACTGAACGGATTTACACTATTTAAAAATACTGTCGCTTTCTGAACCAAGAGCTACCTTAGTGTATTTCCATTCAGCAGTTCGGGCTGTAGCCGTATCAAAAGTTCCTTTTTTTTTTTACTTTTTTTTTGCAACACCATTATTACCAATACAATTAGTACATGAGGAATTATCAGTCATCTTTTATACATACAGAAGATAAAAGGGGACCTTCACAGTATATAAACATTTAATCCATTGCCAAAAGAGCAATATCGTACTACAGGTTGATTTATGGAATCCAAGGTTACACTATCTACTTAAACAAAATCCTGCAAACGTAAAAAAAAATGGGCGGGAGACCATCTTAACAAAAAATAGAGAAGAGAAAGGTGATCAAGCAGTCAGTGAAGGTCGGTTCTCAGCCCGTTCTTCCTTCCATCTATAAATTGGTGCCCAGATACGCCTGCCAAGCTTTCTCCCACTTCTGCCCTTTCTCTCATAAATTCCCTTTTCCAGATTAAAAATGGAAAGCAACCTAGCAAGCCATTGCTGGAATGACGGGGCCATTTTATCAAGCCAGGCAGAAGCAATACAAATTCTCATCACTGCCATGGCCAAAAAAAGAAAATAATGAGACTGGGCTTGCGTATTCCCACTATTAATCCCCAGAAGCATTAGTTCTGGTGTTAACGCCACCTTTAAATTCAGAGTTTGGTCCAAGAATTTTTCAATTGCATTTACTAATGTTTGGAGCTGTGGGCAGGTTGAGAACATATGAATTATATCAGCGTCGGTACTATTACAGCGGGGGCATCTAATCCCTTCCTGTCCCCCTCACTGCGCTATCTTCTCCAGAGTATAATACAACGAGAACGTTGTTTTGAAATGCTGGGCTTGCAGCCCTGCTGAGCACAAAAGAGTCTGTCCTAAATCTAAGGACTCGAGAAATCCCTCTTGGTTTATACTAAGTTTGTCTGCCCATTTCTTCCCGTACTTCTCTAGGTCGTCCTGCTTCAAAAGAGATAGTTCTGCATAAATTCTCCTAATACTACATTTCTCATTGTCCCTTACAGCCTCAATTGTTTTGACTTCCTTGAAGCCAGTCAGACCTCCTTTTTATTTCCCAAACAACTCCGTACCTGAAGATACTTAAAAAAGTTTCTTTTTTTTAGTCCAAATTTAGCCTGAATATCTCCAAATCCTCGAATTCCCTCTGGCCCTATGAAATCACCTACCTTCCGTAGCCCGTGCCCCGCCCACTCTAACATTGCGCTATCCGAGAAAACTCCCGGAAACATAGGATTTCTATACAACTGAGGGGCATATAAGCAAGACCGGCGGTAAAATTATCGCCGTTTTAGCGGCAGGAAACTGCCGCTAAAACGGCGATATTGGGCTTGCTAATATGCGTTATAGAATTCCAATAGAAGCCCAGGTTAGATGTGCAGGACATCTAACCTGGGCTTCTATTGGAATTCCATAACGCATATTAGCAAGCCCATTATCGCCGTTTTAGCGGCAGTTTCCTGCCGCTAAAACGGCGATAATTTTATCGCCGGTCTTGCTAATATGCCCCTGAGTGTAGAAATTGACTCTGCCTAAGCCAGTTTTTTTTTTAAACACTGCCCAAATCTTAAATGCTGCCACCAATGTTTTGAATCTTGTTCTTTTATAGTAACTAGGTTCACTGTATTTCAGTAAGCAGTTCACCGCATCCTCCCCTAGTAGTAACTCATAAACATCTGGGGAGCCGGTTTTAATCCATGAATCCTCAACAATCCCAGCTACTAACCCCTGCATATATTGAAAAGCAGCAGCCCAATAGTACATTTTAAGGTCTGGGACCGCCCAGCCTCCCCTCTCCCTTGGTAGCGTCATATACCTTAGGGCTCTCCTTGTTTTCCCCTGTCCCAGATAAACCTATTCAGGATATTTTCCAGCACTGAAAACCACTGTTTCTCAATTTCTAATGGGATAGCCCTAAAAAGGTAGAGCACTTTGGGTAAAAAAAAATCTTAATAACGTTACACCGACCAACCACAGACAGATGGAGGTTATGTATTCTGTCAAAATCTTTTTTAGCCTTTATAAATTACTGGGGCCATATTTCTTTCTACCAGCAGTCCCAGGTCAGGCGTGATGCAACTGCCTAAATATATTGCAGTATCAGTATCCCGGGAATCATCTAGTTCTACCTTCCCATTCTTTACTATCTGAGTCTTCTGTCGATTAAGTGCATACCCAGAAATCAAGCCAAAGGCTTGGGCTTCTTTCTCGATTGTGGCTAGGGCAGTATAAGGATCGGGGGTGACCACAGCTATGTCATCCGCGTAGGCCAGGATTTTTGTTTCTAGCCCATGAAATCTAATTGGCCTGATTGCATTATTGGCCTCCATCTTCCGAATCAGAGGGTCAATGTATAAAGCGAATAGCAGAGGCAAACACGGACAACCCTGCCTGGTGCCCCGTGTGATTGGTATCGGTGCTGTGTACCCCCCATTCAGTCTCAGCCGGGTTATCAGTGCATTATACAGAACCTGTACTGCCCTGAGAAAGGAGGTCCCGAAGCCATACCATTTCATAACCGTCCACAGATAGTCCCAGGAGACCCTATCAAATGCTTTTTCGGCATCCAGGAGTATCAGGGCCATAGGGTTCCCTGAGACCTCAGTTGCATCAAACAAAGTTATGACCCTACGAGTGTGATCAGTTGTGCCCCTCCCAGGTATAAACCCATGCTGACGTGGATGGATCACTTTCCCGATGAAATAGTTTAAGCGAGTCGCCAAGGCCTTAGACAGTATTTTAGTATCACTGTTCATTAACGTGATTGGTCTATAAGAGCCTGGGCTCTCTCTGTGTTTTGCCCTTTTTTTAAAATATAGGGGCATATTAGCAAGGAATAGCGATATTTATCGCTAAACGCGCTTAGCGCGAATCCTGTTAACGCCGCCTATCGCTGGAAAATATCGCTGAGATAACACCCTATTAGTAAGGTTTATCCATAGCGATAATATTTCCAGCGATAGCGGCAAAATGCGAGAATATCGCTGGAAAACCAGCGATATTCTTGCATTAACGCTAAGGTGGATTCAGCATTAGAATCCACCTCCTATACCTTAAACAGGTAAGTCATAGTCAGTAGCAGGTGTTAAAATCTAGCGATAAACGCGCTTAGCGCGATTTATGTTATTGCTTCGCCTGCCTTGATAATAGGGGTTAGTGGTGTTAGCGACTGTTTACAGTCGCTTTTAGTGGGGGACGCCTACCTTGCATGTCATTAGCGATAAATATCGCTGACATGCAAGGCGATGTAATTCCCGGCCTCTAACGCCTGAAAGCTGTCGCTAACGCCTGTTAGCGACAGCTTGCTAATAGGGTGTTAAAAATATCGCTGATTTAGCGGCAAAAAGTGCCGCTAAATCGGCGATAAAGCCCTTGATAATATGCCCCATAGTGATAACTGCCCCGGCCCAAGACTCAGGTGCTTGTCGAACAGTGTCCACTAGATCCGGCCCTATTATGTTGAGAAAGGTTTTGTAGAATTCCAGTGGGATCTGGTCTGGTCCTACTGCCTTACCAGAGGGGAGACTACTTAGTGCACTATAGATCTCCTCCATGGTCAATAAAGTTTCAAGTGACTCTGAATCTTCAGGGGTTATACGCTGTATGGGTATATCTCTCAGATACTATAAGACCTGGCTCTCATCCCCTCGGTGTTCCTTCCAGTACAAATTTATATAGTATTGCCGAAATTCTTCCCGGATCCCCGGTGAACCTCTAATCAAATTTCCGCTAGGTTCTAAAACTTCAAGGATCTCTCCTCCTGCGCTCTTTTGTCTTAATCGTGCTGCCAAGATGTGGCCCACCCGCTCACTGAACTCGTAACATAGTGTGTCTAAAGTTACTATTGAAATTAACATGGGGACCCCCCTTTTTCTCAGCCCCTGCTTGACGAATCACCCCGAAACTTTCAAGACAGGAGTTGACCTGAGTGAACCATTAGTTTTGAAACTTTCGCGAAGATTCGTCAAACGGCGCCAAAGATATTGGCAAAAGAAAAAACACTTTTTGAATAGAAACAAGGTCCTAACTATAACTACCTACTGGTGACCGCCAGTAGGCAATATATATTTTAGCGAAACACGTGTCAGGGGTTGCTTTGATTAATTTCAGGTTGGGTTGGATGGTATTTTACCAGCCCAAAGCTGTAATACTGTGCCTGGAGTGGTAAAAGGCTTTGGCCATTTTACAGCTCTGTTTGGATAGCACTGTGCTAATCCTATGCTTAAAGACTTTGCTGTGGAAATGGTAAAAGACTTTCTCCCTTTCTATCTTGGCGTGGATGGCACTGTGTTAATCCTCCGCTTAAAGACTTTGATAGAAAAGCAGACATTTGAGGTGAGCAAATTTAGAGTGTTGCTGGTGTTGAGAGTGCTCTATAGTGGAGCTGCTTTCCACCTAAAGTTGAGAACTACCCAGTGTTCTCTGCTTCTTTTTTTTGCATAATTTATGCATCACTCTATGCCTGAAAGGGTATTCTTTTGACTTATACTGGGTGCTCCCTGGTGTCTTGTCAAAGCTATACCTCTCTGAAGAGCTCTAATTAGAGCAAAACACGTCAGGGGTTGCTTTTATTCATTTCAGGTTGGCTTGGATGGTATTTTACCAATCCAAAGCTGTAATACTGTGCCAGGAGTGGTAAAAGGCGTTGGCCATTTTACAGCTCAGCATGGATAGCACTGTGCTAATTCTATGCTTAAAGACTTTGCTGTGGAAATGGTAAAAGACTTTGTCCCTTTCTATCTCGGCATGGATGGCACTGTGCTAATCCTACGCTTAAAGACTTTGATAGAAAAGCAGACATTTGCGGTGAACAAATTTAGAGTGTCGCTGTGTTGAGAGTGCTCTATACTGGAGCTGCTTTCCACCTAAACTTGAGAATTACCCAGAGTTCTCTGCTTCCTTTTTTGCATAATTTATGCATCACTCTATGCCTGAAAGGGTATTCTTTTGATATACATATCTATAGATCTCCTGAGGCTTGAGCCGGGAGAATCACGGAGGATTTTGTTTTCTTCTGCACTTTTGCTAATTTGCACATGTCAGCGTTGCTTGCACAGTTTTATTGTGATTTTAAATACTGTACTACTTTTAATTTACCGCATTCACCTATCAGGGGCTGCAACTAGGGGGAACCGACTCAGAACCGAGAGACGGGCGGGGCCGCCATCTTGGGGGGACGTCGGTGAGCGGACTAGGCTTTTCCCTGACTGGAACATAAATTGCCAGTCTGGAGGATGGGGTCCCCGGGGCCATAAATGGCCTGAGGTGGGGGGGCCACCCTCCAAATATTTGTAAAATACTGGCCATGCCCCAGGGGATGGGGTCCCCGGGGCCGAAAATGGCCTCAGGAGGGGGGCCACGCGACCCCGTTCCGGTATTTTTTAAAAAATTTAACACAATAGGGGTCAGGCCCTGGGGGATGGGGTCCCCAGGGCGCAAAAAATAGGAAAAAAAGGGGGGCCACAGAGCCCCCGTTCGATTTTTTTTTTTTTTTTTTTTTAAATGGCATTGCGCTGGAGGCCCCGCCCCCTCAGTGCATCACTCTGCAAACGCACCCCGTGGCGCGTTCTAAGTTGGGGAATTAATTCCCCTTGAATACTGGGGTTCCCTGGGGGCCAACTACCCCACCAGGTACCTCCAGTATGTGCCACAGAGCTGCACTGCAGAGAGGTGGTCCGAGGCCACGCCCCTTTTTACACCTCTCTGCAACACAGCTCTGTGGCACTTACTGGAGGTACCTGGTGGGCTAGTTGGACCACAGGGACCCTCAGGATTCAAGGGGACTTAATCCCCCAACTTAAAACGCGCCACGGGGCGCGTTTGCACAGTGGTGAAGGGAGGGGGCGGGGCCTGATGTGACATGTGTGCAAACACGTCCTTTGGCGTGTTTTAAGTTGGGGGATTAAGTCCCCTTGAATCCTGAGGGTCCCTGGGGGCCAACTAGCCCACCAGGTACCTCCAGTAAGTGCCACAGAGTTGCGTTGCAGAGAGGTGTAAAAAGGGGCGTGGCCTCGGACCACCTCTCTGCAACGCAGCCCTGTGGTGCTTAATGGAGGTTCCTGGTGGGCTAGATTGCCCCCAGGGACCCTCAGAATTCAAGGGGACTTAATCCCCCAACTTAAAACGCGCCACGGGGTGCGTTTGCACAGTGGTGAAGGGAGGGGGCGGGGCCTGATGTGACATGTGTGCAAACACATCCTGTGGTGTGTTTTAAGTTGGGGGATTAAGTCCCCTTGAATCCTGAGGGTCCCTTGGGTCCAATTAGCCCACCAGGTACCTCCAGTAAGCGCCCATGAGCTGCGTTGCAGAGAGGTGTAAAAAGGGGCATGGCCTTGGACCACCTCTCTGCAAAGCAGCTCTGTGCCACTTCCTGGAGGTACCTGGTGGGCTAGTTGGCCCCCAGGGACCCTCAGGATTCAAGGGGACTTAATCCCCCAACTTACAATGTGCTAGGGGGCACGTTTGCACAGTGATGCAGGGAAGGGGCGGGCCTGATATAAGAAGTTAGCAATCCTGCTGTGTGGGAATTACTGGTGGTAATAAAAGGGATAGTTGGCCCCCAAGGTTGACGTTGGGGGCTAACTACTCCTCCTGTTACCTCCAGTAAATCCCACACAGTGGGATTGCTAAGAGGTGTTTCAGAGGCCACGCTCACCTTTCTCCACCACTCTGGAAACGCGACTGGTATGTTATAGTTAGAAATTAGCATTTAAAAAACCTTTGAAATTCACTGAAAAAACCATAGGTTTCAGGGACGTTATAGTTAGGAATTAGCATTTAAAAAACCTTTGAAATTCACTGAAAAAACCCTAGGTTTCAGGCACGTTATAGTTAGAAATTAGCATTTAAAAAACCTTAGAAATCCACTGACAAAACCATAGGTTTCAGGGACGTTATAGTTAGTTGGACATTTCTCTTGTAAAAAACCATAGAAATTCTCCCGTTATAGTTAGTTCAGCTAACTATAACTCGCGCACCCGCAATGCACTGCTGATGACGTCACATATTACATCAATCATGACATGGTCAGTGACATCACTGATGACATCTCAAATGACATCACTGATGACATCATCCACGTGAAAATCTGATGCACCTCCTCACACTCTAATATAACTTTTGATGCACCCACTGTACTATACAGACTACCATTTTCGAAACCATAGACACACCAATACCAGTTACTACATACTCACTAACTGATTCCTAGGTCTACACACACATCCACTCATTCAACCATACAGTCACTCATACATGCAGTCGCTCATCAATACAACACTATCATATGCACTCATACACCTATACAGACACTCACACACCACCACTCATCCAGAGTTATTCACACACGTAGTCAGTCATGCAAAGAATCAATCACACTCCCATTTACTCACCTATACAGTTATACACACACCACATCAGTTATTCAAACAGAAACAAACGCATACTTACTCTCTTATAGAATCACTGATACAAGTACACACTCATCCATATAGCCACACTCTCACAATAACTGACTCTCACGTATAGTTATTTATAGACTTCAACTCTCACATGCACTGCCTTTTACATATGTAGTTACTTGGACATGTACCATTGAGACATCCATTCACTCACCAACACACCCATACACACACTCACCCACCCATACAGCTGTTTCCACATGCACACTTGAACCCATACACACAGTGAATCAACCAATCAAACATCTATGCACAGAGTCACATACCTCCCACCCACCCACACACACACTCAGGCACCCATACAAATACTCAGGCAACCAATCAATAACCCATATAGACACTCATGTAGCTACTGACCAACCCATGCAGCAGCTTATACAACAATAGACAGACTGATACAGACATTCACACAGTTTAGTCACTAACCCATGCATTCAGTAAGACACATGTAATCACTCACTTAAACAGTCAGTCACACACGTACTAAATCCTCCATCCAGACACTTATACACCAACTCATTCTTCAATACACCTTGGCATATATATAATACATATTTAAACTTTAAAGAAAAACACAGTCACTGGATGATGTCATCAGTGATGTCATCAGTGATGTCATTTGAGATGTCATCAGTGATGTCATCAGTGATGTCACTGACCATGTCATGATTGATGTAATATGTGACGTCATCAGCAGTGCATTGCGGGTGCGCAAGTTATAGTTAGCTGAACTAACTATAACGGGGGAATTTCTATGGTTTTTTACAAGAGAAATGTCCAACTAACTATAACGTCCCTGAAACCTATGGTTTTTTCAGTGAATATATATATATATGCGCGAAACGAAGTCCCACAAAGCCTTCACAATGCGATCAAACAAGCCCTGCAGTCATGAGTGAAATGAAACAAAGTTCTTTATTCCATCAGGTACCAGCACATAAGCATTATGCATTTCGACCGGACAACGGTCTTAATCATATGCAAAAAATGAGGATCAGGGGGCGTGGCTAGCAGCCGTCGAGAATGGCCACTGCCTAAACGAGCTCCTACCTTCCCGCCGTCTATTCTGCCCCATCCTGTGCCATCCACGAAGATACAAGGTACTGCGACAAATAGGTTCCATTCCCTGTCCCACTGGAAACCTTTTGAGCTCCTGGCGGTGTGTGCGCTGCTTGTTATCGTCCTTTCCGACGATTCGTGCTGGACAACAATGGCGGCTCCCTGGCGCGGATCAGAATGAGGGGTGGCCCCGAGGCGTGACGGGGATTGGACCCTGTGGGCTCCGGAACCATCTGCACGGTGTCCCCTGCACGGACGGTGGACGTGGGGAACCTGAGGCGGCGACGAAGTAGAGACCTGCCGGGTATTGAGGACGGAGGTGAAGAACCCCGGTGATCGCCGAAATAAATAGAGGCCCCAGCTTCACGGCCTATACAGCGAGACGTGCTGTCATCGACTCGGCGGCTGGGTGGTAAACAGATGCGGAGTCCCAACGAAGATCTGCCGGGTTGGAGTCGGAGTGTGGGAATACCCGACTAGGCGGCCTGGGTGATTGTGGCTGCCGTGGACGGCTTTGAAGGCCCACAGGAAGGGTGGCCTACGGGGGCCCAGCAGACGCGGCCCGGCCGTGACGGGATGAATTGAGGTCCCGGTTGCGGCCTGTATGCGGGAGTGACGTGCGGCGGGAGCTGGAGTGGGGCGCTACTGGTGGATACCTCTGACCTCGGATCGGCGAGAGGTGCTAGGAGGTGCCTACAGATTGCTGGTGACAGAGGGGGAAGCATCGGCCGACGTCCCCCCTTCTTTGGAGAGCAGCCCTGCTGTACCTGAGACCTTGTGTGCCAGGAGGTATGAGGAGTGACTGAATGTGGCTGACCCCTGGGTACAGATGTAAAGCTGAGGCCATGACTGGATGGACCTCTGAATGACGGACTGACATGGCATAGGCCCTGTAGAAGAGACCTGATGGGTTGATATTACTCAGAGTGAGAGACACTGGAGCACACTCGGAGAGCAGATACCGTGTCCTCTGCGGCCTTTGGTTATGAGGGGCGCTCTGGATTGAGGGTGATTGGCGCGGAAGATTCCCTGTACGTTGACTGGAGGAGTGCAGTGGAGGCAGGCGCTTTCTATGAGATCACAGGAGTGGCTAAGAGGGCACTGTAGGACTGATCTTGAGGTGCGGTGCCTAGACTTGTGAGCCTCCCACACTACTTGCGGATAGACTGCTCTTCTGGGAGCTGGGGTGGGAACCAAAAGAGCGTTCAGTTCCTGAAGTCTATTGTTGGGGAGAGGTGTTGAAAGCTTTAGCCCCTCCACGAGAAACTTTTGCACTCGAGTGGCATGGATAGAAGAGGGAGACGCCACACGCAGGAAGGTGGTGCAGTTGAATCCGCCATATTGATGACCATTGCTACGAATGGAGAGGTCCAATCTGGGCAACTGACGTTTGGGGGAAGAGATAACAGGGCGGTGGCCCCAGGAGTAATACGCACGAACTTGGTCACGCCCATCAACAAATTGAGACTGTCCTTACGGGGTGCCTTGTGCCCTCACCCAGTGGATTACCCGGTGGTACGCAGCCATGGCGACTGGAGGGAAAGGTCCAAGGGCCAATGCCCAAAAGCAGCTAGCAAAATTTGCATGGCCCAAAACAGGAGAAAGTGGTGAATCGCCGCAATCAGAGAAGGAAGATGGGGCAGCTGCCTCTAAACAAGGCCCAGAGCCAACTCTTCATGATGTCATGGCGGCTATTAACGGGGTGCGTGCTTCGGTGGACTCGGTCACTGTGGAGGTCTCTCTGATCAGAGCTGACTTCCGGAAGATGGATGAGAAGGTCAAAGAACTCAAGATAGTTACTAGCGCCCTGCAGACGGATACATCGGAACTTCAAACGCAAATGTTCGAAATGCAGAAGAAAAAGGAGAGGATGTCGCAACAGCTCGATGATTACGAAGGCCGGGCCCGCCGCGATAACATTCGTATTTTAGGGGTTCCGGAGAGAACGGAGGGGCCGGCAGCCGACCTGTATGTGGAAGATCTCATTACGAAGCACCTGCAGCCCAAGACTTTGTCCAGCTACTTTTCTATTGAAAGAGCCCATAGGGTGCCAGGAGGTAGACCAAAACCAGGAGCACCCCCGAGGCCCCTTATTGCTCGGGTGTTTAATTACCGGGATAGGGACATCATCCTCCAGACTGCACGCTCCAATCCCCCCCTGAAGGTAGATAACTATAAGGTGGCTTTCTTCCCTGATTTCACGGCCAAGGTTCAAGCTCAGCGCCGCAGTTTCCAGGCGGTGAAGAGGGAACTGCGAGAACGGGAGGTGAAATACGCGATGCTCTTTCCTGCGCGGCTGAGAGTGGAGTCTGATGGCAAGTCGTGGCTTTTTGACTCACCAGAGGCTGTCTGGGACTGGATGGAAGGCTGGAGCACGGTGGGAAGCCAAAGAAGGGATCGACCTGGGAGACCTGGCCAGCACAGAGGTACCCGTATGGAGGTGGCGAACAATGGCTCAGCAGAAGTAGACAGTCAGCTGAAGGAGCAGGACTGATTGCCCTGGGCTACGAGGATGGAGAGCCCACGCTTTCCTGAAAGCACAAGTAAGGGGAAGGGGGGAGGGGCGAGAATACCCACCATAGCGAGACTTTTTAATAATGGGACCTACTGCAATGGTACAGACTGATGGGTTTCATTGCTATGATCTGAAAGGGACTAGACACTATTAAGTGTGGATGGCTAAATTGCAAGTTAATTGTGATGTGTGTATGCGGGAAGGGGGACCAGAATACCCCGTGCATTTTCAGCATTTCAGGGGGAGAGAAGCACTCTGCCATGTTTGGGGGTGGGTAGTTCTAAATCCACGGGCAGGGGGCAGGGAGGGGGTGGGAGTTGAGGGGGAGTTGGGGGTGTTTGAAGGTTAATTGTTTTATGGGTGTGCTGGACGGGTCAAAGATCTTCGCGAGTGAAGTGATTGCGAAGCAGCTGGGACGATCAATAATGGACAGGATGTTATATAAGTTTTCTTCGACCGCACTGATCCGTTTAAGTGTTGATCATTTTGTGACTTGGGATGGGGGGGATAGAGATAGGATACTTTCTGTACTGACTTGGAATGTTAACGGGATGGGGGACAAGATCAAGAGAGGAATAGTGCAACAGTATTTGAAGCGACATTCTCCTGATGTGGTTTTGCTGCAAGAGACGCATCTGGTGGGGCAGAAGACTAAGGCCCTCACTAGATGGGGGTATAAACTACTGGTCCATGAAAATTACACCTCGGGGTCCAGGGGGACGGCGATTCTGGTAAAGAAGTCCTTACCTCTCATAGTTCGTAAGGTGTGGGCGGACCCGGCGGGGAGATTCGCAGGAGTGGAGGCCCAATGGGATGGTAGGGTTCTCAATATAATTTCAGTTTATTTACCACCCGCTCTGGGTAAAGTAGCTTTGGAAGACCTTGGAGGGAGGTTGACGGGACTCCAGGAAGGCACATTGATCATGGGAGGAGACTATAACATGACGCTAGATGACACAATCGATCGCCATCCACTGAGGTCACAAGCGAAATCCAATGTATTAATGGCTGACTTTGCGACGGCACTGGGATTGGTGGATGTAGGTCGGGCGCTGCAGCCCACGGACAAGCTAGTCACCTTTTTCTCAGGCATGCACCACAGCTTATCGCGTATTGATTACTTCCTCACGCATCAGTCATCCGTGGGCAATTTTGTCAAGTCCCGAGTTCTGCAGAGGGGCATATCTGACCACTCCCCGGTCTGGGTGGAGTATACACACTGGGAAAGGCAGGCACGCACCACTATCGTTATCAATCCATGGCTTTTACACATACCAGACATTAGAGAGGAACTTCGCACACAAACGGAGAACTACTTCGCTGAAAATGTAGGTTCAGTCACATCCGCTCAGACAATATGGGAGGCATATAAGGTAGTTCTGAAGGGGCAGGCTTTATCTTTGAAGATGGGATACATCGCTAAGAAGTGCGAGCTCTTGGTAGAGGCGGAACATGACCTTCTTGACTTAGAGCGGGAGCATGCACAGAATCCTTCGACTGACACGGCGCACATGCTTCTACTGAAGCAGGATGAGTATCGGATCAAAACCAGGGAACACATGATGGCCAAGTATCGCCACACCCAGCATAGAATATATGAAATGGGGTATAGGGCAGGCAGGACACTGGCTTGGTTAGAGAGGCGAGAACAGGGATCGAGATGGGTACATAAGTTGACAACATCAGGGGGTGACACTGTGTCACATCCGCGGGAAATTGCAGAGGAATTCGCAGCTCACCTAGAAAAGGTATATTCCCCCTCTACTCACTACACGGCTGAGGAATCACGCCAGCTCCTCCAGGATAGTGACGTACCAGCCCTCTCAGAGGCGGATAAGGAAACATTGGATGAGGCTCTCTCAGCTGAAGAGATTGGCAAAGCTATAGGACAGATTAAATCGGGGAAGGCGATGGGGCCAAACGGCATTCCGGTTGAATTTTTAAAAGCCACTGCCTCTCGCACGATCTCGCATTTAAAGGCCATGTATGAGGAGAGTCTGGAGGTGGGCCGGCTGCCAGTAGATCAGAGATTGGCTACTATTGTAGTAATTCACAAGACGGGCAAACCGGCGGACGCATGTGGCTCCTATAGGCCGATTTTGCTGATTAATGTGGAGGCAAAGGTACTAGCGAACGTTCTGGCCAACAGGCTGGTGTCGGTTATCACAACATTAGTCCACCCAGATCAGTCTGGGTTTATGCCTGGAAGGAATACGGCCCTCAATCTAAGGCGCCTACATAACGTGATGGCCCGTAGGAAATACATTGAGGAGGACGCCGCGGTGCTGTCTCTCGATGCCTCAATGGCCTTTGATTCCATAGAATGGCCATACATGTTTGAAGTTTTGAAAAGGGTGGGTCTGGGTCCCAAGTTTATAGCCTGGGTTCGACTGCTATACAAAGATGTTTTGGGACAAGTGAGGGTAAACGGTCATACGTCCCAGATATTTAGGCTCCAAAGAGGTACTAGAAAGTGGTGCCCTATGTCCCCGTTTATATTTTCTCTTTTACTGGAGCCCCTTGCGGCATGGATATGCAGAGATGTTAGGGTCCGAGGGATGAGGTGGGCGAACGACGTGGAAGATCGAATATCCCTATATGCGGATGATATACTGCTGTACCTGGCTTCCCCATATAGATCTATATCGGTGGTGCTTGACATCTTTACAAATTTTGGTAAATACTCCGGGTATGCGATCAATTGGCATAAGTCTGTATTGTTTATGTTGCGGGGACAGGTTCCCAGGCTTCCGGCAGGCTGCGCTATAGTGGTGGCGGAGGATGGGTTTCGATACATGGGAGTTTTTATCACGTCCGACCCGAACCTCTTTTATAGCTCTAACTTGGCCCCCCCGCTGGCTAAATTGCGAGCGGATGTGAAACATTGGAGATCCCTTCCACTTTCGTTGCTGGGACGAGCGGCGCTCTTTAAGATGCTGGCCCTCCCTCGCTTCTTGTATATCCTTCATAACTGCCCATATAGAGTTCCAGACTCGTATTTAAAGGCAGTGGAGGGAGAGGTCCGTACGTTGTTGTGGGATGGGAAGGCCCCAAGGGTGGCACTGAAGAAGCTGACTAAAAGCTGGTATGATGGAGGCATTGCGCTTCCCGACCTGCAACTCTATTATTGGGCAGCACAAATAGTAACTGTGAATCATTGGATATACCGTCCTCTGGATGACCCTGCATATGCTCTTGACCGATACCAAACTGATCGATCCGGCTACTTGGGGGCCCTGTACACAAGTGATAAGAAAAATAAGGGGCGCTTCTTCGGGCCCACCCTACACACGTTAGAGATCTGGCGAACAGTGCTTTCTCGCCTTGGCTGGGCTGGCATCCTCACAAGGGCAACGCCACTTTGGTATACACAGAAATTGGGCATGCTGTGTTACCAGCCCGGGTTTGATAAGTGGGACCTTATAGGTATCTCGACAGTAAAATATCTAGTCAGGAAGGGAGCTATACTTACATTTGAGGACCTCCAGAAACAGTATCACCTGGCTCGGGGAGAAACGTATAGATACCTGCAAATTCGGCATGCTCTTACGGCGGCCTTTTCGTCCTTAGCTGACATACCAGAATCTTCACCACTTGAGGATAGGCTGATAGATGGGCCCTTAAATTCGAAAGCAATATCTCTCACATATAAGAAATTATGTAATAATCTCCCGGATACTTTTCCGAGACTCAGGGAGCGGTGGCAGGGTGATTTGGGATTGATTAGTGACGAGGATTGGCAGGAGGCCCTTATGTCCCCTCGGGAGGCGGCCATTACACTCAAGTTTAGGTTGATCCAAATGAGGATACTACACCGCTCATACATGACAGGACAGACACTAGCAAAAATTGGTTCCAGAGCTAACAACCTATGCCTGCGGGGCTGTGGCCAGCAGGCCACATTTTACCACACTCTCTGGAGCTGCCCAAAGAGTCGTATCTTATGGGAAGAGGCCTCGGAACGCATGCAGACGGCCTTACATAAGGAGATTGTATTAACACCACAACTGGGATTGTTGAATATCTGGGAGGCGACCGACTTCACGGAAGTGGAAAAGCAATTCACGACGCTAGGATACACATTAGTTAAACGGGAGATAGCGAGAGGATGGGGGGGAGTACTCATACCACGAGTCCACACATGGGAGAAAGAGCTTGATAGATGCATGTTGGCGGAAACGGAAGTCTTCGTTGCAAGGGGGTGCCCAAAAAAGTGGGATCGGAAATGGTCGCTCTGGAATAAATATCGAGGAGATCCTGTGGTGTCCCCAATGGTGGAATTGGAAATGCATAGACGTACAGAAAGTGCAGATGTTATGTAATGTATATCTTTGTCTACTGGTTGTCCATATATTATATTTGCGTAAGTCGAATATGTCGTCCTTTTCTGTATACATGACTGTGATGTTCACCAATAAACACATTTAAATTAAAAAAAAAAAATGAGGATCAGTTGTTCATGAGTTTAAATACACCTGAATAACATAACAGTGAGGAAGGACTAACATGCTTGTTCTTAATGAGTGTCTTACTTTTCATAATGCTTTTATACAGATTTTCAACCATGGGAGATCAGTTCACATATTTTACAAACCCATACTTTAAAACAATATGTCATAAATGCTTGAATACTGAAATATTCAAGTGGGTACTGATCACGTAATTCTCCAGTTCTTAGGACTACCCAATCCATAATGCATTATTTCAGATTCTTGAGAATTGCCATGTTCCTCCGTTTTTTTAAACCACATTTAAAAAAAAGTCTTTATCACAAAAATCGATCACAATATAATACTGTTGCAGCCTCAAAAGGGATTCAATTCCATGTAGGGCTGAGTAACAGATTTAATACGTATTTTGTGAAAAACGTTTGCCCTCATGCTGTTAAGTAAGTCATTGTGCGGGCACCTGTATGTAATGAAATATTCACTCCTTCATCGTGTTGGGTTAAGTAACCCTACAAACTCTGTGAGTTGATGTGTGTGTAGTCCTAGGAATTAGTGAGTGGGTATGTAGTAACTGGTATTGGTGTGTCTATGGTTTCGAGAATGACAGTCTGTATTTTATAGTGGGCATATCAAAGGTTATATTAGGGTGTGAGGAGGTGCATCAGATTATCACATGGATGATGTCATGATGATGTCATCGGTGATGTCATCAGTGATGTCATTTGAGATGTCTTCAGTGATGTCATCAGTGATGTCACTGACCATGTCATGAGTGATGTAATATGTAACGTCATCAGCAGTGCATTGCGGGTGCGCGAGTTATAGTTAGCTCAACTAACTATAACGGCCAAATTTTTCTGGTTTTGTACGAGTGAAATGTCCAACTAACTATAACGTCCCTGAAACCTGTGGTTTTTTTCAGTGAATTTCTAAGGTTTTTTAAATGCTAATTTCTAACTATAACGCCCTTGAAACCTATGTTTTTTTCAGCGAATTTCAAAGGTTTTTTAAATGCTAATTTCTAAGTATAATGTCCCAAAAATATTTTTTCTTAGTTTTTTAATTGTTATAAAAATAATGTAATATTTTCTAAAATATAAATATACATTTTCATTTATTGTTTTTATAAAAAAGTGGATTCGCGTACCTATCGTGTACCTATCTCGGTGGGTGCACGAATCCAAGCCGCCATATTGGTTAAGTCGTGTAGGATGCGCACTCGGTAAGCGGCGGGTGCGTGAATTTCGGCACCGCGTAACGTCACGTACGTAGTTCTGGAGGTCGCGCCGGGTGCGCGAATCCATCGCAAATCTTTAAGTTTTAAAAGTATATGTATATAAGTTTAATATGTATATTATAGCAAGAGATTATTTAATCTATTTATAAAAATCATATATTTGTAACTGGAATAAAGATAAATTATTGTTAAATATATTTTTCCGGAATTGCGACGGGTGCACGCTGGTTGCGTGCTGGGTGTGCAAATCCATGTGACTTCAAAAGAAAGAATTTCATTGGTTAAAAGCTTTTTAATCTAGAAGTTACAGCTCCCCACCCAAATTTCTCATTCCTTCAACAACATTGGCAGGAGACACACCTTTTGTGTTTAGTGCTCTTGTTGTATTTTTTGGGTGTTTTTCTTTTTTAAAAAACAAGAAAAATGGCATCTTCAAATCCACCAGATGGCATCCTTGGTGAAGAAGATGAGTTGGAGGAACCAACAAAAAGAAGAAAGGAAAGCATCGTGTGGGCCTTCTTCACTTGTCCAGATGGAGAAAAGAAGGTCAACGCAAGAAAGGTGACCTGCAGCATTTGCAAGCACATATTATCTCGGGGCTCCGAGAAAAAATACTTGTGCGGTACTTCTTCTATGTTGAAGCACGTGCAAACCATTCATCCTCGTCAGCTAGCACGGGAGCAACGACGACGAGAGCTGGAACAACAAGCCCAGCAAGATGATCAACAAGCAGGACCTAGTATATCAGCTGGTACCACAAGTTCTAGCAGAGGACCTGATATTAGGCCAGAGTTTGCTGGTCTTGTGCAAAGATGCATAAAGTGTAAAAAAGTTCTTTGTTATGGTGAACAGTCTATCGACGCAATTGTTTTCGCTGCAAGAAGCCACCATTGTTAATTTTTTTATGCAATGATTTTTTAATTGCAAAAAGTTACAGAAAAGTTTTTCAGGTTTTTTTGCTGTTTGTTCGTTTTTTGTTTTTTTTAAACAGAAAAATATAAAAAGAGTTTTACAAAACACAAAAAAATTATAAAACAAAAAAAGAAGCAAAAAAATGGTTCTTGTTAGAACCGGCTATTTGGTTAAAAAAAGACAAATTTGTATCTGTTGTATGAAGAAGTGCATGGATAATACCTGGGTGATTACATGGGTGCATGGGTAGTGCCTGGATGATTGGAGAGTGCAAGGATAGTGCCTGAGTGATTGGAAGAGTGCATGGGTAGCGCCTGGGTGATTGCATGACTGCAAGCGTAATGTCTGGGGGCCTCATTTATGAGGTTTTGCCGTAGGACAGCGCAGCAGGCCTTCCTCCTGCGCTGCCCTATGGCAAAAGAAATGGGCAGGAATGCACCGTATCTATAAGATACGGCGCATTCCTGTCCTTTTCCCCTGCGCCGGCGCACAATGGGCTGCCGTGCACCAATGCAGGCATGTTTGCACCATGGTGCAAGTGTGCCTGCGTTGAGGGGATGATTTGTTTTGTACAGGAAAGGAAACCTTTCTGTACAAAAATAATCTCAAGAGGCTTTTTCCTCTTTCTATGTGTGCTGCAGAATGCAGCACACATAGAAAGAGGAAAAATGAGGAGAAATAAAGATATTTCTCCTTGTTGCTCCGCCCTGACGCCTCCCCTAGGGAGGCGTAAGCTTTTGGCACTGCCTCAGATTTACGATTTCTTGTAAATCTGGGGCATTGTGAAAAAGCCATGGATGTTGCTGGGAACGCCCCCAGCAACACCCATTGCACGCCCCTTTAACGCAGAACACTGCGTTAAAGAGACTGATATTTATCAGGCAGCATTAAGCCAAAAAAAGTGGCTTAGTGCTGCCTGATAAATATCACGCAGGCTCCTGCGCCACGGAACGTCACAAAAAGTGATGTTCCGGAGGCGCAAGGGGCCTCATAAATGAGGCCCTGGGTGAATAGAGGAGTGTATGGGTAGTGCCTGAGTGATTAGACGAGTGTATACACAGTGTCTGGGTGATTTTATAAATGCATGGGTAGTGGCTGGCTGATTGCGTGACTGCAGGGGTAGTGCCTGAGTTATTGAACGAGTGCATGGCTAATGCCTGTGTGATTGCATGAGTCCAGGGGTAATGTCTGAGTGATTGAAGGACTGCATGGGTAATACCTGAGTGCATGGAAGAGTTCATGGGTAGTGCATGGGTGCATGTAGGACTGCATGGGTAGTTCCTGGGTGAATGGAGGAGTGCATGAGAAGCAGTAGGGTGATTCCATGAGTGCAGCAGTAGTGTGTGGATGATTGGAATACTGCATGGGTAGTGCTTGGGTGATTGCATGAGTGCCACAGAAGTGCCTTAGTGCCTGTATGACTGCATGAGCAGTGCGTGACTGATTGAAGGAGTGCATGGGTAATACCTAGGTGATTGTATGAAAGCAGGGGTAATATTTGGGTGAATGGAGGAGTGCATGGCTACTGCCTGAGTGATTAGATGAGTGTATAGGTAGTGCCTTGGTGATTTTATAAGTGCATAGGTAGTGGTGGGTGATTGGAGGAGTGCATGGATAGTACCAGGATGACTGGAGGAGTGCAAGGGTAGTGCCTGGGTTATTCTATGAGTGCATAAGTAGTGCCTGGGTTATTGCGTGACTGTAAGGGTAGTGCCTGAGTGATTGAAGGAGTGCATGGGTAATGCCTGTGATTGTATAAGTGCATTTGTAATGTCTGGGTGATTGAAGGAGTGCATAGGTAATGCGTGGGTGTATGGAAGAGTGCATTGTTAGTACATGGGTCATATAGCACTGCCTGGGTAGTTTTTGAGTGATTGGAGGAGTGCATGAGTGGTAGCAGGGTGATTGCATGAGTGCAGGAGTAGTGTGTGGATGATTGGAAGACTGCATAGATAGTGCTTGGATGATTGCATAAGTGGTACAGAACTGCCTGAGCACATGTATAACTGCATGGGTACTGCCTGAGTGATTGAAGTAGTGCATGGCTAATGCCTAGGTGATTGTATGAATACAGGGGTAATGTTTGGGTGAATGGAGAAGTGCATTGAAAGTGCCTGAGTGATTACACAAGTGTATAGGTAGTGCCTTAGTAATTTTATAAGTGTATGGGTAGTGGCTGGGTGATTGAAGGAGTGCATGGATAGTGCCAGGATGACTGAAGGAGTGCAAGGGTAGAGCCTGGGTTATTGCATGAGTGCATAGGTAGTGCCTGAGTGTTTGTATGACTACATGGGCACTGCCTCAATTATTGAAGGAGTACATGGATAATGTGTAAGTGATTGCATGAATGCAGGGGTAATGTCCAGGTGAATGGAGGAGTGCATAGGTAGTGCCTGAGTGATTAGGCAAGTGTATAGGTAGTGCCTTGGTGGTTTTATAAGTGCATGGATAGTGTCTTGGTGATTGCAGGAGTGCATGGATAGTGCCAGGATGACTGGAGGACTGCAAGGGTAGTGCCTAGATTATTACATGAGTGTATAAGTAGTGCCTGGGTGATTGCATCACTGTAGGGTTAGTGCCTGAGTGATTGAAGGAGTACATGGCTAATGCCTGTGTGATTGTATGAGTGCAGGGATAATATCTGGGAGATTGAAGGAGTGCATGGGTAATGCCTGAGTGCATGGAAGACTGCATGGGTAGTGCCTGTCTGCATATAGGACTGCATGGGTAGTTCCTGGGTGATTGGAGGAGTGCATGATTAGTAGCACAGTTATTGCATGAGTGCAGCAGTAGTGCCTGGATGATTGGAATACTGCATGTGTAGTTCCTGGGTGATTGAAGGAGTGCATAAGTAGTAGCAGGGTGATTGCATGAGTGCATGAGTAGTGCCTGAATGATTGGAATACTACATGGATAGTGCTTGGGTGATTTAATGAGTGCCACAGAAGGGCCTGAGTGCATGTATGACTGCATGGGCACTGCGTGAGTTATTGAAGGAGCGCATTGGCAATGCCTGGGTGATTGTATGAATGCAGGGGTAATATCTGGGTGAATGGAGGAGTACATGGCTAGTGCCTGAGTGATTAGATGAGTATATAGATAGTGCCTTGGTGATTTTATAAGTGCATAGGTAGTGGCTGGGTGATTGGAGGAGTGGATGGATAATGCCAGGATGACTGAAGGAGTGCAAGGGTAGTGCCTGGGTTATTGCATGAGTGTATAACTAGTACCAGGGTGATTGCATGACTGCATGGGTGCTGCCTGAGTGATTGAAGGAGTGCAAGGTAATGCCTGTGTGATTGTATGAGTGCAGGGGTAATGTCTGGGTGATTGAAGGAGTGCATGGGTAATGCCTGGGTGCATGTAGGACTGCCTGGGTAGTTCCTGCGTGATTCAAGCAGTGCATAAGTAGTAGGAGGGTGATTGCATGAGTGCAGGAGTAGTACGTGGATGATTGGAAGACTGCATGGGTAGTGCTTGGGTGATTGCATGAGTGCATACGTAGTGTCTGCATGTTTTTATAAGTGTATGAATACTGCCTAGGTAATTATATGAATAAAGCAGTAGTGCCTGGATTATTAGAAGACTGCAAGGGTAGTGACTGGCTGATTAAAAGATTGCATGGATAGTATATGGCTGATTTCAGGAGTGCATAGCTAATGCCTAGGTGGATTGAGGAGTGCATCAGTAGTGCCTGGGTGATTGGAAGAGTACATATGTAGTGTCTGGGTGATATTATAAGTATATGAATTCAGGCTAGGGGAATTAACAAATGCTTGGATAGTGCTTGGGTGATGGCAAGAGTGTGAGAATAGTGCCTAATTATATACATCAGTGCATGGGTAGTATTTGAAAAAATGGATGAGTGCAATAAAAGTGACTGTAAACATTACTTCATATTATTTTACTTATTACATTATTTCATCTTACCTTCTTTTTTAAAGTACAAACCAAACTCAGTGAAACTATTTTATAGTTGATTTGTTCAAAACTGATTTTAAAATCTTTTCAAGGTTTACTATTACTTTCTGTAATAAAAAAGAAGGAAAACTGTTATTACATATAATATTATGGTTTTAAGAACACAACATAATTTTACAATTAGATAACATATTCAGTTTCCCTTTTTGCTGTTCTCAGATTCTATTGAATTTCACTATACACAATGATTTCAATGTAGATCATCATATAACAGCAGGAAAAAAATACAATCAATGAGAATGTAAAAACAAACAAATCTGCGTCGAAAATATTTAGAACAAATTCAACTATATGTTTACCTATCTACGGTTTGTAAATTGCATTCTTCAACTACATTAAATCATTTATTTCTCTAAAGTATATTTTCTAGAATATACACTCTCATTTACATCGCGTATAATATAAAGATCAAATATATCAACTAGTTACTTCAAACACAATTTTGCAAATGCAATAATAAATAGCACAAACTATAATCCAAACAGAAATTGTTCGCATCTTCCCAATAGGCCGAATAATGTTTCCAATTCCATTTGCATTGAAAATATCCCAAAATAAACTCGTTAATTCATGTTCACATCTTCCCAATCGGCCGAATGATGTTTTCAAAATTTTGGTATCAAAAATATCAGATAAGAATTTGGTAATTCGTAAGGCAACCTACATTTGAATTGCAAATGTGCATTATTGCAATATGTCCATCCTTTAGTGCACTTTAAATACACAGTATAGTGTCCAGATGTTGTAGTAGGTCCATGATGAAAAATAATAGCCACTGCTTTAAAAGTTCTTCCTGAAATAGATACTTGACTTGCCACAAAATGTTTAATTTTGGTTTCCAATTTTCTTCCATCTGCTGTACAACGTTGTGGCATTAAAATGACATATTGACCAAATCTTTCTATAAATAATGTTGACAACATTTCTGATTTGCAATGAGAACATTTCATATCTTGATTAGCTGTATTTACTAATTTGTTAAAAGACACTGTTTTGCAATCTGGTATTGTCAAATATATGAATTGTTCAGTGTCTATTTCAGTGGTAGAAGAAAATGAACACTCTTCACATTTAAGATCCCATCTGTAACGTACTCCAAACAAATGTTTATATTCTATTCTTCATCTTCCAATACTGCAAGCATAAACATTAGAAATTCTTGTGCATCTTGTTGTACATTAAGTGTAAATTGTGAAGAACCAGTACATATATCCAAAAGATGCTGTATGCCAGAAACAGTATGGATTTTAGTTTTATCAGTTTCCAACTTTTCAAAAATATAATGTAACAAAGAGCAGAATCTTTTTTCTCGATTTTCCATAATTTGATGATGAAGATCTTCTAGATAAAACACAACGTTCACAATTACATTAGCATAGCAGTTGATACCTGAACTATTTTCTAACTGGTATCCTACAAAACCATCAACCGTGTCCCTTTTCATTTTCTTTGCAGTTTCATCATTCTCTTGAATTGTTTTCTTTTTTCCAACCTCACTAGAATGTTTGTCATATTTTCGTTTTGGACATACTACACGTTTTTCATATATGGGATATTCACCTAAGTTAGGAGCATACAGTCTTCTTAACCGATTATACTCTCTTACACAATTTGCATGAGCACTAACCTTTTTCTCCTCAAAATCAATCAAATACAAATCAGATAATGTTCTTACTCGAGACAATGCAACATATGCCATACCCTCTTTAAACACTGTACTTCCAATATTTACCAAAGCACTGTCTACACTTAAACCTTGAGATTTATGAATGGTTACTGCATATGCTAAAGAAAGAGGAAACTGTTTTCTATGAACATACAAGTCTTTCACAAGCAAAAAACGAACAGCACAACGTCCAATCTGTTTTACCTCTTCAATCTGATCAAATTTAACCTTCAAAAATTCAATTCCATCTCTCTTCTCATAATTAACAAAATCAACAACTTTTCCCATTGCTCCATTTACTAAACCTCTTTCTACATCCAAATTACGCCGTAAAATTACCCGTCAGTTTACACATACATGTAAAGTCTTTTCTAAACCTGCAGTCTTAGATACAGATTTCTCCAAAGAATCCAATTTTAACTGTAATTTCTCTGAGAGAAGAATAGTAACTCCTTCGTGTTCCATTTTATCAATGGCTTCCATTTTCACTATTTGTTGTTATTCCAGTTTCAAAAGTTCTTGATTGAATGTAGAACACTCTTGCAGTGTTGGCATTAGGCAAACTATAGACTTCTTTTCTTCAATTTTTTTGTACATTATTTCAGGTGCAATGTTTTCATTTGGAAACAAGTTTGTTAGTAGCCGACTTTGTAAAGCTTCTTTGCCATGCTTTGTCAAAACACCAATTCTTATATCTTGAAGAATTTTTCCATAATGTTCATCATTTGCTTGTCGCATATTCTTAATAAGTTCTTTATATTCAAAATGAGACCAAATGTTAACATTTCCAATACTTCCCAAAGATTTCCTAGTGTCTTCATGGACAAGTGTTTTAAAAACAGGTTGCCCTTTCACAGGAGTAAGTTGTAGTAGGTCGCCAAATACAATTACATGTTTTCCTCCAAATAGAACATCATAATCTGTTTTTAAAATCTGTTGCATTCTCAAGTGTACAAAGGCAAGCATTAAGTTTGAGACCATGCTCACCTCATCAATGACCAGAAGTTTCATTTTCTTTAGTGCTCTTGAAACTTCATAACAAGCTTCTCCAGACAGCTTGTGATATTCCAATTTATTTTCATGTTCAACTGGTAGCATGAGTAATCGATGTAAAGTAATGCCTTTAATGTTGTGTGCTGCTAATCCAGTTGGAGCT
This sequence comes from Calotriton arnoldi, assembly GCA_963921515.1. NCBI lineage: Eukaryota > Metazoa > Chordata > Amphibia > Caudata > Salamandridae > Calotriton > Calotriton arnoldi. Next base: position 2,068,070 of record CAWUFW010000852.1, read on the forward strand.
GTTACAACACAAGATAAATGACATCCAGTAGTTTTGTGTAGATAACTGGTCAAAACTTTAATTAAAAAAACGTTTTCATGTTCCAGCTTCACCACTAATGTACATTCGAATAGGTTTAAATGATGTACATTGGCATTTTTTTTTTTCATGTAGCAAACCATGCTGAATCTGTAGTGTCACTTGCTGATATATTTATTTTTGTTCAGTATTCAGTTGTTCTTCCAACTTTCTCAAATCAATAACATCCTGTTGTGGTTGTTGCATTGTCATTTCTACTTCACTCATGGCTATTACTGCTTCATTTTCAAGAATTGGTTGTCCTAGTGGATCTTAACTTAGTGGAGCAGAACTCTGACTATCTTGAGAACTGTCTCTAGCTATTTCAGCTGCAATAGTAGTTTCTTGTTCAATCTTTTCATTTAACATTTGTGGAGAAGTAGGGAAAATTGTGCATTGAATGTTATCTTTACATGCATTAAAAGAATCTTCATAGCAGTCGAACTCTCCAAGTATTTCTGCTTCACTACGCCAAGGCTTGAAAAGTTGCAGAAGTGCTAAATAGAAAAATTCTCTCTTATCTGGAGTTTCGCAACTGAGTTTTCTGTGATTAATAAGATTTCCTTTGGCATGTTTTACCAAACAGCCTTCACATCCAATTACTGCATATTTTTCTTCATTAATATTTTCTGAAACATCTCTCTTAAAGCTGTAATGTTGCAGTACTTCATACAGACATATGTTTTCAAGATGTGGACTTCTTCTAGGATAGTATGTATCCAACATATTCGTTTTAACAATATCTGTACTTTCTGGTTCATTCAATGCTAAGTATTCAATTCTTGTACAGATTTCAATACTCGATTTTGTGTAGCAGCAAGACCTAGACTTACCCAAATAATTCCTCTAGACTTTGAATATAAACTTGCAGAAGTCAACCAATCCGAACATTCGTACGATCCAATTTCTCGATGGGAAAGCATCTTCAAACTAAAGCTGTACAATTTGTTACTAAGAGTCTTCTCTTGTGAAATTTCTTCCCACATTTCTTTCAACTCCGTCTTTTCAGATTTGGTTATATATGACGTAACATAGCGAGCAACACCAATTGAATTATCTGCAACATACTGGATATCCATATTTGCATTCCACATCGTCAAAATCACTGGATTGTAGTCATTAATATACTTTGATTTTTCAGTTCTTTTTATGTTGTAAGTATTCTTCGGAGATTTTCGAGTTATAGTATGCCTTACTGCCGACATGAAACTGTTGACTCTTCCTTTTGAAATTACTGGACGTGGGAATCCTAAACGACATTTTGTATAAAACTTTCCCTTTGACTTGTATTTCCGTCGACAATATTTCCCACATCGATGACTTTGAAACCATAAAACTTGCTGTCTCAAGTTGTTTTCTCCTCCTTCTTTTGGTATAGCACAGGTAACATATTTTTCAATGAAAGACAAAACACTTTCATCAGTATCAGTTCCAAATGTTGGTGCATTCTTGATCCATAATAGCATGTGAATATGAGGTGCACCTCTGGCTTGGTACTCCTTTCTCCAAAAGAAATCAATATCTTCTCCAAGAGGTGGATTATTTTTATTGCAGATAAAAGACATCATAGCTTGAAACCTATGATTAAAATATCTGCACACATTTACAGGATCCAAGGAACACAGTTCGCCAGCTGTCTTCAATTCAATGTTTTTTACATTTGAATTTGCTTCTCGTAGAAATTCAAGTAAATCGCACCATGCGTATTCAGCACAGCTAAGCATAGCAAACCATGTAGGGGTTCCTAAGTTCCTTAACATACATTTAAGTTCTCCGTGACAACGATACCAATACTCATTAGTACCACGTTGACACGCCATCAAATTAATTAACTGAGATTCTAAATGATCATCTCTTTGTTCAACTTTGTCCAAAAATTCCTTTGCAGAAAGATGTGTAAGATGAACTCCTGTTTTTAATATGTGGTTCACCGCATATGAAAGTCCAGACAAGTCACTTTCAAACAGAAGATGAAATAAATATGGAACACACTGTCGAAATCTTGGATCCTCTGAGTACAATCTTGTTCTGAAGCTGGAATCTGTACTGGTCGTTCATCATATCGTCCACCTTTTCCAGTAGGGAAGAGCTGTGGGAAACAACGGGCTTCTAAACTTTTTTCCCAAACACTCATGGGAGTTCCTTTCGCTTTCTTCATTTGGAATAATTCAATAGTGTTTCCAATCACTTCTTTTGAATGTAGAGGATGTATACTGTAATGTTCGTAAATTTCTTCACTCCTGGGCTTGTCCACTTTTTCTATTTGGCCAGTTGAAATTTCTCTATCATCTTCTAACGATATTTCTTCTTCTTCCACATATACATTTTTATAATAAATATTGTTTTGTATAAGATATAATGTAGCTTTTTGAAGTTTGGTGACATCTACTAACTCTTGCCATATTTTCCGACTCTTTGTTGGTACACCATTAACTAGAATAACTACAGGTTCACTTTCCTCTCTCTCTACACCAACAGTTTCAATATTTTTCTTAAAATCTAAAGGTAAATACACAACTCTTCCTTTTAAACCTCTTTGTAAATCTGTTGGAGGTAGTTTACCTGTTTTAGGCTCCATACGAACTATAGCCTGAAACGGGTGCACAGATTGAATAAGAATGGACTCATATGTATTTAAATCTACCAGTTCAGAAGGAATACCAACTCTAGGTTATTATGTACAGCTCTAGCTGGCATTTTGTTCTCTTCTAATTTGTTGTAACAATATTTACAAATACGTTCATCACTACCCAACTCAAAACGATCTTCCACCAACAAATAAGCACCAAATTGCTCCCACTTATCATTGTTTTCCTTTTCACTTTTTGAATACACATCAACATTCCTAGTTTGACTTCTATAGTGAGTACGTCGACAACAAATACAAACATAGTTTGGTTTTTCACATCAAACTACGTTAAACTTTGCAATTTCTTCTACAAACTTCCAGTAGTACTAACTTTCACCTCTTCTTCCACACCTACACTTATGAAACTCTCACTTTCTCTACACTCCTCTTCAGGACCAAAGAAATGGAACTGTATATCATCACAAACTTTTTTACATCCGATACTGAACCATGCAAAAGAGCAGTATTTATTTCACTTAAAGATAATTCAGGACTTTTTACATAGTACAATCTTCTTACTAACTTCCGAATTTCTGAGTGATGTACTGCTAACATTCTCAAATGATGAAAAGTACTTTGACACACTTTTCTAGAAAGAAAAACCAGAGAATGACCCTGCAAGCCAGTATATTTTCTCATTTTACAAGGATCTAGTCCTTGCAACATTTTAATCTTCTGTTTAACACTTTTTTTTACCATACTCTCGTAAGAAATTTCGTAAAATATCAATAGATTCCTGTTGTATACTACAAATACTACTATAATCCCACCTATACACTGGAGCTTGTGAACATCTCCCTTGAACTTCTTCAGCTATTACTTCTTCCACATTTCTAGCAACCATCTTTTCTTTTTCAATTGGACAACCGTTTTTAACTTCATAAGAATGACCACTGGTATCAACTGTGTGAACTAATGTATTTTGTTGAAAATAGCTTTCTTCATTAAAAAAAAGGTTCAGTACTAGATTTGGGCTTTCATTCACTCCAATTTTTTTGCAAAAGTTAGTTCTATTAACCAGTCTTTTTCTTTTACTTTTCTCCTTCATAAACTGCATTGTTTTATTCAATGTATTCATTCTCTTCAATACTAATATAAACAATCTTCTTTTCAATTCAAAAGCAGTTTCGACTACACTTTCAATCTGTTGTTTTTTCTTGTAAAAGGCGGATCTTTTTTATATTTTTTGCAATCTTTCAATAAATTTTGTAGTACTCTACTTTTATACATTAGTTTCCTAATGTCCTTACATTCTTTCATCCTTCTTTCAACATAGATTGTTTTCCCATAACCTGATTTTCCATTAATTTGTCCTTTTTTAATTTCCTTCTCCTTGGTTCTACAACTTTTCTTTCTGTTTTCCCCATTTTCAAAATTCTTTCCAGTCCTTAAAAGTCTTTTAACAAATTCTTTAGTTCTCTTACCAGAAGACTTTTTCTTCAATGTCACATGTTGAACTTCATCTAATTTCTGCTTTTCTCTCTCCTTTAAATAGTACTGTTTTTTTTGTTGTCTTTTCTTTTCAACTTTTCTTGTCATACTGAATCTTTATTAGAAATAATGGAGAATATCTGGGGGGAAAAACTTTTTAAAAATAATTTAATCTTATTAATATAATTATATACAAATATTCTTATCTATTACTAAAGAAACACCTTCTATTTAAAAGGTACAAACAAATGCATATATGGTTTTCGGAATATGGTGAGACTTACACCTGAGACATGTTATAGGCTTTTTTTATATTTGCCTAGGCCAAACACTCTGAGCATTACTAGAATGGTAAAGCAGCAGGACAAAACTGATGTTTAAGGCATGTTAGGAAATGGACTGCAACAGAGGTGCAGAAAGAAGCAAGAACAGTGCAGTAAGAAACAACAGAGGTACAGAAGAAGGGAAGAGATTTGCAGAAAGAGGCAAGAGCAGTATAGAAAAAACCAATACAAGTGCAGGAAAACGGGAAAAGGATGGAGAAAGAGGCATGAGGGGTGCAGAAAGAAGAAAAAGAAGTGCAGAAAGAAGTAACAGAGGTGCTGAAAGAGGCAAGAGGGGTGCAGAAAAAGGAGAAAGAAATGCAGAAAGAAGCAAAAGAGATGCAAAAGAGGCAAGAGGGGTGCAGAAAAAGGGAAGAGCAGTGCAGAAAGAACCAAGAGATGTCCAGAAAGAGGCAAAAGAGGTGCAGAAAGAGGCATGAAATGTGCAGAAAAAGGGAAGAAGAGTACAGAAAGAGGCAAGTGACGTGCTGAAAGAGGAAAGAGGGTTGCAGAAAGAGGCAAGAGGGGTACAGAAAGAAGCAAGTGAGGTGCAGAAAGAAGCAACAGAGGTGAATAAAGATGCAAGACAGGTGCACAAACAACCAAAAAAAGTGCAGAAAGAGGCAACAGAATTGCTGTAAGAAGCAACAGAGGTGTAGAAAGAAGCAGGAGAGGTGCAGAAAAAGGTAAGTGAGGTGCAGAAAGAGGCAAGAGAGGTGCAAAAAATGACAAGAGACTGCAGAAAGAGGCAAGAGGGATGCACAAAAGGAAAGAAGAGTGCAGAAAGAAACAAAAGAAGTGCAGAAAGAAGGAACACAGCAACAAAAAGAGGGAAGAGGGGTGCAGAAACAGAGAAGAGGGGTGCAGAAAGAAGCAAAAGATGTACACAAAGAAAAAAAAGAAGTACACAAAAAAGGAACAGAGGTGCAGAAAGAGGCAATAGGGGTGCAGAAAGAGGCAACAGGGGTGCAGAAAGAGGGAACAGGTGGGCAGACTGAGGCAACAGAGGTGCAGAAAGAGGGAACAGGGGTGCAGAAAAAGGCAAGAGGGATGCAGAAATTTGGAACAGAGGTGCAGGAAGAAGCCAGAGCAGTGCAGAAAGAACCAACAGAGGTAAAGAAAGAGGCAAGAGGGGTACAAAAAGAGGCAAGTGAAATATAGAACGAATAAAAAGAGGTGCAGAAAGAAACAAAAGAAGTGCAGAAAGAAGGAACAGAGGTGCAGAAAGATCAACAGGGATGCAGAAAGAGGGAAGAGGAGTGCAGAAAGACGCAAAAGGGGTGCAGAAAGAAGCGACAGGTGCAGAAAGACACAAAAAAGGTCCTGAAAGAAGAACAGAGGTGCAAAGTCCATGGGTACTACCCAAGTAATTGAAAGAGTGCATGGGTAATGCCTGGGTGATTGCATAAGTGCAGGGGGAATGTCTGGGAGTTTGGCGGAGTGCATGAGTAAAGTGTGGGTGATTGCATGAGTGCAGGGGTAATGTGTGGGAGGTTGTATGAGTATAATGGTAGTGCCTGAGTGATTAGAGGAGTGCATAGATAGTGCCTGGGTGATTTTATAAGTGCATAGATACTGGTTGGGTGATTTGAAGAATGCAAGGGTAGTGCCTGGGTCATTACATAAGTCCATGTGTACTAGCTGGATGATTTAGGAAGTGCTCTGGTAATGCCTATCTGATTGTATGACTGCAGCGATAATGCCTAGGTGATTCCATGACTGCAGGGATAATGCCTGGGTAAATGCATGAATGCATAGGTAGAGACTGCGTGATTCTATAACTGTAGGGATAGTACATAACTAGTGCCTGCGGGTGATTGCATCATTGCAGGGTTAATATCTGGGGGATTACTGGAGTACATAGGAAGTGAGTGGGTGATTTTATAACTGCATGAGTACTGCCTGGGTGATTACAGAAGTACTAAGGTACTGCCTGAGTGATTACACGAGTGCAAAGGTAGTGCCTGGGTGATTTTATAAGTGCATGTGTACTGGCTGAGTGATTACATAAGTACAAGAAAAGTGCGTGCATGATTGAAAGAGTGCAAGGATAGTGTCTGGGTGATTGAAGCACTGTATAGCTAATGCATTGGTGATTGCATGAGTACAGCAGTAACATCTGGGGATTAAAGGAGTACATAGGTAACGCCTGGGTGACTGCATAACTACAGGGGTAACATCTGGGGATTTACATGACTACATAGGAAGTAACTGGGTGATTTTATAAGTGCATGGGTACTTCTTGGGTGATTGCAGAACTACTGAGGTAGTGCCTGAGTGAATAAAGGAGTGCAAAGGTAGTGCCTGGGTAATTTCATAACACCATGACTACTGGCTGAGTGATTACATGAGTACAAGGGTAGTGCCTCCGTGATTGAAGGAGTGCAACAGTAGTGCCTGGGTGATTATATAAGTGCATGAGTAGTGGCTACATGATTGAAAGAGTGCATGGGTAATACCTTGGTGATTGCATGAGTGCATAGATACTGCCTAGATGATTGCATGAGTGCAGCAGTAATGCCTGAGTGATTACAGCAGTGCATATGTAGTGCCTGGATCATTGGAAGACTGCATGGGTAGTACTTGGGTGTTTTTATAACTGCATGAGTGTTGGGCCTAGCCAAATGTAAAGCAGCAGACTATTACATGGCTCAACTATAAGTCTCTCCATATTGTTAGAAGCATGCCTACATATGTCTCTATGCTTTCAAATCATCATGATATCTAAAAGAAATATGTATACAATATTTCTGGACTATAGTGAAACCTAGAAACTGAGACATGTAATAGATCTACCTGAGTGATTGCATAACTCCATGGGTAGTGCTTGGGTGATTGTATGAGTGCAAGGGTAGTCACTGGGTAATTGCAGGAGAAGATGGATAGTGACTGGCTAATAGCATGAGTGCAGACATAGACGTTGAGTGCATGGATAAGTGTATAAATAGCACCTGAAGGCATAGATGAGTCATTAAATAGTGCCTAGGTGAATAGATCAGTGCAACAGTAGGGCCTGGGTGATTCTATGACTGCAAGGGTAGTGTGTAGGTTATTACATGAGTGCATAGGTACAGCCTGCATGATTGCATGACTGCAGGGGTAGTACATAACTAGTGCAAGGGTGATTGCATGACTGCAGGAGTAATATCTGGGGGATTACTGGAGTACATAGCAAGAGAGTGGGTGATTTTATAAGTCCATGAGTACTGCCTGGGTGATTACAGAAGTACTAAGATACTGCCTGAGTGATTACAGGAGTGCAAAGGTAGTGCCTGGGTGATTTTAAAAGTGCATGAGTACTGGCTGAGTGATTACATAAGTACAAGAGTAGTGCCTGCGTGATTCAAAGAGTGCAAAGGTAGTGCCTGGGTGATTGAAGCACTGTATAGCTAATGCATTGGTGATTGCATGAGTACAGGGGTAACGTCTGGGGGATTAAAGGAGTACATAGGTAACGCCTGGGTGATTGCATGACTACAGGGGTAATATCTGGGGATTTACATGACTACATAGGAAGTGACTGGGTGATTTTATAAGTGCATGGGTACTTCTTGGGTGATTGCAGGACTACTGAGGTAGTGCCTGAGTAAATAAAGGAGTGCAAAGGTAGTGCCTGGGTGATTTCATAACAGCATGACTACTGGCTGAGTGATTACATAAGTAGACTCTTATAAAGTACCATAATCAATATCTTCTCTCCCAACATATCTTAAACATCACTTTTCCAATACTACTGCTTCACTATTCTAGCAGTAATCAGGTATAGAGCATAGCTAACAGCAAAGCAACACTTCACTTTTCTTTCATAAATGTCTCCCCATATTTCTAAAACCATGTATGCATATGTCTGTACCTTCTCCTACCAGCATCATATGTAAAAGTAAAAAGCAGATAAATGTATACGTGTGTTTTATACATCTATCATCTTCAGACACATAACACATACCATAATATATGAACAAGTAGACACATATCTCAATCACAACACCATGCACAGCTCAAAACTTCAGAGAGTACACTTCAATTTTCAAACAGACACTGAAAATTATGCGGTATATATGAAATATAACTTTCCTCACTTCATACAAATTACTCTAATAAATAACATCTCTAGAAACATCTCAAACCACACTAAAAGCATACATGAATATGTCTGTACCATAACACTATCCAAACCTTAAAAGTTCACAGAACAAACTTCCAATTTCAAGCAAACATCAAAAATTATGCGGCATATTTCAACTGTACCTCTCTAGAAACTTTAAAAAAGAAGCCTAATCAATAACACCTTATGTCAGCATCTTTTAAACCACACTTTTGTGCTGCATCTTCACCATTCTACTAGTACTCACAGTCTTGAGCCTACCACATAAAAAGCAACAACAGCTCTTTGTTATACATCATGCACCTTCAAATGTATAAGACATATGAAAATACATATACAAGTAGAAACATACTTGAGACAGAAGTCCATGCACACCTTAAAACTTGACAGACTCCACCTCCAAATATAAAGCAACAGCTAAAATTATTCTGTATACTACAAATGTACATATCCACACATAAAACAAACTACCATAATCACTAATCCATCTTCCAATATACACATATTACTATACAGAATCTATTTCAAACAACATTTAACTACAATAAAACAAACTACAATACACATCTCTACATTTAATAATATATTTCAAACATCACAGTTTTTGAATAATTGTTAAAGTTTAAAATATACCTAATACATAATACACCTCATAAATGTATAACTCACCTTCCAAATAGATTTATAGAATTTAAAATATCACAAACTCATAAATGATTTTCTTATGCACACAATCAATGTAATGCACCACTCTCAGCAAGGTAAAACCAGTAATGGCAAAGTTTCCCTCTCTTTCTCCACACAAATACCTGTAAGTAACAAATCACATAGCTTCCTACATTATTTCAAATTATAAAACACATTTCTATTGGTTAGACATATTAACCCTTACCAACTGACTTCTAAAAGTGCCCAAACTGGTTCTGGAATTTTTGGGAGTCGCGACTCCACCGTGCACCAACCGTTGGAGCCGCGAATCAATAAGGGAGTTCAAAAATATATTACAAATAAAAATAGCACTATTTTTTAAGAACACACCACTTCTAAAGATAGTACTGACTTGGGAAATCTTACTTTAATAAGATATCACTTATATATAAATTACAATTTCACATTTTAAGTCCACAGTTAAGTTTCAACCCTTCCCCCATTCTGCTTAATGCCAGTTTCCATAGTAACAGTTCATGGAACATTCAACTAAACTGACAGGTCACAAGTTCACCATATTTTCAAGTTCACCACACAATGTTGCAAATGCAAATAGCAGGTGTGGTTGACATTTCCAAAATATCACCTTATCCTATCTACTGTACCTTTTAAACATTTTTTACTAACCAATAAGAAACATGCTTTTTAAAGAAAGTAACATGCACCCTATTTTTGAATGTTCAATGTTCTTAAACAGCCAATCAATTCTCTACTTTTTAAAAAACAGAATCTTGTCCACCATTTTACATACCTCTCATTCTACCAACTGACTACCTCAGCTACAGACATCTTTTCATTACTTCCAGACATCCCTTCAAGATGCTTACAGTGTGGATTGTTGGACACAGCTATGTTTTCTGGTGCAAAAGGTATGCTGAACACAGAGGTATTGACAAAGACCTAGCTTTGCAAAATGTGGATATTAAATGGATTGCACAGAGAAGATTAAAGTGGCACAAATTGATGCCTTTGTTTAAAACCTTTTTGCATGTCCAACCCCCTGACATCATGATTGTGCACTGTGGTGGCAATGACCTAGGCACATTGACTGGGGTAGGTCTGGAAATGCTCATGAAGGACACCTTTGCACAATTGATGTTGCTTTTACCTCAAACTGTCTTTGTTTGCTCTAATATATGCCAAAGACAGATATGGAAGTGGTCAAATCAATTCTCTCCACAGATTGAAAAAGCTAGGAAAAATGTCAATAAAGCTGTTTCTGCATACCTAAGAGTTCATAGAATGGGGTCCATCTACAATAACAATATATGTTTTGATATGGATTACATCTACAGAAGTGATGGAGTACACTTCACAGATCAAGGAAACAGAGTCTTTCTCAACAACCTAAAGCTCTGCATCCGCACTTACATGTAGCTACAACAAACTCATAATAAACACAAGGGCTCTTTTTAGAGCCACCCTATAACATTGTAGTGAATATAAAAAAAAATTTTCACATACATTTTTTAAAATATTTTTGAATTGATTTGCGCACCTGACGCAAATCTGCAAATGCATGAATTCAATGTACTACAACACAATACACTTTTCAAGTTTAACTATTATTTTTTAATTTTATATATTTTTAACACGTCTATCAATTGTAATCTTGTCATTAACTTCAATCACACTACCTCTTTAAAACAACTTCACAAATACAACACTACCTTCTAAATTATATACTACTTAATTATTTATTTAAGGTGAATTTGCAAATCCAATGCGACGTTACACGGGGGGCGTGCTGAGAGCCGCGCTGGAGTCGCTACTCCAAACTCGAAAGGAAAAAAAAACGCCACACTTCAATTATTCGGTATTCGCCCCGGGGACCCCATCCCCCGGGCCTGCCCAGCATTTTTTTAAATTTTTATTTTGGAGGGAGGCCGCGTGGCCCCCCTCCCGGGCCACTTCTGGCCCCGGGGACCCCATCCCCCGGGGCCGGCCCTCAGCGTTGGGGACCGTGGGGGGAGCCCGAATGCCCCCACGGTCCCTGCCGGCTGTCCGCCTCCTGCAGGAACCAGCATTGCGTTTGGGCAAGGGGAGCTGCTGACATGAAGCTCCCCTTGCCCAAAAGCAATTCTGCTTTGCTTGCTGAAGCGAGAGCAGGTTTCCTGCTCTCGCTTCAACGAAGCACAGCAGAGTTTGCTATGACAGGGCGGGAGCACGGCTCCCGCCCTGCCATAGCAAACGGCAATGTCCCGGGGGTGGGCACCCCGGGAAATTGCAGGAGCCGGCCCTGGGGGGTGGCGTTCCCCAGGGCCATCAAGGACTCTAGGAGGGGTGCCGCGTGGCCCCCCTCCCAAGTTATTTAAGCCCCGGGGAGGTGGTGGTCCCCGGGGCCCGGGGATCCGCAACGGACCCCCACATTTAGATATTCAATGCCCCGGGGAGGTGGTGGTCCCCGGGGCAGTGTGGGGGGGGCTCGAGCCCCCCGACACTTTGTTTTTGAATACAGCCCCGGGGAGGTGGCGGTCCCCAGGGCTGCGGGGGGCCCGCCAGGCCCCCCACCCAAAATAATTAAAATCCCCGGGGAGGTGGCGGCCCCCAGGGCTGCGGGGGGCCACATGCCCCCGCATATAATTATATAAGCCCCGGGGAGGTGGAGGTCCCCGGGGCTGCGGGGACCCCCACAGGCCCACATTAATTCTTTCTGCATTGCCCCCGGGACCTGGCCCACCCAGGGGCTATTAGGAAACGGAGCGCGAGAGCCCGCGCTTCGTTTTAAAAAAAAAAAAAAATTGCCGGATTCGCGCACCGAGCGCGAATTCGGCCGAATTTGTTTTTAACAAAATGCTTTTTTTGGCCCTGGCGGTCCTTGTGGGACCCCCTGAGCAGGCCTAGGGGGTCAGAGTGTTTGTACCCTGCCCCTTTTCTTGTTTTTTAATATTTTTTCACCCTTTTTCTTTTGACTCGGTTACCGAGTCACAAGATGGCTGCCAACACTTCCTGGTTTGGAGTGTTGACAGCCAATCAAAATGAAGCTCGTGCTCGGGAGGAGTCGCGAATCCTCCTCGGTGCTCAGATATCGATATTTTAATTTTTTTAATTTCTCACCAACTACTGAACGGATTTACACCATTTGAAAAAAGGGCGCTTTCTGAACCAAGAGCTACCTTTTTGCCAAATTTGGTGTAATTCTGTTCAGCAGTTCGGGCTGTAGCCGTGTCTAAAGTTCCTATGGAAATTAACATGGGGAAAATGCGTTTTGGGACCCCCTTGGAGAAGTTGGCCTGGTATATGCTGTCCACTGATTAAAGTGGCCACCTTGTAGTAGCGGCTTCTCGAGGAGTGCTGCGGGTGGTGGGGCGGGGAGGGCAGTGTGGGGGGTAGTAAATTCCGGAATTGGGCCGGACAAAGTTGAGTAAAGAAATAAATAAATAAAACAAATTACATTGCGTGCTTTGGCGTGCAGCGGGCGCAATGTAATTCGTTTTGTTTATTTATTTCTTTACTCAACTTTGTTCTGCCCAATTCCAGAGTTTACTACCCCCACCCTGCCCCTCCCCCGCCCCACCGCCCTGCAGCACTCCCTCGAGGAGCCGCTACTGGCACCTTGCACCAGTCCAAACAAACCTTATGGTGATTAGGTCAAAGATAACCTTTATTGAAAGCTATCCTAGTGGTAGCTATGGAGAGCAGCCTTCAGGCTAAGTCTTGAAGGAATGTTAAGCACGTTGTTTTACCAGAATGCAACCTTATAGTATTGGTTCAATGAAAGGGAAACCACACAGTAGTTATAAAAATATGTATTTATTATATATAACACTCTCTAGTATCCTCTACCCGAGGATAGAACACAAATCAAATAATACAGTTGCAGAGAATCAAACATAAGGAGCACAATACACAGTTGGCTCCCGGGGGAGACCAAACCATATACTAAATAAGTGGTATAAGAACCACGACTCGGGTCTAGACCTAGTCTAGAAGGTGTAGAATCGCTGGGACCCCAAGGAACCACCCAAGGTGAGTGAGTAGGGACCCCACGGAGGACGGGTGCAGTGTGAGAACACGACTGCGTGCTCCATACAATTCAATGGGAAAGTCGCGGTTGGAAAATCAGAGATTAAGGACCCTTCCCAGCAGATTACAAAGACAGCCCTTGGAACTTAAGGGTTTGGAGAGCCACCCCACCCGTGGATACCTTTGTACCAGAGTTACCTATCCCAGAGTAGCCGAGTGCATAGGTGCGAAGTGGCTTCGGAAACACTCGTTGTTTTCTATGAATGTCGACAAAGAAATGCTGCTGCTGGAAGAAAGAAAAGTGTCCAATGGAATCCAAACATGGATTCTAGGTGAGAAGAACCTGAAAGCAGAGGGGACAGAGTCTGGGTCCCTTTGGAGTGACCAGGGGCTCGGTAGACGAATGCCCACCGATGTCGGGTGCTTCAGGTGCATTGACGGTGAGCTTGACTCTTCAGCTGTGAGGAACCAGAGACATCTAGCACAACCAGGAGCCAGAGTCGTGCTGTCCCAAAAAGGATGTCGAGTGCTGAGGGGTCGGTGTCTGGCGGGAGCACCAATCAAGCCTTGGCAGCGGCAAACAACATAGGTGGTCAAATTCAGTGTCGATCTGGCCCAGCAAGGACCAGGAGACTCACCACAGCAAGGGGAGTCAGGGCAGGCCTGGAGCAACCAGGGGAGCCCAAATAAAGCAAAGTTGACCCTCAGGTGGACCCACAGGCTGAAGGCACAGGAGTCGTGAGGGGACCTCAGGTGGTTTCCCAGGATACCAGCTAGCAGGGCACAGAGTATGAGGATGCCAGAGTCCTTCTCAGAAAAGATGCACTTGGGTCAGGGCTACAAATGGCCCAATGCACGGAATTGTTGCACAACAACAAGTATGTGCTGCTGCAAATAAACGCGGTTCACAGGGGTACGGGTTGTACGGTCCCCACGAGCGATATCTGCCTCAATCTCAAAAAGAGGGCAGCTCAACCTCAGAGACCTTCAGAAACCTACCTACTGTGTTGCTGGAGCCTTTGGAGTCCACAGGAGCTCAGGGTCAGCAAACCGTCAGATGCATTACGGTGCCTGCGTTTGCAGGGGAGTGACTCCTTCACTCCAAGGGAGATTCTTCTGTTGTCTTGGAGGTCCACAGGGTCCTGCATGGAGCCTGTAAGGATCATGGACAGTGGCAAGACTGGGGACGGCAAGGGAAGACGAAGTCGAGCCCAAGGGAGGTCCAGCGCAGTCCAGCGTGTCCAGACGGTCGAAGTGTAGTGGTATCTTTTTGCAGAATCTTGTCCATGTAAAATCTAATGTCCTGTAGCCAGGTAACCCATTTTATACCCACGGGAAAGGGTTGGGCAGATTCTTGGGACCCTCCTAGGGGAGGGACAGGACAGGGGGGTGGCTACACCCATGTCCTTTGTCCAGTTTTGCGGCAGAGCAGGAGCGGATGGCTCCTAGAACTGGTTTGAACTGGACTATGCACAGGGACACCAAGTGTGCCCCTCGTGCAGAATTTCTGGCACTGAGACAGTGCACCCACCCAGCCCCAATACACTAAATCCTGTCTGGGAGGTGGTAACACCTCCCTGTGACAGGATGCCTATTGTGCTGCCTTCCCCTGCTCGAGCTTGGTTCAGCAGCAGGAGGGCAGACTCGTGTCTGTGGCTGGCAGCATCCATTTTGTGCTGTAAGGCTCGAGAACGTTGGTACCGGTAGACTTAGGTACCCCCGGAACCTCGGCTCTGAGGGGAGGAATCATACCTCCCACACCAGTTACTGGTGTGGAGGAATGATTCAAAGGTGTTTGACACCAAACACGACATACTTCGTTACAGTCGTTTTCGCGATAGCATTTACTGCGAGGTTATAATGCACCTCTACCTATATGTCTGGTAGTATCACGTACAGCCCGGGAGAATGGTCTCCGAAGACTGCAGAGGGGCCCTGCTCATGCAGGAGCACCCTCTCACTCAAAACCCAGCCCCCTGCCTTCAGGATTGTTAAGGCCTGCTATATAATTGACCACCGGGCAGTAAGGAGGGGTGTAAGGGGCACACTGTAACTCCCTAGCACCACCATCCTTCACGTTTTTAATCCTGACTGGAGGATCCAGGAATAAAATAGACTTAGGGATACCTCTGAGTTAGTTTTAACACAAACCACACTACTCCTTCACCTCCACTGTTCCCAGTCACAATTTGGAAATACTGTTTTTTTCTTCTTCTCTTTATGTTGTGTGTGTTTTCCCCAACCCTATTGCTCCACCCCAGGCGTTGGCTGCGCCGGGGTGTTTTGTAAGCAGCCCTATGATGAAGCATGTCACACTTCGGTGTGAGTGAGGGCAGTATTAAAACACACAATACGTTTCCACATTATATCACAACACCACGTGCGTTCACTCCCTACTCCCTATAGTGTGTTTAAGTATTTGATTAGGGGTTCGGAGTAGGTGAGCACCGTACCCTCTCCCCTTCTTTTGTGTGTGAACTGCTATAGGGGTGACTTACAAAGTTTTAAGTGTAGTGATATATATAGATATAGTGAACCTATATCTTAAGTAAGTGTTGCAATCACCAACTTACACAGGCTGCAGTAGCAGACCTGACACTCCATTTTGCATGGCCTCTGATGGGTGGCATAATACATGCTTTAGCCCATGGTAGGCCTCTGGGGCACCTATGCCCTGGGTACATGGGTACCATATACTAGGGACTTATAAGGGCACCCCAGTATCCAATCTGGAGTGTACCAAAGTACATATGTTGCAATTTAAGGGAGAAAGCAGATAGGCTGCGGTCCTGAATAGCAGGCTCCCAGCCAGACTAGTCAAAACAGTGGGTGCAAAAAGCAAAAAGTGGGGGTAACCATAAGACGCAGATCCTACTTTCCTACACATCCCCCCAAAACGAAAGGAGATGAGACTAACCTTGCCCAGTTGAGTCTTCAATTTCTAAGTGGAAATATCTGGAGAGTCCATCTGCATTGGCATGGTTACTCCCAGGTCTATGTTCCACTGTATAGTCCATCCCCTGTAGGGAAATGGACCACCTCAAAAGTTTGGTTTTTTTTACCCTTCATCTGTTTTAGCCACAAGAGGGGCTTGTGGTCAGTCTGAACAATGAAGTGAGTTCCAAACAAGTATGGCCTCAACTTCTTCAGAGCCCAAAACACAGCAAAGGCTTCCCTCTCAATGGCTGCCCAACGTTTCTCTCTGGGGGTCAGCCTTCTGCTAATAAAAGCTACTGGCTGATCCTGACTCTGCATTCAATTGTGATAACACAGCCCCTACCCCCAACTCAGATGCATCAGTTTGAACAATGAATTGTTTGGAATAGTCAGGACTTTGCAGAATGGGAGTAGTGCACATGGCCTGCTTGAGGTCATCAAATGCCTTCTGACAGCTAACTGTCCACTGAACTTTCTTGGGCATTCTCTTTGATGTCAGGTCATTCCAGCTGCACTATAGTCTTCCAGGCCTGTGAGATCTTTGTTCACCAACCTTTGAAATGTGGCAGGTGCATTCTTCAAGCCAAAAGGCATCACCACAAATTGGTAGTGCCCACTAGGGGTTGAGAATGCTGTTTTTGGCTTGGCATCCTCAGCTAGTCTGATTTGCCAGTAGCCAGCTGTAAGGTCAAAAGTACTCAGAAACTTGGCTGACGCCAAAGTATCTATGAGTTCATCTGCCCTTGGAATAGGATGAGCATCAGTCCTAGTGACTGCATTGAGTCCTCTGTAGTCAACACAAAACCTCATCTCATCCTTAGTGTGAGGCTTAGGTACCAAGACCACTGGACTAGCCCAAGGACTAGTTGAGGGCTCAATGACTCCCAATTCCAGCATCTTTTGGACCTCAGTCCTGATGCAGTCCCTGACATGGTCAGGTTGTCTGTAAATGTTGTTCTTTACAGGTAGGTTTTCACCTGTGTCCACTTCATGGGTACACCAGGTGGTCTGACTTGGAGTCAGTGAGAACATTTGCCTAAACTGATTGAGTACCTTCCTGCAATCAGACTGTTGCTGCTCAGTGAGGCTGCTTGCCAAAGCTACAACATCTTCTGAGCCATCATTAGGGTTCTGTGAGAGGAGGTCAGGGAGTGGGTCACTCTCTTCCTCCTGTCCCTCGTCAGTAGCCATGAGCAAGCCCTTGTCTGCCCTGTCAACATAAGGCTTGAGCCTGTTCACATGGAGCACCCTGTGGGGGCTCCTGGGAGTTCCAAGGTCCACAAAGTAAGTGACCTCTCCCTTTTGCTCAAGTATGGTGTGGGGTCCACTCCATCTGTCTTGGAGAGATGCTGGGGCCACAGGCGCCAGCCCCCACACTTTCTGTCCTGGCTGGTAAACAGTCAAGACAGCCTTTTGGTCATGCCAGGCCTTTTGCAATTCCTTGCTAGCCTCAAGGTTTTTGGATGCCTTCATCATATACTCAGCCATCCTAGAGCGGAGACCTAGTACATAGTCCACAATATCCTGTTTAGGAGGTTTGAGAGGTAACTCCCATCCCTCCTTCACCAGACACAGGGGACCCCTAACTGGGTGACCAAACAAAAGTTCAAAAGGGCTGTAGCCAACCCCCTTCTGTGGCACCTCTCTGATAGGCAAAGAGAAGGCAGGGCAACAGAACATCCTATTTTGGCCTGAGCTTTTCTGGGAGCCCCATTATCATGCCCTTTAGGGTTTTGTTGAACCTTTCAACCAGCCCATTGCATTGAGGATGATAGGATGTGGTAAACTTGTAGTTGACACCACACTCTTTCCACATTGCAGTTATGTAACTAGACATAAAGTTAGTACCTCTGTCTGTTAAGACCTCCTTAGAAAAACCCACCCTGGAGAAAATCCCCAGGAGGGCCCATGCCACCACAGGTGCTGTGGTGGTCCTAGGAGGAATAGCTTCTGGATACCTGGTAGCATGGTCCACCACCACCAGGATGTAAGAATGTCCAGATGCTGTTGGAGGGTTCATGGGATCAATTATGTCAATCCCAACCCTCTCAAAGGGAACCCCCACCACAGGTAGTGGTATCAGGGGGGCCTTTGTAGTATCACCTGCCTTACCACTGGCTTGGCAAATGATACAGGAGCGACAAAACTCCTTTGTGTCCTCTGACATATGAGGCCAGTGAAAGTGAGGGACAAGCCTGTCCCAAGTCTTGCTTTGGCCTAAGTGTCCTGCTAGGGGAATGTCATGTGCTAGGGTGAGTAGGAAGCCCCTAAACTTCAGAGGTATAACCAACCTCCTGGTGGCACCAGGCTTGGGGTCTCTACCCTCTGAATATAGAAGTCCCTCATCCCAATAGATCTTGTGAGATCCACTGACATTCCCTGCAGCCTCAGCAGCAGCTTGCTGTCTGAGGGGTTCAAGAGAGGGGCAGGTTTGCTGCTCCTGACTCAGTTCTGCCCTGGAAGGGCCCCCTGTCCCCAAGAACTCAACCTGGTCAGGTTCAAGTTCCTCTGGGACAGTTCCTTCACAAGGCCTGGGATCAACTTCCTCAAAAGACTGATCCTCTTCCTGAGCCAGGGGGGAAGCATCAGCCTTACCCCTCCTGCTCCTCTTCTTGGAAGGCACCTGGTCCATCCTTTAAGGATCCAGGGGCTGCTCAGTGGCTTTCAGTTTGGCCTGTGACCTAGTCACAGCAAACACATCTGAAGTGATACCCAACATTGCTGCATGAGTCCGGAGTTCCACTTCAGCCCAGGCTGAAGTCTCCAAATCATTGCCCAACAAGCATTCCACAGGGAGGTCTGAACTTACCACTACCTTCTTAGGGCCAGTTACCCCTCCCCAGGTGAAATTAACAACTGCCAAGGAATGGTCTGTCCTGACATTGCTAGCATTGGTCACTTGGTACATCTCACGACGTATGATCTGGTCAGGGTCCACAAGATCTTTTGTCACCATTGTGACACTTGCACCTGTGTCCCTGATTGCCATGACCTCCTTACCATTTATTAAAGGCTGTTGTCTGTATTTGCCCAGGTTACTGGGACTATCAAATAAGGAGGCAATGTCCATGCCTCCATCACAGACTAGAACAGCCTGAACTGGAGTTATGACTAGGCCAGAACCCATCTCAGAGCCCACGGTTAACCCCACTGTTCCCTTGTTCTGTGTACCACCACTTGAAACTGTGCTAGGGGGAGCAGTTGCCTTAGGGGCAGTGGTGGTAGGAGTAGAATCCTTGGCCCTTGGACAATTGGCATCTTTTGTCCAATGGGTCTTCTCTTTACAGATGTGACACCAAGGTTTCCTTTTGCCTTTTCCCTTGTTGGATTGTGACTCCCCCCCCCTGATGCAGGTTTTTGGGGCCCTGATGCAGACTTTTGATCTTTATTTTTGTCCCCACCCTTATCTGAGTTCTTAGAGTCTGGTTTCTTCTGGTCACCTCCATTGGTCTGGGCTTTCTGCTTCACCCTGGTTCTGACCCACTTATCTGCCTTCTTTCCCAATTCTTGGGGAGAAGTCAGATCAGAGTCAACCAGGCATTGATGCAACAACTGGTTTTGGCAATTATTAAGGATCTGCTCCCTCATAATCAAGTTGTACAATACTTTAAAATCATTCACCTTGCTACCAAGTAACCAGCCTTCCAGAGCCTTAATGGCACAATCAACAAAGTCTACCCAGTCGTGAGTCTGTGTCTTCTGGGTGTCTCTGAACTTAATCCTGTACTGTTCAGTGGTTAAGCCAAACCCATCAATAAGAGCACTCTTCAGGACTGAATAGTTATCAGCATCCTCTTCTCTTACAGTGAGGAGCTTATCTCTACCTTTGTCAGCAAAGGAGAGCCACAAGATAGCTGCCCACTGCTCTTGAGGGACCTTCTGTACTTTACAGGCCCTCTCTAAAGCAGTTATCCATTTCTGGATGTCATCCCCTACATGGAAGGGAGGGACAATCTTGCTCAGGTTCCTATGATCAAAGGTGTGTTCCCTAACCCTAGGGACACTATAGCTGCCACCATGGGACTCTATTCTCAATTTCTTTCTAATCTTCTGGACTTCTAGGGACTCTTTATCCAGGGCTAATTGCTGTTGCCTGAGCCTAAGCTTAGCTTTCTCAAGTTCTAGTAATTGGCACTCCCTGTCATAAGAGTTGTCCCTCTTGCTAGAAACAGAGGTCCCTACAGAATGTCTAGAATGATTTGACTCAGCAGAGGGAGACCTAGTTCTCCTTGGCAAACTCTGCACTCTCCCTGGAGGACTAAAGTGATGGTCCTCTTGACCCTCTTCTTCCTCTTTCTCCTGGGGATCTGAGTTGTTCAGGGGTGGATCATTTTGATCCTCCTGTCCAGGGTTGGAATCTAGGTCATAGAAGGTGTCCCCTCCTGACCTATCTTCTTCCCCTGTACCACCCACTCTATCCTGCTCATCTGACCCAGGAGTCTTCCTAATGTCATGTAGCAGTAATGCATCTATTAGACGTTGAGTGTTGGCATTTCTCCCTGTCTTCAGCTTCCTAGATACACACATAGGGGCATATTCTCAAGGATCTATCGCCGAGTTTACGGCACTTTATCTCAGCCAAAGTTGCGATAAAATTATCGCGCCATTCACAAGCTGGTGCAAACAGCCTTTATCACCAGTTTACCTGCGATAGCATCCGCAAAAAACATCGCCACAAATGAGTCCGGCAACTATCGCTAATGAGATGCAGAGTAGGCGTTCCCGAGCAAAAATCCGCAACAACACCACAACGCAACATTCTCAACGACCAGCCAGATCGGCGATAAGAACACAAAACAGGCAATACGGTGCGTTAGCAGCAGGAAATCAACACCTGCTCTGACCTGGTGCAAAGTCGTACGACAACCTGCACCAGAAAAGGGAGCCCAGCCCACAGCCACACCTGAAGAACAACAGATGCCATGGAGCTACTCATCATGCAGCTCGGAGCCCCAACAGGGCCACAACACCCACCGCCAACACACCCAGGCCCGCCACCCCCTCGGACCCTCCCCGCCCCCCCAGACCCTCCCCACCCCCCCCCGGACCACCACAGAGGCAGCTCAGACAAAGACAGCGGACCTTCAGGAAATGCACCAGCCTCACAGACTTGACACC
The DNA here is from genome assembly GCA_963921515.1 of Calotriton arnoldi. Classification (NCBI taxonomy): domain Eukaryota; kingdom Metazoa; phylum Chordata; class Amphibia; order Caudata; family Salamandridae; genus Calotriton; species Calotriton arnoldi. Next base: position 2,089,344 of record CAWUFW010000852.1, read on the forward strand.
AGAGAATGTCATTGCCCACTACAGACTCAAAAGGTCAACCATCCTCTGCATGCTGACCATCATTGCCCACAGGCTGACGGTACCAACACAGCGGACAACCAACATCCCACCTCAGACAAAGCTGCTGGCTGTGCTGCACCTGTTGGCCTCTGGGACATTCCAACCAACAACCGCCAGAGTCGGAGGAGTCTCACAGCCAGCCCTATCCAAGTTCCTCAAACCTGTCCTGGATGCCATCATCAGCTTGGTACCCCAGTACCTATACTTCCCCCACACTGCGCAGGAACAGCTGGAGACCAAGCATGGCTTCTACGTCATAGCTGGCTTCCCGCACGTGTTGGGGGCAATTGACTGCACACATGTCCTACTCGTGCCCCCTGCCGACACTGCACACAATTACCGCAACAGAAAGCACACGCATTCCGTCAATGTGCAGGCAATAGTGGACCACTGGGGACTCTTCACCAATGTCGTCGCCAACTACCCAGGCAGTGTGCATGATTCATACATCTTCCGACAGTCCATCATCAACCTGCGCTTCCAGGATGGCACCGACGGAAATGCAGTGCTCGTTGGTAAGTACCAAATGAACACACCACACACCTCAACTCCACAATCATGCAACTCACAACTCTGGGAATGCACACGTTACAAACTCACATACAACATGCCCACCCACCATACACGACAGCACAACGTACTGTGGAAACCTGGGCTAGCCATGTACATGAGCCATCAACGGCATGGCACCTCAGCCACACAATAGCAGTATGTGGGGAGAGGTGGGAACCAGGCATGTGCGAAGGAGGCAAGTGACCCATGAATGAGAATGCACACAATGCCAAGTGTGGCGTGGAAGTGCTGCACAGACTGCAGTATGCAGACCACAGACATATCCATGTCGACATATACTGCTGGTGGTGGTAGTGTTGTGGACAGTGGATGCAACCATGTCACCCCAGCCAGTGGGGAAGGTCTCGGAAATGTAGTTCGTTACGTCCCCCCTGTAAGCGTGTGTGGAGTGGCCTTGCCAGGCGTACGCCAGGCCAGCGTAGGGGTGTGAATAAAAAGCACATAGCCCTGGGTGTGGTTCTCTTCCAGAAAGGCCAACGTGGCTGCCAGGGCGGTACCTCTCACCCCGCCACGAGGCCGACGCCGTGTGCGGCGGTGCCTGCAATATCGTGCACCTGCCGCAGCCCGGGCCGCTGGTCCCCGAACCAGTCTCGTCCGCCCCTGCGCATCCAAGCCTCAATGCTCACCTGCTGACACCGGCGTGTCTCCAAGAGGGCCCACCACGTGCCGGTGCTAGCTCCAAGCCATAAGCCCTCAACCTTGGCAGCCTCCTCAGACCATCACGGCCTCCGCAAGCAAGGCTCGCAGTACTCTTTTCTCGTTGACATGCTCCACCGGCATACACAGTGGACAAGTAGGTCACACATTTGGAACTGAGTCTTGATTACACCATGACAGAGTACATATATTAATGCAGAGTTTAAATCAGTATATTCCCTTCGATGTGGTGCCACCAACTCTGTGCATAGCATTCCGGCCGCACGTGTCTGTGGGCCCTTGCTGACCGCTGCCTCGGGCCTACACTGCGGTCCAGCAGGCCTCACACCAATCCAATACAGTCCGTAACAGGCAGGACACGGCATCGTCGCTGGCTAAACACCCGCTCAGCTCTGGTGCCTCCACCTCCGTCAACCAGGAATCTTCTCCACATGCCATTTCAACACCGTGTGTTAGAGATCCAGGTGGAGCTGGCTGCACAGCGGTTGCCCCGTGCTGACCGCTGCCTCCGGCACCCACTGCGGTCGAGTAGGACACACAATTGGAACTGAGTCTTGATTTGTTCATTGCAGACTTACTATCATTGTACAGGCCTCATCGCAGACAGCATCGCCTTCCGGCTCTGGTGTCACTGACTCTGTGCCACGGGAGTCATGGACACTCTCTGGTTGAACTGTGGTGGGGTCTGAGTCTATAGCCTGGGGGTTGTCTTCATCATCATGTAGCTGATACTGACATAGTGGGAAAAAGGAGACTGTAGCATTCAACTCCTCCATATTGCCTGTTTCTGCTTGCTTCTGCCCTCTGCATCATGCCCTGGATGGACACCTTCCACTGTCCCCCGTAACACTCCGCGACATTCTCCTTGGACATCAACGAGGACCCGCTCAGCTCTCGTGGCCCTACCTCAGCGCATCGCAAGTCACCGTCCCGTGGCGGTGTGCCTCTGCCGACCGCTGTGCATCCGGGGCCACCAACTCTGTGCAGCTCAAGTCATGGACCCTTGCTGTTTGTACTTTGAACTTCTGATTGTCTAATCACTGTTGCAGTTGTTGCCAGCACCAACCAACCCCTGAGGGGTGGCTTACACTACCCAACACCCATCCAGCACAGGCGTCACTGGACGTGTGACCCTGGCAATAAAAGGTGCTGGGGGCACGTGCCCGTAGCCAGTTCCACGGATTATCTCAGTGTGTCCGTGTGGTCATTATGTATGCATGAGGGCCCCGGGCCATACCACATTACATTGTGCTGTGTACAGCGGGCACAACCTTGTCACCTCAGGCAGTGGGGTAGACCTGGGACATGTAGCTGTGTCGGACCCCCCTGTGAGAGTGGGGGAGTGGACCAGCGTACGGCAGTACAGCGTAGGGGTGTGGTCATTCAACACTTGGCTCTGGGCGTGGTTAAGTTTAGGCCTTGCCAAGGAAGTAACAAATGCGTGTGTCTCAGGTGTAGTGTCGGCGCCACCCGTCACGCAATATACAATGTTGCTATGTAGCATGCACTCGGAGTACGGGCTCGGCCGAGGGGTAAATGAGGGTGCGCAGGCCCGCTCGGGGTCAGGGATCAGACATGCCAACTGTTGTGTGTGTCACTATTTCCGCAGCATAAGCCAAAGGTCTACCCTCAACCGCATGGTGAGTTCAGCCAGGCATGAACTCTACATCTGTGTCCGCCCTGTCCTTACCATAGGCCTACACACACGTGTCCATCCACCTTCAGCGCACGACATCACTGTGTCGTTGTCAGGTTTGTGGACATGCGCAGACAGGCAAGACAATAGTGTGCTGTAGGGGTGCAAGTGATGCAACCGCGCTGCGCACACTAGTGAATATGCTCGGGGGAGGGAGGAGCGGCATTGAGGCTACGTAATACACATTGATGCCGCTCATTTGCAACAAGCAGTACATGTCATGCAGGAATCACAAAGTCACACATTTCACACACCAATGAACCAGTGAGCCTGCCAACACATCATGCAGAACCAACTATTGACTCATGTCTCTCTGCACTGTCACAGGTGACCAAGGATATGCACTCTGCGCTTGGATGATGACACCCCTCCGAGCCCCGAACACACAGGCCCAGAGGCAGTACAATGCGGCCCACAACTGCACCAGGGGCATTGTGGAACGCACATTTGGCGTGTTGAAGTCACTTTTCAGGTGCCTGGACGTCACAGGTGGAAGGCTCCTGTGCAGCCCAGACATCGTGTGCAAGATGATCGTTGCATGTTGTGTGTTGCACAACATATGTGTACGCAGCAAGGCACCATGGATACAAGTGCCAGATGCACCGGACGATGATGATGAAGATGAGGCAGGTGGACCACACCCCACTGCAGCCGCAGCAGGAATAGCCCGTAGTATTACCATCATTGACAATTTCTTCACATGAGCACCTTACATTGTGACAGTCCTTGGCAGTAATGGGACAGTACAAAATGACCACAGGCACAGCATGTGCAAATAAATGCATTCAAAAAACACATTCCCTGAGTGCATGTCACTCATCTGTACAGGCACATCACTCAGACAAGTGTGAGTGCGACATGTATTGCTGACAATTTTATGATTTGTTCATGGATGGTGGGTGTGTCACCTCTGTGCAGAGAGGCTGTTTAGGGTGTCACGTATTCGAACTGCCAGTTCTGTGTGTCGCAGTTAGTAGAGAATCCCACTCTTCGGCGTTTCACATGTGTCCAAATTCACTCCATTTTGGCTGCCATTTGTGTCCTACAGGTGACAACAGGGCTTCTTTTGGGGTCAGATATGTACCACCATGATGCAGGGATGCCCCCTGTGACTCAAGTCCCACAACATGGGCAACATGTACGTAAGCGGGAGTCACTGCCCCTACATTCGTCCACGCTTTCATAATTGATTGATCATGGTCATGACACGTCTGTGTGCAGGAGGGGTTGCTTGTCCCTCTGCAATGTGAGGTGGAGATGCGGTTTCACTGTGTGTTACATGCATGTTTCAGCATTGGCACAGTTTACATGCAGACTGCATGTCAATGTACATTGTGACTGTGAGGAGATGCCTATTTGATGCGGGACAATGGTCATTTGTTCTACGTCACGGATGTGGGGTTGTGCTCGTACATTGTCATCTCACCGTTTTTTTACTCTGCTTTTATGGTGCATTTTCCCACATGACGCGACGGAATTGCAGGCCTCTCGCTGGTTATCGCTGATTTTTGTATCGCGATTGGCCTCATCGCTACTATTTTCGCGTTCGTGTTTCGCGTTTTTTCTGCGTCGCATTAGTTTTAACACGTTCATTTGACGCGTTATCGTGGGACTATCGCATGGGGCTGCTGTGTTGTGAATACCACGTTAACACGGAGTTGTTTTCCCGCGATAGACTGCAATGTGAAGAGTTGCGTTAAGCTAATTTTGCGGTAGTTATCACATGTTCTTGAGAATATGCCCCCCAGCTTTTAATTCAGTGAATGCAAAGCTATCATATTTAGTAGGCAGGATGCCACCAGTGGCATTCCCAGTAGAAGACATACTAAGTGAGGTGTAGTGTAGGCACCTACCTAACCGAGTGGGAATAAAACTCTCTTAGGTTGGAGAAAGGGTGTGCTAGACCCTTGACTTACCCAACCCCAAGTTCAGTAGAACTTACTTTCTTAAGCTAGTATTATATGTTCCTAGATACTAGTGGTTTTTCAGTTAATCAATACAAAGATTTTTCTGGTAAAACAATGCAGGCTTGAATCCCAACCGCTGCACACCAATGTGAGAAGTTGGCCTGGTATATGCTGTCCACTAATTAAAGTGGGCACCTTGCACCAGTCCAAACAACCCTTATGGTGATTAGGTCAAAGATAACCTTTATTGAAAGCTATCCTAGTGGTGGCTATGGAGAGCAGCCTTCAGGCTAAGTCGTGAAGGAATGTTAAGCACGTTGTTTTACCAGAATGCAACCTTATAGTATTAGTTAAATGAAAGGGAAACCACACAGTAGTTATAAAAATATGTATTTATTACATATATAACACTCTCTAGTATCCTCTACCCGAGGATAGAACACAAATCAAATAATACAGTTGCAGAGAATCAAATATAAGTAGCACAATACACAGTTGGCTCCCGGGGGAGACCAAACCATATACTAAATAAGTGGTATCAGAACCACGACTCAGGACTAAACCTAGTCTAGAAGGTGTAGAATCGCTGGGACCCCAAGGAACCACCCAAGGTGAGTGAGTACGGACCCCACGGAGGATGGGTGCAGTGTGAGAACACGACCGAGTGCTCCGTACAATTCAATGGGAAAGTCGCGGTTGGAAAATCAGAGATTAAGGACCCTTCCCAGCAGATTACGAAGACAGCCCTTGAAACTTAAGGGTTTGGAGAGCCACCCCACCCATGGATACCTTTGTACCAGAGTTACCTATCCCAGAGGAGCCTGGTGCATAGATGCGAAGTGGCGTCGGAAACCCTCGTCATTTTCTAAGGATGGTGACAAAGAAATGCTGCTGCTGGAAGAAAGAAAAGTGTCCGGTGGAATCCAAATGTGGATTCTAGGTGAGAAGAACCTGAAAGCAGAGGGGACAGAGTCTGGGTCACTTTGGAGAGACCAGGGGCTCGGTAGACGAATGCCCACCGATGTCGGGTGCTTCAGGTGCGTTGACGGTGAGCTTGACTCTTCAGCTGCGAGGACCCAGAGACGTCTAGGATGACCAGGAGCCAGAGGCAAGCTGTCTCACAAAGGATGTCGAGTTCTGAGGGGTCGGTGTCCAGTGGGAGCACCAATCAAGCCTTGGCAGCGGCAAACAACGTAGGTGGTCAAATTCAGTGTCGATCTAGCCCAGCAAGGACCAGGAGACTCACCAGAGCAAGGGGAGTCAGGGCAGGCCTGGAGCAACTAGGGGAGCCCAAATAAAGCAAAGTTGACCCTCAGGTGGACCCACAGGCTGAAGGCACTGGAGTCGCAAGGGGACCTCAGGTGGTTTCACAGGATACCAGCTAGCAGGGCAGAGAGTGTGAGGATGCCAGAGTCCTTCTCAGAAAAGATGTGCCGGGGTCAGGGCTACAAATGGCCCAATGCACGGAATTGTTGCACGACAACAAGCATGTGCTGCTGCAAATGGACGCAGTGCACAGGGGTACGGGTTGTATGGTCCCCACAAGGGATATCTGCCTCAATCTCAGTAAGAGGGCAGCTCAATCTCAGAGACCTTCAGAAACCCACCTCCTGTGTTGCTGGAGCCTTCGGAGTCCGCAGGAGTTTAGGGTCAGCAAACTGGTCAGATGCGTTATGGTGCCTGTGTTTGCAGGGGAGTGACTCCTTCACTCCAAGGGAGATTCTTCTATTGTCTTGGATGTCCACAGGGTCCTGCATAGAGCCTGTATAGATCACGGACAGTGGCGAGACTGGGGACGGCAAGGGAAGATGAAGTCGAGCCCAAGGGAGGTCCAGCGAAGTCCAGCGTGTCCAGACGATCGAAGTGTACTGGTATCTTTTTGCAGAATCTTGTCCACGTAAAATCTAATGTCCTGTAGCCAGGTAACCCATTTTATACCCACGGGAAAGGGTTGGACATATTCTTGGGACCCTCCTAGGGGAGGGATAGGACAGGGGGTGGCTACACCCATGTCCTTTGTCCAGTTTCGTGCCAGAGCAGGAGCGGATGGCTCCTAGAACTAGTTTGAACTGGATTATGCACAGGACACCAAGTGTGCCCCTCGTGCAGACTTTCTGGCACTGAGACAGTGCACCCACCCAGCCCCAATACACTAAATCCTGTCTGGGAGGTGGTAACACCTCCCTGTGACAGGATGCCTATTGTGCTGCCTTCCCCTGCTCGAGCTTGGTTCAGCAGCAGGAGGGCAGACTCGTGTCTGTGGCTGGCAGCATCCATTTTGTGCTGTAAGGCTCGAGAATGTTGGTACCGGTAGACTTAGGTACCCCCAGAATCTCGGTTCTGAGGGGAGGAATCATACCTCCCACACCAGTTACTAGTGTGGAGGTATGATTCCAAGGTGTTTGACACCAAACACGACATACTTCGTTGCAGTCGTTTTCGAGATAGCATTTACCGCAAGGTTATAATGCACCTCTACCTATATATCTGGTAGTATCACGTACAGCCCGGGAGAATGGTCTCCGAAGACTGCAGAGGGACCATGCTCATGCAGGAGCACCCTCTCATGCAAAACCCAGCACCCTGCCTTCAGGATTGTTAAGGCCTGCCATAGGGGTGACTTACAAAGTTTTAAGTGTAGTTATATATATAGATATAGTGAACCTATATCTTAAGTAAGTGGTGCAATCACCAACTTACACAGGCTGCAGTAGCAGACCTGAGGCTCCATTTTGCATGGCCTCTCATGGGTGGCATAATACATGCTTCAGCCCATGGGAGGCCTATGGGGCACCTATGCCCTGGGTACATGGGTACCATATACTAGGGACTTATAAGGGCACCCCAGTATCCATTCTGGAGTGTACCAAAGTACATATGTTGCAATTTAAGGGAGAAAGCAGATAGGCTGGGGTCCTGAATAGCAGGATCCAAGCCATACCAGTCAAAACAGTGGGTGCAAAAAGCAAAAAGTGGGGGTAACCATAAGAAGCAGATCCTACTTTCCTACACCCCCTTTTTTCTCAGCCCCCACTTGACGAATCACCCCGAAACTTTCAAGACAGGAGCTGACCGGAGCGCCCCATTAGTTTTGAAAATTTCGCTAAGATTCGTCAACTGGCGCCAAAGATATTGGCAAATCAAAAAACGCTTTTCCTTTGGAAACTAGGTCCTAACTATAACTACCTACTGGCGACCGCCAGTAGGTAATATATATATATATATATGGAGCCAGGGTAGGATTATAGCAAGTTGCTTCCTTGAATCCATTACCGTGAGTAACTACGTGCTCTGCCTATCCCCGTCGGCCCAGTATGTTTGCCTAGGGGTCTACCTAGCCCCTAGTTAACGTCAACTAGGGTCTCTACCGTCCCTGGTGATTTACATCCACTAATTGAATACCAGGCGGTAGGGCACGCATTCATCTTTAGCACGGTCCTGAAGAAGTGCCAATTGACCCGTTAGGGGCAAATATAGGCACGAAACATGTCGACCTTATACACTTAGATCGCCCCTTAGGAACATTAATATCCTTATAGGGGCTCACTTTTGTTTTTATTTAGGCTAGAGCAACCTTTTTATTAAAAATTTGACTTTAGAGGACTGCTCTTCACCTATTTTATTTCACTTCTTTTGTGCACTACCCCGCCCTCACACCCGCACGCACCCAACGGCTTCCTCTTTAAAAGATCCCCGATAAAGAGCTCCAGTTTCGGGAGCCCGTCAGGCATTGCAGCGCCGGCCTGACGAGGGGCAATCGCCCTATGATGAAGCATGACACCTCCAGGGGTGTGTGAGGGCAACACGATGATAGACCTGTCTTTCTCCCTTCACTGCTTTTCCTCCTAACCCTCATCCCATCACATAGGAACTGCATACCTTCTTTAAATACATATTCATTGTAAGCCCATTACCTTGTACATTTACATTGCATGCAAGGGAATAGGGTACACAATGTTATATTTTCTGTTTGCTGTTTTCAATGCAGAATTACTCGTTGACTCCTGAAACAATTATTTTGGATGCTATTGGAAGAGGGGAATAAATCAGGTAGAGAATATTGACATTTGTTTTAGTTACTGTTTACGAAATTGTTTCTCTTTATCTTGAGTATACTCTTACTCTAATGCCTTGCTTACAGGATCACGTACCTTTCCAGTGATGACATTTTGCTGCCCGGGTCATACCGAAGAACCTTCTTCTTTTTTCCTTCCCTTATTTCCGCTCTTCCCCCTGTACACTGGTTTGCTTTGACTTTACTTGGCGGACTAGGTGATTGCGGAAAGTGGAGATCTACTCTTCAGTCTCTTGCCTCTCGTTCCTGTGGAAACCTCAGGTGAGCCTTGATACAAACCAAGAGATTGAAAGATTCAGAGAATATTTTGTTAACATAAAGACATTGACATTGAAAAAAGATATTAGTACATTTAGTTGCAATAAGGTCTATCCCTATTTGAATAAAGAATATTATGAAGAACAGAGGGATGACCAATCATGGGATAGGCAATACAGGGGTAGATCATTTCAGTATAGGTCAAAAAGAATGTGACCTTCTTGGAATCCCCATGTTCCAGTAGTGATGAGGAAGGATTTAGAAGGGAGGAGAGAGAAGAGCTTGACCTCAATGGTGAATTTTCTGTTTTTTAGAGCAACGGCAGAATAGGAATCAAAGAAACAATCAGAAAAGGGGGAGAGGCCAACAGCAGAGAAATCCACCTCCTCAAGAATATATAAGAATGAGACGCCAATGGTATTACCAGTAAATAAAACTCCCATTATTAATCTTTCCAGGCGGGTATCACCACAAAAGAGAGAGCGGTATTAGAGAAGGACTTTAGTTTTGGCCTTACGACAGGCGTGAACAAGTTTGAGAGAGAAAGGGATCTAAGAGCTTTTTTTTCAGAAGATCTGTCTTAGTCGGTTTTTTAAGGGGAAAGAAAGAGCTCCAATAGTTAATACGTCAGGGTTGAGACCTAAATCTAACTTTACTCAAAAGCTCACACACCTGGGAGAGAAATTGATGTATTTGAAAGAGTAGTTGAAATAGGGGTTCAGGAGATTTTAGAGAGCTCTTTTCGCCAGCCAAATAACCTTTCGAGGGAACATCGGGATGCTTTAAATTTATTAAGTGATGACCTCTCCATTACCATTAAGCCTGCTGATAAGGGTGGAGGGGTGGTTATATTTTATACCATTGATTATTAGTCTAGAGTAATGAAGTTGCGCTCTGCTAAAGAACATTATCAAAGGAGGACTCAAGGGAGATAGAGTGGATTAAAAATGGAAGTTTTTTAAATTTGTAGCAGAGACGAAAGACAATGATTGGATCTGTGAGGAAGAATACAGGTTTTTGTTGCAGGATGATCCATTAATACCGGCTTTTTATGGATTATCGAAGATCCATAAAGATACGAATGCCCCCTCTTAGACCTATTGTTTCTTGCTTGGGGTCATTGATGGAGCCATTGAGTAAATATGTGGACTGCTTTTTAAGACTGTTAGTGGGTCTACAAAGCTTATATTTAAGACTCAGCAAATATGATCTCCAAGATTGAAGGTGTGGAATTTGATAATGAGTTGGAATTTCTAGTCACTTTAGACATAGAAGCTCTATATACGAACATCCCTTACGATGATACAATAAATGTAATTAGGGATGTATTGGCTGAAGGTGAACCTCAAGGATTGAGTATTGATTTTCTGGTGAGGTGTGGGACCATGATTTTGAAGAATAACATTTTCCTTCTTAAGGACGATTTGTATTTACAACTGAAAGAGGCGAGCATGGGAGCCACCTGTGCTCCAAGTCTAGCCTGCCTTTATGTGGGGACTCTGAAAAGAAGAATATTTATAACAAAATGTCCCAATTTTTGAAAATGTGAAATATTGGTACTGCTTCATAGATGACATCATCTTTATTTGGAGAGGACCAGAGGGCCAATTGGATAAGTATATTACCTGGTTAAATCTGGGTGACAACTATGCTGTAATTTGTTTGAAAATTCCTTTTAACTCAAAGAACAGTGAGAATTTACAATTTCATTTATGTTGAAGTCTTAATAAAACGAAAGTACAAGAGGCCAAGCTTAACTTACCTTCAGTTTTGTGAGGTGGCAGGAGTGAGCGGGACAGTTTCTCGGTGCAGATCATTGTGACATCACCGAGTTACCTATAACAAAATATGAAAGACAAGTAGTAATGATTTTATCATTACTTGTAATTTCTAATGGCAGAAGTTGTTCGTAATAAGAAAAGAAGCGACATGGGAATACGGAGGACAATTGCTATTCTATTCTATTGTATTCTATTCTGCTCTATTCAATTTCAGTTCCAAAAAATAGTATTATAGATAAGGAAATTCTAGTTACTCGTGGTAACTCTCCAGACAATATCCATTTCAAGGTATTAATATTCCTCCCTCTCTAGAAAGAGGATGCAGTCTCTCAATGCACAGTTAGGGTAAGGAGTACCTCCAGAAGGACACCCTGGCCAAATGTGCTGCTGTTCTATATCCCCAGACATGTCCAAGAACGATTATTATATAATTATATAATTTGATATCACCCTTAACATAGCTTGCATTTGTCTCATACAGAATTGCAAGAGAATGTGGGATTGGTCTCCCCAGTATGCATAATTACATCTGAAAAATTCCCAGTCCATCATAATTTCTGAAGGCATTGGAGAAATGATTTACTTAGATTTTCAGTTGCACTCATTCAGTTAAAATCACTTACCATAGTGCAAACTCAAGATTGTTTCCTGGGTATAAACTATCTATATGTAATACAAAAGAATTCAAAATATTCGTCCAAAATTTGCTGCCATGTTTCTTAAAACAAATGCTAGCAAAAGGACCAGAGACGACAGGGTGTGTATGTAATTGTGTTTCTGAATGTAAGGGAGGAAAAGTGTTTCGTCCAGGTACCCAAATGCATTTCTGCTTCTTATAATATACATCTAGATGATTTATTTTCTGGAACGAGGTCAAGTATGTGTGCGAGCGTGTGTGTGTATGTTGCTTGGTGTGTGTGTGTGGGGGGCTCTCATTTCACAGCAATGTTATATTTGTGATTGTGCTTGTTTAATTTTCCTCATAATTGCTTTTATACGAGCTTGTTATATGTGTCTTTTTGGGCTGTTTAGATATACCTCTAGTATCTAATAGTATCATTCACAGCCTGGAGAAGACTTGCTGCACATAATATTGCGGTTCCCATAAGTCCTCTTCCCTCAGGTAAAGTTTCCGCTCCCGCTAGGTTATATGCTAGAGTATCCAACACCTTTACTCCATTGATATTGTGTCAATATTATGAACAAAGACTCACACATTAATTGACACCATCACGGTATGTAACCGCTGGACATGTGTTGTAATGTGATGCCCTTTCTACATACATCAAGGTCATCACTACCTGAAATGACTACGGAGCAGCCTCTGATGAGAAATTAGGAACTACTGTGCTCTTCGTTTCCAGGGGTGTATAGATGTCAAATCAAATTTAGAAGCTAAGAGAAAGTTTCATATTCAGAATCATGCTCAGTCAGTAGTATAGTAGCATTTGGCCATTGCCAACCATATAAAGAAATGTGGCCACAACCATAATTACAAGTCATAAGTGGTATTGGAGTGAGAGTGTAAATACAATGGCTGATGCTACAGAACATAAGTGTGTATGAAGAATAGGCCGCTGCACAATGGAAATATGGCATTCTGTGGTCACACAGGAAACACTGCAGAGCAACATATTTTCTACAACATCTTGAAAGGCCAATCATTCTAGTTGCAGGATGTTCCTAATTTATGCAGCAAATTGTGGTTGGCAGAGTAGTGGGCATACGCAGAGCTGCAGAATTTTAGATTGTCGATGAAATACTAGCCATTTCCTACTGGTTTTTCCCGTTCGTCGTTTGATTATCTAAGTATTATTATTAACTTCTTTTACTTAATGCTTCAAACTACACTTCTGCACTTTCGACCAAGCGTTATTAGCACTCATTATAATAGTACCCCGTGCTTCATTTAAATCTGAGCTATCAACTTGTATTTCTTTAAAAATGTGTGGATAGTGAATATATACCCTTTAATAGGCATCATTGTTTTGTAATAAAATACAATGAAGCAAAAAAAACCTGGACATTTAATTCACTATTTGCACATGAATTTCACTAAATAATTTGAGAGAAAGATTGATAGGTGAACGTTTTGCACCTAATCCATTCTTTTTTTTAGTTTGAAAAGAGTAAAGTTTATTGAAGTAAAAGGGAAAGGAAAAAAGAAAAGGGAATACAATAAAGATACATATGTATTATGTTATGAAAACATAAATATACATGAATGAGTGGTTGTTTTAACAATAGAAAAAAGATGCCTGGAAATATAAAACGAATCTGGTCAATTATCTAAAACGTAACAGCATAATCCTATTAAGTCTATGTAGACAATACTAGAAATAGAGAAAAAATAAATACATTTTTAAAAAAGCAACAGAATGTCAAGGAGGTTTTAAAACCTTTTGCTCCAGAACCTTGCGTGCATGTGAAATTTTAGCATGACAATCAATAAATGTTGTAACTGGAGACCATATATTCAAACGTTTTACAGCCAGAGACAGTGGATATACATAAACAGTATCCAATCTATGGTTATAACATACAGCATACCACCAGGCCTGGAAAGAGAGATCAGACACATTTTTCCAATGTTTGGTAATTTGTTGAAACGCCACTCCCAAAAGTAAATCCAAAACATGCATGTCTAAAGGACATTGAGACCAATCCTCGGAAAGAGAACCCAAAAAAACATTGGCAAAGGAGAAGGGTACCACATGATGGAAGATTAGGGTGATTTGTTTCCAGAAATTTTTCCAAAAGTCATGAACAAATGAACAAGTAAAAAGCAAATGTTTTAAATCTGCATCTGTGGAGGAACATGACCAGCAAGTATCAGGTAGTTCAATGTTTATCTTATGGAGAAAGGTAGGGGAAAAAAGTAACCTGTTGTAAATTTAAAAAAGCGTCTGCGTGGTGTTAGCTGCTCTAGATGTTTTCCTAATCTTAAGCCAAATTTTGTTCCATAAATGAATGGACCAATTGACATCTAAATCCTGTTCCCAGTCCAATTCCACTTTGGTTTTATCTCTCAAGGGAGTCAATTTACGTAAATAAGTATACATTTTTGATGCTTTGGGACCTGAATTCAGAAACTCATGAGAGATGGTGGAAGTTATATTGGACGGGTCCGAAATTAGAGCAGATTGGTTAACAGCTAAATTTAAAGCACATTGCAGCAAGTGATATTTATTAGAAAATGAGATAGGAAAATTAAAAATAATTCTAACTTGGTGAAAAGATAGAATTTTGTCATTATGAATTAGCTGGTAGACCCAGAGAAGGCCCTTCTGTCTCCATGATTTCCAATAAATGGGTTTGCCTTTGATCGTTATACGATTATTGTGCCATATGGAGGATTGTAAAAGTGATTTCATGTCGGTGGGACTATCTAATAGAAATGTATCTAGTAACTTGTGTGTATATTTAACAATAGGAGTAGATAACTTCTGAGGTTTTCGAGTAAATGATAAGTATTCTTGAAAGGAAAAGGGGGCCAGATATGAGTGTTCAAGGGTAACCCAAAGAGGAGAGTTTGACGAGGAATCAATGAGCCAATGAGATGATTGTCGGAAAGTAAAAGCTTTGTGGTAAGTAGGAAAATCAGGAAAATTAACACCACCCTCTGATTTAGGTCGGATAAGTTTTGTGAGTGACATACGTGCTTTTTTTTTATTCCAAAGAAAGGAAGATAATAAGGAATTAATTTTTGGGAAAAAGTTTTGGGGTATGGCAACTGGAATGTTAGAAATAGTAAAAAGAACAATCGGAGATAACATCATTTTTATTGTATCTAATTTTCCCCACCAGGATAAATATAAGGGATGCCATTTGTCAATTAGGGAAGAAATCTTTAAACAACATTTATCCAAATTAATGGAAACTGATGAATTAATTGAAGGAGAGAAATATATACCTAAGTACTTTATATGATTAGTATTCCAATTGAAGTTAGTTATTTTAAAATCATCTTTAAAGGTGAATTTGGTTAAAGGTAAAATTTCGCATTTGTCATTGTTGAGTTTATAACCAGATACAGAAGAGTAAGCTTCCGTCTCAGAAAGAAAAGCGGGTAGAGAAGATTGAGGATTGGAGAGGAATAACAAAATATCATCCGCATATGCTGCCAGTTTAATATGCGTGTTCTCATGGTTAAAACCTTGGAATTCTGGATTTTGACGAAGTCTAGATAGGAAGGGTTCTAAGGCTAGATTAAACAAAAAATGGGATAAGGGACATCTTTGCCTAACACCTCTACCTAGAATAAAATATGATGAAGTAAGGCCGTTGGCAAATATGGCTGCTTTAGGATTTGAATATAGAAGAGAAATTAAATTAATAATTTTAGGACCAAAGCCAAACCACCTAAGTGTCAAAAAATAAAAGGCCAATAAACTCTATCAAAAGCTTTTTCCGCATCTAAAGCTATAGCCGCTAGAGATTCAGAAAAATGAGAGGATTTGGAGAGTATATCAAAAAATAGACGTGTGTTATCTGTAAGAAAACGACCTTTCACAAAACCTGATTGTTCTTTACCCAAAAGGTCAGGGAGAAAATATTCTAATCGTAAGGCCAGAGAATTTGAAAAAAATGTATAATCTATATTCACTAATGAAATCGGTCTATAATTTTTACAAAAGTGTGGGTCTTTATTTTCCTTGGGTATAAGACAAATTAGGGCCTCCAAAAAGGAACCAGAAGAAGTTCCTGTTTGCAAAAAGAAATTAGAAGTTTATGTAATTAGGGAAGGAGAAGATGGGAAAAATTTGAAAAAATTCAACAGTGAACCCATCTGGGCCTGGAGCTTTATCTTTTTTAAGAGTGAGTAAAGCCTTGCGTTGTTCCGTCAATGAAACATCAAGTTCCAATAAGTCAAAATCTAAATGAATATCAAGTGATTTATCACTAGAAGAAAGATAGTCCATAATGGACTCATCCGTAGGTGTAGTTTCGGGTGTATACAGGGAATTATAAAATGAATGGAATTCTTGCAAAATCTCTGAGTCTTTAAATTTGGGCGTTTGTTGATTATCAAGGATTGATTCAATGTTAAACTTTTGTTTTTTAACTTTAAGGTAATTTGCCAATAAATTGCCTGATTTGTTTTGGCCACCATAACATTTTGCACTGGATTTGAGCAAATACAAAGAAGCGCTTTCAGTAGACTCCTTATTGAATTTAAGTTTGGCAGCTATTAAATCTGTTAAACAATCGTTTGATTTAGTAGTGTAATAGGAATGTTCCAATCCCTTTATCTTGGCAAAAAGATCCGTGGCGGTGTTTCGGGCATTATGACGTTTCTTAGAAACGTAATTATTGATAAAGTCACGGGCACCAGCGTCCCATATGACATGAAAAGGGAGGTTGTCTGATTCATTAAAATGGAAATATTCATTAAAAAAAGAGGTGAATGGGGAGGTAAAAACAGGGTCAAGCAACAATGAATTATTAAAACGCCAACGTCTGGGAACAGAAGGCTTGTGAAGTATGTCTAGAGAAATGGATACCGGGGCATGATCAGAAATCAAGATAGAGCCAATGTCTGCAGATCTTATGGTTTGAGAAATGTCATGAGAAATAAAAATATGATCAATGCGTGATTGCGTTCGATGGGCTGGGGAGAAGTAAGTGTACTCTCTCAGGGTGGGATTACACAATCTCCATGCGTCAATTAAATGTCTGTGTTGAAAAGAGTGTAGGAATGATTTATGAGCTTTAGAAGAAATAAAAGAAGATGGGGAATTGCGGTCTATGAAGGGATCAATAATTTGGTTACAGTCTCCAGCCAGAATCAGGTTGTCATGAGATAATTGCATCAATTTTTCTGCAAGGTGAGACCAAAAAAGGCAAACCCCCGTAGTAGGTGCATAAATATTAAACAAAGAGATTGGGACTGTTCCAATCAATAAATCCGTAAGTAACCAACGACCCACCTTGTCTTTTTCTTGAGATACAAGCTTAACATGGAGAGACTTATGGCATAATGTAACAACACCATTACGTTTACCATCACCTAGAGAAAATAAGACATTCCCAACCCAATCCCTTTTTAACTTTAAAGATTCAGACTCTGTGCGGTGGGATTCTTGAACCATTGCTATATCAGCTTTCAACTTAGACAAATGCGATAGTACGCGTTGTCTTTTGAGCGGTGAATGCAAACCTCGATATTCCAAGTAACAATGTTTAATGACATCTAACAATCATAAAGAGAACAAATTGAACTAGACCAGATATTATAAAAAACGTAATATATGCTAAACTACAGCAATATGTAAATGAAGGAAATGAAACAATATATGAAGAAGGAAAGAAGAAGATGATCAAAAATGAAAAATTAAGGATAAACAATTGAGGTAGAAATATAGGATAGAGATAGATAAGGAAAAAGGCTAAAAGTAAAATATAAGATTGATGCAGAAAAGACTACAACATCATGTAGTTAAGGCAAAAGGTAGTATTAAGTAAGTTAGGAGGAAAAGAAAAAGTTAGCAGAGATGAGTAGATAGAGAAATGGTAAGTACTCGGAAAAGAAATCAGAGGGAGAAAGAGAGAAATTTTATATAGAAGAAAAATGACATAGAATGAGAGAAGAGGACTAACACAAAATAAACAAGCATTGGCATAGCCAATAGGTCTCGCCTTTGGGACCTTATAAGTGTTTAGCCAGAGATATCGACTTTGCCTATGTCTTTAAGCTGTACTGTACCGAAGTCTGCAGCATGCTGAAAAGTTATAATAAAGAAGTGTCAGGAGCATTTTTGTTACCTTATATATGACCAAGAAAGCATTATGTACAACTGAACGACCATATTAAAAAAGTATTAACAATAAATAATGTGTTGAGTTTTTCGGTCCTTTCAATGCTGGCAACTTCTATCTGCCTGTCCCAATGGTTGCTAGTTAGGTTTTTTTTTGTTCTGGGGGCATAAATAACAGGAGGGTGAAGGTTGGGAAATAGTGCCTGTATAACAGTCAGTGAGAGAGTCAGTCAGTTAGTCAGTCAGTCAGTGAGAGAGAGTGAGTGAGTCAGTCAGTCAGTCAGAGAGTCAGTCAGTGAGAGAGAGCGTGAGAGTCAGTCAGTGAGAGTCAGTGAGAGAGAGTGAGAGAGTCAGTCAGTGAGAGAGAGAGTCCGTCAGTGAGAGAGAGAGTCATAGAGTCAGACAGTGAGAGAGCGAGTCAGTCAGTGAGAGAGTCAGAGAGTCAGTCAGTGAGAGAGAGTCAGACCGTGAGAGAGTCAGTCAGTGAGAGAGAGTGAGAGTCAGTCAGTGAGTCAGTCAGTGAGAGGGAGCGTGAGAGTCAGTCAGTGAGAGTCAGTCAGTCAGTCAGTGAGAGAGAGTCAGTCAGTGAGAGAGTCCGTCAGTGAGAGAGAGTCATAGAGTCATAGAGTCAGACAGTGAGAGAGGGAGTCAGTCAGTGAGAGAGTCAGAGAGTCAGTCAGTGAGAGAGAGTCAGTCAGTGAGAGAGAGAGAGTCAGACAGTGAGAGAGTCAGTCAGTGAGAGAGAGTGAGTCAGTCAGTCAGTCAGTGAGAGAGTCAGTTAGTGAGAGAGTCAGTCAGTTAGTGAGAGAGTCAGTTAGTTAGTGAGTCAGTCAGTCAGTGAGAGAGTCAGTCAGAGTCAGTCAGTGAGAGAGAGTGAGAGTTAGTCAGTCAGTGAGAGAGTCAGTCAGTGAGAGAGTCAGTGAGAGAGAGAGAGTCAGTCAGTGAGTGAGAGTCAGTCAGTCAGTGAGACAGTATACTCTCACTGACTGACTGACTGACTTGCACTTTTACTAATAGGAAGTTGGAGATTTTGATGCATTTTCGAGTAAATTAAGTGGTACCCCTGCACTGCTATGTTATGTGTTCATAAATTTGTTTGCGACTTGGCCACAGAGGAGGCACGTTTTCATTGTTCCGGTGCAGAATTAGTTAGCATCCCTTATCAGAAAGCAATTTAATTAAGACAGATGATGCTGTCTGTAATATTGCACTTTATTACCCATTAGTGTTTTGATGTCTCTCTTTTCTATGTTGATTCTTTGCCACTCGGTCATTGTAAAATTGTAGTCCTACCTGTATGTTTGTGGACTGCTTTTGTTTTTTGGCTTAAAAATGTGTTAACCCTAAGAGTGGTGATACTGCATCCCTGCTGGTGTTTATAGTGGAAAGAGAAAAGATGCTGAAAGGACGTTTTAAAGGAAGATGGGAGAAACAAAGTGCTTGGCAAAGTTGAGGATGGCAGAGGAGGTGGAAAGGGTGGAAATGTTCAGCGCTGATCCCGCATCCATGTGGTTACCAGGAGGTGATGATGATGACCCTATCTCGGATAATCTGATAAAATAAAGTGCCTATACATGATTGGCAACAGTGTTGAACCTCAAGAGTAGAATAGGTATTATGTCCCTAAGTAGCACTCCAATACAAATGAATTCAATAGATTCCATAAAATAAACTCTCTGCAGTCTAGAAAAAAGTAAAAGAGGATTACAGAAGGCAATAGGAGTCAATCAGATTTTGTATGGGTTTAGCATAAGGCTCAATGAAAGCAGCAACAGAATGAGATAAAGTCGAGGCAAAAACATTTTAAGTCCAAAGTATAAGACAAGCAAACAAATGTTCAGTCTCCAAAGTCGGGGAGTTAGAAGATTTGCTCATCTCCAAAATGCATAATTTTTATATGCAAATCTACAATAGAAGTGAATGGAAATTGCACAGTCAGCACAGGATGAGCAAATGTAGCAATAAACTTACAAATCACATTGCAGAAGTTCATTTCAACTAATGTCACTATTCTAGCACTAGACCCGAACTGAATATTAATGTGTCCTATTCTACCCAACTGTCGTCAGAGGTAGCAGTACAAATCTAGTTACACTCACAATTGAAGTCTTATAAACAATGATACAGGCAGGAGGAGACATGAATGTAGCAAAAGGCTTCTGCTGTAGTTCTTCGAGAACAGCATGTCACTACAGAGCATCAGTGCACATTTTGGTTTTGTATGGTATCATTATAAGAAATGAAAGCACACATCATGGCTGCTTAAGTCCAAGGTGGTAGATAGGCCTAGTTCAGCCAATCACAGGAAATTACTTTTCTGTCAAGTTCAATGTTTTCGTTTTAGTGCAAAAATGCTCATTATGTTTAGCACACTTTTTATTAATTCAAAATCAGCTTCACCAATGTGTTGAGAGTGAGGACAACCATTGCTTCATAAGAACAAGAGAAAGATAAAACGAAAGAATAAGCAGCTCGGTTTTAGAAGGTTTGATTTTTTTTTAAATTGTGCACGGTCATCTAATCGTTGATAGCAGGGACACAGTGCCCAGATAGTGTATTCTAGCTAAGAATAGCATATATTGATATGATACAGCATTGTCTGTATACAGGTAGAGCCAAAGGACGCCACTATATCCCATGTGGATGTTAAATGGATTTGGAGACAAGGTTTACTCCTGGAGTTACACAATAACATATGAGAGCATTTATTTCTAGAGAATACTGAGAAAACAAACAAAGCTCTAGAAAGAATAGACATGAGTCACACACGACCAAATTTATTAAAGGCTGCTGAAAAGTGAATGGACACGAGGAGACATGCTAAATTGCATTTAAATGTGTTGTGACATTTATATAGCGCTTCAGACCTGTGAGGAAACAGTGAAGCACTCCGATTTGCACGGTCAGCTGAGCACCCTTTCGCAGTGCACTGCTGGAAGGGAGTTAGGTGTAGAATAATCTATGTGCGTAGGCCACCTTTTGAAGTGTAGTGGTTTCGCTGCTTCTTCAAGGCTCCAGAAGCCATGGCTTGTGATGGCCTGATGGACTTTTGGGCTTCTAACCATCCACATTTGTGCTAACAGACTTGTAAGAGGACGACACCTTGCAAAATGTATTTTTCCGAAAATTTATCTCAGAAGTAACGTTTAGCTCCCGTCCTCACATACGAATTAGGCGGCTCTTTCTCGCTCTACACCCCCGCCTCCCCCAATCGCCCCCCATTCCCACATCTCTTCCGTTTCTCCATGTGCGTCGGCTTGTCAGAGATCGGGTGAGCTGCTGCTGCGGGTAAACGTTTCTTTAATAATCTTCACAAGGTATTTCCAGATGGAATCTAAAGGGTTTCGAAGCACTCGCAGAGGTGACATCTCATTATACAGGCCTCAAACACACGACGCAAGCGCGCGCCCAACTGCCGTTCAAGTTTGAAAACGTTCTTCCTAGAACTGTTTTTTCAGTCTCCATTAATGAGAGTAGTACAGAAGGGGAGATGAGAGAGACGACTCGGGACTTAACTCCTCGGCGTTGATTTGGGGGAGCCCTGACACCTGGCTATATGTACCTTTAAAGAGCTGCAACTTCAAAACCGCGTGTTTTGGTTTAGAGAAAACCTCTGGATTAATTGTTCATCTGTTCGCAGCCCCGCTCACATACACCAAGCCCATGCTGCTGAGAGTGTGCTCCGGTGCTTGCACTTAGCAGGTCGGGCGGTAACTACCAGCTGCCTCCAATCAAGAGATTTTTCTTTCGCTCATTGGAATACACAGCCCGAAAAGAGGGACACCGCATTTCAACAAGACATGCTGCAATGTGGCGTTCTCAATCAGCGTTACACGTGGGTGAAGTACTCGTTCGGGATCCTTGATAGTGCGTGGCTTGGCAGGTTATGATGAATATTTTAACAAGCGCGCGCGCGCATCGCGCTCACAAGTGGGGGGAGTGCGGCCGAGAGCAGGGACGCGCAGCGTTTCCCTTGCAGGAGCGAGCGCGATAATTACTACCAGATGGCCCCGCTCGCTCCCGCAAGGGAATCGCCAAACGTGCACACGTTGCCATTAAAAGCAATGCAACGCGTGCACGTTTTAAAGCCAAAAGCGGAATCGATTTCAAGAGGTCTCTTTCCTATGCAGCGCATGCGCGCTGCGTAGGCGAGACCTAAAAAAACACATACCTATAAAAGATCCAAAAATAAGGGTGAGGGAGGGTGAAACCACATGGAAAGACGGTGCAGCCGGATCTCACGGGAGAGGGCACAAGTGCGACTGGATATAACATGGTACGAGACAACAGGATAAACATACAACAGGGATGCCTATATAAGGAAATAAAAATGATTACGCTACAAGAATAGTACCAAACAGTTACAATATATGAGGGATAACAACAAAGACAAAAGAGACTTAAAAATAACAATCACAATATAATCTAAACAACCTGAAGATAGAAACGACCTAACAAAAATGATTAAAGAATTAAAAAAGTAGGTAAAAGAGACATAACTACAACATTAGAAAACATGTATTTTCTCAACCAGATTGAGAGGATGAAGCGCCAGATGTGTCCATAGATTCAATTCTGCAGCATTGAGGAAACTTTTAAGTTTAACCGGTTCTTCGTAGGAGGTTGTCTTATTCTTATACGTGACCTTAAAAAGGCAAGGGTGGAAAAGGCCATATCTAGCGCCAAGAGCGTGAAGATCCGGTCTCATATTTAGAAATTCTCTGCGTCGGTCTGCAGTACTCTTAGCGTAATACTGCGAAAAAAACGTGTGGCCCAACCAGGAAATGCGTGGTGATTTTTTAGATGCTGAAAGAACCTTAAGGAGATCTGTGTACTCCAAAAATATAGAATAACACCTCTTGGACGGGTAGGACCAGAGGTATTTGCATGCAGATGGCCCAGTCTGTGTGCGCGTTGAATGTTTAAGACAGTATCCCCAGGTAAAGCCAACACCTTTGAAGAAAGCAAGAGGATCCCCCCCTCTGTGTTTTCTGGCAAGCCATATATGCGCAAGTTGTTTCTCATGTTTCTGTTCTCCAAATCTTGGACATGTTTCTCCAGGGAGGGGACCTGTGATTGTAGGAGGTTAACTTTGCTTTCAGTTATGCTGTGTGAGGAGACTCTCTGTTCCACCGCAAGGAGATGTTCGTCCATTTTGGACCACCTGTCTGTTAGAAATTGAAATTTAGTATTTGTTTCCTCCATAAATGGTTTTAATGAGCGTATCTCTTCCAGTAACAGGTCCAAGGAAACAGAAGGTGGTGATTTTGTAGGAGAAGGGGGTCCTTTTTGAGGCGCTTGGGGTTGGTTTTGACAACTGGCTAAGTTGTTTATTGTTGACGACATAGATGGAGATGCGCCGACTTTTGGTTGAGAGGCCAAAGTAGATTCCATTTCAGCAAACTTTGTAAAAATTGTAGAATTTTTAATAAAACGACGCGTTGGAGAGGAAGTAGAAGAATTAAGTTTCTTTAACCTCCCCATAAGCTGTGAAAACAAAAGTACAGACTGGCGACAAAAATTATGCCAGTTATGAAGAACACAGTCGTTAAATAAAGGCTGAGAAGAAGGAAATTGGGAACAAAACTCTTGCCAATGAAACAAACTCTCTCTTGACCAAATAAAAACTCCAGAAGCGCTGAAAATATGAAAAGAATTGGCAAACTCCTCATTGACATAAAGGCTGTAATAAAGTGATTTTCAATGAGTGTCAAAACTCACTGAGGAGAAGTGCCACCATTTTGTAGAAGGTTGCTCAATGAAAAGAGAGAGAAATATAGTCCCATTGTTGTAAGGGCAAAAAGCACAGCAACTGCACACACAAAAATAAGAAAGTAACTGTCGGTTTGCCAGCTTGAAAGTCTTATCTTATGAGCAGGACTATGTCTAACAATAGAAGGAGCCTTGAGGCGATGCACTGAATTAGGTGGTAATACGGTGGTGCAAGCACATAAGGACGATGGAGCAAAGCATGAAGCACTTCACATCAATGATAAAAACATAGTAGATAAGGTAGCCGCATTGCAGAAAGAAAAAGTGACAAATGCCATTGAAAAGTTAAAAATGTGGTGCTTGGAACAAGAATACTGCAAATAATGACAGGAGCCTTAAAAATGAGGCATTGAGTCCGATTATATCACGTTGGTGAGCGCGCACATATGAGCTGAAATGAGGCATGTGACGCGTCACTTAAGGAGTGAAAGACGAGGAGCTGAGAGCTTAAGGCGACCGCACACAAAATGGCGGCCGCGACTGAGGAAATAAGTAAACGGGGGAATACCTTGTATTCTTTGAAGTTGGTGTGCCGTCGACACTACCAGGTAGACGCCGGGAAGTTCATAATCCTGGAACCGCACTTCAAATGAGGAGAAGGTAGCAGGACCCGCGAAAAAAAGTCGCTAACTTGCGCCGATGCTCCGGAGCTCACGGAGCCGCCGCCATGTTCCGTGGGCATCAAGCCACGCCGCCGCACCTAATCCATTCTAAGTTTGGTTTTGACGTGAATCACAAACTTTGTTCTCACCTAGATGGAATTTAGTTGCAAAAAAGAGCAATTCGAGATTGTATTTACAGTGGCGGCTCCTCCGCTAAGGCGGAGAAGCGTTGCCCCACTACCAGCAAATGAAAGGAAAAAATAAAACTATAATAACGGAATGTTATCATTTTATTTTGTCCTTCTGCTGTAACAGCGTACATGAGGGGGCGGGGCTGCAGAGCAGGGGAGGACTGGTAGAACACTTCTCTGCGCAATGACTGTTTGGTCGGCCCTCTCGGGCCGCCCAAAACAGTCATGCACACTTCTCTGTTTTCCATGCAGGCTGTAATGCAGCCTGTATGGAGAACATGCTCAGCCCTCCAACCCCTGGCTGAGTGCCGTGTCACGGCACTCAGACCAATCACAACACCGTGATTGGCTGAGGGGTGGGAGCCTGCTGCCTGCTTCCTGTTCCGACCTGGAGTCGGACACAGGCGAGTAGGAGAGAAGACGCCGGACCCAGCAGCGTGGAGGCAAGTAAGTGTTATTATTTATTATTTTTTAAATGCAGCCCACCCCCACCCATGTGCCCACCTCCACCCGCTAGCCGTGCCGGCCGCCTTTGCAAATTCCACATCTTGATTGGGCGAAATTACAGTTTGAGGTATATTCCATAATTGTAAATTTAGCGCATGGGATGGGACAGTGAGTCATAGTGGAGGATTACTGCAAAAGGAGCATTTGCAAACATTTTGCAGATAGTTTTCCACTGTGGAAATGCCCTCAAATTCTGTCAAAGGCAGGAGTAAGTGCTCCTTAGGATGGGAAAGGAAAAGAAACAACTGCATACTGCACATGCATCAGTGCTTACTTTGTGCTGGTGGTTTCCGGTGCTCAGCACCGGCACTTATTTGACAGGGCCTGTGCTATACATTTTTTTCATGCGGCAGTGGTGATGAACATAATTTTTTTTTAATTCATGCAGAAGACTGGCCAGTTGTACTTTTCCCACGTCGTCTGTGCTGCTCTCACTCTCACCCATTCGTCAACGCATGCACCCCTGGCTGGCACACCGGTGACTAGATTTCAAACTTTCACAAAAAATTAAAAAACTAAACGGACACTCCAAGAGCCGTCTTTATTTCTGCAGTTAACAAGCCTTCCCCCTCCCTCAGGCCTTAAGCAGCAAGATAAGAGAGCCTCTTGAGGGAATATGGATCGGAAGAGACTGGAATCTTCATGTCCGTTCCCTGTCACATAGCCCTTCATCAACCCCTATTGGTTACTAAAGGTCTAGGGAACTGATGGGGAGGGTGTTTGTGATTGCTCCATTTGTATGGCATCTGATGCAGACGGAGGAAAATTATACAAATGACATAAGATTGACATCTAATGATCCCTGAGCGTGCCAGTTTTAAGTGGGAACCAGATGTGCAGCGAGTCAGCATTCAAATAATACATGAATCTCTAGGTAAGTAGTTTTGGGGCTACTGTAGGAGATAAACCTATATTACTCGAGGGTCATCACCAAGGCCAGCCATCCGGGGATAAATGCCCTGGGCCGCGCAGTAGACAAAGTGCAGGAAAAATGTAAAACGCTATCATTATTTAAAATGGCGTTCCCAGGTAGATTAGTCAGTCATCACGTGGCTTATGAATTTGCATGCCTATTGCGGTACAGTGTGCTGGGACCTGTAAAATGGAAGGCGAGGAGAATCCTTTCAGCATTCTCCAGATTTTCAGCACACCAAAGGATGCAAGAGCCGGATATTTTGCTCGGCAAAGCACACCACAAGATAGTCTTAATGGCAAACCATGGATCATATGTGTATTCTGGGCGGATAAAACACACGGGTGCTGTGAGTTCTGCTTGAAAAGGCTCCCTACAACTCCTAATTCTGCACGGGAAGGGCATCCTGACGGGGGTTTCCTTATTGCACGTGCATCACAGCTGAATATTCCACAGGCAGAGCACCTGCCTGCACGGTGTCTGTGGAACAACGTTGCTTATGCTGGGGTACTGATACGTTTACTTTTCAGACCTACACATTTGAAAAGGCCCTGCAAGCAGAGTAATCATTTATATTTGCTTATTATGCAACTATGTGAGCAAGACAAAGCTTTCATCTTCCAGCTACACATATTCGCAATTGCAACATGGGGAAAAAGATTACATGCTTTTTTGTAATTCGAGAATTACCGAAAATAAAAGTTTGGAGCACTTTGCTGCTATTATTACTAGACCTATGAGTTGATAGCAGGAACTAGTGGGATGAAGTATTTTACACCAGAGTTGGACAGCAAGACAGTCCTGTTCCTAGGTGTTGTTAAGGTCTCTGTTTTGTGTGCTGAGGGAAGCTTTCATCACTGCTACCGTTGCTATGATCTATTTGGGACTCTGAAAAGGTGTACAGTGTTAACCGCCTATATTGTTACTAATGTGTGCCTGAGGAACTCTTCCAATTGTATTAGGGCTTCGGCATGTGGCTGGCATTTGAAGCTGTTATTAGGCTTAGCATGACTGCCACATGGTTGGTTGCCCTTGGATCTGTGACTGATGCATCTCTGACATATCATGTCAGCAACCTAATTATTACATGCTTGGTGATTGAAATAGGCATACTTAGTTTAGCAATTTGTTTGTTACGCTAATCCCATTTAATTTATTGTTTAAGTTTGCACTTATTTTACTATATACTTCCATGGCTACATGGCCCCTTCGGGGCTCATCTCTATGCTACACTGTTTGTTATGTATGTGTTTTCAAAACTTAATAAAAAGATTTATTAAAAAAGAAAAAAAAAGTTTGCTTCAGAGTCATCAGAGTAAAAGGCTATATGACATTAATTTCTGTAATGCTCCGTGCCTGATGTTCTGTATTGTAATTTCTTGTGATATCATTGTGGGTGGATCAAAGGGCATGGGGTGTCACTTCGGATACCCCTAACATTTGGGGGAATTGACATCCGTGAAAATAGATGCGCAATCAGAAACGTATGTGTTAGGGTTATTAATCTGAGCTCTGCATGGCTGAAGCCTACAACATAACGCAACATCGTGTAAAAACACAGGAAAACGCGTCTTAGTTGTACAAATTATGTGCCCTAATTCACTGTCTCCAAATTCCTGCAGCACTTAATTTGTGCAGGCTCCCTCTTTCCAGACTTCAGCAACAGGGCTTTAAGTTCCTAAAAGCTCGTGCAGCTATACAAACATAGGTGTTGAGCCCCTCCCTTTCTCTAAGATTATGTGTAAGATTACCAGGTTCTATGTTACTGGGACACCACTTTTTCATTCATACACTTTGCTTTTTACATGACAGCTGTGTTTGTCCAATTGGCTCAATTAAAATCAACAAAGACTATGGGGTATATTTACAAGAATTGCCACTAAGCAAATTTGTCGTTGCTTAGCGGGAATTTTTTTACCTCTGACTATCGCTGAAATTCATTGCCATGTAATGACGATAGTATCAGCTAGCCGCGGTGAAAACTGACTTAAAACTAGCGTCAATGCGATAAAAGATTTGACATTAGCGAGAGAAAAGTGACGAAAGGCCAATTTGTGGCAAAAAAATTCACGTTAGTCAGCCCACCGTCACTTTTCAGCCTCTAGAGGCAACAATAGCCTGTAAATCCACCTCTAATGAAAAAAAAACAAAAAACAATGGAATGTAGAATGGAGCAGTTAGGGCCAAGTACAGCACAGGTCAACAACCCCCCTCACCCCCCCCTAACAGCCAGGTTGCCCAGCCAGAGTCCCAAGAGAAGAGGAAATGCAGAATCAGGATCTCATATATGAAAAGTGATGCATCGCTGGGGAAAACAGTGATTCAGCACTTTTCATTTCACCATCCTTGCTACACCAATGCGGACGATGCCTGAAAGTGCGTACAGTCCCGGGGCCCTGAGGACCTGCTGGGCATTTGTCTGAGACCTGGAGTGAGAGGCGCCGGTGCTCTGGAGTTGCTATGGCCTGATGGTGGAGGCGGTCCATGTTGGGCGCGAGCCTGTGGGCCTTGGCAGTAGACATTGAGGCATCGGCGATCGCCCTTACCTGGTGGCGTAGTCTGGCAGGTAGCATGGAGACACGTTGCTGACCTGTGTGAGAAGACCAGCTTGTGGCCCTTGGTGCTGTGATCGGTAAAGTGCTACTGCACACTGACGTGGGGAGGTCTGCATTACATAACACGCACCACCACTACACTGGGGTGCACGGAGGAGAATGCCAATGGGGGCCTGCGCCTCTCTGCATCACAGGCCAGATGATGTTGTGCTGGCTGGAGGCTGGGAGTGTGAGGTCCCTGAGCTGCACTGAACTTGTGTGGCGGGAGCGCTGCAACTTTACGCCTAAGGGGGCCCTGTTGCATCACCTTCATCGGGAGGTTCCCCAGCTGACTTGGCGGTTACTGCTGCACCCAGGACTGTGAAATCCAGCCTGGCTCATGCTTCTGCTGGCTGAGTCACAGATTTTGAGAGAGCGTAGCAGATTGATCCCCGGTGTCCATGTCCAGGTGAGGAGAAGGTGGGATGGGGAGCGGAGGAGGCCCGGGGGTTGGCTCCGGCCCAGGCCTAGTGCCTGTTGGTGGGAAACAGCCATTACAACGTGGCTGTTTCCCCGCATACCATTACAACGAATGCGTTACCACGCATGCGTTGTAACAACGCGTAGTCATTACTACGCATTTTTTTACAATGCATGTGCTTTTACTACGCATGCCTTCACAACAAATTTCGTTGTAAAGGTATGTGTGGTAAAAGCACATACCTTGTAAAAAAATATAGGTGATCCATGTCGTTGTGAGGAAACAGAGGCTCTTCAGTTTCCTCACAATGACGTGCACCCCCCCTCAGACCCGACGTGCAGCAGGAACCAGGAGGGGAGAGAGAACCATGAGGAGAGAGTGGTAAGGGGGATTGGGCCTGGGGTGGGGGTTACTTTTTTAGGGTAAAAGGGGCTCAGGGGGTTGGGAGGTGTGCCATGCAGGGTACTGTTTTAGGGTTTAGGGTCGGGTCGGGGGGGTCATGCAGGATAGTGTTTTAGGGTAGGGAGAGGACTGGGGGTCGTGTGGAGGGTCATGCAGGGTAGTGTTTTAGGGTAGGGAGAGGACTGGGGGTCAGGGGTGTCGTGCAGGGTAGTGTTTTAGGGTTTAGGGTAGGGTTGGGGTCATGCAGGGTAGTGTTTTAGTGTAAGGAGAGGAATGGGGGTCGGGGGAGGGTCATACAGGGGTAGTGTTGTAGGGTTTAGGGTAGGGTCGGGGGTCGTGCAGGGTAGTGTTTAAGGGTAGGGAGAGGACTGATGGTCGGGGAGGGTCGTGCAGGGGTAGTGTTGTAGGGTTTAGGGTAGGGTCGGGAGGTTCGTGCAGGGTAGTGTTGTAGGGTAGGGAGGAGACTGAGAGTCAGGGGAGGGTCACGCAGGGTAGTGTTTTAGGGTAGGGAGAGGACTGGGAGTCGGGTTTGTGTCATGCAGGGTAGTGTTTTACGGTTTAGGGTAGGGTCGGGGGTCATGCAGGGTAGTGTTTTAGGGTAGGGAGAGGACTGGGGGTTGGGGGGAGGGTCGTGCAGAGGTGGTGTTTTAGGGTAGGCAAAGGATTGGGGGATGGCGAGTCATGCAGGGGTAGTGATTTAGGGTTTAGGGTAGGGAAAGGATTGGGGCTCAGGGAGGGTCATGCAGGGGTACTAAATTAGGGTTTAGGGTAGGGCAGGGTAGTGTAACTTACCTTAGATACTTTTATCAAGAGTATACGTTTACCACGCATGCCTGTGCATTGTAATGTCATGCGTGGTAAAGGTATATTCGTGGTAAAATTATGCGTTGTAATGGTAGGTCGTGGTGAATGATTCCGCATAGTAATACCCACGTTGTAATGACACGCGTGGTATTATTACGCGTAGTAACGTGTCATATTCAAGTGGGTGGCGCAAACCATGCCATGAGCAATCCCTGCATTGCAGCTGGCCTACATCTCCATGGTCACTGCACAAGACTGGTGGGGGACTCCACTAACTGGCTTTAGTCGCTGATATGGGCCGTTGGTGGTGGCGGGTGCCAGGGGCACGGGGGTCATTCAGGCACCGACCCTTGGGCACACTGCCTGATCTTCCCTCACTCACTGGGGCACTGGGGAACACGGAATCTGGCTGCCACTGTTAGCTCGGAGGAGGCGACCGAGTGGTGCTGCCTTTCCTCGCCCCCTGGTAGTGAGATCTTGGGTGTACGGGGAAGATTCCTGGCTAACATACACCAGACTGGAGGAGAGGGGCCTGCTGGCCACACTGCAATGCACTGCATGTCTTACATAGTGCCTGGGCGTCTGGCGCAACAATGTCCCACCTGTAGACGGGAGCGGCGGCGTCGACATTTGGCTGCTCCTCCGTGTCGGTGAACCGAGCGGCTGGGGTACGCTGTCCAGTGGGGCAGGTGACAGAGGACAACCTGGACTCCAAACTAGACTCTGTACTCACAGCGGGTACCTCCCCCAAACAATTCTGCACTTCCTTTGAGGGCCACATAAACAAAATCACACTCGACTTTACCCTGGAGCACACAGATCATCACAAGCTGACTTACAAGATACACGACATTGAGCAAGAATTGGCCAAAGTCCCCCTGATTACCCTGATCGCAGCGTTGGAGGTGCAGCAGCTAATGGCACGTGTGAAGTCATGGAAAGAATAGCGGAGGATGCGGAGGGCTGCTGCCAGCGTAACAATGTGAGCGTGTTGGGTCTGCCCGAGGGAGCAGAAGGGACTGATGCAGTGGCATGTACTGAGACATGGTTGCGTGACCTACTACCAGCAGGTGCAATCATAATAAATAAACTGTAAACTGTAAACTGTAAACTGTGCACTCTCCCCATTCTTTGTTGTGGAGTGGGCACATCGAGTGCTGGCGAGCCATCCGCTGCCGAGGACAGGTCCTAGACCCTTTCTTTTCCGCCTCCTACAGGGATCGTGACACTGTCCTGAGGGAGGTACGCAAGCTGGGGGAGGTGAAAGTGGATAAGGCCACAGTTATTTTCTTCCCTGACTAAGCCACGGGGGTGCAGAGGCAGAGGGTCTCAGCTCTAGTGGTTAAGTGATGCCTCCGAGAGCTAGGCATCAAATACTCCCTCTTTTTCCCGTAAAAGCTGCGAGTGATCTTAGATGTTGACACGCAAATCATTGACGCCACTGAACAGGTCTGGACCTGGCTGTAATCTACTGGTCGCCAGGTGCTGCCGACAGGGAGTGAAGTGTCTGCGCAACAACCTGTCATTCGTGGAGCCAGTCGTACTGGGAAGCGTAGGAGGAGCAGGCATCCCCCGCCACAACTACAAGCCATCCCCAATCTGCAGCAGGTTATACAAGAGAGACGGAAGGCGCTGCATGCGGTGGCGATGTTGTGCAATCGCACTCAGAGACAGGATCCCGACACTTCCCCTGAACGCTCCCCCAGTGACGTGGTCTCCACTGCGACGTGGTCATCTGGTGCGGAGTCTGTGCAGCCCCTGGATGTGGCTCCTCAGACGGCAGATAACCTAATTTAATGTTGACTGGTTTTGCGTCTCTCCTTCCACGGTTACAGACAGCTCCGGAGAGTCTCTGGCTTTCTGCGGTTCCTGGTCTCCAGCTTCCTGTTGCTGAAGTTCTGGACTACCGAAGTCAGCACTTAGAGGGGATCAGGTCCAGTTATCACCCAAAGGGAACGGAGCAGTTGTTCAGGTGAGGGATGCATGTCAGGGGCGGTGGTGGTGGTCTCCTTGGTGCTCTGAGCTGCAATGGCAGGAGGTCCATGGCGTCGTTAACCTTGCCATGGATGAATTGTTGTAGTTCTTCTATTATCCAAGGACCTCATTTATGAGGCCCTAGAGGCACTCTTGCAATGTTGTAACATCACTTGTTTGACGTTCCGGTGCCGCAATTTGCCACAGCATGTTAACAAGGCCGCATAAAGCCACTTTACATGGCTTTTCATGACCTTGTAAATATATGCCACTTTCACGCATTAAACAGTGTTAAAGGGGCATTCAATGGGTGTTGCTGTGGGCATTCCCACGCCAAACCAATGGAATCTGAAGCATTCCCAGGTTTACGAGAAACTGTAAACCTTCGGAATGCGTCAGAATCTAACACCACCGCAAGGGTGGCATTTGGGACGCACTAGGAGGATAAATGTTTTCATTCCTCCTCTTTTTTCACTTTTTCTATGTGTGCAGCATTCTGCAGCACACAGAGAAAGAGGATATACCCTGGATTGATAGGTTTTGTGCAGGTAGGTGTCCCTTCCTGCACAACATCAATCAACTCCGCAACACAGTCACCCTTGCACCATGGCGCATGGGTGCCTGCGTTGGCGCATGGCAGCCATTGTGCGCCAACGTAGGGGAAAAGACAGGGGGGCCAATTCATGAGCCCCTTGCGACAGTTGAACGCCGCCGGTTTGTCATTTTCTTGACGTACTTCCAGCATGAATTTTGCACCACATTGCGCCGTATTTACAAAGTGAAGCATCTAGGCATTTGCGTGACCTTGTAAAGCCCTGTGTCACATTATACCTGCGTCAGGTCTAATGTATGTAGGGAGGGCGTTCCCACGCAACAAAGCCTCGTAGGAGTGGTGCAGTGAAATCTATCAGATTTCACTCTGATAATTCTAGAACGCCACTGCGTCAAAACCTTATGCCTGCCTCATGGCAGGCGTAAGGGTGACGCAGTGCCATAGGGATAGGCTTGTCCCAGGCATTGCTGGAGTTGTGTCATGCTTGCGACCAACTGCAGCAATGTGTGACTTTAGCGCCAACAGATACGTTAGGATTCCAGAAGTATCTATCAGTTTTCACAAAGGGAACACCTACCTTTCATCTCATTTTCGGTAAGTCACGCTAACAGAAGTGCCGATGTGAAAAACGTTTACGCTAGAAAATTGCCACTAACTGAAGTTAGCAGCAACATGTAAATTCAGCGATAAAAAAAAAAGGCGCCGTAGCATCAAAACATTTACGCTACGGTGTCATTAAGTTCTTTCAAATATGCCCCTATGACTCTAAGAATGCAATGACATGTCAAAGCAAAGCCCATGAATGGAATAGTAGCGTGCCGGTGACAAGAACCCATCAGGTCACACTAATTCTGTTATCATCCCTGCCTACAGGCATCTGGAGCACTATACATTCTTTTATTTAGTAATATCACTTCCATCCCTTCTGAGACATGGAGAGCTCACTCCTTCAACTATCCTGGTGCAAGTACATTCACAATTATCATTGATATTTTACTTCCATACCAGAATCATCAGCAATGTCTCTCTCTTCAATCTTCTGTACCATTCTTTTGGGTGCTAGCAGCACTCTCTCCTTTCAGATTCTTGAGTGATACCTCCCTCTGGGTACATGCAGCAGCATTCACTCCTACTATGTTCCTCCTGTAATCTCTCCACCATCTCAGTCTCTTGTAACACTCTCTCCCTCCTTTTAGGTTCTTGAAATGTTTTGCCCATTTCCTTGGAATCCTGTAGATCTCCCTCCTTATAGGCTTTTGCAGTTCTCCACTTCATCTATGATGCTGTTGTACCATGCAGTTTTCTGCAAAATACACTTCCTTCTGACTTCTGATGCATTCCTTACCTCAGTTCAATGTAAGAGTCGCAGTACTAGCATGATGTTATGAAGTTGCCTTCTCTAATTATACTGTTTCTTGTTGGCCAATAAGTAAAATGACAGAAGTGAGACTTCAATTCCCAGGTTGCTCTGCCCTGTCGGATGAAAATGAAACACGCTTAGTTACGCTCACAGAATATGGATAGTGCACAGTCCTGTCTCCATTCTTTCTCTTTACTAGTTACTGGAGATCTGCATCTCCTCCCTTATGAACATGGTAGACTAGATTAGGGGCAAGATGGCGGCCGCAACTGCGGCTGAGTGAGTGGCTTGCGGACGCTCCTCTGAGATCCCCCCCCCCCTGTTTGTCAACTGAGGAAATGGATACCTTGGTCGTGTAATGCTGTGGCGGTATCTGCTCTGGAACCCGTCGAGTGCTGCGTACATCGGCCGCGGCAGATTGCGGTGCCCTGCCTCGAGTCTTCAGCGGAATTTGCTTCAGTGGAGGCTTTGGCGTTTGAGAGTGGACGAACTATCCGTGCGATCATTAGGGGTTGTAATGGCCCCGAAGACAGAAAACAAAGGCGCTAAGACCCAGGGTGCTGCAGTGGTAACGTCCGTGATTACGTCTGTAGCCCCGGTATCTCCTGCTTTCTCTCCCGCGGAGAAAGGAAACAAGCTGGTCAGCCGTGGCGCCGGGGCACGCCAAGAAGACAACGGTTCCTTTCCCGGGTCTGCCCAGAGGGTGCAAAAACCACGAACAGTACCCGGGATATTTAAGAAACAATTGGGCAGAGGTAAGGCTTCGGTGGATATAGAAACTAGTATATCCCCAGGGGCTGTGGCAATGACTGCTCTACGCAACAAAGTATCTGCAGATGTATCAGGGCAGAAACATTTTTCAGTGACTTTGCCAGGGGCTGAGGCATTGTTAATAAACAAAGAAATGGCTTCACAGGGCAGAAGGGACTTGCGGAGTAATGTAGACGAGTTAGTGGGGACTGTAACTCATTCAACTTCCTCTATTCAGAGAGAGGCATCTGCGGTTGGTAACACAGCCCCTGGCAATACAAAAGAGCTGGAAGAAATACTTGTGGCTCGTGAGACACCTGAGACGCCTAATCTATATAATCCCTTACAAGTAGTAGGTAAATCTGCTCAGTCCTCCCTAGTAGAAGGCTCGATTCTGGAGAACAGGAATCAGAGTATAGACAATCAAAATTCTGGCAGTCAATACCAGGAGGGGGAGGATAATGTTGGGATCCCTCAGACCAATGGCCATTCAGATAAAGAACTAATTAAAGATATAGATTCTGGGGATTCAGGTGGCAAATTTTATTCAATGTCGGACCCCTCCAACTCCTCTGGGAATGAAAGTGAGGGGGGGAATTGGGCAGATGATAAGAGCGACACGAGCAATTATCTACGGGATGACGAGGAGATGAATTTGGAGGTGTCCAATGATCAGGGGACAGTGCTCAAATTAAGGGACACTACTAACCCTTTATCAAAAAAGATGCCTGGTACAGCTGGATCACTAGTGTGGGATTACTCATTTTCCCCTCTACTTGAGAAGAATGGTGGTTCGGGCGAGACCTCTGGAGAAGCACCCAGTGCAGCCGCAGTGAGAGAAAATGAAATTACCCTCAGTACAATATATCAAATAATAATGGCGCATCGGGAAGAGACCAAGGCGGAGGGTCTGTGAACCCAGGGTGCTGTTCGCAAACTACAAAATACTGTGTGCCGAATTGCTAAGACTTGCACTGAGATATCCACAAGAATTGGGGAAGCTGAGGAAAGGATATCAGCAGTGGAAGACGAAATAGTGCAGCAGAAGGCCACAATGGTATCTTTGCAAGCTCTAAGAGATGACATCAATTGGAAACTTATTGACTTGGAGAATCGTTCCAGAAGGAACAATTTACGCATTTTGGGAATACCAGAGGGACGGGAGGGCAATGATCCTAGGCAGTTTGTCATCGAACTGTTTTCTGAAGGCTTCCCCGAACTTAAGCACTGGAATTGGGAAGTAGAACTTCAGAGAGCACACAGGTTCCCATTTAATCAACGAGGTAGAGCAGGGGGATCAAATGAAAAACCAAGGGCGATATTGATTTGCTTGAATAATTTTCTGTTGCGGGAATCAATATATGATTTGGCAAGGCCTGACAAGAAGAGAGGTGGTAAGGGTTGCAAATTTTTTGTTCGTCCGGATTTCTGCCAGGCCACTGTTCAAAAGAGATGGCAGCTGCGACAAATGTTCTCACTTTTTCAGGCTAAAGGGGCACAGGCCTATCTGCTCAATCCGGCCAAGCTAAAAATCATATAAAGGGAAAAAATAAAAAAAATTGTATCAGCCATATTAGCAAAGGAATTTTTGAGTACAATGTGAAGCAAATCTAGAGATAATTGTATAAATGTGTTCTTAGGTTGCTAGGGGAATTCTCCTCACGGATCGGTGGGGGTGTCTGGTTTTCTTCCTTCTTTTTTTTTTTTTAGGGGGGGGGTCTGGGGGAGTGTTATTAATCCACTACCCATCACAGAGGACTTGGTCCTTATGCCTCATTTGGGAGGGGGAGGGGAGGAGGGTGGGGTAGTTGTGGGGTGGCAAGGGTGGGAGGAGGTAGGAGGGGGTGGGAGAAGGCATATTTGGTATTTGGTGTTTATATGGTACCAAGGTTATGATGCGTATGTTTTTGAGAGAGATTATGTTTTTTTTATGTTTTTGAATCGTAGTTTAGGTTATGGGCAGGGTAGACAAGGTATGATTAACTTAATTGAATAACAATGATGGGTAGATTATTCATATGTTCGTGGAATATATGTGGTTTAAACGATAAAAAGAAAAGAGGGGTGATGGCTCAAATTTTGCAGGTGATGCGTATTGATCTGCTTTGTGTG
The DNA here is from genome assembly GCA_963921515.1 of Calotriton arnoldi. Classification (NCBI taxonomy): domain Eukaryota; kingdom Metazoa; phylum Chordata; class Amphibia; order Caudata; family Salamandridae; genus Calotriton; species Calotriton arnoldi. The sequence goes on from CAWUFW010000852.1 coordinate 2,126,064, forward strand.
CAAGAAACCCATATCGAGTGGAATAATCGAAAGTGGCTGAATGACTTGGGTATGGATATACTTGGGTGTACCAGACAGAGTTCAACCACAAGAGGGGTTGCGATTTTGATGAGATATGGCTTGGGTGTTCGTAATCGGGTAAAGGAGGATGTCTTGGGGCGGTGGGTCATTGTGGAAATAACTGTTAATGGTTCATCATTGACGATATGTTCTATTTATGGTTCTAATTTGGACGACCCGGAGGTGTTGTATTATTTAAGTGTCAAATTAGTGGCATGGCCAGCCCCCTTAATCCTTTGTGGGGATTTCAATTTTCATTTAGAGGGTGGCTTTGACATTACTAGTGATCGCCCATATACGGGTAAAAAAACTAAAGTTTTTAAAGCTACCCAAGGCCTAGTTAAAGAATTTGGGTTGGTTGATATATGGCACGTTTATAAGAAAGATGTCCCGGGAGATACTTTTTACTCGGCTCCCCATAGAAAACATGTGCGCTTAGACAATTTTTTTATTTCAGCTGAAAAAGTAACAAGTGCCAAGGTAGAGATTATGCCGAGGACAATATCAGATCATAATCCGGTCGTATTAGAACTTGACATTAGTTCTAGGGCCCAGCCAAAGGCGTGGACTTTTGAACGTAAACTTCTATTAGATCCCGAATACTGTAGACACATGTGTGATTGGATTACAGAATTTTTTTTAAATAATCGGGGAACCGCTTCTGATCCTATTGTCTGGGATACATTTAAGGCTGGGGTTCGGGGGGAAACACTCAGTTATTCTATAGCTAAACAACGTAAAATTTTGGCAGAAATTAAGGATGGGATGAATCAGTTAAGGTTATTAGAAATAGAGCTTATGGGGGAAGTAATCCTTCAACAAAATATGGAAAAAACTTTAATGGCCATTGCAATTTTAAAACTGAAAATTCATCAGCATTTTGCGACGAAAATTGCAACGAAACTGGCTATATATAGGGCTCAAATTCATGAAGCTGAGGAAAATTCTGGCAGGATCTTAGCGAAGAGATTACAACAGAAGGGAATACTTAACAGAATGTATAGGATACAGGATCATTTCAATCAGATACAGGATTCCCCAGGCAAAATTTTGAATGTTTTTCGCAAATTTTATGACAACTTGTATACAGAGGAGGAAATAGTAGATACAGATGAGAAAATGATGGAATTAAGTTCTGGTATTGAAACTAATAAAGTTACACAAGATCAAAATGAGGCATTAGCAGCAGATATAACTTGGGAGGAAGTGGAGGGAGCAATATTGTCGCTAGCTATAGGAAAAGCTGTAGGTCCGGATGGCATCCCTCTAGAATTTTATAAGACATTTCGTCAAGCTCTAAGACCGGAACTTATGATACTGTTTCTTGCTGCTCAACGCGGAATTGCACCAGATTCATGGCGTAAAACTATTATTATTGTTTTTTTTAAAAAGACAAACCTGAATTGTACCCATCCTCGTATAGACCAATCTCATTGATTATCTCAGATAGTAAGATCTTCTCTAAAATCATTGCTCAGCGCCTGGGATCGGTCATTACCCCTCTAGTATCCAATTTTCAGCATGGGTTTATCCCAGGTAGGGATACTGCTGATCACGTGAGACGAGTAATAGCTTTCCTGGACTGGGCTCAGGCAACTGAATCTGTATTGGGTGTGATCCTGTTGGACGCCGAGAAGGCGTTCGACAGGGTCTCCTGGCAATATATGTGGGAGGTTTTGCGATGGAAAGGTTTTTGTTCTCATTTTATACAAGCAGTTAAGACCCTATATATACGCCTGGTAGCCTCGATACGTATATCTGGACAAGAGTCAGACATATTTAATATCAGTAGGGGCACAAGGCAAGGGTGCCGGTGCTCCCCTCTTTTATTTGCATTATATATTGATTTATTTTTGAATAAACTAAATCACCACATAGGTATTAAACCAGTCAGTTTTCGTAATATTGAGTACAGAGCATTGGCTTATGCCGATGATATAGTTGTAGTTTCTAGTGATATTGTTACCGCCCTTCTTGCAATTAAGTCATTGGCTGTTCAGTTTGGTTGTTTTTCTGGTTATAAATTGAACATGGAAAAAACTCAGGTACTATATTCAGGCAAGGATCCCCCGGCAAATATGTCAATTGTTCCTGAAGCAACATATTTAGGAATAAAAATCACATCGGTGGTGGATAAGATCCCCGATCTGAATATTCTCCCTGTGATGGAGAAGGTGAATGCAACCCTGGAAAGGTTAGACCATCTTCATCTGTCCCTTCATGGTAGATGTAATGTACTAAAAATGCTGGTTCTTCCGAAATTTTTATATATGTTTAGAACAATCCCCTTAGAGTTTTCCTCGTCGTGTTTTATTAAATTAGAGAGGATATGTTCCAGGTTTTTGTGGGGGTATCGAAGACAGAGAAGGGCATATAAGAAAATGGTTTTACCTAGACACCGGGGGGGCTGGGGCATTCCACATTTTATAATGTATTATTGGGCAGCTATGATGCAATATATGGGGCCCTTAGTAGCCGGGACTAAAGCTGAGATCCCCTTTTTTCATAGACCATCAATCTACGAATTTGGGCTGGGAGAAGAAATGAATGGTTGCTTAGTTAAGGTAATTGAGCCCAGTTACTTTAAAAAAACAAAATTTAATTTACTCAAGGCGGCTTATGTAGTCTGGAAACAAATTAAACGGAAGCTACTGGTTTTAAATTTGAATGCCTATACCCCTTTCTCGGCTCCCGGAATACTGCCCATAATTTTTCGGGATCAAGTAACAATTAGATGGGGCCTAAAAGGAATACGATGCTTAGGGGATCTGTTTGATAAAGGCCATCTTTTGGCATTCTCAGACCTACAGGAGAAATATGGTTTAGGTAAGCAAGACTTCTTTAAATACCTTCATTTACGTAGCTTTTTGGTTAGGCGGGGGTTAGGAACAGGACAACAATTTGTGAAAATCCCTTTAATTGAAAAAATGATGAAGAAAACACCAATAGGACAATTTTATCAACAGTTAGTGGAAATATTCCCGGATGATCTGGATATATGTAAAACTAAATGGGTAAACAAATTGGGAGTTGAGGATATTAATATAATTAAATCCCTTGTGCTTGCCAACCAAGTTTTAATGACTGGAAGAATACGTAGTCAGCATTATATGGCCCTCTATGATTTATATTACACTCCTAGTAAGGTGGCTCGATGGGGTGTAACGGTGAGGGACAAATGTAATCGGTGTGGATTATTTGCGGCGGATTCATCTCATATGTTTTTGTCTTGTCCTAGACTGGGTGAGTTTTTTCAAGGAATTGAGAATTTTTTAGGTATAATATTTGGATCCTATATAAAAAACAAGGGAGCGACCCCACTTGCGAAGAGACAGGGTACCACAAGTAAAGAAACAAAGAGACTCTCTTGGAACTACTAAAGATCTCCTTTCAACTGAGTATATTCTGCTATGTATACCTCATATATTCAAACATCCACACAACTCGAATGAAACCACCATAAATGAACCCAAAAACCAATTGTAATCCACACAAGATAAGGCACTTTGCTCAATGTAAAAAAAGGGATATATTTATTCAGACATTAGGCTTCAATAAGAATACAATTTAAAAACATGACATTTATGAAATGTGTAAAATAATATAATCCAAACAATAAAAACAATCAACGAGAGACAGACAAGATGTGAACAATTCAAATCATCATAATAAAGTTACTCCAAAGGGAATCCATATATTGACAAACATCAGTCTAATTATTCATAATAACGTTAGACATGAAGGAGTTCCTCGGATGTAACACATATAAAACAAAAAGCGTTGACGCGTTTCGGTGGTATAAACTTATTGGGGTACCACCTTCATCAGGACTTGAACAATATTCGTCTCTCAGATGAATGATATAAAATTCATAAACCTAATTAAAAACATAAATACACAAAATCATGACACACAATACATATATCATTAATCACTTTTCTACTAGGGGCCAAAACGGCACCGTATTACAGGCATAAATATTTTATTAGCAAATTTAATAAATCCAAAGAAAGATATATTAGCTAATTCGAAAACCAAAAAAGGGGAGGGACAATCCACAAAATATAAAAAACATTAGGGCCAACCTCACTCATTCATAGGAATATTTTACCACCGTGTTTATACAATTGTTTCAGGGTTCCCAACTCATAAAAGATGTACCACTTTCATTCCACTAAAAAACACAATACAATGCCACAATTATTATAATAGGCACTGGTATAAACCCAGAGTATAATTGGGTTTAGTTGGCCTAATCCTTCAAAAAGTGTTGGCCCATATTCTTTATAGCTAAGCTTCCCATTTCGTGAGTGTAATACCCACCTTTTGGATACAACACTGAAGATAAGTAGTTCTTTCAGAGTTATTATGCAGCCATATCGAGTCCTTTCAAACCTGAAATACATAACCCATAACTAAATAAATATGGTCATGCTGTACCATCTATAACTACTTCGAAACAGGTCCTCTTTCATTGTACCTACCGCTGATGGCGAGTAATGTCACAAGAAATAAGGATCCTTCAAGACCTTTGTGACGGATTTAATTTTTAACCAGGTATACTCTATTCAGAACTATTATATTTTTGCTGTTGATGAATACCTAATGGGAGTAGAGCAAATAAAGATCTTACTTATAGATACCATCAGGAAACCAGTAGTGAATTGTGCCCTCTAACTCCATATACAATATAGCCCCAAAATGGACAAAAACTCACCTCAATGGGTTCACATCAATAAATCCCTATGGATGAGGGATGGTAGATCTCAGATCGGGACCCAATGTGGTATTCTTTAATATAAAATACCATGTAAAATACCATACAGCTAAAAATACTTCCACACCTAAAATAATAACGGGACATAATTATTTAGAGCACCCAACACCAAATGTAATGTTTTTATATATATATACGCATTTGTCTATATCTTTTAAGGATGCAGTAATTAACCAGGATGTGTGAATTGTATATCCAAAATATTGGAATATACATCATCATATTAAAAAAATATTTATATATAAGATGCCGGTTCACGCATTAGTTAAAAAGAACCCTCAGATGTCTGTATCCTTTAAGGATGCAGAAATTGACCGGGATGTATGTATTGTATATCCAGAATTATGGAGTATACATCCTCATATTAAGTAGTGAGATACCGGTTCGTACATCAATCTAAAGCAACCCACACTCCCACTGGAATATAACAATCCTCGTGATATACAATCCACGAGTCTCAATATTGACTAATTTCACGATATTACATGTTCTTACTAACCCTCGTGTTATTTAAATGGGGGTCCTAAACGTCCTATCAAAACCCTACATCCCAATATATAGTATGTGTTGGGTATAGTTCAATCAAAAAAAACCTCAAAAATGGCCCTGTGGATCTCCCGGTATCACTATACACTAATGGGTCTCTCTCTTTAAATAAAGCATTTGCCCAACCTGCATCTAGCTCGTGTGATTACCGAGGGCATACTGCACCCGCTATTTTATCGGCTATGTCTTGTTAAAATGGTGAAAGAAACAATGTCTGTTGTTACAATTGTCACGTGATGTTGTTACTTCACTTATATTATCTATATAACGTGCTGATCTCTACTTCACGGCGCAATATTCCAACCCACCTAGAGCTACATTAATGGTGTACAACTGTTAAAATATTTCAACTATCTATATCCCCCCTCGGTTGCAGCCCAACGGCATCATTTTTAACCCCAAGGTATATTAACATTCATACTGAACGAACTACCTTCTAAAAGGTCTATTTTCGCCAGGGTTTACCTTTGTGTGAGGAGTATGAGAATTTCCAAGGTCCCGTCCTGCCATAACAGCTTCCCTCTGCTTTCAGGTTTGTATTTCAATCTTAAACGGACCTTCGACATCCCCTCTTGCTTATATATCCATCGGGATTATCTCCACCTGGTGTAGTTACGCGTTACTAAGGCGCCAAATGTTACGGGTCTTTCTTAAAGCGGCCCTGATTACCTATGGACCCCACCTGTTACCTCACTTCTAGGTTATATTTAAAAGAGCAACCCTGTGTCCAAAAAGCCAAGTATACTTAAACAACGATAGGGCATCTCTGGGGTGCTACGTGAAATTTCTTTCTATAAAATCGTATTATAGGGTGATGTCTACTATATCTCCCCAGCCTTAAGTCTCAATGGTGTTAGGGCCACTGTGTGATGCATGTCCAAACAAAGGTAACGGCCGGTACGCCACCCTCTGTCTCTCACAGGCATCACATTTAAGCCTACTAACATCACATAGAATCCTCCCACTTGTATCTACCAAGTTTCATACGATTACTCAATAAGTTTCATCCAATCCTCCTTGGTATTTAGGCCTGACCTGATGGTATCTAAAATTGAAATATGCCATTGCTCCCGGTTTATCCTTTTTAATGCCAGATCACCTCCTCTTTTATTACCCTCTATTCTTTCAATGATAAACCACCTGAAATCGGTGCAAGTGTGCCCCTCCTTTTCGAAATGACTCACTAGTGGGGCATTCTCCTTATTATTTTTAATTGCAGATTTATGTTCCAGTAACCGTATTCGAAGTTCTCTGGACGTCTCACCGACGTACCCCAGGTTACATGGGCATAAGAGTAAATACACTACATTTTTACTCCTGCAGTTGTTCAAAGCTTTGGAGACAAGAGTATGTTTGTTATATTTCAACTCCTTCCCCACTATGCACTGGGCACACATACTACAATGGCTACATTGGTAATTACCAATGGCTGGAGTACCCTCTAAGGTGCGCTGCTTCACTGTGGGTCCTTCTCGGTAGGTATGTACGAGTTCCCTTCTCAAATTGTTGTTGCGCTTAAACGCAAACAAAGGTCTCTCTAAAGTTGTTGACTCATTATCATTAAGGATACTCCAATTTGAGTAAATGATGTTTTTAATGTTATTGCTTAAACAGGAAAACTGACTAACAAACACTATTTTTTGTCTATTATCTGTTTCCCGCTTACTTTCTGATCTATTCGTTAACATACTTTCACGATTGTAGAACCGGGCACGTTTAAAAGAATGTGTGATCAATTTTTTGGGATAGCCTCTATCCTTGAGCTTTGTTTTTAAAAACTCAGAATGTTTATAAAAATCATCTAATGATGAACAGTTCCTTCGTAACCGAAGGAACTGTCCAAATGGAATGTTATCTTTTTGTGCCTTTGGGTGAAAGCTTGAGTAGTGTAATAAAGTGTTTTTATCTGTGAGTTTAGAAAACAACTCAACCTCTAGCTTTCCATTGACATCTTTAATTCTTAGATCCCAAAAATTCACACTTTGATCACTATATTCTGACGTGAACTTGAGGTTGACATCCCCCAAGTTCAACCACTGAAGAAATTCATCCAGAAGGTCAAAGGAGCCCTCCCAGATGAAAAAAATATCATCTATGAATCTGCTCCACTTAACCACATTCTCGAAGAATGGAGCAGATTCATTGAAGATATGGGTTTCCTCAAATTGCCCCACATAGATGCAGGCCAGACTGGGGGCACAAGTAGCCCCCATGCTGGTCCCCTTGCGTTGAAGGTAAAGGTCCTCCTTAAACAAAAAGAGATTTTGTTTAAGTACCAAATTGGCACATGCCAGAATGAATTCGGCATTGGCACCTCTGCATTCTGCAGGACCCAGGATGCTACTGATGACCCCAAGTGTAGCATCCTGGGGTATGTTCGTATAAAGAGCCTCTATATCAAGGGTGACCAAAAGTTGGGTTTGGTTGTTGAAACTATGACCCTCAATTGTAGTGATCATGTGTGCAGAGTCCTTGATATAGGATTTCTGCCTCTGAACTAATGGCTTGAGGAAACTATCAACGTACTTGTTGAGTGGCTCAAGTGGGGAGTTAATACAGCTCACAATAGGTCTAAGGGGGGGATTATCTATATCCTTGTGGATTTTGGGTAAGCCATACATTGCAGGAATGATGGCTCTATCATTACATAAAAACCTATACTCCTTGTCTGAAATCCATTCATTCTCTTTGGCTAGGGAAAGAAGAGACATAATATCTCTATTTAAAATAGACCAATTATTAATGGAAACTTTCTGATAGTGTGCATCCACACTTAGAAGTTCCATAACCCTATTCTCAAAGTCCGGAGTATCGAATACAACTACGCCACCCTCCTTATCAGCGGGTTTTATCGTTATATTCAAATCATTTTTAAGACTCACGATGGCTTCCTTATGCTGTCTGCTGATGTTATGGGCAATTGGGGGTTGATGTTCCCAAATATGGCGTATCTTTGCCTCTACCACTTGTTCAAAAATATCAATTTTCCTGTCCACCTGACTAATATGAGGGGTAAAGGTCGATTTGGGTTTCAATCCTGAGATATTTGTTTCCTCTCTATATTCCCTATTTTCAAAGAATCTAGTGAGTCTAATTTTACGGAAGAATGACTTGAGGTCTTTCTCCAGAAGGAATTTGTTTACTCGTGTTGTGGGTGCAAAACTAAAACCTTTTGCTAAAACTTCCAATTCCACCTGGGATAATATACGCCCAGATACATTAATGATAGGAAAGTTATTGGTAGTTACCTCCAGTACTTCTGGTTTCTTGTTTGCAGATATTCCTCTTGAGGTTGATGCCTCACATATTGACCTCTCCCAAATCCTCTATTTGTTCTTTGTCCCCTCCTCGGGCGCTGATCTAAAAAAGAGGAGGAAGAGGAAGGCCCAGTGGACATAGACGCACCTGCACCATATTCCCCATTGGGGTAATTCATACCGGGGCCTCCTCTTATGTTAGTGTCCTCTTCACTACCTGATCCAGAGGACTCTGAAAATGTGATTCGTTTCCTACCTCCTCGGTTGTATATTGGTCTTTGTTGATAGGGCCTTTCCCAACCTTGCTCTTTTTTCAGCTGGTAATAGTCTTTTTCTAAGTACGGGTAGTTCGCCTCTACGCTATATTTCTCAATATCTTTCCTGAGTTTCTTGGTTTTCTTATTAATTAAGTAGTCTCTATATCCATTTATCTCGGTGTCCAGTTCTTCCAGTTTTTTCTTTGCCTCATCAACCACAGAGTTATTTTTTATTTCTACTAGTAATTGTTCAATTTCCTGCTTTTCTAGAATGATAACCTCTTGTGCGGTTTCGATAATAAGCAGTAACCAATCCCTACTACATCTGTTTGCAATGTAGGTCCAAGTTTCTAAAAACTTCCTATGCTCAATAAAAAGTCTGGTTTCATTTTTAATTTGTAACCCGATAGGGATGACACCGGCTTTCACATACTAAATTAGAAACTCGGCGTGCATTTCCGTTCTAATGAGTTTTTCTTAAATTGAAAAGTTTTCCCCATTTATCATTATTACTGGCGAAAACAGTGACTTTGTTACCATTATTAATATTCATACTCATGATTTTATTATATTGTTCCTCACTGAATCCGAAAGTTTTTAACGGATCCATATTATCAGTAGGGTAAACCTCTCTGCACTGATAAGAGTGTGAAAACCTCCCGAAGGAGGAAGCAAACTCCCCAACCAACTGGTTGTACTGAAATATATAAAAAACAAGGGAGCGACCCCACTTGCCAAGAGACAGGGTACCACAAGTAAAGAAACAAAGAGACTCTCTTGGAACTACTAAAGATCTCCTTTCAACTGAGTATATTCTGCTATGTATACCTCATATATTCAAACATCCACACAACTCGAATGAAACCACCATAAATGAACCCAAAAACCAATTGTAATCCACACAAGGATAAGGCACTTTGCTCAATGTAAAAAAAGGGATATATTTATTCAGACATTAGGCTTCAATAAGAATACAATTTAAAAACATGACATTTATGAAATGTGTAAAATAATATAATCCAAACAATAAAAACAATCAACGAGAGACAGACAAGATGTGAACAATTCAAATCATCATAATAAAGTTACTCCAAAGGGAATCCATATATTGACAAACATCAGTCTAATTATTCATAATAACGTTAGACATGAAGGAGTTCCTCGGATGTAACACATATAAAACAAAAAGCGTCGACGCGTTTCGGTGGTATAAACTTATTGGGGTACCACCTTCATCAGGACTTGAACAATATTCGTCTCTTAGATGAATGATATAAAATTCATAAACCTAATTAAAAACATAAATACACAAAATCATGACACACAATACATATATCATTAATCACTTTTCTACTAGGGGCCAAAACGGCACCGTATTACAGGCATAAATATTTTATTAGCAAATTTAATAAATCCAAAGAAAGATATATTAGCTAATTCAAAAACCAAAAAAGGGGAGGGACAATCCACAAAATATAAAAAACATTAGGGCCAACCTCACTCATTCATAGGAATATTTTATCACCGTGTTTATACAGTTGTTTCAGGGGTTCCCAACTCTTAAAAGATGTACCACTTTCATTCCACTAAAAAACACAATACAATGCCACAATTATTATAATAGGCACTGGTATAAACCCAGAGTATAATTGGGTTTAGTTGGCCTAATCCTTCAAAAAGTGTTGGCCCATATTCTTTATAACTAAGCTTCCCATTTCGTGAGTGTAATACCCACCTTTTGGATACAACACTGAAGATAAGTAGTTCTTTCAGAGTTATTATGCAGCCATATCGAGTCCTTTCAAACCTGAAATACATAACCCATAACTAAATAAATATGGTCATGCTGTACCATCTATAACTACTTCGAAACAGGTCCTCTTTCATTGTACCTACCGCTGATGGCGAGTAATGTCACAAGAAATAAGGATCCTTCAAGACCTTTGTGACGGATTTAATTTTTAACCAGGTATACTCTATTCAGAACTATTATATTTTTGCTGTTGATGAATACCTAATGGGAGTAGAGCAAATAAAGATCTTACTTATAGATACTATCAGGAAACCAGTAGTGAATTGTGCCCTCTAACTCCCTATACAATATAGCCCCAAAATGGACAAAAACTCACCTCAATGGGTTCACATCAATAAATCCCTATGGATGAGGGATGGTAGATCTCAGATCGGGACCCAATGTGGTATTCTTTAATATAAAATACCATGTAAAATACCATACGGCTAAAAATACTTCCACACCTAAAATAATAACGGGACATAATTATTTAGAGCACCCAACACCAAATGTAATGTTTTTATATATATATGCATTTGTCTATATCTTTTAAGGATGCAGTAATTAACCAGGATGTGTGAATTGTATATCCAAAATATTGGAATATTCATCATCATATTAAAAAAATATATATATATTCAGTATGAATGTTAATATACCTTGGGGTTAAAAATGATGCCGTTGGGCTGCAACCAAGGGGGGATTTAGATAGTTGAAATATTTTAACAGTTGTACACCATTAATGTAGCTGTAGGTGGGTTGGAATATTGCGCCGTGAAGTAGAGATCAGCACGTTATATAGATAAAATAAGTGAAGTAACAACATCACGTGACAATTGTAACAACAGACATCGTTTCTTTCACCATTTTAACAAGACATAGCCGATAAAATAGCGGGTGCAGTATGCCCTCGGTAGTCACACGAGCTAGATGCAGGTTGGGCAAATGCTTTATTTAAAGAGAGAGACCCATTAGTGTATAGTGATACCGGGAGATCCACAGGGCCATTTTTGAGGGTTTTTTTGATTGAACTATACCCAACACATACTATATATTGGGATGCAGGGTTTTGATAGGACGTTTAGGACCCCCCGTTTAAATAACATGAGGGTTAGTAAGAACATGTAATATCCTTTTAAGGATGCAGTAATTAACCAGGATGTGTGAATTGTATATCCAAAATATTGGAATATACATCATCATATTAATAAAATATATATATATAAGATGCCGGTTCACGCATTAGTCAAAAAGAACCCTCAGATGTCTGTATCCTTTAAGGATGCAGAAATTGACCGGGATGTATGTATTGTATATCCAGAATTATGGAGTATACATCCTCATATTAAGTAGTGAGATACCGGTTCGTACATCAATCTAAAGCAACCCACACTCCCACTGGAATATAACAATTCTCATGATATACAATCCACGAGTCTCAATATTGACTAATTTCACGATATTACATGTTCTTACTAACCCTCGTGTTATTTAAATGGGGAGTCCTAAACGTCCTATCAAAACCCTGCATCCCAATATATAGTATATCCCCCTTGGTTGCAGCCCAACTGCATCATTTTTAACCCCAAGGTATATTAACATTCATACTGAATATATATATATTTTTTTAATATGATGATGAATATTCCAATATTTTGGATATACAATTCACACATCCTGGTTAATTACTGCATCCTTAAAAGATATAGACAAATGCGTATATATATATAAAAACATTACATTTGGTGTTGGGTGCTCTAAATAATTATGTCCCGTTATTATTTTAGGTGTGGAAGTATTTTTAGCCGTATGGTATTTTACATGGTATTTTATATTAAAGAATACCACATTGGGTCCCGATCTGAGATCTACCATCCCTCATCCATAGGGATTTATTGATGTGAACCCATTGAGGTGAGTTTTTGTCCATTTTGGGGCTATATTGTATAGGGAGTTAGAGGGCACAATTCACTACTGGTTTCCTGATAGTATCTATAAGTAAGATCTTTATTTGCTCTACTCCCATTAGGTATTCATCAACAGCAAAAATATAATAGTTCTGAATAGAGTATACCTGGTTAAAAATTAAATCCGTCACGAAGGTCTTGAAGGATCCTTATTTCTTGTGACATTACTCGCCATCAGCGGTAGGTACAATGAAAGAGGACCTGTTTCGAAGTAGTTATAGATGGTACAGCATGACCATATTTATTTAGTTATGGGTTATGTATTTCAGGTTTGAAAGGACTCGATATGGCTGCATAATAACTCTGAAAGAACTACTTATCTTCAGTGTTGTATCCAAAAGGTGGGTATTACACTCACGAAATGGGAAGCTTAGCTATAAAGAATATGGGCCAACACTTTTTGAAGGATTAGGCCAACTAAACCCAATTATACTCTGGGTTTATACCAGTGCCTATTATAATAATTGTGGCATTGTATTGTGTTTTTTAGTGGAATGAAAGTGGTACATCTTTTATGAGTTGGGAACCCCTGAAACAATTGTATAAACACGGTGATAAAATATTCCTATGAATGAGTGAGGTTGGCCCTAATGTTTTTTTATATTTTGTGGATTGTCCCTCCCCTTTTTTGGTTTTCGAATTAGCTAATATATCTTTCTTTGGATTTATTAAATTTGCTAATAAAATATTTATGCCTGTAATAGGGTGCCGTTTTGGCCCCTAGTAGAAAAGTGATTAATGATATATGTATTGTGTGTCATGATTTTGTGTATTTATGTTTTTAATTAGGTTTATGAATTTTATATCATTCATCTGAGAGACGAATATTGTTCAAGTCCTGATGAAGGTGGTACCCCAATAAGTTTATACCACCGAAACGCGTCAACGCTTTTTGTTTTATATGTGTTACATCCGAGGAACTCCTTCATGTCTAACGTTATTATGAATAATTAGACTGATGTTTGTCAATATATGGATTCCCTTTGGAGTAACTTTATTATGATGATTTGAATTGTTCACATCTTGTCTGTCTCTCGTTGATTGTTTTTATTGTTTGGATTATATTATTTTACACATTTCATAAATGTCATGTTTTTAAATTGTATTCTTATTGAAGCCTAATGTCTGAATACATATATCCCTTTTTTTACATTGAGCAAAGTGCCTTATCCTTGTGCGGATTACAATTGGTTTTTGGGTTCATTTATGGTGGTTTCATTCGAGTTGTGTGGATGTTTGAATATATGAGGTATACATAGCAGAATATACTCAGTTGAAAGGAGATCTTTAGTAGTTCCAAGAGAGTCTCTTTGTTTCTTTAATATTTGGATCCCCCATGATAATTACGGGGGAATTAGTAATTATTGGTGTAGGATCTGATAGGGCGGCAAATTTAAGATCGGAAGCCACAACTGCTCTTCTATTCATTATAATGGCGGTGGTACGGGCATGTTTTACCAATGAGTGGATTAGCCCTGATCCACCTACTTTTATTAATTGGCGTTCCAGACTCTTAGCCATGTATAATTTTGAACTATCCATCTATAAGACCAAAGGGAGAAGGAAAAGAACTATGGGTGCCAAAATTTGGTCTCCAATATCAGAATGGATCCTATAAATTAGGTTTGGTTTGTAAGGATTTATAAGGAGATCCTTGGTTTGAATTGGGAACATTTTTAAATTATAGGCAATTTTCATTTGTGATGGTTTGTTTAATGTAGAGGTGGGGGTATAAATATGTTGATATGTGAAGTGCTTGCATAAATAATATATTGTCTAGGAAACCCTGTCCATTGATCGCGTGGCAATTTTGCTTCTTTGTATGTTATCTATCTTTTTCTTTAGACTTCGTTTTTTTTTATCAACATGTAACAAAGTGTTTGAAATTATATCATAACCTTGTGTTGTTTTTTGTATATTTTGCCTTGGACAAAAAAGGAAAAAAATTCAATAAAAAATATTTTTTAAAAAAAAATGAACATGGTAGACTAAAGCTAAGTAACTGTCTGGACTGCAACAGAAACCATAACAGGTGATCTGCTTGTGTAACTTTGGGGAACTTCCATTAACAGAGTGGAACAAATAGATGAAATTCTGCTTCACAGAGGCAACTGGGCATGACAGAATAAAATAATGTTACTCTCTGTCTGCCCTATTAATATATAGCCTGATTCTATGCTATTTTCACCTAGGGATACCACAATAAAGTTTAAGCAGTTTTTTGCTGCTAGAAGCTATGGCTTAGTTTTGCCACTGACATTCTTTAAGAGATGTGGTCAATATGGAAAAATGCACTGATTCCATAATAGTGGTGCTACCAGCTAAAACCAAAAACATCACCTACTTATGATTTAAACAGCAATGTCTTTCTCTAACTAAGTAATGTCCAGCTTAGCTCTAGTAACAATATGCGG
Organism: Calotriton arnoldi; assembly: GCA_963921515.1. NCBI lineage: Eukaryota > Metazoa > Chordata > Amphibia > Caudata > Salamandridae > Calotriton > Calotriton arnoldi. The sequence goes on from CAWUFW010000852.1 coordinate 2,141,134, forward strand.
GTGCTTTCATTGCATAATTGCTAATTGTAGTTATATTGAGGGCTGCTTACTTTTGAAAAGGCAGCAAGGCAAGGAAAGCCAAATTAAAGACCTACACTGTCATCAGGACTGCCATTTTCAGTGCCTAATTTGAGCCGGTGGTTGCAGGTGGTGGCCACCAGCACTCATTTTTGGGGACTGGGACAGAATGAGAGAGAAATGCAGAAAAGGTGTAAAGAAGGAGAAAGAGAAAGTCTGGAAAACAGAGACAAGGGGAGAAAGCTGGGATGAAACAGAACATGCAAAAGTAAAATAAGATCAACCTTATGTTGTTCGGCAGCACTGGTAATGAGCTTTTGAGAAAAACTTTGAGCCCCGGCACTTATTATTTTAAAAATTAAGCACTTGTGCAAATGTACACTTAATTGTGAAGCTGGTGTTCTAAATCTAATACTGCCATAGAGTTCCACAATTACTGCTGAGATTCTTTCTCAATCCCCAAAAACGTCAGAAATATACTCCAAGTGTAGGAGTGATCCTATCGTAGAAGATTTCTGAAATTATACAGCCTGCCTTCGTGAACCATGCCCAAGTGGTTTTATCTCTTCCTTGAGCGAGTGGTGATCAGTGCTGTCAAATGACAGACCTTGGGCCCAGATTTACAAAGGTTTTGCTTTGGGTTTGTATTACTTTTTTAACGCATATCCGAAGCAAAATCCAGGTTGGTATTTGCAAAACCAATGCAAATGGCAATTTTTGTAACCTAAAGTACTTTGTATCCACCTGTAGATTTTGATTCAATTCGTATCTACAAAGAACTGTGGATATCGATTTCCTAAATCCTGCACCAACCTGAGGCTGGTGTAACAAGAAGAAATAATTTTAGTACTCCTTGTTTTGTTTTCTTTGTGTGTGTGCTGCATGCTGCAGTGCACATGCAAAGAGGAAGTTGCCTTAAAGCATAGTCTTTGCTTGTTGCCCTGTTTTGTGTCAAATCTTTGTAAATATGGGCCCTCATGTTTAGACCTTGGTTTTTGTCCCATACGTCTTTGAAATTTTGGGGCATATTAGCTAGACCGGCGATAACATTATCGCCGTTTTAGCGGCAGGAAACTGCCGCTAAAACGGCGATAATGGGCTTGCTAATATGCGTTATAGAATTCAATAGAAGCCCAGGTTAGATGTGCAGGACATCTAACCTGGGCTTCTATTGGAATTCTATAACGCTTATTAGCAAGCCCATTATCGCTGCTTTAGCGGCAGTTTCCTGCCGCTAAAACGGCGATAATTTTAACGAGGTTCTTGCTAATATGCCCCTTAATTCCCACTTTTATCTCTCATGTGCATTCTTAAAAGACCATTATTAGTGCACCGAATTCTAAGGTTGCAGAGAAAGTTGTTCAACTGGTTCACTTCTGCTTTGCCCTCTTATTGTGTCTGTGATACCTCATGCAAAACTTGTAAAGATGGTTTTTCTTCAGATATTTGTTTTCTTTTACTATGATTTAAGGAACAGAACTTCACTCACTGATAAGTGAATACAAATCCCTTCTTTCCTGCTTCACTTGTGCATATTTTTGTCTTTGGCAAATGAAGTGAATGAAGTTCCCTTTTCTTGAATATTTTGACATTGAATGTGAGGGTGCAGCCCACTGCCTCCTAACTCTTGCCAAGGAAAGCAACGTTTTTGCTGGTCAGCTTAATATTGTGAGACTTTTTTTAGCATGAATAGACTGTGCAGAGTAACGTTTATTTCACTTAATTATTTTCTCTTTGTTGGAGGGAGGAGGTGGTTTGTCAGGGGCGGAAAACAAGCATGAGTGATTTAGCATATGTGTTAATTTTCCATCATTCTATAAAAGAGCATGATTGGGTTTATTCATTGGGATAATGGGGCCTAATCACAAAGCTAAATTCAGCTCTAAAAGTACGTTCCCGCAAATTCCAGGGTTAGGATAGCCTTGGACGTTTGAGAACAACCACACAAAAATTATGCCTGGAAAGGGTTATATATTGACTTCAGCTTAGTGCTGGGGAAAATGTTATTCGTTGAGGTGGAGGGAAATGAATCAACCACAAATTTGGTGGGGGTGTAGGGGAAGGAGTTTCTCCGCTGGGAAAATACTTTTCCCCCATCGAGAAACAAGGAACGAAAAAAAAGAGTTCTGTACATTGCATCCGTACGCCCATACTCCACCAACGAGAACTCAGTACAGAGGGAATCAATTATCGATTCCCCCAAAATAAATCACAGGTCCCAAAGGAATCCACATGTAATCTTCCCACATGTGTGGATTCCTGTAGGAGTTTGTGGATGTATTTGTTTAAATACTTATTTGCACTTTTGCATAGTGCAAAGCAAACCCACAGGGATATTAAATTGCCTTACATCAATTAAAAATACTAATTAGGCTCAGGTGCAATTTTCTGCTTTGCCAGTGTATTTTGACATAATCCTGACAATTTTGTATTGCAAAAATTACACGGAACACTTGAGGTTATGTCATCATGCTGTCTCGCATAAACAAAATGTTTGTTCAGGGCAAAAATTATACCAGGGGCATGGGAACAAGGAAATTGGGGTGCCGCAACAAAGCAATCAATCTGAGCGCAAGTGGCATTTCTTTAACAAGCTCACCAACAAAAAACTCAAAAAGTAATTTTGGGTTAACTTTTTTCCCCAAGTGGGCGAATTTGGTCACAAAATGCATTTTTTTCATTTTTACTTTTTTATTTCTTTTTGTTTACGCAGGTGAAGTGCCGTAAAGAGTGAGGCGACTAAACTTCCTCTTCCTTTCCTACAGACTCCTCCCTTGGGTATGTCCAGCCCTTGGTCATTTTGGAAATTGATTTGGAGGGAAAGCATCACTCTTCCTTTGTCTGCAATCTCTGCTGTTGTAATAGTTACTGTTTTTAGAAAATCAGTACAGCTCTTTGCAAAACCTTTGTGTTAGAAGGCACCACAATTTTTCGTTTTTCATTATGTGTGTTTGTTGCTGATGGCCGGGAGTTTAAATTATGGGGTTACTGGCAGGCCCATGCGAACTTAAGGAATATTGGATATTTCTGGGTGGCGGAGTCCTGGAATTAATAACATTTCCTAATTTTCCCTGTGTTTTTGTCAATTTTGTCCAGCTTTGTCATCATACTGTGGTGTGTTTTACTTTTTGGGGATTAGTCTGCATAGGCCTTGGATGTATTTCTAATGTATTTTTCACATTCTCAGTGCTTCATTGGTAGATATATTTTAGATTTTTTGATAGGCTTACGGATGGTGTTGCATTCATAACAAATTCAGGTTATTTTGTGCCTACATGTGCCTGTTAGTGGCTAAGATCGTGGTGGCTCCAGGAGTGCAGGCTCATGTAGCCAGACATTTTCCTTTGCTCTTCTCAATGTGCTTGCCCACCGTTTGTGCGTGTTTTTGTGAGAGGGTTGATTGTTTATCTTCAACTTTTAAATGTATTTTGCAGGGGAAAATGTTATCTTTCGCTGTTTTTGTTTGAGGCATTTTTAAAGTTCACTTTCATATTTTCTCACTGTTTCTATTTTGCTGTGCTGCAGAATTTTCTTTTACATTGTTGTTGCTTCGTTACTGGAGGTATACTAAGTCCCACGGATAGGCCCAGTCACATTTTGAGTGTATGGTTTTATAATCCTTTTCCTGAAATCCTGCAAGTTTTTTTGGTGGTAAGGGGAGAAAGGTCTTCGGCTAAGGTAGGGCCATTATGTTCTCTTTGTTTTCCATACCTTCTCCTTTGATGGCCATGTGGCGATTGCCATTTTGTGGAGCCAGTTTGTGTGTGTGTCATAGATGGCCATTTGACTTTGATCTCCATGCCTCCTTCTTGACTGGGCCATGTGGCGACCAATGTTTTATGGAGCCAGCGTGTATTTGTCTGTGGTGGCTATTTTGTCTTTGTCCTTCATGTCTCCTAATTTGCTGGGCATGTGTTGAGCAACCACCATTTTGTGTAGCCAGTAAGCGATTCTGTTTATTAATCATTTTATTCCACTGTTAATAGCCATATTTCTAGGAGCATTGATATTAAAAGAGGCCAGTTTTTGCTTGTTCTCATATATTTTTCCTGATATATTTAATCGTGCTTGTGGTTGATTGTAGTGGTCTGTAGTACACTGTTGCTGTTTTTAAATAACTTTTTAAAATGATGCCTGCCTCTAATGTGCCCTAGATGGACACTAGGTACCATTATTAATTCATTTTGGTGTATTTTTGCCTGCCTATTCCTGTCTCTCATAGGGGACCCATGGGTACTGGAGGAATATTAACTATTGTTTTTATTAATTTTTTTCATTTTGTCTACCACCCATAGGGGTCCCAAGGACCCTGAATAGACACCAAGTATTTTTATATTAATTTATTAGATTTTATAATATTGTTATGATGATGACTGTGTTGAATTGGAAAGTATTTCTATATCTCACACTCTTCCTTATTTTTATTGCCTGCAGTTGCATGAGAAGATACTAATTGTGGCAGACAAAAGTCTGTCAATTAGCTAATATTGGAATCCAGAGACCTCTCTGCTAAGTGCTTCTGCTCATATTGCTGACCCATACAAGAAGTAAAGAAGATTGCCCCAAAGAAGGAGGTTTCTTTCAAGAAAGTGGCCAATGAGAAGAAGAAGTCTGTTGCTAGTACTGGCATGAAGCCTACAATGCTGCACACCTGCTGTACCCTCCTCTGAGAAGGAAGAGGTTGAGATGAGGATCACGCCTGGATCATCAAAGGCACCATCACCAAAATCAAATCAGATGTCTCTCAGTACTGCAGTTACTGCAGTCATGACTGAGAGCAGTGAGTTTGAAATTGATTTGTCCCAGCAGCAAACTGAATCTTCTTCAAAGAAGCTCAACAGCAACCTCAGTCTGCTATTTATGATCTTCTGAATATAGGAGTAGAGCAGGAAACTGAGCTTGCTGCTGAGTAAGATGTTGTTGTGACTGCTCTTCCATTGGAAACATTGTCTTCATTATCTCCTCAAAGAAAAGAAAGAACACTGCCCCATCTTCTCCAAACTCCCCTTCCCTTGATGTAGATTGGACCGCGACTTGGGCCCACCACAAGTGACAACTGAAAAGGGAAGTGAAAAAAATTATGAACAAGTGATTGTGTGGAGAGTGACCCAGAGGAAGTGCAGATCACCTCTATTCAGTCTGCTCTCAGACATGAATTACCACCAACTTCCTAGCTCCACTTCAACAAGTTCTTCATGCATTGGTTTGATTAAAAAAAAGCTCACCTTGAAGGCTTGAGACTTCTTTACACCTAAGCCACACAAGGAGCACATCGCAGAACGCTCACTTAACCACAAATCAGTAAGCTGTGGTAAGCCAGGTGGAGACTATGGTACAAGAAACCAACTGACCCATCCCAAAAATCAACACATAATTGTGTTGGAAGAGTCTCAGAAAGATAACTGCTGGTCAGAGAGGAGAATAAAATGAATTTATAGTAGTAGGAGATGGCAAGGAAGAGGAATCTTACAAAGCAGCCCTGTGAAAGTCACCCATGGTGTGCAGTCATCACCCGCAGCAGCCTCTGCATGGCTGAAAGAAAAAGTCAGTCGTGGTAGTATCCTCACAAAGAGAACCGTCAAAATAATCCACTATCAGGCTTTTGTTCAGAAAGGAGTCGCTGGACCACCAAACCCAGGAAAATGTCCATTTATACATTGGGAAATAAGCCAAAATGTTAGCGATTGACTTCCTGACTTTTTCTTTGGTTTAAGGAGGGGTTTCTAGAGTTTATGGAGACCCTCCGTATAAAATGGAAGGTTCTATGCCAGACCTATTTTTCCACTGTTGCTGTGCCAACATTGCACCATCAAGTGCTGCAATTAGTTGGAGAAGCAATGAAGCAGAGCACTCAAGACAGACATGTGGACCAGTTGTCAAGCAACAGACTACATTTGCATCACAGTACACTGGGTCTTCTTCAAGGGGGTTAAGGAAAACTAGTTGCTTGTCTCAGGCTTCCCAGGCATTCAGTGGCATGCAACAGTTGCAATGTTCTCCATAGAGTAATCACATGCAGCTGCCAACATCTTGGACAAATATCATACAAAATCTACAAATAGTTTCAAGCCAGAGGTCTCACCATTGGATCTGTTGCCATTGAGAATGGCGGCAGTATTGTCAAAGCCATGGTTGATGGAAGATACTTCCTGTTTTTAAGTTGTGTTTCCTCAATCTAATTTTGCAGGACTTTCTCAAAAAGAAGTAGTAATCAACAACATACTAGTCACCTGTTGCAGGATTTACACTCATTTCAGTCATTCTTTCAAAGCAAGGGAGCAGTTGTAGATCATTCAGTGTGTTAGAGTCCTCATGATTAAATACTTCAAAGAAGAGGAGATACATATGCCAAAGACAAGTTACGAAGGTTGGCAAATAGAACTGGTGGAGTGGAGTGCCTGATCCAAATGCTAGAATATTTTGAGATTTTGACAGAAGAAGTCAGAAAGGAGGACAGTACCATGAGCAAAGCAATCCCGTTGTTGCACATGAAGCAGAAACATTTGGAAAATGTGGAACAAACATTCGTCAGTGTCAATGAAGAAGGAGATGCTTTGGTCAACTGCTTAATCTTTCGTTTGAACACAAATCAAAGGCTGCAAAAAGAGACTGTGCCATCCGAAGAGTACATCTGCCATAATACTGGATCAATGGTGCAAAAAAGCACAGCCCACTCTCATTCCTTTTTCAAAAGTGGATGTCTCAAATTACAAGAACTGGATTGCCAGTAAAGTGGATGATCTAGAAGATAAACAATTGCAAATTCAAGGCAACAGCAGAACTGAAGCTGCTTCTTTTAACTTCCAGAAAGCCTGGTGTTGGCCCAGAATCAAGAAGCATGTCACAACTATAGCAACAGCATCTATCAGTGGCAACAACATCACCTACTACTAAAACTACAGAACCAACAGCTTCACTTCCAACATGTGAAAATGGGTGGTTTATGGATATGGCAAGATGTAAATCAACTGCACATGTGCATGCAATGCAGAAACAACCAGAGTCAACAATAATTTGGAAGGCCAAACGTAGGGCTAGCTGGGCCCATTGGCCTTTTAGCATGGAAAGAAGGAACACTGGCCAGAACTAATCAGACTGACAATAAAGTGTCTAGCATGTCCTGTAGCCAGTATATTTTCAGAGTGTGTTCAGTGCAGCTGGGGTAATAAACACAGTCACAGTAATTAAAATGAATAAACATTTAATAACCAAACATTAAAAGGCTCAAGAAGACACAGCTGTGGATGAGGGAAGTTTCTCAGATATCACAAATGTGGTGAGTGATCATCCTCCAGACAACCTCCCTGAAACTGAGCATAAAGTATACTTGCCAGATTAGAAAATAAACAATAACACTGCCAAAATGTCTGCTATTAAAAAGAAGGAATAAAAGTTTTCTTTTTAGATTTGGTGTGAGGCTAATGTAAATAAATTGAAAAGGACCAGTGTGCACACCACAGATAAACAATGACAGAGAACACAGTAAATTGGCCTGGTCACTAAGGGGCCGATTCCGATCTCGGCCGGTAGGGCTCCGAATCGGATTCGGCTTTACCGAATCCGATTCGGAGCCCTGTTTCCCGACCGAACCGTACGCGGGTCCGGCCGAGCGAGTACGATGCGAAATCGCCGACCGACTCGTCCGGGCGTCCCGACCGCTCCGACCGACTCGCTCCCGGCTCGAACCGCTCCGACCCGACTCGCTCGGACCCGACTCGCACAGCGCAATGGAGACGTTTCCCGGCCGGGTAAGTACGATGCGCGCGCGCGAGCAGTCCGACCGAGCCGCGCACTCCGGCTCGTAAGAGCAGTCGGAGCCGTACTTTGGGGGTCCGTGTCGGACCCCTGTACGCGTAGCCGCGCGAGTCGCACACAGGGGGACCCATGGGTCCCCCTACCTGTGCGTGTTCGGCGCGAATCGCTTCGCCGCGTACCCGCTGTAGGGGCGCCCTTGTCCGACTCCGCACCCATTGAGTCAATGGGAGCCCGCGTACGCGTTGTCGCGACCGGCTCCCATTGACTTCAATGGGAGTCCGACTCGACTCGAGTCCGATAACATACGGACGCATCGTACTCGTTCGGTCGGACTGCACGGGTCCGATTCGGTCGGAAATCTCTCCGGGTCCGGCTCGGTCGGAGAAATTTCCGGCCCGAATCGGAATCGACCCCTAAGTGGTGAGCAGTGCCAAAAAAGAAAACTAGTTCAGCCTTAGAGTCAAAAATAGGTTCTACAGTAAGCAATCAATGGTATCTAAGACAGCACTTGACATCTCCAGACCATTTCCTAAAAAATACAAGATGCCTGCCTCCCATATCTAACCCTGCATTTCCATGCTCCGCTGGCTGTAAGTGAAGATACAAAGGACAGCACTGCACAGCTTATGTATGCCGTTTTCATTTGAAAAAAGAGACGCATAGATACATAGATGGGCACCACACTTGGAACAGGTAACTTGCATCAATGAATGGCAAATGTTGATTCATGTGACGATGTGACAAAATAAGCTTATGCCAATGTGGTATTTCATCCTTTGGTGATCATTTGATTAAGGATCAATGCTGGGACTGTAACTAGATTAGTATTGTGGTAATTTGCATACCAGCTTCTCTTGGGTCTTCTGAAACTTCTCTGTATATGTAGACTAGAATAAAATTAAAATTATTCTTATTTTCTTGCTCAACAAGTGTGTCTTTTTTTAAGAAATACAGTCTCGACAATAACATACCTATGAAGGACCAATGCCTATTTACTTCTGTGCTAAACAAGTGGACTAAAAGAGGGCTACTCCTGTGTACTGAAAATGGAAAGGGGTGAGGAATTTATAATAATATAGACTAGTATCTCGAGTGGCAAATCCTAACTGGTTGTCAAATTATGATGCATATATTGATGAAGGGCACAGCTAAACTTTCTTACTGTTTAGATTATCAGTCAGTCAGGGTACTTACAGCTAGTCGTCTGGGACATGTGCTAGACTGGCCCTTAGTCAAATGTATGCTAGTGTATGCTCTGCACTCTGACTTCTCACACCGTGTTTACCTTGACTCTCAAATATTGTCATCTTATTTTCTCATTCTACAGATCTTCTCTTATGGCAAAGAAGTGGAAACTCCTCAGAGCTCCTTCTCTGCACTTCACCCTTGCTCCTAATATGGACAAGGCCAGAAGAATGCAGTTGCAACATCTGTATACAGTATAATTTTTCTTAACTTTTATTATAAATATTTTTAACTGTATAGTTGCCATTTTGGACTTCAGCCTAGATAGCAATAACTAACCAAGGGAGACTGCTGGCTGCTAAACACTGAGTAAATCAACTTAGCTGTCATCATCATTCCATGACAGATGTGCCGTGCTCATGGACCTACTGAATGCTGTGTTTGTCTCTCTAACGTTTTACCCAATTCCCTCATCCATCACATCATCTATCCCCTAAACCCCCTCCCCCAAGTTATGAGATAAATTGTGCTGCTATCTATTTCTACCATCAACAGATCTCGTACTTGACAGGGCAGGTGTAGTGCAAGTAACATTAAACCATTGCAGAGGAAGGTAAAAAATGCGAATTTGCCGACACTATCCTTCTTATCTATGCCTAAAGGGGAGCTCGTAGTACAGGGAATAAACTATAGTAATGGTAAGTCAAGGATAAGTAGTTTCCCCACAATCTATGCATCATGGAGAGTCCATTTACCTGATGATTCTACTAAAGCTAACCTCCTTCTATGAATTAAATGTTCATTGTGCTTACTTTAGCATATGACTCCCTCTTAACACTATTGATTTATGCTCGTATTTATCTTGGATTTTCCTTTGACTCTGTTTTTCTTCTTTTGGGTTCAAGTCACAGAATGAGAATGAGAATCTTTCTTTGTTGGTTCACTTACTCCGTTTTTAATAAAAATAATCTTTCCTGTGATGTCTTCCCTGTTTTAGGCAGGTTAGGGCCACCAGCAGTTAGTCCCTTTGGAAAAACACCTGCATCAATAGCAGGTCTTGGGGGAAATGGCAGACAATACATTTCTGCTCCGGTAAGGATTAGTAGGAGGGAGTGGTTTGGTTAGGGGTTAGACAGGAGTTCACTGTATTCATAACTTAAACTCATCTCCTATATTCCATTGACTGCTGGAAGTAGCATTCCTCATAGTGTGAGTGGTGAATATGTGCAGAGGATATGGCACTACATAGATGTTACTACTAATGACTGATGAGAGTGTGGGTGCTGTCAAGTGACATGAAGCCATGGTAAGGAGAGGCAAAGTTAATGCATCATCATTTTTCCACACTGATTGCAGCAGGGTGGACTAGGGGCTTGCATTGGGGGTTAAGCTGGTGGTAAGTAAACTAAAGTCAAGTAGAGAGTAAACTAGAGAGAGGGCAATGAAGGTAGACAATTGTGCAATTTCTTAGTGATGGGCGAGGTTCGGGGCTCTGCATCCCCTCTGATGATAAGTAGGTTGAGCATTCGTGTTTATAGATGGTACAATAGAAATAACAATTAACAATACAACTAATAATCATAATAACCATAATAATCATTTAAAAACCCACAAATAGAAAATAAATCCATCCACTTCACTTATACCTAACCCACCTCTGTCCCTAAACCCCTCAAAAATCCACAAAAGTAAACTTTACCAAAGTAGCATTCTCCTTCCCCAAATGTTCTCATCCATTCCACTTGCAACATACACGCCCCTCTCTAAATCCCTAAACACTTACAAACCTAAACTATACAAAACTAATATACCTCCTCCCCAACTGTTCCGACCCACACCACTTGCAACAGATCATCTCCCTCCCTGCTCAAAATGCCCCTCCAAAAGTTCAAGTCTATGCTAATCTCCTTCTGGTCCTCTTTTAGTTCATTAATACATTTGAGAGCCTTTGAGAGGAGGACCTAGATGGTTAAGGGGGAAGTTGTGGTGGCTGATGTGTGGGTCAACAATCCACTTGTCTGCCTGCAGTGGCTGGGGTAATGATGCCTTGCCCTCAGTTCCACCGCCTGGGCACTAGAGGTCAAAGGAACTGCTGCTGCCTCCTCCTCCTCCAGTTTCACCAGTATGTGATAACCCACCACAACTGTCTTCATTTTTTGGGAGGCGCAGTTGAGCGGCTACCTCCCAAAGGCACCTGTCCTCCTAGGTGGTACTGGTGGAGCTTAGAAATAGGCCTCTGACCAGAACAAGAGGATCTTGATGGGAGAAAAGAAGAAAAAAGCATGAATTGTAGCACATTTGTATAGTAAGACCGGCACATTGCATTGCTGGTTCTCTAGTGCCATTGGAAGTTTTTTATGTGATTCTGTATACTGAGCCTTACACATTATTCACATCCTTACTCTGATCTTTGGAGTTACTTAGAACACAATCTGATCCCTACACCTCTTCAATTGGTATTTTACAGCTCCTGTATCAACTATAATGGGATAGAGGGGTAAATATTTTATAATTACGCAGATGATGCTCAGTTGTTCATTAAAGTGATAGAAGACTATACATTTTATACACACACTATTTATTTGCTTAGTTTTTTTATTCATTCAGCAGTATTATATAGCATGGACAAGATTTGGCAGAGCATTATATAGGACCATTTTTGTACAAGATCCAGGTAAAGTTATAAGCAAGAGACATAGGGGCTTTAAATCAGCTTTATAAGGCATGCAAGCTAGTTTATTGATGCACCTTACTTCAACTGGATGTCATATCAAAGCAATCAGAATAGGTAATATGTGGTCAACATTTCATGTACCTTTAGTCAACCTAGAACCAGAATGGGGGCTACTCTTAAGGGGGGAGAGTTATTTACCGTTTGGCAATATCTGTGAGTAGTGAATTATCATCATCCAGTCTCAATAGTACAAGAGACTAAGGCCTGATTTAGACAGGTTACTCAGTCACAAAAGTGCCAGATATCCCATCTGCCTTAATACAAGTTCACTACATCCGTTGACACTTGCAATAAGATTGACAGGATATCCATCAGTCTTTAAATCAGGCACTAAATGACTTATCGTAAAATCTGAACTTGGCGTAAGGTTCAATCCTGCAGATTAGTCTAAGGTTTTTATTCAAGATGAAATTGAAAAGTCACTGAGTATGAGGAGGCAAGAATAACCCTTCTCTTAACATGTAGGTCATTATCTTCTATTTTCAAGATTTTAGTATCAATGTTACATCCTGTTCTGAAAGGTGACTACAGTTTATCCAATAAGTTGGTTTCCTCGATAAAGTGATTGAGCTGGACTCTGATGCAGGTCCCTAGGATGAATGCTAGGAAAGGAAACTTCAAGATCAGTTGAAAGTAATTCTGGTGAGCAGTCTTCTCCTGGTTCTTTTTACTACCGGTGATCTATTTTTGTAGCATATTCTGAAACATGCAGGAACTATTGCTTTTGAAGTATTATTCAGGTTGATCCAGTAGGGAGTAACAGAGATGCTAATTTCTTTGTAAAGCATGGTGTGAATGTTTCCGAGGAATACTCAGTTATGCCAATTATAGGGAGAAGTAGTTTTAGGGTGAATTCTTTGAAAGAGGTTTTTATGAGATCAGATTTCTGTCATCCTAGCGTTTCATTGGGCAAGGGAGTGAGTGCACAAACGTCTTCATCTTTTTAACAACTAAGACAGAGAACTGATCCCATATTTCTTTGAAGAATATGGAGACTCACTCTGATATGTGGAGTGTGGTTTGTTTCACTGTCTGGAATATGTTTTTGGGTGGTTTTGCTGATTTTAGCACCATTTTACATGGGTAGATTTGGTTTTGAAGAACAGTTTTTTTATATTCAATGCAATGTTGTGCTATGCTCTTTGAAGAGATGTTTTGCTTCCAAATACATCACAGCTATGAGAGCTTTCCTTTCATTGTTAAATCCTTTAGATAAAATATTCTCTGATCTATTTGCTTTTTATCTTTTCAGTTTTTTGAGGCAAATTTGTTTATGTTTCCTATTTTTTGTACTAAGCTGTGAGCCCATTGCCCTCCTCTTCAGTGAGGGGATGTGGGTTTTAATATGTGTGCTACTTTCAAAGATATTGTGGGAGTATTAATATTCCTCAGATGTATTACCCAGAGCTTGGGTCTATTGGGCTGGACAGTGGTTGCAATTTTTGATAAGTGAAGACAGAAAGGAATTGGGAAGAGGTCAGACAAGTTAGGGGGTCATTACGAAGGTGAAGGGCCCCCCACCGACATCGTACTGCAGTTTTCCGCCTGCCAGATTACAATGTCGGTCGAAAACGTGGTGGTCGGAAAGACTGACCACCACGGTTCCGACAGGCGGTCATTTTCCAACCGCCTGTCGCAGCAGCCGCATTGATGTGGCGGTGCCTGTCAGGCACCGCCGTCGGGATAATGATATCCCTTTTCGCCATCGTTTCGCAGCGTTCAATCTGCCACGAAACGGTAAGCGGAAACAGATTTGGGGGCCCATGGTGGGCCCCCTTCATCCCTGGGCCTGGGGCAAGGGCACTGTGGGGCACCTATGGTGCCCCCCTACATATCCCTGCACCATGTGGCAGGTACCGCATGGTGCCTGCAACGTAGTGCAGGGATATGCAAGTGCCGTTTTTTTTGTATTGCGGCGGGGTCTGCTAACCGCATCCTCGCCGCAATACAGTAGATAACAATGCAACCGCATCGGTGGCGGTCACATCCTAATGCAGTCAGTGGATAGGCCGTCTTGTAGGCGGCCGGTCCCATTACTGCAATGGTGGCGGACGGACTGAAGTCCGTCCGCCATCGTAATGACCACCTTATTTCATTATGAAAAAGTCCAGCATGGATCCTTTCATGGTTGGGGGTTCCAAAAAATTGAATAAGACCATTTTCAATTTAAGGAGGATGGAAATGATGCAGAAGTGTATTTTTGTCTATCCAGTGAAGGTTGAAGTCACCTATAAAGATGTTGTTAATTGAGTTTATTAAGGACTAAATGACAAGTTTGATCAGTTGTTATGGTGTATAATAGAATAAAGCAAACACAAAGAGATGATGGACGGAGCGCTGAAACTTTTCAGACACTCACCCCCAATCACAGATCTGGGTTGAATCCATCATCATTCTTCAGCTCAATTCGGCACCCCAGTTCAGCCCAAGCCATATGCAAATCATTTCTGACCCTGTTCCTCATGGGAACAGTCCAGCTCGACCTGCTAAGCCAGGTCTTCCCTGGGCTGGAAAAAAGCATCCTGGGACCGGTTTCAGGGTAAGAACCCTCATCAGCCAGGCAAGTTTGAATCCAGTGGCAAATTGAGCAAGGGACCCAAGTTTGGGCATACCCTGCCAACTTAGGGCAAACAAAGCAAACATAAGGAGATGATGGAAGGAGGTCTGAAAATTTTCAGATACTCACCCCCAGTTACAGATCTGGGTTGAATTCATCCTCATTCTTTAGCTCACTTCGCAACCCCAGCTCAGACCCAGACATATGCAAATCAGCCTTGACCCTGTTTCTCATGGGAACAGTCCAGCCTGAACTGCCAAGCCAGTTCTTCCCTGGACCGGAAACAAGCATCCTGAGACCTGTTTCAGGGTAACACCTCTCATCAGCCAGGCTAGTTTGAATCCAGTGGCAAAGTGAGCAAGGGACCCACATCTGGGCATACCCTGCCAACTTAGGGCAAACAAAGCAAACACAAGGAGATGATGGACGGAGCGGTCAAACTTTTCAGACACTCACCTCCAGTCACAGATCTGGGTTGCATTCATCATCAGATCAGAGCTAAATAACAATGATGTATTTAACCCAGATCAAATAGTGACTGGGGTGAGTGTCTGAAACGTTTAAGCACTCCGTCCATCATCTGATTGTGTTTGCATTGTTTGCCCTAAGTTGGCAGGGTATGCCCAGACGTGGGTCTCTTGCTCACTTTGCAACTGGATTCAAGCTAGCCTTGGCTGAGCAGGGGTGTTATCCTAAAACCGGTCCCAGGATGCTTGTTTCCGGTCCAGGGAAGACCTGGCTTGGCAGTTTGGGCTGGACTTTTTCCATGAGGTGCAGGGTCAAGTCTGGTTTGCATATGTCTGGATCTGAACTGGGGTGGTGAAGTGAGCTAAATAATGGCAATGGATATAACCCATATCAAATAGTGACTGGGGGTGAGGGTCTGAAATGTTTCAGCGCTCAATCCATCATCTTATTGTGTTTCCATTGTTCGCCCTAAGTTGGCAGGGTAAGCCCAGACGTGGGTCCCTTGCGAACTTTGCCACTGGATTCAAGCTAGCCTTGATGATGAGGGGTGTTACCCCAAAACCATCACCAGGAAGCTTGTTTCCAGTCCAGGGAAGACCTGGCTGTGCAGTTTGGGCTGGACTGTTCCCATGAGGGGCAGGGTCAAGACAGATTTGCATATGGCTGGGTCTGAACTGGGGTGGCAAAGTGAGCTAAAGAACGATGATGGATTCAACCCAGATCTGTGACTGGGGGTGAGTGTCTGAAAAGTTTCAGTGCTCCGTCCATCATCTCCTTGTGTTTGTATAACAGAATATTCAGGCAGATCCAGCCGTTCTAGCACTGGTTTAGAGGATTTGTTCAATCTGGTTTCAGAAGGGAAGATACAATCCAGGTTGTTCAAGCTGATTTAGTGAGTGGCCTCCGGGATGGGTTTGAAATCAGGTCTAACAGATCTGTATCTAGCCATCACCAAGTCCAGGGACCAGGGTCATAGGATAAAATGGGAGAGTGTTGTTTCCTGAGGAATGAATTTCCCTTAAAAAATAAATAAAACCACTTAGCTTGCGCTCACCGCATCGCTCGGCGATGCGGTATGCGCGAGGTAAGTTTTTTAAAAGTGTTTTTATTTTACTTTCCCTATACCGTCGTCTGTCGACATGCACTATAGGCCAAAACTTGGCACTATCGTGCAGAGAACTTGCCACCACCAAATGATCCCATATTTCCTTCTTCAGTTCCAGCTTCTGTTTTTTGAGACCCTATTTGTAAAAGCTGCTCTAGGATGTTGAATGGTGACTGTCCTGGGATATCCCCCCCGCTCTGCTCTCGCCCCACCGCCCTGCCCCATCGCTCTTGATCCAGCGCCAATCAGGGATCGATAAAACACATTCACTGGCCCATACTCATACACCCAACACATAAATCCCTGTTGCACTGTTTCAAGTTTACGTTAAATCAGTTGTTCACAAACTACAGGCTCGTCCTAACACACAAGATACATAATTGAACCTGTAATCAACTCTCTTTCCTCTGGTCGATGGACCATTAGTTGAGGAGTAATAATTAGAAACTAACTATCAATCTATACTAATAAATAAATCACAAACTCAGAATGAGGTTAATAATATTTATCGCAAAAATTGTGAAGGTAAATGCTCATCATGTACAGTTTTACAAGGCAAACAATGCATAAATCACAGAGAAAAAACATTTATCAAAGCAAAGGTGTCAAACTCAAATCACAATGAATAGAATGCAATGAAGGAGTGGATAGATGAAGAGACATAGGTTTCAGAGACAAATATACATTTGCAAATGATTATGCAAAATACAGATTTTAGCTATACTAACCCAAGTATTTTAGTGAAAAATCTACCCCCTGGCCATGAGAATAGATGGGGGTTCCCCGGGAAAGTTCAGGGAACAAAGAGTAGGACAGGAGCAGGAAACAGGTAGGCCTCTATCTGCATACAGCAAACCAACGGAGAGCGACGATCTCCCCTCTCTAGCTTCTTCAAAGAGGCGAGTACTAACACTCCCCTAGACACCCCAGTTATACTCTAAAAACCTTCATGTCCAGCCCACCATTGTAGCAACATTTTCAGAATCTTGGTCTCTCATTGGTCAGTCTATCACACCACTATAGTCACATCCATGTTTTCACAGCATTTCTTTGTCTTACATTTCCAACAATACGTAATCCACGTTTCATGAATACACGCTTCCTCCAACTAGTAACATGTAACAAATCTCTACATTTTCATTGTCCGCCTCTGCAGCTTCCGCGGAAGAAGTTTGTACATTTGCACTTGGTCCCACGGCCATCCTTACGTTACTTGGCAGACATACAATGATTCTCGAAGGGCATCAACATTGCCTTCTCCATTCTCTCTCAGAGCTCGATTTTCAGCTTTTATTAGTTTTCTTTTTTAACCCTCAACTCGTCATGCAACGATGTAGGCCCATGCAAGTATCACAACGATGAATAAAACACAGACATTTTTAATTTCATGAAATATAATTCTCACTGTTTTACCGCCCACCATTTGCACTATCCCACGTTATTTGTCTAACAAAGCATTAATGTGCAGAAAGCAGCATTATTATTATTTTTATTTTCAAGCAGAACGCGAATGCGGCCTAGTCTTTCATGCATTAGTCCACGCATTAGTGCACGCATGCGCATAAGCATTTTCCCGTGTTTTCGTGTTTTTGCATGTTAGTTTCACCTCACTCTGTTAGTAAATGTTACCGAGGAATTAATCCGAGCAGGTTTTATTTTCTCAAAAACCCTGTCCATCAATTCCCCCCTTTGATGGCATTTTTGAGCCATCTCAAAAATTTCCATCATACTAATTACCACCTTTTATTTTCATCTAAAGGACTGTACTTCTTTCCCATTTTACCATTTTCTTGTCTAAATCTTTCATCATTTCATAGTAATTTCCTCTCATATCCTCTAGTTCTATTTCTTCTCTCCTTCTTTTCTTAGCTCTACGTTTATTGTCTACTTCTGTCATCTCCTTCTTTCCACATCTACACTTACGACATTTATATGCCATTATTATAAACAAAATCACTACAGCTATTGAAATAATTGGTATTAGTATTTTTCCTAATAAACTACTTCCAAATATGGAAAACCATCTACCTATAGAGGAAAAACTCTTACCAAGTTTCTCCCAAACACCGTCAACCTCCAGTTGAGTCAAATCTTCATGTAATTTAGTAATATTCTTTATATATCCCTCAAGACTTTTACTTTTATCAGGGATATAAGTACAGCAGTGTTGTATTTTCAACATGCCACAGACTCCGCCCTCTTTTGCCAATAAAATATCCAGGGCAAGTCGATTTTGCAAAACCATTGATCTAATTGCAACCATTTCAGTATCAATCATCAAATACCCACCAGCAGTGTCTGTTGATAAACGATCAACCACTGTGGACAATTTCCGAATTTTATGCGAATTAGAACGACTCCAACTGAGGTTATCAGTGCACCAAAAATATCCCCAATTATTTCTGAAAAACTTGCTCTCTTTTTGCGTGTTAGTCCATGCTTTATTTCATTGATTTTATTATTTCTATCTATATGATATACTTTGGGAAATACGATCCCAAAGTAACAACTACCATACCAGTGTGCTGGAAACCTATAGTAAGCATTCTTACCACACACATAATATACTCCTGGAAATACAGGATCAGTTCCACCTTTTAATCCCCATCCACCAGTTATCAGAAAAGTGTGTTCACATTCCCTAGTACCAATGAAATAATTATTATAGTCAGTTTTTAGTCTAAGTAAGCAAAGTTTCCCTTTATGGTACCAATCCAGAGACATTGCAGCGTAAGTCTCACCTTTCTTATAATTTCCCTCTCTAAAAGCCTATGGTGGTACATGTGACTTCTGTTCAGCAGCTTTCCTTTGAAAATCCTGTCTTCTATCTTCAACCATGTTAATGAATTCTTTTTCTTCAGCCCGCAAATTACATGTTAGATTATTTCTATGAGCATATACTATATCTATTGTCTGTGTAATATGGAAAAATTCTCCCATGTATCCCGCATTTCTATTACTATACACCTTATTCATATCCTTTCTAATAGGAATTTCTGAAAACACTAGATCCATATTTGAATAATAATACTGTAACTTCCTCGTCACGTAAAAGAGATTGGTTAGTACACTACATGATACGCCATATGTTAAAGGAAGGTGATGATACGTCACCCCCTCTGAGACAGACGAAGGTAATTGCATGCATACATAGCAATCTCTCACATCCATTGTGTCTACATATTTGTAAAGCAATTTTGTAAAGACATTTAACGAGAAATCACTAATTGATTTATCATGATGATAAATGCTATCATCAGCCTGATCATTGTTAGTTTTAGAAGTTTCTTTAGTAACAGGGTCCATTCTTTTACTTTTATTAGTTACCATTAGAATAGGTACAAAGACAGTTAATATTAACCATATTAACATTAATAGCAAGACACTACATAAGCAAGCTTTGATACATCTACGTTTAAAACTAGGTTCTTGATTTCCAGTCACTATATCTTCTGCCATTTTGTATACTATATAAAATGAAAAACCTAAGAAAATCCTAACAACTTTCTAAATTTTTTTGACAAACTTGTCCAAAAACCACCGGAAAATAGTGTATCCTACACTTCAAAAGGAATGCTTCTTCTTTACCCCCCTCTTTTTCTTTCTCTCTTTTTTTTTTTTTTTTAAAGAGTCTTCTTCAAATCATCTGGAACTTCCCGAATATTTTCACTGAATTTTGTTGCACCTTAATTTTTCTCTTTTCTCTCTTAAGGCGGTTTCAATTGGCTTTCATCAATTTGCTCAGTACCAGTACCAACTTCTCTTTCTATTTGATCTGTGCTCTCAATTTCCTCCAATATAACATATGTCCATTCAGGAACTCTGTATTTCCTGCTTGGGACTCTTATTCTCTTTGTTCTTCGTACTGATTCTTCTTCTGATTCTTCTTGTTCAGTTTGACTTGATACTTCATTTATTTGTTCTGGTTTTCTCTTTTCAAGAGTGTATTTCAGTCTTTTTACTCCACTTGGCCAATTGTCACTCTTTTTCGCTCTCTTAGCTTGAACCACTTCTTCACCTTTTCTTTCTAGTTCACAGGTTCTTTTCTATAGTCCCTTTCTTTGTTGAACTTGCTCTTGATTTTCTGTAACTTCCTTTTCTACTTGCTCAACAGCAGTCTTACGAGACCCAGTAGCTGGTGCCCACTCTACTTGGCTTGTGCTTGGTTGTTCATCATCATCAAACTTGTCAGAATCTGTCACTCTAGATTCTTTAGCTTCACAACCTCCAGCTTCTGGTTTCTTATCTTTATTCACCAGTTGCTGCTCACCTTCTTTTTCAAGTGGACTTGGGACTCTTCTGGTATGACTTGCGTGGATCCAGTTTGGCAAGCCACCATACTTTACTGCTGTTGTTGTCACCAAAATAAACTGATACGGTCCATGCCACCTGGGTTCTAAACACGACTTCCTCGTGTGTTTCTTGACAAGAACCCACTCTCCTGGACTCAGATCATGTGCTTGATCCGGCTGTGTTATGGTTGCAATTTCTCCAACCTGATGAGACACAGAACGCACCAGATCAGCCAATCCTTTGCAATAATCAAGCACTAGATCATCAGAAATATTCATCAGTTTGTTTGCTGGTACAATCGCTTGTCTCATTGCTCTTCCCATCAGCACTTCATGAGGACTCAATCCAGTCTTTTTATTTGGGATACTTCTAAGACTCACCAGGGATAAAGCATCAGGCCACTTCAGTGTTGTGGATGCACATACTTTTCTCAGTCTAGATTTTATAGTGCCATTAATTTGCTCGACCACTCCAGATGCTTCTGGTCGATAGGCACAATGCAGCTTTTGCTCAATCTGTAGTGCTGCACAGATCATCCAAATTATCTCATTATTAAAATGAGATCCCCTATCTGTCTCTAAAGTGACTGGAAAACCGAACCTTGGAATTAGTTCTCTTAGAAGCAACTTCGCAACAGTCAAGCTATCATTCCTTCTTTTTGGATAGGCTTCTACTCAATGAGAAAACAAGCAAACAACAACTAACACATATTTTAGTCCGTTACATGGGGGAAGCTCGATGAAATCGAGCTGGAGCCTCGTAAATGGTCCTGCAGCCTTTCCAATTCGTCCCCACCTCACAACTGTCTTTCTGCCTGGATTTTGCTGCTGACATATAACACACCTTTGGCATAAACTCTCTGCAATGACGCTGAATTTCGGGTTATATCATGACTGCTTGAAGAGCCTAATTATTGCATCTCTTCCAACATGTGCAATTCCATGGTACACCCTTGCCATTTGGGATAGTAAAGAATCTGGCATAACTGGTCTTTCATCTATATATACCCAAACTTGATCTTCTGCTCTCTTCTTGCAGCCTGATTTTTTCCAAATTTCCTTTTCCTCATCACTTGCCTCTTCTTGTAACTGTCTAATCTCATCCCAGGTTTCCCAGGAGGAAAACATCAGGTGGCAATTAGTATTTTTCTTCTCCACCCCTCTGTTTATCGCAATTGAATTTTGTGCACAGAAACGCGCTACTTGATCAGCGTATCTGTTGCCGCTTGTCACATAATCACTTCCTGACTTATGTGCAGAACATTTGACCACCGCAATTTTCTTGGGCAATTGCAAAGCACCCAATAAGTCTTTCACATTTTTACTATTTCTAATCGGAGAACCTGAAGAAGTCAGAAATCCCCTTTGCATCCATAACTGTCCAAAATCATGAACCACTGCAAAACCATATTGACTGTCAGTAAATATGGTTACTTTCAAATTTTTGCCAATTTTGCATGCTCTAATCAAAGCTATGAGCTCATCAATTTCTGCAGAATTTACCCCTTTTAGACAGGATGCTTCCAGAACCGCAGCCACTGTACATACTGCATAGGCAGAACTCAATACGCCTTTTTCATTTCTCAGACAAGATCCATCAACAAACACCACACTATCTGATTCCTCTAGCGGGGTATCCTTAATGTCTGGCCTTGGTTTCGTGCACAAATCTGTCACATCCAAACAATCGTGATCTGCTTCATCTTTCACTTCCTCACAAAATGGACTAGGCAACAATGTTGCCGGATTTATTGTCGTACATCTCACCACAGTCACATTTTCAGCACCTAATATTACTCTTTCATACCTAGTCAGCCGACTATAGGTCATGTGCTGTGTACGTGTTCTTGTCAAAAGAATCTCAACTGAGTGTGGCACATATACTTTAACTGAATGTCCCATCACAATCGCTTCACTTTGTTCCAAGCTCACACAAGGAGCCGCTACTGCTTTCAAACAACCTGGTAACGCTGCAGCCACTGAATACAAAGTAGCAGATAAATATGCCACTGGACGTCGTGCCATTCCATGTCTCTGAGTCAAAACTGAAAGTGCACACCCATCTCTCTCACAACAGTACAACACAAAATCCTTTGTATAATCTGGCATTCCTAATGCAGGTGCTCGACAAAGACTGTCTCGTAACTCAATAAAAGCTTTCATGCTTTCATCATCCAATTCAATCGGATCAGTCACATCTTTGTGTGTCAACCTATGTAGAGGCTTCGCAATCAGTGAAAAGCCACTGATCCACTGTCTGCAGTATCCAACCATTCCCAAGAACATTCGCACTTCCTTCTGAGTTTTAGGAGGGCTCATTTGTTGAATCACACTGATCCTTTCTGGTGTCACCTTTCTGACTCCTTTCTCTATTTTGTGTCCCAAATATTGGACCTCCTGTTTACAAAACTGTAATTTTGCTGGTGACACTTTGGGGCCGATTCCGATCTCGGTCGGAGGCATACCCAACACCATTCGGTCGGGAAAAAAGCCATGCGAAAGCCTGTTTCCCGACCGATCCGTACAGCACAACGAACGAGTAAGTACGATGCGCACAACAGCAAAGAATCCGGCCGAGCCGTACTCACCCAAACCAGGTCCTGTTCCCCGACCGAGGCGAATCCGGAAACGCCGAATCGAGTCGCACGGAAGGAAAAATGCAGCCCCGTCCGGCCGGACAAGTATGATGCGCTTTCCGTACGCGCCGAACCCGTCGCTACGCACGGCACGTCAAAGCATCCGGGAGAGGCGCACATAAGCTCCGATTCGCGCCACAACACGATCCACGGCTCCGAGACGAACACGGCAGCGACGAGAACGACGCGAAGCGACGAGGAGGAGGCGAAGCGACGAGGACGACGCGGAGCAACAAGAAGGACGAACGACACGAACCAACAATGAATCCCTTCGTCCCGATCATACCAATATTCTACATTTACTACCGGAACAGGCACGGACGCGTACGGCGCAGAAGGTAAGCCAGACACCAACCACGAAACACATACAACACGTACACGACACATCACACACACACAGAGGGATGCGGAATATACTTACACCAGCAACAGCAGCACCATAGGGGCGGGATGCCCATCACCAATGCCACATATGCACACAGGGGCCTGAATGCGCACCACCACCCTCACCCAGGGGGGCAGGATGCCTACCACTACTACCACCCTCACCCAGGGGGGCAGGATGCCTACCACTACTACCACCCTCACCCAGGGGGGCAGGATGCCTACCACCACTACCACCCTTAGCCAGGGGGGCTGGATGCCTACCACTACTACCACCCTCACCCAGGGGGGCTGGATGCCTACCACCACCCTTAGCCAGGGGGGCAGGATGCCTACCACCACTACCACCCTTAGCCAGGGGGGGCTGGATGCCTACCACTACTACCACCCTCACCCAGGGGGGGCTGGATGCCTACCACCACCCTTAGCCAGGGGGGGCTGGATGCCTACCACCACTACCACCCTCACCCAGGGGGGGCAGGATGCCTACCACTACTACCACCCTTAGCCAGGGGGGGCAGGATGCCTACCACTACTACCACCCTCACCCAGGGGGGGCTGGATGCCTACCACCACCCTTAGCCAGGGGGGGCAGGATGCCCTACCACCACTACCACCCTCACCCAGGGGGGGCTGGATGCCTACCACTACTACCACCCTCACCCAGGGTGGGCTGGATGCCTACCACTACTACCACCCTTAGCCAGGGGGGCAGGATGCCTACCACCACTACCACCCTCACCCAGGGGGGCAGGATGCCTACCACTACTACCACCCTCACCCAGGGTGGGCTGGATGCCTACCACTACTACCACCCTCACCCAGGGGGGCAGGATGCCTACCACTACTACCACCCTCACCCAGGGGGCAGGATGCCTACCACTACTACCACCCTCACCCAGGGTGGGCTGGATGCCTACCACTACTACCACCCTCACCCAGGGGGGCAGGATGCCTACCACTACTACCTCCCTTAGCCAGGGGGGCAGGATGCCTACCACCACTACCACCCTCACCCAGGGGGGCAGGATGCCTACCACTACTACCACCCTCACCCAGGGGGGCTGGATGCCTACCACCACCCTTAGCCAGGGGGCAGGATGCCTACCACCACTACCACCCTCACCCAGGGGGGCTGGATGCCTACCACTACTACCACCCTCACCCAGGGTGGGCTGGATGCCTACCACTACTACCACCCTCAACCAGGGGGGGCAGGATGCCTACCACTACTACCACCCTCACCCAGGGGGGGCAGGATGCCTACCACAACTACCACCCTCACCCAGGGGGGCAGGATGCCTACCACTACTACCACCCTCACCCAGGGGGGCAGGATGCCTACCACTACTACCACCCTCACCCAGGGGGGCAGGATGCCTACCACTACTACCACCCTCACCCAGGGTGGGCTGGATGCCTACCACTACTACCACCCTCACCCAGGGGGGCAGGATGCCTACCACTACTACCACCCTTAGCCAGGGGGCAGGATGCCTACCACCACTACCACCCTCACCCAGGGGGGCAGGATACCTACCACTACTACCACCCTTAGCCAGGGGGGGCAGGATGCCTACCACTACTACCTCCCTCACCCAGGGTGGGCTGGATGCCTACCACTACTACCACCCTTAGCCAGGGGGGCAGGATGCCTACCACTACTACCACCCTCACCCAGGGGGGCAGGATGCCTACCACTACTACCACCCTCACCCAGGGGGCAGGATGCCTACCACTACTACCACCCTCACCCAGGGGGGCAGGATGCCTACCACTACTACCACCCTCACCCAGGGGGGCAGGATGCCTACCACTGCTACCACCCTCACCCAGGGGGGCAGGATGCCTACCACTACTACCACCCTCACCCAGGGGGGGCAGGATGCCTACCACCACTACCACCCTCACCCAGGGGGGGCTGGATGCCTACCACTACTACCACCCTCACCCAGGGGGGGCTGGATGCCTACCACTACTACCACCCTCACCCAGGGGGGGGCAGGATGCCTACCACTACTACCACCCTCACCCAGGGGGGCAGGATGCCTACCACTACTACCACCCTCACCCAGGGGGCAGGATGCCTACCACTACTACCACCCTCACCCAGGGGGGCAGGATGCCTACCACTACTACCACCCTCACCCAGGGGGCAGGATGCCTACCACTACTACCACCCTCACCCAGGGTGGGCTGGATGCCTACCACTACTACCACCCTCACCCAGGGGGGCAGGATGCCTACCACTACTACCACCCTTAGCCAGGGGGGCAGGATGCCTACCACCACTACCACCCTCACCCAGGGGGGCAGGATGCCTACCACTACTACCACCCTTAGCCAGGGGGCAGGATGCCTACCACCACTACCACCCTCACCCAGGGGGGCAGGATGCCTACCACTACTACCACCCTTAGCCAGGGGGGCAGGATGCCTACCACTACTACCACCCTCACCCAGGGTGGGCTGGATGCCTACCACTACTACCACCCTTAGCCAGGGGGGGCAGGATGCCTACCACCACTACCACCCCCACTCATAGGATGGACAATGCATGACACAACCAGCACACCACAACCTAGGGAATGCAAGAAGAAGACATCACCCCAACACCATGACAAGCGTGTGTAGACTGTGTCAAATGCCTACAACACCGAACATGACTTAGAACATACAATGTGACCCCCTAGCACATGTGCCACACAAATATGTGTGTGGCACCCACAATGCAAGCAGGCCATGACCATTGTGGCAATGTGGTCCAAACCCCCATCATCACAGTGACCAAAATGTAAGTGTGGGGTCCATAGCTGAAGCACACTTTGAACAATGTGGCAATGGGGTCCAAACCCCCATCATCACAGTGACCAAAAGGTAAGTGTGGGGTCCATAGCTGCAGCACATTTTGAACATTGTGGCAATGGGGTCCAAACCCCCATCATCACAGTGACCAAAAGGTAAGTGTGGGGTCCATAGCTGCAGCACATTTTGAACATTGTGGCAATGGGGTCCAAACCCCCATCATCACAGTGACCAAAAGGTAAGTGTGGGGTCCATAGCTGCAGCACATTTTGAACATTGTGGCAATGGGGTCCAAACCCCCATCATCACAGTGACCAAAAGGTAAGTGTGGGGTCCATAGCTGCAGCACATTTTGAACATTGTGGCAATGGGGTCCAAACCCCCATCATCACAGTGACCAAAAGGTAAGTGTGGGGTCCATAGCTGCAGCACATTTTGAACATTGTGGCAATGGGGTCCAAACCCCCATCATCACAGTGACCAAAAGGTAAGTGTGGGGTCCATAGCTGCAGCACATTTTGAACATTGTGGCAATGGGGTCCAAACCCCCATCATCACAGTGACCAAAAGGTAAGTGTGGGGTCCATAGCTGAAGCACATTTTGAACATTGTGGCAATGGGGTCCAAACCCCCATCATCACAGTGACCAAAAGGTAAGTGTTGACAAAGTAAGAGGTGCAACTGCCAAACTGCATGGATGATTCCTGGTCACAGAACAACAAACACATCAGTGGCAAAGTAGTGTATGTGTCCCATTGCAACATAAATTGGGGGAGCCAAATCCTGCAGTGCAAATAAGACATAACGTTGGCCATGTGCAGACAAACAACACCCATGGGGGCTGACACCGTCAACAATCATCAATGACACAATGACAGAAGTGACCATCCGAATGCAGACCCACATATTTGCACCAATGGGCACACACATGCAGATACCCTGTGGAGACTGCAGATGTGAGGTGAACAGATACCATACCATGGCAGCAATGGGACACACAAACCATGATCATTGTGCTGACCGATGACCTAGGAGTCCCAGGGACAGCAGGGGAAACCCACCAAACTACATACAGCCAATGGCACACCCAAGATATGCCAATGCAGTGGTGCAGATGCACAAACACAAACAGGCAGACCCACCCTGCACATCATACACAACAGGTGAGGGTGGGGGTGCCAGTGTCCCCAGGCAACCACACAACACATGAGGAGACATGAATACCAATCATACAGATGTGCATACAGTGCCACACAAAGGTAACTCATGGATCCAAATTCCCTATGTGGGCAAGCAGGCATTGTCAGATGAGAGGGAGCACAAATCACACATGTCACACAGGCACGTAGGGACAGCAACTGACACAGCAAGACACAGACACACCACAGCACCACCCCCAGGGCCCCCACAATGTGGTGACCCTGGGCTGCATTACAATCCCACTGTGATGACAAAGCTAAATGTGGTTCACACTGTGAACCACAGTCATGTGTACTGAGCAACTAACTACCATCACACCTACACAAGCACAAATCAAACAGCATGGCCAGTGAGCCAAGGCCAACATGGAGGCAGGGGCCTAGCCGGGCA
Organism: Calotriton arnoldi; assembly: GCA_963921515.1. Lineage (NCBI taxonomy): Eukaryota > Metazoa > Chordata > Amphibia > Caudata > Salamandridae > Calotriton > Calotriton arnoldi. Next base: position 2,168,663 of record CAWUFW010000852.1, read on the forward strand.
ACAACTCTCATCTGCACACACTCAACACCACACCCCTCGACCTCCAACAATGTGCAGCAGTGAAGCACACATGCACTGGTGACATTGCACATGCACCCATGACTATTCCAGGGTGGTGGGTGGGAACCAAGGTGCAGAAACACATCACACATGGACACTCAACAAGACTCCTGAATGTCTGACACACTGCACACTACGCCGTACATGGACATGACGGCAATACCACACCAACCAATGGGATCACAGCCACAGTCACACACCAATGAAGAAGCCAAGGTCACCCACAAAGAACACACATAGACAACAACCAACATTGCAGCCCGGACCCTGAGGAGTGCCAGCAGTCACACACACAACGTGTCACAATCACTGAAAGATAACACAAACTGGAAATCACATGACAGGGGCAAACAACAAGTGCCAAGGGAAACCTGACTGTGACCCAGCTGCGTCTGCACACAAACTCAGCCCTGACAGCAAGCACACCTATGGGTGACACCCTGATGACCAGTAATGTGCCATGCACCCACATCACAGAGAACCCAGGGAGAAGACTTTGGGGGAACATAGCTCAACTCAGCTAGCATCACAAACAGGTACAACACTAGGGATCACAGCATGCACAGCTAAACGGAAGTGAACACACAGACATGCACATACAACACACACCTTGGGCGCAGGCAATGTCACAGGAGTACACACTGCCATGAGGGGACTCCACTCCTGTGTGAGGAAAGCTGTGCCATATGTTGCCTCAGTAGGGCCCCACCATGTCAGCTGAGCACTTGGTCACACAATCAACAATTAGCACCAAATGAGGGCTCCCGTCACATCAGCCTGGTCATGGAAGTGCCAACGGAATCATCAGCACAGATCCAACACACTTGTATAGCAATGTTGCACTGACAACACAGATGAGTCCTTCCCCATTGATGCCCAAACCTGCATGTCCAGTGGAGATGGCCACACGGTCAGGGAAGTAGACGAATAGAACAATGGCAGGCACAACAGATGTGCAGGGGTGGAAGCCACAGATGTGAAATTGCCAATCTAAGTAGGAAATCCCATTGCCAAATACTGAACACATGACACCCTCAGATGCTGCTATGGATGACATGGATACACCACAGGATAGGACACATTCCCCCTGGACCACATGGGTTCCTGCACAGTAACACTTCATTATCATGAGACCAAATATCACCATCACTGCAGCAAGGGCATGGTTAGCATCATCAACATCATGTACATCAGAAGCAAAAGCACTAGAGAACAGAAAGTTGCTTTATTCAGCATATGTGGCATTAAAAGTAGAAGTCCGGTAGAACATAAACAAAGGCCAATGGCCAGTCCATCAACAAAGTCACAAGTGGGTGACAGTGGCAGATGCCACCCTACACATGCCTGCACAAAACCAGGGACAATCCACTAGGAGGGGCAACCGGGGGGTAGGCCAGGCACCGCAGGGACAGGATCAGGGCTCACCAGGAGGAAGCAGGGAAGGGGTGGTGGGTGCTGGAGAGCCACTGACAACTGCAGTGGAGGTGTCTGACATGGTGTGTGCCGGCACAACTGGGGGCATGGCTCAGATGTTGTGGGTGCCGGCACGACTGCAGTGGACCCTGCAGATGGAGTGGACAGGTCCGCCACTGCAGTGCCCAAGTCAGACAGGGTGGTAGTGGACTCCACTGCAGTGCCTACCACCAGGGGAGGAGAATGGGGAACAGGCAAGGTGGGCTGGACAGAGGGGAGGACACCCTCACCACATCAGTGGCACAGACAAGCGCAGCGGGGGTGTTGTTCCGGGAGAGCAAGTGGCAGGGGAGAAGGCCGGAGCCTCTTGGGGATGGTATATCTGTGGGTGGGGGAACCTGGGGCAGGGTGTGGTGGGGGCACCTGTGGAGTGGGGGCCTGAGGGATGGAGGAAGGAGACCTGGTGCTTGAGCTGCAGGGCGGCGGCGGGGTCTTGCTCTTAGCACTCCGGGGGGACTTGCGGGTGGGGGCCTCAGTCTGTCTGCGCCTGGGGGAGGGTGTCCGGGGGCGAGGGGCACTCTGCTCCGTGTGGGGGGCTTCCTCTTCCCCCTGGATGCTGGGGCAGCTGGATCGGAGGGGAAGAGGCCGAGGTCACTGAGGAAGAGGCGCTGGGTCTTTGGGGTTGCAGGTGAGGCAAGGGAGGGTGCTTTGGAGGGAGAGGCAACTGAGGACTGCGCAGTGCCCGTGGATGCGTGTGTGTGTACCAGGGCCCCATCCCCTGTGAGTCTGGTTTCAGTCCCCTGACTGTGCGTGCGTGTGCGTTTAGTTTGTGGCGTGTGTGTCTGTGTGCTGGACGTGTGTGTGCTGGTGTGTGCCTGTGCCGGTGTGTGTGTGCTTGGGACGGGTAAGGTGCTGGGGAGTGTGGATGGAGCAGAGGCAGGAGGGGTGAAGGACTGTCTGAGGAGGGACACTGCTGCCGTCAGGGAGGAGTCCATGGACCTGTTGCCCCTCTGTAGGTCAGACATGCCCGATGAGATGCCCTCCATGAACGACACCAGCTGAGTCAACAGTGCGGTGTGCGCATGGAGGACACTCAGCATGGCTGTCTGCCCTACATGGAGCTGGCGAAGGAGGTACACAGACTCCTCACTCAGGGCAGCAGGGGACACAGGGGCAGGGGGTGCGGTGCCTGGGCCAAAGGAGACACGCTCCCGAACATGGGAGCCTCCACGGACCTGGGGAATGGGAGCCGATGGGAGGGCGGTGGTGGTGCTGGTGGTGGCGGGGACAGCAACACTTGCTGGGGTGTGGTGGCTGCTGACACCCGCCTCCACAAGGGAGTCATCCTCCGAGTTGCTCTGGTCCTCAGCTGAGGTGGATGGTGCTGAGGACTCCTCGGTGTGGCTCCCCTCGCCCTCCGTGCCACTGGGTCCCTCCGACCACTCCTCGGCTGCTGACCCAGTCTGGCTCTCTGGCTCCTCCTGGTCCGTGGAGCTGTCCCCTTCCGTGGCCGTGGATGTATCTGCAAACAATGGGGAAACAGACAGACATCAGTCACCTGCACCAAACGCACACACCACTGTGAGCACAGCACATTACAGAGCAAGCCCTGGCATCATTAGTTGTACATTGCTAAAAGTGCCCTAACTGAACAGGAGAAGCCAATTGTCAGTCTGATGCCAAGCATGGCACTCACATCCCACATGGCCTTGCACCCATCTGTCTGGTGTCTGTTGGATTGCAACACCCCAGTGTGGACACATGCACCAAGTACACAGTAGTTGGACAGTGCAGAGGACACGGTGTGGCATGTGGACATGCACACATCACAGCTCTTGCCACTGAGTCAGTACAGGTTTCCGGATGAAAGGGATGCCCAGAGTCAAATAGGAAATGCATGTGATGCATACCAGCGACAGACACCATGATGCACCCATGTCCTGATAGCCAGCGCCACAATGGTGTGCATGTAGCACATGTCACTCCCCTGCAGGACCACCAATAAGTTGACACATGCCATGGCAGAGGCATGACTGCTAAGTCATACATCACTGTCTCAGTGATGTATGACTTGGCAGCCAGACAACAACACTATGCACTGTGTCACAATAGTAGGTCATGGGGAATGCAAGTCCTGGAGCTGCACAAGTGCACATGTACATCCCCCACACAACACATCATCTTAACCCTCATCTGTCCAGGTCACACCTATTGGACATATGGGAGACCTGTGACACTACCCTCTGAACCTGAGCCCCTCACAATTTGCTGTGAATGGGGAACAGCTGCCTGAACTTCACATTCGCATACCCCAGTCTGCACGGGCAGCTGATCAAACACCTATGTGACACACAAGTATCGTCTCCTATGGTCACATCTCCAGGGGCATGCTGAGCCCCTACCAAGAAACACCCCAGCAGTCCTGGCAACTAATCCACAGCACACTGACACAGAGGCAGACACCTGAGGGGTCAAATCACTGTGCACAATGTGTCAGCTGATACACGGGAGTGGGAGTACAGAGTGCATTGCATGGCCTGGAGTAGGCATGACTGTCCTGCTCCACATGAATGAGGGATGTGCCCTGGACAGTGGATAGCTGGCTATGTATGTGTGACACACGTAATCTGCACACTCCTGGGGCCCAAACATTGTTCCCACCCGCTGCATGGGCGTGTGCCACATACCCCAGGCACATGTGGTGGCTCAGCTCAGCAAGTGGACCGCATATCAAAGCAACACGCAGATCACATGTCCAAACCCAGGCGTTGTGTGAACAATGGACCCACCCATGATGCCCACAACAGAGTTAGGGAAACAGATGCTGTCCCCCACCTTTAGTGAAGCAAACTGCAAGGACACAGTCCCAAGTGACACAATTCCCTGAATGTAAGGGCCACACCTGGGTATCAGATGAGCAGTGGGCAGTGCACAATAGAGGGACATGGCTCCTGGACAACATGACTGCTGCACTGTGGCAGTTGAACCAGGCCAGAGGAGGGCACAAAGCATGTAATACAGAGTTCACAGTGCAGTCTTTGACTCACCCCCTCCTTGCTGCTGTCTGGCCTTCAGCTGCCCATCCAGGTCTGGAAACACCACCGCCAGGATCTGGAGCATGTGGGGGGTCAGGGTCCGTGTTCCGCCCCTCCTGCGAGGAGGCGACAGCTTCAGCTGGACCCGTGCAATCCTCCGGGTCCAGCCCCGAAGGTCCTGCCACCTCTTCTGGCAGTTGCGGATCCGGCGCTTGTAGACCCCCACGGACCGGACAGCCCGGACGATGTCCTTCCAGATTTCCTGCTTCCGATGGGCATTAACCTGTCAGGATGACAAAGTGAAAAGGCCATTACCACACATGCAACATATCCGTGCATGACACAGTTGTATATACATGTCTCAATCACAGGGGCACATGATGTACACAGGCAGTGCAAAGCTGACCATGGACAGTTTGCCAGACGTCACTACATGGTATCATTGCATGGGAAGTAAAACCATGTTCAAATGCACTGTCACTGCACCATACCTGTCCAGTGCAAGTCACTACACACTATGGGGGGTGACAACTACTCAGTGAGCCTGCTAGCCAGTGGCGTGCAGACTCTCAGCCTTGCTAGTCACACAAAATGCACATTCAGAAAGGCAGTGCACAGAACACTCACCTGCTCCCCTGGTGTCCCATACAGCTTGCTGTACTGTGGAAAGTAGGCTGTCCAGCAGGGCCTGGTTCTCTTCAAGGCTGAAGGCTGGGGCTCTCTCCACAGTACGTGCCATTGCAGGGTCCAGAGGGGCAGAGACAGCAGCAGTGCAGTGGCAGATGTCGTCCTGGAGCATGTAGTGCAGGCAAGTGAGCTCTCAGGGGAACAGCCAGCAATATATATGTGCTGGAGAGGCAGATACTGTCCCTTGTGTCCAAAGTGATAGGTCCAAGTCGTTTGCATCTTCTGAATCTGGCCAATCCATGGAATAGCAGCACCAAAACACGCCCACAGCATCCTTCAAATCTTCAACTTCATGACATACATGATTTTGCAACATTGTTGTGGGTGACCAACTGAATTTACAGCAACCGACTCGTTCGAAATTCAAAAACGCGTCCGTTGCCAGGCAAGCCCATTGTCAATGGGTGCGCACCGATCGGTCCATTGCGGTACAACGCGCACAGGGGTACAACGCGTACCCGCACACATTGAATGCAATGGGCCGGCCGGAGGCACCGATCGGTCCATTGCAGTTCAACGCGCACAGGGGTACAACGCGTGCCCGCACACATTGAATGCAATGGGCCGGCCGGAGGCACCGATCGGTCCATTGCAGTTCAACGCGCACAGGGGTACAACGCGTACCCGCACACATTGAATGCAATGGGCCGGCCGGAGGCACCGATCGGTCCATTGCAGTACAACGCGCACAGGGGTACAACGCGTACCCGCACACATTGAATGCAATGGGCCGGCCGGAGGCACCGATCGGTCCATTGCAGTACAACGCGCACAGGGGTACAACGCTTACCCGCACACATTGAATGCAATGGGCCGGCCGGAGGCACCGATCGGTCCATTGCAGTTCAACGCGCACAGGGGTACAACGCGTACCCGCACACATTGAATGCAATGGGCCGGCCGGAGGCACCGATCGGTCCATTGCAGTACAACGCATCACTGTACATGTGACTGGCATATGTCAGCATGCCTGTCTCAGATGGACATATGCCAGCCACAGATAGCTCCCAGGGAGTGAGGGGCACACCTACATCACGACAGCCTGTCCAAACTTAATCATAAGGCATGTAAGGCTGCATTTCCTATTGTGTGTATGTTGGTGTACATGTTGTCCTGTGGGTGTCACCTGTGGGCAGCCACCCCCAGGCTGTGCACGTGTTCATGGGGACAGGATCCTGGGTGTTACGTGTACATGACCACTGTGATGTGCAACTGTTCATATCTGTGCATGTGCCATGGTCACATTTCACGGTGGTGTATGTGTATGTCATGTCACATACCCCGTGAGTCCCATGTGGGACGGTATGTTTGAGCCAGGGTGTCCCAGTGGCACAATAGTGATGGTCCTCCACAGTCTTTGTGCATGTAGTGTTTACAATGTCTCTGATTTCATGTGCACAATGGGAGACAGTCTCCACATCCACGTTGTGTGTGCATGGACTCTGATGTTGTGCGTGTGTGTGTCACAGACGTCCATGTCTGTCCTGCCGTGGCAAGTGGGGCCACTACCTGTGGGGGTCATGGTTGTTTTGCTGTGGTGTATACATGATACTCCATGTAATGCCAGTGTCCATGTGGCATTACAGGGTCCCTGGGAATGTACCTGTCGTTGAGCTGTGGTGCCTGGGGCACATCTGTCCTCACATGTCACTGTGGGGGTTATTGTGACACGGCAGCAGGAGATGGGAACTGTGACACGGCCTCATGATATCCAATGGGCCAACCTGGGACTAATTGATGCCACCTGTTGGACCGTGTTGACAGATGTTGGCCATGTATGTACCATACATGTCCTTCCGGTACTGCACACTTCATGTAGTTGTGCCTCATAATGATGTATGTTGGGATCTTGAGTGTGTTCAATGCCGCATATGTGGGGTGACTGACAATCTTGCTTACTTCTCCTCTGCACTGCAGGGCTCCTGCTGTCCATCGACCATTCCCAGACCTGGCAACGATGGTGGAACGGGACAGCATCCGACGGTACCGCTTCACCAGGCAGCTGATTGAGGATTTGGCAGTGCAGTTGTCCCCACATTTGCAGCCTGGCCGGCCGTATCCTACAGCGCTGACCCCCAAGGTGAAGGTGATGGCAGCCCTACACTTCTTTGCCACTGGTACCTTCCAACATACTGTGGCGACTGCTGGTGGGATGTCACAGACCATGTTGAGCCGTGTGCTCCGCGATGTTTTGGCTGCAATGTTGCTCTTCCTGAACCGGTACATCTATTTCCCTAGACTGCGACGACTCACTGACGTGAAGAGTGACTTTTATGCCCTGGGGAGGATGCTGCATGTCATTGGCTCCATTGATGGGACACATGTGGCTTTGGTACCACCACAGGCCCAGGAGCAGGCCTACAGGAACCGCAAGCACTACCACTCGGTCAATGCACTGGTGGTGTGTCTTGCAGACATGACCATCACACACGTGTGTGCCCGTTTCCCTGGTTCAGCACACGATGCCTTTGTGATGAGGAGTAGTCGCATCCCCAGGATGATGGCACAGATGCAGAACCAGCGTGCCTGGCTTGTCAGTGTGTACTGACTTTGTGCCATTGTGTGTGATCTGATCTGTAGTATTCCGCCCACTTTTCCAAGTCAGCTAATGTGCACTTGTCTGTCCGTAGGTGACTCGGGATACCCCAACATGCCGTGGTTGCTGACACCCCTCAGGAACCCTGTGACACCAGCCCAGATGCGCTACAATGAGGCACATGGTCGGACCAGGAGAGTGATTGAGCAGACCTTTGGTCTCCTGAAGAGCCGCTTCCGCTGCCTGGACAAGACCGGAGGGTCCCTCCCATATGCCCCTGTGAAAGTGTGCAAGATTATCATCGTCTGCTGCATGCTCCACAACCTGGCAGTGAGGAAGGAGTTGCCTCTCATCCAGGATGACAATGACCAACATCCGCCACCTGTGGAGGATCCTGGCCTGGACCACGATGCCAGTGACGATGATGATGATGATGATGATGGTGATGTCCGCACACAGCTCATCACCAACTTCTTTAGCTGAATGTGAGTATCCTGAGGTGTCATGTCAATGATGTGAGTTGGCATGATGTGTGGGTGGTGCTCTGGTGCTGTTGGAGTGTGTCCATGGGCTACTTGACTGGATGTGTGTTGCGATGTGTGGTGACAGGTGGGCTGTACTCCCCAACAGTGTTGACATGCTAACTTGGTTCTGGGTGGGTATCTTGTAACATGTATTGTGCATGAGTTTTGCTGTTCTGTCCTGTACTCCATTGCTTTTGACTGTGTGTCATTTCTGTCCTTCACAGGGTACTTTCAGATTCGTTTGGTCAACTGTGTCCACCGACGACGTGATTGCACAGCCAGGCTGGTAGCTGTTGTGTCCCTACAGGTGATGTGCGCCACACCCATGGACTTCCTTCCGTCTACAGTTGTTGACTGTGTGCCCGCTGCCAGGTGGGATTACCTTGCATCTGTAGTGGTTACGGCATGTTGCAACTGTGTAATAAACCTGTGCTTCACTTTGTGATGTGCGTTGTCTGTGGTCACACATTTGACTGCCATATGCTTACTGCACCTGTGGGCTACTTGACTACAACTGGGAATGGGTGTGGTGTCTGTGCATTGCACCATCTTCCCTGGCAACATCAGTGTAGGCAATGAGTCAGATGGCCTAGGTGTGTATGTGTTGTGTAGCCCTGGTGGTGTGTCTCCCTCATGTGTGTCACGTTGCCTGTACTCACATGCCTGTGTTGTCCTTGCTGTTGCAGTTCGCATACACAGTGTAATTTTGCAGTTCATCATCCCCATAACAGCACCCACGTTGGAATCACGACAGAGGCAAGTATGGTGTATTAGTGTGTTTATTGTGATACATTTGTGTTAATAGTGCATAGGATGGGTAGTGCTGTACATAAATCTTGCAATCCCAAGTTCCTAGGTGAATTGAAAGTCCTGGTAGACAGGATCCCCAGTATCGGGGCCACAGTTGTCTGACACATTGGTCCAACTTGTACTCCCCATGCAATGTGTGGGAGTAGTGTTGCCGTCAACAGGGTGAACAGTCTGTGCACAAAGGCGAACATCCAGAACAGGTTCAGGCTTCCTGGGAGTTGCGCTTGGCCATCGGCCTCTCACTTTTCCCTCCTCGGACGACCCCTCTTCTTGGGGGGGCCCCTCAAGTACAGGCTGCTGCGGTGCAGGGGACTCTCCGCCAGAGTCCTCCTCCCTCCCTGTGGCAGTTGCAGTTTGTTCGGCACCAGATGTTGTTGGCACACAGGGAGGTGTGGACTGGTTGCTGTTCATCTGGCGGAGGCATTGTAAAATGTCCCTGTGCACCGCCGTCATCTCATGCAGTGCATCCCACTTGGACTCCACGCGGGACATGTGTGAGTCCACACGGGACATGTGTGACTCCACGTGGGACATGTGGGAGTCCAAGCGGGCATGATGGGCAGCCTGCTGCTGTTTCATGTCTCTGAGGAGCCCCACTACCTGGCTGAGGTCTCCGGTGCTGGACTGGTACACATCAGCTATGCGTACCAGTTGTGGGTCATCATGCACACCAGCAACGTCTGCAAGCAGCGACCTCTGTCTCCCACCCCTCCCACCACCCCTGCTGACATGTGCAGTGTGTGCAGTGGCACGCACAGATAACCCTGGTCCACCTTGGGGGTTGGTGGTGGTGGTGGTGTCCATGGCCCCAGGTTGGACCAGGGTCCCTGTGCTGGTGTTGCTCCTTGTTCTGTCCATGTCGGCAGGGATGGTATTCGTGGTGACAGTCGTTGGAGGGGTGGGTGCAGGGGGTGCAGCTGGTGGTCCTGCTGGTGCTGCAGCTGGTGGTCCTGCTGGTGCTGCATGTTGACTTGCACCGGATGTGCCAGGTTGTTCTTCATCGTCCGAGGAGGACAGAGGCTGTACGATGCCAGTGAGCTCGGCATCCGCTTGAGCCTGGGACTGGGACTCCTCAGCGTCTGCTGCCGTGTCCCCATCATCACCTGTTTTTGGGAGACACAAACAATGTATGTTATGTTTCTGCAGGCATCAATGGTTGACACACATGACAGTTGTGACTGTGCCTCTGGGTGCGGGCCTGTACATTGCATTGTCCTAAGTCGTCACAGTCAGGGGTTGATATTGGTGTGGCACATTGTCCTGCATTATTTGGGCATTTCTATGTATTTTCTGGGGTGTGAACATGGTCTGCATTGGTTGTGTTTGGTTGACAGCCGGCCCTCCTTCCCACCCACCCAGCCAGTCAGTTATCCCACCATGGAACGTGCTTGCGTTGCAGGGAGTGTAAGTTGTCTCTCAGGATGTCACTCAGTGGTGTCCTGCTGTTTGTTGGTGCACATTTGCCAGCAGGGCCTTGTGCTCCCCACAGCAGTAGCCAGTGTCAGCCATCTTGTGAGTCCTTCTCCACTTCCTGTGATGTGAGCATGGTTCAGGGTGGTGTTGATGGGACAGTTGTGGGGGTGACCAATATCAGTGACTACGACTCCCATCATGCTATTGCCTCCACCCCCCTTCCCAGCATGCCCATGCTTCCTTCCTTTTGACTCTGCTTCCATGTGGGGTGGGCTGGCTGTGCTGACAGGATGGCTGGGAGTGTTGTCCTGGCAGTTGTTTGGCTAAAAGTCCCAAGAGTGTCCCTGTGCTTCACACAACATAACCCAGGGTGGTGGTTCTTTGTGGGATCTTGTGTTAGGATGGGGGCATTGCATTCTACCAGGTGGGTTCTGTGGAGTTTGTGTTGGGGGGTGTGTGAGGGGAGGTGCTTGTGACTATGGTCAGTGCTGCAAGTCCCCCTTCCCACCCAGCTAGCCAGATATCCCACCATGGAACGTGCTTGCATTGCAGGGAGTGTAAGTTGTCTCTCAGGATGTCATTCAGTGGTGTCCTGCTGTTTGTTGGTGCACAGTTGCCGGCAGGGCCTTGTGCTCCCCACAGCAGTAGCCAGTGTCAGCCATCTTGTGAGTCCTTCTCTACTTCCTGTGATGTGAGCATGGTTCAGGGTGGTGTTGATGGGACAGTTGTGGGGGTGACCAATATCAGTGACTACGACTCCCATCATGCTATTGCCTCCACCCCCCTTCCCAGCATGCCCATGCTTCCTTCCTTTTGACTCTGCTTCCCTGTGGGGTGGGCTGGCTGTGCTGATAGGATGGCTGGGAGTGTTGTCCTGGCAGTTGTTTGGCTAAAAGTCCCAAGAGTGTCCCTGTGCTTCACACAACATAACCCAGGGTGGTGGTTCTTTGTGGGATCTTGTGTTAGGATGGGGGGCATTGCATTCTACCAGGTGGGTTCTGTTGAGTTTGTGTTGGGGGGTGTGAGAGGGGAGGTGCTTGTGACTATGGTCAGTGCTGCAAGTCCCCCTTCCCACCCAGCTAGCCAGATATCCCACCATGGAACGTGCTTGCATTGCAGGGAGTGTAAGTTGTCTCTCAGGATGTCATTCAGTGGTGTCCTGCTGTTTGTTGGTGCACAGTTGCCGGCAGGGCCTTGTGCTCCCCACAGCAGTAGCCAGTGTCAGCCATCTTGTGAGTCCTTCTCCACTTCCTGTGATGTGAGCATGGTTCAGGGTGGTGTTGATGGGACAGTTGTGGGGGTGACCAATATCAGTGACTACGACTCCCATCATGCTATTGCCTCCACCCCCTTCCCAGCATGCCCATGCTTCCTTCCTTTGACTCTGCTTCCCTGTGGGGTGGGCTGGCTGTGCTGACAGGATGGCTCGGAGTGTTGTCCTGGCAGTTGTTTGGCTAAAAGTCCCAAGAGTGTCCCTGTGCTTCACACAACATAACCCAGGGTGGTGGTTCTTTGTGGGATCTTGTGTTAGGATGGGGGCATTGCATTCTACCAGGTGGGTTCTGTGGAGTTTGTGTGGGTGTGAGGGGAGGTGCTTGTGACTATGGTCAGTGCTGCAAGTCCCCCTTCCCACCCAGCTAGCCAGATATCCCACCATGGAACGTGCTTGCATTGCAGGGAGTGTAAGTTGTCTCTCAGGATGTCATTCAGTGGTGTCCTGCTGTTTGTTGGTGCACAGTTGCCGGCAGGGCCTTGTGCTCCCCACAGCAGTAGCCAGTGTCAGCCATCTTGTGAGTCCTTCTCCACTTCCTGTGATGTGAGCATGGTTCAGGGTGGTGTTGATGGGACAGTTATGGGGGTGACCAATATCAGTGACTACGACTCCCATCATGCTATTTCCTCCACCCCCCTTCCCAGCATGCCCATGCTTCCTTCCTTTTGACTCTGCTTCCCTGTGGGGTGGGCTGGCTGTGCTGACAGGATGGCTGGGAGTGTTGTCCTGGCAGTTGTTTGGCTAAAAGTCCCAAGAGTGTCCCTGTGCTTCACACAACATAACCCAGGGTGGTGGTTCTTTGTGGGATCTTGTGTTAGGATGGGGGGCATTGCATTCTACCAGGTGGGTTCTGTGGAGTTTGTGTTGGGGGGTGTGTGAGGGGAGGTGCTTGTGACTATGGTCAGTGCTGCAAGTCCCCCTTCCCAACCAGCTAGCCAGATATCCCACCATGGAACGTGCTTGCATTGCAGGGAGTGAAAGTTGTCTCTCAGGATGTCAGTCAGTGGTGTCCTGCTGTTTGTTGGTGCACAGTTGCCAGCAGGGCCTTGTGCTCCCCACAGCAGTAGCCAGTGTCAGCCATCTTGTGAGTCCTTCTCCACTTCCTGTGATGTGAGCATGGTTCAGGGTGGTGTTGATGGGACAGTTGTGGGGGTGAGCTATGTCTGTGACTACGACTCCCATCATGCCATTGCCTCCACCCCACTTCCCAGCATTCCCATACTTACTTGCTTTTGTGTGGAGTTCAGTGTGTGTGGGTGTGAGAGCAATGGCAAGATGGCTGACAGTGGTGTCCTGCTGTTGGTTGGTGTGCAGTACCCAGCATGCCCTTGTGCTCCCCACGACACAGCAACAGTGTCAGACATCTTTGATGGGCCTTTCCACTCTCTGTGGGATGTGCATGCGTGAGTGTGAGCTTGCTGGGCCATGTGGTGGGGGATGTAGAGCTGTGACTACGACTCCCATCATGCTATTGCCTCCTCCCCCTTCCCAGCATGCCCATGCTTCCTTCCTTTTGACTCTGCTTCCCTGTGGGGTGGGCTGGCTGTGCTGACAGGATGGCTGGGAGTGTTGTCCTGGCAGTTGTTTGGCTAGAGGTCCCAAGAGTGTCCCTGTGCTTCACACAACATAACCCAGGGTGGTGGTTCTTTGTGGGATCTTGTGTTAGGATGGGGGCATTGCATTCTACCAGGTGGGTTCTGTGGAGTTTGTGTTGGGGGTGTGTGAGGGAGGTGCTTGTGACTATGGTCAGTGCTGCAAGTCACCCTTCCCACCCAGCTAGCCAGATATCCCACCATGGAACGTGCTTGCATTGCAGGGAGTGTAAGTTGTCTCTCAGGATGTCAGTCAGTGGTGTCCTGCTGTTTGTTGGTGCACAGTTGCCAGCAGGGCCTTGTGCTCCCCACAGCAGTAGCCAGTGTCAGCCATCTTGTGAGTCCTTCTCCACTTCCTGTGATGTGAGCATGGTTCATGGTGGTGTTGATGGGACAGTTGTGGGGGGCAATATGTGTGACTGCGACTCCCATGATGCTATTGGCTACACTGACTTGGCCAGCATACACAGAATTCCTTCCTTTGAGTGGTCTTCACTGTGTGTTGGTGTTGTTGTGGTGGCTACATGTCTGGATGTGTTTGTTAGTTCTATTTGTGCCACTGCCTAGCTGTAGTTGTAGTTGTGTTTGTACATGTGTTGGCACAGTTGGATGTGACTTTTTTGATGGCATGTGTTGTGTTTATCTGACTGACATACACATTTTGGGATGAATCTGTTCTGGTTGCTGTGTAATTGCTATGAGTGCATGGTTTGACTCTCCCCTTGACAGTGATGTGTGTGTTTTGTGGCAGTATATTGTGTACATTTGTTGTGTACTCACCAGGCTCTGGGATGTCCTCTAGTCCATATACGCTCACTGGCGGAAGGATGGCCCGCACCTTCTCCTCCCAGGGCCTGAGGTATATTGGCTTGGCAGGAGGGCCACTGCCGGTGTATTGGCTGTTGATGTAATCTTTCTTCAGCATGTCCCGTACCCTCCTGCGCACGTCATACCACCTGTTCTGGATGTCGGTCTTTGTGCGCCGACATGGTGATTGTGCGTTCACCCTGTTGATGATCCTCTCCCACATCTTGGTTTTCTGCGACATGGGGGTCTGTTGGACCAGTGTGCCAAACAGCTGTGGCTCCACCCTGAGGATCTCGTCTACTATGACTTCCAATTCACTATCTAGGAACTTGGGATTCTTCTTGGGGGCATGGTGATGGGTGGTGATGGTGAGTGATGTGTGTGTTGGTGTGCAGGTGAGGGTGTGTGAGTGTGTGTTTTGCTGGGTGTATGTGAGGTAGGTATTTGTTGGTGTGCTGATGGTGTGTGGCTTGTGTGAGGGATGAGCTGTGGGTGTGTGGTTGCTTTCTCTTGGGTGCTGGCAGTGGAATGGCATTTGCAAAGGCTCATGGTTGTGATTTGTGTCCTTTATATAGGTGGAGTTGTGGGTGTGTCTTTGTTCTCTGTCCCCACCCCCCAGTATTTATTGGCTTGGTAATTGCTTGTTTGGCCTTTTTTTGGGTGATTTTTCCTTTGTGCTGTTTGTGTATGTTGGAAACGTTCTTGTGACCGAGTCGGACCCTGCATTAGTCTCGTACGGTGTTCTCCGTTTCGTTCACGCTGTGTTTGTGCAGTTTTCTATGCTGCATACGCGTCGGTCGCGGTGTTTTGTGTTGCTTCGGCTCAGTTTTGTATGCGTGTCGGTCGTACGGCTTGTCCTCCGTCCGACTCGCTCGTGGTTTTCGCGCCTTGCATCGTACTTTGCGGTTTGGAGTTCGCGTGTACATTTCGGTCGGATTTGTTCCGGGTGCGTGTCGGTAGGTTGGATTTGCGTGTTTTTCCGGCCGGATTGCTGTTTTCCGTGCGGCTCGGTCGGTTGACTTGGTTTAGGTACGTGTCGGTCGGATTTTTCGCGCCTTGCATCGTACTTGGCGTGTCGTGCGCCACGGGTACGTGTCGGTCGGTATTATTTCCGGATCCGAGTCGGTCGGTGCTTTTTCCGGCCCGAATCGGAATCGACCCCTTTGTGTCCACCTTCTGCCACATGATTCAGTAAGGCAATTGTATCTGTCACACATGCCTCTCGTGTTTTTGATGCCACCAGTAGATCATCAATGTACTGAACCAAAACCGATTTTTCTGGCATAATCAAAGTCTCCAGACATTTTTTCAAAATCTGATTAAAAATCGATGGACTCTCTGTGAACCCTTGGGGAACTCTGCACCATGCCAAAACATGGTCTCCGAACCGGAACGCAAACAAATACTGGCTATCCAGATGTAAGGGAATCGAGAAAAATGCCTGACACAGATCAATTACTGTATACCATTCTGCATCACAGGGAATTTGATATAGAATCACTGCTGGATTTGGCACTATTGGACAACAGGGTACTAAAATCTTATTTATTTTTTGTAAACCTTGTACTATCCTATATTTTCCGCTTGGCTTTTTAATTCCCATAATAGGCGAATTACAAGGACTGCTTATTATTTCTCTTAAAATACCTTGCTCAATCATTTGGTCAATCACAGGAATAACTCCTGCTGTTATCTCGGGACTCATTTTGTATTGAGGTGTGTTTGGAAATGTTGCACCCGTTTTCACCGCAACCTGAATAGGATCCACACCTTTCATCAGACCAATCTCTTTTCCTGAGAAATCCCATATATCAGATCTTACTGTATTTCTCAACTCTGCAGGCAAATCTTCTTTAGTAAGAAGTGAAAACAAATCATCCACTTCTGTCCCTTGCTTCGCTAACATCATTTTAAACGCAACATCCTCATCTGGTGTTTGGAAAGCAATACCATCTGGTGTATAATAAATAGTGCAATTCATCTTGCACAGTAAATCTCTCCCTAAAAGGTTTACCGGATTTGTATCACATACCACGAACCCATGCATGTCTCTGAATCTTCCAATATGAACTTCTATTGGCTTTGTTATTGGGGTTTTGATATGCTTATTGGAAACTCCTATGACTTGGATAGTTTCTCCCGAGAGGGGTAGGTTTGGAATTTCTGCTGCTCTCACAGTAGAACGGGTAGCACCAGTGTCCACTAGGAATGTAATTTCATTACCTTCCACTTTTCCATCAACAAATGGACCTGACTGATCTACCTCTAGAGTTGCGCCAAGCACGCACTCTTCCTCCCCCCTCAAGCACCGTCATTGAGATGAGTCTGAATCACTCTCATTGCACTGCAACAAGTATTGCGAAACCATTTGCACATTTTGATTCTTACCAATTTGTTCACCTGCATGAAACCCAGTGTTCGCACTGTATCTCTGCACTTGAGCATTCACATTATTTGGCATAGGAGCTTGTGGTACCTGTAACTGTGGAGTAACTATCTGCTGCTGCTGTTGTTGATTCACAACCACCTCATTCTGCATCTGTGAATTAAAATTTTGATTTATCCCATTATTTTTCTGAACCGATCTACACTCGTTCTTCCAATGCCCAAATTTTCCGCATGCATGACAAGGATATTTCTTTTTCATTTCATCTTTATTCATTTTACCTCTACCTCTACCACCACTCATTATTTGACCATTCTGATTCTGACCTTTCATCTGAAAATCTGTTTGAGAACCACTGTTTCCTTCTTGCTGTTCTGCCACTTTCACTTGTGCCCACATCATTTTCTCTTTTAGGTTCTTATGCCTCGATTCAATATCATCACTACAATATTTTGCATACCTCAGTATCTCATCAACCGTTTTATTCTGCCAACAAATCAAATGTTGCTGAATCATGTTAATAATTTCTGGTTTTAATCCAAATACAAAACGATACACAAAATGTCTGATATCTAACCCTAGGCGGTGAACTACGCTCCGCTCACGGAGTTTGCGGAGTTTGCTGCACTCCGCGTTACGCGGATCGCGCGGAGTGCAGAGAAAATCCGCTACGGACATTTTTGCTCGCTCGCGTTCCTCAACGTCAAGTTGGCGACCGCGAGCGAGCAAAATCAACATCCCGACGAGATTTTTCCTCGTTCGCGATCGGCAACATCAAGTTGGCGAGTGCGAGCATGGAAAATAAACCTCCCGGTGAGATTTCTCAACGCCGGGGGGTCAGGTTTCTCATTGCGAGTGGTCGCGTATGCCCGCAACCGCTCGCGATGAGAAACTGCCCGTTCGCGTTGAGAAAGCTGCCGCTCGAGTAAAAATCTACTCGAGCGGCAGAAAACGACCGCTTGCACTGTGCATGATGCTGTTTGCAATGATTGCACAGTGCGGACAAGCATCCGGCACTGTGCAATCACCGCGAACAGCATTTTCCTATCGCACTACGCTGCTCGCGTAGCTCCGCGGAGTTGTTTTACCGCTTCGCGTAGCGTCACGTAGCGCAACTCCGCGAACTACGCCCACCCTTACTGATATCTTTATCTCCAATATTCTCAAACCCACTGTACTGTTTGAACGCCTGTAACAACCTTTTATAATAAGCATGTACAGACTCCTTTGGTTCTTGAGTTGTTCTGTCAATTTTACCCAATCTGTTTCTTTCTGATAACTTTTTCCCTTCAGGTAAGTAATTACCTGATCATATTTCTTCATCACCTCATCTGAAGGTGCACCTGTTTTTGCATCTCTAGGATATTCTTCTTTAGGCCAATCAACAGCAATCTTACACTCTGTCCATAAATCTGCTGGAACAACAATCTCAAATAAACCATCCAAATCCTTCAACAAGACCTTTGAAACCTTCACAAACCTCTCTACTTGTTTGTACCATTCAACTGGCTTTTCCCTCAACCTAGGGAAGTTATTAGTAAAAGACAATACATCTTGTCTTGTCCAAGGAACGTGAACATATCCACCACCCGGAACTTCTCTCATTGGACTCACCCTTTCAGCCTGTTCTGACTCTCTTAGTGGAAATAAAGACGCATTTTTATTGGCAATCATTTCTTCTTTCTTTTTCGCCCATCTACCTTTCCACCGTTCTACATCTCCCCATTTCTTCAAGATACTCATTAATTCTTTTATTTGCAATCTTTTGCCAGACGCATTCAAGCTCTCTATATCCTTTTCAGTAAAATCCAGTCTATATGTTTTCTGTAACACTCTTGACCTCTCTATGTCCACTCCATATTCGCAAGCAGCCTCTGTTAATTTTTCATGAAGATTTCTCGCTTTCCAAGTAATATTTTTGCACAGGAATAACAACTCCTCATCTCGATAATTACTCAATCTGTCTGGGCTTATTGTACCAATAATCATTTCTTCCAAATCCACTCTCAGTTTACTCACATCTATACTCTGTGGTTAAGGTTTTCGCTTTTCCATTCCCCTTATCTAGTATTCTAATTCATCTGGTGAAAGTACCATTGGACTCCCTGATACCGGAGTGACATTCTGCACTAATCTCCCCGGATCCATTTGCGCACTTCTCTTAGGGGTTTCAGTTAACATTTCACAAACTGGCAGATCAATTAATGAAGTATTTGTTTCAGTTTGTTCAGCCTGATCAACTATCGTTACCACTTTATTCCTGTCTCTATTCATTGGGACTGTCAACGCATGTGCTTTTGATATACTCTGTTTTTCTCCGTACAACAGAACTATAGGTCCAATTGTTACTGGCACTGTTAATGCTTCCACATTCAGATTCAACTGATTAATTTTCTGAGTCAACTCCTCTCTTGTCCTATTCAGCATATCCATTTCACTCTCTTGTACTGCTCTAGTAACTACGGGGACTAGTGAAACCTGCGGAATCAGTGGGGTTCCCAATAATGGTGCATTTGGGACTGTTTCACTTGAGTTCTCTTGATAAGGTGGAGGTCTTTTAGTCAAAATGTCATCTAACAACTCATCATCAGAATCACTTGGGTCAAAATCTATCCTTGATGTCTCTACATTATTCTTCTTTTCTTTACATTTGCCTCCAGTTGCTTCTTCAGCAACTAAAACGGGATACAAACCATCCGCTATCACAGCTCTCCTCCATCTTTTCATTTCATCATCCCGTTTTTCAAAAGGATATCTGGATATTATACTCCTATATCTCCTTCCACCCCTATACTTCTCTCGATCATACATTTCTTGTTCCCATTCCTCAAGCGCTTCATACTGTGTAGGTCTGGGATTTGGTTCTAAAGAGTTCATTCTTCCTCTCAAATTCTGTAGAATCCTTACATTAAATGTACCATGCTTCGGAAAAGCTAAAACACCATCATCTTCCGTGTATTTCACCCAATTTTCTAACCAAGTATACGTGTGGTAACCACGTTCCAACATCATAAAAGAAGCAGCTGGTCTTGGAGGTGGAATAGGAATTCCCTCTCTTGTAACTATTGGTTTGTCCTTTTTAAAGAAACTCTTTATCTTATTAATCAGCTTCATTTTTTTTCCCAACCCTTCTCGCTAAAATACAATTCAATAAACAAACAACAAACTCTTCATACTTCTGCTTATTCTATTTGCTAACAACCGTCCAATACCAGCGCGACTCACACTAACCAACCAATCAGAACACTCCTACGTAATCAGTATCTTATCCAATACCAGCGCGGCTCACAGTGATCAACCAATCACAGCACTTCGAACGCCAGCTGTCTGACCAATGCCAGCGCTGCTTTTTGTGACGTTAGTATTACTCCTGCTACTGACCCTCCCTTTACAAAATAATACGGCAATGTTTTTCTATACTTTTCTCAACAAAACTTGTTAGAAAACAGACATAAAACAATGCTACTTTGTCTGTTCCTCTAAATAAAGAGATAGTCTCCACTTCAAAAAGAAAGATTCTCTCACTTCAAGTAAAATAACGACCAGCACTATTCTTCACCCAAACAAGCTACGGGAGCACTTGGTACTCCTCTAGGGATACTAGCCAAAGTTTCGGAAGAGGTTTTCACATGGAAAGAGGTCTTGGTACTCCTTTGGGAATGTAAGGCCAGAGTTTCGGAAGTGGACCCTTCACTATTTCAAACAAAATCTACTCTCAAACAAAATAGTCCCTAATATAACACTAACAGCCTCTCGCCGTTAAGTATTATGACAACAGACAAAGTACTTCTGCAGTGTGATACCTTATCCACACTATTCTTCTGCCTCTTCAGGCTAATACATTATCATCCCGGGATCTTAGGTAACTCCGTACCCGTACTTCAAGACAACATAGAACAAAACACTAACTTTTCATGTTAAGAAAACAAATAATCAATAATCGATATTTATTACCAAACTAATCAATAATAAACCTTCCTCTGCTACCAAAAACTGATCCAGCGCCAATCAGGGATTGATAATTGATAAAACACATTCACTGGCCCATACTCATACACCCAACATATAAATCCCTGTTGCACTGTTTCAAGTTTACGTTATATCAGTTGTTCACAAACTACAGGCTCGTCCTAACACACAAGATACATAATTGAACCTGTAATCAACTCTCTTTCCTCTGGTCGATGGACCATTAGTTGAGAAGTTGATGGTAATAATTAGAAACTAACTATCAATCTATACTACTAAATAAATCACAAACTCGGAATGAGGTTAATAATATTTATCGCAAATAATGTGAAGGTAAATGTTCATCATATACAGTTTTACAAGGCAAACAATGCATAAATCACAGAGAGAGAACATTTATCAAAGCAAGGTGTCAAACTCAAATCACAATGAATAGAATGCAATGAAGGAGTGGATAGATGAAGAGACAAAAGTTTCAGAGACAAATATACATTTGCAAATGATTATGCAAAATACAGATTTTAGCTGTACTAACCCAAATATTTTAGTGGAAAATCTACCCCCTGGCCATGAGAATAGATGGGGGTTCCCCGGGAAAGTTCAGGGAACAAAGAGTAGGACAGGAACAGGAAACAGGTAGGCCTCTATCTGCATACAGCAAACCGACGGATAGCGACGATCTCCCCTCTCTAGCTTCTTCAAAGAGGCGCGCACTATCACCCCCAGACACCTCAGTTATACTCTAAAAACCTTCATGTCCAACCCACCATTGTAGCAACATTTTCAGAATCTTGGTCTCTCATTGGTCAGTTTAGGGGGTGTTCTATCACACCACCATTGTCACATCCATGTTTTCACAGCATTTCTTTGTTTTACATTTCCAACAATACGTAACCCCCGTTTCATGAATACATGCTTCCTCCAGCTAGTAACACTTTTACTAACTTGAGACACACACTACCCCTTGTACGTGGCAGGAGATCTAAGGATCAAGACTATGGGCAATTGAAAGCATAGCCTTTAGCACATTGCTCATGATTTTTGTCAGTGCAATAAAAGTTAACAAAACATTGAGCTTTTGGAATGTTACATATAAACAACCTCTTTCTGTGCTCAACAAGTGTTAATCTCATAAGGTTTGGAGTTAGCCAAAATCTTTTGACTTTTCTAAAATTATATGTATGATATACCTACTTATAGGGGCTGTCAGCCAGTGTCCTTCATCCATTTGTCTGTTATTGTGTCATTCATATTTTAATTCCTCCCACTATAGCACATGACATGTGGCAGTGGGTCAGCCTACTTCAGCTATTGACCAACTTCACCATGAGTGAGGGCATTTTGTCCTTTCAAAAGGAGCACATTCACACATAAAGAGGTATCCTTCAGTGCCAGGAACAACTTTGGTTTTATGAGACAAAAAACATCGTTTTGCTTTTAATCACTGTTTCTTTTTTAATTTACATTTGTGAGGGCCCTGTGAGCTTCCCCAGCAATATAGTTTTGGAAAAACTATGCCAGACTAAGCATTGACAAAAGCCTAAAACTGGCAGCTAAAGCCAGATTTGTTGTCTTCACCAATGCTTTTTTTTAAATGTTTCACTACAAGCACACAATTACCAGCTCATTTAGTATATAGCAACAACGAGCATATTATATCAACTGAAAAACGTACAGGGAACTGCATACAATCATCAGCTGCTTGGAATTTTAGGCAAAGCTTTTATATACTATGTCGCAGCCACGGGCACCTTTCAGCTCGAGGTTAATTCGCTGAGGTGTTTGCTTGTTGTTTTTGTCGACATGGATGCACTTTAACATTGCTCTCCTCTTCTGTTTATGGATGAGGAGACACTTCATCATTCTCAGTGGCAGTGCTCAGAGTAAGGCGGAAGACACTTAGCTAAGGCCAGGGACTGCTGCATCAAGTTCATCAGTGACGCGCTCATCTGTTAAACAATTCCCACTGTGAGCCTGAGATACGAGTTGCTTTTTCACTTGCTAAACAAGCCTGTCAGAAAGCGAAAAAAGTCTGAAATCCCCATCAAGAAGAAATTGAGCCTTTTCACGAAATTGAGCAGCATTTACAGATGTTAGGATGATTGCTCTGCTGAAGGGCTTTTAGGGCTTGTTTACAATGGGTTTTTGAGACTTTTCACTGATAGATGTTTGTCTGATGCCCTCCCTTGTAGTGCTGCATTACTCTGAAAACATCCCTGCGTGCAAACATTGCACTAATTGAGCGTGTAAATGTGAGAAACAGCATATTAAGCTCTGCACGTCTTCATACACAGTTTATGCCATGCTGTTCTTTCATGTTCATGAGTTATAAAGAGAAGTATTTGACCAGAACCGACCACAGTCTCATTGCATGGGCCACAATAGTGAGTAGTGAAGATGAAGCGTATGATGGTGGTTAAGTGGTGGCACTTTTACTATGGTATGAACATTGGATTTGACATCTGCACTGCAGTAATAAATGTCAGATTCTATGTTTATAACTAGACTTATTCTAAATAACATATTTTATTGGTCCACATTTATTTTCATTTCTATATTATAAGGGAAGTTATGGGTATTAGTTTCTTAGTGAATGCTTGTCAGTGGTTTCAAAGCTTATATTTCAAAGAAACAAGGTCTCTCTTTGAATTATTTCCTGAAAATCACAGTGCCGAATTCATTTGCATGATATTTAGCTTACCTAAAAAATAAATGAACTAACCACAGCATGTCATCTTTCTTTCTGTGCTGGTAAAAAAGAAAAAACTTTCCCAATGATAGTGCTGATCTTAGACCATTCATCAGCACAGCTGACAAGCTCACCCTTGTAGGCCCATCCTTGATGCAAGCATCTACCAATGATTCCTCCCCAGTGTGGGAAAATAAACATTGCATGTGCAGAACCCCGTCAGCAAAAATTTATAGTATCCCACATTGTACCACATTTTCTTTCTTTATATATGTCACGTTAAACATACTCCATAGAGTGAATGTACTACAAAGAAAAAGCACATTTTAGAATGCATGTTTTTAATGTCCTTACAATGCGGTTTCCATTTAAATTTGACCCAGAATAATACAAAGTTTCATAACACACATTTTAAATATCCAGAAAACAATGAATACTAAATAGATGACTCTCAAATGCACTAAATCTTTGTTAGGAAATCAATTAATAAATGATGTATGGTAACAAAATACATAACATAACTAGACAACGCTCAATCAGGATTCAGAAAGTACCCCAGCACTGAAACAGCACTCATAGAGGCTACCAATGATGCTCGAACCATCCTGGACCAAGGAGAAACAGCGGCCCTCAACCTGCATAACCTCTCTGTGGGTTGGACACTGTCTTCAACAACACTCTCATCAGAGGACTCCAAGACATTGGCATACAAGCATTTGCACTCAAATGGTCTGCTCCTTCCTCATGGGAAAAACCCAAAGACTCAGACTGCCACCCTTTTCATCAGAGCCCAAGAATCTGATATGCTGAGCCCCACAGGGATCTTCTCTCAGCGCCACACTTTTCAACGTATTCATGACACCACTCGCCAAAATCATCCGATCACAAGAAATCACTGTCATCTCCTGCGCTGTTGACACCTAACTCATCCTCTCGCAGATGGACAAGACAACCAACACCAGAACAAACTTCAACAACTGCACGACTATGGTAGCAGGCTGGAAATGAACCAGCTTCCTGGTGATCAACTCCAGCAAGACGTAAGTACTTGGCTTTGGCAAAAAAAACTCCCCATGGGACTCTATCTAGTGGCCGTTGGAGCTAGGACCAACAACCACACCCACAGACCACGCAAGAATTCTAGGGATCATCCTAGATGATAAGCTCAACATGCTGCACAAGTCAACGCAGTCAGCACTTCCTGCTTTCACATCCTACACATGCTAAGAAGGATCTTCAAATGGCTGCAACAAAACGCCAGACAGACCATCATGCAAGCACTAATCACCAGCAGGCTGGATTACAGCAACACTCTCTTTGCTGGAATCTGTGGACGGGGGGGCAGGGCAGTGTTGGTGTTGCTGGATCTGTCCGCTGCCTTTGATACGGTTCATCACAGTATTTTGATGGTCCGTCTAAAGGCATGCGGGGTCTGGGGGAAAGCCTGTGACCTTTGAAGATCCTTTCTTTCAGACAGGAGACAAATTGTGGCACTCGGAGATTACCAGTCTAATCCTTTCACTCTGCCCTGTGGGGTTCCACAGGGCTCTTCTCTTAGCCCCACACTTTTCAATGTTTATGTTTCCTCTCTGGCGCCTATTGTTAGGGCATTTGGATTTGGCCTGACATCATATGCAGATGACACCCAAATTGTGGTGCCCCTGCTACCCGGAGAGGAGGCAGGGTTAGACAACCGATTTCGAGAGTGTATGCTATCAGTGGGGAATTGGATGGCAGACAACTGCCTAAAACTTAACTCAGGTAAAACCGAAGTTATGCTGTTTGGTAACAACTCTAACTTCTGGACCCCAAATTGGTGGCCACCTTCGATGGGGTCCCTCCCCTCACCCACCAATAAGGTGAAAAACCTTGGGATGCTAATGGACGAGGACCTTACCTTTAGTCAACAGGTCACCTCCGTGACCTCTAAAACCTTTTTTGTGATAAAAACAATTAGGAAAATACTGCTGTTCCTGCCCCCAAATAGCCGGCAAACAGTAGTCGCGACTCTTGTACTGTCGAGGTTGGACTACTGTAATAGTCTGTACCTTAATGCTCAACAAAGGCTTTTGAATAAACTTCAGACGCTGCAGAATGCAGCAGCTAGACTGATTTCTGGAACACCTCGGTTTGCACCCATTACCAAGGAAATAAATAAATTGCACTGGCTATCGGTGAGGAATCGAGTTCGCTTTAAGGCCCTTTGCCTAGTTTTTAAGGCGCTGCATGGCGCAGGACCTGACTATTTAAAACAGCGTTTCCAATGGTATATACCGAATAGACCACTTCGTTCATCAGAGGCCAGATTGGTCGCAGTACCATGCATAAAAAGAGTTTGTTGGGGAGGCAGGAGTTTCGCCCACAATGCGGCTAAAGCCTGGAACAACCTGCCATTTCATTTAAGGTGCATTTCTAACCTATTGGCCTTCAGGAAGAGCCTTAAGACCTGGCTTTTTGCCCAATAAACTTCTCTTATTTTTCATGCACAGGAGATGTAACTAGCGCCAGGACACCTCCGGATAACAGTCGCGCTGTATAAATGTCATTAACATTAACATTAACATTAACATTAACACTAATCACCAGCAGGCTGGATTACAGCAACACTCTCTTTGCTGGAATCTCCAAACAACTCTTACACAAACTCCAGACTATCCAGAAATGCGCTGCACCCACATCACATCGCACCTCAAGAAGCTTCATCGGCTCCCCTTTCACAAGGGCAGACAATTAAAACTTCTCATGCACACATTGAAAGCCCTACACATTACAGGACCAAAATACCTGAACAGCTGCCTAGACTTTCACCAGCCTGCCAGACACCTATACGGTGTCTCATTCGCACATACTCCCGAATCTGCAAAAGAAGAGCATGAAGTGGCCATTTCTCCTACATCGCACCCAAATCGGATCAAACTCCCTCAGCACATCAGAGCCTCCTCCTCACTTCTTGAGTTCTGCAAGAAGCTGAATGCCTGGCTTTTCGAGTAAACACTGAGGGGACCAAATACCTACACACCTGCTTGGATACCCTCACGGGTGATTATTGCACTATACAAATTGACATAACATAATATAACAGAACACTCCATGGCACACCAGCACTCAGTGCTTCTTGGGGTATGAGGATGAGGTTGTCAGATACATTATTATAAGGGGAGGGGAAAAACACTTTGTATTCTTAGCCCCAAAATAAATGTGTATATCAGACCATGTAAATATTGCTGCTTCTATGTGCTTATTGAAGTGTATATAAAGGACTTTATGCCTCCAACTAAAACTTTACTAAGTATCATGGGTATATATGTATGTATAAATTAATTTCAAATTTTTATTTTATTTTATTATATTCCCTTTAACCTTTGTCCCGTCTTTCCTTTTTCAGACCTATCCCAAACCTTTCTGACTACTATAAAGTCTAAAACACCTGTTTCACACTTCCCCCTTCATTGTTGCTAATTCACCCAAATAACAGGCACACATGTGCACTACTCCCAATAAGAACTTGTAAATTTCCTATTCTAATCCATTTCAATCAATTGTATCTACTCAAAACAGTACTAAACACTCAAGAACTCGAGAGCACAAACTTACCACAACTGCTCAACAAGGAAAAAAAGAAACCACATATTACTAATCTACTAACTGTTTAACTCTAATCCTAGGTTCCGAAGTAGTATGCTACTCGCAGCAATGTGCTCCGATGCCTAGTCAAGCGCTATATAACAGAATTTACAATTACAATGACACATACATATGTGCAAGTCTGTCTCTACGTGTGTTAAGAAATTAATCCCAGTTCTTTTGGCATTGTCAATGCTTGTATTAAAATGAAACCAATTGATTTACAAGCAGTTTCATTTAAGACAGGGCTATTGAAGTTGCAGAACATATTTTTCAAGTCAATTTGAAAAATACATTACAGATGCTTGAAATGATACCAAAGATATAACATGAAAATGACAGCAATTTAACTACAACTACATTAATCGATCGTCCAGAGACTGTACTGACTGTGTTCTTTTAGGCTAGGAATGTGTTTTTCACTTTCCATTTTCCTCATGAAATTGCTGATGTTTGCACATATGGTTTGCTTTTTATCTCTTCCTCGAAGGCACCTCTAGGAAATTGCACAGATTTTCTAAATTGTTAGACATATATCTGACAGACTGAGGGTATTTTAGCTATGTATCTGCTTCAATTATAGCTGCTACTGACGCTGTAGAGCCAGTCATCACCTTGTAGCAGCCTAGCCAAAAATAGATATATAAAGGGAAAACTATTTATTTATTTATTTATTTATTGTTGTTTTCATATAGTGCAGACTTAGCCCCAAGGCATTAGAAAGGTTTACAAGAGAGCAGAAAGTAAGTTCTGATTACCAAACATCATAAAAACAAAATTAGTAGCACATGGAAAACAAGGAACGCATATTTCATACCAGCAGGGATGTTACATCATTAGGAGTAGCTAGCTAAAGCTAACCACCATAGAAACTCAGCAGTAAGTATCCACAAGAGCAGAGAGAACAAATATGTCATTAAAGGAAAGATAGGTCAAGTCAACTTAGGAGATGCAAGAAGCGATTTCCACTTTAACCAAAGTGTCTCTCTAATAGGAGGATTTTGAGTTTCCTTTTGGATGTGAGCTGAGAAGAGGTTGTATAAAGGGCTGGTGGGAGAGAGTTTCAAAGCCTTGTTGCACTTCCAAAAAATGCATGTCCCATGCTGCAATCTAGTCTGAAAATCTGGGGTTCAAGCAGGAGGGATTTCTTGATCCTCGTTAAGCTCTAGAGACGTTCAGTTTTCCAACCAGGTAGGTGAGAATGGAGTTGTGGAGGACTTTATGAGTAATGCATGTAAGTGCTTGTAAAAAAAGAGTCAAGCATGTCTGATCTAGGGTATGTAAAGAGTAAACCCTCAGCAAGCTATATAATGGAATCGTGGGATAATCGGAGGGTGTTTCCGTATATAGCTGCCTCGCCTAATGCCCAGTTACACTTAGTACTCTTAAAATTTCTGGTGGCTCTGAATGTGCAATATTTAGGAACCAGAGACGTTTAATGCACTTTTGAATGCTGAGAATAACTAACTGTACATGTGGATTAGGATTTCAAAATGTTAATGTTCATCTTTTATTAGATTGTTTGCACTTTAATAGGACTTGCTGTGTTTTTAAAACCACTTTTTATAAAATATAATATCTCCCATCGAACTGAAGCACTCACACTTTTGACGAATATGGAATTTTTGGATGTGCCCTCTCAAAGTTTTTAAAAGCATGATTGAACTAGAAATACTGTATCTACGTAACATGGCTGAAAGTTGTATAAAATGTATTGGATATTAGAAGTATTATTTGGAGATACTTGGAGAATTTGCTGGTTGGGCAGAGCAGATTGTGGGGTTTTTAGGGTAGTGGGGGGTTTTGGAGTGGAGAAAGTGGGGAGCGATGGGGGTGTACTATTTTATGTCCAGATATGTATTTATTATTGTTTGAAGACTTTTGTCTAAACATAAATAAACTTGAACTTGATTAATGTATGTAGTTTAAAATGGGCTCTTGCATCAATCTGGAGCCATTGCAAGGTTCAAAGAATAGGAGAGATGTGGTTGAATTGCATATGGCCTGTCACAAAGTGGGCAGCACTATGGCAGTACTCACAGAGCACGGAGCACGCAGGAAGTCATGCAGTTCTTGGCAGGAAGTCAGGCAGTCAGGCAGCAGCGGAGCAGCAGCGGCGGCGTGCTGGTTACGGGCAACAGGTTGGGTCTAGTCTGGTTCGCCCCCGTGCTCAAGCCGAGCCGTGACCGGGTCCAGGTCCAGTTTTGCGACAGTATCGGCGGCAGAAACCAGCGCAAATCCCTGCGCAGGAAAATCAGGCTGTGTCACCGCTTACGCACCCCCCCCCTGCACCGGCGCACTGACGCTCCACTGCCTGCGGCTGTCCACGAGGTTCTGGACGCGCGATGAGCCAGGTGAGGCTGGTGAAGACAGGTGAAACCGGGAGGCGGCCGGCTCAATAGACGGACAGGCGGAGGTGGAGAGACGAGAGGTGAGCCAAGTCAGTACTCCGTTCCCCCTTCCTTCCCCTCCCCAGCAGCACCTACCCTGCAAAGCCTGGCCAGCCCGCCCTCCAGTTGCCCACCAGTTATCCAGCCCAGGACTTCCAAGGGACTGCCCAGACAGCTAAGAGTTCAGCGACAAGAGATCAGAGTCCAGCAATATGACTGCTGAAAAACGCTGGAATAGCTAATTAGATAATTAGCTATAACAGTCGTAAAAACACACAAGGCACAAGCAGTATATCCCAATAGAAAACGTAGCGAGCGCGACCGCCAGTAGGGGGTGGTCGCGGAGTGTGTGCCCGTATAGCCCACGGAGGCGGCCCAACTAGGTTGGGTGCAGCTTGTGGGCTGCCAGTGAGCCCTGCTCGCTTGAAAGCCATAAACAGCCCTAGCCAGCCAAGCCAGTCAGCCAGACGGAGTGTGTTCAAGGAGAGCAGCGGGGTAAGGGGAAGTGCTTGGCCGGCAATTTGAAACAACCAAAAGAACTAAAAGATCTTGGGCTATATGTCACCGGCGGTGGTGCCCCTTCTGGACCTGCCCTGATTTGTTCGGACTTTGACATCGACCCTGCCCCTGGGTCAACCTGGATTCATCTTGGGCTTAATCAGACACAATCCCGATCTAACTCAATCCAACATCCTGACAAGGAGACTAGAT
Organism: Calotriton arnoldi; assembly: GCA_963921515.1. NCBI lineage: Eukaryota > Metazoa > Chordata > Amphibia > Caudata > Salamandridae > Calotriton > Calotriton arnoldi. The sequence goes on from CAWUFW010000852.1 coordinate 2,198,582, forward strand.
CATACCCAACGACTCTTCCCCTGGACTCCTTGGCTGAAGTCCTCTGGTGACCCAAGCACACACAACAATCAAAACTTTTCCAACTTAGGGGACGAGGCAAAACACCGTTGTCTACTGCCTTATATACTGCCATATACCCTTCACTTAAGCTAAGCTAGGCTAAGCTAAGCTGAGAAGTGCTGACCAACAAAGCTCCAACCCGCTGAGGCACCGAAAGTCTCTCACCAAAATTGCAAGGTCCCCAAAAGCTCAATCACTCAATCGAGCAGCAACATAGAGCTGCAACAAAGAAACAGAGACAGCAGGATAGAAATGAGGTCGGGGCAAGAAAGGCGGAGCATTACAAGTGTTATAAATAGTCGAAAAAAGAAAAATAAGATCCTCAAAGCACCGCCTAATGCATCCATCAGCAGCCAGGAAAACGCGGGAGCAACAGATTTGACGGCCAACTTGCAGCATGAAGTGCTAGTAGATTTGAATAGCGAAATCAATGGAGCTGCGTCACCATTTGCGAAAGCACCAAAAACAATCTACCAACCCAAAATCTACTCCAAATTTTCCTTCGTAAAAGACGCAGGGGCAGTGCTAAATTTCTCCAACAAAATACAAAGGGGACTCCCCTCCCCGTTAGACCCAGAAAAAATCCCTCAAAAAGGAATAGAGACAACAGTCATAACAGGCCTATCATCTGAGGCCATTCAGAGAAACAGCAATGGAAAACTGCAGTGCCAAGCTTTAAAAACAGATGGAGTTGAAGGAGGAACCTCTAGCCATGATCAAGTCCTAGATCGAGATCGAAAACAAGTAACCAATAACAAAGTTTGTAGGGTTCGGAAGGAGGACCCTATCATCAAAATGTTCGAAAACGGGAACAAAGATGCCAAGCAAATATTAGGAAACTTATTCATCACCAATTTCCGGGAAGCATCGAGTCTCCCACTGGAACCAGTCATAACGATCCGGACTTCCCTTCAATTAAAGCAAGAAAAAGAGGAGATAAATCCTGACGCAATAGCAACAGCTTCCATCTTTGACACATCTTCAGAAGGTAAAAAGGACACTATTACGATAGCTGGACTATCTACAAATACTGAGAAAGTAATGGACCCACAAAAGTCCCCAGGCGAATTACCTCTTTTTCATATTAGTTCGGATACGAAAACACAGAACCGCCAGTATCAGGAAAACGACCCATTGGCCACTATCTCCGATGCCCAAGGGTCGGAAGGATATCAATCTATTTCCACGCCCAAGACTTCTAACCGCAGAACAGAGATGATCGGTGCGGAACAAGAAGAGATTCCTAGTCTCCAAAAAAGCAATCTATCTTCTCTTACAGCGGAAGAATGGGAAAAAATGGTTACTACATATTCCATGGGAAAAGGTGACAGAAAATATCAAGACGCCGGGAACGCCACTAAGGACAAGACCGAGGACCCACCAACAGAAGAGAATAAATTATGGGAATCCCTATTAAACACCATGCAATTATCAACAAAAGCTATGGAAAATCACTCCGACAAGATGGATATCCAGTTAACCGTTCTTAATTGCCTAGCTATGCATGTCACAAGTATTGACAATAAACTCTCGGAATTGAACAATCTGATTAAGAGGGTTCAATCCGAAACGGCAATAAGCCCCCCAAGCTGCGCTTGTTATTCAATTATAGACAAACTTGCCACATTACCGGTAGTAATGGGAGACCTCCTAACTGATATAAAGAAAGCAAATAGCAATAAAAACAATGGATCTAAAAAAATAGAGGGCAAAAGAGATGGAGAAGGAGAAGGTAGCTCACCAGAAAGGGAACCTCACTTCAATTCAACAGAGGAGGCTTCGCACCAAGATAAACTAAAAACGCAAAGGAAAGCGCAAAACACACCATCCACCAAACAAGGAGTCACTTATGGGGCTGCACAACAAGAATTATTTCGGAATAAAGGCAATCTTGGGGGGAGCACGCCCACGGGGTCCGACCAAATAGGGCTCCTCGACAAATTTCAACAAGAAGAGCAGCATTCGTGCGGCCATGTTGAGCAGCACTGCAATTCAGACGAAGGGGACACACAGTTCTTCAAAAGGCAAACATCGAAACGACGACGCAAAATGAAGAGAAAAGGGAGGAACAAAATCTCCTCCATAAAATCCTTCTTCCAAATAGTGAGCAAAAGCCCACCGGGGGACCTTATAGAACAAAGCGAAATCCACGATACACCAACTCTGCAAGAGAAGCTGACAACTAGCAATGAACCCTGTCCAAGGAGAACTGAAGATGCAGGAAAACCATCCTCGTATGTATATAAGACAGCTTTGCAAGAAAGAGAGACCCCACAGGCCAAAGACCCGATAGTATCCAACTTAAGTAAAATGAATAAGGGAAAAACAGGGAAAACTACCCGTAACGGAGATGCTGGTAAGAAAATCTTGACTGAAAACAAACTCTCAGTAAATAAAAGCCCGACAGATCAACCTGCGGAGCGTACGAAAATGTCAAAAATTAGGGAAATCGGCACCCAGGAGTCCGCAGCAGAAAAAGCACTACAACGCCGTCAGAATCAGACGACATCAACTTTGAAATGGACAAAGCAAATCTGGTGGGATATGAGTTCCAACCAAGCCGAAATTTGCAGGGGAGTTAATTAGACTCTAGAATCGCATCATCTCAGAATATTTTTCGGCGGAACGAATCAAAAGCAATCCTATTTATTCCGGAGTTTAAATCAAAAGGGCGGGGAGATATTCTAAACAGAAGTAACATTCTTCAATTGCTAACCTCCATCAGTAATTTAACAGGCATTGTTACACAAGATCTGGACTCCGTAGAATTTGTACGACTTATACATCTATCAGAGCAAGAAATAACGAAAACTACTTGGACCACAGGGGAAATAGTGGAAAAAATATTAAAGGAGGACCACCAGTTAGAAGCATGGGGGATTCGTATAAAACGTGTTCACCAAACTGGTTACCCGGAGCCATTACTGCGAAATCACCATCAGCATAACGAACATTTTGTAAGAAGAATAAGGTCTGGTGCGCCCACAAAATCTGTGCTAAAAGGTGCCCGAAACACCACTGTGGAAATCACGGACAAAGTCATCCCGAGAGCTGGGGATAATTGCGAGATGGATACATCAAAAGACTGGTCTTGGTAGCTAAAGCCATTAACAATAGACACTCTGGCCTATTACAGATTACGGAACAACAAAAGAATGTCCCATATCTAAAGCTTTGCTCTTGGAACGTAAATGGCCTAGGATCTAAATCTACGAACGTAGACCTATTGATGTACTTCCAGCAGTTCGACTTAATCCTACTCCAAGAAACTTGGCTAGCAGAGCCATTCCATCTACAAGGCTATAAGTCGTACCATCTTCCAGCCAGCAGAAGCTCGAAGTCCGGGCACTTGAAAGGAGGCCTTACCATATATGCCTCAATAAAATCGGTTACCACAGCTAAAGAATTATTGAAGAAGAACGTATCAAATAACGGAATTAACGCAATGCAGATGGAGATAGCAGGCCCCAGACAAAACAAACAACAGTTAATTCTGGTTAACATCTATCTACACCCGAGTGGAAAGAAAACCGGTGCAAAATTTCTAGTGTCGGAACTAACGAGGTTCATTACTGAAGAGGCGACATCGAACTATATTGTCTCAGGAGACTTCAACATGTTACTCGCGGGGAAAGCTGGGAACGATCAGCTGGCTGAAGATCAACTTCTTGAATGGGGGATCCCACCCCAAAAAGAGTTTAAGTGGGGCAAACAAACCAAGGTATCTAAAGACTTACTGGTGGAGCTAACAAGTCTAGGAATGATAGCATCAAATGGTAGATTTCCTGGTCATCGCCCTCAATCAGCTACTTATCACAACTCAATGGCAAGTACAGCGATAGACTATACTTTCCTATCTCTTTCATTTCTTAAATCAGTTATTGATTTTAAGATCAGAATGCAAGAGTGCAGCGACCATTTGCCCCAGGAGCTTACACTTATGGCTCACGGAACAGAATTAACATTTCCAACTGAATCTCAAAACTTAACAGTAACATCAAATTTTAAGAGGATTAAATGCAAAACGGTTGACCCGGGAAAACTCTTGGAAGAGGCAAAAATCTGCTGGGAAGTTCACAAACTGCAAGATGGCGCCGGCATTAACAATTGGGAGAATTTCATAAAAAACTTAAGCTTAGCTAGCTCTAACTCAAGATCAACACAAGCAACACATGCTAATAAGGACGGCGAAGAAACATCCTGCGGGCATATAAACGATCAAAGAATACATCTTTCAACAAGCCAAAGCTGCAAATTAAGGCAAATTAAAAGGGAAATTAATAGATCAATTCTCAAACTGCGCCAGACGGGCCCGGACGTCGGCACACAGACAGAACTGAGGAAGTTAAAGTGTAGAAAAAATAAATTCATCTGGCAAGTGAAACAGGAATCTGCAGAGAAGATACGGGCCAAACTATTATATGATGTAAAAACTAACAACAGTGCCAGATTTTGGCACACAGTGAATAATTTAGACAATCCAAGGGCTCATAAAATCAACTCGTATTTAACAGAGGAATCCTGGGTAAAGTACCTGTTGCATCACTTTAACAAAGAAACAGGCGGAATTATTCAAGACACCGAAGCTATCAACTGTAGTCTGCAAGCCCAAAACCATCTAGATGTGGAGGCCCATCTTCCATGCACAACTAAACAGATCAAGAACCGAATTATGGGGGGGCATGGCCAAGCGCGGATCGAAGATGGCCGCGTAGTGTGAAGCTCCGTTAATCGTCCCTGCCCCGCGTCTATCCTGAGGAATGATCCGCTCCGTCTGAAGTCGGCCCCGTGTGTCGGAGGAGAAGCGGTCCCTAACCCGCCCGCCCCGGTTCACCTCGCAAGTCGGACGGGAGAGATATCCTCCCCGGAGAGTTGCTGCCTGCTGCCTGATTGAAAGCCGGGACCCACAGTAGCTGGGGACGCCGGATGAGGGGTCCGGCCGGACTGCCGTCATCGCGCGGTGGCGCCGCTTCCTGAAGGTGCCGCAGCGATTTCCTTGGAGTGGTGCAGCGGGGCAATAGCTGAGGCCCCTCTACGACAGCGGTTCCCGGAGGCCCGAGAATCAAATCCGGTTAGGCGGGAGGGCGCAGTTGTTGAAGCGGGCATAAAGCGTGACCGCCGCGAGTCTGCAAATGGCGGCGGCGCGCTTCTGACATTGGTGGTTACCGCTCTACTCGCCTCACCGGTGCCGGCAGTGGCTTGGAGTGACCCCGCAGTGGTCCAGAGGGGGCCGTGAGAGGGTTGGTGGCCTTCTGTCCTTCATCTTGGGACCAAGACAGCTCAATGCCAGTGAAGTTGTGGGAGATTCCCCAGAGGGTCAATGGAGGACGCGCTGCTGGGCGCATTAGCAGATAACGCCCTTGGTGCCCATGTCTACCTAGACGGCTGGTCCCCGGCATTACCGCAGCTATAGAAGACCAAATTGAGGGGCCCATCTCCCTGGTGGGAGCCGGAATTGGTGCTGGTTCTCCCGGTGCCCGAGCATTGAAATTGGTGTCCAGGTCGGTTGGCTCCACTGTTGTGTGCTGTGAGAGGCGGTGCTTCAGCCTGCCCCGAGTACCCAGGGCCAGCTGGGAGCATACTCTGGACATTGCAATGGAGCGTACCAAAGGCTCCGGGGCCCGTGGGATGAAACCGGTGCAGACCAACAAACTGGACCGATACACGGTCTCCAAGGACACGCAGCAGAACCGGCTGTCTAGAGATGCCACCCAAGGGAGCCTGGGGGAAGAGGAACAGGAACTCTCGCTTAAGGATGTTATGGAGGCTATTACTGGAGTCAAGACCTCGCTGGAGCACAAAATGGACACTATGGCGATTGACATTAACCTTATCAGGGCCGACTTGGAAAAATGAAAAAGTCAAGCAGGTAGAAATAACGACCTCCAGTCTCGTTGGCGATGTCACGCAGCTGCAAGGGGAGGTCCGTGAGCTCCAGGACTCTCGCAAGCTCGCGGACCTCAAGTTGGATGACTACGAAGGCCGTCTTCGGCGCAATAATCTCCGCATTCTAGGTGTTCCGGAGAAATCGGAGGGGCAATCCCCTGATCTATTTGTTGAAGACCTTATTCTCAAGCATCTGCAACCCAAAGGCCTTAGCAAATTCTTTGTTATTGAACGAGCTCACAGGGTCCCGGGCGGCCGTCCCAAACCGGGCGCTCCCCCGCGGCCCATGCTTGCTCGGGTCTTGAACTTTCGTGACAGAGATGTTATTCTCCAGAACTCCAGAGCGGGGGCTCCCCTTCGTTACGAAAATGCTGACATCTCCTTTTTTCCGGACTTCACACAGAGAGTGCAGAGGCAAAGGAGGTCATTCCTTTCCGTGAAGCACGACCTTAGAGAGAGGGGTCTGAAATACTCAATGCTGTTCCCGGCGCGCCTCCGGGTCGAGGCGGAGGGCAGAGCGTGGTTCTTCGACCAATCTGAAGCAGAGGCAGAATGGATTGAATATCGCGGAACGAAGAGTCCGATGGATCGCGGTGCCGGGGAGAATGCGGGCACCCGACCTGCTTGAGCTAGAGACTTGGCGGACGGCAGCCTTTGAACTGAGTATTGGGAATTTGAAGTGGGGTGGGCCTGGGGGGGTGGGGTATTTGCTTCTGATTGCTGGGGCCGGTAGATCCATATAGTTTTGAGTTACTTGTCTTCAAGAGGCCCTACATGTGACATGGATAGGGGTAGGGACACGGAGCACTCTACTTCCCCCCTTTTTCTTCCTTTTTGAATTCTTTTCTAGGGCGACAGGCACTCTGCAAGTTTTAGATGGGCAGTTTTAGGCCCAGAGTGCAGGGCAGCGGGGTGGGGGGTTGTTGGGCTGGGGTGTTTTGTTATGTTTTTATTGTATTCATTATCTCAGCAACGTCTATTGTGATTTTAGGAGGGGAAGTAGGCACACATATTGCACTCTCCGTAAAGGAGATGAAGAACATTTTCAATTGGTCATGGCTGCACGTGGGGGTGGTGGGATTAAATTGTTAAGCTGGAATGTCAATGGGTTGGGGGACAAGATAAAGCGCAGTGTTGTCCTCCAATACCTCAAGCGTCATGCCCCTGACGTTATTATGCTTCAAGAAACACATCTTATTGGGAATGCGTGTAAGGCCCTACATCGGGGGGGTTACAAATTGTTGGCACATGCAGGATTTACCTCTAGTTCGTGAGGGGTGGGTATCATGGTGAAGAAATCTTTTCCCCTTATGGTGAATAAGACCTGGACAGACGATCGAGGACGATACGTTGGGGTCTCGGGTGTATGGGAGGGTCAGTCTATCCCGTTGTTGTCGGTTTATGTGCCACCTGGCCTACAAGCCACAACCTTTGGGGATCTAGGGGCACTATTGTTGACCTTCCCAGAGGGTTTGTTAATGCTGGGAGGAGATCTGAACTCTGTTGTTTCGGGTGCACTGGACCGCCACCCTCCCCGTGCAGTTAGCTCCGCTTCTTGTTGGCTCCCCGACTTCCTTGATACTATGGGTTTGGTAGATGGTTGGCGGTCCTATCACCCGAACACAGTGCAACACACCTTTCACTCTGGGGCCCATGGGAGCCTATCACGTATTGACTACTTCCTTGTCCCCGCATCCCAAATTGCCCATATTCAGGAGGTAAAACATCTTGCTAGAGGCATCTCTGACCACTCGCCGGTTTGGCTACATATGGTCCCTAGCTATAGCCAGGTGGGGCGGGTGGCCCCCATTAACCCATGGTATTTCCGCAATCCTAAAATCCGTAAGGAACTCCTCGCGGCCATAGATAACTACTTTATCGATAATGAGGGTTCTGTGGAATCCCCGCAGATCCTGTGGGAAGCCTTCAAAACCGTGATACGGGGTCAGGCCCTTTCTTTAATTTCTGGGACGAGGAAGGAACGTGGTAGGGAAATGGAAGCCATTGAGACGGAGATTAGTCAACTGGAGGCAGACCTGACCTCAGGCGCCACATCCGAGAAACTTCACCACCTCGCTCTCAAACAGCGGGAATTTAGAGCGTTAGCTACAGACCAGGCAAAAGCCCTGGGGAGGGCAGTACAGGGGCGGTTATACGAGGTGGGAGACAAAGCCGGGAAACTGCTTACATGGTTGGACAAGAAGGAGTGGGCCAGCCGACTGATGCCCGAGCTCAATGGGCAGGGGCCCTTACGGATCCCCAAGACATTGTTGACAGGTTTGCTGCTCATTTCGGCACTGTCTACACCTCAGTGACTTCTTACTCTGTGGAGGACTCTCGTCAGATGTTAGCTGACATAACATTGCCCAGGCTGTCGGTTACTGACAGCGACTTCCTGGATAGTGCCATCTCCACTGAGGAGGTAGCGACAGCAATCAGATCCCTCAACTCAGGTAAAGCTACCGGTCCTAATGGGTTGCCGATCGAGCTCTATAAACTCAAACCAGACAGGCTGGCCCCTTATCTTAAGAGAATGTACGAAGATGCCAGAACCAATGGGTGCCTACCCAAAGACCAGAGGACGGCAACCATAATCACCATTCACAAGGAGGGGAAGCCCAAAGAGGAGTGTGGATCATACCGGCCGATCTCCCTTTTAAATTCAGAGCCTAAGATCCTGGCTAAACTGCTGGCCAACCGGCTGATCACGGTGATTGAGGCACTGGTCCATCCAGACCAATCGGGTTTTATTCCGCATCGGAATACGGCACTTAATCTTCGTAGAGTACACGGCGTTCTGGGTAGGGTCGCCTCCAACCTAGAGCCAGCTATTATAGTCTCTCTCGATGCCACCATGGCATTCGACACCATTGAGTGGCCGTATCTTTGGGCAGTGCTGGAGAAGATGGGGTTTGGCCCGGAATATATTCATTGGGTACAATTACTATATGCTCGGCCTCTTGCCCAAGTGGTAGTCAATAATAAGAAATCTGCAACCTTTGAGTTGAGTCGAGGGACCTGGCAGGGATGTCCACTGTCCCCCCTCCTGTTTGCTCTGGCACTGGAACCATTGGCGGCCTGGATCCACAGAGACCCAAGGATCCGGAGTATGCGTTGGTCGCCGGAATGGGAGGACCGCATCTCCCTCTACGCAGACGATATTCTGCTTTATCTGACATATCCGAGGCGGTCCTTAATTGTGGTCTTGGATATCCTCACTGCTTTCGGTCGATTTTCCGGTTATACGATTAACTGGAGTAAGTCCCTGCTTTTTGTGGTGGCGGGGGAGCCGCCGGTCCCACCGCAGGGGTGTCCAATACAAATACGCACTGACGGCTTCAAGTATCTGGGGATCTTTCTTTCCCTGGATCCTTCACTTCGTTATACCCAGAATTTACGTCCCCCTTTGCTCAGGCTGCGAAAAGACATACTTCACTGGAAGTCGCTTCCCCTTTCCCTACTGGGAAAGGCGGCCCTTTTTAAAATGATGTCTTTGCCCCGGTTTCTATATGTTTTACAGAACTCCTTAGACCCGGTCCCAGCTTCATATTTCAGGGAGGTAGAGGGCCTCCAGCGAGATCTATTGTGGGAGGGAAAGCCACGTATCGCTCTTGGTAAACTCTCCCTGAATTGGTATGATGGTGGTATTAGCCTCCCCGATATTAAAAAGTATTATTGGGCGACTCACCTAGCCTCCATCAACCACGGTACATACGCCCGACCCGAAGATCCAGGCTATAACATGGACAGATGGTTGCTTTCTGGTGGGAACTACAACAGAACCCTTTATTCCAGACCGCGATGTTTTTCACTTACAGGCCCCACCAAGCACTCAGTACATGTGTGGCACGCAGCCTCTAAGGGCCTGGGTTGGGATCGAAGACTTACACTTGTGACACCACTATCGGACTCGGAACAGCTGGGTAGCTTGTGGAAAAGTAAGGGGTTTGACAAATGGGACCTAATAGGCCTCTCACGCATTGGTGACCTATGGGACAAGACAGACGTTAAACCATTCTCGACACTGCAACAGCAGTTTGACTTGGCTGACTCGGAGTTCTTCCGCTACACACAGGTTAGGCACGCCCTGTGCTCCCGCTTGCAGCGTGGAACTGCTCCTCCCGAATCCTCCCCACTTGAAGATAGAGTTTTAGACAGTCACATCCCCGACAGTACTATATCGCTGATATACAAAAAACTCATCAATAACATGCCAGACCCTCTTCACGCACTTCGAGAGAAATGGTCCAAAGATGGTATTGAGATGGACGACGAGGAATGGCAGGATGCCGTTTCCTCGCCCAGAGTAGTTGCCATACCTGCTCGCCTCCGACTGGTCCAGCTTAAAATCCTCCATAGGGTGTATGTGACTGGACCTCAGCTGGTACGGATGGGGAGATTGGATGGGGGTGAGTGCAGACGGGGATGTGGTCAGGAGGCCACTTTTATGCATATAATTTGGGAATGCGAATCCATACAATTTTACTGGCGCCTCATACACGACACCATTAATGCAGTCTTGTCCACACATCTTCGACTAGAAGCCCGTAGATGCTTATTAAATATATGGGAGCCGAATGATCTTAATACCTACACGATACAGTGGGCTACTTTGGGGCTTATGATTGCCAAGAGAAATATTGCTCAGAGGTGGGGGGCGCTACTCCCGCCTACAGTGCGAGACTGGGAGACAGACTTGGACTGGTCAATGTTCCGGGAGAAAACAGTGTATGTGTCTCGAGGGTGCCCTAAGAAGTGGACTCGAATATGGGGTTGTGGAATGCATATCGGGGGGATATATGTCAACCTCCCCTAGCTACATGCAATGAAGATCCCCCTTCGCCCTAGACCTTCCGGACTATATTCTGTAATGATTCCTATTGCCTATTGTAGTCATGACGCCAGATTCATCCCTCCTCTGTAATGTGATTGTAATGCTGATGTTTGTTAATAAAAAGTATTTACAAAAAAAAAAGAAACAAATTATGAAAGGCAGGAAAGAGGGGGCCCTCGGGCCCAATGGAATACCACCAATCTTATATAAGCAGGACCCGAATTATTGGGCAGAGCAACTAAGAGCCCTCTTCAAAAACATTTTAAGAGTAGGAAAAATTCCAGATTCCTGGAAGGGCTCAATTATTTCCCCTATTTATAAAAAAGGCAGCAGGAATCAAGCAAAGAATTACAAGCTTATATCATTAATTGATATAGACCCCAAATACTTTGCGGGTCTCCTGCTGAAAGAACTCACTGAATGGGCATCAAAGAAAGGCTTAATCCCGATCAAACAGTCCGGCTTCCAAAAAAGCTCAGGGACAGCGACAAACATCCTTGCTCTTTCACTGTTAATAGACGCTACTATAAAAATTAAAAAGCCACTATTCGTCTGTTTTATCAACTACTCGTCGGCCTTTGACAGTATAGACAGGGGGAAACTTTGGGCCAAACTATCTGACTGGGATATAGACCTGAAACTCTTGAACCAATTGATTTCACTTAATTCGGAGACATGGGTTCAAATAAAACTAGGATCAGGTAACTGTCTATCAAGGAAAATAAGGACCACAAAGGGTATGAAGCAGGGATGCGTTCTTGCCTCGACTCTGTTCAACCTCTTTCTTTCTGACCTTTCAGCAGAGCTCAACATCTGTAACCATCATGCCCCAAACTTGGGAGGTTTAACATTGTCGAACTTATTTTATGCGGATGATCTGATACTGATAAGTAGAACCCCAGTTGGTTTGCAACATCTTATAAGTACCACAAGCAGTTTCTCAGACAAGAACGGGCTATCAATAAACTTAGAAAAATCAAAAGTGATGATACTCAACGGAACGGACAAAAAACACTATCTTCAATGGGAACTGCGAGGTCAACAGCTGGAGGTGGTCAAAGAATATAAATACTTGGGAATAACCTTCGATAGAAGGGGATCGTTCGGACAACAAAAAGCACTGATCAAAACAAGAGGGATCACACTGGCAGTGGCATTAAAAAACCTCAAGCAAAAAATAGCAGGTCCGAGTCTAACTCCTCTATTAGAAGTGCTTCGAGCAAAACTGCTACCATCTATCACTTATGGTAGTGAAAGTATGAGAGGGAGAGACGAGACAATCTTGGACAAAGTGGTGTCAAAAACAATACGTATAATATTTAACCTCCCACAGTACACATCGCCAGCACAACTAAGGCTAGAGTTTGGCCTCCAAAAACAGCAATTAGCACGTAAGGGTGCCTACACCAAATGCTGGCACAAGACAAAGGGAGCAGAGCAAGGCTCTCTGAATTCATATTTATGGAAGGAGCTGGAAAGGAAAAAAGACAGCCCTGCAATGATCCACCTCCAAACGGCAATAAGCTCTCTTGCCCTACAAGACCTCTGGGAACTTAATGGGCCTCATAAAATCTTTAAGAAGCTTGTAAATAAAATAGTAAAGCTACTATCTCTGGAGGAAGACAAGGCCACATTGACTAAGAGGGCTCACGGGTGGTTCGTTATTCAGAGTTACACAAGGTCTTTGTCACAAGCTTATCTGGGAACAGGGTTCTCAAGAAAAGTGAAGGAATCCTATTTGAAACTGAGGATGGGAATCCTACCTGTAAATCAGCACCTGCCACCTTGGAAACGTATAGAAACAAAAATAAACTGTAGAATCTGTGGCGATTTTAAAGAGGACGTCCTACATATACTGTGTAGCTGTAAAGCTCTAAACAAAGAGCGAAGACTTTTATTAAAACCACTCTGGAACCAAAGACGGATACGAACATGTAGGCAAGCACTAATAGCCAGCTTTGAGGGAAACAACACTCAGTTAGCATGTAGGCTGGTCCAATTCATGAATATAGCAAAAACCAGGTTAAATTTAACTACTAAGTGACGAATCAATCAAAGTAGGCTACAATCAAAAGATAGAATTAGCTGCATAACCTTTAATTCTCAAGTTCCGTCTAAAGTTTTATACGCAGACTATTTGTACCGCTACTGCAGACTTGTTACGTGCTTTAGGGTATAGAGAGCGGTGACCGACAACTGTTAATTCGGAATGTTCAGGTTCTTTTATTGTATTTTAAACTTCGCACAGAAATGGAACTTCATATGTATTTTAACGACTTTTAATCCAGTCTAATCGTAATTCATGCGTATTTTCAACATAGACTGTTTTTGAATGTAGTTTTCCTACTGCAAAGATTTTAATTAATCACACAATAAAGAATTTTGTACCTTTGTACCTTTACTGCTTTCAGTGTAGCTAGATGCACTTTACGAAGACCAGAGATGAGTGAGTCACCATAATCTAGCCTCGAAATAAACAGTGCCTGGACCACAGGTTTCAAGTCATACTGAGGAATTAATTGCCTGAGGCCCCAGAGCAGTCTCAGCTGGTGATGTGCACTTTTGGTCATGCCTGAGATTTACCTCTCGAGGTCTAGATGGTTGTCAAGGATAAGCCCAACAATTTGGCATCCTACACAATGGCTAAATTGCAGTACAGATGCAGGGTTGGGCTGGACAATAGGGCAATCAGGCAGTGTCCGAAGGGCTAGTTTGACAGGTCAGTGTGTGGACCATTGTATTGGCTGTTTGTGGGCCTGTTTATGGTCTGCTGGGCTAGTTTTTATTGTTGATTTCCCTAATATTAAAACAAACATTGCCTGCGCAAGCTCAAATCCCGGCAGTCTCCCAAACTTTGCAAAACACTTAGACAGCATGTCTTTACAAGTTCAAAACTGCCAATTTGCAAACAAGGGCTACTTTTTTTGCAATCGAATTTACTAATATGGGGTCACTTTTATTTTGGTGCCTGGGCCTATTTTCTGTCCCAGTCCAACCCTCTTCAGAGGAGTGAGGAATTCCAGACCCTTTTGGATAGGTAGGTTGGTTTTTTTGTACGATTAGAAGAAATTTAGTTTTAGTGGGATTGAGTTTCAAGTGGTGGACATCCAATTTTGAACCCAGTTGAGGGTGGAGGACAGAAAACAAGTGTCTTCAGGGGATGAAATCTTCAGATAAAACAAGGGTACTTGAGTGTACTTGAGTTGTTGCCTTTGATGTAATTCACAAGCCATGTTAAAAGGAGGGGTGTTCAACCATGGACTGGGAATGTTGGGAGATGGATATAAGTCCCCTTTTCAGGATGCTCTCTGTGTAAATGGTTCCCACTTAGATTCATTACTGCACGTACATTTATCTCATGCGGACGTGCAGCCCTCAGAAACAACATTAGAAATGCCTGGAAGTGGGAGCCGACTCTAACTGGAAGGAGGTCAGGGTTGAGATGCTTTGCCCCTGAAGTTCTTCTTCTAAACTCAATAACTTTTCATAAAACCTTGGTTGTTAACAATGCAAGGACACATTAAGGATATGTTCCCTTGTTTTGTCCTCTGCTGGCATGATGGGGGTTTGACTAATTACTGCACAGTTTTTTACAGACAATAGTTTTCCATTAATTAGTGTTACACAAAATCAATTACCTTAAATTTACTTACCATGAAGCTACCAACACAGCTGAGTTTCATCCTGCCGGCAAAACACTTTCTTTCACTATATATAGAATTTGCAGATTACAATAGCTTCTGCTATGGCTCGTTTTGGGGGATTGCTTTGTTTTCTTGATGTTGAAACAGAAACTAAATTAGTGCCAATCCAAACAAAGTGGCATCAACAATCTTAAAATGTCTGAAATGCATGTCACAACTACCCCTGGACACTATCAACAAGTTAACGCCGATGCATTATTTCTGCATGCTGTCAACTTTTGTGTTTTCACTGCATAATGGAAGATTGGGTGCTGAGCAAGCATTTAACATACATACTTGGAGAATGCTTTTCGTCAGGGTAAAGAGTTCATTTTAATATTAGTCCGATATGCAACCAACAGTAATCCTCGACACAGCTGCAAGGTGCCACAGCTGCAAGGTGCCTTATAACATAAATTAGAACAAGAGACACATTCAGCCAACCCTGAGTTTTATAGTGAACAACACGTTGCATTCCAGGATGTTAAATGGTAAAAGTGAAGTTCAAGTGTCAGAGTACAAAGTGCTGAGACAAATATAACACTACATTATATGCTGTCAACCAGCCTATATCATTATTATTAGTATTAATTTATATCTTAATTAACCGAAATTATCCGTTCGGGATTACAAGGCCTTCTAATGCCAGATGCTGCTTTCAAACGCCTGAAACGACACCTCTGACTGAAGTATTATTTCTCATTTATTTCACTCTCAAAATTCCTCTGTTAGAGACGCCTGCCACGTCCCATCAATGTGATGGGCCTTGAACAATGTCAGACGCGCTGTCATTAAAAGTAAATCACACAACATTTCTCATGTTATGTTTCCTTGAACACATATATTCCCTGCTTTTTCTTGTCACCGTCTACTGATATGAACATCAAGCGAGTCAGCTGCTAGCTGCTAAACCCCTCCTGTCAGCAGCTTTTAATCATATTAAGAAGGCATTAGAGCGTGTTTCGGTGCACACCGGAACACACCGGTGCTCCCCCAGCTGCACGGGCACCCCTCCCCCCACCCCCAATCCCTTCTGTACACGACGACGTCGCATTTAAAACCCGGGGATTTAATGAACGAGCTTCGCGTTTTAGTCTCTTCGGGAGTGTCGAGTCACAAAGCCAATAATATCTTTCTGTGTAGATGGGAAAATACTGCGAAACAGACTGTTCTCGGTTCCGGAGCTCCGCCTGAAAGAGCTCGCTCTGCGGCAACCCGAAGGCCTGAGGCAATCTATTAAGAACTCCGCATATTACCAATCCGAGAATCAACTGAGAAGCACATTCTTATTTTGGGCTAATCCTCTTAAAGATTGCACTAAGTAATGAAAGGGTTGGGAGAGAGAGGATTTGTTTTTTAACCCCGGCAGCGCATACACTGCTTGAGAAAATGCCACCCCTCCTCCCCCCGCCCTATTGCTTGCTTATAAAATAGAGCAATAAAATCAGGATTCCGCGGGCCCCTCCGGCGTCTGGGCCCCGGTGCCTCAGTCAACTCGGAAAGATATACTGAATCCAGGCTCTTTCAGTTTACCAATTTTTTTTTTCACCTTCAGAATCCAAACCTTACAGTAATGTATGATTTCCTTGCAAAGGTCGCTAAAGCAAGCTGGTATTCTTCAATCACGGGCACTCTGAAGAATATATTCAAAAGGTATCAGTTCAGGAAAGACAGGGCAATTTAGAGTAGGTCTGCCCTACAACAGTTCAGTGGAAGCAATTTGTCAGCCTTTAAACGCATGGCTACAGGTCGGGTTCTAGTTCAGGAGTTATGAGAGAAGGGTTTGTGAATTGCAGGGCCATGGTTTACAGCGTGTCCTCTTTTGTGTTGAATTATTTTCTCTTTTGTGTAGAATCATTTCTTCTGTACAATTGGTATTCTGTTCTCACAGCATCCGAAGAGAGCGCCTTGCTGGATGTAGCAGAAAGGTGCTCATTTCTCGACAAAACTACTATTTCCGCAGGGGCACTTTGAACTAGCTGGGGCAGAAAATAAAAGTATAACACTTGTCAACACCGATTACATGGTTTGTCTAAAATAAATGCCCATTGTAATGCCTTTATAGAAGTAACAAAGGCAACTTAAAGCGTATCAGTGACACACCAGGGCAGTAAACATCCATCTTCTGCAAAGGTTTTAATAACTTGCTTATTCCGTAGGAAACAAAGAACATTTTTAAGCAGGTGTACACCTGGCCCTGATTTACAAATGCATAGAAAGCTTTCAATATGTACCATACAAGGAGGTGAGGGTTGGAGTGGACACTCAAAGTGGCCATAGCAAAAATGCTCACACCAGTCACACACTACAGGAGGCTGCGACTTGAATGGGGCCATGGCGGCAAGGGTGGGCCATGGCAGGCCACTCTGCTCTGAATGCAGCCTTAAAGTCTGAACCCACTGGGAAATGCAAGAGTGTCAGAATGGCCAGTTCGGCCCTTAATGTCCTATGTTCATAATCTGCTGAGCATGACAAGAGGCCACGCGCAGCAGGGACTGTATAATGGACACAGGAATGTCACATGCCTTGGGTGTGCACTGAACTTGCAGTTCGTGGCTGCAGTCTGTGCATTGTGACGTGGGTAGTGTCACAGAGTTTATCCAATGGCTGAAGGCCCAGTAAGTACTCTTTCCTAGTCCCCATAGGCCATGACCTATCGTCAATCTGAGCAGAGTCGATGATTAAGCGCTTAGCCCAGTAAACACAGCCACAAGCACAGATCATGCCTGAACACCATGCCCTGAAAGCAATACATCTTTGTCAAAGCTGCAGTGCATGCTTCACGGGTACTGCGGGCAGCGATCAGAGTAAATTGAAAACTTCAAGAAATTCCCTGAAAACAAATTAGGTTAAGGGAATTTAATAAACTACATTATAAAAACATCATAGATATCATTGGGGAAAAACGTTGCTTAAAAGGATGTTATTGAGCGAATGCAAAAAGTGATAAAAAGCACTAGAATTCAACAGACCTAGTTAGGTGCGCATTCATAATTCCCACTATGAAGCTTTCGTAACACCACATACATCGAAGTGCTCATGTGTGATCTCAACAGTGAAGCAGGGCTTGCCTTGTTTTCCCTATCTTCCTGTGTGCACTATATGCAGGTCTGTCCTATGCTTGTGTCATAAGGCTATGGCCATGCTCTATACATTGGATTCTTAATGCCCTCTATGCTGTGGGCACCTGTGCATGATCAATAAATATTCCATCTGCACTTTACTTGCTGCTGCACCCTCTGCTCAGGGGCATGGATTCAGCCAAATATTTGTGCTACATGACACAGAATGTAGCGAAAACAGGGAATGACTTATGGTCCAACCTTTTGTGCACTACAAACATATGTTTCCGATGGCCATATACGTAGTGGGCAAATGGCATGGCTCTGTACATGCTCCATTCATGGCTTAGCAACATATCATGTAATGAGTGAACAATTCCAATGAATGAAGTGGGCATGGCTCATGGTTAAAGACCACAGTCTGCAAATGCTTCTTAAAGTACATGGCCAAAGGCCTCTCCAGTAATATGCGTAATTTCGGTGCACGGTTTGCCCCTACATTCACTCGTATTACAGATGCAAATGTTGGAGCAAAAAGGCCCTCCGGATGTACACTGATTAAGCATCACATATAAAGGGGCACACCTGAAATGAAGCATGTTCGAAGTCCCAAAGCCCTCCAAGCATCTCCCCACAGATGGATGCAGTGACACACTGCACCCTCATGCGGTAGGGATGTCGGTCCCCTCTCCAATGTTCTCTTTCAGAAGACTGGTCTGCTTTTCAGTGCTGCATTGTCCCCAGTGCAGACACAAGGTTACATCTGCATTGGTAACAGTGCATTCTGTACCTAATATGACACACTGCCGCTGTCTGTGCGTCATTCTCACACCAATTAAAGCTGCATCTAGTGCAGAACTTCATAGCGCAGCATTTTCCATAAGGTGACCGCAGGTGACTTCTCAGACTTTATGTGGGGATAAAATGCTGCAATTTCATTGGAAGCCTATTGATCTTAATCATATTCATCAGATGGTAAAGATACGTTTTTAGTCTGTGGGTAACTTCAAAGCGGAGGAATCCCATTGAGACTCTTCTAAAAGTGAAAAAGTTAAGACACCAAGAAAAGCATGCAAGTTGCACATGTCGTAAGCAAGGAAATCAGAGAGAAACTGAAAAGCAACACTTTAAAGAATTAAAAAAATCTTCTTTTAAGGCTGATCCTTCTAAAGCTCAGACTGTGTCAAAAAGAACAGGGAATTTGCTTTCTTATTGTCTTCTTCTGGAAATAAAGTTGACTTGGAGAGTTTTTCAGATTCCATCTGACCATATTTCGAATAAGAAGGATGCACAGAATAATGGCGAGTGCAATGGTTCCCCACATCAGAAGTATTTCAAGTTACTAAATCAAATGTAGATGTTAATTATATATTCAGTTCCACTAATGGTACCCATGCTTGGTCATGGATGTTGTGCCCTATCTTTCAAGTTGTCCAATATTTGGATGTCTGATTGCCAAAACCTACAGCAAAATATGAACAAATACACTATTGGCAAAATATAATATAACTACTATATTTTCGAATGTCACCATAACTCTAGTTTGGATCATCAATTAGTTATGACTATTATTTAAAATATGTAAAGATAAAGGCGTGATTTATATGTTGGCGGCAAGTGTACTCCATTGCAACAGTGACATACCACCAACACAATGGTCCACCCACCAAATCTATATTCAGGCAGACCATAGGTTTGGCTACGTTAGTAACTACTCCATCTTCGCCATAGTCAAATCTCTCCGACAACCCAACAGAGTAAGGGCCATTGGAGAGACAGCTGTATGTCCACCCACCCAATCAAGATGGGTGGACATATAGTCATTGTTTGACTGTCCAACAGTAAAATGCATACAATGCCCCACATCATGGGAGGTGGCTCCCATGGCGAGGGGAGCATTCCATTTTTTTGTTTTCAAAAAAGAAAATCCTGTTTTAGGATTTTCTTTTTGAAAAAAAAAAAAAGAAAACAGTTTGGTGCAGGGCTGCGTCATGCTGACTCAGCCTTGTACCAAACAGCGATATGCATTGACCGGAACCGCTGTGATGGTGGTTTCTGCCAGTGCATTAAAAAATAACTGCCTGCTTAACGGTCATTCATAAATTTGGCGGGCAGTCCCTCTGCCATGGACGGAGTAATTCACTCATGGTGGAACGACAGGCCATCTGTCAAAATATAAATCAGCCCTAATGTCTTTTGCCTAATTACACCATTTGTATTTTTTGTTAATTTAGTGGAAGGGGTTAGAGGGACAGAGATTTAATAGACACAACTCTTCAAAGGTTTGGCTTTCAGAGGTTTGGCCTTAAAAAGCAATTTGTGGTCTGGAAAAAAAACAATACTTCTTTGAACGGACAATTCAGAAAAGGTGTTTTAATAAGTAATGTGTACATTTGTCATTCTGTTAGCGTTATTTGTTAAAATTAATTTTGCAGTTTTATGCAACTACTCACCTGCTAACCATTTTCACATATAATGTTTTTTTTTTTAATAAACATGATCTTGTAAAACGTCAATTTGCAAGTTACGTTTCCATCAAATTAGGAGAAAAACTGTTAATTCTACATAGGGTTCACTTATTTCACACAAAAAAATATTTTAATGAATGGTAATTTTGTTAGATTTGCTATCACAAATTAAGTTTTTAAATTCTCACAAATGTTTACACATATCTTCATGAATAGTGAGAAAGTTTCATGCAAGAATTCTAGTTCTAATAACCTTAGATCTGAAGCAGTGTGATTTAACTTCTGAAAATCTGGTGTTGAAATGTATCTATTTATGCGTCTGCTTTTATAAAAAAAATAGAATAAAGCTGTATGACTGACTGACTGACTGGCTGACTTCTAAAGAACCAGACACTGATTCAGGCACTATTTTGATTGAGTATACAGTTACAAAGAAGAAATCCATGCGTTGCAGCATTTACTTGTTCATGGACAAACAAGACAAACCAAGGCACCAGTGATGAGAGTGCCCGGGAAATGCAGGTTTTGAAGAGGCCATGGGCATCCGAGAAGACTCTGCCCTCAACAATTCCTGGGCACTCCCAAGCCAACCTCCTTTTCCACAGTGGTAAGAGACAACAGGAATTTCCAGACATCTTCTTGAAAGAGAGGTAAGGCAGCTTCCAACTCTGTTATAATATTCCTCAGGATAAATTGGTGTCAGGCCAGTTTCACCTTTGCAATCTTGGCTGAGTATCATTAACGATTACTAGATACAGCAGAAAGTTCCTGCAATTCTCATTCAACTATACAGTGGTCTAATCCAGGAATGCATTGCCGATCCTATCTCTTTTCCCAAGTAGATGACTAGTTGCTTTATCAAGAAGCTTGAAAACCATCACAGAAAGGCGTCTGAATGACTATTAACACCAGGAGCATCCTAAAGATTATTTTCTGGACAGAAAGAAGGTAAAATGGTTGTGCTCAGTCACAAACCTGAAAGGTTTCAAAAACCGTGTGGCATTTAATCATTTCAAGATAGAAGGGGTGCATATCGTTTACACTCTTATTCTAGAAGTCAGGATGATATGAGTAGATATACAAGTTGCTAATCTGATGGGACATGTTTGGTCAGACATAATAGGTTAGATTGTTTGTAGTTCCTTCATTTTGTCTGTTCTTGGAGTGCATTGCCATTCATAGAAGAAGAGGAGGCCTGAAAGATATCTTATGAACTGACAGGAAAGGCATGGACTGGTGGGCGTTAATAAATGACTGTAAAAGGAGACAGCGGCTGCTGATAAATGACAGTGCCACATCAGATGGTCATTTCTCATGACACCTTGTCCTTGCAGAAAGCATAGGATTGTTTTCACATCCAAATGCAGAAACTTTTTTGTACTTTTGAGCAAAACCGAAACAGACAATCATTCCTTTGCTATTTGAAGAAAGGGATTTAGCTGCACCCCTTGTGCTAAGGGGTGACTTTGACCCTTCCTTTGCTCCGGGGAAATCTTTTAATGCTCGACTTGTTCTGAATTATTGCCTACTTAAGCAAGCCATTCAACCCCTCAATTATTCTTATACTATTTAGCACTTTCTCGCACAGATGGTGTTGCAGTGTCCTGCTTACCCAGGTGCAGTTTCATTATGCATCTCTTGAAGTGTCACCGACATTTTACTCAGTACTTATAAGTTATTTCAAGATCTTTTTCCTAAAAAGCCAAATTTCGCTCACAATTCTTGCTTTCCTTTCATCCTGATCCAACCTTTATTAAAGGAAAACAACCTACTTCCAATTAACAGCTCTCGCTAATGACCATTTAGGTTCAATGCGTTCAATGAGAAAACAGCAGTTTTAAAACTGATTGATTTCTTGAGTGCACAGAGCGTTCAGTGCGCCAGAGTTTGTATGTTATTAAACCATAGTATTTCTGAGTGTGCATTCATCAAAGCCAGGCCATGCATAGTGTTTTCGAATATTAAGTGCATTTCTAAGGCCCTCTGTGGCAGAGTGAATGCGATATCTCAGCTCTTTCAACTACAAGAGCCGGGCGAGTGCCTTTTACGCAGCTGCCATTTTGGGTCGGTGCGAGTAAGCTTGTTTTCCGCAGCGCCCGTGATCCGGTTTCAAAGTGAAAGGATTCATTTGTATCACTAGTCCCCTGGCGATTGGGGGGAGGGGGGTGAATGCTTAAATGTATTCAACCTTCACAAAGAGATGAAAACATCAATACCTTCATAAAGCCACTTTGATATGTATTGACTAAGGTTGTGCGGCGAATTCACATACATCATTGTTTATTTCACTGTGCTTTTTAATTCAGCACAAGATTTATAGAAACACTGATTCAATTTCCACAGAGGAGTGAGTGGTTGGCGCCGACGCCCCCCTCCCCCCAACACACTACCCCTTAGCTACGTTTTGGGAAAATTAAAAACATCAAATCTCTGGCTGGAGTGCAAATAAATTATAATGGAGAATTTGTCAGGTCGAGCGCTTTGGTGCTTGTAATGCTGTTCTTGCGGTAACGGATAATCACTTATGTAAGGGTGATGCTAATGTGTTCACCGCCGAGCCGGTGATTTACTGTACATCAGGTCAGAACTCTTCACACTTGGTTCAGTCTCAGACGCATTCTTACAGCTGCAGCCTAGCAATAGAACAAAAGCAAAGCAGCCAGGGCTCTGTTGAGTCACAGCAAAAGACCATGGAATTCGGGGGTCCGAGACATGCATCTGTCCTGTTTCTGAGGGAAATTATCTTCAAAATATTAAAAATACTAATAAACACGACATATAATTGTTTCAAACCAATGCAATAACTAAAAAATAGTCTATCCAGGTAACAGCTGAAATGATTTAAGGGAAGCTGTGTACTGTTACTTTTATTCCTCATAATTTGGTAATGATTGTGATGTATCCCAGCATTTTTATAAGATTGGTATATATATTTTTTTCGTTAATTATATGAAAAGGACATTTATTAATCCTAATTATATTGCCAAGGTGGTATTTTTTTTTTTTACTTTTAGATACTCTTCTGCTATTTAGAATATGAATACATATACAAACAATAGCTTACATTTGTTATAAGAGAATTTGGACGAATCATACACAGGAGCCATGGTGTAAAAAAATGCAAGTAAAAACTCTTGCATTTTGCTGTTTTGCTTCTTGGTCCCATCCTTGCAATTTTATATTTATAGTCATGCAAGCTGAGACATTCTTCCCATCATTTAGAGATGAGATGGGGGTTGGGGTTTATCCATTTCGAAAACATTCGAACTTCTGCTTTTAGGAACTTAGGGCCTCATTTATGAGAAGTTGCGCATCACTGCGTGAAAGCAGCGATGCGACACTTCTCACTGCGCCCTCCTTGCGACACCAATGATGCGTCATATTTACAGTATGACGCATCATGTCGCAAGGAATGACAGATACGTCAGTATTACTGACGTATCTGTCAAAGCAAAAGTGGCGCATTGCTGGAGTTGTGTCGGAAGCATGACGCAACTCCAGCAATGTTCCTTTCACATGGGGCAAGCCCCATATGAAAGGGCCTGCGTCACCCTTACACCTGCCATGAGGCAGGCGTAAGGTTTTGACGCATTGGCGTCCTAGAAGTGGCGCAGCAAAATCTCATAGATTTTGCTGCGCCACTCCTACGACCCTTTCTTGCGGGGGAACGCCCACCCTGCATACATTATACCTGACGCAGGTATAATGTAGCGCAGGGGTTTACAAAGTGACGCATCTGCCTAGATGCATCACTTCGCAAATATGGCGCAACATGGCGCATTATTTACGCCGCCACAGCGTCACAAAAAGTGACGCAATGGCGGCGTAAATGTGAGGCAGGCCTTCATAAATAAGGCCCTTTGTTTTAGTGGGCAGCTTTATAAAAAGGCGAATCAGAGCAAATACATGCAACTGGATGGATCACTACTAAAGAAGCAGATTTCCTGGTCACTTCAAATCCTGTGACTCCCTATTTTTACATACTCCCTAAAATACACAAAGAACAAAGACCTCCACCCGGGAGACCCATCATTTCAGGGATTGGCTCTATACTCGAGCCCCTGTCACAATTTGTGGATTTCTTCCTCAGACCGCTGGTAAGCGATATGCCCACATACCTGCAAGACACCAAGGATGTCCTTAGACAACTTACAGATGTGCCTTTTGAAGTCTCAACAGACTACTTGGTGTCGTTCGATGTGGAGTCTCTATACACCTGCATTCCACAAGACGAAACTTTAGAGACCATTGAGACCCTACTCTGAAGAAAAGAACTGGACACCATCACCCCGGTCGAATTTATTATGGACTGTGCACGGAGAGCAATGAAAGAGAACTTCTTTCGTTTTGAGGATACTCTCTATCTTCAGGTGTCAGGGACATCGATGGGCAGCACATTCGCGCAGGGCTTAGCTAACTTGTACATGCACACTTTTGAAGAGGGTCAGGTACTGTCTCAAAACAACCCTTTCAGAGCCCACATTCTTTTGTGGAATGGTATATTGATGATATCTTGGTCATCTGGCGAAGAGAGCTAGACACCATCCTCAATTTCCACCAGTGGTTGAACAACCAGAACGGGTTCCTGAAGTTCACTTTGGAATACAGCAAAACCAGTCTACCTTTTCTACACATTATGATCAATCCATCAGGAGAAGGCCTCGCAACAGAACTATACAAGAAACCAATGGTTCAAAATGCATTGTTATCATACAGCAGCTACCATCCAAAGTCTTTAGGAGACAATCTTCCTTTTGGACAGTTCCTACGCATTAGGAGTAACTGTTCATCCACAGAAAAATTTGTGGAACATGCAGAAACTCTGACCTCTCAACGAAAGGAAAGAGATTATCCATCTCTTCTGGTACGACAATCAGCGAAGAGGGCACAGAACAACAGAGAATCACTCATAGGGACCGCACCGCTTTAGGAACCAATTTCTAGACTAGCGTGTCAACACATTCTGCACTTTCTCCAATCAGATTAAGAAATCGATCTGTAAGAATTTTCAAATTCTAAACACAAGCAATACTTCCGTTGAAGTACCTCTATTTGCATTTAAGAGGAGCACCAACTTAAGGGACACATTGGTACACACTAGGCCCCCTGATAAAAAGAACTTGGATCAGGACACCCTATGTGGACTACCGGCTGTGAAGGGACATTATCCACGAGGCTCCTGCAGGGTATGCTCCCAAACAAGCCACACAACATCCATTGACATCGGCACTGATAGACAATAGGAATTGAAAGGACATACGAACTGTAACAGCGACAAACTGATTTACCTGGTCACATTCCCCTGTGGATTACGTTACGTTGGGATGACTACCCAGAAAATCAACACAAGGATTATGGAACATAAAAGTATGATACACTGTAAAAAACAGGCGACTAAGCTGACCAACCATTTTCTGGAGAAAAACCACACAACAGACGACCTGAAGTGGAAGGTCCTAGATCAGCCTTACATTCCATCACACATTACTGACACCACCAGCTTCTTATTTTTAAGAGAACAAAGATGGGTGTATAGGCTACACTGTGACACTGATGGACTCAATGATGATATTCCATGGACTTCGATCACTAAGAAATGATTATGACATAGAGTTCCATCTAGAGACAATTTCATATTCTTCACAACTTAGAGCAACTTGAATCAAGGAGCTAGCTACATACTACCCCAGTGCATTAGAACACTTACCAGTAACAATACTCTACCACCTCTTTTCATGAATAAGAACATAATAACCTACTTATGCCATAGAATGCACTTATAAATATTGTAACATCCTATACCATATAGTGTTTTAGATCTCATGTAATCTTTAAGACTTAGTTATACTCATGGAAACCCCTGAAATATTCATGAAATGAATAAGGCAAGGAACGATAATATACAAAAAAAGATCGTCTCTAACAAGAGCGGTCCTATTTGCCACTCAACATTTGAATGAGATGTTTTTAATGAACTTTTGTCGCCTTCTTCCAGTTTTATATGAGGCGCTTTGTACTGTCTAACACTTCTCTATGAATCGAGAGAGACACATCTATCATTTGATCACTAACTAGAACTACAATTCCCAGTATCTCGATCGCATCTGTGACACAGATCTGATGTCAAGATACCAGCGACCGTGAGACACACCCCTCATGTCTTCTCTAGATATGGCACCAATCGGCGGCATACGCTTTTCCTTCCTGCGTGAGACTACCGCGCCCGGAGTACCGACTGTGAGGTAAGGGGATCACCAGCAGTCAGATTATTTATATTGTCATATTTGACATTTTGCCAAATATTTGAAACAACTTTTTATTTTTGATAGTAACTGTCACCCAAATCGTGTACCAACATCCCTTTGTGTCAGTGCCCCCTCTAAACATAACACAGAGCCGTAGCAGCGCTCGCTCCGGCTGTCAACTGTGGCTTCCCTACTGCTGGCTGTGATGCGTGAGGCATACCAAGTCTGTACATTCCATGACATATTTAGAACGACTTTGTATTTTCAATATTAAGTGTCGTCCAAATCGTGTACCAACATACCTTTGTGTCTGTGCTCCCTTGAAACATAGCATACAGCTGTAGCAGCGCTCACTCTGGCTGTTAACAGCAGCTTCCGTACTGCTGACTGTGATGCGTGAAAGACACACAGATGATGGACGGAATGCAGAGCAAATCAAACATTCATCGCCAGTCAATAGATCTGGGTTAAATCCATTGTTCTTTTGCTAACCATGTTTAGACCCAGCCATATGCAAATCAGTCTTGAACCTGTGCCTCATGGGAAGAGTCCAGACCGAACTGCCAAGCCAGGTCCTTCCTGGACCGGAAACAAGCATCCTGGGACTGGATTCGGGTCATCACCCCTCATCAGCCAGGCTAGCTTGAATCCAGTGGTACAGTGAGCCCGGGACCCATGTCTGGGCATACCCGGCGCACTTAGGGCGAGAAAGCAAAAGACACACTTTAAATCCATTGTTCTTTTGCTCACGATGCCACCCCAGTTTAGACCAAGCCATATGCAAATCCTTCTTGACCCTGTGCCTCATGGGAACAGTCCAGACTGAACTGCCAAGCCAGGTCCTCCCTGGACTAGAAACAAGCATCCTGGGACCAGTTTCGGGGCAGCATTCTGAGCTGCATACCTGCAGCATCAGGGATCACCTCGCTATCACCTTGTTATTCGAGCCCTGACCAATTTTGGCACTCTTACTCCTGCCAACACTTATCTATTCAATAAAAGATGAGTCTATTAGCCGCATCATTGGAGGGAATACCGTCCCTTGACTACAAACCACTTAAATCTGTGGCCCTTCTACATATTGGATTTAGACATACCCAGGAGAACCGGACTTACTTACCTCCCATGCTGATTATTATAGACAGGAGAGCTCCTTACTCGTTTTTACGCTGATGCCGAAGAATATCCAGATGTGCTGGATTTGGACCTATTAGCCTAGCTCATTGTACTGTTCCGAATCCTAACTATAGTAGAGGACCCAGTTGGGCCTTCTGGTTTCTCAGAATTTTCAATATCTAGCCTTCTGTTCCTTTTTCCTAAAAATCAATAACTTGAAGAGACTTGACTACCCAAGGAAACCTATTTAGTGTGCCGTCATTGGTAGTCCCCTTAACCCCTTTTCACATATAATTGAAAGACATCACTGTGCCCTGAAGAAGGTTTTGGCCCCTCCATCGGCCCTTACCGAAACGCGTGTTGGCACTAGGTTTGGGTGCAACAGGAACATTTGTAATTCTTCTGAGGAATGAAGTATGAAGAAGACACCTCATTAATACTCAAATGAATGCAAAACAATAGTGCGCTTCTTATTATAGCCAACTGCCTTGAGACAAAGTAGATATGAGGCCTTTGGTCTGACTTTATGGACTGATGGAAATATTTTCCTTTATGTGAATTTGTTACAGCCATATGTGTAATTTCTGTCCTTATTCCTGTTGTCCATATTGATGTATCTATGAACTTTCGCCTTAAGTGGTTTGAATATAAATGTGGGATGAGTGAGCATGTTGATTTAAGTTTGAGTGATTGAGCATACATTTTGTGGGGTGAAAGAGAGTATATTATGGGGCAAAAAGAGTATAAAAGATAAAGAAAGAAAAAAAGAAGAATTTTGATTTACATTTTTGGCACACCTACCATTATATTTTTACTATTTATTATTATATATTATATTTTTGATATGATATTTGAATGATCCCATAAATTACATAAGGACTAATAATATTATCAAATGTATATTTCTTTGAACCCTCGATCCATGCCAGCTTTGGTTGAATGTATTAAATCATAGCGAGATATTTCCGTTTGTACATTAATTTTTTGGCAGGTGGCGATTTGTTCCCCCCTTCGGGTGGGTTCCTCCTTTCACAACTGAACTGCCAAGCCAGGTCCTCCCTGGACTGGAAACAAGCATCCTGGGACCGCCCCTCATCAGCCAAGCTAGTTTAAATTCAGTGGGACAGTGAGCCTGGGGCCCACGTCTGGGCATACCCGGCGCACTTAGGACGAGAAAGCAAAAGACACACTATAAATCCATCATTCCTTTGCTCACCATGCCACCCCAGTTTAGACCCAGCCATATGCAAATCAGTCTTGACCCTGTGCCTCATGGGAACAGTCCAGACCGAACTGCCAAGCCAGGTCCTCCCTTGACCGGAAACAAGCATCCTGGGACCGGTTTCGGGGCATTACCCCATATCAGACAGGCTAGCTTGAATCCAGTGGCACAGTGAGCCCGGGACCCATGTCTGGGCATACCTGGCGCACTTAGGGCGAGAAAGCAAAAGGCATTCCAAGTCTGTAGGTCATGCACCTACTGGAGGGTTCCTCTGGGTTGTAGTTTCATTTCAGTGCACTTAACACTATGGGCTTTCAAGCAAGGTGTAAATGTTATGACATAGTGCCGCCTTTCCCACATTTATCCATTTGACAAATACATTCGGGTGTACATGAGATGTAAAACACCACCAAAACAGACTATTCAAGCGTCCCTTTCCCCCCCTTATTTTCCTAACTTTTAATATACTAAAAACACCTCTTTCCCTTGTTAAGTGATTTGATCGTTTTTTGTAAATAATCATGTGAAAAATGAGAAAATAAGAGTGAGTGTATTACATTTTCTCACATATGTTTTCACAGAGTGGTTCCCCCTCCCTGAGCTGCTTGCCAGGTTAAGTTGAGGCTAATTTCCCACAATATACGGGTAAGACATGAAGATATATGTTTGTTTTCTTGTTTATATGCATCTACAGAGTTAACACACACTATTTTGCATGGCGCAGCAGTTAGACTGCTATGAATTGAACAAAGCAAGAGTGACAATGTCTATACTATTTATCTATGCTTTTTTGAGATTACTTTAACCAGTTTGTTTATGATTATATTGCTGCACAGGTACCTCCAGTGAATCCCCTGAGAAGAAAAAGATCACTGGTTTTGTATTTTCTCTTCCCCTTAATTTTTGCACCTCTTTCACTGTTTTTCATGATTGAAGTAATTGTGAACAAACTACTATAGCGAGCAGCAGCACACTTTGGTCCTGACGGAAGCCACGACACCTCTATCGAGGGTCAACATGCTGAAACATGTAGACCACTCCTTTTTTGTCACCAACTTGCAGGTATATGTTACCCCTGCTAGTGCTTTGGTTTTAATCCTGGCCCCAGGACATGCTAATAAAAGTATATTACGTACCTGGTACCAGTTTTATCTCACTTTTTCATTATTACTATATTTGTTTGAGCTGCGTATCTCACCCAACCTAGTTTTCCACTCATCATTGTTCTATTTAGTACGTTCGAAACTAGAAACAAAACATCCCTGAGCGCCTCCCTCTCAGAGGGGGGAGGGGTGTAGTCCATGGCGGGACTAGACTTTCCTGTCACGAGGAGAATCCCAATGATGATGCATGCCACCTATGGTGGGTGAGGGATTTTGTCCTAATAAAGGGACACCCCAAGGGACACTGAAGGCTCACGTTGGATGTTCTCTCTCTTCTTTGTGCTCATCTTCGACCCGAGGGTTTCAATAGTGTTACGGTGTGAGAGCGCTCCCTGGAACTGACATAGCTGAGTCACATGGGTTGTGATACCACCTGTCACGCGTTAGTCACGTGCCAGGGTCCCTGCCATAGTGTCTAAGGCTATGGGGTGTGTAAAATTGTAGCCCTACCTGTGTGCGCCGTGCTTCTGAGTCTAAGAGGGCATGCCGGGGCATGTTTCGACACGTGTCAGGGCCTTGTGTCAGTCTCACCACAGGGTGGGGCAGTAGAAACACACAGCCAGCCCTCAGACCAACGACATACCAACCCAAAGGGTTGGTCAAATGCTATTTAAAAAAAATCTTCATGCATCCCCTGTACAGCCTGGAGCAGCAAGGGTGTATCCAGCCTTAGAGCAAGGTATCTAAAAACTGCAAGTCATATAGGTCTTGATGAGGGAAACCTGTGTAAAGGTCAGATAAGTGTGGCCAGAATGCCCAAAGGGGGTTTCATACAACACATGACTAGACTGGAGCATGGAGGGTGCATCCCAACTTAGAGCAAGGCTTCTAAAAACTGTAAGTCAGAGCTGCCTTGACACGGTAAACGTATGTAAAGGTCAGATAAGTGTGTCCAGCACAAACCAGGGGACTACATGCTGCACATGACCAGACTGGGGCAAGGTGGGTGTATCCCAAATTGGAGCAAGGCATCTAAATACTGTAAGTCAGTGCTGCCTTGACTCAGAAGAACTGTGTAAAGGGTCGATAAGTACGACCAGCCTAATGCACAATCATGCAGATACTCCTTTTCTATAGGAGTTGCTATTGCTACCACCACCCTATTATATTTGCTGTCTTGCTTGTTAATGCATACTTCAAATAATAACCTTTCCACGTTAGTTTTTTTTGTGCTTTCACAGTAGCACACAGGTGATGCTAACTGAAACCCAAACCCTCAATACCTATTTCGATGCCCACCTCTCACCAAAGTCAGGCCTATGCATATTTAGCAAATGCCCCCATCCTATGTATAAAAATGCCTCCCCAAGCCCCCTTAACACACAAGCAGTTGCAGAAACAGCCACAAACCATCTATTATAAGTTTGAGGACCTTTGGGACACCATCATTCAAAATGGAGAAAAGGGTGGATCAGAATCGTAGTGTGCAAACTGATGCTGCAGCTCAACTGCTTCAGGTAAATAACTGGAGGGCATGTTTTATATTTACTATGTATTTTTGATAGGTATTTAAAGCAGTCTGTTTTTTTATTTTAATGTGTCTAATCCTGCACCATAATGCTAGAGGATGAGGGCAGCAAACGTGGTCGTAACCTCAAAGCCTTTACACCTCCTAGAAAACAATTTCCAGGGTGGGGTCTGTGGTTTTGTGAGGGGACCTGAGCATACAAATATACTAAGCAAACACAAGGAGATGATGGACGGAGCGCTGAAACTTTTCAGACAGTCACCCCATATAGCTGTGTCTGAACTGGGATGGCGAAGTGAGCTAAAGAACGATGATGGGTTCAACCCAGATCTGTGACTGGGGGTGAGTGTCTGAAAAGTTTCAGCGCTCCGTCCATCATCTCCTTGTGTTTGCTTTGTTTGCCCTAAGTTGGCAGGGTATGCCCAGACGTGGGTCCCTTGCTCACTTTGCCACTGGATTCAAGCTAGCCTGGCTGATGAGGGCTGTTAGCCCGAAACCAGTCCCAGGATGCTTGTTTCCGGTCCAGGGAAGACATGGCTTGGCAGTTTGGTCTGGACTGTTCCCATGAGGCACAGGGTCAAGACTGATTTGCATATAGCTATGTCTGAACTGGGGTGGCGAAGTGAGCTAAAGAACGATGATGGATTCAACCCAGATCTGTGACTGGGGGTGAGTGTCTGAAAAGTTTCAGCGCTCTGTCCATCATCTCCTTGTGTTTGCTTCATACAAATATACTAAACAGTTAACAAATAAAGAAAAAAACATTGCTTTCATAACTCACCCAAATTGCGTCCTATGTTTGTTGTCTCTGTGGTTTTATGATGTGGGTCCTGGGCCCTGAGTTGGTCTGGGTGCCTGGTGCTGCCTTGTCCTGTGTGGGGAATGCCATCCTCTGCATGGTATTTCTTCCACACAGAGGCCTCTTCAACCATGCGCTGCTCTGGGGTGACTGGTGATCACTTGTTGCCCTATCCTTTTCGGACCCGCTGGTCCCTTATGTTATGTTTCATATAGGTACCCCAATATAGGCTCAGGTAGCAACCAAACCTTTCACCTATATTTCCCCTGCCATTACACTACATAACTGTTCTTGGGACTGACCTTTTACCTAGTTACGGTACTGCTTACAGGATGTGGAGTTTTCCCTGAAAACTAGCCTCATTCATTATGCATGAGGATTCTTGGAAACTCAGCAGGACTACCATCTCCTGCATAATAACTATGTATAAGGGTCATTACTTCCGTCATCCTAAATCTGACATGACACAGCAAGGTAGATCCCCTGAGGGTACCACTTTGGGTATATAAACACCATATCTTTGCTGAGGCACAGGAGGAGAAAAAGGACTTCCATGCTGACACACTGACATAAGACGCTGAGGTTCCTGCATGCAGACACTCCAGCTCGCAGTGGTCTGACATCCCTCGTGGTGTATCCATCTCGAGACCAAGAGAGGGTCCCACAGTCTCTCACCTCAGGTAATGGGGTTGCCTTTATCCTAGAGGGATTCTTGGCTCTACACCTACATACATGCTAGGTACACTTAGGTACTTCTAGTTAGGGTTGCATTGTAGGAGTACGCATTATTACTGTAATGTACTTTTATACCTGCCTGTATTAATTGTTTTAGCAAAATGGTAAAAATCTACCATCCTTTTAGTCTGTTGGTGCTTATAGTCATTTATATCTGTTTCTGTCTTATGGTTGTTCCAGCACACCTTTTTTACACTAGAATGACGCTGGTTCAATAAATGCTTATTGAAAACGTCCCCACCGTTTATTCTGTGTATCTCTCTGAGACAAAGTGAGCACAAGTGACTGAGCGAAAAGTACTGTATTGTTTCCATGATCCCTGATGGGACAGAGTTGTCATGTTCGATGGTTGCCAAGAACTATTCTCTCCTTGGTAAGAGGGGTTTCTAGTGGCACTGTGAGCTAGCTAGTATACAGGCAAACATACCCGGTTGGGGTGTCTGGAATCAGTGTGGACACCAATCCCACAGTTTATGTTGTCTAAACGCGCAGATCCTATATAGGTTTATAGGAACTACACGACACTTAGTCCCATTCCAGCCCAGAGCATTATCTGGGGACTGTGCACCACGTGTTGAGTCATTAGAGCCCCTCTGGCCCCGTCGTCCTATTTCACCCCCCAGAGCACGCTGCAGACATGTGCTGCTCTGGTGGACTATGCACCATGTGTTGAGTCTTTTGAGCTCAGCAGGCCCCAGTCTTCCCATTTCCACCCCAGATCACATTGCAGCCAAGCGATGCTCTGGGGGCCTGTACACCATGTGTTGAGTCATCGGGGCCCTCTGGCCCCGTTATCTGATTTCACCCCCAGAGCATGCTTAATGCATGCAGTTCTCTGGGGGGCTGTGGGCTGCATAATGGCAGGTCATCCGGGAGCGCTGTCCCCTGCATGCTATTCCGATTCCCAGAGCCACCTTAACCTTGCACTGCTCTGGGGATCATGTAATGGTTGGTCCACAGGGCCCGCCAATCCCAGCATCCTATTCGTACCCCCCAGAGACCGCTGTAGCCATGCGGTGCTCTGGGGTCGGGTGCCAGGTGTTGCCGGTGGACCCATCGTGGCCATGCTGGAGGGCAAATGGCTTCGGGACTGGCATTCCACGTTCTAGGTGAAGGCCGACCCCGCCCGTGACGTCAGTGTTCTAAAACATCTACGTCACAGGGGCAGGGATGGCCTCTGCCAATGACGTGGAAGGCCGGCCCCCATTCACTCTGATGTTGGCTATGGCTGGCAGCGTAGGGGAACTCCATGCTGGTGTTTCTCTTCGTTTTGTGCGCTGTCGGATTTACAGCCCTGGGGTCCATTAGCAACACCCTGTCGTTGCAGGGAGTCCTAATTGTCTGCGGTGATGCCCTATTTCTTGCCTTGGGCTGCGTTAGCAACCCGGGGCTCTGCTAACGTGGCCCAATGGTGTAAATCAAATGTCACTTTATCAAAAAAAGAAGGGGGACTGGGAGCTGAAAAATGGTCCAGTGCCCATGCTCCCACATAAAGTATAAACCAAAACGAGGGGTCACTGCACCTAAAGGAAAAGAATCGGTCTAGGGTATAGATAGAAGAGTCCGCGAGACTCTTACTTGTTGCCCTCACACATCCCAAGGGATGTCATGCTTCATCATGAAGGAAGTGGCCCGATATGGGTCACCCGGGTCACTAATGACCACCTCTCAGCCTTCCATACTAAATGAAGAGTCGGTCACACGGTGAACAATACAAACCAATAACTGTTTATTCATATACACTCAGAGCGGAGCCCAGTCTGCCCAGTCGCTAGGAGTGCTGCAGAGGGACTGAAATCAACAAGCATAAAGATACATTATGTACGTTTCGTAACTGGGCTAAAACACGCCCATAGTGGAATTTTCCAGGCAGGTGCTGCTAAGCAATGGAAGACAAGAAAAAAACGGTCTCAGCACTCGTATCTTACACAAAGTTGCAAAGTCCAAGGTTGTTCCAGTCGGGCCCGTCACCAGACAAGTGGGAGAGGGCTCTATCTAGAGAGAAAGGTATGCGCTAATTTGAACAGTCTATTCATTAGTGAAGCAAATCCTAACATTGCAGAAACGAAACATAACGGAGGCCTTTTCTCAGAAATAGCAAAGGATTAATTTCAATCATGATTCAAAATGGCGCCCGAACAGAAAATGGTGCAGCGAGTGCTAACTTTGCATAGGCAATTCTTAAACATGAATATTTCTATTCTAACAATCATAGGGCGGTTGCTCCTTGTCGGGCTGGCACTGCAATGCCCTAAAGGGTCACCCGAAGGGTTACTTTTGTGGAGATATTTTAGAGAATTTTCGCCATATTATGTGTGCTCATAGGAGTGTGCGTTAGTGTAAAATTAAAGATGCTGAGTCAATTTAATAGGTGGAGTAAACAACCCGAAGTTTGGGGCTACTAAAGGGTTCTATTGGCCCTTGGTAGCCAGGCCAAGTGACACTTCGGGGGACCCCTAGGGCATTGCAGCGCCAGCCTGATGAGGAGCAACCGCCCTATGATGAAGCATGACATCCCTTGGGATGTGTGAGGGCAACAACTAAGAGCCTTGCTTATTCTTCTATATATACCCTAGACCTACTCTTTTCCTTTAGCAACAGTGAACCCTCGTTTTGGTTTGTAAATCAAAGGTCTGCATGGTACACAATCTTTGAAGCAGACATTTGATTTACAGCACTGTGTTACGTTAGCAGAGCCCCAGGGGTTGCTAACGCTGCCCAGAACTGTAAATCAAAATGTCTGCTGCAAAGAATGTGTACCATGCAGGTCACAAAGTGCATACAATGTTAATGGGTCAGAGGGTTACATTTTTTTTTCTCCCTAAGACACAGCCTTTTGTTACTTCAGTTTATAAGTTAAAATCCTAACATAGAAGGGTGAAATATTAACAGGCATCAAAGAACAACATATACACTGTTAAGTATAGATTTAAACATAGATAAATGTTGCAAAAAGGGTTCATATGGGTAGAAACCCATTCTTATTATTAAAACACAACCCCAGCTAGGGTGTTGCATTTTCAATTATGAGTTTGTGCTTTTCCAGACCAAGTACTCTTTAACTATACTATCTACCAGTAGGGATGACAGGTGGTTCCTACATCTTGTAGTCCTCTGGCATATGTAATATTTTCTATACGTTGATTTAAACATGTATGTTCGATTGGCCCTGTGTAATGTGTGTGATGCAAAGCGTTCTGACATTGTACATTGGTATGCGTGGCGATATTTAACTAATGAAAGACATCTGAAAGAAAGGGGTTGTGGAGACTTGAAGGACATTGTTAAAAGGTGAGGGAATCATGGGGTAGAGGTGGTCACCACTTCCCACGCAGTTGATTGGAGACGACAGCAAGCATTGTTGCCCCGGGCGACATCAGCACTATAAATCCAGCACTGCGTTGCACTGTCGCCCAAAGATAACTCTGCTGGTTAATGGAACCTTTGCAGAGAGATCAGAGTTTTGTCTAGCAGTAGTTTTTATAATCCAAAGTAGCGCAAGTGGTGCTAATGTGTCTGTTGCAAAGAACATGTACTGTGCAGGTCAAAATGTATGCATAATGTGGTTAATTCAGGGGGTTGCTCCTTTTGGTTGAGAGATCCTTTTGTTACTTGTAGTTTATAGGTTAAAATCCTAATATAGAGCAGTGTACTATTAACTGTCACAAAGACCTGTAACCATACTATAAGGCCTAGTTATCCTCCCCCCCCCCCATCTTTCATTATCCTAAGGTTGTAAAAAAGGGTTCCTCTTTTTCTGTATAAAGCTTTTTTATTTTGCTAGGGTTTATTTGGTGCGATTGAATTGCGTATATTATCTTGATACCCGGAGTGGATTGTAATCCTGTCTCTTGTGTATTACCCTGGCAAAATTATTTGCAAACTGTGAATGTATTTGTAGATGATGCGCTATGTTAAATGTGTATTAGCATTTTGTGAGGTAATTGCAACAAATGGTAATGCTTTGATTATTCGCGTTATTTTTAAAGCAAACCTGTCTGTACTACCCACAGAACTAACCGTGGGCAATGAACTCCGTCCCGCTAGCGGAGATTGCGGAGATTTGCTAACTACGCATTTCATTGAAAACACAGAATTCATGCAAAAACTCTGACTCTGCCACGTAGCGGAGTTAGCTATTACACACACAACCCTTTGCTAAAACAACTTTACCTTTACATGCTAAAAAAGCATATAACCAATTCACAAATGTGAGCTTTGAAAAATATCAAGCAATGAGAGAGGTGATGATTTTGGGGTCCCCCCTAACCTAGGGGAGGACCAAGCAGATGCCTTGAACACAAAGAGCATATCATGCTGAACGATTCGGTGGTGGTCCCATCCTCCTAGGACCACCCCAAGCAAAGTTATGGGCAAAAATACAATGCCAACCAAAGGCCCAGCAAAGCATTATGGGGCGGGATTCTAGAGTGCAGGGAATATTGCTATATTGTCATTTTCACTTTTGTGAGATGACTATATACATTTTAGTATGTAAAGGTAGATTTCTGTTTTATTAATTGGGATGAGATGGAACGGAGTTACGGAGCGGAGTTTTCACGGAGTATTTGTTCAACTCCGCAGAATTTCATGTAGTGTAACTTCGCCCACCCTTACACAGGACCAGCCTGAAATAACTCTGGCTCACGAGGAAACATTCGCCTTTCAGCAAGTTATAGATATTTAGGGGCAGATTTACAAGAAACGGATGCATCTCTGCGTTAGAGCAGAGATGAGTCAGTTTCCCTGCGCCTGCGTGTAAAACCCTTGCGACACCATCGATGCGTCGTATTTACAATACAGCGCACCATGGCGCAAGGATTGACAGATGCGTCAGAAATTCTTGCTGGAGTTGTGTCACAAGCATAACGCAACTCCAGCAATGCATGGGGAGGCCTATAAGTATTGTGCTACGTCACTCCTTACTCCTGCTCCAAGCAGCCGTAAGGTTTTGGCGCAGTGGCGTCCTAGAAGTGGTGCAGTGAAATCTTGTAGCTATCACTGCATCACTTCTATGAGGCTTTCCTGCGTGGGAACGCCCACCCTGCATACATTATACTTGACCCAGGTATAATGTAGCGCAGGGCTTTACAATTCCTTTACAACGTGACGCATCTCCCTAGATGGGTCACATTTTAAATGGGCCGCAACGTGACGCATTGTTTACGACGGCGCAAAAGTGACGCAAGGGGCTTGTAAATCTTTTCCCTGGACTTCTATAGTTCAGAGCCCTTTGCTAACAGCTGTGCCTCACCACATCAGTTTTTCTAATTGCTTTCTTGTGTATGTGTGTTTTATACAGGTTATGACATAGAGGTTCAAGTGGCAGTCGAACCAATCAGCAAATCCTAGAGACTCAAGACGTCCTGATCAGCATACAAACTTATCCAGCTCTTACAGGTACATATAATGGACCCTGATGTAAATGTGTAATCATTAGGCCCTGCCAGTCCAAAAACCCGTAGAGGGCCTATAGGAGGTATGTCCTCAGAGAGCAGTCCAAGTCCTTGTACTCTACTGTAAAAATGTGGCATTTATTTATTTTTCTTTACAGTTCCCATGGAGGTGTACAAGGACAGCATACCTCCATAAAAGGTTGAACTGCGAGTAAAAAGGTGGTCCAAAAAAGGAAGTCTTCAGTGTCTAAAGATGGTCCTCACATTAAGGAAGGGACGCCGCAAAGGAGCAAAGCAATTGTGTTTTACAAAATGCAGAGTCAAAAGTCTTTTTCTCTCAAGCAGCTTGTTCCCCCAACATATAGTAAGGGGTATAAAATGTGCTGTAGAAGTTAGCCAGGATTGGGGTGGGACGTGCTTGGGGGACTGTAAACAGCTGTACCCTCTCTTCTATGTATTATTTTTTTTCTAATTAATATTTTTATGTTTACATTGTAGAGCCGTCACAAAAGATCTCTGAAGATGGCCCTCGTAAGGTTAAGAGGATGTGGATGACATTAAAGGAAATAGCCAATACCCTTCAAAATTGCCAGACATCAGCATCCGGTGAGAGCGGCACTGTGTGTCAGAACACACCAAGCATTGGCTCTGCAAATAACTGTCCTAGAACAGGTACTGACTTTAACCCACACAGCGCTTTACAAGTAAAACCTACAACCAGTGCATTGATCACTACCACAGGAATTCTATATTTGCCTAGTCTTGGAGACCCCAAAGGGTGGCCACTCCCAGCCCGCAAAACACAGCCCCAGGGGCTGTGTAAAACCATTGAAGGGGATTTCAAGCTATGCAAAAAAGCAAAAGTGAATCACCTTTCCTTAAAGAATCTGAAGAAGAAGCCGGTGATCACTGAGGTGCAATCAATTCCTTTATACCTATCCTTAAAAAATATCTATACGCAACAGACTATCAGGCAAGCCTTTGAGATACAAGTAAAACCTGCAACCAGTACATTGATCACTCCTGCAGGAACTTCATTTCTGCCTACATTTCTGCCTACACAAAAAAAAAAAGTGAATCGCCTTTCCTTAAAGAATCTGAAGAAGAAGCCGGCAGCCCCTGAGGTACAATCAGATCCTTTAGAGATTCCTTTAAAAATACCCTTACACCTTAGGCATGTACCGATAATCCACAGGCCTCTATGTGTTCAAAGTCTGAGGTATCGAATGTAGATGTGCTCGCCAGAGGTCAGTCCTCAAACCTTTCTATAACAATTCCGCATATTCTTTGGGACTCAAGGCTTGAAAATGATCACCCCATAGAGGACCCTTAGTCTGCGTGTATAGGGCTTCTCAAGGCACTGATCGGTGTGGAGGAGAGTTGTGAAACGACTGCCGAAGCCACACACAGTGGTCCTTCAAGTGTAGATCACCAGAGGCAGCAGTCATCTGTTCAGCAATCATCTGTTCTCAGTCGTGGAGGTTCCTACACGTCTGCTGCCCTGACCTACTATGACCAGCATTTAAGCTCCCCATACCCCATACCCCATGTCCCCTGTTACACCACCTGGAGCTTACGATCCCACCAGCCCCGTCAAGTGTGAATATGTCATCATCCACCTCAACATACCCCAACAGTATTACAGGTTGGAACAGGTGTCAAAATCAGAGTTTTGAATCAACGTCTAGAGGGGAACTGACCTCTGGAGCACCTGGGTGCTCACATTGGGACCCTGTTTTTTTGATCCCCCAAAATCCTGACCTTTAGAAAGGTGTTAGAGGGTGTAACCAGAGAACTTTAATAGGTGTCTTAGTGGTAATATACAGCTCAATCCACCGCCCTCCGCTAATGCACCCGAATATGATGTTTTGGCCCATAAAACTGAATTAGGGACATAAATCAAAGACATACAACAGGCTGTCAGAAAGCTAAAATCCAAGATGGACTATAAGACCTTAACACTGTGGAAGGCGGAAAGCCAGAGCAGATCTCTGAAGGATACCCAAAGGGAGATAATTCAGAGGTTGGAAAGATGTAGATGAGAGGTATTACAAGCTTGCGAATAAGTCGCTGCAGACATAGGGTCTGCACCCGCAAGACTAGGCTTTTTCAATTCCTAAAAAGTGACAGTTCCACATTTAGTAATAAAGCTGTCCAGAGTTCAAAATATAAAAAGAAGGTCCAAGATATACTCACTAAAGCCCTTCAGTTCTTACGAATTCTCAAGAACAAAAATCAGTTAGACCCCCACAACCAAGGCCTAAAAGTTCCATACAAAATGACAGTGCCATCTAAATCCAACCCTGTTAGGCCTCAAAACACAGATTTAGGAGAGAACCTCATGAGGTCCAGATGTGGTCATGGGGTCAATTTGAGAGACTAGAATACCCTGGACACCAAGAAGTTTCCACTGATGGGTCTGTAGTGGGGGAATCTGCGAGTACCCCATTTGCAAATACATCAGCGTTAGTTCAAAAAGGCTGTGGGGAGTTGCCTAAAATAGGTTGGATTGTAAGAAACAAAAGTGTAGTAATAGCGCTAAGCAGTGCAGGCTTTTTAATAAGTAAATTAAAGAAAGCCAGAATATGTGTTACACGGAGGCTTAAAAATACACCTGCGCAGAACCATAGTCAGCCCTCCCAAAATGATTCACCCGAGATCTCATCATCCAGCACCATCTGAGGTTTCGGATCCTGTGTTTTTAGAGAGCATTAGAAGGTACAGGCATTAGAGAGATTTAACGCTGCAAAGCATTACGAATAATTCAGTTTTGTTAACCTAGATCGCATAAACTTCTCTGATAATGGGGTTTTAGCTAGCCTTCAGGCCATGCAAACTCTCATAGAGTGTTTGTTACATGATGTGGTGCCTAATGATTTCTTCCAACTACGCTTTCAGGGGCAGGGCATTAACACCACATTGTTCACCAGACGAACACCCCGCAATGTCTTTGACGCTGTGGAAGTTCTAGAATACCTCTCTAGTCTTTTACAGAGTAAGGCTGAAATAGTCACCTATGGGACCTTCAGAATCATAGTCCTCATTGTTCGTGGCCATGAGGAGGGTGTTTCCAGAC
Organism: Calotriton arnoldi; assembly: GCA_963921515.1. Taxonomy (NCBI): domain Eukaryota; kingdom Metazoa; phylum Chordata; class Amphibia; order Caudata; family Salamandridae; genus Calotriton; species Calotriton arnoldi. Next base: position 2,239,795 of record CAWUFW010000852.1, read on the forward strand.
CATTAAAGAGTATCTTGTACAGTAAAATCATTGGAAAGACACAACGTTGGTTACTCAACTTTAACAACGGAACGCCAAACACATTTTTGGGGGGTTACTGTTGCATCATAGCACCCCGATGATGTCATTATGTCTAGAGCAGCAGAAGCCCATTAGGCACTTGAAATACCTCACAACAGACTGGTAGGCTTTCGGGACCTAGGACTGTTTGAGAACTATTTTGCCGTTAGAGTGAAAGTTCTTTAACACCACAGTTCTTGGAAGTGCTTCACAACCAGATATCTTGTGAGAAACAAGACTGTTTATGTTCTCTACCATGAAAATCACTTTTATGGCATCTTGAACCTGAAGGGTTTTCTAGGAGCAAAGTACGTGTGTGCCCATTGTGACCACATCTACAAAATGCAGTCAAATCACCAGTGTGAAATGCACTGTAAAATGTGTCAAAGGGACGGTTGCGTCGTAGTCACGGCTCGGAAGGTGAGATGTCGCAACTGTAATATGTTTTGTCGCTCACAAAACTGTTTGAGCATACTCAACAGGGTGGTACGGTGTATCCTTAAAACAGATTGTGTAGGGTGCGGGCAATACATGGCCAAAGATCACAAATGCAAAGGTATGAAATGTCCCAGGTGTAAGGCGTCTTTTCAGGTGGGGACAGAACACATGTCTTACATTATTAAAGGGAGGCCGCAGACCAAAACCGAAGACTACATAGTGTTTGATATAGCGTGTACACAAGAGTTGGGTGTACACCAACCTAACTATATCTACACTCATCATCTAACTTCCGATGGCAACTGGGAGTTGAAGGCCGCTCATGCGTGAATGATTTCCTCAGCACTTTCATACAACCAAAATTCAAAGAGTATACCCTGATGGCTCATAACTCAAAAGCTTATGACTCATTTTATTTTGCAAAACATGATTTGAGAAAAGATGCCCGTAGAACTTATCACACAGGGCTCCAAACTGATGCTGCTAACTGCTGGACGTTTACAAATAATGTTCATAGACACCCTCAATTTTCTACCCATGAAATTGAGCAAGTTACCAAAAGCCTTTGGTTTTCCGGTCTGTAAAGGTTATTCTCCCTACTTTGTTAACACCTGGTTGAATCAGAATTATGAGGGGCCCATGCCACTGCCCGACAGCTACAGTGTTGAGTATATGATGCTGGTGGAGAAAGAGAGTTTTCTATAATGGCATGGTGAAAACTATGAAAATAAGTTTAATTTTCAATCAGAGTTGAACGCTTACTGTCAAGCGGATGTAACGATCTTGCAAAAAGCCTGCAATCTCTTCAGTGATTTTGTGGTGGAGATGACTAAACAGGAAAAGGTTTTGAAACCCAACACCCCCAAGATGACAAAATCCATAGAGTACATAGACCCTTTTCAAAACATTACGTTGGCTTCTATGTGTATGTCTGCCTACAAGCATATGTTTTTAAAACCTGAAAACATAGCTCTTGTACCGCCAGACCTCTATAACGGTAAATAGAAACGTTATTCAACACTCTCTATCCAATGGCTCATGTAAGTCTCTGATAAGGAAAACATTTTCATTCAACATGCCTTACAGGGTGGTGAATACTGTTTGGTCCTAATTACCTAGATGGGTAAGCCGTAATTATCAGTCTGCTAATGGCGTTTGAATACAATGGATTCTTTTACCATAGTTGTCTGCTTTGTTACAAACCCCATGTGTTGTTGGGTGCCAAGTTTGAACACTTACACATGCATACTCTGTTGAAGGCTCAATATGTAAATAAAGCTGCAGCTTTGTAAGCCCGGCAATGCCTTACTTGGAGGACCTACAAAAGCTATACAACTGTAGAGGAGCATGGGCGGTAGTGAGAATTTTTTATTTTTTTATTTCACCAGTCTGTACCCGCTTGTGAACAAGCTGAAGTTATACCCCTTAGGCCACCCCACCATCACATATAGGGACTTTAAACACAGAGACAAATAAAATACTTTTGGTTCATTATATGCCTAATCTATCCACCCTGGGGGCTTAACATTCCCATTCTACCGTAGTCAATGGTAAGCTAATGTTGCCACTATGTTGAACATGTGCTGAAAGTAAACAAAATAGCGAGTGTACACACACTGACGTGCAAAGGGTGCTGGCAGGGACATAGTGTAGCACAGAGGCACAAAAGGCTCTGGAAAAAGGGTACCAACTTGGTAAAATACTGAAAAATTTGAACTTCACAAGGACTACAACCCGGCTCTTTTCTAAGTATATTAACTTATTTCTCAGAGACACGCAGGAGGCATCTGGGTATCCATAATGGTGCATTAATGAACCCTTTAAGCAAAAGTACATTGATGATTACCAAGCTCACAAGGGTATAAACTTGAGACCCGAGTTCATTCGTCCAGCGTACAAACTTGTCAAACACAACCATCATCATGGATCCATGCAAACTGTTTAAGTACCTTTTTGCACCCTGTTATGATGTGCCCAGCTGCGAGTTTATCAATGATAACACCGCAGCTCTGTGTTGGAAATACACAAAAGAGTACCCCACAATGTGTAACAATATAAACATCTTCATAGCTTGTTTCACAACAACTCACGCTTGTTTAGAGCTTTACAATGTGATTAATAAACTTCAGGACAAGTTATTTTTGTGAGTAAAGTAGGGGATGAAGACCCTCCAAAAGGTGATTATCTAGGCGATCTGACTGGCAAACTTGAAAAGGACGAGTATATCATTGAATTTACCTCATCAGGTCCCAGAACCTATTTGTACAAAGCCAATAACAACAAAGGGTGTATGAAAGTCAAAAGCATCACTTTAAATGTTAGCAACACCCTCAAAATCAATTTTGACAACAGTCTGAAGGATCTGGTGAACAAATACTGTGCATGGAGCGACCATGAAAGTGATAAATCAATAATTGTAAATCAGCCTAGCATAGTCCGATCAAAAACAAAGTGGGAAATTACACCTCAGCCCTTACAAAAAACCTTATGCATCATGTTTGATAAACGGGTTTGACTGAGCACTACAAAACCCTACCATACAGTTATTAATGCTGCATTAGAACGCCAAATCCACACCACTATGGACACCAGATTGCAACATTCCTTTTTCTGCATTTTAGCAGTCCCTTCAAATTGCGGTAAAAGTTATTTTATAAACAAGCTATTAGAAAATGCACCAGGGGTTTTATCCTAAACCCCTAACAATATTGTATGGCTTTATTCATGCTGGCAAAATCTTTATACTGAACTATCCCTAAGGATCCCACACATCAAATTTATAGAAGGCATACCTAGTGATCTCAACGACGACGCATTGTTGCCTAAGGACCTTGTACACATTGTGATTGTAGATGACCTTATGCGCGAAGGTGGGGATCAGCCTGAGATAGAGAAAGCTTTTACTCAATATTCACACCACCGTAATCTAAGCATATGCTATATTGTGCAGAACTTGTTTTACAGGGGTAAAAGCAGTCGATCTATAGCTCTCAATTCCTCATACCTTGTTTTATTTAAAACCGCCCGTGAAAAACAACAGATATATATATCATAGCTAAACAGATGTACCTAGGGAACACAGGGCCCGATTCACAAAAGTAATCTGAGACAAAATCCTAACTTTACAACTTTTGGTATTCACAAAGGGCATTTAGGAGTAGTAAAGTTAGGATTTTGTCTCAGTTAAACTTAAGTTTTGGTCTTAAGTTTAACTTAAGACCAAAACGTAGGTTTAACTGAGACAAAATCCTAACTTTACGACTTTCGGTATTCACAAAGGGCATTTAGGAGTAGTAAAGTTAGAATTTTGTCTCAGTTAAACTTAAGTTTTACTTAAGTTAGACTTAAGACCAAAACTTAAGTTTAACTGAGACAAAATACTAACTTTACTGCTCCTAAATGCCCTTTGTGAATACCGAAAGTCGTAAAGTTAGGATTTTGTCTCAGATTACTTTTGTGAATCGGGCCCACACAGTTTTTCTTGGAAGCCTTTAACGATGCTACCAAGAAACAACATGGGTACTTACTGGCAGAGTTAAAACTCAATACTCTAGAGGACTACAGACTGCGTGCGGGTACTTTCCCACCTAATCTCCTCGTCGCTTACAAACCTAAAACCAGATCCAAAGCCTATAAAAAAGAATCATTAAAAAGCCTGTCATAACCTTTACATTCTAAACCTTATAATATAAGGTGCTGACCATGCCTGCCCATCTATAACGTAATCTAGTCCTACTAAAAATGCTAGTCACAGCTAGCCCCCAACAAAGACAAGCCGTACTGTGTGTGGCTTCGGATGATTTAGTAGGTGTCATTTCAGAAATCGCCCTAAACAACCTAAAAGGGAATGTCCCTATATCAGAGCCTCAGTTCAGAGTGTTAAAGAAGAAGCGCCACCTTATCAAGAAGCTCAGTAATAAAAGGGCGTCCCTCATTCCTAAGAAGAAACTGGTAAAGCAGTCGGGTGGATTTATAGGTTCTTTGTTGGGCATAGCTATACCTTTAATTACAAGCCTCCTAACTGGCCAGTGATGACTCATGCCCAGAAACTGTACTTGGTTCCTCGCCACCAGCTGGAACAGTTGGGGCTGTCTACGGGCAATGCCTGGGATATAAGGAAAAATGAGACTCTGCATCTGGATGCTGAGATTAAGGACATTTTGAACCGTACTGATTTAAAACCTCACAACAAAGCCCGTCTTTACTCCAGCACTCTTCAAACGATTTACACTATGATAAGCAGTGGAAAACTGAAAAAAACAAGCTGACTCTATATAAACCTAACTCCACCAACACCGGCAGCGCCTCAAGAACAGACTCCGACCTCAGGCATTTTTGTTGAAGAACTTTAAAAAAATATAGGTCAAAGTTACCGGGGCCAGCGCAAATGCTGTTGAGTAAAATGGCCACTTCTAATTACCTGACCTCGTGGAATGAGTGGGGTGAATTCCTCTACAAAAGGCAGCCGATTGTTGGGTCCCACATGTACGACCTAGTCAAAGGTCTCGCACGCACCAAACCCCTATCGCACCAGAATACTCCTAGAGGCTGGGATCAGTTTCTGCGAGCCTCTGCGGAACTCAACATCGCTTCGATGCTTGTGGGTAATGGCGACCACAGATGCCTGCTTGAAAGTTTGAAGTCCCGCTTCCCTCCATCACCAGCAGCCTCCAGTGTTCTGCATCTATTCCCCTCTTGGAGCACCCCGGCTACGTCTGTGGAACCTAGAAAAAAGACATTGATCAAGCCGCACCCTTGGATCACCGCCTGATGTTTGTGCAGACTTTTTGATCATTTGTATAGTCGTTCCATTGTTTGTGTGTATAGTTTTCCAATGGCTAACATATGTGCCTGATTTTTCTTCTTATACTTCTATAGTAAGTCTATCATCATCATACAGGTACTGAAAACTGATTGCAATAAACACTTTTAAGTTTTCAACCTGATTCTTTCATCTTTTAAAGCATTTTAATTATGGTGTGGGTGTCAGAATAAAAAAATGTGGAGTCTGAATTCATGTTTTAAATTTCTTTATTTTAGACAGGAGCCATTACACATACATGCATTACACTGCCTTACAATTTTGACAAACAGTGTATTCTGTTTTAACAGAGCGCATCGTAGCTCTGGCATTTTCTTTGACATATTTCACAACTATACTGTCATTGTTAACATGTTCATTCAATAAGAGATTTAAGGAATGTCTTAACGTCATACCCTCCGACATTTTACTAATAAAGTATATGCAATGTTCACTGCATGTTATGGCTAGCAAATCCTGTACCCGCATCTTGTTATACTCCACCCTCGCAGCAGCTTTTTTTACATACTTGAATATAGGTTTTGTATAGCTGCTATGTTCGGGGAACTCTGCTGAACTGTAAAACACTGTAACCTTGTCAATATCCATAAACAGGGCTGCCCAATGTGTTCCACCCTTGTAATGCAGATCTGTGTTTAAGACGAGCATGTGGGGTCTTTCTACACCTATTTCCCCAGGTAGCCCGTTGCTTGGAAAAACACCTAAAAGTATTTCTTAGCGTATTTATGATGGCTTAAGAACTTGCAAATCTGAACCGTGTCCATTTCACAATATTTTAAAGATAGTCAAACAAAATCTGCTGGGCATGTTTGAACAGAATGATGCTGTCAAATAGAGAGAATACGACCATGTCCACATTCCCAGGCAAGGGTTGACTAAACCGTATTTCAGCTTTTAGATTTCCGTTTTTGACCAAGTTATAATGATCCCTATCTTCTATGTCATGAGCCAGATCAAATGCGAACAGTGTGTATCAGGACCCATATCCTTCTTCTCTTGAGAAGACTACCCTGCAGTCCTGCAGGTGTTTCCCAGTTATCGAAAACCAGACCCAGATATTCCCTGATAAAATTAGAGGCTCCAAAACTGGGCGTGTAGAGTTTTGCAGGAATCACAGACCCCTCGTGGACCAGCGCCACGTAGTTTATGTCATAGTGTTTAAAATTGAAAGGGATTGAGGCATAGAGGCTGCTAAAAGCTGTGATGTCCACAAAACCGATGATAATAAGTTTGGGCAGTTGCCCCAAAAATACATTTTGCTGTTGGGTTAATCTGGTACCGGTGGGGATGCTGACTACCTTCAGAGCTACTCTTTCAAAGGCGTACTTGGCGTTCGATAGTTCTAAAGCATTGGAGTGAGCTAGTCTGACACTTGGTGACACTTTCACTCTCTTTACAAACAAGCTCGTGGACAGCATGTCCAGTTTATACTGTTCCACATCCCCGCTGATGAGACAGAACGAGTCCTTGTTGCGGTTAAGTTTGATCTTAAGATCAATACCATTGATGAGCAGTTTATCTTGGAAGAAGAGGTCTGAATGTATACGCCCTAGGAAGTCAAAATGTCTACTGCCTGCGGCGAACCTTGCTCTTTTTTTATAAAACCGTGGTTGACACCGTCCAGTTCCTTGTTTTCAAACTGTGCACATGTATCCTTGTAGAAGAGCCCCGCTGAAAGCTGCATGTCAAAGGCATCGCTAATGTAATTTAGAATACTCTCAATGTGGGCTCTGTAGGCATACATGTTATCACCTTGCATGATGAGGCGATCGCCGAGGGTGATGTCCATCTGATTAAACATGGTTGCAATGGGCTAAGTGATCGTCACCACTTTAGCGACTGCGGCAACTTAGGAACTGTCCACTTTCACAATTTTACATACAAGATGCAGCAGGGTATTGTTGAGAACTAGATACCTATCCATGGACCCTGAAACAAGGAACTCTATTGGTGCCAACACCATCAAGCGGGTAGAGGCGACACCTCCATGAAAAAACTATTTTCGATGCTGGCCTGGGTGAGTTTTTAGAGAAAACAAGTCTAACTAATTTGGCACAATAGCCCGATGCACAATTTATGAAGGCCATGCTTCAGGTTGCAGCACTTAAAAAAAATATTTACTTTAGAGGCTGTTCTCTTCTTTTTGGAAGATCTCTTCCATCTTGGGGTTCTTCTTTTGTGAGCACTTTTTAAAGATCTCCTCCTTTTTTTATAGGGATCCGGCACCCCCCTACACCTCGAAGACCATCGCTTCCTTGTAACACTTGTGCGTGGATTGTACACAAGCCCCACTTGTTCTTGGGGTTGCAAGTTCATGCGCTCTGCCACAGCCAACATCTTAGACCCCACCACATCTTGGGCAATGTTCATAGCTGCCGCTTTAACATGGGGTTTTGCAATTTCATAGCCTCTTCTCAAGAAAGGCTTAGCTCTTCTAAACAAACTCCTGAAGAAACTCCCCAAACCAGCCCGTACATCACAGGTGCCCCATGAAAGTATGGGGGCTCTCCATATCCAGCCTGTTTTCTGTAATAGTCCCTGTACATAGAGGATCGCCGTATGTTTCCATGATCACCACGATACTAACCCTGGGCCACAGCTCCGCTCCGCTGGTGGAGTTTGCAGATTTTTGCATACTCTGCGTTCCACGGAGAACGCGAAGTTCCTGCAAAACTTCTGACTCCGCAGCGGAGCGGAGTTCAGCCCGAGACCCTCCCGCCTCCCACCCCCCTCTCATTAAATATTTTTCAAATAAAAATTGCAATTAAAGTAAATAAAAGTGCACTTACCTTTATTGCGGCGTCTCCGGGCTGCCCTCTTCCTCCTCGCTGTAATCCCCTACATCAGACGTACGTCATGGTAGGACTGCGCATGCGCACGCATGCGCAGTCCTGCCATGACGTACGTCTGACGTAGGGGAGTCTGCAGGATCACTGCGAGGAGGAGGAGGGCAGCCCGGGACTCCGCGATAAAGGTAAGTGCGCTTTTACTTACTTTAATTGTAATTTTTATTTGAAAAATATTTATTGCGGTGGGTGGGAGGCCCGGAGCGGAGCTCCACGGAGTTTTTGCCCAACTCTGTAGAGCTCCGCGTAGAGCAACTCCGCCTGCTCCGCCCTGGGTTACATGATACCTTCTTAATAGTCGCTGTTGTGGCGCGGCCTTAAATGAAGCTTAACAATAACTTTCCCGTATTTAAAGGACACCAGCTCAAACTGATCATCGAAGATCCTTATGGAAATAGTGTCAAAGTGATTTTAAGAAATTGCTATGTAGTCCAGTTTGGTATACTGAATATTAATCATAATGTTATTTTCCCCCTTCACCTGTACCCACTTTAGCAATGGTGAAGAACTATCACAGATCCTCTGCGCCTCTACGATGTCGCTATACACGTAGAGTGTAAAGAACACTCCGTTAATATCGGGGCAGGTAGGATCCTTCTCGACCTGACTTTTTATATGTTGCAAGGTGCCTAAAACCCTTCTTAACGTACCTGTGCAATTAAAGGTTGTATCACGATTTGGAGCTTTAAGAAACACCTTCCTTCTTACGTTAGCTAATACTAACTGAATATTCATATACGTTTCAATGCTGGCTATGGATTTGTTGATGGCCTCGACCACCTATGCGACGGATGGGTAATAGCCGTGAGGAAATCTGACATGGATGCTCAAGGGATCCTGTTTGCTCTTTATGTTAAATTTAGCTTTGAGCATTGGAAATGTATGCCATGTTCTCTGGTATCGGATTTTGGTTAGGGCGACCACCCAGTCCCTTTCAGGTCCACAGGTTTAGCAAATTTCACGGTATAATTAGAAATTCAATTGTCGGGGAACATGTCCTTAGAGGTGTTGGACGGTAGGGTAATATAAAATGACGATGTTTCCATCTTGATGCCGACTGTGTGACCTCCCTTTCCTCACACACCCTGCAGGGAGCTGACCAGCACCCAACTGTTTTTTTCTCCGCACATCTCCGCCATTTGACAAAAGCCTGCCTGTTAACGCCCCTACCTTTCCTTTTCAGAATCTTTTCAACACTGTACACCCACTGTGGACCGTCAGGTACCTTTTGGAACTCCTCCTTGTAAATGCTGCCCTACACCAATTCACCGTTGCAGTACTTTAACCTGTAAATATATACACCCTCTTTAAGCTCAACTCTTTCCACTATAAATAGCTCATCGCTAAGGATCTGCTGATAACCCTTAGTGAAGACCCCTTTCAATTTTGATACCCTAACATGGTCACCTTCTTTTAAAAGGGGTTCCTTTACTCTTGAAGAAAACTGCTCCCGTACACCATTCTCCACACCATTAATGAATTATTGGGTGTTACCTCTATGGGAGACGTTTTGATGGTTGTGTGGTAACTGGTGTTATAAACATCTATAAAAGCTTTTAGAACATCCACGTATCAGTAGTAGTTGTAGGCCGTGAAATATCTCCACATCTTAGACTTTAATGTTCTGTTAAAGTGCTTTATAACAGTTGTTTTTACCTCTGTGTGCATTACAAAATGATCACCTGTGTGCTGCTTTAATAATTTCTGAAAACTTTTGCTTAAAAATTCTTTACTGGCATCTGTTTGTAGTTTTTGAGGGGTTCGCCCTTACCTGAAGATATTTTTAAACGCATTGGTGACGCTAGTCCCACTTTTACCACTTAGCACTTCTGCAAAGGTGTACTTGGACAATACATCTATGACCCTTAATATATATTGAGCTCTGTTATTATGCTTGGCTAGATCTTGAAGACTGATTATGTCCGCCTGCGATTGATAATCTATTTGCGCATTAACAATGGCGGGTCTCCTCTTAAAACAAAGTCTGGCTGGTTTGTGAAGTGAATACGCCTCTTCCTCAGATAACCAGGTCTTCACCCTTGTTCTGTTTACCAGTTCCTTTTCAACTAGAGCCCTTCTGAAAAGAGCTTTGGCACTTCCAAAACCTTCGACCCCTCTTGTATTGTAATAAAGCTTCCTTAACACAGCCCCCAACATGTTATCATCCCATGCAGCCAGTGAAATGAAAGACGCTTGTTTTGTGTAAGGACATTATATTAAAAATAAAGAATGTTAGCAAAACACCAACACAGAACACTTTACAATTTCATGGTGCGTGTTTTGCCATTGTTGATCAGTTTGCTGTATTTTCACTATGTATACATAACATGACTCAATGGCTACAAACAGGACTTCCCGCTTGACCCTCATATAACTTGCACACTCAGTATACTGATGGCATTCAAAAGTTCGTACAGTTCTAGGCCGGACAATACAAAACCTTTATTTCTGAAATAATCTTCGGTCAGAAGCTCCAAGGCGCTGCGTAAGATGGACGTCATCAATAGTCTTAACTTATGCATAATGCATTCATACACGTTCCGTTGTAGGTAACCAAGCAATGATACACCATGTGGCTATACACTCAGGACTGTTGTACTGCATAGCCGTGGGCGGCTCGCAAATCTTTAGATAACGCAGAGTTACAGGGTGTATTTCAGCTATTCTTTCTTTAAGCAACACATATACCAATCTGGCAATACATATGTACCCTAGGTGTAACTCATAGACATCTGGCGCCGCAACATTCTGATGCTCATCCTAAAAGTGAGTAAGTATGTAACATTAAATAACACATTGATGCACCGCTACCTACGGACTCAGCACTTTAAAAACAGTCTTCATGGGGCTAAAGAGCTCATTCTTCTATTTTTCGAATTCACATTACACATGCATCTGTAGACGAACCTTTCTATCATCCTTCTATCAAAATACATACACAACCCTTGCATACACCCAAGTTTAGAGCTTGGCGTGCTGACAAAACATACATCATATGGGTGGACATATTTCTTTTCCTCAGACAACCCATACACCAACCTTAACAGTTTATATACCTTGTTAGGGTCTAACAAACTACATATAAGAAGGATTGTTCTTGATGTGTATGAGTCGTATGGACACTCGTGAGCATTCTGCTGTGGATCGTTAATTTTATGACCATACCAAAGGTTATAATAATCCTGTTTGACACAAGTGTTAACAGCAGTCGCAGCAAAACCTTTAACAGGCCATATGGCATCGTAGGGGACGCCAGGAGTTTCCTCTTCAAAATATGTGCTATTGTAGGTGCAAACACAATTCTTATGAGGATCTTTGTTTTGCTTTGTTGAACTTTCAGACTGTTTTGAACAGCATAAGCAGTAGTAATTTCCGTTGGTAACTTTTGAAGGCTGCCGCTCTGCCATGGCTCTTTTTGCTGATACTTTCTATAGTTCAAAAAAGAAAGAAAGACACACAGTTAGTTAACAAATAAAATATTAGCGTATACAGGTGAAGTGTCTATAACAATTTTACTAACCTTTATATTTGCGTGGGACTTGGTGGCTGCTCTGAAATCTTGCACACGGCTGTTGCAGAAACCCCAAATCTTCATAGACAGGTGAGTTAGGAGGAGCTATAGATTCATCACCATATTCCATGCCGATGAAATTGTTTCCAAAATTTACTTCGTTACTAGAAGCTTTGCTGCCGCTGGAAGCACCCTTAATAGGAGATATCAGTTGAGGCAGCTCCTCGAGGCTGAGCACTTCCATCCGACGGCAGAGGTCCTCATGAAAGCCTGTGACATCCTGACCACCCTCTTTAGGGGCATTGCCGAGCATTCTCATCCAATACTGATGGTATCAGGCTATGATAACATCTATCAATTGTGCTCTGACCGCCATCCAAGGGTGTCCTCTTGATGAGGGGGCTGTATCTCATCATGTTGGCAGGGAGGTCTCTTTCTGAAGGATGACTCTTGGTTGTTGCATAGATGACTTAGGAGCTCTTTATATGTATTCCAATCAACCCAAAAAGAAGCTTACACCTCTACATCACAGCATGGTCACCTGATTTTAAAGGGTTCAGGTTCGAAGAGGGCTGCTGCATAGCCCCAACCCCTAGACAAATGGCCCAGCCACGTGACTAACACGTGACCATGGTGATGTCACAACACACCTGATCCCACCCCAGGGCACGTGATACCAAACCTATACCTACCTCAGTTCCAGGGAGAGACAACCAGGGGACCAGAAGTCCCGGTCAATCATGATGTCACTTACGGGGCAGGGACAACTGTCACTTTTTACTTGATGAGCAAAGATACTCCAGTATTCTACTTCTACTTGTTTTGTTATTTTGTCATTATGAAAGTTTCATGCCTTTCATCAGTACTAAAGCGAGAGCCTCAGTGTACAATCATGCTGCAACAAGAGGCGTAACACCTGAGAAAGCTGTGCTAAAGAAGACCTGGGCATGCTGTGTGTTATTCTCTCTCTATCACTAACATTCCCCTTTTCTTCTGGTATTTGTCTTTGCTTGTACATCTCCCTTGGTACAGATGGAGTCACATTGTGGGAAATGATGCAGATAAAAAACATAAATGAAATAATACATCATGTTAAGAGCATTTGCTGTCAGTGTTTTATTTCAGTAATCAGGAGCAGAGTAATCATAGCTTGTGGTAAAATACATAATATTTTCCTCACTTCTAGATGACGGTAGATGTGGTTTTTGAATAATTCTGCTATCTTTGCAAGCCTACCTCTCTGGAAGTCTCCGGTTGCCACATTTACACTCAAGAACTGCTTTCTTGCGTATTGGCTATTCACTCAACTAGTTGCAGAAATAGAAACTAGAAATCATTTACTACAGTTGGAGAACCAGCTGCGATGCTGCAGTTAGTATCTGGAAAATTACAGCCCTCATCAATATCTTCTCACATTTCATTGCTATTTCGTGCATTATTTCCACAAAATGATTAACTATGGATTCAGTTATGATTGTGGCCTCCAATTTAACAGATGTGAATTGCTTCATTAGGGTTCATAAGTAGCACATGCTTCTTCTTCTTCTGTGTACTTTTATCTCTTTGCTTCTCCTCCACTAGTCCTATCAGTTAAATTCAATTCTTTATGACTGCTTTACACTTTAATGACCACACAGAAACAATTAAAGTCAAGAAGAAAATATATTTTACTGGGCCCCTTATCAACTAATGTATAGGTGGCTTTGTTCCATCACTGATGTTCACTCATATCAAAAGTCAGCAAGTTGTGAAGCTTCACGAAACAATATTGGATGTCCTAAGTAGCAGCGTGCAAATACCAGTGTGTCAAAGATAATATCAGGCAGCTGTGTAGGGTGGATGGTTATATCCATCTTTATCTTTATTACTTCACTGTCTTTCAAGATTCATGCTTCATATGACATATTTTACGAGCTAAATTTGCATTGCAGATGCATTGACGCTTATGTGGTCTCACTTGGAATTCTTTTAGGCCTTGGAGTTCTCTGATACCTTATTTTACATTAGTGGTGATAGATGGTGATAACATTTTCACTCCACTTTCCCAGGGAGACTATTACTGGCTTATTAGAGAATCAGTTGAAGCTTGATGTCAACTTCATGTTATTTCAGAATGCCAGAGTCTCTCATATGTCTGTAACAATGGGGCCTCATCATATTTCTAAAGTGCAACAATGGGGCGCTATTAATTAGCTGGCATGTTTTGGGCATTTGAAGGAATAATTTATCAAGGTGATTTCAAGTATTTCAAGAGAAACATTAAAATCCAAAGTTCTTTATGTTCTCTCTTGAACTTGTTGTATTCACCATAATTTAACCAAGCAATAAGATCTAAACATATAGAGGACATCTAGTGTTATCTACATCTAGAAACAAAGTACACTATATACAGCAATCAGCAGGCCAGGTGGCCTACCATCAGCATGCACATCTGTCCTCCAGGCTCATCCTGCTTTCGACTCTTGTGAATCACTGTAATTTTCACTTCTGAATTTCATTATAGTGAAGGTAAGCAAGGATAATATGCTGAAAGATTCTCCTACCACCATGCATAAAACATAACTATTGTCACCAATAATATCTGTCCATTTCTTGTGAAATCATATTCTGCACATGGGGATCAATATGGTTGCCATAACATAAAACTTCCTTACAAGGTATTATTTGGAGTTTCATCAAAGCTTTACTGTGCTTGTTGTATGCAGTTTACACATACTTGGTTTAGCAGTGTTCCATAATAGTATTAAGCATAAGTAACAGGCTGAAGCATTTAACTGGCACCTTTACTCTCATGGTCAGGGCTTCTTTCTGCAACTACTCTTTCTAGCATTTGTCAATTAGATTCATACTGATTTTTATCTTAATAGTGGAGACTACAGGAGCTAAGCTTACCCTATCTTTAAACATGAGTAAACATGAGTGAATAGTGTCAACCTTTGAAGTAGCAGATTTAAGCTTCTGGATGCAGGAAGAATTTGCTTCCAGATCCTTCTTTTTTCTTCCCAAATTCATTCTTTTACTAATGCAGTGGCCATCATCTATGCCATGTAGGAGATCATATCTCATGGAGATTTGCAATCATGGCTACATTATGACCAATATGGTTTGGGAAGTTTGTAATGCTACTTTCGTCATTCTCTGCCCTTTAAAAGGCGTTGCCTAAATGCTGGATCCTGGACCATTCCTAGTTGTTCTCAGGTTAAAGTAGGAGTGAAATGATATTACCTGAATCCTTATCTTGTACAGGTAAAAACAAAGATGTTTCACTGCTGGCATCCTTTTTTTGGCACATTGCCATCTTTTTTGGTTGATGGGTAACTCATACTATAAACAGTAGTTCTCAGCTCCCTCTACCTTGATATTCTGACAAAAAGTACAGATTAATTCTCATAAAATTCTATGGGAAAATTCTCTTTTGAAACCCATTGAATTACTTCTGCTACTTTGAGCATGGTTTGCTAGATTTAATTACTGTAGAGGCTGTAAAAGGTGGTTGAAAAAGGCAGTCTATAGTAATGCCTTTCTTACATTTCAGGGTGGCTGAAATTTAGCTGGTCCTCTCAATCGTGACCTGGACCAGGCTGTCACACTATAACTGCAGGATAATCAGCATCATGATAGGATCCATCTCTGTTTTTTTCAGTTTTATCCATAAGAGTCCTTGGGGCAATGGTCTCAGGAGCTCTACTGTTAATAATAAATAGCAGGCACAGACGTTTTTCTTTCAGTTTACTGCATTTTCCACCAGAGCAGCATTGCTTGCTTTATGGTTGACAGGCCTCTGTGGCAGTCTTCTTGAACTGAAATTAGTATGTTCTCTTCTTCCATCCAGTGTTTTAAAGGGAACAAAATGCATTTAGGTCTCAATTATGAGTGCCTTAATATTTATTGTGCATGATAAATACTGATACCTTGGGAATCGGTATTTATTGGATGCAAAAAATATAACCAGTTACACGTTTCCCAGTTCAAATGAATGGAGAATAGATTGAGGAATTTGGTTCCAAACCAAGATCAGCATGTTCCATTATTTACTGGCCATTTTTTTCCACCCCGAACATTTTAGAAGGTTTGACCTGCAGAAAATTATTGGGGAATAATCAAACTGTCATATTTGAAACACAAACTCATAATACTGACTCCCGTGCAAACAGTAATTTGTATGGGTGTCAGGATTTAATGTGGCACTTGAAATCGTGGCCTTACTCAAGAATTTAAAGTCCACATTTAAAGGTCTGATTGGAAGGTAAGAACTCAAGTAAGATTTATACCCATTTTTTTATATTGTGATGCCTCTACTCTGGAAATTTTGTTCTCCTTCACAGCACTCTTCATTGCTAACATTACCATTTTGAAGTTGGCAAATCGTAGTATTACAGTATATCAATTATAACTTCAGTTGGTCAATCACTCAGCAAAAGCAATGATATCCAATCATCTTGCCATCAAGGCTTGTACATAAGTGCTTTTCTTACTGTCACCATGAGCATTCATTCAAGTTTCCACCTGATGCATGGTCATTCTTTTTAAAACACCCACCTGTACATTTATATCCAACCTTTCTCCTCTATGAGGCTTTTGAGTGCTCTTACAGGCTTGGGTGTCTTGGGTAAGATTGAAGCTAGAAAGGCCATCAGTTGACATTATCCTTAGCCATAAGGGTTTCAATGGAAATTTTTTCTGTATAATTCTGAATAATTCTGAATGTAATTGGCAACCATCACGTAGGATAAATAAAGGATTTTGGCAATTGTTTACTGTTAACGTAGCTATAGAATATTGCACTGATATATATGGTCCTAGCAACTATAGTTGCAAAATATTCAGATGTTTGTAATGGGTCGGTATCATTTGGTAAGTGTTTTTAAAACATGCACATTGAAATGGACTCCTAACAAAATAAAACTATTTAAGCCAATAAGGCCAATGTCTGGCCATCGTGTCATATGTGTTATAATATTCTGCTACAACAGGAGAAACTCTGGAGAGTTAATTTACTGTGGGGCCGATTCCGATTCGGGCCGGAAAACATACCGACCGACTCGGTACGGGAATTTAGTCCGACCGACTCTGACCGGCGCCGTACGACCCGGGTAGTACGATGAAATGCATGTGAAATCCGACCGACTCGGACGGAATACAACACGACCAACCGAGCCGGACGGAAACAAGCCATCCGGCCGGGAAATCACGCAAAACGAACCGACCGACACGCACCCGGATTGAACCCGAACGAAACGTACCCGCGAACTCCGACCCGCGTAATACGATGCTGTGAGTGCAAAACACGACCGACTCGCCCGGAGCACAAGCCGTACGACCGACACGCATACAAAACCCAGCCGAAGCAACCCAATGCTCCGCGACCGACTCGTACGCCGCATATGAAACCTAGCTGACACACAGCGGGAACGAGTCGGACAAGATCGCACCAGACAACTGCAGCGTCCTACTCGGACACAAGAACGACTCCTACATGCACCAAAAACACCAAGGAAATTTTTTTTTTAAAAAGGGACAAACTAACAACCACAAAGCCAATAAATACAGGGAGGAAAAAAAAAATTGAACAAGGACACACCTCCAACTCCACCTACATAAATGCCACAAATCCCTACCATGATCCTTTGCAAATTCCACTGACCTGCCAGCACAGAACACCATCACACAGCAACCACAGACACACTCACAGCTCATACATCACACAAGCCACACACCATTACCACACCTACAAATAGCACCGTCACACACACCCAGCTAAACCTACACTCACACCCCCCACTTGCACACACACACACATCAATCACCACCACCACCCATCACCATGCCCCCAAAGAAGAACCATAAGTTCCTAGATAGTGAATTGGAAGTCCTGGTAGACGAGATCCTGAGGGTAGAGCCACAGTTGTTTGGTACATTGGTACAACAGACCCCCATGTCGCAGAAAACCAAGATGTGGGCGAGGATTGTCGACAGGGTGAACGCACAATCACCATGTTTGCGCACAAAGGAAGACATCCAGAACAGGTGGTATGATGTGCGCAGGAGGGTCCGGGACCTACTCAAAAGGACTACCTCCTCAGCCAGCACACCGGCAGTGGCCCTCCTGCAAAACCAGTATACCTCAGGCCCTGGGAGGAGAAGGTGCGGGCCATCCTACCACCAGTGAGCGTATACGGACTAACAGACATCCCAGAGCCTGGTGAGTACATAACTAATATACACAATATGGTGTGTCAACACACACACATCACAGTCAAGGGGATAGGCAAACCATGCACCCTTAGCAAATACACAGCAACCAAAAGATATTCATCCCAAGATGTGAATGCTAGTCAGACAAACACAATACCTCCCATCTCATAGTGATATGTAACTGTGTCATGACATGTACAAACCTAACAACAAATACAGCAAGGCAGTGGCACAAATAGAACCAACAAACACTCCCAGATATTTACCCACCACTAGAACACCACCTCCCAGGGAAGCTCACTGAAAAGAAGGAATTCTCTGTATGCTGGTGAAGTCAGTGTAGCCAATAGCATGATGGGAGTGGTAGTCACAGATATTGGTCACACCCACAATTGGCCCATCAACACCACTCTGAACCATGCTCACATCACAGGGAGTGGAAAACAACTGACAAGATGGCTGACACTGGGTACTGCTGTGGGGAGCACAAGGCCCTGATGGGAACTGGGCACCAACAAACAACAGGACCACACTGTCAGCCATCTTGCCATTGCTGTCACACTCACACACAGTGAAGTCAACTCAAAAGGAAGGAAGTATGGGCATGCTGGGAAGGGGGGTGGAGGCAATAGCATGATGGGAGTTGTAGGCACAGATATTGGTCACCCTCACAATTGGCCCATCAACACTACTCTGAACCATGCTCACATCACAGGGAGTGGAAAACAACTGACAAGATGGCTGACACTGGGTACTGCTGGGGGAGCACAAGGCCCTGCTGGGAACTGTGCAACAACCAACAGCAGGACACCACTGACTGACATCCTGAAAGACAACTTGCACTCCCTGCAATGGAAGCACGTTCCATGGTGGGATATCTGGCTGGGTGGGAAGGAGGACTCACAGCACTGACCATAGTTACAAGCACCTCCACTCACACACCCCTCAACACTAACTCCACATAACCCACCTGGGAGAATGTAATGCCTCACATCCTAACTGAAGATCCCACAAAGAACCACCACCCTGGGTTATGCTGTGTGAAGCACAGGGACACTCTTGGGACTTGTAGCCAAACAACTGCCAAGACAACACTCCCAGCCATCCTGACAGCACAGGCACCCCACCCCACAGGGAAGCAGAGTCAAAAGGAAGGAAGGATGGGCATGCTGGGAAGGGGGTGGAGGCAATAGCATGATGGGAGTGGTAGTCACAGATCAACATCTCACACCCACATGGCCCAGCAAGTTAGCACTGAAGCATGCACACCTCACAGGGAGTCAAAAGCCACTTCAAAGATGTCTGACACTGGCCACAGCTGTGGGGAGCACAAGGCCCTGCTGGGAACTGGGCACCAACAAACAACAGGACCACACTGCCAGCCATCTTGCCATTGCTGTCACACTCACACACAGTGAAGTCCACTCAAAAGGAAGGAAGTATGGGCATGCTGGGAAGGGGGGGTGTAGGCAATAGCATGATGGGAGTGGTAGTCACAGATATTGGTCAGCCTCACAATTGGCCCATCAATACCACCCTGAACCATGCTCACATCACAGGGAGTGGAAAAGGACTCACAAGATGGCTGACACTGGGTACTGCTGGGGGAGCACAAGGCCCTGCTGGGAACTGTGCAACAACCAACAGCAGGACACCACTGACTGACATCCTGAAAGACAACTTGCACTCCCTGCAATGGAAGCACATTCCATGGTGGGATATCTGGCTGGGTGGGAAGGAGGACTCACAGCACTGACCATAGTTACAAGCACCTCCACTCACACACCCCCTCAACACTAACTCCACATAACCCACCTGGGAGAATGCAATGCCTCACATCCTAACTGAAGATCCCACAAAGAACCACCACCCTGGGTTATGCTGTGTGAAGCACAGGGACACTCTTGAGACTTGTAGCCAAACAACTGCCAGGACAACACTCCCAGCCATCCTATCAGCCCAGGCACCCCACCCCACAGGGAAGCAGAGTCAAAAGGAAGGAAGGATGGGCATGCTGGGAAGGGGGGTGGAGGCAATAGCATGATGGGAGTGGTAGTCACAGATCAACATCTCACACCCACATGGCCCAGCAAGTTAGCACTGAAGCATGCACACCTCACAGGGAGTCAAAAGCCACTTCAAAGATGTCTGACACTGGCCACAGCTGTGGGGAGCACAAGGCCCTGCTGGGAACTGGGCACCAACAAACAACAGGACCACACTGCCAGCCATCTTGCCATTGCTGTCACACTCACACACAGTGAAGTCCACTCAAAAGGAAGGAAGTATGGGCATGCTGGGAAGGGGGTGTAGGCAATAGCATGATGGGAGTGGTAGTCACAGATATTGGTCAGCCTCACAATTGGCCCATCAACACCACCCTGAACCATGCTCACATCACAGGGAGTGGAAAAGGACTCAGAAGATGGCTGACACTGGGTACTGCTGGGGGAGCACAAGGCCCTGCTGGGAACTGTGCAACAACCAACAGCAGGACACCACTGACTGACATCCTGAAAGACAACTTGCACTCCCTGCAATGGAAGCACGTTCCATGGTGGGATATCTGGCTGGGTGGGAAGGAGGACTCACAGCACTGACCATAGTTACAAGCACCTCCACTCACACACCCCCTCAACACTAACTCCACATAACCCACCTGGGAGAATGCAATGCCTCACATCCTAACTGAAGATCCCACAAAGAACCACCACCCTGGGTTATGTGGTGTGAAGCACAGGGACACTCTTGGGACTTGTACCAAACAACTGCCAGGACAACACTCCCAGCCATCCTGTCAGCACAGGCACCCCACCCCACAGGGAAGCAGAGTCAAAAGGAAGGAAGGATGGGCATGCTGGGAAGGGGGGTGGAGGCAACAGCATGATGGGAGTGGTAGTCACAGATGTTGGTCAGCTTCACAATTGGCCCATCAACACCACCCTGAACCATGCTCACATCACAGGGAGTGGAAAACAACTGACAAGATGGCTGACACTGGGTACTGCTGGGGGGAGCACAAGGCCCTGATGGGAACTGGGCACCAACAAACAACAGGACCACACTGTCAGCCATCTTGCCATTGCTGTCACACTCACACACAGTGAAGTCCACTCAAAAGGAAGGAAGTATGGGCATGCTGGGAAGGGGGTGGAGGCAATAGCATGATGGGAGTTGTAGGCACAGATATTGGTCACCCTCACAATTGGCCCATCAACACCACTCTGAACCATGCTCACATCACAGGGAGTGGAAAACAACTGACAAGATGGCTGACACTGGGTACTGCTGGGGGAGCACAAGGCCCTGCTGGGAACTGTGCAACAACCAACAGCAGGACACCACTGACTGACATCCTGAAAGACAACTTGCACTCCCTGCAATGGAAGCACGCTTCATGGTGGGATAACTGGGCTGGGGGAGAAGGAGGCCCGGATGGCAAGCAAATACCACCAATGCTGGTCATGCACACACCTCAACATTCACATTGACATGCCACAGGTTGGCAGGACAATGTGCTACACCAATATCACTCTCTGTCTGTCACAATTTAGGAGAATGCAATGTCCAGGCCCACATCCAGAGGTACAGTCACAACTGTCAGGTGTTTGAACAATTGATGTCAGTAGAAAAATAACATACAATCTGTGTCTCTCC
This sequence comes from Calotriton arnoldi, assembly GCA_963921515.1. Taxonomy (NCBI): domain Eukaryota; kingdom Metazoa; phylum Chordata; class Amphibia; order Caudata; family Salamandridae; genus Calotriton; species Calotriton arnoldi. The sequence continues at coordinate 2,261,324 of CAWUFW010000852.1, forward strand.
CCAAAACAGGTGATGATGGGGACACAGCAGCAGACGAGGAGGAGTCCCTGTCCCAGGCTCCGGGGAACACTGAGCTCACTGGTGTGGATCAGCCTCTGCACTTCTCGGATGGCGAAGAACCAGCTGGACCCTCCGGTGTGAGTCATCATGCAGCACCAGCAGGACCAACATCTGCACCCCCTGCACCCACCCCTCCAACAACTGCCAACACACAGGCCACCCCTGCCAACACGGACAGAGCAAGGACCACAGATGACAACAGCGCAGGGAACCAGACCCAAACTGGAGCTGGTGACAACGAGCCCAGGAACAACACCCAAGTGGGCCCATGGTCACCTGTGCGTGCCACCGCAGGTCCTGCACGTGTCGCCAGGGGTGGTGGGAGGGGTGGTAGACATAGGTCGCTCTTTGCAGAGGGGTCTGGACTGCATGATGACCCACAACTGGCACGCATCGCGGATGCGTACCAGACTAGCACCGGAGAGGTCAGCCAGGTAGTGGGGATCCTCAAGGACATACAACAGCAGCAGGCTGCCCATCATGCCCGCTTGGACTCCCACATGTCCCGTGTCGAGACACACATGTCACGTGTCGAGACACACATGTCTGGCATGGAGTCCAAGTGGGACACATTGGAACAACTGACAGCGGTGCATAGGGACATACTGACATGCCTCCACCAGATCCGCACCAACATGGCCTCACCTCCCTGTGTGCCCACAACATCTGCTGCTGAAACAACTGCAAATGCCACAGGGAGGGAAGAGGACTCTGGCAGAGAGTCCCCTGCACCGCCGCATCCTGCACCTGAGGGTCCCCCCCACAAGAAGAGGGGCCGTCCGAGGAGGCCAAACTGAGAGGCCGATGGCCATCTACATCCCCCAGGAAGCCAACACCTGTTCTGGAACTTTTCCTCTGTGTGCAAACTGCACGCCCTGTCGAAGCCAACCCAACTGTCACACATGACATGGGGAGCTCTAGTTGGCCAAATTCATCAGATGACTGTGGACTTTACTCTGGACATTCCAGCTACCAAGACTTCCGAATCACATGGGAACTTTGGATTCCAATTTCTATGTACAGCACCCACCATCCTGTGCACCATTCTCACACCTGTATGTAAATAAACTCACCAATACACCATATCTGCCTCTGTTGTGATTCCAACGTGCTCTCTGTCATGGAGATGGTGATCAGAAAAATGACACTGTGCATGCTAACTGCTACAGCAAGTCCAACACCGTCATGTCAGTCATGGCGCCGTGACACATATGAGGGAGACACACCACTAGGGCCACACAACACATACACACCAGGGCCATCAGACTCATCACCTATACTGATGTTGCAACTAAATACAGTGGAATGCACAGACACGCCACCTATTCACAGTCTGTCAACTAGACTACAGGTGCAGTAAGCAAATGTCAGTCAGATGTGTGACCACAGACAACGCACATCCCAAAGTGAAGCACAGGTTTATTACACATTTGCAACATGTTGTTTCCACTACAAATGCTAGCTAATCCAACCTGGCTGTGGCCACAAAGTCAAAAAGTGCAGAAGATAGAAAGTCCAGGGGTGTGTGGCACATCACCTGTAGGGAAACGACTGCTTCCACCTTGGAAGTTGAATCATGGATTCGTGGGATCCAAGTTGATCAAACAACTCCGGCAGCACCCTGTGAAGGACAGACATAACACACAGTCAAAACCTTGAAGAACAGCACAGAACGGCAATACTCATGTCTAATACATGTCACGAGATAACTACACAAAACCAAGTTAGCATGTCAACACTGTTGGGCAGTACAGACCACCTGCAAGGACACATCGCTGCACGCATCCAGTCAAGTAGCACATGGCCACACTCAAACAGCACCAGAGCACCACACACACATATCATGCAAACTCAAATCATTGACATTACAACCCTCTGGAGACTCACATTCAGCTGAAGAAGTTGGTGATGAGCTGTGTGCGGACATCACCATCATCATCATCATCATCTTCACTGGCATCGTGACCCAGGCCAGGATCTTCCACAGGTGGCGGACGTTGGTCATCGTCATCCAGGATGAGAGGCAACTCCTTCCGCACTGCCAGGTTGTGTAGCATGCAGCAGACGATGACAATCTTGCACACCTTTGCTGGGGCATATGGGAGGGCCCCATCTGTCTTGTCCAGGCAGCGGAAGCAGCTCTTCAGGAGACCAAAGGTCCGCTCAATCACCCTCCTCGTCCGACCATGTGCCTCATTGTAGCGCATCTGGGCTGGTGTCACAGGGTTCCTGAGGGGTGTCAGCAACCACGGCATGTTGGGGTATCCCGAGTCACCTACAGACAGACAATTGCACATTAGCCGATTTGAAAATGTGTGCGGAAAACAACATAGCAGAACACACACAATGGTACAAAGTCAGTACACACCAACAAGCCAGGCACGCTGGTTCGGCATCTGTGACATCATCCTCGGGATGCGACTACTCCTCATCACGTAGGCATCGTGTGCCGAACCGGGGAAACGGGCACACACATGTGTGATGGTCATATCTGCAAGACATACCACCAGAGCATTGATCGAATGGTAATGTTTACGGTTCCGGTATGCCTGCTCATATGCCTGTGGTGGTATCAAAGCCACATGGGTCCCATCAATGGAGCCAATTACATGTGGCATCCTCCCCAGGGCATAGAAGTCCCTCTTGACGTCAGTGAGTCGTTGACGTGTTGGGAAATAGATGTACTGGTTCAGGTATCTCAACATTGCCCCCAAAACATCGCGTAGCACACGGCTGAACATAGTCTGTGACATCCCACCGGCAGTCGCCACAGTCTGTTGAAAGGTACCGGTGGCAAAGAAGTGTAGGGCTGCCATCACCTTCACCTTGGGGGTCAGCGCTGTAGGATACGGACGGCCAGGCTGCAAATGTGGGTCCAACCGCACTGCCAAATCCTCAATCAGCTGCCTGGTGAAGCGGTACCGTCTGATGCTGTCACGTTCCACCATCGTTGCCAGGTCTGGGAATGGTCGGTGGACAGCAGGGGCCCTGCACTGCATAGGTGAAGAAAGCAAGATTGTCAGTCACCCCAACTATGTGTCGTTCACCATACTCAATTTCACATGATACATCATTAACAAACACAAGTACTTGATGTGTGTGTCGTTCTGTTTGGACATATATGGCACCTACATGGACATCATCTAACATCTCTGTTCAACAAGTGTTGACAACAGGTTCCAGGGTGTGCTATGGGAAACCATTAGGCTGTGTCACAGTACCCATTTACTGCTCCCACGTTCCACACACATACCACAGTGACATGTCTGGACAGATGCTCCACAGGCATCACAGCTCATTGACAGGTAGATTCACAGGGACCCTGTCTTGCCACATGGACACTGGCATGACATTGCGTATCATGTACACGTCAGAAAAACAAACATGACACCCACAGGTAGTGGTCCCTGTAGCCTCTGCAGGACAGACATGGACGTCTGTGACACACACACACACAACATCAAAGCTCATGCACAAACCACGTGGATGTGGAGACTGTCTCCCATTGTGCACATGGAGTCAGAGACATGTGAAACACAACATACACACAGACTGCGGAGGGACATCACTATTGTGGCAATGGGCCACCCTGTGACGTACATGCCTTCCCACATGTGAGCCTGGGGGTATGTGACATGTCATACACATACACAACCTGGAAATGTGACCATGACACATGCTCCAAAATGAAAAGTTGCACAGCACAGTGGTCAGGTGTACAACACACAAAGGACCCTGTCCCCATGAACACGTGCACAGCCTGGGTGTGTCTGCCCCCAAGTGCCACCCCAAAAACCACATGTTCACCCCCATACACAGATAAGGTTATGCTGCCACACATGACTTAGATACAGTGTGGACTGGGTGTGGTGTTGTAGGTGTGCCCCTGAGTCCCTGGAAAGTATATGTGGCTGGCATAGGTTCACCAGTGACCAGCATGGTGACATATGCGTGTGACCTGTCCAGGGATGCGTTGTAGAGCAATGGACCGATCGGTGTGCCCGCACGGCCCATTGCAATGGATGTGAGCGGGTACGCATTGTAGAGCAATGGACCGATCGGTGTGCCCGCACGGACCATTGCATTGGATGTGAGCGGGTGCGCGTTGTATCCCGGGTACGCGTTGTACAGCAATGGACCGATCAGTGTGCCCGCATGGCCCATTGCATTGGATGTGAGCGGGTACGCGTTGTTTCCCGGGTACGCGTTGTACAGCAATGGACCGATCGGTGTGCCCGCACGGCCCATTGCATTGGATGTGAGCGGGTACGCATTGTTTCCCGGGTAAGCGTTGTACAGCAATGGACCGATCGGTATGCCCGCACGGACCATTGCATTGGATGTGAGCGGGTACGCGTTGTATCCCGGGTACGCGTTGTACAGCAATGGACCGATCGGTGTGCCCGCACGGCCCATTGCATTGGATGTGAGCGGGTACGCGTTGTTTCCCGGGTACGCGTTGTACAGCAATGGACCGATCGGGGTGCCCACACGGCCCATTGCATTGGATGTGAGCGGGTACGCGTTGTATCCCGGGTACGCGTTGTACAGCAATGGACCGATCGGTGTGCCCACACGGCCCATTGTATTGGATGTGAGTGGGTACGCGTTGTATCCCGGGTACGCGTTGTACAGCAATGGACCGATCGGTGTGCCCACACGCCCCATTGCATTGGATGTGAGCGGGTACGCGTTGTATCCCGGGTACGCGTTGTACAGCAATGGACCGATTGGTGTGCCGGCACGGACCATTGCATTGGATGTGAGCGGGTACGCGTTGTATCCCGAAATACGCGTTGTACAGCAGTGGACCGAACGGTGCGCACACATTGGCTGGGGCCTGGCATGGCAACGGACACGTTTTCGAAGCTCCAACGAGTCTGATGCAGTGAATTCAGTTGGCCAGCCACAACAATGTTGCAAAATCATGGGTGTCATGAAGTTGAAGATTTGAAGGATGCTGTGGGCGTGTATTAGTGCTGCTATTCCATGGATTGGTCAGATTCAGAAGATGCAAACGACTTGGACCTATCACTTTGGACACATGGGACAGTATCTGCCTCTGCAGCATACATATAATGCTGGCTGTTCCCCTGAGAGCTCACTTGCCTGCACTACATGCTCCAGGACGACATCTGCCACCAACACTGCTGCTGTTTATGCATGCTCTGGCTCCTGCAATGGCACATCTTTGGAGAGAGCCCCAGCCTTCAGCCTTGAGGAGACCCAGGCCCTGCTGGACAGCCTCCTTCCACAGTACAGCAAGCTGTATGGGAAACCAGGGGAGCAGGTGAGTGTGCTGTCCACTGCCTCACTAATTGTGCATGTTGTCTGACTAGCAGGACTTTCAGTGTGCACACCACTGGCCAGCATGCCCACTGAGTAGTTGTCACACCCCAAAGTGTGTAGTTACATGCACTGAACTGGTACAGTGCAGTAACAGTGCATTCCAACTAGGTTTACTTCCCATGCAATGATACCATGTAGTGACTGCTGGCAAACTGTTCATAGCCATTGTTGCACTGCCTGTGTACATCATATGCCCCTGTGATTGAGACATGTATATCCAACTGTGTGATGCACGTATATGTTGCATGTGTAGTAATGGCCTTTTCACTTTGTCATCCTCACAGGTTGATGCCCACCAGAAGCAGGAAATCTGGCTGACCATCGCCCGGAAAGTAAGATCCGTGGGGGTCTACAGGCGCAGGATCCGCAACTGCCAGAAGAGGTGGCAGGACCTTCGTGGCTGGACCTGGAGGATCGCAAGGGTCCAGCTGAAGCTGTCGCCTCCTCGCAGGAGGGGCGGACACCGGACCCTGACCCCCCACATGCTCCGGATCCTGGCAGTGGTCTTCCCTGACCTGGATGGGCAGCTGAAGGACAGACAGCAGCAAGGAGGGGTGAGTCCATGACTGCACTGTGCACTTTGTCTGACATGCTATGTGCCCTCCTCTGGCCTGGTTAAACTTCCACAGTACATCAGTCATGTGGTCCAGGACCCATGTCCCTCATTTGTGACATGCCCACTTCTCCTCTGATACGCATATGTGTGGCCCTTATTGTCAGGAAATTGTGTCATTTGGGGACTGTGTCATTGCATTTAGCTTTGCTCAAGGTGGGGGACAGCATTTGTTCCCGTGACTATGTTGTGCGATTCATGGGTGGGTCAATTGCTTACACAATGCCTAAGTTCTGACATGTAATCTGGGTGTAACTTTGATATGTGGTCCGCTTGCTGCTCTGACTCACCACATATCCCTGGGGAATTTGGCACACACCCATGCTGCTGGTGGGAACAATGTTTGGGCCTCAGGAGTATGTGTATCCAGTGTGTCACACTTGCTTAGCCACCTGCCTACTGTCCAGGACTCATCCCTCTTACAGGTGGAGCTGGACAATAATGCCTACTCCAGGGCATGCAATACACTCTGTACTCCCACTCCCGTGTATCATCTGGCATGTTGTGATCAGTGAAATGTACCCTCAGGTGTCTGCCTCTGTCTCATTGTGCTGTGTCTTCGTTGTCAGGACTACTGGTATGTTTATCGGTTAGGGCTCAGCATGCCATCTGAGATGTGACCATGATAGACGATACTTCTGTGACTTATAGGTGTCTGATCACTTGACTGTGCACACAGCTAATTGCGACTGTGACTTTCAGTCAGCTGTATTGTCATTCACAGCACACTGTGAGGTGCTCATGTTCAGAGAGTTGTGTTTCATGTCCCCCAAATGTCCAGTTGGTATGACGTGGACAAATCAATTAATCAATCAATCAATCACAGAATTTGTAGAGCGCACTACTTACCCGCGAGGGTCTCAAGGCGCTGGGGAGAGGGAAGGGGGGGGGGGTGCTGCTACTGGTCGAACAGCCAGGTCTTGAGTAGCCTCCTGAAGGTCAGCAGGTCTTGGGTCTGTCGTAGGCTTAGTGGAAGTAGTAGTACAGATGATGTGGTATGGGGGGGATGGACATGTGCACTTGTCAGTCACATAACTTGCATTCCCCATGCCCTCGGATTGTGACACAGTGCAGACTGTTGTTGGCTGGCTGCCATGGCCATGTGACTTGAGACAGTAATGTATGACTTTGCACGCATTCCTGTGTCATGGCATTAAACTTCCTGAGACTGATCCTGCAGGGGAGTGACATGTGCAACATGCACCCCATTGTGGCATTGACTATCCGGACATGGGTGCATCATGGTGTCTGCTGCTGGTATGCATCACATGCATTTCTATTTAGACTCTGGCCATCCCTTTATCCGGACACCTGCACTGACTCAGTGGCAAGAGATGTGATGTGTGCATGTTCACATACTTCACCGTGTTCCCTGCAATGTCCAACAACTGTGTAGGTGGTGCATGTGTCCACACTGGGGTCTTACCATCAGACAGGCACCAGACAGATGGGTGCAAGGGCAGAAGGGGTGTGAGTCCCATGGTTGACCATCAGACTGACAATTGGCTTCCCTGAATCTGTGTGAGGACTTTAGGCAATGTTCAACTAAGGATGCCAGGGCTTGCTCTGTAATGTGCTGTACTTACTGTGGTGTGTGCGGTCAGTGCAGGTGACTGATGTTGTCTGTTTCCCTAATTGTTTGCAGATCCATCCACAGCCACAGGAGGGGACAGCTCCACGGACCAGGAGGAGCAGCGGAGCCAGACTGGGTCAGCATCGGACGAGTGGTCAGAGGGACCCAGTGGCACGGAGGGCGAGGGGAGCCACACCGAGGAGTCCTCAGCACCATCCACCTCAGCTGAGGACCACAGCAGCTCGGAGGATGACTCCCTTGTGGAGGCGGGTCTCAGCAGCCACCAAAGGCCAGCTAGTCTGTCTGGCCCCGCCACCACCACCACCACCACCGCCCTCCCATTGGCTCCCATTCTTGAGGTCCGTGGAGGGTCCCGTACTCGGGAGCGTGTCTCCTTCGTGCCAGGCACCGCACCCCCTGCCCCTGTGTCCCCTGCTGCCCTGAGTGAGGAGTCTGTGTACCTCCTTCGGCAGCACCATGTAGGGCAGACAGCAATGCTGAGTGTCCTCCATGCACACACCACTCTGTTGACACAGCTGGTGTCATTCATGGAGGGCATCTCGACGGGTATGCCTGCCCTACAGAGGAGCAATAAGTCCATGGACTCCTCCCTGACGGCAGCAGTGTCCCTCCTCCAACAGTCCCTCACCCCTCCCACCTCTGCCCCATCCACACTTCCTGCCCCCTACCTGTCCAAAGTACATGCACACCTGCACAGTCACCCAAACACACAGACACGAGCAGCACAGACACACCCAAGAGAAAGGCAAGACGTGCACACAAGCATCCTCAGGGGACTGATACCACAGACACAGGGGATGGGGAACACACACACACACAGGCAACCACAGTCACTCCGCAATCCTCAAGATCCTCTCCCTCCAAGACCCCTTCCCTTGCCTCGCCTGCTACCACACCTACAAAGCAGATCTTCCTGTGTGACCTCGGCCTCTTCCCCTCCAATCCTGCTGATCCAGCATACCGGGGGAAGAGGAAGTCCACCCACACAGAGGGAGTGCCCCTCGCCCCCGGACACCCTCCCCCAGGCGCAGGCAGACACAGGACCCCATTAGGAAGTCACCCCGGACCAGGAAGAGCAAGACCCCACCACCACCACCACGCAGCTCCACCGTCCAGTCTCTCTCCTCCATTCCCCAGTCCACCACTGCACAGGTTCCCCCGAAACACCCTGCCCCAGGTTCCCCCCCACACCGATACCGCATCCCCAGTCTGCTTAGGCCCTCCCCCTGCCACTTGCTCTTCCACCCCCAACCCAGATGCTCTGCCTGTTAGTGGCACTGTTGTGGAGACCGGGTCCCCCCTCTGTCCTGCTCACCTCATCTGCCCACCCTTCCACTCCCTTGGAGTCATGCACTGCAGTGGAGTCCACAACCACCACGTCTGACTCGGGCACTGCAGTGGGTACCCAGTCCACTACATCAGTCCAGCCCACTGCAGTGGTTGCAGCACCCACACCAACTGACTTGTGTACCACAGTGGTGCCGGCCCCCCCTGAGTCAGACACGTCCACTGCAGTTGCCGGTGACACTCCTGCACCCACCTCCCCTTCACTGCCTCCTTCTGGCATCCCCTGATCCTGTCCCTGCGGTGCCTGGCCTGCCCCTCGTATGCCCCTCCAAGGGGGATGTCCCCTGTCCGTACCTGTGCAGGCAAGCAATTGTTGACAAGTTGTCACACATCACCCTGTTGGGACTGTATATTTGGACTGGCCATTGGCCTTAGTTTATTTTGGACTTTTGATTTGAGTTGCACACTTGCTGAATAAAGCCTCTTTTTGTTTACTTGTGGTTAATCTTTGGAGGTACATGATGTAGATGTGTAGAATCATGCATTTGCTGATGTAATAGTGTTCAGATCAGGTAAATGAAGTTTTGCTGTGATGGGCTCCATGTGGTCCATGGGATATGTGTCCTAATCTAGTCTGGATCTATGGCATCCTTTGCTGCAGTCTGAGGGTGTCATGTTCAGCATTTGACACAGGGATGTACGTTTAGCATTTGTAGATTACCATCTTTGTCCTACACTGATGCACATCTGGTGGGCTTACCACTGTCCAATGTTCCTAGTACCCTGACTGTGTGCCCGTCTCCAATGGACATGCAGTTTAGCACATCAAATTTGGAGGACTCATCTGTGTACACAGTGCAAGTTGCTTGACACGTGTCTTGGGTGTATGCAGATGACTGACGTGACACTCCCATGCCCAGGCTGATATGAGTAGAGCCTTCAGTGTGTTGTAGTTGTTGACTCACTGACCGAGTGTTCTGCTGACATGTTTGAGTCGTGCACAGACAAGGTTTGGCACAGCTGACCTTCCACAGGAGTGGAGTGCCCTCATGGCAGTGCGTGATTCCGTGATATAGGCTGTGCCCGTGTTGTGTGTTGTGTAGGCATGTCTGTGCGTGTTCCCTTCTCCTTTTCCTACACAGGCTGTGTCCCTACGGATGTTCCTGTTTGTGATGCTTGCTGAGTTGTTCTGTGTTCATCCAGCATCTTGGACCTGGTTTCTCCGGGATGTGGGTGCATGGCAAACTAATGTTCATGAGGTTGTCATCCCTAGTTGTCTTTGTTGTCAGGGCTGGGGATGTGGGCAAACGCAGATGGGACACAGTCAGGATTCCTCTTGGCACTTGTTGGTTACACGAGTAATGTGATTTTCTGTTTGTGTATGCTTTCAGTGATTGTGACACGTTGTGTGTGTGACTGCTGCCACTCCTCAGGGTCAGAGCTGCAATGTTGGAAGTTGTCTATGTGTGTCCTTTGTGGGTCAGCTTGGCTTCTTCATTGGTGTGTGACTATGGCCAGGATCCCATTGTTTGGGGTGGATTTCACGTCATGCCCATGTACGGCATACTGTGCAGTGTGTCAGACATTCACAAGTATTGTTGACTGGCCATGTGTGATGGGTTTCTGCACCTTATTTCCCCCCACCACCCCTGGGATTGTCATGGGTGCATGTGCAATGTCAGCAGTCCATGTGAGCTTCACTTCTGCACATTGTTGGAGTTCAAGGTGTGTGGCTTTGAGTGTGTGCAAATGTGAGTTGTTGCACGGCTGGGGCACTACCTCCATATTGTCCTTGGCTGGCAGGCCATGCTGAGTGCTTTGTGCTTGTATAGGTGTGATGGTAGTTTGTTGCTCAGGACACATGGCTGTGGTTCACAGTGTGGATGACATCTACCTTTGTCATCACAGGGTGATTGTCATGCAGGCTAGTGTCACCACAATGTGGGGTCCCTGGGGGAGTGCTGTGGTGGTTCTGTCTCTTGCTGTGTTTGTTGCTGTTCCTACAAGCTTGTGTGACATGTGTAATTTGGGCTCCCTCTCATCTCACAATGCCTGTTTGCCCACATAGGGGAATCCAATCCATGAGTTACTTTTGTATGTGACTGTGTTGACATCTGTGTATTAGTGAATCTGGCCTCCTCATGTGTTGTGTGTTTGCCTGGGGACACTGGCACACAACCCCCCTCACCTGTTGTGTATGATATGCAGTGTGAGTCTGCCTGTTTGTATTTGTGCATTTGCACCACTGCATTGGCATATCTTTAGTTTGCCATTGGCTGTATGTTGTTTGTTGGCTTTCCCCTGCTGGCCCTGGGACTGCTAGGTCATCAGTCAGCACATTGATCATGGTTAGTATGTCCCATTGCTGCCATGGTATGGTATTTGTTCACCTGACATCTACAGTCTCCACAGGACATCTACATTTGTGTGTCCATTGGTGCAGATACGTGGGTCTGCATTATGATGCTCACTTCTGTCATTGTGTTATTTGTGAATGTAGACAATGTGGGCCCCCATGGCTGATGTTTGTGTGCACATGGCCAGAACGATGTGTCATTGGCACTGCACTGCTTGCCTCACACAATCTATGTTGCTATGGGACACAAGCACTACAATGCCACTGTAGTGTTTGGTGTTGTGTGGCCAGGAATAATCCCTGCAGTTTTGTTTTTGCAGCTTTTACCAGGACTACACTTACCTTTTGGGCACTGTGGTGATGGGGCTTTGGGCCTCATTGCCACACTGTTCAAAATGTGCTTCAGCTATGGAGCACACACTTACCTTTTGGGCACTGTGGTGATGGGGCTTTGGGCCCCATTGCCACACTGTTCAAAATGTGCTTCAGCTATGGAGCACACACTTACCTTTGGGCACTGTGGTGATGGGGCTTTGGGCCCCATTGCCACACTGTTCAATATGTGCTTCAGCTATGGAGCACACACTTACCTTTTGGGCACTGTGGTGATGGGGCTTTGGGCCCCATTGCCACACTGTTCAAAATGTGCTTCAGCTATGGAGCACACACTTACCTTTTGGGCACTGTGGTGATGGGGCTTTGGGCCCCATTGCCACACTGTTCAATATGTGCTTCAGCTATGGAGCACACACTTACCTTTTGGGCACTGTGGTGATGGGGCTTTGGGCCCCATTGCCACACTGTTCAATATGTGCTTCAGCTATGGAGCACACACTTACCTTTAGGGCACTGTGGTGATGGGGCTTTGGGCCCCATTGCCACACTGTTCAAAATGTGCTTCAGCTATGGAGCACACACTTACCTTTTGGGCACTGTGGTGATGGGGCTTTGGGCCCCATTGCCACACTGTTCAATATGTGCTTCAGCTATGGAGCACACACTTACCTTTTGGGCACTGTGGTGATGGGGCTTTGTGCCCCATTGCCACACTGTTCAAAATGTGCTTCAGCTATGGAGCACACACTTACCTTTTGGGCACTGTGGTGATGTGGCTTTGGGCCACATTGCCACAGTGGTCATGGTCTGCTTGCATTGTGTAGGCCACACACACAATTATGTGTGACACATGTGTTAGGGGGTCACATTGTATGTTCAATGTCATGTTCAGTGTTGTATGCATTTGACACAGACCACACACGCTTGTCATGGTGTTGGGGGTGGGATGTAATTTACAGACAGTCCTTATGTGGGAGTATGCTAGTTGTGTCATGCATTACCCGTCCTATGAGTAGGGGTGGTTGTAGTGACAGGCATCCAGCCCCCCATGAGTGGGGATGGCAGTAGTGGTAGGCATCCAGCCCACCCTGAGTGGGGGTGGTGTTAGTGGTAGGCATCCATCCCCCTATGGGTGGGGATGGTAGTAGTGACAGCCATCCAGCCCCCTATGGGTAGGGATGGCAGTAGTGACAGGCATCCAGCCCACCCTGAGTAGGGGTGGTGTTAGTGGTAGGCATCCATCCCCCTATGGGTGGAGATGGCAGTAGTGGCAGGCATCCAGCCCCCCATGAGTGGGGATGGTAGTAGTGGTAGGCATACAGCCCCCCATGAGTGGGGATGGTAGTAGTGGCAGGCATCCAGCCCCCCATGAGTGGGGATGGTAGTAGTGGTAGGCATCCAGCCCACCCTGAGTGGGGGTGGTGTTAGTGGTAGGTATCCATCCCCCTATGGGTGGGGATGGCAGTAGTGGCAGGCATCCAGCCCCCCATGAGTGGGGATGGTAGTAGTGGTAGGCATCCAGACCCCCATGAGTGGGGATGGTAGTAGTGACAGCCATCCAGCCCCCTATGGGTGGGGATGGCAGTAGTGACAGGCATCCAGCCCACCCTGAGTAGGGGTGGTGTTAGTGGTAGGCATCCATCCCCATATGGGTGGGGATGGCAGTAGTGGCAGGCATCCAGCCCCCCATGAGTGGGGATGGTAGTAGTGGTAGGCATCCAGCCCCCCATGAGTGGGGATGGTAGTAGTGGCAGGCATCCAGCCCCCCATGAGTGGGGATGGTAGTAGTGACAGGCATCCAGCCCACCCTGAGTAGGGGTGGTGTTAGTGGTAGGCATCCATCCCCCTATGGGTGGGGATGGCAGTAGTGGCAGGCATCCAGCCCCCCATGAGTGGGGATGGTAGTAGTGGTAGGCATCCAGCCCCCCATGAGTGGGGATGGTAGTAGTGGCAGGCATCCAGCCCCCCATGAGTGGGGATGGTAGTAGTGGTAGGCATCCAGCCCATCCTGAGTGGGGGTGGTGTTAGTGGTAGGCATCCATCCCCCTATGGGTGGGGATGGCAGTAGTGGCAGGCATCCAGCCCCCCATGAGTGGGGATGGTAGTAGTGGTAGGCATCCAGCCCCCCGTGAGTGGGGATGGTAGTAGTGGTAGGCATCCAGCCCACCCTGAGTGGGGGTGGTGTTAGTGGTAGGCATCCAGCCCCCCATGAGTGGGGATGGTAGTAGTGGTAGGCATCCAGCCCCCCATGAGTGGGGATGGCAGTAGTGACAGGCATCCAGCCCCCCATGAGTGGGGATGGTAGTAGTGGTAGGCATCCATCCCCCTATGGGTGGGGATGGTAGTAGTGGCAGGCATCCATCCCCCTATGGGTGTGAATGGCATTGGTGATGACCATCCCTCCCCTATGGTTCTACTGTTGCTAGTGTACGTCATTTGTGCATCCCTATGTGTGTGTGACATATTTCGGGTACGTGTTGTTTGTTTGTGTTGTGGGTGTTTGACTTACCGTCTGCGCCGTACGGGTCCGTACCGGTCCCGGTAATAGATGTAGAGTATTGGTAGGACCTGCGCGATGGGATTCATGGTTGGTTCGTCTCGTTCGTCTTTCTCGTGGCTTCGACTCGTACTCGTCTCTGGCTTGTTCGTCTCGTCGCCGTGGATCGTCTTGTGGCGCGAATCGGAGCTTATGTGCAGCTCTCCCGGATGCTCATACGTGCCGGACGTAGCGACGAGTTCGGCGCGTACGGAAGACGCATCGTACTAGTCCGGCCGGAAGGTGCTGTGTATTTGGTTCCGTGCGACTCGATTCGGCGTTTACGGATCCGGCTCGGGCGGGGAACAGGAGCTGGAATGGGTAAGTACGGCTCGCTCGGAATCTGGGCTGTTATGCGCATCGTACTTGTTCATTCGGTAGAGTGTTCGAGTCGGTCGGAAAACACGCGTTCGGCTGGTATTTTTTCCGGACGAATACTGTTAGGTGCGCTTCCGGCCGACATCGGAATCGACCCCTGTGTCTAGAAAGTGATACAACAGAACTATGCATGTCTCTAAACGTTATTTATAATGTACTTGATGATCTGGAGCCCAAGAAGTATAAAGCAAAATAAGATGGTAAATGTTATATAGAAATAATGTTGTCAAACATTCTCTAATATAGATCATCAGTAGAGATATTCAATGCTGCATCAAAAGAAATAATACAAATTGAAAAACAGTGTGTAACTAGTTCTTAAAATCATACATCACAGAGGGGCCGATTCCGATCTCGGTCGGAGGCGCACCCAATACCATTCGGTCGGGAAAAAAGCCATGCGAAAGCCAGTTTCCCGACCGATCCGTACAGCACACCGAACGAGCAAGTACGATGCGCACAACAGCAAAAATTCCGGCCGAGCCGTACTCACCCAAACCAGGTCCTGTTCTCCGACCGAGGCGAATCCGGAAACGCCGAATCGAGTCGCACGGAAGGGAAAATGCAGCCCCGTCCGGCCGGACAAGTACGATGCGCTTCCCGTACGCGCCCGAACCCGTCGCTACGCACGGCACGTCAAAGCATCCGGGATAGGCGCACATAAGCTCCGAATCGCGCCACAACACGATCCACGGCTACGAGACGAACACGGCACCGACGAGGACGACGCGAGCGGCGAGGACGAAGCGAAGCGACGAGGACGACGCGAAGCAACGAGAAGGACGAACGACACGAACCAACCATGAATCCCTTCGTCCCGATCATACCAATATTCTACATCTACTACCGGAACAGGCACGGACGCGTACGGCGCAGAAGGTAAGCCAGACACCAACCACAAAACACATACAACACGTACCACGACACATCACACACATACACGGGGAATCTGAATATACTTACCCCAGCAACAGCAGCACCATAGGGGCGGGATGCCCATCACCAATGCCACATATGCACACAGGGGCCTGAATGCGCACCACCACCCCAACCCAGGGGGCTGGATGCCTACCACTACTACCACCCTTAGCCAGGGGGCAGGATGCCTACCACTACTACCACCCTTAGCCAGGGGGGCTGGATGCCTACCACTACTACCACCCTCACCCACGGGGGGCAGGATGCCTACCACTACTACCACCCTTAGCCAGGGGGCAGGATGCCCACCACTACTACCACCCTTAGCCAGGGGGCTGGATGCCTACCACTACTACCACCCCAACCCAGGGGGGCTGGATGCCTACCACTACTACCACCCCAACCCAGGGGGCTGGATGCCTACCACTACTACCACCCTTAGCCAGGGGGCAGGATGCCCACCACTGCTACCACCCTCACCCACGGGGGCAGGATGCCTACCACTACTACCACCCTTAGCCAGGGGGCAGGATGCCCACCACTACTACCACCCTTAGCCAGGGGGGCTGGATGCCTACCACTACTACCACCCCAACCCAGGGGGCTGGATGCCCACCCTTAGCCAGGGGGCAGGATGCCTACCACTACTACCACCCCAACCCAGGGGGCTGGATGCCTACCACTACTACCACCCTTAGCCAGGGGGCAGGATGCCCACCACTACTACCACCCTCACCCACGGGGGGCAGGATGCCTACCACTACTACCACCCTTAGCCAGGGGGCAGGATGCCCACCACTACTACCACCCTTAGCCAGGGGGGGCTGGATGCCTACCACTACTACCATCCCAACCCAGGGGGGCTAGATGCCTACCACTACTACCACCCTTAGCCAGGGGGCAGGATGCCCACCACTACTACCACCCTCACCCACGGGGGGCAGGATGCCTACCACTACTACCACCCTTAGCCAGGGGGCAGGATGCCCACCACTACTACCACCCTCACCCACGGGGGGCAGGATGCCTACCACTACTACCACCCTTAGCCAGGGGGCAGGATGCCCACCACTACTACCACCCTCACCCACGGGGGGCAGGATGCCTACCACTACTACCACCCTCACCCACGGGGGGCAGGATGCCCACCACTACTACCACCCTCACCCACGGGGGCAGGATGCCCACCACTACTACCACCCTCACCCAGGGGGGCAGGATGCCTACCACTACTACCACCCTTAGCCAGGGGGCAGGATGCCCACCACTACTACCACCCTTAGCCAGGGGGCTGGATGCCTACCACTACTACCACCCCAACCCAGGGGGCTGGATGCCTACCACTACTACCACCCTTAGCCAGGGGGGCAGGATGCCTACCACTACTACCACCCCAACCCAGGGGGGCTGGATGCCTACCACTACTACCACCCTTAGCCAGGGGGCAGGATGCCCACCACTACTACCACCCTCACCCACGGGGGGCAGGATGCCTACCACTACTACCACCCTTAGCCAGGGGGCAGGATGCCCACCACTACTACCACCCTTAGCCAGGGGGCTGGATGCCTACCACTACTACCACCCCAACCCAGGGGGCTGGATGCCTACCACTACTACCACCCTTAGCCAGGGGGCAGGATGCCCACCACTACTACCACCCTCACCCACGGGGGCAGGATGCCTACCACTACTACCACCCTTAGCCAGGGGGCAGGATGCCCACCACTACTACCACCCTCACCCACGGGGGGCAGGATTCCTACCACTACTACCACCCTTAGCCAGGGGGCAGGATGCCCACCACTACTACCACCCTCACCCACGGGGGGCAGGATGCCTACCACTACTACCACCCTCACCCACGGGGGGCAGGATGCCCACCACTACTACCACCCTCACCCACGGGGGCAGGATGCCCACCACTACTACCACCCTCACCCAGGGGAGGCAGGATGCCTACCACTACTACCACCCTTAGCCAGGGGGGCAGGATGCCCACCACTACTACCACCCTTAGCCAGGGGGGCAGGATGCCCACCACTACTACCACCCTTAGCCAGGGGGACTGGATGCCTACCACTACTACCACCCCAACCCAGGGGGGCTGGATGCCTACCACTACTACCACCCTTAGCCAGGGGGGCTGGATGCCTACCACTACTACCACCCTCACCCACGGGGGCAGGATGCCTACCACTACTACCACCCTTAGCCAGGGGGCAGGATGCCTACCACTACTACCACCCCAACCCAGGGGGCTGGATGCCTACCACTACTACCACCCTTAGCCAGGGGGCAGGATGCCTACCACTACTACCACCCCCACTCATAGGATGGACAATGCATGACACAACAAGCACACCACAACCTAGGAATGCAAGATTAAGACATCCCCCACCACCATGACAAGCGTGTGTAGGCTGTGTCAAATGCCTACAACACCGAACATGACTTTCAACATACAATGTGACCCCTAGCACATGTGCCACACATATATGTGTGTGGCACCCACAATGCTAAGCAGCCCATGACCATTGTGGCAATGGGGCCTAAACCCCCATCATCACAGTGACCAAAAGGTAAGTGTGGGGTCCATAGCTGAAGCACATTTTGACCATTGTGGCAATGGGGTCTAAACCCCCATCATCACAGTGACCAAAAGGCAAGTGTGGGGTCCATAGCTGAAGCACATTTTGACCATTGTGGCAATGGGGCCTAAACCCCCATCATCACAGTGACCAAAAGGTAAGTGTGGGGTCCATAGCTGAAGCACATTTTGACCATTGTGGCAATGGGGTCTAAACCCCCATCATCACAGTGACCAAAAGGCAAGTGTGGGGTCCATAGCTGAAGCACATTTTGACCATTGTGGCAATGGGGTCTAAACCCCCATCATCACAGTGACCAAAAGGCAAGTGTGGGGTCCATAGCTGAAGCACATTTTGACCATTGTGGCAATGGGGCCTAAACCCCCATCATCACAGTGACCAAAGGTAAGTGTGGGGTCCATAGCTGAAGCACATTTTGACCATTGTGGCAATGGGGTCTAAACCCCCATCATCACAGTGACCAAAAGGCAAGTGTGGGGTCCATAGCTGAAGCACATTTTGACCATTGTGGCAATGGGGTCTAAACCCCCATCATCACAGTGACCAAAAGGCAAGTGTGGGGTCCATAGCTGAAGCACATTTTGACCATTGTGGCAATGGGGTCTACACCCTCATCATCACAGTGACCAAAAGGTAATTGTTGACAAAGAAAGAGCTGCAACTGCCAAACTGCATGGATCATTCCTGGTCACAGAACCAAAAACTCATCTGTGGCAAAGTAGTGTATGTGTCCCATTGCAACATAAATTGGGGGAGCCAAATACTGCAGTGCAAATGAAACATTCCTTTGGCCATGTGCAGACAAACAACACCCATGGGGGCTGAGACCGTCAACAGTCATCAATGACACAATGACAGAAGTGACCATCAGAATGCAGAACCACATATTTGCACCAATGGGCACACAAATGCAGATACCCTGTGGAGACAGCAGATGTGAGGTGAACAGATACCATACCATGGCAGCAATGGGACACACAAACCATGATCACTGTGCTGACCGATGACCTAGGAGTCCCAGGGACAGCAGGGGAAACACACCAAACAACATACAGCCAATGGCACACCCAAGATATGCCAATGCAGTGGTGCAGATGCACAAACACAAACAGGCAGACCAACACTGTCATCATACACAGCAGGTGAGGGGTGGGGGTGCCAGTGTCCCCAGGCAACCACACAACACATGAGGAGAGCTGAATACCAATCATAAAGATGTGCATACACTGCCACACTAAGGTAACTCATGGATCCAAATCCCCGTTGTGGGCAAGCAGGCATTGTCAGGTGAGAGGGAGCACAAAACACACATGTCACACAGGCACGTAGGAACAACAACTGACACAGCAAGTCACAGACACACCACAGCACCACCCCCAGGGCCCCCACAATGTGGTGACCCTGGGCTGAATAAAAATACCACTGTGATGACAAAGCTAAATGTCGTTCACACTGTGAACCACAGTCAGGTGTCCTGAGCAACAAACTACCATCACACCTACACAAGCACAAATCAATCAGCATGGCCAGTAAGCCAAGGCCAACATGGAGGCAGGGGCCTAGCCGGGCAACAACTCTCATCTGCACACACTCAACACCACACCCCTCGACCTCCAACAATGTGCAGCAGTGAAGTACACATGCACTGGTGACATTGCACATGCACCCATGACTATTCCAGGGTGGTGGGTGGGAACCAAGGTGTAGAAACACATCACACATGGACACTCAACAAGATTCCTGAATGTCTGACACACTGCACACTACGCTGTACATGGACATGACGGCAATACCACACCGACCAATGGGATCCCAGCCACAGTCACACACCAATGAAGAAGCCAAGGTCACCCACAAAGAACACACATAGACAACAACCAACATTGCAGCCCGGACCCTGAGGAGTGCCAGCAGTCACACACACAACGTGTCACAATCACTGAAAGATAACACAAACTGGAAATCACATGACAGGGGCAAACAACAAGTGCCAAGGGAAACCTGACTGTGACCCATCTGCGTCTGCACACAAACTCAGCCCTGACAGCAAACACACCTATGGGTGACACCCTGATGACCAGTAATGTGCCATGCACCCACATCACAGAGAACACAGGGAGAAGACTTTGGGGGAACATAGCTCAAGTCAGCAAGCATCACAAACAGGTACAACACTAGGGATCACAGCATGCGCAGATGAATGGAAGTGAACACACAGACATGCACATACAACACACACCTTGGGCGCAGGCAATGTCACACGTGTACACACTGCCATGAGGGGACTCCACTCCTGTGTGAGGAAAGCTGTGCCATATGTTGCCTCAGTAGGGCTCCATCATGTCAGCTGAGCACTTGGTCACACAATCAACAATTAGCACCAAATGAGGGCTCCCATCACATCAGCCTGGTCATGGATGTGCCAACGGAATCATCAGCACAGATCCAACACACTTGTATAGCAATGTTGCACTGACTACACGGATGAGTCCCTCCCCATTGATGCCCAAACCTGCATGTCCACTGGAGATGGCAACACGGTCAGGGAAGTAGACAAATGCAACGATGGCAGGCACAACAGATGTGCAGGGGTGGAAGCCACAGATATGAAATTGCCAATGTAAGTAGGAAACCCATTGCCAAATACTGAACACATGACACCCTCAGATGCTGCTATTGATGACATGGATACACCACATGATAGGACACATTCCCCCTGGACCACATGGGTTCCTGCACAGTAACACTTCATAATCATGAGACCAGATATCACCATCACTGCAGCAAGGGCATGGTTAGCTGCACCAACAACATGTACATCTGAAGCATGAGCACTAGAGAAAAGAAAGTTGCTTTATTCAGCATATGTGTTGTTTGATAACGACGTCCAGAAAAAATTAGAGCAAAGGCCAATGGCCAGTCCATTGTCAAAGTTCAAACAGGGTGACACTGGCAGATGTCACCCTACGCATGCCTGCACAAAACCAGGGACAATCCACTAGGAGGGGCAACCGGGGGCAGGCCAGGCACCGCAGGGACAGGATCAAGGCTCACCAGGGGGAGTCAGGGAAGGGGTGGTGGGTGCTGGAGAGCCACTGACAACTGCAGTGGAGGTGTCTGACATGGTGTGTGCCGGCACAACTGGTGGGCATGACTCAGATGTCGTGGGTGCCGGCACAACTGCAGTGGACCCTGCAGATGGGGTGGACAGGTCCGCCACTGCAGTGCCCAAGTCAGACAGGGCGGTAGTGGACTCCACTGCAGTGCCTACCTCCAGGGGAGGAGAATGGGGAACAGGCAAGGTGGGTTGGACAGAGGGGGAGGACACCCTCACCACATCAGTGGCACAGACAAGCGCAGCGGGGGTGTGGTGCTGGGAGAGCAAGTGGCAGGGGAGAAGGCCGGATCCTCTTGGGGATGGTATATCTGTGGGTGGGGGAACCTGGGGCAGGGTGTGGTGGGGGCACCTGTGCAGTGGGGGCCTGAGGGATGGAGGACGGAGACCTTCAATCAATCAATCAATCACGGCATTTATAGAGCGCGCTACTCACCCGGGAGGGTCTCAAGGCGCTGGGGGAGGGGTAGTTACTGCTCGAACAGCCAGGTCTTGAGCTGCTTCCTGAAGGAGAGATGGTCCTGGGTTCGCCGAAGGTGAGTGGGGAGGGAGTTCCAGGTCTTGGCTGCCAGGTAGGAGAAGGATCTTCCTCCGGCGGTGGTTCTGCGGATGCGTGGTACGGTGGTGAGGGCGTGGCTGGTTGATCGTAGCTGGCGTGTGGGCGTGTAGAAGGTCATGCGGTCGTTGAGGTACTTTGGGCCCAGGTCGTGGAGGGCCTTGTGTGCGTGGGTGAGGAGTCTGAACGTTATTCTCTTGCTGACGGGGAGCCAGTGCAGGTCTTTCAGGTGTCCGGTGATGTGGCTGTGTCGGGGGATGTCCAGGATGAGTCGTGCGGAGGCGTTCTGGATGCGCTGGAGTCTTTTTGAAGTTTGGCTGTGGTTCCGGCGTAGAGGGTGTTCCCATAGTCCAGTCGGCTGGTGACGAGTGCCTGGGTGACGGTCTTCCTGGTTTCAGTGGGGATCCATCTGAAGATCTTGCGGAGCATGCGCAGGAGTGTTGAAGCATGAAGATGAGACGGCGTTGACTTGTCTGGTCATCGACAGGGAGGAGTCCAGGATGAAGCCCAGGTTGCGTGCGTGGTCCGTTGGCTTGGGCGCGGTGCCCAGGGCCGGGGGCCACCAGGAGTCGTCCCAGGCGGAGGGTGATGAGCCCAGGATGAGGACTTCCGTCTTGTCTGAGTTCAGTTTAAGGCGGCTGTTCCTCATCCAGTCGGCGACATCTCTCATCCCGTCGTGTAGGTTGGCTCTGGCGGTGGTGGGGTCGTTGGTGAGGGAGAGGATCAGCTGGGTGTCGTCGGCGTAGGAGATGATGTTGAGGTTGTGTCGGCGTGCGATGGCTGCGAGGGGCTCATGTAGACGTTGAAGAGGGTTGGGCTGAGTGAGGATCCCTGTGGAACGCCGCAGATGACTTCGGTGGCTTCAGATCTGAATGGGGGAGGCGGACTCTCTGGGTTCTTCCGGCGAGGAACGAGATGATCCATTCCAGTGCTTTCTCTCGGATTCCGATGTTGCTGAGGCACTTCACTAGGGTGCGGTGGCAGACGGTGTCGAACGCCGCGGAGAGGTCCAAGAGGATGAGGGCAGCTGTTTCCCGTTGTCGGTTAGGGTTCTGATGTCGTCGGTGGCTGCGATAAGGGCGGTCTCGGTGCTGTGGTTGGCCCGAAACCCGGACTGCGAGGGGTCGAGGGATCCATTCGTCTCGAGGAAGGCGGCAAGCTGTCTGTTGACGGTCTTCTCGATGACTTTGGCCGGAAACGGAAGGAGCGAGATGGGACCTTGTGCCTGAGCTGCAGGGCGGTGGCGGGGTCTTGCTCTTACCACTCCGGGGGGACTTGCGGGTGGGGGCCTCAGTCCGTCTGCGCCTGGGGGAGGGTGTCCGGGGGCGAGGGGCACTCTGCTCCGTGTGGGTGGGCTTCCTCTTCCCCCGGGATGCTGGAGCAGCTTCATCGGTGGGGAAGAGGCCGAGGTCACAGAGGAAGAGCTGCTGTGACTTTGGGGTTGCATGTGAGGCAAGGGAGGGTGCTTTGGAGGAGAGGGAACTGAGGACTGCGCAGTGCATGTGGATGCGTGTGTGTGTTCCAGGGCCCCATCCCCTGTGAGTCTGGCTTCAGTCCCCTGAATGTGCGTGCGTGTGCGTTTTGTCATTGGCGTGTGTGTCAGTGTGCTGGATGTGTGTGTGCTGGTGTGTGCCTGTGCCGGTGTGTGTGTGCTTGGGACGGGTAAGGTGCTGGGGAGTGTGGATGGAGCAGAGGCAGGAGGGGTGAGGGACCGTTTGAGGAGGGACACTGCTGCCGTCAGGGAGGAGTCCATGGACCTATTGCCCCTCTGTAGGTCAGACATGCCCGATGAGATGCCCTCCATGAACGACACCAGCTGAGTCAACAGCGCGGTGTGCGCATGGAGGACACTCAGCATGGCTGTCTGCCCTACATGGAGCTGGCGAAGGAGGTACACAGACTCCTCACTCAGGGCAGCAGGGGACACAGGGGCAGGGGGTGCGGTGCCTGGCCCAAAGGAAACACGCTCCCGGACATGGGAGCCTCCACGGACCTGGGGAATGGGAGCCGATGGGAGGGCGGTGGTGGTGCTGGTGGTGGCGGGGACAGCAACACTAGCTGGGGTGTGGTGGCTGCTGACACCCGCCTCCACAAGGGAGTCATCCTCCGAGTTGCTCTGGTCCTCAGCTGAGGTGGATGCTGCTGAGGACTCCTCTGTGTGGCTCCCCTCGCCCTCCGTGCCACTGGGTCCCTCCGACCACTCCTCGGCTGCTGACCCAGTCTGGCTCTCTGGCTCCTCCTGGTCCGTGGAGCTGTCCCCTTCCGTGGCCGTGGATGTATCTGCAAACAATGGGGATACAGACAGACATCAGTCACCTGCACATAACGCACACACCACTGTGAGCACAGCACATCACAGAGCAAGCCCTGGCATCATCAGTTGTACATTGCTAAAAGTGCCCTAACTGAACAGGAGAAGTCAATTGTCAGTCTGATGCCAAGCATGGCACTCACATCCCACATGGCCTTGCACCCATCTGTCTGGTGTCTGTTGGATTGCAACACCCCAGTGTTGACACATGCACCAAGTACACAGTAGTTGGACAGTGCAGAGGACACGGTGTGGACACATCACAGCTCTTGCCACTGAGTCAGTACAGGTTTCCGGATGAAAGGGATGCCCAGAGTCAAATAGGAAATGCATGTGATGCATACCAGCGACAGACACCATGATGCACCCATGTCCTGATAGCCAGCGCCACTATGGTGTGCATGTAGCACATGTCACTCCCCTGCAGGCTCACCAATCAGTAGACACATGCCATGGCGGAGGCATGACTGCAAAGTCATACATCACTGTCTCAGTGATGTATGACTTTGCAGCCAGACAACAACACTCTGCACTGTGTCACAATAGTAGGTCATGGGGAATGCAAGTCCTGGAGCTGCACAAGTGCACATGTACATCCCCCCACAACACATCCTCTTAACCCTCATCTGTCCAGGTCATACCTATTGGACATATGGGAGACCTGTGACACTACCCTCTGAACCTGAGCCCCTCACACTCTGCTGTGCATGGGGAACAGCTGCCTGAACTTCACATTTACATGCCCCAGTCTGCATGGGCAGCTGATCAGACACCTATGTGTCACACAAGTATCGTCTCCTATGGTCACATCTCCAGTGGCATGCTGAGCCCCTACCAAGAAACTCCACAGCAGTCCTGGCGACTAATCTACAGCACACTGACACAGAGGCAGACACCTGAGGGGTCAAATCACTGTGCACAATGTGTCCGCTGATACACGGGAGTGGGAGTACAGAGTGTATTGTATGGCCTGGAGTAGGCATGACTGTCCAGCCCCACATGAATGAGGGATGAGCCCTGGACTGTAGGCAGCTGGCTGAGTATGTGTGACACACGTCATATACATACTCCTGGGGCCCAAACATTGTTCCCACCCGCAGCATGGGTGTGTGCCAGATACCCCAGCCACATGTGGTGGATCAGCTCAGCAATTGGACCACAGATCAAAGTAACACGCTGAATACATGTCAGAATACAGGCATTGTGTAAGCAATGGACCCACCCATGATGCCCACCACAGAGTCAGGGAAACAGATGCTGTCTCCCACCTTGAGTCAAGCAAACTGCAAGGACACAGTCCTAAGTGACAGAATTCCCTGCATGTAAGGGCCACACCTGGGTATCAGATGAGGAGTGGGCAGTGCACAATAGAGGGACATGGCTCCTGGACAACATGACTGCTGTACTGTGGCAGTTTAACCAGGCCCGAGGAGGGCACATAGCATGTTAGACAGAGTACACAGTGCAGTCTTTGACTCACCCCCTCCTTGCTGCTCTCTGGCCTTCAGCTGCCCATCCAGGTCTGGAAAGACCACCGCCAGGATCCTGAGCATGTGGGGGTCAGGGTCCGTGTTCCGCCCCTCCTGCGAGGAGGCGACAGCTTCAGCTGGACCCGTGCAATCCTCCGGGTCCAGCCCCGAAGGTCCTGCCACCTCTTTTGGCAGTTGCGGATCCGGCGCTTGTAGACCCCCACGGACCGGACAGCCCGGACGATGTCCTTCCATATCTCATGCTTCCGATGGGCAGAAGCCTGTCAGGATGACAAAGTGATAAGGCCATTACTACACATGCAACATATCCGTGTATGACACAGTTGCATATACATGTCGCAATCACAGGGGCACATGGTGTACACAGGCAGTGCACGGCTGCCCATGGACAGTTTTCCAGAAGTCACTACATGGTATCATTGCATGGGGAGTAAAGCCCTGTTCAGAAGCACTGTCACTGCACCATACCTGTCCAGTGCAAGTCACTACACACTATGGGGGTGACAACTACTCAGTGAGCCTGCTAGCCAGTGGCGTGCTGACTCTCAGCCTTGCTAGTCAGACAAAATGCACATTCAGAAAGGCAGTGCACAGAACACTCACCTGCTCCCCTGGTGTCCCATACAGCTTGCTGTACTGTGGAAGTAGGCTGTCCAGCAGGGCCTGGTTCTCCTCAAGGCTGAAGGCTGGGGCTCTCTCCACAGTACGTGCCATTGCAGGGTCCAGAGGGGCAGAGACAGCAGCAGTGCAGTGGCAGATGTCGTCCTGGAGCATGTAGTGCAGGCAAGTGGGCTCTCAGGGGAACAGGCAGCAATATATATGTGCTGGAGAGGCAGATACTGTCCCTTGTGTCCAAAGTGATAGGTCCAAGTCGTTTGCATCTTCTGAATCTGGCCAATCCATGGAATAGCAGCACCAAAACACGCCCACAGCATCCTTCAAAACTTCAACTTCATGACATACATGATTTTGCAACATTGTTGTGGGTGACCAACTGATTTTCCAGCAACCGACTCGTTCGAAATTCGAAAACGCGTCCGTTGCCAGGCAAGCCCATTGTCAATGGGTGCGCACCGATCGGTCCATTGCGGTACAACGCGCACAGGGGTACAACGCGTACCCGCACACATTGAAAGCAATGGGCCGGCCGGAGGCACCGATCGGTCCATTGCAGTTCAACGCGCACAGGGGTACAACGCGTACCCGCACACATTGAAAGCAATGGGCCGGCCGGAGGCACCGATCGGTCCATTGCAGTTCAACGCGCACAGGGGTACAACGCGTACCCGCACATTGAAAGCAATGGGCCGGCCGGAGGCACCGATCGGTCCATTGCAGTTCAACGCGCACAGGGGTACAACGCGTACCCGCACACATTGAAGGCAATGGGCCGGCCGGAGGCACCGATCGGTCCATTGCAGTTCAACGCGCACAGGGGTACAACGCGTACCCGCACACATTGAAAGCAATGGGCCGGCCGGAGGCACCGATCGGTCCATTGCAGTTCAACGCGCACAGGGGTACAACGCGTACCCGCACACATTGAAGGCAATGGGCCGGCCGGAGGCACCGATCGGTCCATTGCAGTTCAACGCGCACAGGGGTACAACGCGTACCCGCACACATTGAAGGCAATGGGCCGGCCGGAGGCACCGATCGGTCCATTGCAGTTCAACGCGCACAGGGGTACAACGCGTACCCGCACACATTGAAGGCAATGGGCCGGCCGGAGGCACCGATCGGTCCATTGCAGTTCAACGCGCACAGGGGTACAACGCGTACCCGCACACATTGAAAGCAATGGGCCGGCCGGAGGCACCGATCGGTCCATTGCAGTTCAACGCGCACAGGGGTACAACGCGTACCCGCACACATTGAAAGCAATGGGCCGGCCGGAGGCACCGATCGGTCCATTGCGGTTCAACGCATCACTGTATATGTGACTGGCATAGGTCAGCATGCCTGTCTCAGATGGACATATGCCAGCCACAGATAGCTCCCAGGGAGTGAGGGGCACACCTACATCACGACAGCCTGTCCAAACCTTATCATAAGGCATGTAAGGCTGCATTTCCTATTGTGTGTATGTTGGTGTACATGTTGTCCTGTGGGTGTCACCTGTGGGCAGCCACCCCCAGGCTGTGCACGTGTTCATGGGGACAGGATCCTGGGTGTTACGTGTACGTGACCACTGTGATGTGCAACTGTTCATATCTGTGCATGTGTCATGGTCACATTTCACAGTGGTGTTTGTGTATGTCATGTCACATACCCCGTGAGTCCCATGTGGGACGGTATGTTTGAGCCAGGGTGTCCCAGTGGCACAATAGTGATGGCCCTCCACAGTCTTTGTGCATGTAGTGTTTACAATGTCTCTGATTTCATGTGCACAATGGGAGACAGTCTCCACATCCACGTTGTGTGTGCATGGACTCTGATGTTGTGCGTGTGTGTCACAGACGTCCATGTCTGTCCTGCCATGGCAAGTGTGGCCACTACCTGTGGGGGTCATGTTTGTTTTGCTGTGGTGTACACATGATACTCCAGGTGATGCCAGTGTCCATGTGGCATTACAGGGTCCCTGGGAATGTGCCTGTCGTTGAGCTGTGGTGCCTGGGGCACATCTGTCCTCACATGTCACTGTGGGGGTGACTGTGACACAGCATCATGATATCCAATGGGCCAACCTGGGACAAATTGATGCCACCTGTAGGACCGTGTTGACAGATGTTGGCCATGTATGTACCATACATGTCGTTCCGGTACTGCACACTTCATGTAGTTGTGCCTCATGATGATGTATGTTGGGATCTTGAGTGTGTTCAATGCCGCATATGTGGGGTGACTGACGATCTTGCTTACTTCTCCTCTGCACTGCAGGGCTCCTGCTGTCCATCGGCCATTCCCAGACCTGGCAACGATGGTGGAACGGGACAGCATCCGACGGTACCGCTTCACCAGGCAGCTGATTGAGGATTTGGCAGTGCAGTTGTCCCCACATTTGCAGCCTGGCCGGCCGTATCCTACAGCGCTGACCCCCAAGGTGAAGGTGATGGCAGCCCTACACTTCTTTGCCACCGGTACCTTCCAACATACTGTGGCGTCTGCTGGTGGGATGTCACAGACCATGTTCAGCCGTGTGCTCCGCGATGTTTTGGCGGCAATGTTGCTCTTCCTGAACCGGTACATCTATTTCCCTAGACTGCGACGACTCACTGACGTGAAGAGTGACTTTTATGCCCTGGGGAGGATGCCGCATGTCATTGGCTCCATTGATGGGACACATGTGGCTTTGGTACCACCACAGGCCCAGGAGCAGGCCTACCGTAACCGCAAGCACTACCACTCGGTCAATGCACTGGTGGTGTGTCTTGCAGACATGACCATCACACACGTGTGTGCCCGTTTCCCTGGTTCAGCACACGATGCCTTTGTGATGAGGAGTAGTCGCATCCCCAGGATGATGGCACAGATGCAGAACCAGCGTGCCTGGCTTGTCGGTGTGTACTGACTTTGTGCCATTGTGTGTGATCTGATCTGTAGTATTCCGCCCACTTTTCCAAGTCAGCTGATGTGCACTTGTCTGTCCGTAGGTGACTCGGGATACCCCAACATGCCGTGGTTGCTGACACCCCTCAGGAACCCTGTGACACCTGCCCAGATGCGCTACAATGAGGCACATGGTCGGACCAGGAGAGTGATTGAGCGGACCTTTGGTCTCCTGAAGAGCCGCTTCCGCTGCCTGGACAAGACCGGAGGGTCCCTCCCATATGCCCCTGCGAAAGTGTGCAAGATTATCATCGTCTGCTGCATGCTACACAACCTGGCAGTGCGGAAGGAGTTGCCTCTCATCCAGGATGACGATGACCAACATCCGCCACCTGTGGAGGATCCTGGCCTGGACCACGATGCCAGTGACGATGATGATGATGATGGTGATGGTGATGTCCGCACACAGCTCATCACCAACTTCTTTAGCTGAATGTGAGTATCCTGAGGTGTCATGTGAATGATGTGAGTTGGCATGATGTGTGGGTGGTGCTCTGGTGCTGTTGGAGTGTGTCCATGGGCTACTTGACAGGATGTGTGTTGCGATGTGTGGTGACAGGTGGGCTGTACTCCCCAACAGTGTTGACATGCTAACTTGGTTCTGGGTGGGTATCTTGTAACATGTATTGTGCATGAGTTTTGCGGTTCTGTCCTGTACTGCATTGCTTTTGACTGTGTGTCATTTCTGTCCTTCACAGGGTACTTTCAGATTCGTTTGGTCAACTGTGTCCACCGACGACGTGATTGCACATCCAGGCTGGTAGCTGTTGTGTCCCTACAGGTGATGTGCGCCACACCCATGGACTTCCTTCCGTCTACAGTTGTTGACTGTGTGCCCGCTACCAGGTGGGGTTACCTTGCATCTGTAGTGGTTACGGCATGTTGCTACTGTGTAATAAACCTGTGCTTCACTTAGTGATGTGCGTTGTCTGTGGTCACACATTTGACTGCCATTTGCTTACTGCACCTGTGGGCTACTTGACTACAACTGGGAATGGGTGTGGTGTCTGTGCATTGCACCGTCTTCCCTGGCAACATCAGTGTAGGCAATGAGTCAGATGGCCTAGGTGTGTATGTGTTGTGTACCCCTGGTGGTGTGTCTCCCTCATATGTGTCACGTTGCCTGTACTCACATGCCTGTGTTGTCCTTGCTGTTGCAGTTCGCATACACAGTGTAATTTTGCAGTTCATCATCCCCATAACAGCACCCACGTTGGAATCACGACAGAGGCAAGTATGGTGTATTAGTGTGTTTATTGTGATACATCTGTGTTAATAGTGCATAGGATGGGTTGTGCTGTACATGAATCTTGCAATCCCAAGTTCCTAGGTGAATTGAAAGTCCAGGTAGACAGGATCCCCAGTATCGGGGCCACAGTTGTCTGACACATTGTTCCAACTTGTACTCCCCATGCAATGTGTGGGAGTAGTGTTGCCGTCAACAGGGTGAACAGTCTGTGCACAAAGGCGAAAATCCAGAACAGGTTCAGGCTTCCTGGGAGTTGCGCTTGGCCATCAGCCTCTCACTTTCCCCTCCTCGGACGACCCCTCTTCTTGGGGGGGGGCCCTCAAGTGCAGGCTGCTGCGGTGCAGGGGACTCTCCGCCAGAGTCCTCCTCCCTCCCTGTGGCAGTTGCAGTTTGTTCGGTACCAGATGTTGTTGGCACACAGGGAGGTGTGGACTGGTTGCTGTTCATCTGGCGGAGGCATTGTAAAATGTCCCTGTGCACCGCCGTCATCTCATGTAGTACATCCCACTTGGACTCCACGCGGGACATGTGGGAGTCCACACGTGACATGTGTGACTCCACGTGGGACATGTGGGAGTCCAAGCGGGCATGATGGGCAGCCTGCTGCTGTTTGATGTCTCTGAGGAGCCCCACTACCTGGCTGAGCTCTCCGGTGCTGGACTGGTACGCATCAGCTATGCGTACCAGTTGTGGGTCTTCATGCACACCAGCAACGTCTGCAAGCAGCGACCTCTGTCTCCCACCCCTCCCACCACCCCTGCTGACATGTGCAGTGTGTGCAGTTGCACGGACAGATAACCCTGGTCCACCTTTGGGGTTGGTGGTGGTGGTGGTGTCCATGGCCCCAGGTTGGTCCAGGGTCACTGCGCTGGTGTTGCTCCTTATTCTGTCCATGTCGGCAGGGATGGTATTCGTGGTGACAGTCGTTGGAGGGGTGGGTGCAGGGGGTGCAGCTGGTGGACCTGCTGGTGCTGCAGCTGGTGGTCCTGCTGGTGCAGCATGTTGACTTGCACCGGATGTGCCAGGTTGTTCATCGTCCGAGGAGGACAGAGGCTGTACGACGCCAGTGAGCTCGGCATCCTCTTGAGCCTGGGACTGGGACTCCTCAGCGTCTGCTGCTGTGTCCCTATCATCACCTGTTTTTGGGAGACACAAACAATGTATGTCATGTTTCTGCAGGCATCAGTGGTTGACACACCTGACAGTTGTGACTGTGCCTCGGGGTGCGGGCCTGTACATTGTATTGTCCTAAGTCGTCACAGTCAGGGGTTGATATTGGTGTGGCACATTGTCCTGCATTATTTGGGCATTTCTATGTATTCTCTGGGGTGTGAACATGGTCTGCATTGATTGTGTTTGGTTGACAGCCAGACCTCCTTCCCACCCACCCACCCAGCCAGTCAGTTATCCCACCATGGAACGTGCTTGCATTGCAGGGAGTGTAAGTTGTCTCTCAGGATGTCAGTCAGTGGTGTCCTGCTGTTTGTTGGTGCACAGTTGGCAGCAGGGCCTTGTCCCTGTGCTTCACACAACATAACCCAGGGTGGTGGTGCTTTGTGGGATCTTGTGTTAGGATGGAGGGCATTGCATTCTACCAGGTGGGTACTGTGGAGTTTGTGTTGGGGAGGGTGTGAGGGGAGGTGCTGGTGACTATGAGTCAGTGCATGCAAGTCCCCCTTCCCACCCAGCCAGCCAGATATCCCACTCATGGAACGTGCTGTGCATTGCAGGGAGTGTGAGTTGTCTCTCAGGATGTCAGTCAGTGGTGTCCTGCTGTTTGTTGGTGCACAGTTGGCAGCAGGGCCTTGTGCTCCCCACAGCAGTAGCCAGTGTGAGCCATCTTGTGAGTCCTTCTCCACTCCCTGTGATGTGAGCACGGTTCAGGGTGGTGTTGATGGGCCAGTTGTGGAGGCTGAGCAATGTCTGTGACTACGACTCCCATCATGCTATTGCCTCCACCCCCTTCCCAGCATGCCCATGCTTCCTTCCTTTTGACTCTGCTTCCCTGTGGGGTGGGCTGGCTGTGCTGACAGGATGGCTGGGAGTGTTGTCCTGGCAGTTGTTTGGCTGAGAGTCCCAAGAGTGTCCCTGTGCTTCACACAACATAACCCAGGGTGGTGGTGCTTTGTGGGATCTTGTGTTAGGATGGAGGGCATTGCATTCTACCAGGTGGGTACTGTGGAGTTTGTGTTGGGGAGGGTGTGAGGGAGGTGCTGGTGACTATGGTCAGTGCTGCGAGTCCTCCTTCCCACCCAGCCAGCCAGATATCCCACCATGGAACGTGCTTGCATTGCAGGGAGTGGAAGTTGTCTCTCAGGATGTCAGTCAGTGGTGTCCTGCTGTTTGTTGGTGCACAGTTGGCAGCAGGGCCTTGTGCTCCCCACAGCAGTAGCCAGTGTCAGCCATCTTGTGAGTCCTTCTCCACTCCCTGTGATGTGAGCACGGTTCAGGGTGGTGTTGATGGGACAGTTGTGAGGCTGAGCTATGTCTGTGACTACGACTCCCATCATGCTATTGCCTCCACCCCCTTCCCAGCATGCCCATGCTTCCTTCCTTTTGACTCTGCTTCCCTGTGGGGTGGGCTGGCTGTGCTGACAGGATGGCTGGGAGTGTTGTCCTGGCAGTTGTTTGGCTAAGAGTCCCAAGAGTGTCCCTGTGCTTCACACAACATAACCCAGGGTGGTGGTGCTTTGTGGGATCTTGTGTTAGGATGGAGGGCATTGCATTCTACCAGGTGGGTACTGTGGAGTTTGTGTTGGGGGTGTGTGAGGGGAGGTGCTGGTGACTATAGTCAGTGCTGCAAGTCCCCCTTCCCACCCAGCCAGCCAGATATCCCACCATGGAACGTGCTTGCATTGCAGGGAGTGTAAGTTGTCTCTCAGGATGTCAGTCAGTGGTGTCCTGCTGTTTGTTGGTGCACAGTTGGCAGCAGGGCCTTGTGCTCCCCACAGCAGTAGCCAGTGTCAGCCATCTTGTGAGTCCTTCTCCACTCCCTGTGATGTGAGCATGGTTCAGGGTGGTGTTGATGGGCCAGTTGTGAGGCTGAGCAATGTCTGTGACTACGACTCCCATCATGCTATTGCCTCCACCCCCTTCCCAGCATGCCCATGCTTCCTTCCTTTTGACTCTGCTTCCCTGTGGGGTGGGCTGGCTGTGCTGACAGGATGGCTGGGAGTGTTGTCCTGGCAGTTGTTTGGCTAAGAGTCCCAAGAGTGTCCCTGTGCTTCACACAACATAACCCAGGGTGGTGGTGCTTTGTGGGATCTTGTGTTAGGATGGAGGGCATTGCATTCTACCAGGTGGGTACTGTGGAGTTTGTGTTGGGGGGGTGTGAGGGGAGGTGCTGGTGACTATAGTCAGTGCTGCAAGTCCCCCTTCCCACCCAGCCAGCCAGATATCCCACCATGGAACGTGCTTGCATTGCAGGGAGTGTAAGTTGTCTCTCAGGATGTCAGTCAGTGGTGTCCTGCTGTTTGTTGGTGCACAGTTGGCAGCAGGGCCTTGTGTTCCCCACAGCAGTAGCCAGTGTCAGCCATCTTGTGAGTCCTTCTCCACTCCCTGTGATGTGCGCATGGTTCATGGTGGTGTTGATGGGACAGTTTTGGGGCGGGCAATATGTGTGACTGCAACTCCCATGATGCTATTGGCTACACTGACTTGGCCAGCATACACAGAATTCCTTCCTTTGAGTGGTCTTCACTGTGTGTTGGTGTTGTTGTGGTGGCTACATGTGTGGATGTGTTTGTTAGTTCTATTTGTGCCACTGCCTAGCTGTAGTTGTGGTTGTGTTTGTACATGTGTTGGCACAGTTGGATGTGACTTTTTTGATGGCATGTGTTGTGTTTCTCTGACTGACATACACATTTTGGGATGATTCTGTTCTGGTTGCTGTGTGATTGCTATGAGTGCATGGTTTGACTCTCCCCTTGACAGTGATGTGTGTGTGTTTTGTGGCAGTATATTGTGTACATTTGTTGTGTACTCACCAGGCTCTGGGATGTCCTCTAGTCCATATATGCTCACTGGCGGTAGGATGGCCCGCACCTTCTCCTCCCAGGGCCTGAGGTATACTGGCTTGGCAGGAGGGCCACTGCCGGTGTGTTGGCTGTTGATGTAGTCTTGCTTCAGCAGTTTCCGTACCCTCCTGCGCACGTCATACCACCTGTTCTGGATGTCGGTCTTTGTGCGCCGACATGGTGATTGGGCGTTCACCCTGTTGATGATCCTCTCCCACATCTTGGTTTTCTGCGACATGGGGGTCTGTTGGACCAATGTGCCAAACAGCTGTGGCTCTACCCTGAGGATCTCGTCTACCAGGACTTCCAATTCACAATCTAGGAACTTGTGATTCTTCTTGGGGGCATGGTGATGGGTGGTGATGGTGAGTGATGTGTGTGTTGGTGTGCAGGTGAGGGTGTGTGAGTGTGTGTTTTGCTGGGTGTATGTGAGGTAGGTATTTGTTGGTGTGCTGCTGGTGTGTGGCTTGTGTGAGGGATGAGCTGTGGGTGTGTGGTTGCTTTCTCTTGGGTGCTGGCAGTGGAATGGCATTTGCAAAGGCTCATGGTAGTGATTTGTGTCCTTTATATAGGTGGAGTTGTGGGTGTGTCTTTGTTCTCTGTCCCCACCCCCCAGTATTTATTGGCTTGGTAATTGCTTGTTTGGCCTTTTTTTTGGGTGATTTTTCCTTTGTGTTGTTTGTGTATGTTGGAAACGTTCTTGTGACCGAGTCGGACCCTGCATTGGTCTCGTACGGTGTTTTCCGTTTCGTTCACGCTGTGTTTGTGCAGTTTTCTATGCTGCGTACGCGTCGGTCGCGGTGTATTGTGTTGCTTCGGCTCGGTTTTGTATGCGTGTCGGTCGTACGGCTTGTCCTCCGTCCGACTCGGTCGTGTTTTCGCGCCTTGCATCGTACTTTGCGGTTTGGAGTTGGCGGGTACGATTCGGTCGGATTTGTTCCGGGTGCGTGTCGGTCGGTTGGATTCGCGTGTTTTTCCGGCCGGATTGCTATTTTCCGTGCGGCTCGGTCGGTCGGCTTGGTTTCCTTACGTGTCGGTCGGATTTATCGCGGCTTGCATCGTACTTGGCGTGTCGGGCGCCACTGGTACGTGTCGGTCGGTAATTTTTCCGGCTCCGAGTCGGTCGGTGCTTTTTCCGGCCCGAATCGGAATCGACCCCAGAGTGAGAAATGGCACCACTTTCTAGGCTTTAACAAGAAAAAGAAGTATTTTCATGCCTAAGGGCTTGATATATCAAAGGGTGTTACCCATTCTGTGTCTTTTGTATTGTATTGTATTGTAGCATTTATATATGGAATAAAGTACCCCCTGATGCATATGATAAGGATATTGCAAGTCTCTGAGGAATGAACATATAGAGGAATGAGGCCAAAGACTGAGTTCCTTTATAAGGTTATGGAACTCACCCAGGGGCTACATTATTCATTAAAGTGCATGGTCACACCATTACCCTTCTCACAAACCTCTTAAATCCTTGGTATGGTGCTCTTTCATGTGGAAGAGATAGGATGTTCCTAAACATGAATAATAAAATTGGATTCTCTAGTGCAAAATTAAACACACAAAACAGCAGTTAAATATTTGTTGCAAAAAGATATTAGAATTGGTTTAATATAAGTTACATTTAAACAAATTGTATACCGCAGAATGTACAGAAATATGCAGAGCTATTCTATTTTTCCTATAATTACCTAAAGCGTTGAACAAATAAACATGTTACCATAAATATCTCCTTTTTGCTTATCACGGTTCATCTTATAAAGCAGAGAAAAAGAAGGAAAAGCAGTGTTTTTTAGTTTTTAAAAGTGCAACAGTAATTATGTTCTGTGACTTCCCTTTCCCCTCTGCAACTGGCTCTGGCAGCAGGCATTGTGACATCAGAACTCAACTGCAAGAAGCTATTACATTTGAGTGGCTACATTATTTCCTTATTACAGGAGACTAGAGATGTTACAAGTCACCTGCAATAAATAAATTAGAGATGGGCTTTTAAAAAGAGATTGCAGTCTACCATATATTATATCACACTTACTACCTTTACGTGGGGACTACAGCACTTACTGCATGAGCCCCAAGCTGCACCATCTAGGGTGTGTTGTTAAATTAGTGTTGTCTTTGCGTTTTTTTATTCTATGTGGAAAGTGTTTCCATGATGTTCATGATGACCGCCGAGGTGCGGTTATTATGTTATGAAGTCCTTAGCAGTGTGGTGGATGAAGAGGTTTGAGAGAAAGACATACAGTTTGGTAAAGAGTCAGAATATCGAGTAGGAAATGTTGACTTGCACTAATATCGGGTGCAAAATATCGAGATACATAAATATCGACTGCAAGAATATCGTGGTCAAGAATATCGAGTTTCAGGTCAGAAATATCGTTTTCTAAAATATTGAAGTAATTAATATCGTTTGAAAAAATATAGTTGTAAAAAATATAGGGGCCCAATATGATTGCGGGCGGATCGACACCGCCGGGTCGGCGGTGGTCACCGGGGGCCCGGCGGTGGAGATCCGCCCGCCATATGTCCCTGGTTCTCCCCCCGCCATATTAGTATGGCGGGGGCACCGCGGCGGACGGAAAGACCGTCCGTCGCTTTTCCGCCGGTCGAATTGTCGACCGGGCGGAAAAGGGACACAATATGGTGGCGGTGTCTGCAAGACACCGCCATCCATATTATGATGTAGGCGGTAAATTACCTTTCCATGGCGGCGATGCCGCCATGGAAAGGCATGTGGTTCTTGCTGTTGGGGGCCCGATGCGGGCCCCCAGGGTGGTGGGAGGGTGGGGGTTGCACATGGGGGGTACCTAAGGTACCCCCCCTTATTGCAATGCACTACGTGTCAGGCACCATGTGGTGCCTGCCATGTTGTGCATTGCAATGCTGTGCACAGTCCTTTTACATTGCGAGTTGGTATGCAGCCAGCAGATCCACCCTCAATGTAAAAGGCCCAGAATGCGCCCGCCAGTGTTGGGGGCGCATCCTAATTTGCATGGCGGGACCGCCGCAGCATCGGCGGTCGGTCCCGTGCTCCGTTACGGTGGCGGGCGGACTTTGTCCGCCCGCCATCGTTTTGATGCCCATAGTTTTTTTAGTTAGTGTTATGTATTTTATTATGTATTTTAAATGTATGTGCTCTATTTTTTTGTCTAAGTATTGCATTTATTTTTTAATATATGTGTTACATTTTTAGAAGTTATTAATTTTATTTTAATTAAATTGTGCGTTTTAGTTCCGTAGCGGGTTGTGGGTTCATAGGGGAATAGGGTGGGAAGTAATTTAATTATAATAAATTGAATATTATTTTTTATTTATTAGTATTTATTTATTTTTGATTTTATAGTGTTAATTGTGGTAACTAATTTATAATTAATTAATTGATATTTGGCTGGTAATTTTTATTGATTAATTAATTGGTAAATATGTTTATTGTGTCATGTTTTAGGAGAGGGTTGTGGGTTTACAGGGGAATAGGGTGGGAAGTAATTTAATTATAATTAATTTATTAATATTTTTATTAATTAATATTTATTTATATTATATTTTATATTGTTAATTGTGGGAATTAATTTATTACTAAGTATTTATTAATTGGTTGTTAATTATTATTAATTAATTGGTAATTATGTTAATTGTGTTATTTTTTTAGGAGCGGGTTGTGGTTTGATAGGGGAGTAGGGTGGGAAGTAATTTAATTTTAATACATGTATTAATATTTTTTATATAATATTTAATTAATTTTATTTTATAGTGTTAATTGTGTGAATGAATTTATTAATAATTATTTATATTTTGCTTGTTAATTGTTATTAATTAATTGTTAATTAATTATGTTAATTGTGTCATGTTTCACGAAATTGGTGGTGGCATTTATAGGGAATATGGTGGAAGGTAATTTATTTATAATTAATTAATTATTTGTTAATTAATGCTTATTAATTAATTAAAATTTAAATATGCCAATTGTGTAATCATTTTGATGTGTGAGTTGTGGGGTTTATAGTGGTAAATGGTGGGAAGTAATTTTTTTAAAAATTAATTAATGATTTGTTGTTAATTGATATTAATTTATTAATGTAAAATTAGTTATGGAAATTGTGTAAATATTTTTAGGTGTGTGTTTTGGTGTTTATTGGGGTAGAGGGTGGAAACTAATTTAGTTTAAATTAATTAATCATTACTTGATCATTAATAATAATTTATTAATTGATAAATATTTTTGGTAATTGTTTAGTTTTTATTTTGTTTGGGGATTTAGGTTCAATAGCTGTAATGTTTGGTTTGTACATTAATTTTACATTTTGAAATGTGTTTTATAATTATTAATATTTGTTAAATTGATAATTAATTGTGTTAATTATAGAGGTACACTTTCTTGCTTAATTTAGATGTGTGTTGTAAATTGTGTGGTGTTATAGGGTAGGAAAATAAATATTACATTTATGTAATTTTTTATTTTTTGATTAAGATAAATTTCTATTGCAAAATATTTATTTGTTTGTAAATTGTTAAATTAAAAAAATTAATATTTTTATGTCAATTTTAGATTTTTGCTACATGAAAATATTTTTATATGTTTTGTTAATTTTTATATTTTTATATGTGTTTTGTTTTTGTTTTTTTATTATATTTTGTATTGTAGTTGATATTTTGTATGTTTCTAAATTTGAATTTTGTTCTGTGGGAATAGTAGTTTTTAGCCTTCCGCTAGCCAACACTTTCCCTACTGTTGCATTCGCAGGAGTGGGAATAGTAATTTATACCCCTACGCTATCCAACACTTTCCCTACTGTTGCACTTGCTGGAGTGGAAATAGTAATTTTTACCCCTCCGCTATCCAACACTTTCCCTATTGTTGCACTTGCAGGAGTGGGAATAGTATTTTTCTCCCCTCCGCTATCCAACACTTTCCCTACTGTTGCACTCATTGGAGTGGGAATAGTAAAATAATACCCTCCGCTATCCAACAGTTTCCCTACTGTTGCACTCATTGGGGTGGGAATAGTCATTTGTACCCCTCTGCTATCCAACACTTTCCCTACTGTTGCACTCCCTGGAGTGGTAATAGTAATTTTATCCCCTTTGCTATCCAACACTTTCCCTACTGTTGCACTCATTGCAGTGGGAATAGTAAATGATTCCCCTCCACTATCCAACACTTTTCCTACTGTTGCACTCATTGGAGTGGGAATAGTAAATTATTCCCCTCCATTATCCACCACTTTCCCTACTGTTGCACTCGCTGGAGTGGGAATAGTAATTTTTACCCCTCCACTATCCAACACTTTCCCTACTGTTGCACTCGCTGGAGTGGGAATAGTAATTTTTTCCCCTCCGCTATCCAACAGTTTACCTACTGTTGCACTCATTGGAGTGGGAATAGTAAATTATTCCCCTCCGCTATCCAACACTTTCCCTACTGTTGCACTCACTGGAGTGGGAATAGTAATTTTTACCCCTATTCTATCCAACACTTTCCCTACTGTTGCACTTGCTGGAGTGGGAATAGTAATTTTTATCCCTCCGCTATCCAACTCTTTCCCTACTGTTGCACTTGCTGGAGTGGGAATAGTAATTTTTTCCCTTCCGCTATCCAACAGTTTCCCTACTGTTGCACTCATTGGAGTGGGAATAGTAAATTATTCCCCTCCGCTATCCAACACTTTCCCTACTGTTGCACTCGCTGGAGTGGGAATAGTAAATTATTCCCCTCCGCTATCCAACACTTTCCCTACTGTTGCACTCGCTGGGGTGGCAATAGTAATTTTTTACCCTCCGCTATCCAACACTTTCCCTACTGTTGCACTCATTGGAGTGGGAATAGTAAATTATTCCCCTCCGCTATCCAACACTTTCCCTACTGCTGCACTCGCCAGAGTGGGAATAGTAAATTATTCCCCTCCGCTATCCATCACTTTCCCTACTGTTGCACTCGCTTGTATGGGAATAGTAATTTTATACCCTCCGCTATCCAACACTTTCCCTACTGTTGCACTAAATGTAGTTTAAAATGTAGGTTTAAAAAATATTACATATTTTAATATTTTAATTTATATTATAATTGTTTTAAAAAAATGTATGTTACAGGTGAATGTATATATATTTATCTTTATTTTTTAATATATTTCTAACATTTTATAATTAATTAAAATTATTATTTATTTATTATTTTTAAGTAAATATATATATATATTAAATTTTATATATGTATGTTTAATTTATTTTTAAATTACATTTATTACTTATAATTGTTAAAACTTACAAATAAATCTAAATATTTTTTAAGTAAAATGTATTATTTAATTTATTTTACATTATTTATAATACATATAAAAAAACGATATTTTGTACTTCGATATTTTTAACAACGATATTTGTTTCTCAATATTTTTGTACTTATCATTATGAAGATAGGAGGTCGATATTTTTGACAACGATATTTTTGACAACGATATTTCTGCAGGTTGATATTAGTGTTGTCGATATTCTGTCAGTGATGCCATACAGTTCATGGTCTTCAGTAACATGACAGCTTTGAATTCCTCTGCAGGTCATTTCGTGGTATTTCTTATGATCATACTCTACTCCGCTGATTACTGCACTGAGTTGCTCAACCTGATATTTTGTTTACATTTTTTTTTAAGACTTAAGCGACCCTGGTGGTGGGGGGTCAGCTGGGATGGACTCTGTTACTGTCACCCGACATCTGAATGTCATTGTATGGTGTAAAGGAGCAGTCATAGTGTCAAGCTAGGTGGGCCCTGCAGTGTTGGATTAGATTAGAGTCCTCTGATTGGCCAGCGGTATGTGACAGATCTCTTCAGTAATTCCATGCCTCTTCAGTTGGTGATGGCGGCTTAATGGCTGGTACAGTACTGGGTGATGGACCCATTGCAGATAAGTCTTATACGAGTGTAAAAGGATTAAGCTACAGTTGGCTGTCAACTGCTGGTGGAATAGTACTGGTATTACTGTGAGCCAGAAGGGATATATATGAATTGACTTTGCTAGCTAATACTCAGGCTAATCATAAGTCAGTTCTTCTTAGCTTACGTGGATATAGAAAGTAGTGTGCTGGTTGGGCTGTTCAACATCTGTGAGCTGTCAACTGTAGATTGTACTTGAAGGTACAATTATCTTTCCGGGTTCTATCCAGGGTTGTGGGATAATGTGGTTATCTTGGAAATAGCCAGGTTTTCAATTATCTTCTGAAGCATGTGTGCTCCTGGATGCTTCAAATCTTGGCTGGTTGTGAGTTCCAGACACTGGTAGAAAGTAGTGTTTCCTATGGATTTCCTATGGTGAGGTAGTGTGATTATCTGTGGTGCAAGCCTGGAGAGCAGTGTCTCTTTTGTTTGTATTGCTTGAATTTAACTTCTAGATATAGTTGTCCTATTTTGTTGAAGAATCAGAGTGCCTTAGACATTGCCCTTCTAGAAATAGGTACCCAGCGTAGTGATT
The DNA here is from genome assembly GCA_963921515.1 of Calotriton arnoldi. Classification (NCBI taxonomy): domain Eukaryota; kingdom Metazoa; phylum Chordata; class Amphibia; order Caudata; family Salamandridae; genus Calotriton; species Calotriton arnoldi. The sequence goes on from CAWUFW010000852.1 coordinate 2,303,107, forward strand.
GTAGGACTGGAGTCATGCATTCTCTTGGGTAGAGGCAGAGCAGGAGTATTGAGGAATAAGGGGCCTATTAGGATGGCGGTCGGAAAACCTCCCCGACCGCCATGGTAGCGGGAAAAGACCGCCCGCATGGACCGCGACATCACCGCCGGTCGAATTACAATAACCCGCGGTCAAATCCGACCGCAGCGGTCTGATCGCGGGCCTTAACATTGCGGCGGTTGCTGCTGCCCGCAGCACCGCCGCAATGCCGAAAGGAGCATGTCCTGCATTTCCCTGCACTGCGTGGCAGGCACTGCACAGTGCCTGCCACCTGGTACAGGGAAATGTAGGGGGCACCATGGGTACCCCCTCAGTGCACCCCCCCAACACATTGGGGGCCCGCGACGGGCCCCTGGAAGACAATCTCCGCATGCCTTTCCATGGCGGTTTGACCGCTGAGGAAAGGCTGGCTACCGCTGGCATCATAATCCTGCCGGCGGAGCCTGCTCTGCACCACCACCATTATCCCGGTCCTGCTCCGTCCGCCAGGCAGGAGTGCGGATGGTAACCGGCGGAAAAGCAGCGGTCAGAATTTCCCACCGCCGCGGTCACCACCGCCATCCTAATTTGACCAGCGGTTTTCTTGGTTGCGATCGTGGGCGGATGTCCACCACCGGTCCGGCGTCCACCACCGGTCCGGCGGGCACCAACGCCGGCTCGGCGGTGGACATCCGCCCGCCATCCTAATAGGCCCCTAATTTTGGATCAGGTGTATTTTGTGAACAATGAATCTGGGTGCACCAAGGAATAGCCTGTTGGCATAGTCAAGCTTAGAGATTATGAATGTCAGTATAACTTGTTAATGCATTGGTATCCAAGGTATGGGAAGATGCAATGTAGTGTTTTCATTGTATAGAAGGTGCTCTTTCTGATATTGTTGACCTGCTATCAAGGATAGGTCTGAATCAATCGCTACCCCTATGTTTCTGACTTCTTTTGATGTTTTGGAAGGGCCCACATGACAGAAAGCTGGTATTTTTGCTATTGTCCGCAAGTCATGATCTGTATCTTTGCAGTGTTGAGCTGTAGGTGGTTACTCATTATCCTTGTGTTTATGGCGCAAAGGCAGTCAATAGGTTTTGAGTTGTAGAGGTCTTCTGGGCCATCCATGTTTATAATGATTTGCTTGTCATCTGAGTAGTTGTCATAGGTAAGGTTAAATGATTTAATCAGGTTTGGTAAGGGAGTCAAGTAGATGTTGAATAATGGATGGGATATGATGACCCCTGAGAGACGCCACAGTGTTGGGTGTAAGGAGCTGATGAGAAAGGTTGTAGGTAAACCATGCTTTGTCTGTCTCGGCGGTAAGAAGCTATCCTTTTTAGAGCATTTTCTTGTATTCTGAGATGATGGAGTCTTTGGAGTAGTGTGTGGTGGCGAACCAAGCCTACAAAAAGGTGCGATGATGTGTAAAAGTGTATGTGTCTTCACACATATGCATGTTTGCATCATGACGGTATGGCAGCTGCCATGTGGTGAAGTACACTGCGCATTCATCACCACACATATAACTTGGTCCTACATCGATTTTTTTTATTTACTGTTTGAAAATGGCAAACACTAATCTTGGCATATTAAATTAATAAACGTGAAAAATGTATAAAGCACATGAAAAAGAAAGGAGCCGTCTGGTAATATTTGAAGCTCTCAGGCCCGCAAAATAAGATTAATTTTTTTAAATTTTATAAAATAAGATTTTAATTTTTTTTTTTAAGAATGTGTCAGGGAGGAGTTGTGGAGAAATTGTGGTGAAGAAGGGGAGGAAGTCAATGTTGCCATGAGGGTGGAGCAATTGGAGGGCTGGAGGAGAGAAAAATATAAAAATTCCAAAGGAAAGCTGGCATAAAATGCAATAGAATAGCTATAGAGGTAGGGCCAACATGAAGGTCAGGCGGGAATTTCTGGGGGAGAACAGCACTCGAGAGAGAGAGCAAACTTGCACATGCACTCCCATGGAGTGCTAGACAAACAAGCAGAAAAAATAGTTCCTTGAAAATAAGCAGTGAAAAGGCCAAGTCAAACAAATCCAACCACAAAAAGATGAAAAGATCCAGAGGAAGGAACAGGGCAGAAAGCCATTTGAATAAGAAAAAGTCCCCATATCACGTATCGAAAATGCAGCTCATTGAGAGATATGACTAACTCAGGATCTTGGTTGAGGGAACTCCCGGGATTCTATAAATGTGGGAAATGTAAAGCATGTGCCAATAGCTCTAATGTGAAAACCTATTTCCTTCCCACTGGCAAGAAAGCTAAGATACACAAATTCATCAACTTCAACAGTGATTTTGTGGTGTATGTCTTGGTGTGCATGTGTGACCTGCGATATGTGGGGAGTGCGACTTTCCCTGTGAAGAAGAGGATATTAGAGCATTTCTGTGCTATCAGGAACAAAGACATGAGCTATGCTATAGCTAAACATTGTGAGCAAACACATGGGGCAAGTGTAGATATTGCCTCTAAAGTCTTGTTTTTTGGTATTGACAGGATTCCAGTACACGAAGGAGGGGGAGACAGTATCAAATGCTGTTGATAAATCATGAAGCAATAGGGTGGCCACTCCATTCTGGCCCACTCAAATGTATATGATTGCTGACTCTGTGCCTCTGCCTAGTCTGAAGCTGGACTGTTGATCTGACATCAAGTAATTGTTTTCTGCAAATTTTAAAAGTTGAGTAAATACTTCCCATTCAAATATTTTTCCTAAGAATGGGGCATTGACATAGGTGTGTAGTTTGCTGGGTCAGATGGGTCGAGGTTTTCCTTTTTGAGAAACTGTCTAATGTAGGAGGTTTCCAGCATGGGTCAGAATTAACCCAGTTCCTAGGACTTATTGAGTAAGCTTCTAGTTACATTCCTTGCACAGATTGTGCAAAGGATATCTTTAAAGATTTTTGGTGCTTAGTTTGAAGGTGATCCTGATGATCTGTGTGTGAGGATATTGTCAAGAAAATCATGTGATCTATTCCCTCGAAAGTTTCTCACAGAATTTTTGTAATTGTGGCATTTCTGTGTTTTAACACTCTTGATTGAGAATCTTGCTAGAAGCTAGTGGAGTTTCTTAGAAAGGCAATCAGATTCAGTTATGCATGCCGAGTAGCGTTGTCTGTTCATGGTTCTGATGCCTCTTTCGTAGGCTCTTTTATAATGGTATAATGTGACTTTGTCTTGGTCATCTCTCAATTTTCTCAACGTGCATTTTAGCATGTTGAGTTGTGTTTTCATTCCCTTGATGTTGTCATTAAACCATGTGGTGGGTGTCTTGTGGTTAACCCTGGATGTAGTCTTTATTGGCATATGTTTCTACAATGCAGTGGAGATCCAGTTGTGGAAAGTGTGTATGTCTAGAGGTAGCATTTTTTTATTTTATTTTCAAGTTAGGATTTAAGTTTGTGAATGTCTATTTTTCCCATTGTGTATATGAGTGTTTGTTGTTGTTGGTTTTATGTGTCTTTCTAGTGTTGTCATTGATAGGTGTGTTGATCTTAAAGGTGACAATTTTATGGTCGCTCCAGCTTACTGGGGAGTTGTCTGTAACTGTGGCCTCTCTCAAGGGGGCAGATATGACACCAAGAGGAGTGAGTTGGGCTTGAAACAATGTATTAGAGGTTGGAGGCCTCAGGGTTGATTGTGATAGCTGTGGTTAGCTTTTTCTTGCCAAACCATATGTTGAGGTATTTTAGAATGTTTAGGTTTGGATAGTTCAAATGGGTCTTGGTCACTGTAGCTAGTAGCACATCCTAAAGGTTCGCATTGCTGGGTGGTGGGCTATATGTTAAGTGGAAAGAATAAGTGATAGTTGGAGTTGGGTTACATCTTATTATCAAGTATTCGCAGTGGTCCTTGGTGTAGTTTTCAATGTGTGCTATATTTGTGACATTTTTTAGGCATGATGGCCAGGTCTTCTCCAGTTTTGCAGTATGATTTTTGTTGATGATGCCAATTTCAGGTAAATTAGCTTCATGTCAATGGGTGCAAAGTCTTCGCTGAGCCATGTTTCTGTAATGAAGTTGAGGTCCGGTTGCTGAGAGTAATTCAGTAATTCAGAAATGAGGCATTGTGTTGATACATGGGGCCTATGTTCCTTAAGTCAATAAAGTGTGTAAACACACTATGCAGAGTGTACATTTTATCCAGCAATGAGGAAATAAAGCAGACTATTAATTTGAGAACTGTAGCACTCATCATAGACTTCCCCAAGCAACCATGCAGTCCCATTCCCCATTTTCTGACACAACAACACAATTTGTACATTTGAATATTTCATAAATTAAGTCTGCTCTTTGTGTTTTATGTGATGCTTTTATTAAATCTGTTGCGCTTTTGCAGAACATTGTTTTCCATTATTGTGTCACCCCCTACGTTCACATATAGATTTCTAGGTTAGGTTTTATTACTGATTTGAATCTTTGTCACTTATATTAAAAAGTTTAGTTGGCTTTTTGATCATGTATTCCCAGGCTGGTTGGTTGTAATAGTTTGTTGAAATGTAGGAATTCCTTATTGTTGATTTCTATGTTTTAATCTGTACCAAATCCCATGTAAAACACAAATATAAAAAGAATGGACAGCAAAACATGTAAAACAAGCTCTGGCAAAGCGAATTACTCTCTGCATTTGGCTTTTCAATGTAGTCCTGTTGGGCTTGCCAATCTTTTTGCTGATGCTGTTCAGCATTAGTAAAAAGAGAAAAAAATTATTATTTCTGCTGCTGAATAGCATTGGCAAAAAAACAAGCATTGTCAAAGCCAGTAGGTCTGGCGTTGCGCAAGGCTTGTGTCATGTTTTCATGAAATTTAATTGTTGTGGGAGCTGCTGAGCCCTTGCCAATACAAAAAAAAGGCTTAAAGCAAAAAAATATTTTCACTGGCACTGCAGGAAACTAGTTTATTTGATGCTCTGCTCCTGTGAAAGAGCAGAATGTCAGCTCTCACAGTGAAGTTTGCCAATGCCTGAAGGGGGCTGACCCATTGTCCCATGCTGTATGCAGCAATGAGCAATAGAAAAATATGAATGACACAACAATGGATGTCAGGGCTGGCTGATAGCCCCTATAAATAAGTATATTGTACACATTGGGCCTGATTCTGATGCGGGTTGGAAAGCTTCCCGACCGAATCGGTTTGGAGATGCTTTCCGACCAACTCGGATCGGGAGAGTCCGACCGACGGACTACGATGAATCCGGATGCTTCCAGATACGATTTGGTTGGACTCCCATTGACTTCAATGGGAGCATATGTTCCTAACCGCATCATAATTGGGCCCTGGGTCGGGAAGACACGTTCCCGATCCGATTTGGAAGGAGCAAATGCCATTAGGAGGCCTTCCTAACCGCATCAGAATCAGGCCCTAGGTGGGAATGCTTTCCTAACCACATCAGAATCAGGCCCATAGTTTTAGTAAAATCAAAAGTCCTTGGCTAACACCAAGCCTACAAAAAGGTGCGATGATGTGTAAAAGTGTATGCGTCTTCACACATATGCATGTATGCATCATGACGGTATAGCAGAAATCATGTGGTGAAGTATAGTGAGCATTCATCACCACACATATAACTTGATCCTACAACCATTTTTTTAAAATGTACTGTTAGAAAATGGCAAACACTAATCTTGGCATATTAAATTAATAAACGTGAAAAATGTATAAAGCACATGAAAAAGAATAAAGCCATCTGGTAAAATTTGCAGCTCCCAGGCCCGCAAAATAAGATTAAAAATACATATGATTTTAATTTTTTTTAAAAGAATGTGACAGGGAGAAGTTGTGGAGAAATTGTGGTGAAGAAGGAGAGGACGTTAATGTTGCCATGAGGGTGGAGCAATTGGAGGGCTGGAGGAGAAAAAAATATAAAAATTCCAAAGGAAAGCTAGCATAGAATGCAATAGAATAGCTTTAGAGGCAGGGCCAACATGAAGGTCAGGCGGGAATTTCTGGGGGAGAACAGCACTCGAGACAGAGAGCAAGCTTGCACATGCACTCCCATGGAGTGCTAGACAAACGAGCAGAAAAAATAGTTCCTTCAAAATAAGCAGCAAAAAGGCCAAGTGAAACAAATCCAATTACAAAAAGATGTAAAGATCCAGAGGAAGGAGAAACAAAGAACAGGGCAGAAAGCCATTTGAATAAGAAAAAGTCCCCATATCACGTATCGAAAATGCAGCTCATTGAGAGATATGTTGGTGCATAGTCACTTGAGAAAAGGTGTGACTAACTCAGGATCTTGGTTGAGGGAACTCCTGGGATTCTATAAATGTGGGAAATGTAAAGCATGTGCCAATAGCTCTAATGTGAAAACCTATTCCCTTCCCACTGGCAAGAAAGCTAAGATATACAAATTCATCAACTGCAACAGTGATTTTGTGGTGTATGTCTTGGTGTAAATGTGTGACCTGCGATATGTGGGGAGTACGACTTTCCCTGTGAAGAAGAGGATATTAGAGCATTTCCGTGGTATCAGGAACAAAGACATGAGCTATGCTATAGCTAAACATTGAGAGCAAACACATGGGGCAAGTGTAGATATTGCCTCTAAAGTCTTGTTTTTTGGTATTGACAGGATTCCAGTACACGAAGGAGAGGGAGACAGTATCAAATGCTGTTGATAAATCATGAAGCAATAGGGTGGCCACTCCATTCTGGCCCACTCAAATGTATATAATTGCTGACTCTGTGCCTCTGCCTAGTCTGAAGCTGGACTGTTGATCTGACATCAAGTAATTGTCTTCTGCAAATTTTAAAAGTTGAGTAAATACTTCCCATTCAAATATTTTTCCTAAGAATGGGGCATTGACATAGGTGTGTAGTTTGCTGGGTCAGATGGGTCGAGGTTTTCCTTTTTGAGAAACTGTCTAATGTAGGAGGTTTCCAGCATGGGTCAGAATTAACCCAGTTCCTAGGACTTATTGAGTAAGCTTCTAGCTACCTTCCTTGCACAGATTGTGCAAAGGATATCTTTAAAGATTTTTGGTGCTTAGTTTGAAGGTGATCCTGATGATCTGTGTGTGAGGATATTGTCAAGAAAATCATGTGATCTATTCCCTCGAAAGTTTCTCACAGAATTTTTGTAATTGTGGCATTTCTGTGTTTTAACACTCTTGATTGAGAATCTTGCTAGAAGCTTGTGGAGTTTCTTAGAAAGGCAATCAGATTCAGTTATGCATGCCGAGTAGCGTTGTCTGTTCATGGTTCTGATGCCTCTTTCGTAGGCTCTATTATAATGGTATAATGTGACTTTGTCTTGGTCATCTCTCAATTTTCTCAACGTGCATTTTAGCATGTTGAGTTGTGTTTTCATTCCCTTGATGTTGTCATTAAACCATGTGGTGGGTGTCTTGTGGTTAACCCTGGATGTAGTCTTTATTGGCATATGTTTCTACAATGCAGTGGAGATCCAGTTGTGGAAAGTGTGTATGTCTAGAGGTAGCATTTTTTTTTTTTTCAAGTTAGATTTAAGTGTGTGAATGTCTATTTTTTCCATTGTGTATTTGAGTGTTTGTTGTTGTTGGTTTTATGTGTCTTTCTAATGTTGTCGTTGATAGGTGTGTTGATCTTAAAGGTGACAATGTTATGGTCGCTCCAGCTTACTGGGGAGTTGTCTGTAACTGTGGCCTCTCTCAAGGGGGCAGATATGACACCAAGAGGAGTGAGTTGGGCTTGAAACAATGTATTAGAGGTTGGAGGCCTCAGGGTTGATTGTGATAGCTGTGGTTAGCTTTTTCTTGCCAAACCATATGTTGAGGTATTTTAGAATGTTTAGGTTTGGATAGTTCAAATGGGTCTTGGTCACTGTAGCTAGTAGCACATCCTAAAGGTTCGCATTGCTGGGTGGTGGGCTATATGTTAAGTGGAAGGAATAAGTGATAGTTGGAGTTGGGTTACATCTTATTATCAAGTATTCGCAGTGGTCCTTGGTGTAGTTTTCAATGTGTGTTATATTTGTGAAATTTTTTAGGCATGATGGCCAGGTCTTCTCCAGTTTTGCAGTATGATTTTTGTTGATGATGCCAATTTCAGGTAAATTAGCTTCATGTCAATGGGTGCAAAGTCTTCGCTGAGCCATGTTTCTGTAATGAAGTTGAGGTCCGGTTGCTGAGAGTAATTCAGTAATTCAGAAATGAGGCATTGTGTTGATACATGGGGGCCTATGTTCCTTAAGTCAATAAAGTGTGTAAACACACTATGCAGAGTGTACATTTTATCCAGCAATGAGGAAATAAAGCAGACTATTAGTTTGAGAACTGTAGCACTCATCATAGACTTCCCCAAGCAACCATGCAGTCCCATTACCCATTTTCTGACACAACAACACAATTTGTACATTTGAATATTTCATAAATTAAGTCTGCTCTTTGTGTTTTATGTGATGCTTTTATTAAATCTGTTGCGCTTTTGCAGAAAATTGTTTTCCATTATTGTGTCACCCCCTACGTTCACATATAGATTTCTAGGTTAGGTTTTATTACTGATTTGAATCTTTGTCACTTATATTAAAAAGTTTAGTTGGCTTTTTGATCATGTATTCCCAGGCTGGTTGGTTGTAATAGTTTGTTGAAATGTAGGAATTCCTTATTGTTGATTTCTATGTTTTAATCTGTACCAAATCCCATGTAAAACACAAATATAAAAAGAATGGACAGCAAAACATGTAAAACAAGCTCTGGCAAAGCGAATTACTATCTGCATTTGGCTTTTCAATGTAGTCCTGTTGGGCTTGCCAATGTGTTTTGCTGATGCTGTTCAGCATTAGTAAAAAGAGAAAAAAATTATTATTTCTGCTGCTGAATAGCATTGGCAAAAAAACAAGCATTGTCAAAGCCAGTAGGTCTGGCGTTGCGCAAGGCTTGTGTCATGTTTTCATGAAATGTAATTGTTGTGGGAGCTGCTGAGGCCTTGCCAATACAAAAAAAAGGCTTAAAGCAAAAAAATATTTTCACTGGCACTGCAGGAAACTAGTTTATTTGAGGCTCTGCTCCTGTGAAAGAGCAGAATGTCAGCTCTCACAGTGAAGTTTGCCAATGCCTGAAGGGGGCTGACCCATTGTCCCATGCTGTATGCAGCAATGAGCAATAGAAAAATATGAATGACACAACAATGGATGTCAGGGCTGGCTGATAGCCCCTATAAATAAGTATATTGTACACATAGTTTTAGTAAAATCAAAAGTCCTTGGCTAACACCAAGCCTACAAAAAGGTGCGATGATGTGTAAAAGTGTATGCGTCTTCACACATATGCATGTATGCATCATGACGGTATAGCAGAAATCATGTGGTGAAGTATAGTGAGCATTCATCACCACACATATAACTTGATCCTACAACCATTTTTTTTTAATTTACAGTTAGAAAATGGCAAACACTAATCTTGGCATCTTAAATTAATAAACGTGAAAAATGTATAAAGCACATGAAAAAGAATAAAGCCATCTGGCAATATTTGCAGCTCCCAGGCCCGCAAAATAAGATTAAAAATACATATGATTTTAATTTTTTTTTAAAGAATGTGACAGGGAGAAGTTGTGGAGAAATTGTGGTGAAGAAGGGGAGGACGTTAATGTTGCCATGAGAATGGAGCAATTGGAGGGCTGGAGGAGAGAAAAATATTAAAATTACAAAGGAAAGCTAGCATAGAATGCAATAGAATAGCTTTAGAGGCAGGGCCAACATGAAGGTCAGGCGGGAATTTCTGGGGGAGAACAGCACTCGAGACAGAGAGCAAGCTTGCACATGCACTCCCATGGAGTGCTAGACAAACGAGCAGAAAAAATAGTTCCTTGAAAATAAGCAGTGAAAAGGCCAAGTCAAACAAATCCAACCACAAAAAGATGAAAAGATCCAGAGGAAGGAACAGGGCAGAAAGCCATTTGAATAAGAAAAAGTCCCCATATCACGTATCGAAAAAGCAGCTCATTGAGAGATATGTTGGTGCATAGTCACTTGAGAAAAGGTGTGACTAACTCAGGATCTTGGTTGAGGGAACTCCTGGGATTCTATAAATGTGGGAAATGTAAAGCATGTGCCAATAGCTCTAATGTGAAAACCTATTCCCTTCCCACTGGCAAGAAAGCTAAGATATACAAATTCATCAACTGCAACAGTGATTTTGTGGTGTATGTCTTGGTGTGCATGTGGGGCCTGCGATATGTGGGGAGTACGACTTTCCCTGTGAAGAAGAGGATATTAGAGCATTTCCATGCTATCAGGAACAAAGACATGAGCTATGCTATAGCTAAACATTGTGAGAAAACACATGGGCCACGTGTAGATATTGCTCTAAAGTCTCGTTTTTTGGTATTTACAGGATTCCAGTACACGAAAGAGGGGGAGACAGAGAGCGTGCTTTGAGGAGAATGGAATCGGAGTATATCATCCGACTCAGCAGCAAATATCCTGGTGGCTTCAACCACGATCAGGAGCTGCATGTACACATAGGATAGTTTTTTTGATTTTTTTTTACCATGACAATGATTGATTTTTGACATGTGAGCTGTGTTTTTTGAGGAAGAATGCACCCATATTAGTGTTTTTGTTTTGTTTTCGATTATTATTCGGTTTTGTTTTTCCTTTAAACACTTTATTTTATTTGTCTCGATTTTTATTGTTAGGATTATGGAAATATTTTGTCGATATTACCCTTGAGGGACATCAGAAGATTGGGTTTATGCCAATTGGCAGCATTATCCAATTACCGTATAATGTCACTTTACATACAATAGATATATGTTATTTCCTGCAACTAACATAATGAATATTTGAGTATTATGATATTGAACTCAGAGGAGTATGGCACTGGCCAGGTTTGTGACTGCTCGTATTTACAAGAGCAGCTGTATTAAGTAACAAAAATGAATTCTAGAAAGAGCATTAATTAGTTTGCAGAAAATAATGCAATTGCTAAATATACTGTTTTGTTTTTCAGGTGATTATTTGTGTAAACCAGTCTTTTTTCCTATGGAATGTACCTTCGGTAGAAGGAATACCCACAAGTCTGTTTTCCATGTTTATTATTGTTTTTCACTCTTGTTTAAAGAAAATAGAGCACTTTCATGGTGGGACAGTGGCTCTGACAAAGACTGGACAGGTCAAAACGCGTCAGCCAGTCTAATAAACTAATATTCCAAGACTCCTTGAGTGCGGGCTCTTTCTTGCTCAGCAGCGTGAGGCTTTGACACACATATATATATATATATATATATATATATATATATATATATATATATATATATATATATATATCACAAGAAACTCTTCGTCGTCGGGGGCCCCCAACCCTGCAGGGCGGTCTCAGCTGGCAGGGACGAAGCATCCTGATACTTAATGCACACAAAGAAAGTGCTAAGACCAATTCACAGCAATACCACATGTTTATTCTCCAAGTGAAGAGTGGCTGCAGTTTAAAATCTTTCATTTCCTGACGCGTTTCGGCAGTCACGCCTTAATCATAGGATTGAGATTCAAACAGTGTCCAGGCACAGGTGCTTTAAATATACTCCATCACATTGACCTTGCAAATGCATACAAGTCCCAGGATGCAGTGGTATAGTTGTCCCTCTTACACTGTGTTATGGTGAGTATTCCTATGTTGCTTAATAGCGCTATTTCCTCACACATAAATCACATTTCATAATTTGCTGTTAACAATGCATCCAGTCGAAATAAAGTAGCAATGTGCATTATGTAAAAATGTTCCAAATTGTCCTGGACAAAGCTCCTTTTTAAACTGTTCACCACATCGAGTACAGTGTCTCATAAAACATGTGGAAACCGGAATTGCCGGGGAGATAGTTGTCCCTCTTATACTGTGTTATAAGCCCCCGACGACGAAGAGTCGTGGGGGGCATGAACCTCTTGCCTCCATGCACAAGAATGGAATTTGCCAGTTACGACAAGTATTGGAGGTGAGAAAGAGAGAAGGCAGAGGTGCTCTCTCCCCGGCAATTCCGGTTTCCACATATATATAAAGTTAGACGTGGCAACTTAGGTGTGTTTTTTCCTTGTCTTTTTTGCTTCTGAACTGTGTGCTGCATTTAGTTTTCACTGGCTTTAGAACTCTGGGCCCTTTGCCACTGCTGATCAGTGCTAAAGTGCAAGAGCTCCGTGTAAATTGTGATTGCGATTGGTTATCCAAGATTGGCATATTTGATTTAAAGGTAAATCCCTAGTAAAGGGCACTGTGTGTGCCCATGTCCTGTAAATCAGATGCTACTAGAGGGCTTGCAGCACTGATTGTGCCATCCACATGAGTTGCCCTGCAACCATGTCTCAGGCCTGCCACTGCAGCATTTTAAATTGCCATGTCGACCTGGCAAGTGCACCAACTTCCCAGGCCCAGACCCTCCCTTTTTTCTACATGTAAGGCAGGCCCAAGGTAGCCCCATGGGCAGAGTACAGTGTATATGAAAGGTAGGATATGTATTGGTGTGTTTTACATGTCCTGATAGTGAAATACTGCCAATTTAGGTTTTTACTATTGCAAGGACTATCTCTCCCGTAGGTTATCATTGGAGCTGCCTTGTAACCTCTGACAAGTGTAAATTCCAATTGGGAAGAGATAGATAGATATTTGGAATTTGAGGTCCCAGAACTTACATTTAAAAATACATCTTTTAGTGAACCTGTTTTTTAGATTGTGTGCTAAAAAATGCCACCTTTAGAAAGCAAAAAGAGCAGTTGATGGACAGAATGCAGAACAATGTCATACATTCACACCAGTACAGAGATCTAGGCCTAAATCCATAGTTTTTTGCTCCCCATGCCAATCCAGTTTGAACCCAGCCATATGCAAATCAGTCTTGACCCTGCTCCCTATGGGAACAGTCCAGCCAGAACTGCCAGGACAGGTCCTCCCTGGACTGGAAACGAGCATCCTAGGACCGGTTTCAGGGTTTCACCCCTCATCAGCCAGGCAAAGTGAGCTAAAGAACGCTGATGGATTCAACACAGATCTGTAACTAGGGGTGAGTGTCTGAAAAGTTTCAGCGCTCCGTCCTTCATCTCATTGTGTTTGCTTTGTTCACCATAAGTTAGCAGGGTATGCCCAGATGTGGATCCCTTGCTCACTTTGCCACTGGATTCAAGCTAGCCTGGCTGATGAGGGGTGTTACCCAGAAACAGGTCCCAGGATGCTTGTTTACGGTCCAGGGAAGACCTGGCTTGGCAGTTTGGGCTGGACTGTTCCCATGAGGAACACGGTCAAGACTGATTTGCATATGGCTAGGTCTGAACTGGGGTGGCGAAGAGAGCTAAAGAACGATGATGGATTTAACCCAGTTCTGTGACTGGGGGTGAGTGTCTGAAAAATTTCGGCGCTCCATCCTTCATCTTCTTGTGTTTGCTTTGTTCACACTTAGTTGGTAGGGTATGTCCAGACGTCGGCCTGTCGTGTAGTTCCTATATTACCTATACAGGATCTGCACGTTTGTTTAACCTAAACTGTGGGATTGGTGGCGGACGGATTCCGTGCACCCCCACCGGATACGTTAGCCTGTCTGTATTAGCTATCTCACAGTGCCACTAGAGTCTCCTCTTATCGGGGAGAGAATAGTTCTTGGCAACCTCAGAACATGACAACCCTGATCCCTCAGGATCGTGGAAACAATATACTACCTTTCGCTCAGTCACTCGTGCTCACTTAGTTTGTCTCAGAGAGATACACAGAATAAACAGGCTGGGCATTTCAATAAGTATTTATTGAACAGTTGTTATTCTAGTGTATAATATATGAGCTGCAACAACCATTGGACAGTAGCAGAGATATATGATTAGCAATACTATGAAAGTAAAGGGATGGTATAGTTCTACCATCTTGCATGAATACATACATGTACATAAAACACATGATAAAAGTGCATACTCTCCTAACTAGATGTACCTGAATGTACCTAGCATCTATGTAGGTGTTATGCCAAGAATCCCTCTAGGATCTAGTCCACCCCATTACCTGAGAGTTAGAGAATGTGGGACCCCGTCCTGGTCTCGAGTTGGACACCCCGCGAGGGATGTTAGACCACTGCTAGCTGGAGCGTCTGCATGCAGGAACCTCAGCGTCTCTGGTCAGTGTGTTAGCCGGGAAGTCACGGTCTCCTCTGTCTGTCTAAGCAAGGCATGATGTATATATACCCATAGGTCTCCCCAGGGGTCCTACCTTGCTGTGTTACTGTGTCGGCCTAAACGATGACGTCAGGCCTGAACTTTATACAGAGATATTATACAGGAGATGGTAATCCTACAGTTAGTCCTGCTGTGCTTCCAAGAAGCCTCATGCATAATGTATGAGAATCGAACCAGGGAAAAACCCTCATTCTGAATACAGTGTCATATCTGGGTAAAAGGTCAGTGCCTAAGAACCGTTATGTATGTAATGTAGGGAAGGATCCTCGGGGGCAAAGTTGGTATCAGTACCAGCCATAAAAAAAGCTTCATGGGGTGGAAGAAGCTTTATAGCTTGTGCAGCAAGAGCCTGGAATGATCTTCCCTTCTACTTGAGAAACTCCACTGATCTGCTATTTTTTAGGAAGCAACTGAAAACATGGCTTTTTAATTTATAACTTTTGTTTATATCTTAATGCCCAGAGGAAAGCAGTTAGCGCCAGGACACCCTTGGGTAACCGTTTGCGCTTTAGAAATACCAATAACATAACATAACATATAGGTGAAAGTTTGCAGTGTCACCTGCGCCTATATAGGGTATCTATATGGAATATAACACCCACTCCTCTTCCGAAAGGATGACATATGTAACTTATTGTTGTACTACCATTTAAACTAAACATTGGTAAGCACAAAGTGTTTAAAAACATTTTTTTTGCTAAAATGTTTAAAAACGTCTAAAAATTTCTAAAAACTTTAAAAAAATGTAAAAAGTTTTTTCCCAAGTCCTAGCTCTAAAAGTGTCTGTAATTATAGTCCTAACTACTATAAGCATTTCAAAGCCATAAATGCCCAAAAAATGAAAAGGAATGTCAACTTAGTTTCATAGTTCCAAATTTGAGCTTGTTTAAAAAAGGGGCGAATTTCTTCCCAGCACACGACAAGCCAAAATGAGTCAAAATGTTTATGTGTCCTGGCTGGTAGACGCAACATTTCCGTTGCTTGCTTCCGCAGTAGACGGCCCCTGTAACACCTCGCAAAGAATGTCAATTGAGCACAGATGATGTTCCTCGCTGACGGCAGCCGGTGCTGTGACAGCTTGTGCGCCGTCCAAAGCCTGGGTGACAGTGGAGGAGCCGGTGTCCATACCAACAGGTGGAGTTACTACCTGCGGTGGCTCAAGGAATGCCGCCATCAACATAGGAATACGCTGAGGACACTGCAGAACATGGGATGTTATCGGGTCCAGTAGAGCATTCACGTCCGGTTGCGCACATGATGGGAGTGTTAATAAAGGTCTAACACACATTCTTCTATGCAAAACAGGCATCGGACGACAGGTAAGATGTAGTCCATCCAGACTGGTCGAAATGACAAGAACCAAAATGCACTTAGTTCTCTCAGGCGAGGCGTCCCTAGATGTTGTACTATTCGGTCACGGTATTTTCGCTCCAGCAGTGCTTTTTCTATCTCCTTGGTGACTGGGACGTCCTTTGCGTAGCAGAAAAATAACAATCAGGATACCTGCTATTAGAAACAGGATCAGCGGAAGTCCTCCAAAGATGCTTCCGAATACGGAGTGTATGAAGTTTGGTATAACTCCAAGTACCGTCTGAAAGGTGCTTAGAAGTCCAGAACATATGGTCTTAAATAGGTGGACAATGCCAGTCGTATCAGACATGTTAAAGATACGATTCACCATTTCTACGAAATGGAAAGGGCAGTTTGTATTAATAAGCGCCTGTTTCTCAGCTGAAGACCTTGCGATCTCGAGTTCAAAAGTCTCTCGAGCAGAGGTTAAGGGCACAGACTTCTGTGAAAACATGGCTTTCATTCTGCCTAGAGTATCAAACCGTATTAAAGAAACATTCAGTGAAGGCAATAACGGCGCCTCACTGACTGTACGTGTCGATGGAAACAATACTTGTTCCAGATATGCGATGCCCGGGAGCATTCCACAGCAGCCTTGACCGTTCAGCATCAAGTAACTCCCATTCGAAAGTATCCCAAATGCTGGAGTAATCACTGCAGCTGGGGCACCCCTCAGATGACAGGACAAGTTTGCCACAGAACCATTACAAGCCCCGCGCAGTAGAATGTCCTGACATATGAGCGATCCACTTAAAGCGCTCTCACAGTTTGTACCACTGAGAAACACTTCTCGATCCCCACTCCGGCATCAAAATCTGTATAGTAATTCCCAAGATTCCTTAATGTACTCCTTACCCATTTTTTCATGTTTGCCTGCCTGCTTTTGTTCAAGGCAATATTGAAACTGAAAAGTAGTGACTGGTAGAGTTATGTGGCCATGGATTAGCCATTCTGTAGACGGCGATTCCGCCACTGTGAATGGTAATTTATCCAGTTTTTCGATACGCAGCATTGTATATTTTGCTCCCCTTTGTGCCATTTCTATCTGTTTATCTGTTAGATTGTATTCAGAAAACAGAGACGTACTGTTGATAAAACGCCAAGGCACATAGCCTGCATGCAAAGTTTGCAGCGTCCAGCTCAATAACATTATAGAACGTAACTGAGATTGCCCGTGTTGTAATATGGCCAAATCTTGTTCAAGTATGTCTATCGCAGAAAATACAATGTTGCCTAAGGAATATATCTTGGAGGTCAATGTTGTTAACCCATTGTCTACCACTGCTAGAGATTACTCTAAGTTAATACGGTCTATTTCCCGTATTCTTTCTGCGGCCTCCTGTTGGGATATTTTCCAATTTTCATTGTAGGCAGCATAAATGCCAGCATATATGAAGCGTTTTTGGCGTGATTTCCTGGGACCTAGTAAAAAATCCCTAAGATCAATGTCTTGTGTGAGTAAGGATAGGTGATGTTTCACCTCTGTGAGTGTTGAGGTTTCTAGCCAATTAAGGCACAACTTCCCAACACTGTATGTCGTCACTACCCCTGGATGTTGTCTCTGTACATAGCACGGATCTGGCCTATGGATTGTGAACCCTTCGGTTTTACCCATGAATCTTTCCTGACAACCATTTGTGTCTGTGGGCCAAATCAACGATTTCTTCCAATCGGGCTCTGATCTATTGTATTGTATGATGTCATCTAATGTAATCCCTGTTTGTGATGTTTCGTTTCCCTCGGAGTTCGATGGAGTCGGCACTCGAGGTGTGTTCAAGTCTTTGTTCTTGGCTAGTCCAAGGCAAGACGTCTGTTGCACTGTCTTGTTCAAAAACATGATCTACTGAGGGATGAGACATGCTTTAAACAAAGCTTCTGTTCCCTGAACTTGCCATTCTTTAGTACCCCAGACTGATTTTAGGTCTATGGTGTCTTTCCACAAGTCGAAACCTTGTTCGGACAACTGGGCAATAAAGGAAGCAGAGTAAATCTGTTTGGTGTTTGTTAACATATTTTTCTGTGCTGATGTTGGTGCAAACTTATAATAATATGAGGCTGGGTCAGACATATTAAATGCTGAAAAATATGGAAACCTCTGTGCAAATGGTTTTGAACTGCCTTTCGGCGGTGTTGGAAAATGTTCCCACTGGTGGTGAACACAGGTCTAGGATTTGCAGATTTATGCAGAAAATGATGACCATAATGCTGATAACAATACATTGATTCATAGTCTGATGTGCCTTCCATGTTTCACTATTGGAAAACGCAGCAGATTTTTCCAAATCAGACAACATGTTATTAACAGTTTCAAAATCCCAATCATCTGAAAATGTACTTGAGGTAATGATATCACTTAATGATGTTTTAAATAAATGTGGAATTTTTAAAATTTCAGTCGGACCAAATATATATCGAAATCAACCTTGTCCCACACTATACCATCAGGTATAGGAACTGCTGTAATGTTCACTGACGACAAGTCTCTTTGTTCTCGATGAGATGATTGATGTGGTTTTAACATTAAGTTCACTTCTTGGGCAGCAGAGCTTTGCCGAATGTATTGTCCACTAATAAGCATGTTGAAAACTATAACTAAGCCTAACCAGAAAAGAACGAAAAGAATCCCGGAAGTTACCCATAGTTCTACCCATGGTGATACCAGGTAAGTCTTTCTAAGAAAGTTCATAAAGTCTTTAACTTGCTGATTGCGTGATTTTTGGGCTGGCGTTGTTTCAGGTTCACTTGGATCCAAAGAAAACGTATCAACGTTTATGAAGTAGCCAGAAGCAGTTCGATCAATTGTTGGAATTGCATCAGGATTTGTTGAAATCGTTCTTTGCTCTTGTCGAGGTATGATGACGTAGACGTCTGTATTTGGTCGAATAGCAACTTGTGCGTTATTTTGAGTTTGATTATGAATATGAACTTCAGGTTCAAGAGGAACGAGTTCCATAGCATTGTTGCTTAATCCTTCATTCCGTGTTGGAGGCTCTTCGAACGTGATGAGTCTTTCCGTTTGAACTTCTTGTATTGTAGCGAGAGGAGGGCGTCTGCTACTTTGGAGTCCACGTTAAGCCTGGGCGTAGTTCGCGTAGTCGCGCTACGCGAAGCTACGCGAAGACGTCGGAGCGCTACGCGAGCTACGCGTAGCTTCGCGAGCGTGCGTAGCTGCTTGTCGCGCCCGTTCGCGATGCGTTTTTCTTGCTCGGGAACGCGTTGTGCGTGTTCGGGACGCTGTTTGCGTGCTCGGGGGCGCGAACTTACCCATGCGGTCGCCTATGGGCGCGGCCATTTTGTTTTTCACTTGTCCCGCCCGTTCGCGATCCCTTATTTCCTGTTCCGGGTCGCGTATAGCGTGCTCGCGATGCGCATTCCTTGTTCGGGAACGCGTTGTACGTGTTCGCGACGTTTTTTGCGTGCTCGGGGAGAAATATCGCGCGAACTTACCCACGCGGTCGCGATGGGCGCGGCCATCTTGTTTTACCACTCTATGCTATGGTTCTGGGCCTGCTTTTCTATCCTCCCTCAATCTTTGCAATCCTTAGTTTTTTACACTGTTTTTCAATTTTTCTTTATTTCTTATCTATCTCTCTCTGCTTAAGTCTATATTTTGCATTTTTTTCTACTTTTTACTGTGTTTTTTTTACTTTTCGACTGTTTTATATAACTTTCTTCTTTAAGCTCCTACTTCTTCCCCTAACTTTATTTTTCCCTTCTAACTTTTCTTTTTCACCTCCTCCCACCCCAGAACCATGGCGAAGGGTAGCAGCAGCGGCTCAAAGGGCAAGGCGCGTGCGCCCAATCGCCGCCTGCCTTGCGGCAGACTGCGCCCTGCAGGGGTGCAAGCCCGCCAGCTGTTTACTGAGGCGGAGGTGGCCGCCCTTGTTTTTTTTATTCAGCGCCACCTCCCCTTGACCTTGGCAGCAGGCGGCAGGCCAGGCTCCGGGTACCCGACCCAGGAGCGTCACCGCCGGTGGGCGAAGGTGCGTCGGGCAGTGTTTCGCTGCTCCGCGGTCCGGCGCACCCATAACCAGCTGGCCCACCGGTGGTCAGACATCCTTGACCGGGAGCAGGACCTGTTGGACCTGCTAGGTGTCGAGGTCGTGGGGCTTGGTGAGTAGCCAATATATATAGTAGTATAAGTATTGTGATTTGTGTATACATTTTTTACAAATAACAAGAATACTGCTGCTTACATTGCAGGTAAATTACGTTTCAAAATCTTCTGTGATTGTAGGACACAGGTGCTGGGCGGTACTCTTACTTTTTTGCAACTTTGCGCTCGCTTGTCATTATTATGTAAGAGTTTACTTTAGAGAACTTCAGTTAGGTAATGCTATTGCTAGAGAGACTGTAGTCCTTCCTTTGTCCTCCTGTCAAATAGTGGTGGATGCATTTGATACTAGGTTTAGTTACTATTAGTTGATAATTTTTGAGCGGTCTGCGTGACGCATCCTCTGTCACTGAGTGCTGCTTACCCCAGTCCTTAGAACCTTTTGTAGTTTGTTTAGTGAGTGGTACTGGTAAGCTTAGCTTAGCAGTGTCAGTCAGCTGCAGAACATCAGACGCAACCAACCAACAATTTGGTGTATGCATTATGCACTTTATGCATGTGTCCTCCTTCTCATCTATGCATTTTTGATGGCAAAAAAAAATGGAAATGCAGGCTTAATGAACAATTGGCCCGCCTGGAATAGGTGGGCTAGGTCAGGTGGTACTTAGGCTTAGTTAGTGTTCTGGATTTTATTTGAATCAATCAGAATGGAACACTGAATTAGTGTTCCCAAATAAGTAGACTGTCCGTGAATCCCGCAAGCCAGTAGTCGATCGGATTAGATAGGTCAATTTTATTGCAATTTTTGTTTCCTAAAACGTTTTTTGAGCGTTTTTTTAGATAATTTATTTGTTTCACAGCAATCATTAATGTTTGTGTCTTTCTTTTTCTTTATTATATCTTACATGATCACTGATCTGCAGCACCCAGGGGCAAGAAGACGGGGTCCGAGTCGGCGGGACAACCACCAGAGGACCGCTCCTCTACCGAGGGCCCTGCTGCTGGTCCCAGTAAGTCCTCCAGTGGTTAATATTAACAATTATATTGCCCTAACTTTTACTGCACCTTATTTTTTCAGAACTATTAATTCTGGCTCCACTCCCTAATTCTATTTTTTACAAAAGATTCTTTGATCTTGACTTGACTATCTGTTTCTAAATTCTGGTTATCCCTGCCTCTAAGTTCTAACTGCCTCTGCTATGAATGTCTGTACTCTGTACTACTAATATTAGTCTGTCGCTAAGCTTGCCCAGTTTGCATTGCCACTCTTTATTGTACGGTTTTGAATAAAACTCAGATTGACCAATACTAATAGCTCTAGCCACTGAGTCCAGTCCTTTCGGTTGTCCTCTTCTAGGCTTCTTAATCTTGAGGCTTTGACAATTACCACAAACAAAATGCCCAACCAGATATTTGACTATTTTTGATAGGATATAGTACATACTACTTGGATTCTGCACAGCCCCATGCAGAACTATGCACAATGAAATAGGATGTTGGTGATGCGAGTTTGGAACTTGGACGTTCCTCACACCTCAGTCAGAAGTGAACCCACAATCCCCTGAACGACTAGCTATAGTGTCTCATTAGGTCCCCGAACCCCCACCCGAAGATACCCAATGATTATGATTACACAACCCAGAACATAACACCCTTTCGCTCACTCACTCGTGTAAGTCCACCACCACCACCACACCAAATACCACAGAGTCTATGTGTAAGTTCAAAAGGTTTATTTTCAACTAACAAGCTCTGTATGTATGTTGTTCTATAAAATTCAGTGTACTCCAGCCAGCTCCAACAGCAAAATGCATAAGATTAAAACAATAAACAGTGTTGCAACAAGTGCATGATCATTGATGATATAAGACAAAAGATCTGTGCGAATTCTGGGCGACTCCTCACCGTAGAACGTAGAATTACTGGTTACATGCATCATTCATAAGCTCTGCAAATCTCTGGTTCGTAGAAGGGAATCCTCTGCCTGAGAAAAATGGTGCGTGTTATATAGTATAATGCAAGCATTTCTCAGTCCTGCCCAAAAAGTGTAACATGTTACCTATGGCTAAGCAATACGGACTAACCGAACTCCATAACAAAGTGGCTTGTTTTTCGACCTCTTGTACGCAACGCTCAGACAGTAGCTGTATGTGCTCATGTGGGCTCAAAAAGGCGTCTTACTGTTACTGCACAACAAGCTGCGAGGTAACATGCGCAAAAGACATGAAGCGAAAAATGGTTGCATGGCTCAGGCTAACTTTGCAAAGAGTAGAGTATAGTATAATAATGACCCTAGGGACCATAACACTACTAGTGTCTACTGACTGTACTCTAGTACCCGATTTGGACTATTGAATGTGATTTATAATAATATGTATGTATTAACTTTTTTTTCAATCTTGCTAGTGAAAAAGAATAAATAGGGGAGGTGTACAGGCATCTAAAAATGTGTCATGTTTTTATCTAGGCGTACTAGCGACCACCAGTGGCGGCGGGGCCACCGGCGATTCTAGCATTCCGGAGGGGGCAGGAGAAGATGCGGCACCTGCAGGAGCTACAGGGGGAGCCAGCAGCAGTGGCGGGCGGTGGTAAGTTATATTCATGACTTATTGACATTGCACTAGCTGGAAGGGTGTGTGGACTTCACTCACTGTACTGTTGTTGAGACTTATTAGGTATGAAGTTGTAGTGAACATTATACAACGGTTAAAGAAGACACCCTTTACTTAGCATGAGCAATGCAGTAGCAATAGCATTACCAGCGTGACTTGATTAACCAATGGCCTCTTATATCTGACTCCAACTCAGCTGTGAAAGTTTTATGGAGGAGACTAAAAGTCAGATCAGATGACCTTGATGGATGTGTTGAACAAAAAGGGAAAGAAGGGTGGAAGGAGGAAGGGCGGGCGAGATTTAATATGATGACTGGCAGAGAAGGATACGTTGGAAGCATGGATAGGTGGCTGATAGGAATCAGATGCATGTGTTGTTGAAGGATGGGTGGAAGGTGAAAGAAGAATGGATGCCTGCCTGGGTGGGCGACACAGTATGGGTGGATACTGTGGATAGCAAGAATCATCAGCGGTGTTTGGGTGAAACTCAAAGCCAAGGCAAGCAACGGAGTGAGTGGACGCATGCGTTGTTGTTGGTGAAACAAAGTAAGGTTTGTGGAGAGATTAAGAAGAATGATTGACATTTACTTAGAATGGATGGATGCCTGTATGTATTCATCATAGACAGCATAGGTGGAGACTGTCACGGGATGCACAGTTTTAGGGAATGTAAAAGAAACCGCGCCAGAGTAGCAAAGCCGATGTGGGGAGGGGCAGGGTGGGGGTAGTAGTAAACAATGTATTACGCGGGCAAATACAGGTAACTTTACTGTAAACATACAAATAAATAAAGCGAATTTCATTGTGCGCACTGCACCGCCAAATGCGATGCAGTGTGCGCAACAAAATTAGTTTCATTTATTTATATGTTTACTTACCTGTAATTGGCCGTAATCCATAGTTTACTACCCCCATCCTGCCCCTACCCACGTCACCGCCCGGCCGAACTCCCCGAGTCCCACCACCGACCGCTACTGACCTTATGTCGTTGTCCCATATAAAAGCAACGATCATTGGATCAGATATATAATCTGCCTTTTTGTAGTAGCCAAGGCACTGTGAAATTGAGCAATTGCCCTCCATGTAACAGAGAGAGTATGGCCAGTGCCACCCGTAATAGAAAAATACGAGCTTCCCCACCTGCAAACAGTAGTAAATCAAACTAACGTGAGTCTGCGTCATGACTCGTATGTTTGTCTTGGGTGCAAGCATAGATGACCGAGCTGGCAATGCCGGCTACAACCAGGTTATGTCATTTCGCTAAACTAGAGATAAGAAGAACACTGGTGTACTGTGTACTGGTTGGAGTCCATAGTGCTAGTATAATGCCTGAAACTCCCACAAATGTTAGAGGCCGAGGAAGTGGGAGGATAGATAGATTATTACCACAAATGTTATGTACTGTGCTTCTTGCTAGTGCTACTGTGCCATTATGTGTTGAATTAATTTTGTGTTACTGTTTAGCTAAGAGTACTGGTTACAACAATATTTTTTTTCTTTCTTGATATAGATAGTACTCCTTCCCAAGACAAACCATCGCGGAAGGAGTTGGCAGCCAGGGCCCGGCGCCGGAAACTGGAGGCCATATGCCAGGAGTACCGGCGGCTGGTGGCTCAGGCGGAGGAGGAGGAGGCGAGCAGCAGCTGCAGCCTCGTCCGATGCCCCGGGCCCCAGCCAGGCCACAACTCCAGCGGTACGGCGCCGCGGTCTGGTAGCCGCCCGCCGCCGCAATTCGCTAGCAGCCAGCACTGCTGTCCCCCATCCTGGATGCCACTGCAGGGCATTTCGCAGGAAGATTCTCCTCCGGATGTCACGGCTAGAGGAGCAAATGGAGGAGCGGGTAAAAATACTGGTGGACAAACACCTCAAAGCCCGCCGAATATAACATCGAGGACCCTGTTGCTTTGCCCCTTTTTATTCCTTGTTTTGGTGGGTGGGAATTGGGCGTTGGGGTTTCGGGACATTCTTTGGACTTTTTTTCGTTTTGGACATTGGTTGGGGTTAGGGAGAGGGGTGGGTCAGGTGTGGGATAGTTTATTTTTGTTAGGGTAATAAATTATATTTATACTTAAACATACAATGTTAATGTTTTGTGGGGGGTTACTGTTTTACGAATTAACGTCACATTGGTTTCCTTGCTGCTGCAGGGTCGCAGCCAGTGTTTGATTTAAATAATCTGCCGATGATGTAACACAAACAGATAGATGCGGTACCCCTCACTGAGTTATTTGTCCTACTAGTACTGTCAGTCTCTCCTCCTAGTCCATTATACCTCCCACCAAACTTATCTTACCTGTGATTGATGATGATTACGTTCGGCACAGCGATGGCTGCATGGTTTCCAGAGAGAATGTAGAAGATGCCATGGTTGTGGTGGTAGTAGTAGAGTAGACACTGGCAGTAGCATTTGCTAAAAAATTAAAAAAGAGACAGTCACTTGCCTGAGAGCGACTGTGGGAGGAGTAGTAGAACGAAGTAAAATACAGTACAGAAGAAGACTGCCAAACAAACAATATTGCAGTTGCAACTGCTAAAGTCAAATTAAACATAATGGTGGCGGGGACAGCCTAGTACAAGAAGTTACAAACTGTAGTTGTGTCGAGTGAGTCACTTAACTTAACACAATCGTAATTCGTAACCTTTACTGCTGTGTGGTAGGAGTTTGATGATTAATCCAATCAATGACGGCAATTAATTATGATGTACTACTATTAGCCGGTGACGGCTTGCACATAGACTGAGCATGGGTGGGCAAGCAGAAGAAGCTCCTCGCCCTGCCTTGCAATTGAATTAGTGTTGCTTTCACCACATCTGCCCCAGCAAGCGTGTGATCAATTGGTGTACATTTTATGTAGTCACATCACACCTCAATATAAATCACAGCCCGGGGGAAGAGGGTTAGGGTTTGATGAATGGATGGGAAGGGGGTTTGGGGAAAGGTTTGAGAATGAAAAACAGTACGCATGGACAACAAAAGCAAAGCGCAATCTTGGCAGACGACCATGATCTTATCCAAAAAATCTATAAAGGGAGAAAAGGGAAATGCATGCATGATGATGAAGATAACTTGATGGTTAATGAGTAGTACTTAATAACTCCTACTAGACAATTAGACAGTACAGGGCAGCAGTATATTCTATGCAATTTGCCTTGCCTGTAATATGCCCTCAGAGACCCAAATTCCATGTTGTACTGGGCTTACTTGTAAAGATAGCAAAGACAATTAAAACACAGTTGTAGGGATCAATTAGCAAACAAACAAACACACAACACACAGTCCTAATGATTGAAGAGAAAAAGGATTCAAATTAATTAAAAGATGAATGATGAATGATACTAAAGTTACTGTATTATCATGCTCAAATTGTGGAGTTGAATCTCGTCCTTCCTCTTGGTCCTATCTTCCATGGACGCTCCGCACATCAATCTTGGTGGCCTTCCTGATGCCGATTGGTAAGGTAAATGTGAGTTGTGTCTCCCAGTATAGCAAGCACAGGGTAAAGGCCGGCCTGTAACGTCTAGATGGAAAAACAAAAGGGGTATTGAAAAATCAATGAATAAAAAAACATCAATTACGGTGGAGTCCAAGAAGAGAAGAGAGAACACTTTCAGAGTGAGGCGGCTTGGATATATCGTGTAGATTCTGTTTACAGCATTAAGCTACAACAACAACAGGACAGAACAGGCCCACCACAGCACCAGCCCGTGACCCAACCTCCATTTACCTTAATTTTTGACATAGCCAGACAAAAGGCATACACAGCAACTTAGCATTTTCCTAATTAAGTGACAAAATCAATGCGCCGCTGTCAGTCATCACTACACTCGACTACACACCACTACATGGACATGTAGGTCTGCTGTGTTTACTTTCTTGTTGAATTGTTGTGTTTATGTTTACCTTATGCCACTTCATGAAATGCAGTTATTCCTTGAATCATCTCCGATCCAACTGAATGACTGCGTGCAAAGATAGTATGGTCATCATCATGGTGTGGTACGTGTTGTCCAACTACAACTCAGTCTGTAGTGACTCCGATTAAGTCCATATTCCATATTAAAAAATTGCAACAGATATTGGCCTGCACCTGCAGTAGTAGGAGTACAATTTGGTTATTAAACAACAAGAAGGGAAACATTGACTGTCACTGACTTGAGTCACTTTGTAGATTAACTAGTAGAGTAGAGTTCGACTTCATGCACAACATCAACAACAAACAACAGCAATCGCTCAGAGTCTGCAAGCATCCAATGCATTCCATCATTACCTGTCTTGCTCTTCTCTTTGGCTGTCAGATCATCAGATGCCTAGTTCTGACAGTTGTTTTTTTTTTTTTACGGGGCAGTGGCCTCATCATTACTCCAGTCCACATTCATTTTGAGTGTTAGTCGCTGTTTCGGTTTTCGTCTTATTCATCTGTGGCACTTTGTCACAGTTTAAGTTGCTTCCCATGGTCAGCACTGTGATGATGGGCCGCGGCCTGGGTAGCGCTCATTGCTGGTCATTTGAGTTTGCACAAATGTCAGCAAGTTTCTTCGAAGAGTCTCTTGTCTTTCTCTGCCAAGTACCTTCTGTCCTGACAGTGAGGACCTTTGGATGCCTGCTGAGGCTGTAGCCTTCGGACACTGATGAGTTTCGGCTCGAAAACAAAACGGAGGATAGCTATAGTCACGTTTCACTTCTTATGGAGGCGGGACTGGTAAAGGCAACATTTCTTGTACTAATGTCTGGCTTGATGGAAATGTACTTGTGCGAGACAGGAAGATGAAGCAGGACTCTGAAGAGTGGACAGTTAAATGCACAGACGTGCAACTCCAATAGGGAAATAAAAAGAGAAGACGGTGGTGATGGATTTGTTGTGATTTGATTTGAACCAGAAAGACAGATACACAGACACATAAAGGAAGGAAGAAAGTAACAATTTGAAAGCCTAGTTGTCAGGGAAGAGGAGCTCGTCCTCAAACTCTGGTGGTTCGGACAGAAGTAGGTCCTGTAACGCACTATTTACGTCATCCAAGTCGCTCTCCTCTTCCTGCTGTGATTCACGTATTTTGTAATCCGGTGGTATAAAGTGCTGATTCATTTTGATCATGGTTAACCTCTCCACGCTTTGGGCCGAGAGACTGGTCCTTTTCGAAGTTACAATGGCACCAGCAGCACTGAAAACACGCTCAGAAGAGACACTTGCGACAGGGGAAGCCAGATACTTTATCGCCAGCCTGCTGAGCACTGTCCATTGGCTTCTTTTCCCATACCAATACACCAATGGGTTTCGATCCATGAAGACCTCTGTTGGGTCATCCAGATAGGCCTGGACCATCCGCTCAATGTTCAGGGGTGCTCCGATGTGCTCGGCCTGTTTTGCCTTTGCATCAGCACTGGACTTACCATACCCCTGCCGTAGAAACCAATCAGTTGCACATTGTGCTGTGGATGATCCTGTTCTTGATGTTATTGTTGGTGTAGGTGACTGCTGGGAGGCAAATGCACTGCCCTCAGGCTCCGAAGTAGAACTTGACTCTGGATGCCCTGTAGTACTGGTTATGGCCTGGGGTGGGGGGCCTGTAATTAACAGCCGTTCGCTTTCGAAAATAGTGGCTTCCTTAGCTATCAAAGTTTTGTAGTTGGCAACATCCACTTCCGAAAAGGAATTACTGCCTTGCTGTTCAGAAATACTTTGTACCGTGGATCCAAAATTGTGGCACTAATGTAATGTGGTTGTGACAACATTTTATTTTTAATCCTTGTATTTTCCGATAAGCGAGCGGCTAAGGTCTCCGCCAAATGATATGCGTCTTGTTTGTCATCCACACCTGCGTACGTTTCAGACACATCCTTCAGCTGTTGCTCTAGCATGTGCAACAATGGGAGAGCTTGGCCCATAGTACAGTCCTCCCTGCTGACTTCACGTGTGAAGATCTCAAAAGGAAGTAGCATCTCAGTCAGGCATTTAATGAGGTCCCATTGACCCATCTCAACGGTCATGCCTCTCACAGTAGGTTCCCCTAATCTTTGCATGACATAAGCATTGAGTGGTATGTACAGTTCAAACAGACGATCAAGCATGTAATAAGTTGAGTTCCAACGTGTTGGCACCTCCTGGATGAGCGCTTTGACTGGCATTTTATGCTCACGTTGAATGACCCTCAGCTGCTTCCGGGCTTTAAAAGAATGGCTGAAATGTGTGCATATTCTTCTGCAGGTGACCAGTAAGTTGCTGACTTTGGATTCATTTTTCAAAAAGTCTTGAACAACAATGTTAATGCAGTGTGCCAAACACGGGACCCTGAAATAGCCACCATTGCGCATGGCCAAAACTACATTACTGCCGTTGTCCGTGGCAACAAAACCAATCGTAAGCCCTCTTGGGCGCAGCCACTCAAAGACCTTGGTGTTAAACTCTTCCAAAATGTTTGCAGCAGTATGAGATTTCTCCATGGCAAACATGGCTACAGTTGCATGTTTGCGAGTGGCATGAAAAATCTCTGCAGTATCAACACCAGCAGATATCTGTTCTCTAACCCCCGCAAAACAGATCCAGTGTGCAGTGATGCACATGTAATCTGTGGCTTGGCAACTGGTCCACATGTCTGTAGTCAGGTGGATACTGTGAACAGCACTCTGCTTCAAGGCCTTTCCTAGCAATTCCAGCACGTCGTGATGTAGTGCTGGAACTGCAACTCTGGCAAAATAGTAGCGGCTGGGAACATGCCATTTTGGGCAGATGGTTGACACAAATTCCAGAAAACCCACCCCTTCAACAAAAGAAAAAGGGAGAAGGTCCAGTGCTAACATTTTAGCCAGCTTCGCATTGTACAAACGTGCTATTGGGTGGTTGCGTTCGTACTGCCCCTCACCCCCAAACATGCTGATAATGGTAGGCTGCATGGTTTTCCTTTCTCTTAGGCTCAACAACGCACTTTTTGGTAGTGCGGACCTGGTACTTCTTGGTGTCTCCGGCTGACTCTTACTCTTGTGCCACTGAGATGTTGCTGAAGATGTGTGCGACGTTAAGACTGCACTGCTGGGGTCAGGGACACCTTGTGTACCACTACCAGAGAGAATGTCTCCCTGTCCTTCCTCTTCCACCGTGATCGGATCTTCTTCTTCTACTCCTTTATCCCCACCAACACCAATGGTTGCAGTTTTTTTCTGCCGCGAAGGTGGTCCTCCCAGCTGATCAAGTGGTGTTTTTTCAGATGGGTCATTTGGCCTCCGGTACCATAGTTTGTACCAAGCTTACCACGACTAACAGAGGTATTACAAATGGAGCATATAGCAATGTTCTCCTCCTTTTCGCTAACCGTAAAGAAGTCCCAAACTGGGGAGCTTAACTTTGGCCTCCTGCTGGAGGTGCCACTTCCAATGCCGGATGAACTGGAGGGTGTGTGTTGAATTTGACTCTGTGCTGCTGTACCACTACCTACTCCTACTGAGGTGGTGGTTGTGCTGGATGTAGGTCGCTGCCGGGCCTTTGCTAATGCAAATATGGAAGCTGTAGGTCGTGTTGGTGTTACCTGTGGAGGTATGCGTGCTACATCCCTCGCAGCGATTTTGGATAGGGTAATAATGTTGGTCTCCATCTCCTCGGGGCCGGGAGTGATGTTCGTGATGACTGGCTCGTCATCATCATCATCTTGCTGTTCTACATCGACCTCCATAAGTGTAAGGCTTTCCGGAACCTTCCTTTTCCCTAGCTTGGTCTTGGAACGTGGCTCCCTCTCAGACTCAGTTTGTGGCTTCCAAGTGGCATCTAGATCATCAGAAGGGGGCTTGGCGAAGAACTTGATGGACTACCCCTCCTTTTCCTTGCTGGGGATTTGGAAGACAATGGATCTTCTGAATGAGTGGCTTCTTCTTCTACCTCTGCATGAGGCTCAATTTCCTGAACTGCCCCTACTTCAGGAGGAACAACAACTACTATTGCGGGCGGTGGTTGCGGCTGTTGTTGTTGACCACTTATCTGCTGTGTTTCCTCCTGCGTTGATTGGGTACTACTTTGAGATAGCGATAAGTTTATCTCAGGCTCAGCATCACTGCTTTCCACCATTAGGCTGGCTACCTCTTCCACACTCATGTGCTTGGGCCTGGGTTGGTGGGTTGGGTCCACTGATGCGGAGGTGCTGCCCCCAGCTTGCCCCCGGACACCGCTGCTGCAGGCGCAATTTTTTTTCCCCAAAAAAGGTATTGGCCGGCACACCAGACTTAAGTGTCACTTCCTTCTTCTGTTCCTTCTTCTTCTCAATAGCAACTTTCTTGGTACTGGAGGACCTGGTACCTGCTTTCTTTGGGCCCATCTTCTTCAGATGTCAGCAGCACTCAGTTGCAGAGATGTCTGGTCAGGTCACACGTCACGTTGTGTTGTGTGTACAGCAGCAGGATGTCTGTCTGGCAGTGCAACGGGCAATGATGAGAGACACACCTCCTCCTCAGTCTTTGTGCACCTAAAAGCAAAAAAGCCAGAACATCAGTCAAACATAGCACAAATCAAACAAATAGAATATAGAACTTAGTGTGTGGTGGCCTCAATTATTAAATTTCAGAAACTCTGTGAACAACAACACACAGTCTAGCCATTTATGAGACGTTGACAACAAGGCCAGGGCTTTCCTGGCTACTGTGTAGTGCTAGTGTACACTCTGGAAGAATAAGAATAGTAAAGAACAAAAACTAAAATGTAGTGGAGCATGTTTGGCCTAAATTTGTGCATCACGTGGGATGTATTATATAGCAGCATCAGGGAGCTGCAGCTGGCAATGGGGATGGATTTGGAAGCAGTAAGACAAGAGGAACAATGGAAAGACACGCAGGCCTATGTGGCAAAAACAGCACACTACTAACTACCACAACAAAATGGCCCCCAGCAACATGGTGACTCACAGGCACAAGGCACGGCAAACAATGAACTCAAGCAGGCCTATATATGGGCAGACAAAGGATGCCTTATAAAACACACACAGCTTTAATGCAAAAACTAAAATCCACATGGCTAAAAACACTTTTGAAAGTTAGACAACCACTACAACAACACAATTATAATTACACAGTACACACGCAAAAAAGGCATTTATTTAACACACCCAAAAAGTGAAATAGTCAGACCCTCCAAAAAAACCCACATTTCGCAATTCAATTCAATGCCATCCATGGCCTAAATGATGTCAAAATTCCACAGACTACACAGAAACAGTTTTATGCACCCATGGTGACTACCTCTGGGCCTACTGGCAGACTGGGCCGCAAGCTTGGAGGCCTATGGCAAAAGCACAGTGGCTGGTCCCACAAAATGGCCGCCACCACATGGCCAGGCCACCGAACAACTTCCTTCCTCGTTAAAAAAAATTTAAAACAAAAAAAAAGTGACTCCTTGCTCACCAAACTACATCTAAATGACAACCTGAGGAGTTTTTGGTGCAAAATGAACTAAATCAACATTTTCGAGAAGGTTTTATGATGCTCGAGAGATATTCTTCGCCAGATTGTAAATTCTGCGTGTTCGGCATCGCGATCGTCACAAAAAGTCATTATCGCGCGCGCGAAAACGTACATTGAGCGCGCAAAGAAGATAAAAAGTGTAAGTCCGCGTTGTCGCGCAGTGCGGAGTTGCCCAAAGTCCGCGAGCTGAATGCCCAGGGTTACCTACTGGCTGAAAAGGCCTATTTATTTAACAAACACCCAAAAAATGAAATACCACCCCAAAACCCACATTTTGCAAATCAATCCAATGCCATCCATGGCCTAAATTATGTTACAATTCAACAGACAACACAGAAACAGTTTTTATGCACCCATGAGGATGACTACCTCCGGGCCTACTGGCACACTAGGCCGCAAGCTTGGAGGCCTATGGCAAAAGCACAGTGGCTGTTCCCACAAAATGGCCGCCAACACATGGCCAGGCCACCCAGAACAACAAGAAAAGGAACACAAGACAGACAATGCAGGCCTATGGCAAAAGCACAATGCCTGGCTTTACAAAATGGCCGCCACCCACATGGCCAGGCCACCCAAAATAACAAAAAGTGAAGACAAAGGACAGGACCAGGCAGTTGGAGACTCTGGGCAACTTCCTTCCTCTTGAAAAAAATTGTAAAACAAAAAAAAGTGACTCCTTGCTCACCAAACTACATCTAAATGACAACCTGAGGAGTTTTTTGTGCAAAATGAACTAAATCAACATTTTCGAGAAGGTTTTATGATGCTCGAGAGATATTCTTCGCCAGATTGTAAATTCTGCGTGTTCGGCATCGCGATCGTCACAAAAAGTCGTTATCGCGCGCGCGAAAACGTATATTGAGCGCGCGAAGAAGATAAAAAGTGTAAGTCCGCGTTGTCGCGCAGTGCGGAGTTGCCCAAAGTCCGCGAGCTGAACGCCCAGGGTTACCTACTGGCTGAAAAGGCCTATTTATTTAACAAACACCCAAAAAATGAAATACCACCCCAAAACCCACATTTTGCAAATCAATCCAATGCCATCCATGGCCTAAATTATGTTACAATTCAACAGACAACACAGAAACAGTTTTTATGCACCCATGAGGATGACTACCTCTGGGCCTACTGGCAGACTAGGCCGCAAGCTTGGAGGCCTATGGCAAAAGCACAGTGGCTGGTCCCACAAAATGGCCGCCACCACATGGCCAGGCCACCCACAAGTTCACAACAAGCATAAGCCAAGGGGAACAAAGAAAAGACATGCAGGCCTATATGGAAAAAGCAGCACACTACTAAACTACCACCACAAAATGGCCCCAAGCCACGTGGTCACTCACAGTCACAACAGGCCATGGAAAACAATGAACTCAAGCAGGCCTATAATAATATTACCAGACAAAGGAGGCCTGCAGTGCTAAACAACACAGCTTTAATACAAAAATGCAAAAACGAAAATCCACAGGGCTACGAAAGGTTGAAAAGTTACACAACAAGCACACACACACATCCAACAAAGGTATATATATTACACCCAAAAAGTGAAATACACCCCAAAAACCACTTTTACCAATTCAATCCAATGCCATCCATGCATGCCCTACATGATGTTTAAATTCAACAGACACCACAGAAACATGCACCCATGGGTACCTCTGGCTCTAGTCCGGGCCTACTGGCTGAAATTCCAATCAAAGAAAAACAACTAGGCCCCTGCCGAAACTACAGGCCACAACAATACATTTTAAAAACTATGGAAATCCCCCAAAAAATGTAGGTACAAACAAGCCCCAATCAAACAAACAAGTACACCAATTCTCCAACTTACTTGTAAAATCTCAAATCCAAGAGTCCTCAAATCCAATCCAATGATATGATGCAGCAGACAGACACAAAAAGTGATCCTTCCAGCTCCAAATCCAAATGAAAGTGAACAGCACATGGACAAAGCACTGGGAGGAGCCTGCTGGACAGGAACAGGAAGTTTGAGAATCAGGGGCACTTCCTTCCTCTTGGAAAAAAAGAAAAAGGACTCCTTGCTCACCAAACTACATCTAAATGACAACCTGAGGAGTTTTTTGTGCAAAATGAACTAATTCATCATTTTCGAGAAGGTTTTATGATGCTCGAGAGATATTCTTCGCCAGATTGTAGTTTCTTCGTGTTCGGGATCGCGATCTTACCAACACTGCCGCCGGAAGTCAGATCGCGCGTCCGAATGACGTGTTCGCGTTCGCACACTCTCGCGGGATCGTGCGGCCGGATTCCAAATCTCGTGGCGCCCGCGAACGGATAGGAAGTCGCGTCGGCGAACGCAGAATCACGGTAGGTCGTTACCGCGCGTGCGAGAACGTATATTGAGCGCGCGAAGAAGAAAAACAGCTACGCTACGCCGCAAATTGCGTAGTGCACGGTAACTTCGCGTTCTACGCAAATCGCGAAGTTACCGAAACTTCGCAAATTCCGCAAGCGTAGCGTAGTTCACCGCCCAGGGTTAGTCCACGTGGCCTACTGCTTAGTATCGGCCACATAGTGTGGTTTGATTAGGTCAATTGAGACAAATCTTTTCTCCTTTTTTCCGGCAAGAGGCGGTAGAAGTACAGTTCTTGTTCCTTCAATTGCTAGGACTGGTACAGGCTTTCTGTAGGATGGCCCAAATTCTTACTTGTCCGCTATTTTCTCTCTGACCAGATCCCTGACTTTTGGGATCCAGACAGGTCTTGTCGTGACTGATTTGACTTCCCCAGTGGCGGTCTGTTTCAAGTGGACGTTACTTTGTTGTGTCCTGGATTCATTTAGATCCTGTAAAACAGCCAAACAATCATGGATGTCAAAAGGTTTTTCATCCACCACTGCCCCTTCCCAATCAAGATCAGGTACCCACATTCTTGTCCCAAATAGGACCTCATATGGAGTGACACCCCCTAGAGAACTTCTTGGCATGTTGTTAAGTGCACACTGAACTCCATACAGATGTTTTACCCAACTTTCACCCGTGCCTAATACTCTAGATGTTAAAGATTGCTTTAAGTCTGGGTTTTTTCTCTCCACTACCGAATTTCCCTCGGGATGGTACGGAGATGAGTACCGCAATGCTACACCCAATCCTCGCATGGTCTCCTTGTAAGCCCGAGAGCTAAACGCAGGGCCCTGGTCAGAATGTAATGTGCCAATTGCGTATGTCCCTATGAAGACTCGCAAATCTTTTATAACAGTTCGAGCGTCAGCCGAGCGCTGGGGCCACACCCATAGGAATCAAGCAGGAATCCACCGCAACCATGATATATCTTTTAGCCCCATCTCTTTTTAAGGGGCCGCAG
Source organism: Calotriton arnoldi (assembly GCA_963921515.1). Classification (NCBI taxonomy): domain Eukaryota; kingdom Metazoa; phylum Chordata; class Amphibia; order Caudata; family Salamandridae; genus Calotriton; species Calotriton arnoldi. The sequence continues at coordinate 2,338,027 of CAWUFW010000852.1, forward strand.
TGGTCCAGGTAGACACACGCTAGTTGTTTGTCAGCTATTAACAATGGTGTCTGCGCAGGACGTGTTACGGTGGAACCCTTCATCTGCTGACAGATGTCGCATTTCAAGGCATAGTCTTTAGTCTGCTTTGTTAACCAGGCCACCAGTAGCGTTGTTTCAATAAGGAAACAGACACCATAACTCCTGCATGAGCAGAACCTATCCCTTCGTGTGCTGCTAGTATTAAACCTAACCTACGATCCATGTTTGGAATTACTCTGTCCCCCACTCCAGGAATCTGAGCAAATGAAATGTTATTGGCATCTAACTTGTAGGAGTACTTGAACGGAAACCTTTTTGGTACTGCTCCGCTGTTTTTGCGGGTTGCATTAATAGTTACCATAATCTCACCGTCTATTCTCGTTTTAGAATGAGTGATTGCAGTTACGGAAGCCTTGCGTACAGACCCCTTTGCGGCTTCATCAGCCAATGAATTCCCTTCAACGTGAACGCCATCACACTTATGACTCAGTGTATGTATCACTTGAGCCCTCGGTAGTTCGGTTTTCAACTCCACTACCTGTTCCCATTGCATTTTATGCTTAATTGTGCCACCTTTTGCATCTTTGAACCCGTTTTGAACCCAGTACTGCAAATATTCATTGTAAGACTGCACACAGAAAAAGGAATCGCACACAATTAGTGTGGGGAATTCTCGATCAGTATTTACTAGTGCCAGTATCAGCACTTTTAACTCTGCCAACTGTGCCGTGCAGTCTCCTAGGGACTGCATCTTTGTGCAACTCGGATGGAACTTTCCATCCCACATGCGACCTTCAACGATTGCACATGCTGCGCTATATTGTTGCTTACTCCTTATGGCCGGTTGAGGAGATCCGTCAGTGTAAATGATATATTCATACTGATCTAGAGGCATTATTTCATTTGGAAGAGGATATTCTTGTTCGTATTGCAGGAATGCTTGTGTCTTTAAATTTGGTTGTACCTGTATTCTACATCTGTTGCAGTGAGAGAATTAGCCCATTGCATCCATCTTGGATGTAAGGCTTTAGCGTTAGGAACGCTTGCCTTTGTCGCAGCCTCTAAGGCTGGAACCGGAGTCACTACTATTATTCGTCACCCCTGAGCCAGTGCTCTTTCCCTCACTACAGCTGTCTGTACTGCTGTCAGAATCTTTTCTGTAGATGCAAAGCGCATCTCAGCATTTGTGTACAAATGTGATTTGTATGAAATTGGTACTGTATCACCTTCATTATACATTAGATAGGTGTACCCAGATTGACCCGCAACTATACGGATCATCAGGTTGCGTACGTTTACGCGTGTCTGTAAGTGTTTGGAAGCTATCATGTCAGCTTGTAAGGAACGAAGTGTATCTGTGTGTTCCTGTGTCCAATTTCTGGCTGAGAAATCAGGTTTAATTAAGTCGTAGAAAGGTTTTACTCTTTCTGCGTAATCCAAAATGTATGTTCGACCAAAATTTAGGAAACCCAGAATTGAGGTTGGAGCAGCGCACATTTTTCTAAGAAATTGGCTGCCAGGCTTTTTCCTTCACTTGAAAGCTCATATCCTAAAAACAGGACACTGAGGTCAGCAATTTTTGATTTTTTAAAGTTGAATTTGTATCCCTCAGATGCAAATCCCCAAATTATGGTATTTACAAGTGTTCCTCCAGGTCATCGTCCGTCAGATAAATATCATCCACTTAGGACAATGCCTCTTCATCCAATTTTTGAAGTAATTCGGTTACTCTGGCAGAAAACAACCCCGGGCTGTTCTTATACCCTTGGGGGAGTCGCCGAAATTGACTCTGGGACCCTAGCGTTGAGAAGGCTGTTAGATACCTGCTTTCAGGCGCTATATTTTGGCAGAAAAATCCATTTGAGATGTCAAGTGTCGTTTTATATTTCCGCACAATGTTATTCATTAATGCGGCACTGTGTGCAAGTTTGGACTGCAAATGTCTTAGTGCAAGTGTTTAAGTGTCTGTAATCTAAAACTAGACGATATGTATTGTTAGGTTTCATGACAGGAAACAAAGGATTGTACATCTGAGAGGTGCATGTTTCAATCACCCCTTGGTATTCAAGTTGATCTAAGATCTCCCTGACCTGTTTTTTAGCTTCTTGCTTTATTGGATACTGCATCTGTGCAGTTGGAGCATTTTTTAAAGGAATTATGTGGTGGGTTGAATCCTCATCCCATCCAACATGGTCTTTGTATAATGCCGGAGCCTGGGCTACCGCCCACTCCTGCGCATATGTGTGTTGCAAGTGCCTGGGAATATTGTCTGAGAATGCCGGCATAATTACTGTTTCTCCTTTAGGACAGTCCATGACGAATGCTGGCGGCCAATCTTGTTCAGCTAACAAAATGTCATAGCCAAACGTTAGGTTCTCCCAAAAGAGACCTCTCACTTTCCTACTCTTGTCCCCCTCCATCTGGAGCATTATTTCATATACTTTATGTGGGAGACTTACTCTAGTATCAGGTGTTTCTACCGTGATATAATCATTCAAGTACGCTGTCACCAGAAATTTCTTCAGGTTCTGGTGGGGCTATTGTTACTTCTGCCGCACTGTCTAGCATCGTCAGAGCCCATTCCCCGTTCAGTAGTTGAGTCCTTCGAATTCTAGGCATGTCTGATCTTTAGACCTGCAAATTTCTTCTTTTTGAACTGTGGCTTTTGCTTTGGCTTTTCTACTTTTTTAGAAGTGTAATCTTGAGCGTGCTGCTTGTCTCTGGACTTTCTACGCTCTTCTTGTCTTTCTGACCGTCCTTCCCTCTCTGAGTTTTTTGATGAACCCTGAAAGGAACGAGAGGAACGTGTATCAGTATCCTGATACCTGTCAGGTTTCCTAATGTTATCCCTATTCCTGAGATTATACCTCTTTTCGGAGGGCTCCTGTGGAGGAGATCTACCTCGGGATTGAGAACTATTTCCTTTAAAGTTTTGTTGTTTTTTATTATCCCACTTCTTTTTAGAAGAAGCAGGTGTCTGCTTGGAAGTGTCCTTCTCAGGACTGCCCATCAGTTGTGGTTTTAAAGCTTTCCCACCCGAACTGTCTCTGCCTAATTCTGCATATGCAGTTCAATTATTTTGGGTAGTTCGTGTTCCTGTTCTAAAGGATCGAACTCCCTCAGGCATTGGCGGATGGCCACTGAAGCTGCTTCCCCCTTAATGTTAGCTAGTGTTATGGCTGATACCTGGGCATAGTTACCTAGTAACTTCATCCCTAAGTTTAGGGCTGGCTCTGCTCCGTACTCGTTTTGTATCTGTCTCAATACATCAGGTACTACTGCTAATGACGGGATACCATGAGTCCTGGTATAAATAGAGGCAAAGACTGTACCCCAACTGGTACAATCTTCTACTTGTGGTGTTATCCCCATGGGCAAGCAGATTGTTAGCATTCTGTGTTTTTCATACGGGGTAGTATTCGGGAATACTGCCTCGAGCTGTGTGATTTTCTGAGCTACCCAGAATGGAATTTGTTCACGTTTAAAGGGCATTTTACCCATCTCTACGTGTAATGTTTGTGGTGTGATTTTAGTTGCTGTACCCTGTACTTGAGTTCCATTAGCTGCAACTATTGCTGGTTGGACAGTGAATGTCCTCATGACGAATTGCGTCATGTTTCTTTAGATTTTAATTAAATCTTTATGTTGTGTGAGTAAGTCTCCTGGTGGCATTGTTTCAATGTCAGGATGTGGTGTGTAGGCCGCTAATATCGGCCATGTTGCCCCTTCTCCTCTGAGCGGGCCTAATCTTACTTTTCTTCTTATGTGGGGTAGGGCGCCTTTGAACCAGTATAAGTGTTCCTGGTACGTGAGTGGAACCTCTATGTCCTCGAACGGACAATATTCCACTGGTGCATCTCCTTCTGTGTAAGAGTGAAATGTCTGTGTTCTTGCATTTGCTGCTGGGAATGTAACCCATGAATAAAATACCTCTGTTTTATTTGATTTGTGTGCCTCAATCACGAAAACTACTAAGCCACCCCTAGCTGATAAACCATTTTCTAACAGTTTCAGGGTGATTGTATGTCTGAATTTTTCTGCAATCGGAATTGCGTCTGCATCTTCTTCTCCTGAGAGGTGTAGATCTACTACTACGTTATCTCTTGTCTCAGTCATTTTGTAAAGAAGAATTTTGTTCAAGGGAATTAAGATAAGGTTTTTATGCACAATTTTAGGAACACTGTGTCCTTCAAGCTTGATTAACCAACAGCCAATAAATAGGATTTCTCGCCTACTCAGCTGTGGCGGAGTTTGTGCCCACCCACTCCAGACGTCTCTGGTGTTTTGTGAGTAGGGGTCTCTGAGAATAGCACGACTGAACTACTCAGATTCTACTGTTAAATAAGTACCCAACCAACGTTGGCGGCGCCATGTCGTGTAGTTCCTATATTACCTATACAGCATCTGGGCGTTTGGATAACATAAACTGTGGGATTGGTGGCGGACGGATTCCATGCACCCCCACCGGATACGTTAGCCTGTCTGTATTAGCTAGCTCACAGTGCCACTAGTGTCTCCTCTTATCAGGGAGAGAATAGTTCTTGGCAAACTCAGAACATGACAACCATGATCCCTCAGGATCGTGGAAACAATATACTACCTTTCGCTCAGTCACTCGTGCTCACTTAGTTTGTCTCAGAGAGAGACACAGAATAAACAGGCTGGGCGTTTCAATAAGTATTTATATTTATTGAACAGTTGTTATTCTAGTGTAGAATATATGAGCTGCAACAACCATTGGACAGTAGCAGAGATATATGATTAGCAATACTACGAAAGTAAAGGGATGGTATAGTTCTATCATCTTGCATAAATCATGAATACATACATGTATATAAAACACAGGATAAAATGTGCGTACTCCTACGATGTCTCCCTAACTAGATGTATTTGAATGTACCTAGCATCTATGTAGGTGTTATGCCAAGATACCCTCTAGGATCTAGTCCACCCCATTACCTGAGAATTAGAGAATGTGGGACCCCATCCTGTTCTCGAGTTGGACACCCCGCGAGGGATGTTAGACCACTGCTAGCTGGAGCATCTGCATGCAGGAACCTCAGTGTCTCTGGTCAAAGTGTCAGCCAGGAAGTCACGGTCCCCTCTGTCTGTCTAAGCAAGGCATGATGTATATATACCCAAAGGTCTCCCCAGGGGTACTACCTTGCTGTGTTACTGTGTCGGCCTAAAGGATGACATCAGGCCTGAACTTTATATTGAGATATTATACAGGAGATGGTAATCCTACTGTTAGTCCTGTTGTGCTTCCAAGAAGCCTCATGCATAATGTATGAGAATCGAACCAGGGAAAAACCCGCGTTCTGAATGCAGTGTCATATCTGGGTAAAAGGTCAGTGCCTAAGAACCGTTATGTATGTAATGTAGGGAAGGATATAGGTGAAAGGTTGCAGTGTCACCTGAACCTATATAGGGTACCTATATGAAATATAACAGGTCCCTTGCTCACTTTGTCACTTGATTCAAGCTAGCCTGGCTGATGAGGGGTGTTACCCTGAAACAGGTCCCAGGATGCTTGTTTCCGGTCCAGGGAAGACCTGGCATGGCAGTTCGGGCTGGACTGTTCCCATGAGGAACAGGGTCAAGACTGATTTTCATATGGCTGGGTCTGTACTGGGTGGTGAAGTGAGGTAAAGAACGATGATGGGTTCAACCCAGATCTGTGAATGGGGTGAGTGTCTGAAAATGTTCAGCGCTCCGTCCTTCTTCTTCTTGTGTTTGCTTTGTTCGCCCTAAGTTGGCAGGGTATGCCCAGACGTGGGTCCCTTGCTCACTTTGCCACTGGATTCAAGCTAGCCTGGCTGATGAGGGCTGTTAGCCCGAAACCGGTCCCAGGATGCTTGTTTCCGGTCCAGGGAAGACATGGCTTGGCAGTTCGGGCTGGACTATTCCCATGAGGCACAGGGTCAAGACTGATTTGCATATAGCTGTGTCTGAACTGGGTGGTGAAGTGAGCTAAAGAATGATGATGGATTCAACCCAGATCTGTGACTGGGGGTGAGTGTCTGAAAAGTTTCAGCGCTCCGTCCATCATCTCCTTGTGTTTGCGTGTTTCCCGCACTACCTGCCCTTTCGCTTCCCAGCAGACACCTGGGCAACTGTTTCAGGCTACAGGTACTCTTGATTACCCTGGGCTGCCATGGACCGTATGGCCACCAGGCCTACTCAGGCCACCCCAGGATCTCCAAGTGCGACCTGAGCTCCACCTCCTTCCAGGCATAATTCTCCAGGTCATTCCCCAGCAGACAATCCACAGGCATGGATGGGTTCACAGCTACTTGCAAGGAACCTGAGACCCCCTCACTCAAAGGGAACCTGAGCCACTTTACAGAAGGACTCAGTGTTGACTGCTGCCACAACTTGGTGAAGTACATCAGGGACTAATTGTTTCAGATACCAGGTGACACCTGACAGTAGTCACACTGGCTCCTATGTCTCCCAGAGCCTCTACCCTCTGTCCATTGATGATCAGCCACTGCCTGTACTTCTTAGTGTTATTAGGTATTAGGTTTCTCTGGCCCATCTCACTGTCCCCTAGTGAGACAAGGGTCATCTCAGCTGGGTCCCCACACCCTCCTGGGACCAACTCCTCCTCAAGCACTACATTGGCCATCAACTGTGACTGCCCACCGGTGGGGGGGGGTTGTGCCCGCTTGGGACACTTTGGGTCCCTTCTCATGTGACCCTACTAATCACATGCATAACATTTCCTGGGACCCCTCTCTCCACCTCTTCCCTGAAGAGTTCCATGGTTTCCTCTCACCTGGGGGATGGGAATCTTTACCCTAGGAACTAGATTGGGGCCCTTTAGAAAACTCCTGCTATTTATTCTTGCCCCCCCCACTCTTCTGATGGGGACCCTGCCCACTTTTGGTGGAATGCACCAATACACGTTCTTGTGGACCACTGGTACTCACCCAATGGTCCAACTCCTGAGCAAGCTTCCTGAGGTTAGTAAGCCTGCTGTCCATCAGGTTCTGGCGCAGCTTTGCAAAGCACATACCAGACAAATGCTTCCACACAATTAGGTTGTACAGCCCCTGGTAATCTGTCACATTACTGCCCTTCACCCAACCATCCAGTGATCTACAAAAGGAATCTACACACTCAAGTCATATCTGGGAATCATGTTTCTTACTCTGTCTAAACTGATCCCTGTACCTCTCATGGGTAAGACCATACCGGGTAAGTAGGACTGCCTACATCATGGGGTAGGTGAGTGCATGTGCATCCCCTAAGGTTACCAAGGTTTCCCTTCCCTCCACTCTGAAGCAATTCCATATCCCTGCCCCCCGTATTTCTCAGGGGCCCCATAACCTGGAAAGCATCTCTGGATATTATCCCCCTTGATGTACTCTTTCCCTTTATGCTTTGGCAAGTGCACTATTCTTTCAGACTGCAGGGATGAAATGCTGCCACCATCTGTGCTAGACATGGCCTTCAATTCCAACTACTTTAAGCTCACCTCCTGAGCTAAGGTAATGTTTTTCTCCTCCATCCTGATTCTAGCAAGTTCCAACTGGAAATGCCTCTCTTCCCACCTGTCCTCCAGGTCCTCTGGGGACAGACTCTTAAAGGAAACACTGCTGTTTGCCCTGGAAGGTGCCCTCCTTCCAGGTGGATCCTGATCCACAACATCCCCCTGCAAGCTTTGCTCCTCCACCTCCACATCATCATTCTCAACCTCTGGGTGCCCCCCAGATTTTCTGGCAGCCAACCAGGCTCACAGCACATTTTGCAGCTTTTCCTTTCTCGCAAGGCCTCTAATAGAACACTTGAAACCTTTGCAAACACTTTTAAGTTGAGACACTGTGTAGGACTGCAGTTTCTCCTCATCAAACACAAAAGCTGCAGGTAAAGCTGATGGCTCCCCGACTGAGACATGATTTGTAGATAATACTCAGGAGTTGCAATGAAGAAAAAAAATCTAAAACAGTATGTGGTTGCGTAGTGGATCTGTGATCTGGTAGTAGTGTACACCAATCACTGTATATCAAGTACAAACATACGTGCTAACCCACTGATGCCACCATTGTTAGAAATGGGGGTCTCTAGTTGGCAGTAGCTTGCACCCTGTTCAAGTAAGGACCCGTATTCAAGTCAGGCTAAGGGAGTTACACCCCCAAGATAACCCCTGCTCATCCCCTTGGTAGGTTGGCAAGCGCAGTCAGGCTTATCGCAGAGGCCATGTGCAAAGCATTTGTACATAAACTCACAGTAACACAGTGAAAACACTACAAAAGGACACCACACCAGTTTAGAAAAATAACCAATATTTATCTGAATAAAACAAGACCAAAATGACAAAAATCCAACATACACAAGTAAAGATACTGGGCCAGATTCACAAAAGTAATCTGAGACAAAATCCTAACTTTACGACTTTCGGTATTCACAGAGGGCATTTAGGAGTAGTAAAGTTAGGATTTTGTCTCAGGTAAACTTAAGTTTTGGTTTTGAGTTTAACTTAAGTAAAACTTAAGTTTAACTGAGACAAAATCCTAACTTTACTACTCCTAAATGCCCTTTGTGAATACTGAAAGTCATAAAGTTAGGATTTTGTCTCAGTTAAACTTAAGTTTTGGTCTTAAGTTTAACTGAGACAAAATCCTAACTTTACTACTCCTAAATGCCCTTTGTGAATACTGAAAGTCATAAAGTTAGGATTTTGTCTCAGTTAAACTTAAGTTTTGGTCTTAAGTTTAACTGAGACAAAATCCTAACTTTACTACTCCTAAATGCCCTTTGTGAATACCGAAAGTCGCTAAGTTAGGATTTTGTGAATTGGGCCCATCACTTTTAAAACGTTCAAAACAGTTCAGTTAATAAGAAACTATGGATGCGTCACTTTTATCACAAAGTACCTGGAATGTGTCAAAATCAAAGACGAAAATTGGCGCAGGGGAGTTGAGGCGCCAGAAAAGTAAAGCAATGCGCTGGTTCCTTACTCCCAGGGAGGTGATGTGTCTGTTCTTTACTGCCAGGGGAGGAGATGCGGTGGTTCCTTACTACAGCGCAGAGTAGGTGATGCGTCAGTTCCTAACTGTTAGGGGAGTTGATGCTTCGGTTCCTTACTATGAGGGGAGGTGATGCGTCGATTTGCAGGCACGCAGCCTCAGTTCCTTACTGCAAAGATGCCAAGTCTAACACTCAGGTAACTATAACTGCTGAATTTCTATGGTTTTTGTGTGGGTAAAATCTGAACCTAACTATAATGTCCCTGTAACCTTTGTTTTTTTCAGTGAATATATGCATATATATGTATTTTCTTTTTTTTTTTCTTTTTTTTTATAATTCTTTTTATTAAACATACATCGGTTCAAATAAACAATACAGAGGATTAGCCAGTTTGTACATCGTAATAAGCATAGGAGGATAGGTGTTATATAATTACATACGAGAGGAATTTCACAGGGTGCGGGGGTCATCTTGTTCAATACAACGAGGCGGTACACAGATCTCTCCACGGTAGATATTCCAAGGACCCCAGACACGGGACCACTTTTTGGGGCATCCCTTGGCCAAATACACTGTCTTCTCTCTAAACATGCACCAATCAAGGTCCCTTTCCCAGGCTTCTAGTGTGGGTGGGTGGGCTGCGCTCCATAGTTGGGCAATATTTCTTTTAGCAAGCATGAACCCTAGTGTAGCCCACTGTGTCTGGTGAGTGTTCAGGTCTGTGTGTTCCCATATATTCAGGAGGCACCGTCGCGCCTCTGATATATGTATTTATTAATCCATTTGAGGCACTAGGTCTTCGACAAACAGAGACCTAAAAATATGCTCTAGTAATTAGGGATCTGGCTGTGAAGATAAAGGATGGAATTAGGAAATATTGTGCAAATATCAGTGCAGTGAACAATGGCCGGTCTGCGGATATGCTGGCCCTGTATTCAATAAAAGGGACTGTGTATTGTGTCAAGGCCAGCTGTGCGGCACCATGCTGCACCAATAGTCCTGTAATGAGTATGCAGAATTGGGGAGAAAGTGAGTACTCCTCATTATTCACTGACTGTCCTGCTCCCTCTGGACAAGGGATTCAGAAAAGCTGACCTTAGAGTAGACAGAAAAATCTTTATGCTGATCAATAAAGTGCCAGTCCTATCAATTTCAAAGGGTAAAAAAATGTAAGCCAAGCAACGCCGCTGCAGCGCCTTGGTCATTACTGCCCTTTCTGCCGATTATGCCCTGAGATATACCAAGCTGTCCTGGTGCAGGAGAAAGCATGCCTCGGTTGTATAAAGTGACACTGCATTCTGTTGAGAACATGTCATAGACTATATTAAAAGTCGCCCCCACACATAAACTACCAATATTTGTGCACATGTCATTTTTTACACATCTGTGAATTATTTGAAAATTCTAAGCAACTGCCAAATAATGTTCCTGTTTTTCATGAAAAATTTTCCCAATTCCAATGTCCTTAATTTGAACAGCTGAGCATTGAGTAATCAACTTTTACCCTGTGAACAAGTGTATAAAACTGAAAAATTAGGTCAATATGTATTATTACTTGGTGAAATTGCTGATGGGTTTTTGCTTTTTGAAAACTATGGGGCATATTAGCAAGACCGGCGATAAAATTATCGCCGTTTTAGCGGCAGGAAACTGCCGCTAAAACGGCGATAATGGGCTTCCTAATATGCGTTATGGAATTCCAATAGAAGCCCAGGTTAGATGTCCTGCACATCTAACCTGGGCTTCTATTGGAATTCTTAACGCATATTAGCAAGCCCATTATCGCCGTTTTAGCGGCAGTTTCCTGCCGCTAAAACGGCGATAATTTTAACGTGGGTCTTGCTAATATGCCCCTATATTAGATCAACAGGCTGACAAAATATGAGTTTGCGACAGCAGTGCAGTATTCATACACGATGATTTTAGGTTCATGGTTCTAAATAGTGAGAGGGTGGGTATTCAATTTGTACACAGTGGAATGCATTTCATCACTTACACTTGCCCCTAGATTCTGAACACAGGCGAGTTCACACGAGGCCTATTAATCTCCTGCTCTCCCCTCCCATGCTCGCAGTAGGGTAAACAGAGCGCAGTACGCCTCTCAACACAATCTTTATTTAGAACCGTTAACTTCCCACCATCTGCTGGGGGCAGACCCCATGGATATAACGTCCCTTCTGTCGCTCTGTACCAAATGCTGAGCAGCAATTATACCTTGGTTGCAATTGGTCTTAAATTAAAATGGAGATTAATAAACTTGTGGTCTGACGGAAAAACATTATTCCGGTGGAACGAAACATAGGAGCTTTAAAGAGCCAGCCAGAGCATTTAGCTGTTCCCAGTAAATGAAAAACGTGAGCGGAGAGCTTGTAGGCTGGCTCCCCAATGCATACATTATTCAGGACAGATATATTATTAAAGATGGTTACTTCACCGCAGTGATTTCCAGGCTGGGATGGAACGGCTTCAGAGATGAAAGACGAACTTCACTCAGGCCTTCAGCTATTTTAATAGATTGGCATTACAGTTCTTTACTAATATAGTAAGAACTGAACTGACACTTTCTATCATGCCATACAGCCGTACACAACTCCGAGAGGAAGAAAGAAATGTGGTAAATAGAAGTGAAACCATCTTTCAATGACTCAGGGTGCTCATTAGCTTGCATAATTATGGCAGTGAGATTGACAATAAGGTACCAATACTAACAGTATCCTTTTCTTATATTATATTGGCTGCGCTTGCCGCTGATCCAGCCATGCTTTCCAACTACATATCCATCTCCCTCCTTCCATGCCCTGCAAAGGTCTTAGAGAAACTAATCAACCGACGCCTCATTGACCACCTCGGCAACCACCAGCTCCTTGGCGCAAAGTGGTCTGGATTCAGGCCCAACTACAGCACAGAAACAGCACTCCTTGATACCACAGACAACATACGCATGATTCTTGACAAAGGAGGCACAGAAGACCTCATTCTCCTGGACCTCTCTGCAGCATTTGACTTGGGGACTCACACCCCATCATCATCAGGCTTCTGCATGGAATTTGCATCCAATTTCCCGATCTCCTCTGCATCCTCTCCTTCTCAATGGATAAAAAACAAGCTGTAAGCCTGGTACCTTTTCCTTGGAAGCCCGCAAACTTGTGTGCGGAGTGCCTCAAGTTTCATCCCTCACTCCCACATTCTTCAATGTATACATGATCCCTCTGGCCAACGTTACTTGCGCACACAACACCAACATCCTCTCCTATGCTTCTGACACGCAACACATACCCTCCCTTTTGAACAAGACCCATATCGCAAGAAACAAGTTCACCATCTGCATGATCAAAGTCGCTAATTGGATGAAATCCCACTGCTCAACACTGACAAGACATAAGTAGTGATCTTTGGCAAGAACACCTAAACTTAAGACTCCAACTGATGGCTGGCCAAACTCGAACCCAAACCCAGAACCCAAGCCAGAAAACTCAGAATAATCATTGACAGCAAACTGAACATGACCACACAAGTCAGCACCGTCACTGCATCCTGCTTCCACACCCTGAAGATGCTGAGGAAGATGTTCAAATGGCTTCCAAGCAACACTAGAAAGGCTGTCACTCACACCCTTGTCACCAGAAAGTTTGACTATGGTACCACCCTTTATGCCGGGATCACAAGCAACCCACTAGAAGACTACAAACCATCAAGAACTCAGCAGCCTGTCTTATCTTCAAACTCCAGCAGAACTCACATCACACCACACATCAGGGTACTCCACTGGCCTCTAATACACAAATGCGCTCAATTCAAGGTCCTCCCACACACATTCAAGGCACTACACAACCCAGGCCCCACCTACATGAATATGTGCATTTCCTTTCACCAATCACCCATACACCTCCGCTCAGCAAGACTCCTACTCACACACATCCCATGCATACACAGAACCAGATCAGGAGGATGGGCATTCTCTTACATGGCTCCTAAAGCATGGAATGGCCTCCCACTCCTCATCAGAGCCTCCTCCTCTCTTCTTGAATTCCGTATGAAGCTGAAATGCTGGCTTTTCAATTTAGCAACCTACCATAGGCAGGGGGCACAGCACCAGGATACCCTTGCTGGTGACAGTGCGCTTTACAAATACACATAACATAACACATGATGTGGTCGAGTGGAATAAAAGATTAACATTGAACCTAGGATGGATGAAAATTAAAAATAAAACAGGGTTTTATTTAATTAAAGTTTATTGTAGTGTAGTTTAGCATCAATATATTGTATATAACAGCAGGGCGAGATTTATCAACAGTGTAAGATTTGAAATGGGAATTAATTGCTTCTACAAAGAATGTTTCCTTCACCCAAGTAGAAAGGAAGACTGTGCAGGTGCCAATGGTCTTTTTGAAAACCTTGACTGTCACACTGGGCTATTCATTGTCACTGTGTTGCCAATGAGGGCCTATCTTCTCACTAATGAGGACTACTACTAAAAATTAAAGGCTTTCAACTATCAGCAAATCCCCCAAAAATTCTTTGAGCCCACCTTCAGGAAAAAAGCTCGAATGCGGCCACAATAAGGAAGTATTCCATTTGGACCTCTACAAAATTATTTTGTCCTTTTTCACCAAGAGAATCAGGACAATTGGCACTTGTGGATATTTCCATTAGGACTACAACCTTAATGCAAATCGAATGTGCTTCTTTGACTCATGAGGCAGAGGTCTTTTAATATGTGAAAGCCCTTGATGCATGGATATTCTCAGGGTGGGGCAGCACTGCTAAGCTCATCCTTTTCAAGGTGTGACAAGTAATGTTGCACACAGGTGAAGAGTTTAATATTATCCAAGCACCCTTTGTCTGGTGCGGTGATGTACTCTTACTAAACATCTATTATACCCCCTGTGATAGAAGATGCAATGGTCATCAAAATGACTGTACCGCAGCTTTTCAAATCAGAGTAACAATGGGCCTGATTGCAAGAGAGTCAAGACAGTTAGCTGATGTTCTCTGAAAAATATTGAAATATGTTGCTATAGTGTCACTGATCATTAATAGCCATTTGATCTGTAGAAGAAAAGATGTAGTACAGTTGACCATTACGATAGTTACACACCAATAGCATGCAATTCTAAAAAATTATTGTGAGAATGTTAAGTATAATTGCAGGTGGCATGAATTCAAAGAGGTATGCTTAACGTGACACATTCTATAAACATGTTGGAATTTCTTGGCCATTTGATTGCACTATTTGGAAATATCACTCCTCTTTTGAGGACTATGACAACATTTAGGCTTTGAAAGAATCTTTTTAAAATGAATGTGCATAGTTTATTATAGCATTCAGGGGCTGTGATGGGCATCCATATCATTTACCAGCAGCTTTCTCCTGCACGTAATTGTGTGAAAACATACATAGGTTATCTGTAGAATTGATGGAGGGAACCGTAGTGAGTCGTGTCACTTACCTTCCCTGATTCCACATTTTCTTTTTTACTGACCCTACAATTCCAATCTTTCTACTATGAAAAATAAAAGTCACAGGGGCATATTACCAAGAAATGGCGATAACTATCGCTAACCTAGGTTAGCACTAGTTTTCCTATCGACGTCGATCCCTGCAAGTTATCGCCCTGTTAGCGACGTATTAGCAACGTTTTGCTAACAGGCAATAGCTTCAGGGATCAGTGGCGAAAACCACCGCTAACATTAGCGTTAATGAAACCAGCGATAGCGGGTGGAATCCAGCGATAAGCCCTTAGCGATAGAAAAAGGCACGCTAACCCGCAAGTTTGGACTTAGCCTATCTGTCCACCTCCAATATAAAAGATGCACACAAAAAAAGGAAAAATGAAGATTTGAGCAGCCAGGGCATAGTGCAGCACACATCAACAACCCCTCAAGCCACCCAACATCCTGGTTGATCAGGATGAGATCCTGGTTCCCACGCAGGACCTGCGCCTGGTTCCTGGATCCCTCGCTGGAGCTGCGTCTGGTTCCTGGATCCCTCGCTGGAGCTGCGTCTGGTTCCTGGATCCCTCGCTGGAGCTGCATCTGGTTCCTGTATCCCTCGCTGGAGCTGCGTCTGGCTCCTGGATCCCTCGCTGGAGCTGCGTCTGGTTCCTGGATCCCTCGCTGGAGCTGCGTCTGGTTCCTGGATCCCTCGCTGGACCTGCGTCTGGTTCCTGGATCCCTCACTGGAGCTGCGTCTGGTTCCTGGTTCCCTCACTGGAGCTGTGTCTGGTTCCTGGATCCCTCGCTGGAGCTGCGTCTGGTTCCTGGATCCCTCACTGGACCTGCGTCTGGTTCCTGGATCCCTCACTGGAGCTGCGTCTGGTTCCTGGAACCCTCGCTGGACCTGCATCTGGTTCCTGGATCCCTCGCTGGAGTTGCGTCTGGTTCCTGGATCCCTCGCTGGAGCTGCGTCTGGTTCCTAGATCCCTCGCTGGACCTGCATCTGGTTCCTGGATCCCTCGCTGGACCTGCGTCTGGTTCCTGGATCCCTCGCTGGACCTGCGTCTGGTTCCTGGATCCCTCGCTGGACCTGTGTCTGTGGCCTGGAGTGGGATGTGGAGTAGCTGTGGAGTCGATGAGCCGTGGCAGGAGACATTGATGTGCGACGATCGCCCGTACCTGGTGGTGAAGTCTGGCAGGTCGCATGGAGACACGTTGCTGACCTGTGTGAGAAGCCCGCCTTGCGCACCTTGGTGCAGTCAATGGTAGAGGTGATCCTGCGCACCAACTTAGTGAGGTACGCTTCGCATACTATGATCCACCACTACACCGGGGTGCATGGAGGGGATTACCAACGGTGGGTGCCGTCTCCCTGCATCACAGGACGGATGATGTTGGGCTGGCCGGACTCTCTGGAGGGTGAGGCCCCTGTGCTATGCCGAACTTGTGTGGACTGAGCGCTGTAACTACACGCCTAAGGGAGCCCTGCTGCATCAACTGCATCGGGTGGTCCACCAGCGGACTATGCAGTGACTGCTGTACCCAGCCCAGTGAAAGCACACCTGGCTCAGGCTCCTGCTGGCTGAGTCACAAATTTGGAGAGATTGCAGTGGATTGCGCCACGGGGTCAATGTCCAGGTAAGGAGAAGGTGGGACGTGTAGCGCAGGAGGGCCGGGGGGGAGTCGCTCATGCCTATCACACGTAGATGACGCACCCCCAGTGTCAGCTCTACCGCTATCTTGGAAGAGAGTTGCCCCACCACCTCAAGCAGTGCAGAAGAGGAACAATCATCACATGATGATTACTCAATCAATCAATCGCTCAGGGGAATTGTAAGCGTGCCACTCACCCGTGAGGGTCGCAAGGCACTGAGGGGTGGGGGGCCGCAGATCTGTTAGCCGAAGAGCCAGGTCTTGAGGGTCTTCCTGAAGGTGTTCCGGGAGGGGGCACCTCTGATGTCTGCCCGTAGCTCGTTCCAGGTATTGGATGCAATGTGGGAGAAGGACCTTCCGCCTGCTCTGGCTCTGTGGATGCGCTGGGTTTCGGACAGTGCGAGGTTGGAAGATCGGTTGTCTCATTTGTGTACGTGGAAGTTGATCCTGTCGTTGAGGTATTTGGTTATGTTGTTGTGTAGGCATTTGTAGGTGTGAGTGATGATTTTGAAGGTGACTATTTTCAGCACGGGGAGACAGTGGAGTCTACGTAGGTGTTGGCTGATGTGTTAGTGCCGGGGAATGCCAAGGACGAGTCTGCCGGCGGTGTACTGTAATGTCGGTAGTTTTTGGAGTAGGGACTTGTAAATGGCGGCGTAGAGTGCGTTTCCATAGTCCAGTCTGTTGGTGATGAGTGCATGGGTGACTGTCTTCCTTGACTCTGGGGGTATCCATTTGAAGGTCTTGCGGAGGATGCGGAGGGTGTTGAAGCAGCTCAAGGTGACGGCGTAGACCTGTCTGTTCATGGTGAGGGATGGGTCGAGTACGATGCCAAGGTTTCTGGCATGGTCTGAGGGGGTAGGTGGACTTCCGAGGGCGAAGGCCAACAGGTGTTGTCCCATGCTGAAGGTGTGGTTCAGAGAACAAGCACTACTGTCTTCTCGGCTTTGAGCTTCAGGCAGCTGTTGGTCATCCAGACTGCGACATCCTGCATTCCTTTCTGGAAGTTGAGTCTGGCGGTGGTGGGGTCTTTGGTGATGAAGAGGATGAGCTGGGTGTCATCAGCGTAGGATACGATGTTGAGGCCGTGTTGTCGGACGGTGGCGTCGAGGGTGCCATGTAGATGTTGAAGATGGTAGGGCTCAGAGATGAACCCTCTGGGACTCCGAAGGTGATTTACGTGGGATCGGAGAGGAAGGTTGGCAGTCTGATCCTTTGGCTTCTTCTGGGGAGGAATGATCAGATCCAGTCGAGGCCTGTTCCTTGTATGCCGGCGTCGTGTAGTCTGGCGACTAGTGTGTGGTGGGAGACCGTGTCGAAGGCCGCTGAAAGGACGAGTATGATGAGGGCTGCGGAGTGGCCTTGGTCCAGGAGTGTGCGGATGTCATCTGTGGCGGCGAGTAGGACGACCTTGTTGCTGTGGTTGGTTCACAATCCGGATTGGGACGGGTCAAGGATGGCGTTGTCATCAATGAATCGTGTCAGTTCCCTGTTGACTGTTTACTCTGCAACTTTGGCCGTGAACTGGAGGAGCAAGATGGGCCGGTAGTTCTTGCGGTTGGTGGGGTCAGCTGTGGTCTTTTTGAAAAGGGGCCAGACTTCTGCATGCTTACAGTCGTCTGGGTAGGTACCTGTTTTGAAGGTGGTGTTGATGGTGCGTTGCAGTTTGTGTGTGATGGCGGCCGCAGCTCTGTGGTAGATGTGGGAGGGCATGTGTTGATGGGGGCCCACGAGTGGATGCCTTTCATGGTTGAGGCTGTGTCTTCTGCTGTGACTGGCCTCCAGGTGGAGATGGTGGGCTGGCTGGTGTGTCCGGGGCCCGGGGTGTCTGTAGACGAGGGTTCCTCAGTGTGTGGAGTTGTGGCTGGTCTGGATCTGGAAGTGCAGGTGTTCAGCAGAGGGGAAGGTTTCGCTGGAGGTGGTGAGGTGGACGGTGCTATTGTGGGCAATGGCGAGGCACCCTCCCGGGTGGTTGGTGCGGTCCTTCCTCTGAATCTTGTAACCGTCCGGGATGGCAGTGTTGATGTCGGGGGCGGAGGAGGCGTTGGTCCAGGTCTCCGTGGAGAAGGCGATGTCGGGCGAGAGAGAGTTGAGTAGGTTCCAGATTTCCAAGGCGTGTTTGTGCACGGAGCGCCCGTTGAGGAGGATGCATCCTAGGGTGTCGCCGGTGCTGGCGTCGGCTGTGTTGGAGTCCGGGGTGGTGGTTAAGCTCTGGCGGCAGTGGAGGCAGGAGAACTGGCCGTGGGTCGTGTGTGCCGAGACCTGTTGTCAGTCTCTGACTTTCCCAGGGTTGAGTGCGTGGAGGGTGGCTGTGCTGTAGCAATGGGTGGCCCGTGATCCAGGCTTCCTGGCGCTGGTCGCAGTTGGGTTGCAGACATGCACAGACGGGCTTGTCTTAGGCACGCCTTCTGCATGCCAGCGGCGCGGGTCCGCTGCGCAATCGCACAGCATCCACCATTAAGTAGGGGAGGTTGGAGGAACGATCAGCTGGGAGGCGGGAATGTGCGAGGACAGGGGTGCGGGGCCGCAGGGGCAGCAGCAGCGGGAAGCAGGTAGTGCGGGCTCAGAGAAGCCAATAAAACAGTTAAAAAAGGGAAAAACAAGGGATAAATAACTCATGTAATCATGCTATGTATTCTCAGGGGGTGGGCGGGTGGGTAGGACTGCTCCAAACACGGAGCAGGGAATGTGCGGATTGGCATGCACACTCAAGTGCGCAATGACTGTTTGGTCGGCCCACTCAGGACGCCCAATGCAGACATGCGCACTTCTCTGTTCGCAATGCAGGCTGCATTACAGCCTACATGGAGAACATGCCCATCCCTCCGGCCCCTGCCTGCATGACTTGTCCCGTTGCCAATTAACAATCCCACTGCCGCATCGCAGCATTGTGATTGACTCAGGGGTGGGAGCCTGGCTGCCTACTTCCTTTTCCTGGAAGCAGACGCAGGAGAGCAGGAGCTACGAAGACACGGGACACGGCTTAGAGGTAAGACTTCCCTCAATACATTTTTAACAACACACGCTCACACACACATCCCCGCGTCCACGCACCATCCAGTGTTCTTTACAAGGTTTACCACCTCACAGCTGTCCAGACACCCCCTGCACTTCTCAATGGTGGCCGCTGTGCGCCCATGCACAGCGGGCGTACCACACGTGTGCCAAAGGCACATAAGTAGTTGCGATGCATGCCATAACATCGCATTCCATTCCGATACATACTAATATTAGGCACATTGCAACAGTAGAGTAGGTGTTGCATAGCGGAGACATGAAGCTCACTGTTCCCACTACAGTGAGTGCGACCCAAAAATAACCTTTGCACAACAAACCCAACCGTGAACCCTGGAATTCCTTTCTGAACCCCCAAAAGACACCCAAAAGATCACATTTGAGACAAATGCACCCCCCAAATTTCTCTTTATTTTGGCACAAAACACACCCAAGATTTAGAAATTTGACCCCAAAAAACCACCCCAAAATTCAAAAATTTAGCCCAAAAAACACCCCATTTTTCATATTTTACCCCCAAAAACACCCAATTTTTCATATTTTACCCAAAACATAGTCCAATTTTCATTTTCTACATCCAAAACCCATGCACACCTGAAAAAGTTTTAATTACCCTATTACTGACCTCACAATGCATTGTAATTAAATGCGATCTTAAGGGACCCGTATTGTCGGAGTTGCGTTGTTAACGATGTACTGCCTGCATTGTAAGAGTCATCTCCCGTGACGAAGGCAACACATAAGCTATGCCGTTTGCGTCCGTCTGCCCCTGGACCATGCTCAGCATCAAGGTGCATTCCTCTTGGACACTCCACCGCTATGACGCCAGCACCCTCCTCGCCATCAACCCTGGACGCCACCTCGCCTGCCAGGACAAACCTCTGCTCCATAACGGACATCGCCTTCGCCATCACTGATGGATGCAGTATCACCCGCAAGGAGCACCCCGACCATCAAGGAGGAGGCATTGCCGTCACCTACAGAGGCACACTCCGACTGACCACGCACTCTAATGTGCCAAGGGTGACCATGGACCACGTCAACTCCCAGATCCGGACCAAGCCCAAGAACATCCTCTATGGCACCCTCATGTGCAGGCCCCCCGGGCCATGGCCCCCATTCTACAATCCCATTGTAGACATCATTGCACCCCAGGGTCTCCCATCCCCCGATGACATCCAACTCGGTGAACTCAAGTTCCACCTGGGCAACCCCAGTGAACAGAGCACCACCCCCTCCTGTCACCAACATCAGACGCAAGCAGCAGGTCACCTCAACAGGCCACATAGCAGGACACACGGTCGAGCACGTCACCTCTGCCAGCGGGTACTTCAACTACAGCCACAACACCGGACTCTCCTGGCACTACCATCATTGAATGAATGACGTCTTCACCTTGCCCACCGGATGCCAGCACTGTCATCGCACCCCGTAGTAGCTGGATCAAGGCCACCGCAGAACGTCTGGTCAACTGCCTCCGCACCAACACTCCACCAATGCTTCCAAACGATGACATCGCAGCGTGCAGCCACCACCGATGGATCTCCAACATCGCCGACATTCGGGCACTCCTCATGAACGGCACTGCGTCAGTACCTTCCGCCTGCCTGATAACAGGTGTGAGGGTGAGGCAGTGCCATAGGGATAGGGATAGGCTGGCCCCATGCATTGCTGGAGTTGCATCATGGTTGTGACACAACTGCAGCAATGCGTGACTTTAGCGCAGACAGATACGTCAGGATTCCTGACGTATCTGTCATTACTTGCGTCATGGAGCGCTGTCCAGTGGGTACAGCGCATCCATGCTGTTGCAAGGAGGGCGTAATGAGAAGCGTTGCTACGCTGTCTTGTCGCAGCGCAGCAACACTTTTCATGAGTGGGGCACAGGAATGCGCACAAACTCATTGATGGTGCGCATTCCTGCACTGTATTTTTGACGCAGGGCAGCGCTGCAACATTGCTTGCAGCGCTGTCCAGCACCAAAAACATGCATACATGTGGGCCCAAGTCTTGTCCCCATTTTTAAGACCAGCTATTTTTTGGTCTTAAGTTCCTGAAGCTAATGGGCCTTAGCGCGACTTTTTTTATCGCTTCGCGGGTCCGGCCCATCTTTGATAATAGGGCGCAGTGGTGTTAGCGGGAGTTTTCCTGTAATTTTGAGACGGAACGCCTACCTTGCATGTCATTAGCGATAAATATCGCTGGCATGCAAGGCGATGGAAAAACCGGCTGCTATCGCCGGAAAGCTGTCACTAACGCGTGTTAGCGACAGCTTGTTAATAGGGCGTTAAAAAAAAAAACGATAAATGGCTTGATAATATGCCCCACAGTCTCCATAAGGCAAATGAGTGGATGGAGAATGTACTTACCTGTAAATACAGTACTACAGCATTGTGTCTTTAATTGTGATAGCTTTCAAACTACCTTCCTAATCCCTCCCTCACTTTGTCTCTTGAATCCTCCCCACACCTACTGCAAATTAACCTCGGGGAACTTGGAAAGGAGGCAGAGGCTGCTTGGGCTGGCAAATCCTGCCCAGCCCACCGAGAAATACCATGTGGAATAAAAGGCCTGTCCACCATTGTCCAGATTCTCAAGGGCACTGTGCCAAAGTTTTCTATTTCTTTTCTGTACCCCGACATTTAGGCATAATTTATTTGCTCCTAATGATCCAGGTGATTACCTGCTTCGCTTTTATTTATCATACTACATGAATATTTCTTCAATACAATTTGAAATGACGCAACTAAACCAACCTTTAATTTCAAGCAGTAGCGTGACAGCCTCCCAGCAGTCTCGTTATTGTTGTGGAATAACTTTTGATCATTACCAAAATACTTATAATGACGTAACCCCTATTGTCCAATTAGGTATACATGCGGGCAATCTTCACAATTCTAATGTCAATTTTAATATCCTTAAGGAACACTTGAGAGAAAATAGCCCATGAGAGCATATCAGTTTTCACTGTTTGTCACTTACTCATAGCCATGACTAAAGACCTGCTATGAATATGACCCCAAGAGCAGTTGCAAACACTCAAAGCAATCCCTTTGAGATTATGTATCTGATGGAAGCGTCAGCCATAATACTTCAGCATACCAAGGACAAGAAAATGTAGAAGCTGGGTCCCATTAGATGTCTAGCCAATCAAAGTAAATGAAGGATAAACCTAGATGGGGTCTTATCACTCATGAATTCTACTGCAAACAATTAATGAAGTGACACTTTAGGCTCATTCAGAGTGTGGTGTTTGGTCGGAGAAAGTATGAGGACAAGTAGAACACCGTTCCAGTAAGAAGAAAGTCATAAGGGACAAGTAGTAAACATTAGACAGACAGTCGTAATAAGATCAGCTACGGTATTATACTATGTGCAGAATTTAACCAGGGCACCAAGTTGACAATAGTTGAACAGTTTTAGTTAATGAGATGAACCTACCACATCTAGGCTCATATCAAATGAGAACACACATTAGAGGGAGCCTGCCCAAAAATGTGAGCAGAAAGTTAAAACTGTAAAACCACTATTAGTGAATTCGTTGTCAGTGTTCTCTGTTGTACTAGTGCCCCATTTCACGAAAGTGTTGCCTGAGCCAATGGCATCTCTCTATATCTATTTTCCTTCTGTCAACAGATATTGTGCCATGATAGTATGACTGATACACTAGCCAAATTCAAAGATAGCCAGCAGTATTACCAAAGGCACCTGATAGCAATGATTATCCACAAGATTAGAAAAGGCTTGATACGCAATCAGAAGCAAAACAACATAAACATGTAAGTTATCTGAGACATACATGCCAATATTACAATGCACATTTTCCGTGATCAATGGCACAGCACCATCTGTCTGATCTATGAAACAGCACCATTTCACACCCTATAGTAATATAGCACATGACATGACATATTCTAAGTAGGTGATTAGGCAGAGCGCACAACAAAAAAGGTGAATCAATCCAGTTTAAACAGTGCCTGAAAAAGTACATGCGGTTACACAAAGTTTTTTTTTTTGAAAGACTACTGTAACCATAGAGGTAGGGTAATGATTGTTACATGGCCAAGATGCTGGTGTGATTATAGATGAAAGAACAAAAGCCGGGTTGGGGAATTGCATGGCACATTTCTGCATAAGGGTCACAAAGTACACGTTCAGTAGTGAAATACGCATCACTTGGCATCTACTTTCATACACATCCCTTCCCTGGGCCACTAGGGTTCTTACATTGTTGTAACATACCCACAGCATACTAACAAAGAATCAGTGTGTGTGAGTGTGTGTGTTGCAGTCAGAGGGCCCCATGTAAAGGATTATCATTGCAGTTTACTACAACCGTCATGTCAAACAACACTCATGATTGTGAGGCCTCTACAGCTGTAGCAACCATCGTGCATGTGTCATTGCTCAATTTTGATCCACCCAATAATACACTGCTGAAACAACCAAAC
The DNA here is from genome assembly GCA_963921515.1 of Calotriton arnoldi. Classification (NCBI taxonomy): domain Eukaryota; kingdom Metazoa; phylum Chordata; class Amphibia; order Caudata; family Salamandridae; genus Calotriton; species Calotriton arnoldi. The sequence goes on from CAWUFW010000852.1 coordinate 2,361,582, forward strand.
TTTTTACACAACTCTTTAGAGAACCTGGAAAGTGACTTAAAATATTTAACCTAGCTTTTCTATACAATTGATATTAATCCAAGGATTTTGCCTTTACCCTCTATTATGGAAGACACCAATTAAACATAGAAATACAGAAGGAAAGATGATGACTCACTGCGATCTTCCACAGGCAAAAGTAATATATTTTATATATGTGTGTGTGTATAGTAGTGCCTTTTTTCGAGTTTGGTGTAAATTCGTTCAATGGTTTTGGAGATTTTAACTGAAATCCAAATATCTAGGGTCGCGGATCCTCCGCAGATCCACCCGCGGAGAATCCATAGGTCCATGCGCCAATAGGGCCGTGATTGGCTGGCGGCAACCTGAGAGAAGAGTTGCAGCCACCATTTTACAACTCGGGGGAAATGGTTCTTAGGGCTGAATAGTTGTTCAAATTTTAAGTGAAGGGGCCAGATGAAAGGTTCTCTGACCTCTTCTGTTTGATAAAAATAAAAGGGAAGCATGTTTGCTGCAGTGGAAATTAGTTTAAAATGTTTTTTCCTCCCACTCTCGAGATCCACGGACCCACTGCGCGGCCCAGGGAGGCCCTCTGTGTAGCTCCATGAGGGATCCATGGATCTGGTGCACCCCCCCCCAAAAAAAAAAATATATATAAAGCTACTTTAACACCCACTCTTACTCTCAAAGAGACACTGTAATACCCTCTGACATGTCCATTCAGGCACTGTAACACCCACAGTAACACACCCACTCTCAGACCTACTCAGACACTCATGCACCAAGTGAGAAGAGAACAACTGAGAGACTCTCACACCCATTCACAGACCCACTCAGACACTTATGTACCTATTTACAGGCCCATTCAGTGACTCATGCACCCACTCACAGACCCATTCAGACAGTCATGCACCCACTCACATACCTAGTTAGAACTCATGCACCCATTCACAGACCCACTGAGGTACTCATACACCAACTCACAGACCCACTTAAAGACTCATGTGCCCACTCACATACCCACTGAGGTACTCATCCACCCGTTTACAAACCCACTGGGGTACTCATGCACCCACTCATACATCCACTCACACACTCATACCCTCATTCACAGACCCATTCAGAGAGCCATACAGCCACTCACAGAGCCACTCAGAGACCCATACACCCTGTCACAGATCCACTAAGATACTCATGCACCCACTCACAAATCTACTCAAAGACTCATGCACCCACTTACAGACCCACTTAGACAGTGGCACAGTCACTAGCAGATGCAGTCAGAGACTTTTGCACCCATTCAGAGATGTACTCAGACAATCATGCACCCACTCACAGTTCTACTGAAAGACCCATGCACCCAGTCACAGACCCAGTGAAACAATGATGCAGGCACTTAGAGATCTTCTCAGAGAATGATACACCTACTTAAAGACTGACTCATACACTCATGGCCCCAGTCACAGACCCACTCAGGCACTCATACACCCAATCACAGACCCACTCAGACACTCATGCACTCCTTACAGACCCGCACATACACTGATGCACCCACTCACACCCTCACTCACTTGTGCACCCTCTCACAAACCCACTCAGAGACTCACACATTACTCACATCCTCTCTCAGACAGTCATGCACCCAGCCACAGACCCACTGTGATACTCATGCACCCAGTCACAGACCCACTCAGACACTCATGCACCCACTCACAGACCCACATAGACACTCATGTTCTCACTCACAGACCCACTCAGACACAAATGCACCCACTCACAGACTCACGCTAATACTAACACACCCACTTACACTCTCACTCAGACACTTATGCACCCACTCACAGACCTACTGAGACATTCATGCACCCAGTCACAGACCCACTCAGACATTTATGTACCCAGTGAGAGATGCACTCAGACACTTATGCACCCAGTCACAGACCCACTCAGGCACTCATGCACCTGCTGAGAGACATTAATGTACCCATAGGTTCATTCAGAACACTATTCAAGAAAATGTTTCATGTGCTGTTTTACATTGAATATGTGCTTTTGGTATGCAGATCTGCGGTGGAACCGCGGAGTCGAGAATTTAAAAAAAGGATTTACATAGAAAATTAACAAGTGTTTGGGGAACAGGTTGCCTCTGAAAAGAGCCTTTGTGTTCATTATGTGTATGTCATCACTACACATAAAATAGTATGCAGTCTTTCAAATCTTTCAGGAGCACCCTGTAGGCTTTCTCTGTAAAATGCAGTCCTTCAGCTCTGTAAATGCCATCCATGTCAAAGTGCAGGTTATCATTGTAGATAGAGCCCATGTTATGGTCATTGAGAAATTGAGAAACATCTTTATTCACATGTTTCCTAGCTTTGTCTATCTGTGGACAGACATGGCCACTTTCATTTCAGCCTCTGGCAAATGTTAGAAAACACGAAGTCTGTGTGAGGTAAAAGTGCTGTTAGTTTCCTAAAGGTATCCTTCATTAGGATTTACAATCCCACCCCAGTAAGAGTACGCAGGTCCTTGCCATCACAGAGCACAATCATGAGTTCTGGATATTGGCAATCCATAATGCTTTCAATCAATGGAAGCAACTGATGCCAATTTAAGCCTCTTTGGCCAGCCCAAGTAATTTCCACATTAGGCAATCCCAGGTCCCTGTCAATATTACTGTTTCTATCAGACCCACAGGCCCAATGCACATAGCTATGGCCCACAATTTATACTCTAACTATTTTTAAAGGAAGGAGCAGTAGCACAGAAAAGAAGGCTGCAGCAGAATGAGGCAAATTTGAAAAAAAAGTCAGTTGTTAACATGGCTAGGGACTAAAATTAAAAAAAGAAATTTGATTGGCTGGAATAAATATGGTGGTTGTTAAAACTAGGTGGTATTTTCAACAAAAAATGTAAGGAGATGTGTGATTGGCTTTTCTAATATTAACAAAATGAGTCTAACTCCAAGCACTCAACCACATCTGCTTCAGTTGATTTAGAAGTTAGCATTCTGGTCTAGAAAGTGTTGTGAACTTGTGACCTAGTGATAGCTGAGAATGTTACAAAGTTGTTCACCATAGCAACAGAGCTACAGTAGCATGAGAGGAGGGGTTGTTTAAAGCGTATAATGTAAAGGTGAAGGGAGAGTCATAGTAGAAGAACTTGGGAATAAGGTGTATTTGGGTCCAAATCTAGGTATTAATACCAAGTGTTGTGTTGGTGAAACTGTTTAGGAACAGTTTTAAAAAAAGATTCTGGATTACTGCATGGATTCACAGATCCACTGTGAGGTTAAACGGGGGGGGGCGCACTGTGCGCCACGGTGGATCCGCAGAGTCGCCCAAAACTCCTGCTGCATTGGGCTTTCTTTAAAGGAGGGTCAGAAAAGGTTAACAATTATGACCATTCAGAAGAGCTGTATTGTTTTTAAAAAATTAAAGCCAGGTTGTTTTTGTTCATAGCGTGTGTAACCTTGAAAGCAAAGTTGAAAAGGTTGTCATTAATGGTTCCCTTGCATTGTCGTGTAGTTCCTACATAACCTATACAGGATCTGCGTGTTTGGATAACATAAACTGTGGGATTGGTGGCAGACTGATTCCGTGCACCCCCACCGGATACGTTAGCCTGTCTGTATCAGCAAGCTCACAGTGCCACTATAATCTCCTCTTACCAAGGAGAGAATAGATTCTGGCAACCTCAGAACATGACAACCGTGATCCCTCAGAATCGTGGAAACAATATAATACCTTTCGCTCAGTCACTCGTGCTCACTTAGTTTGTCTCAGATAGATACACAGAGTAAACAGTCTGGGCGTTTTCAATAAGAATTTATTGAACAGTTGTTTTTCTAGTGTAGAATAGATGAGCTGCAACAACCATTAGACAGTAGCAGAGATATATGATGAGAAGTACTATGAAAGTAAAGGGATGGTAAAGTTCTACCATCTTGCAGAAATCATAAATATATGCAAGTACACAAAACACATGATAAAAAGTGCGTACTCCTACAATGCCTCCCTAACTAGATGTACCTAAATGTACCTAGCATCTGTGTAGGTGTTATGCCAAGAATCCCTCTAGGATCTAGTCAACCCCATTACCCGAGAATGAGAGAATATGGGAACATCCTGGTGTCGAGTTGGACACCCCGCGAGGGATGTTAGACCACTGCGAGCTGGAGTGTCTGCATGCAGGAACCTCAGCGTCTCAGTTCAGTGTGTCAGCCGGGAAGTCTCGGTCTCCTCTGTCCTTCTAAGCAAGATGTGATGTATATATACCCATAGGTCTCCCCAGGGGTCCTACCTTGCTGTGTTACTGTGTCGGCCTAAAGGATGACGTCGGGCCTGAATTTTATACAGAGATATTATACAGGGGATGTTAGTCCTGCTGTGCTTCCAAGAAGCCTCATGCATAATGTCTGAGATTCGAACTAGGTCTGAATGCAGTGTCGTATCTAGGTAAAAGGTCAGTCCCTAAGAACCGTTATGTATGTAATGTAGGGAAGAATATAGGTAAAAGGTTGCAATGTTACCTGCGCCTATATAGGATACCTATATGGAATATAACTAAAATGTTTAAAATTTCAAAGAAAATTCTAAAAAACTTAAAACTGTCTAAAAAACAATTTTTGCAAGCCATAGCTCTAAAGTGTCCTTAGTTATAGTCCGAAGAACTATAAGCATTAGAAAGCCATGTATGCCCAATGAATGAAAGGAATGTCCATTTTTGTTTTGAGTTCCAAATTTGAGCTTGTTTTAAAAAAGGGTGAATTTCTTCCAGCACACGACGAGCCAAATGAGTCAAATGTTTATGCGTCCTGGCTGGTAGACTGTTGCTTGCTTCCGCAGTAGACGGCCCCTGTAGCACCTCGCAGAGTACGTCAATTGAGCACAGATGATGTTCCATACTGTCCGCAGCCGGTGCTGGGGCAGCCTGTGAGCCGTTCAAAGCCTGGGTGTCAGAGGAGGAGCCAGTGTCCATACCAACAGGTGCTGTTACTACCTGTGGGGGCTCAAGGAATGCCGCCATCAACATCGGAATATGCTGAGGACACTGCAGAACATGGGCCGTTATCGGGTCCAGTAAAGCATTCACGTCCGGTTGCGCACATGATGGGAGTGTCAAACAAAGGTCTAACACGCATTCTTCTCAGCAAAACAGGCATCGGAGGACAGGTAAGATGCAGTCCATCCAGACTGGGCGAAATGACAAGAACCAAGATGCACTTAGTTCTCTTAGGTGAGGCGTGCCTCGATGTTGTACCATGCGGTCATGGTATTTACGCTCCAGGAGTGCTCTTTCCATCTCCTTGGTGATTGGGATGTCCATTGCGTAGCAAATGTAAAACACTCAGGATACCTGCTACTAGAAACAGGATGAGCGGAAGTCCTCCAAAGATGCTTCCGAATACGGAGTGTATGACGTTTGGTATAACTCCAAGTACCGTCTGAAAGGTGCTCAGAAGTCCAGAACTTTTGGTCTTAAATAGGTGGACTATGCCTGTCGTATCAGGCATGTTAAAGATACGATTTACCATTTCTGCGAAATGGAAAGGGCAGTTTGTATGAATAAGCGCCTGTATCTCTGCCGAAGACCTTGCGATCTGGAGATCAAAAGTCTCTCGAGCGGAGGTTAAGGGCACAGACTTCTGTAAAAGCATGTCTTTCATTCTGCTTAGAGTATCAAACTGTATTAAAGAAACATTCAGTGAAGGCCGCCCTGCTCCTCCCTGACTGTATGTGTCGGTGGAAACAATACTTGCATACACCAAGTAACCCTGGAGCTCACGGTTACCAGATATGCGATGCCCAGGAGCATTCCGCAGCAGCCTTGACTGTTCAGCACTAAGTAACTCCCATTTGAAAGTAGCCTGAATGCTGGAGTAATCACTGCAGCTGGGGCACACCTAAAATGGCAGGACAGGTTCGCTACAGAACCATTACAAGCCCCGTGCAGCATTATATCCTGGCATATGAGTGATCCACTTAAAGCGTTCTCACAGTTTGTACTGCTTAGAAACACTTCTCGATCCCCACTCCGGCATCGAAATGTGTATGGTAATACCCATGATTCCTTAATGTATTCCTTACCCATTTCTTCATATCTGCCTGCCTGCTTTTGTTCAAGGCAATACTGAAACTGAAAAGTAGTGACCGGTAGAGTTATGTGGCCATGGATTAGCCATTCCGTGGACGGTAATTCTGCCACTGTAAATGCTAATCTATCCAGTTTTTCGATACGCATCATTGTATATTTTGCTCCCCTTTGTGCCATTTCTATCTGTTTATCTGTTAGATTGTATTCAGAAAACAGAGACGTACTGTTGATATAACGCCAAGGCACATAGCCTGCACGCAAAGATTGCAGCGTCCAGCTTAATAAAATAATAGAAAGTAATTGAGATTGGCCGCGTTGTAATATGGCCAAATCTTGTTCTAGTATGTCTATCGCAGAAGATACAATGTTGCCTAAGGAATATATCTAGTAGGTCAATGTAGTTAACCCATTGTCTACCACTGCTAGAGATTTTTCTAGATTTATACGGTCTATTTCACGTAATCTCTTTGCGGCCTCTTGTTGGGATATTTTCCATATTTCATTGTAGGCAGCATAATAGAAACATTTCTGACGTGGCTTCCTGGGACCTAGTAAAAAATCCCTGAGATCCACATCCTGTGACAGTAAGGATAAGTGTTGTTTCACCTTTGTGAGTGTTGAGGTTTTTAGCCAATCAAGGCACAACTTCCCAACACTGTAGGATGTCACTACCCCTGGATGTTCTCTCTGTACATAACGTGGATGCCTATGGATAGCGAACCCTTCGCTTTTACCCATGAATCTCGCCTGACAACTATTAGTGTCTATGGGCCAAATCAACCATTTCTTCCAATCGGGGTCTAATCTGTTGTATTGTATAATGTAATTCAACGTAATCTCTTTCTGTGATGTTATGTTATCCTCGGTGTGTGATGGAGTTGGCAGCCGAGGTGTGTTCAAGTCTTTGTTCTTGGCTAGTCCAAGGCAAGACGTCTGTTGCACTGTCGTGTTCAAAAACATGATTTGTTGAGGGATAAGGCATGCTCTAAAGAAAGCTTATACTGTCTGTACTTGCAATTCTCTAGTACCCCAGACTGATTTTAAGTCTATGGTGTCTTTCCATAAGTCGAAACCTTGTTCAGACAACTGGGCAATAAAGGAAGCAGAGTAAATATGTTTGGTGTTTGTTAACATATTTTTCTGTGCTGATGTTGGTGCAACCATATCATAATATGATGCTGGGTCAGACATATTAAACCCTGAAAAATATGGAAACTTTTGTGTAAATGTTTTTGAACTGCCTTTCGGTGGTGTTGGACAATGTTCCCACTGGTGGTAAGTGAACACATTTCTAGGATTAGCGGATTTATGCAGAAAGTGATGACCATAGTGTTGATAACAATACATTGTTTCGAAATCCGACGTGCTTTCCAATGTTTCACTATTAGAAAATGCAGCAGATTTTTCCAAATCAGACATGTTATTAACAGTTTCAAAATCCCAATCATCGGAAAATGTACTTGAGGAAATGATATCACTCAACGATATTTTAAATAAATGAGGAATTCTCAAAAGATCGGTCGGACCAAATATATCGAAATCAACCTTGTCCCAAACTATACCATCAGGTATAGGAACCGCTGTAATATTCACTGATGACAAGTCTCTTTGTTCTCGATGAGATGATTGGTGTGGTTTTTTAAATTAAATTCACCTTTTGGGCTGCAGAGCTTTGTCGAAGGTATTTTCCATTAACAAGCATGCTAAAAACTATTACTAAGCCTAACCAGAAAAGAAAGAAAAGTATCCCGGTGATTACCCATAATTCTACCCAAGGTGACACCAGGTAAGTCTTTTTAAGAAAGTTCAGAAAGTCTTTAACTTGCTGCTTGCACGAATTTTGGGCTGGCATCGTTTCCGGTTCACTTGGATCCAAAGAAAACGTATCAAAGTTTATGAAGTAGCCAGAAGCAGTTCGATCAATTGTTGGTATTGCATCAGGATTTGTAGAAATCGTAGTTTGCTCTTGTTGAGGCATGTTGATGTAGACATCTGTATTTGGTCGAATTGAAATTTGTCTTTCATTTTCGTTCTGAATTTGAACTTCAGGTTCAAGCGGAACGAGTTCCATAGCATTATTGCATAGTCCATCATTCCGTGCAGGAGACTCTTCAAACGTGATGAGTCTTTCCGTTTGAACTTCTTGAATTGTAGCGAGAGGAGGGCGTCTGCTACTTTGGAGTCCACGTGGTCTACTACTCAGTATCGGCCACATAGTGTGTGGTTTGATTAGGTCGATTGAGACAAATCTTTTCTCCTTTTTTCCGGCAAGAGGCGGTAGAAGTACAGTTCTTGTTCCTTCAACCGCTAGGACCTGTACAGGCTTTCTGTATGATGGCCCAAATTCTTTCTTGTCCGCTATTTTCTCTCTGACCAGATCCCCAACTTTTGGGATCCAGACAGATCTTGCCGTGACTGATTTGACTTCCCCAGTGGCGGTCTGCTTCATATGGACATTAGTTTGTTGTGTCATGGACTCATTTGGATCCTGTAAAACAGCCAAACGATCATGGATGTCAAAAGGCTTTTCATCCACCACTGCGCCTTCACAATCAAGATCAGGTACCCACATTCTTGTCCCAAATAGGACCTCATATGGAGTGACCCCCCCTAGAGAACTTCTTGGCATGTTATTCAATGCTCGCTGCACTCCATACAGATGTTTTACGCAACTCTCACCCGTGCCTAATACTCCAGCCGTTAAAGATTGCTTTAAGTCTTGGTTTTTCCTCCCCACAACTGAATTTCCCTCGGGATGGTACGGAGAGGAGTACCGCAAAGCTACACCCAATCCTCGCATGGCCTCCTTGTAAGCCCGAGAGCTAAACGTAGGGCCCTGGTCAGAATGTAACGTGCCAATTGAGTATGTCCCTATAAAGAATCGCAAATCTTTTATAACAGTTCGAGCGTCAGCCGAGCATTGGGGCCACACCCATAGGAATCTTGAGCAGGAATCCACTGCAAACATGATATACCTGTAAGTCCCATCTCTTTGTAAGGGGCCACAGTGGTCCAAGTAAACACACGCTTGTGGTTTGTCAGATATTAATAATGGTGTCTGTGCTGGACGTGTTACGGTGGAACCTTTCAGCTGCTGGCAGATGTTGCATTTCAAGACATAGGGGGATATTCACAAGGACCTACCGCCGATTTATCCCCACTTTAACCCATCAAAAGTGGAGATAGATTTAACACCCCATTCACAAGCGGGTGCAAACTGCAGACATCGCCAGTATTCCCGCGACAACTGCCCCAAAATTTAACACCACGGTGGACACCACCAACTAACCCTAATGAGATGCAGAGTAGGCGTTCCCGTGCAAAAACACACGAAAAAACCACAACACCACTTTCACAACAAACTGCCAGATCTGCGAAGCGAACCAAAAACAGGCGATAAGCCGCTGTAGCACCAGTGATTTAACACCTGCCTTTTGCTGGTGTTAAGCAGGACGACTACCTGCAGCATGAAAGGGAGCCCAGCCAAGAGCCACACCCGAAGACCCACAGATGCCATGGAGACAATGACCATGCAGCTCCGAGACCCATGAGGGACACAACACCCACCGCCACCCACCCCAGGCCCGCCACCACCCCCAGGACCCGTCCTGCCCCCCCCGGGAACACCACAGAGGCAGCGTACACAAAGACAGCGGACCCACCTGAAACACACCTGCCAACCAGACCCAACGCCAGAGGAGGACATTGCCCACTACAGGCCCAAAAGGACAACCATCCCCCGCATCCTGACCCACATCCCCCACCTGCTGACGGTACCAACCCAGCGGACTACCAACATCCCTCCGCAGACACGAGTCCTGCGCCGAGCATCGCGGGGCCTGCGTCCCTGTGCGCCTGCTGCACCCCGGGCCGCTGGTCCCCCGACCCGTCATGCCAGCCACAGCGCACCAACGAGGCTCCGCTCACCTGCCTACACCGGCATGTGTCGATGAGGGCCCACCACGTGCTGGTGCAAGCTCCAAGCACCAGTCCCGCAACCTCTGCAGCCTCCGCTGGCCCCCCGACGCTGGCCCACATTACTCCTTTCCCATTTACATACTCCACCTGCGTCCTCCTGGGCCCAGTAGGTCCAACATGTGGAACTGTGTCCTGAGTCTTGAATGGCAGTGACCCCAAGTCCGTGGCAGCGGCCACAGCACCAGACTCCCTTCGATCAGTGAGGCATAATTCCATATCGCAAGCCGGCGACACGTGGTGCCACTAACCCTGTTCAACGCCAGCCAGCGACACGTGGTGCCACTAACCCTGTGCAACGCCAGCTGGCGACACGTGGTGCCACTAACCCTGTTCAACGCAAGCCGGCGACACGTGGTGCCACTAACCCTGTTCAACGCCAGCCGTCGACACATGGTGGCACTAACCCGGTTCAACGCAAGCCGTCGACACGTGGTGCCACTAACCCTGTTCAACGCAAGCCGGTGACACGTGGATGAGGGCTCAGGCCTACCCTGCGGACCAGTAGGTCCCACATCCAGCACTTAGTCACCAATCATGAATGGCAGAGTCCACACCAGTGAACGCACGGAGAGGAGTAAGAGGAAGATGCGGCTCAGTCCGGAGGAAAGCCAGATCAGAGTCACGGAGGTGATCGAACACTATCAACAACTGACCTGGTGCCATCAACCCTGTTCACCGCAAGTCCGCATCCCATGGTGCCACTGAACCTGAACTACGCAGGCCGGTGGGACCATCCAACCTAAGCCGGCGACACTCGGTGAATGGCCCGTGCTGACCGCTTCCTCAGGCCAACACTGCGGTCCAGTAGGTCACACATGTGGAACTGTGTCTTGGGTAAGATGTGGAGAAGTCCACACCATTGGATACGCCTCATCGCAGGCGGCATCCCCTAACAGCACTGGTGCCACTAACTCTGTGTGCAATGAGTCATGGGCACTATCTGGTTGGACCTTGGTGGCGTCTGAGACAATGGCCTGGTGGTTTTCTGCATCTTCATCTGGCTGGACCGGACTTGGTGTCCGACATGTGTCTGGTCCATCCATCTCCACCATAGTGACTGTTTCAGCGTGGTTCTGCCCTCTGCATCATGCCCTGGGGGCACACCTTCCACTGTCCACCGAGACACTCCGCGACAAGCCCCTTTGTCATCTACGGAAACCTGCTCTGCACTCGTGACCCTGCCCAGTGCCCCGCAAGTCAGCGGCCCATGGCGGTAGGCCCATGCAGGACGCTGTGCATCCGGGGCCACTAACTCTGTGAAGCACAAGTCATGAGGCCTTTATGGTTGAATGGTTGTGTCCTTTACGATGTACACTGTTGTTGATTTCTGACTGCACCAGGCAGACCTTGCCAGCTGGTGTGCACACACCCCACACACATCCAACACAGGTGTCACTCGATATGTGTGCCTGCTAATAAATGTGGCCGGGCGCACATGCCCGTAGCCATTCACACCATCTGAGCAAGTGTGTCCGTGTGGCCATTGTGTCAGCATGATGGGCACAGCACTGCAACATCACAGTGTGCTATCCTCAGCGGACGATACCATGTCACCTCAGTGTTGGCAGTGACCTTGGACATGTAGCTTCGCCCGGCCCCCCCTGCATGCACAAGCGGTGTGTGCTGGTCCGGCGTACGTCAGTTCAGTGCAGGGGTGTGCTGAATCGGCAGGGGGAGCAGGGTTTGGCTCGGACCTGGCCTTGGGCAGGATGTGCGGTAAGTGTGTCTCTGTGTTGGGGTGCTGTCACCACCAGGGCCACAGTAGACGATGTTGCAATGTAGCATGCACCAGGAGGACGGGCCCGCACGGACGGGGAAATGAAGGAGCGCAAGACCGCCCGGGGTCTTGGCACATGCATGCCAAGTGTTATGTGTATCAGTCCTGCGGCTGCATGAGTCAGTTGCCTAGCCTCATTCGCAGCGTGATCACAGCCAGCCATGGACTGTACACTTGTGTCCGCCCTGTCCAGACCATTGGCCTACACTCACTTGGCCGCACACCTTCAAAGGCCAGCATCACAGTGTTGGTGGCATGCCGCTGGACATGCGCGGACAGGCATTACAATGGTGTGCCGTAGGAGTGCATGTGATACAACCGCGCAGGGCACACAAGTGTTGGGGCTCATGGGAGGGTGGAGCAGCTGTGAGGCAACGTAACACACAGTGCCACGTGGTGGGCATATCATCCATGATTCCCAGGGTCGCAGACATCCCACCACACCCACGGCAGGCCTCTGTGCGTCTCCTGAATGCATGCAGATGGTGAAGTTACTGTAGGGATGAAGGGTCCTTTGTCTGTACTATCAGGCGGTGGCACATCTGCAGCTCCGAGCTGGGACTTGCATGTGACCAGCACCCCCTGACAGATACAATAGCATTTACTTGTGACTCCCACACTACGCACTGCCCGACGTGAGACCAACGTGTACACATCCCACACGCAGAAGTCCTTGGTCGTAGTTAGTGTGCGTGAGATGGCCTTCACACATACTCCCACCCCACCCCAGGCCTGCACCCGTTGCACACAGACACTGCTCCTTGCTCCGACCTGTGCCATTTCATCCACAGGACTGGCGCAGGGCAAGCCAGTGCCGCTTCAAGCAGAGCCACTGACGCAATGGCAGACCATCCCGGACACATGCTCGACTCCAGTCACGTGGACCTGGACCGTGCACATCTGCTGCATGTACTGGGGGCACTGCCGTTGGCAGTGCTGCGGATCAGTTACCGGCTGAGCTTCCGCCTTGCGAACGTCACCTGCGTTCAGCCTGTGTTGCATTGTCGCTCGTGCATATTAGAGTGGACCATGGATGTCTGCCTCTCCAACGTGACTGTAGCTGACCTGGATTTCGACGTGTGTGTGTGCCCCCTGTTGGCACACGACCATGAGTGTCACCGTGATGCCCGTTTATGGCATGCATGGATGATTGGCATGCATGCTGGCAACTGGACCTGGGAGATTGCACAAGTCGTCGTGTGCAGTGAGCACATTGAGCCGCTACCCGATTGGGCTTTGGTGCACATTGGGGCCAGGGGTTGGAGTCAGCACATCTGTCCGGGTCAGCTGATGGATTACGTTGACGACATGTCAGATGTGGTGGACAACGATCTCTCATTGGAGATGTTGGCCTACGCTGCTGCACTGGCGTTCATGGACGAGTGACAAGGTACCTGCAGCCACAACTGGATGTGACCCATTGCACGTGTCCAGACGCCTGGTTGCATGTTGGGAATCTGGTCACATGTCCCATGAGGACAGTGGACATGGCTGCATTGGCCTGGACTCCTGATCCATGCGCGGACAACGAGGGTTGGCACTGACTTGTGTTGGTGATGGACTCCCCCGGGGTGGACATGGGAGCTTTCCTAAGTTTCTCATTCAGACATGTGGCTGCATTGGTCTGCATTTCGTGGCACTTCTCTTGGCCGTACTGACATGCACTTGTTGATAAAGTTTCCGCAGTTTCACTTGTCTCCAACTGTGTTGTGTCTTGATTTGTATGCCAATGTGTGTGTCACGGACTCTCTGGATCCCTGCCATACGTGCATTGCTAGCCCATCAGGGCTGTGGGTTTGTACTTGTGCATTGTCATGTCCCTGTTTCGTGCTTTGCCAGATGCGTATGGCCATTTAGCGGCCACAGGCGGGTGCACTTGTGTCCTGTGTTAGGTTGTGCAAATGTTGCTGGTCGTACCACATTGTGTTGGATGTTGGGGTGCTCTGCTTCCTATGTGTGTGTGCTGTATTGTGTGTGAGATGTCCCTTCAGCTCTGCTTTGGCTCACCCTTCACCCTTTTAGGCAGTGTGGTTTTCACTTCTTTGCTTGTTCAGTGGTGTGATATTGCCGGGTTGTGTGACTTGTGCTCTTGGTTGGTGTTGTTACTCTTGAGCATGGTTTGTCTGCAGTTGTGCTGTGCTTAATTGTGCATGTGTGCCATTGTGCCCATCTCCCCCCGTCCCCCCCAGTCCTCTCCCTGTTGCTGTAGTGTCTGTTGTTTTGGGCAGTTTCTGGTCCCCGACTCCTGCCACCATCTCCAGACTGATGTGGTGGACACCATTTCCTCCATGTCATCCAGCTCCTGGTGTGGCGCTGGAGTCCCACCTCGGGTGTGCATTGCTGCCTTCTTGGTGTTGGCATATTTCTGCCTGTTTGTGCGTTTCGCATCATTCCGGCTGTTCGGGTTTTCTTCCATTGTCCTCCTCCGCTCTCCGGCTGCATTGACCTTGTCCATGATGGCCTGCCATGTACAATGTTTTGTTACCAATGGGGCCTGTGGGGTTGTATGCTGGCTCAGGTTGCCTCCATTGTGCTTGGCTGTTATTTTCTGTTTGGTTTGTCTATTTTTTCCTACTTTTGTTGTGCTTATTCCCGCCTGCCGTGGGTGTGTCGCGGGCCTGGAGGTGCTTTTCGCAGCTTTCCTCATCGCGGATGGGCTCATCGCACGTTTTTTTGTGTTGTGGATTGTGTTTTTATCTCCGTCGAGGTGGTTGTATCGCGGACATTGGCCGCGTTTTCGGTGGACTATCGCATGGTACCGCCGTGTTGTGAATTCCTGGTTGACAAGGGGTTATTTTCCCGCGATAGGCTGCGATGTGTAAAGTTGCGTTAATATTTTTTGGAGATGTTTAGCACACGTTCTTGTGAATATACCCCACAGTCTTTAGTCTGCTTAGGTAACCCAGGCCACCAATAGCGTTGTTTCAATAAAGAAACAGTTGCCGTAACTCCTGCATGTGTAGAACCTATCCCTTCGTGTGCTGCTAGAATTAAACCTAACCTACGATCCATGTTTGGAATTACTCTATCCCCCACTCCAGGAATCTGAGCAAATGGAATGTTATTGGCATCTAACTTGTAGGAGTACTTGAGTGGAAACCTTTTTGGTACTGCTTTGCTGTTTTTGCGTGAAGCAATGACAGCCACCATAATCTCACCGTCTATTCTCGTTTTAGAACGAGTGATTGCAGCTACGGAAGCCGTGTGTACAGCCCCCTTAGCCGCTTCATCAGCCAATGAATTCCCTTCAACGTGAACGCCATCACGCTGATGACTCAGTGTATGTATCACGTGAGCTCTCGGTAGTTCGGTTTTCAACTGTACTACCTGTTCCCATAGTATTTTATGCTTAATTGTGCTACCTTTTGCATCTTTGAACCCATTTTGAACCCAGTGCTGTAAATATTCATTATATGACTGTACACAGTAAAATGAATCGCTCACAAATAGCGTGGGGAATTCTCGATCCTTATTTACCAGTGCCAGTATCAAGGCTTTAACTCTGCCAGCTGTGCCATGCAGTCTCCTAGAGATAATGTTTTTGTGCGACTTTGGTGGAACTTTCCTTCCCGCATGTGACCTTTAACAATTGCGCATGCCGCGCTATATTGTTGCTTACTTCCTATGGCCGGTTGAGCAGATCCGTCAGTGTAAATTATATATTTCTACTGATCTAGAGGCATTATTTCGTTTGGTAGAGGATATTCTTGTTCATATTGCAGAAATGCTTGTGTCTTTAAATTTGGGTCGTACCTGTATTCCACATCTGTTGCAGTGAGAGAATTAGCCCATTGTATCCATCTCGGATGTAAGGCTTTAGTGTTCGGAATGCTTGCCTTTGTCGCAGCCTCTAAGGCTAGAACCGGAGTCACTACTATTATTCGTTTCCCCTGAGCCAGTGCTCTTTCTCTCGCTACAGCAGTTTGTACTGCTGTCAGAATCTTTTCTGTAGATGCGAAGCGCATCTCAGCATTTGTGTACAAATGCGATTTATATGCAATTGGTACCGTTTCACCTTCATTATATGTTAGATAGGTGTATCCATATTGACCCGCAACTATATGGATCACCAGGTTGCGTACGTTTACGCGTGTCTGTAAGTGTTTGGAAGCTATCATGTCAGCTTGTAAGGAACGAAGTGTATCTGTGTGTTCCTGTGTCCAATTTCTGGCTGAGAAATCAGGTTTAATTAAGTCGTAGACAGGTTTTACTCTTTCTGCATGATCTAAAATGTATGCTCTACCAAAATGTAGGAATCCCAGGATTGATTGTAAATTTTTCAATGATTTTGGAGGTTGGAGCAGCGCGCACTTTTCTAAAAAATTGGCTGGAAGGCTTTTTCCTTCACTTGAAAGCTCATATCCTAAAAACAGGACACTGAGGTCGTCAATTTTAGATTTTTTTAAATTGAATTAGTAGCCCTCAGATGCAAATCCCAAAATTATGGTATTCTCTCTGTTCAAGTGCTCCTCTAGGTCATCGTCCGTTAGATAAATATCATCCACATAGGACAATGCCTCTTCATCCAAATTTTGAAGTAACTCAGTTACTCTGGCCGAAAACAACCCTGGGCTGTTCTTAGACCCCTGGGGGAGTCGACAAAATTGACGCGGGGACCCTAGCGCTGAGACCCTAGCGCTGTTAGATACCTGCTTTCAGGCACTATATTTTGACAGAAAAATCCATTTGAGATATCAAGTGTTGTTTTATATCTTTTCCGCACAATATTATTCATTAATGCGGCACTGTGTGCATTTTGGACTGCAAATGTCTTAGTGCAAGTGGTTAAATGTCTATAATCTAAAAATAAACGATATGAATTGTCAGGTTTCATGACCAGAAACAAAGGATTATTCATCTATGAGGTGCAATTTTCGATCACCCCTTGGTATTCAAGTTGATCTAAGATCTCCCTGACCTGTTTTTTAGCTTCTTGCTTTATTGGATACTGCCTCTGTGCAGTTGGAGTATATTTAAAGGAATTATGTGGTGGGTTGAATCCTCATCCCATCCAACATGGTTTTTGTATAATGCAAGGGCTTGGGCTACCGCCCACTCCTGCGCATATGTGTGTTTTAGGTGCCTGGGAATATGGTCTGAGAATGCAGGTAAAATTACCGTTTCTCCTTTAGGGCAATCCATGACGAATGCTGGCGGGCAATCTTGTTCAGCTAACAAAATGTCATAGCCAAATGACAGATTCTCCCAAAAGAGACCTCTAATTGTCCTACATTTGTCCCCCTCCATTTGGAGTGTTATTTCATATAACTTATGTGGGACACTTACCCTAGTATCGGGTGTCTCTACCGTGATATAATCATTCAAGTTCGCTGTCACCAGAAATTCCATCAGGTTCTGGTGAGCTATTGTTACTTCTGCCGCACTGTCTAGCATTGTCAGAGCCCATTCCCCGTTCAGTAGTTGAATCCTCAGAATTCTGGGCATGTCTGATCATTAGATCTGTAACCTTCTTGTTTTTGAACTGTGGCTTTTGCTTTGGTTTCTCTTCTTTTTTAGAAGTGTAATCTTGAGCGTGCTGCTTGTCTCTGGACTTTGTACGCTCTTCTTGTCTGTCTGACCGTCCTTCCCTCTTGGAGTTTTTCGATGAACCCTGAAAGGAACGAGAGGAACGTGTATCAGTATCCTGATACATGTCAGGTTTCCTAATATTATCCCCATTCCTAAGGTTATACCTCTTTTCGGAGGGCTCCTGTGGAGGAGATCTACCTCTGGATTGTGATCTGTTTCCTTTAAAGTTTTGTTGTTTTTTTATTGTCCCACTTCTTCTTTGTTGAAGCAGGTATCTGCTTAGAAGTGTCCTTTTCAGGACTGCCCATCAGTTGTGGTTTTAAAGCTTTCCCACCCAAACTGTCTCTGCCTAATTCTGCATAGGCAGTTTCAATTATTTTCGGTAGTTCGTGTTCTTGTTCTAAAGGACTGAACTCCCTTAGGCGTTGGCGGATAGCCACTGAAGCTGCTTCCCCTTTAATATTAGCTAATATTATGGCTGATACCTGGGCATAGTTGCCAAGTAACTTCATCCTTAAGTTCAGAGCAGGCTCTGCTCCATACTCGTTTTGTATTTGTCTCAATACGTCTGGTACTACTGCTAATGACGGGATACCATGAGTTCTGGTATAAATGGCAGCAAAGACTGTACCCCAAGTGGTACAATCCTCTATTTGTGGTGTTATCCCCATGGGCAACAGATTGTTAGGATTCTGTGTTTTTCATACTGGGTAGTATTCGGGAATACTTCCTCTAGCTGTGTTATTTTCTGAGCTACCCAGAATGGTATTTGTTCATGTTTTGTGGGCATTTTACCCATCACCGCGTGTAATGTTTGTGGTGTGACTTTAGTTGCTGTACTCTGATCTTGAGTTCCATTTGTTGCAACCATTGCTGGTTGGACTGTAAGTGTCCTCATGACGAATTGCGTCAAGTTTCTGCAAATTTTTATTAATTCTTTGTGTTGTGTGAGTAAGTCTCCTGGTGGCGTTGTTTCAATGTCAGGATGTGGTGTGTAGGCCGCTAATATCGGCCATGTTGCCCCTTCTCTTCCGAGTGGGCCACGTCTCACTCTTCTTCTTATATTGGGTAGGGCGCCTTTAAACCAGTATAAGTGTTCCTGGTATGTGAGTGGAACCTCAATGTCCTCAAACGGACAATATTTCACTGGTTCATCTCCTTCAGTGTAGGAGTGAAATGTTTTTGTTCTTGCATTTGCTGCTGGGAATGTAACCCATGAATAAAATACCTCTGTTCTATATGATTTGTGTGCCTCAATCACGAAAGCTACTATGCCACCCCTGGCTGTTACACCATGCGCAAGTAGTTTCAGGGTGACTGTATTTCTAAGATTTTCTGCAATCGGAATTGCATCTGCATTTTCTTCTTCATCTGAGAGGTGCAAACTATGCACAACTACCCCCGCGTTTTCCACATCTTCAGTCATTTTTTTTTTTTTTTTAGAGGAAGAAGATTTTCAAGGAAACTAAGATAAGGTGTTTTGCACAATTTTAGGAACACTGTGTCCTTCAAGCTTGATTAACCAACAGCCAATAAATAGGATTTTTTTAGCCTACTCAGCTGTGGTGGAGTTTGTGCCCACTCACTCCAGAAGTCTCTGGTGTTCTGTGAGTAGGGGTCTCTGAGAATAGCACGACTGAACTACTCAGATTCTACTGTTAAATAAGTACCCAACCAACGTTGGCGGCGCCATGTCGTGTAGTTCCTATATAACCTATACAGGATCTGCGCGTTTAGATAACATAAACTGTGGGATTGGCGGCAGACTGATTCCGTGCACCCCCACCGGATACGTTAGCCTGCCTGTATCAGCTAGCTCACAGTGCCACTATAATCTCCTCTTACCAAGGAGAGAATAGATTGACAACCCTGATCCCTCAGAATCGTGGAAACAATATACTACCTTTCTCTCAGTCACTCATGCTCACTTAGTTTGTCTCAGATAGATACACAGAATAAACAGTCTGGGCGTTTTCAATAAGAATTTAATGAACAGTTGTTATTCTAGTGTAGAATAGATGAGCTGCAACAACCATTAGACAGTAGCAGAGATATATGATGAGAAGTACTATGAAAGTAAAGGGATGGTAAAGTTCTACCATCTTGCAGAAATCATGAATATATACAAGTACATAAAACACATGATAAAAAGTGGGTACTCCTACAATGCCTCCCTAACTAGATGTACCTAAATGTACCTAGCATCTGTGTAGGTGTTATGCCAAGAATCCCTCTAGGATCTAGTCAACCCCATTACCCGAGAATGAGAGAATATGGGAACATCCTGGTCTTGAGTTGGACACCCCGCGAGGGATGTTAGACCACTGCGAGCTTGAATGTCTGCATGCAGGAACCTCAGCGTCTCTGGTCAGTGTGTCATCCGGGAAGTCTTGTCTCCTCTGTCCTTCTAAGCAAGATGTGATGTATATATATGCATAGGTCTCCCCAGGGGTCCTACCTTGCTGTGTTACTGTGTCGGCCTAAAGGATGACTTTGGGCCTGAACTTTATACAGAGATATTATACAGGGGATGTTAGTCCTGCTGTGCTTCCAAGAAGCCTCATGCATAATGTATGAGATTCAAACTAGGGGGAAACCCACGGTCTGAATGCAGTGTCGTATCTGAGGTAAAAGTTCAGTCCCTAAGAACCGTTATGTATGTAATGTAGGGAAGAATATAGGTGAAAGTTTGCAATGTTACCTGCGCCTATATAGGGTACCTATATGGAATATAACAGCATGAGTGTGGTGTACCATTCTTCTGCTTGTTTTTATTTAACTTTGTGCATACAGAAAATCAAACTCATACTGAAGAAGAGAAAAAGATACCACCAATCATATTTAGCAGGTATGTGACTTAAACTGTAGCATGTTGCCAAGCATACAAGTTATTTTCTACTACACATAAGTGACTCCGGAGATAGGCTGTACATAGGGTATAAAGCTGGAAGCTATGAGCTAAAAAACATAAGAGGTGCCTCCTAAGTGTCATTCAGTTATATGCACACTACTAGAGCTATATCTCCTGTCAAAGATCCAATCTCCACGCTATACCGCTATTGACATACCTACATATAAAAGGAAAGAATAACTAAAACACCTACTCATACACTGACAGACATACTTAAACATGCACTGTGACACACATACAGCTCTTATGTATCCAGTAGTATGGGAGGCAGCTGCACACACTGTTAAATACCCCAGTACTAACAAACACTGTCAGCAAGGGATCCATACAGCTGGTTACATACTGATTTACAGATCCATAGAGTAAAGAAGAGAGGCAGCCATGTACCAGCATACTTACTTACATATACAATAACACATCCTCATAGGCACAGACAGAGTTGGGTATGAATTGGGGAACTAGCACAAATAACTGATCTATCCAGACAGCTATGCCTTTAAACATGTCTCAGGCCTGCTCCAGTGGAGCGTTTATATGAAATTGTGCTGGTAGGCTGAGTTCAGAATCAAAGCATGTTTCTAAGCCTTCAAGGCCTCTTTTACTACATATAAATCCCTCCTGAGACAAGCTGTAGGTAGGCTATAAAACAGGGAGTTATGAGCTTAAAAGATAGATATTCTCCAGGTTTGATTCTGTTATATGCACAGTACCAGACCCATATGTGTACTTTTAGATGCAGTCTCCGATTTATACTGGAACTCAAATACCTACATATAAAAAGGATAGAGCCACTAATACACCTAGCTACACACTGTTAGAGTCACTTAAACATGCACTCACTCACACACACATACAGCTCTTATGTATCCAGCAGTATGGGAGGCAGTTGCACTCACAGTTACATACCCCAGTACTAACTAACACACACAGCAAGGGAACTATACAGCTGGTTACATACAGATTTACAGATCAATAGAGCAACTAAAAAAGGCAGCCATGTACCAATAACACACCCTCATAGGCACTGACACACTGGGTTACATATTAACTGGGGAACTGGCAAAAATAACTCATTCATCCAGGCAACTAGGGACCCGATTCACAAAAATAATCTGAAAAAAAATCCTAACTTACGACTTTCAGTATTCACAAAGGGTTATTTAGGAGTAGTAAAGTTAGGATTCCTAACTTTACTACTCCTAAATGCCCTTTGTGAATACTGGAAGTCGTAAAGTTAGGATTTTGCCTCAGTTAAACAAAGTTTTCGTCTTAAGTTTTGGTCTTAAAACCAAAACTTAAGTTTAACTGAGACAAAATCCTAACTTACGACTTCTCGGTATCCATTGCCTTTAAACATGTCTGAGCCTTGCTCCAGTAGAGCGTATATGTGCACTTGGAAACTAAAATCACCACTTATGTACTTACAAGTGTGCTTCAAAATAATTAATTTAATAGTACATTCTGTACAAGTAAACAAATTCTCGTATTCTTTATTTGCTTTCTAATAATCCACTTGTATTTGAAAAAGAAGATTCACAATGCCTGAGAATTGTCGAAAAAGAAAGAAACAGAAAAAATACACTACTACCATCTTCAAACTCAGAGAGAAAAGAAATGTGAAGAACAAGAAAAGAGAAGCTGGTAAGCATACTAAGCAGTTTTTGAAAAAAAAAAATCCGAAAAAATGCAAAATGAGAATAACGTGCTATGTAGAAATGGAATTGTATCTTCAAGCAGAAAAAAGGATGGAGTAAAAGTTTCTCACAGTATGAAACATCCTAAGAAAACAGTGTATTTATCTAGAAGACAGAAACAGTTTAAGGAGTTATGAGGTAAAATGTTTCGGACAAGAGAAATACAGAATTTGCTAAAAAGGATGAAGAAATATACGCGGCGTAGTGCTGCACTTAAGCAGCTGTGGCCCGTGGAGGTAAAAGCGGTGGGGTCAGGTGGGGAGTGGATTTCGACAGACAATGATGAGGGAAAATTAATTATTTATTTAATTTTCCCGCGTTGTCGTCTGTCGAAATCCCCCCTCCCCCACCGGGCCCCATCGCTCTTACCTGCACAGGCCGTGGCTGCACTTAAGCAAAAGCAACATATTGCGAGCTTTGTTGAGAAAGCATTTGTTTTGAAGAGGAAACTATTTATCTTAATATTGAATAGAATGAGGACACTAGACAAAAATAGTGTGTATGAAGAAAAAAAAAACTCAAAAAGACTTATTACCAGAACAAATTTTTGCAAGATTTTTATACGTTTTTTTAATGAGGAAAGCTATTTCCAAGAGAACATACTACTTCATGCAGTTGATACAACTGATCGTTGATATGAGGTACAAGATGGTACTCCTATTGCAAAGGAGGAGATGGTTATTAGGAATGTAGAGGAAGTGATAGCAGGAGAAGTACAAGGAAGGCATAGACAGGCCCATGTATACAAGTGGAATTATAGTACTTAATACAAAATGGTTCAGCACCCAAAATTGTGTAAATCAAATGATTTTACATCGGTCAAGAGTTCAGCAAAGCTGCTGTAAATAGTGTAACACAAATTACATGTTTCTTAATATAAAGGCTCAGTCAAGCATATTCAGTTTATGATCCTTTATTTATAGTTTTTTCATCATTTTCTTAATCAGTTAAGAACCGTAGCCAACGCGTTTCATCCTCTCCGAGTTCTTCAGGGCTACAATGACATATACAAATATTTGTTTTAGTTACAATATTTACAAATCCATAATTTAAACACACAACATAATCAGTTCTAACATGACAGCACCTATACAACATTTAGTCTAATGACTAATAATAAATCCTCATGTTACCCTTAAAAGGCACGGAATAAAACCACATTGTATCAAACAAGCTGAACTCATTTATTAACAATATAATCACCAGTACATTATGACTTCAGTGAACTTGTTTATCTTACAGTGTCTACATTTCTTTACCCTAATTTCACGCTAAATCCAATTTGTTCTGCATGCAAGGTTCGTTTTTCTATTTTTTTTTTTTATTGTGTATTTTTTATTTTTTCATTTAAAAAGAGATGGAGCAATATCATAAAATGAAACCCTTACCTCTCAATAACATTCTTCTCAGTTTGGCTAGACGGTATAGTTCTGTTAATCTTTCTGTCTACGATCGTAAGCTTCACCGATTATTTTATCCTACAGTGAATTTGGAGAGTATGCAAATGAAAATAAATATAAAAACCTGGGAAACCCTAATCATTGTTCTATCACAATATGTTAATTCATACCTCTCAGTAGGAGGTGCGTCCACATGGTTGTTAGTCATACAGCCATGCTTTAGTTGGATGTGAGAGATGTCATCATTTACACTATTCAAAATGAACGTTCCACTCCAATTGCTGGCACCCTATGTTTTAAGGACCTAAAACCAAAATTGATAAATTGAAAATATCATTATGTTGTTGAGAAGTCTTTACATATTTTAGATCAAATTGTATATTAGTTTCAGTTTACTAAACAAATTTGATTCAAGTCAAACTCTATATGAAAATCTTTTTGCACAGCTTCATTGTGTCCAAAGAAGACAAGTCCCTCTTTGAACATTCAGTGATAAGAAGAGAATGAGCGGGAATACAAGGAACCATCAAGGGGAGACCCACTCCCAAATATCACATTAAAACAGTTCTCATGTGCTGTCACTTACAATCAGCACCGAAGGAGCATCACTTAAATGTTTTGGGCTCATCAAGAATGATGTCATACACAAAAGCGTGATCTAACGGGCACCATCTGAAAAGTATCCCATGTTTTAACAGGGCAACATGGCATATCAAATCAAGCATAGACACAGTCCAATTATGCAGAAATCTGAACAGGGTCAAGAAACAGTTTTTTTGGCACCATCTTAACACAAAGAATTTATACATCTCAAATGGATGTGATCAAATGTCTAATGATATCTGTGACAATTCAGGAATCCTACATTGTCATAACTGCAGCGATCCTGTTAGGATTACCATTAAGATCTCACTTCTCAAGATAAAATACTGTCTCAAGCGTCCCTCTAAGGCAATGTATATGATAATTTAAACGAACAACACATGGAAATGATTTAGCCAGTGCCATCTTTTAGTGGAGTTACTTACAGGCCACAGCTAGCGTTCTGTATAAAATGGCCATATATACAGAAATATCATGCATTATATATTGTTTCGAGTTCAGTTATCCTCTTTGAATTACAATAAAGTATCATTTTAAACGGGTGCATGATATCATCCAAAAAGTGTATATATATCCCAGAGATGTCGGAACAGGAATAGCAAACATAGCATGATGAATACTTACAAGATTCACTATTTTTCCACGCACAGGGTTCCGCGATATGATATGGCGAAACCCTAGCGTTCTAAATGCAGGATTTAAATATCCTGCAAACGCTCCACACCTGAAACAAGTTAGCCTTACACACGGAAACAGGACTATTTCGTTGGCGCCATCTTGAAGAGGGTACTCCTTAACATTACTGCTATCTGCAGTGTTAGTTTCACATCGTATAAACTGCAAAAATAAATAAAGCAGTATAATATAATGAGACAAGATATTTTAATCTTTGTATTTGCCACAATGTCAGATTTATTATGTCATATTGGCACCTCATCATATATTTTGTACATCCATCTGATTGATGCAGAATATACGTACTGATCATATGATTCACGCCATCTTGAAATGGATGTCGGAGCACTATGGTGCCACTTTATAATGTGTATTAGAAGCTAATTAGCCCACCTTTTCAAAGTATACCGCAACCGTAATTCTGCACAATAATGTCAAATCGGAATGTAAAACCATAGTCTAATAAAATGATATTATTTCAAATCTATTAAAGTGTCATATGCACAAAATTTTAATATCCTAACAGATCACAATACCTAAACAGTAAAAAGTATTCAATCCGTTTCACATATCAAATTGGTTTTAGGTCATATCTTAACAACAGCAACCACCAGTCAAACTGATAATTGACACAAATATAAGCGCCATCTTTGGATAGTTTTTTCTCTATAATGATGGACAGGAGTTATATCTATTCCTAATATAAATAACAGTGACCCAAGATCTGACTTCCAAACCCTATGCATAGGCAAGGGCAAGAAACAAAATTCGATCTGGGAGATCAAACACTAGCGCCATGAAGGCTCCATCAAGTGTGAAAGATGACCAAAATTCGTATTTTCTACACTATGTACAGAATATATGAAAGGCATAACTCAATCTAAGTGCAGTCAAACAGACCATATATTTCAGGAGAGAGTTGAATATTCTAGATTGATCCATGAAAACAAGAATCTGGAGCTGATAGAGATTGGTTGTAAATTCATAAACACAACATTTGTAACCAAGAGATTAAATGGATTAGTCTTGGTATTCGATCTATAATATTGGAAGTAGCATATATCACCCATCATATACTTTTATAGGACAAAGCGAATGCAGGATATATAAGCCACGAAAGATTTAAGACTCTTGAACTTATCTAAGACTCAATAGCCCTTATTGAACATTCTGAAATAAATAATATCGACATCATAGAAAGTCATAGAATTCATTATTAGTATTGAGTCCCATCGATATTGTCCTTAAACGGCAAATCCAACTGGCCTCGGCCTGTCTTAGTGCCAGTTCTCTATTACCTTCTCTCTCATTAGCCGTTATATGTTCTATTGCATGGAACCAAATGTTAGTTTCAATGGGATGTGTTTCATGTATGTGTATGGCCACTGGGTATTTGTCATCTACGTGTTGGATGGCCCTAACATGTTCCTGTATTCTAAGTTTCAGACTGCGAATGCTGCTTCCAAAGTAGATTTTATTACAGGAGCAACTTACAACATCAACCTTGTAGGTTGTATTGCAGTTTATGAATGTGTTTATTGAAAAGTCCTTAGACATATTATATCTGAACTTTTTCTGTTAATTCCTAGATGACAGATATACATGATCCACATATATGGAATCCAGGGGGTTTTCTAGGAATCCAACTAGTTTTTACAACTTGTCTGTCCCTCACATAGCTTTGACATAGTAGTTTTTTTTTAAGTATTGCCTCTTCGATAATCCACTTTGGGTTTATTTAAAATGGTTCCAACAGGCAAATTTCCTGAATTCAGTAAATGCCAATTCTTTCGCAAGATGTTGTAAATGTGATTGCTATACGCATTATATTGTGTGATAAACATGACTTCCTTCTGTTCAGATTTCATTTGTATGTCCTTTGATTTTGATACAAGCGTAGTTTTCCTATCCAAATTCTTGACTCTAGTTTCAGCTTTCATTAGACATTTCTCCTCATACCCTCTCTCCTTGAAAATCCGTTTTATTGAGTTAGCATTTCTTTAAAAATTGGAGTCCCGGCTACAATTTCTTCTTGCCCTGAGCATTCCTCCATAGGGTATAGCATTGATTGTTGTTCATGGATGTGCACTGTTAGCGTATAATACACTATTACATGATGTCTGTTTTTTAAACACATCACTCTGCATGGTGTTATCTGCTACATACAGTCGTAAATCCAAGGACTTTATTTCCCTTTTGGAGTACTTAATAGTCAACTTTACATTAAACCTGTTGTTATTTAGGTATCTGTGATAGGCAAGGAGCTCCCCAATACTTCCATTTCAGATGAGTATCACATCATCTATGTAACGTCCATAGAAGATTATATTGTTACTCCAATCATGAGCACCAGGCCCCCAGGCATGCTCCTTCTCATACAAACCCATAAAAAGGTTTGCATAGGACGGAGCAAACCTGGATCCCACCGCCATTCCTTGCTTCTGTAGGTACCAATTGCCCTCGTGCAAAAATACATTCTGAGTCAAAATCATCCTGGACATTTTTTAACAACATCAAAGTATGTTCAAGATGTTTTGCATTTTGTTTGTATAGGAAGTGTTTAAGAGCCTCAAAGCCACACTCGGTTTTAATACAGGTGTAAAGACCTTCAACACCCATAGTGACAAAAATGAAGTCATTTTTTTTTAGAGTTTTTTTATATAGCGCGAACTAGACCCGAGAAATCGGGTATCAGAGCGCTTTACATGAGTACCAGTTTCGTTACAGATGGACACATTCATTTTTGTTAGGCACAGGGAGATTAAGTGATTTGCCCAGCATCACAGGATGTTAAGTGTCGTTGCCGAGACTCGAACCCGGTTCCCCAGCTCCGAAGTTGACTGCTCTAGTCGTAAGGCTACATCCTCTCCCCAAGTCATCACTATCCCATTCAAAATCTTCCAATTTACATAGTACATCCCTACTATCTTTCAAATACGAGGGAAGGTTTTTGACAGAGGGCTGTAAAAAGCCATCAACATACTCTGCAATGTGTTCAGTAGGTCCTCCATTGCCCGATATGATAGGCCTGCCAGGTGGAAAGCGCCCCCCCCCTTATGGACCTTTGGTTATATGTAGATACAGGGGTATCTCGAATGATGGGCCTGTAGGTATTTATATTTCAAATCAGTTAATAAACAAGGTTCCTTAACCTTGGGAAGCTTAGGGGCGTTGAACTTCTGGTTCTGTGCAGCAAAGTTAGTTTTTGACTTTCACCACAGTAAGATAAGTGCGGTCCTTATTGCCTCAATCCCCGTGGAGCTAATCAGTTTTTGGAATTATAGTGCTATTTGCAGTGTTTGACAGCAATCAATTGACATACTTATATGTAAGTACTGTTATGATAAGTTAGAGGATAATAAAATGCCAGCTAGAGCGGTGCATAACAAGTTTGAACTAGTTTCAATCCCACCAGAACTCCAGGATTTAAATGTTTACAAATCAATTTTTATAGAATGTATACATCTATTCCAAGCTTTAGTCTGTATGGAGCCGAAGACAGCAAAGTTACCTCCAACTGAGCTCCAGAAATGTCTGAAAGGTAGAGTTGTGTACTTGCCATTAGATTTCAAGCAGAATCTTGAAACTATACAGGTGCAGAGAGATTTTGAAGTAGCACTTGCTATTTTAATGAATGGTGTCCCTACAAAAAATGAAAAAAATATGGCAAGAGTTAGTAGATGTTAGTAAATTTAAAAAAAAGCAACATTATATCAGGTACAAAATAACATTTACCATAAAAATGTAGATGCACTTCGAAGATATTACACATATGGAGGATGACATATTATCATCAAGAGGTCAGATTGAAAAGGTGGATCGATCCAGAGTAGAAGACCTTTACGAACACTACAGTATTCATCCTCTCCATTCCAAAGAGATCCTTGGTGATGCTCTGGATCGCATTCAAATGAAAGAAGCAAGAGTAGCTACCTTGCGAGTGTAGAAGAAAAGTTTAAAACCTTGCTGGTTTCCGCATCTCTTCCCCTCAGGAATGGGTGGTAGGTATGATGACCGGCTGGCACAGATATCAGCAGCTGAGTACAGATCAAGTAGACTATACTCAGACATGGCCTGTGTATTCCCCACATATTTCACTTTTTATTTGACAGTGACTTGTCAGGCCTGTCATATGCAGTAAAACACATTCTCAAGATAGAAGTGAATCTGAAAAATCTTTCAGCAAGGGAATTTGTTGACAAAGTTCAAGGAAAAGATGCTCACCTGGAATACAATTTGATTAATTTAATGGCGTGCCAAGGTAGCACTAATGAATAATGGTATCGTCGTCATGGTGAGCTGAAATGCATGTTGAGAAGCCTAGGACCACCTACTTGGTTTCTAACACACAATTGTGCTGAGTATGCATGGGGTGACCTGCTTGAATACCTTCGAGAAGCAAACTCAAACATAAAAGATATCAATCTGAAGACGCTGGGAGAACTTTGCTCGTTGGACCCTGCAAACATTTGCAGATATTTCAACCACAGGTTTCAAGCTGTGATGTCTTTCATATGCAACAAAACTAATCCTCCTCTTGATGAAGTGACTGATTTCTTTTGTCGCAAAGAGTACCAAGCTAGAGGTGCTCCACATATTCATATGCTGTTATGGGTAAAAGATGCTCCGAAGTTTGAAACATACACTGATGAGTCTGTCTTCTCTTTTATAGAACAGTATGTCACAAGCGCCTTTCCAAAAGATACTGCTGACAAGGGCTTGGGACAACAAGTTCTACAATTTAAAAATCATAGGTAGGGGAAATACTGTCGTCAAAAATACAGATTCAATGGAAAATTTAACACAAGATGTCTTTTGGATTCCCGCGGCTTGTTATTTCTAAAGGAAGAGTCAAAAGCTTTTTGTCAGCAGTCAGACATACCCTGACATTGAAATTAAGGCTGGGCGTTTGCGGAGTTTTCTGCACTCCGCACTCCGCGGAGCTCGCGGAGTGCAGAAAACTCAGAGGAGCGATGTGCAGCAGAGTTTTTTCCCCGCTCGCGATCTCGAACGGTAAGTTTGCGATCACGAATGGTAAGTTCGCGAGCGCGAGCTGCCGCTTGGGTAGAATTTCTACCCGAGCGGCAGGAATACCAGCACAAACTGTAGTTCGCACTGCACTCCGCTACTTGCGGAACTTCGCAGAGTTTTTTTGTAACTTCGCAGAGTTTCGCGTAGCAAAACTCAGCGAACTACGCCCAGGCCTAATTGAAATCAACAAAAAATACATACAACCTCAGAAGAACAGAGGTTTCGAAATATATAAGTGACTAAAACCCTCTCATACTGAAGATGTGGAATGCAAATATATATCTACAATTTGTTGCAGACAACTTAATCGCTGTTGCTCGCTATGTGACATCATATATAACAAAGTCAGAGAAGACAGAGATGAAAATAATGTGTGAGAAGATTTCTGCAGAAAAGAGTCATACAAGGAAATTTTACAGTTTCAGTTTGAAAATGCTTTCCCACTAAGAAACTGGTTCGTATGAATGCTGGGACAGATTGAGCTCAGCTAGTTTGTTCTCCAAGTCTATAGGAATTGTATGGGTAAGCCTAGGCCTTGCAAGCAGTTGCATTATAGTATTAAAATCTTTCCCAGAAATACAATACCTTGCTGAATTTGATCTTGAGCACAGACATTCTGAAAACTAACATGCTGAATACATGCTACCCAAAAAGGACTCCCCATCTTCAGAATATGCATCTAAAGAAGTAATTTAGCCCTATACATATAGAGGTAATGTAAATGAAAACACTGAAGAAGGAATATATGGAGTACTTGGATGTCATGGTTGTTTGGTGAGACACAACAAAGGGAGTCTACTTAACTACCAAAACTTGGTTGCCAAACCACAGAGAGAAGAGATTTTTCTACTTGGCACTTTTGCAGTTGTTCAAGCCATGGTGTGCTGAGTAAGATTTACTTGGACACTTTGTGGGTTATGAAGTCTCTTTCAACGCTGTGAAAGACAACATTGAGTGTTCAGTCTTTCCAACCTACTTGCAAATGTTGAAAGATGAGATTGAACAGGAAGAAACCATTGCTGCTGAGATAGCCAAGGAGAGTTCACAAAGCAGCCAAAGTTCTGCACCAGCGAGTCAAGATCCTCTTGGAGAACCAAATATTCAAAATGAAGCAGCTATAGCTATGAATGATGTGGAGACTACAATGCAGCAAGCAAGAGAGGAAACTGTAGATTTTGAACTCTTAGTAGAACAACTGAACAATGAACAAAAATACATTTATAATGAAGCTAAACATAAAATAGAGCATGTCTTTCTCCATGAGAGGATAGAGTGTGATTGTTCTACGCACAAACCAATATTACTATACATCAGTGGTCAAACTGGCACTGGAAAAAGCTTCCTAATTAAAGTTCTCTCTGGTTATCTACAGAAAAGTACAGAATCAAATTTGTCATGTATAGTAACAGCATCAACAGGTTTAGCTGCACATAACATTAAAGGAATTACTCTATATCGACTACTAATGCTACCTGTTGAACATTACAATAAACTGGAATATCAGAAATTATATGGTGATGCTTGCCATGAGGTATCAAGAGAATCAAAAAAACTGAAGCTTCAAATCATTGATGAAGTAAGCATGGTATCAAACATAATGCTTGGGTTCATACACTTAAGAATGCAGCAGATTTAAGAACGAACTATGATGTACTCTTCAGGTGAAAGCATTTAATTGTGTTTGGTGACCTACTGCAACTTACCCCTGTAAAAGGAGAACCTGTTTTCACACTTCTACATAATGAAACAAGAAATTCTCTGGGAAGTATTGGCAATGTGAATATTTGGTTACATTTTGAATACAGGAATTAGTGAAAAATATACGCCAAGCAACTTATGCGGACTATGGAAATATTCTGAAGGACATTAGTGTGGGAGTGCTGACAAAAGAGGAGGAAACATGCTTTGGAAAGCCACCTTATCAAGATTCTATTCCCATTTAATATTACAGCAGCAGAACTAATGTACAAATTCATTAAAGAACAGAAATATATAGTTTGCTTAATGCCAACACTTCAAGAGTGCTCCAAGTTTAATGAAGAATTACTACAACTGGAGCGCGAAGAGATTTTGGAAATTACAGCTTTTGATAAAATAGAACATCAGGGAGTCACAATACTACTGACAGATAAACTAGAAGCAACGTTGGATTAATTGGAGAAGTCTGTATCTAAAACTGCAGGATTAGAGAGGCTTTAATGCATAAGCAAAAACTGTTAAGTAATTTTGCATCATAATTTAAATGTTGAAGAACGGATAGTAAATGGTGTGATGAGTAATGTTTTTGATTTCATTAATTTCCCGAATAGAGATGAGGTTGAATACTTGCCCTAAAAATTCGATCAGATAGATGGTGCGAAGCAGATTGGCTGATGTATTATACATTTTTTGCTAGTAAAAGACTTATATGTGTGACAGCAACCGTTTCCACTCTCTCTAGCGCATGCTGTAATTGCCCATAAATCACAAGGTTTAAGTGTAGATGTAGCATTTGTTAATATTGAAAGTACTGTATTTAAAGAAGGAATGTTATATGTAGAATTGTCGCAAGTTATAACATTGTCCTGTTTGTTCTTGATTGTTTTCGATGATACGAAAATTAGTCCAGATGGAAGCTGTGTAAGAGAGTACAATTGATTAAGAAGTGCATACGCTCCTCATTTAGGCTAATACTCTGTTTATGAGAAATGGATAATCTGTCCAAAGCAGAAGATTACAACAGAGTTTACAGATATTGAAGAAAAGAAAAGACACAAGCACGAATCTGTTAAGAAGAGAAAACTGGAAAATGACAGAGATATTGTAGGTTATCAGTTGGAAAACAGTTCAGGTGTCAACTGCTTTGCAAATGTTGCTCTCAACGTACTATTTCATTTACCACAACTTGTAAATGAAATTGAACAAAACTCAGAAAACAGGTTGGGTTCGGCACTGTTTCATTTGCTCCAACGTTTACTAAGTGACAGAACTCTAATTCATTCTGCTTCAGGCATTAGAGACCTTTTACATATTTGTAGTGGATCCCTAATATTTACTCTCCACAGTCAAAAAGATGCACAAGAATTTATAATGGTCATCCTTGGGGTTTTAGAAGAAGAAGAAGCAAATATTGATGACTTATTTGGACTGAGTTACAAATGGAACCATGACTGTGAAGACTGCTCTTTCACATCAGCTACTGAAATAAATTCTGAGCAATTTCTCTACTTAACATTGCCAGATTCTAAAACTGTGCCTTTTGACGGCTGATCAAAAAGACTAACCAAAATATGATCTGTCCAAATCGTAGATCAGATTGTATGTCTACATTGCAGTTACAGAGAACATACAAATACATTATACTAATGCTACAATGATGCACAGCAGATGGATCTAAATTAGAAACTGAAATCACAAAATTCATACCAGGACAAATTTCAATTTCTGGAAGAACACACACTACAGTGACTATTGTCTTTCATGAAGGACTTCAAATAACTCCAGAACACTACATTGTGTAATTAAAAAGTGTAAGTGGATGTACGGAATGCAAGGACAGCAAAATTACATTGAAACAAAAACTACCTTTTAAACTTCCAAATTCATACCTCTTCTTTCTTAAACCAAAGTTCTAAGGAGGATTACTGTTTAATAAGCATTATGAGATGTTTGTTCTTCATGGATCATCAGTGTCTAAGGCATCATTCGGCCTACCAGGGGTGATGTCTTCAAAACGGACTCCAAAATCCCAATGTGCTTTATATCTATTTCGAGGAATGGACTACTTCCAATATGATACCATTTCATTTTTTTCAGATATGTTACATTAAATGAGTTCAGAAACTAGTTAAAATAATTTACTAATAATTTGTAATGAGTGCGATGCACAGTATCACTTATTTATAATGTGATACAGTGCAGTTCTGTTTTTTTTGTACAATCTAGATGATTGTTTTTTCCCTGCTGTTCAAGGCTGAAGCTTCATGCAGTACATTGTTTACAGTGTACAAGTATGAAAGCTGAGAATAGCAAAAACAGGGAAATTGAGATCTTTAATTTTTATGTATAATTGCTTCACAATGTTTTCGCTGTGTGATGTTTCATTATTAACATGAACATTTCTATTGCAGAAATTAAATCTTTTTTCCCCAAATTTATAAAATGTAGCAATAACTTATTTTTATGTTGTTTCTCTTTTACCACAGATCAATGAAACCATCCATTACAGCAATTTAGGTGACTAATTAGATTTTTCCCTTTTACAATGCATTGAAAAGAGCAGGAAGTTGAAGTTGTGCATTCAATGACTAACTCAAGTACACACTGATACAGATACCGATACATCCATGCACACACTGAAGGTATATAGTCAAATACTAAACCTCACACTTACATATACACTCACACACCCACACAGAGTGAAACATAGACTTACACACCCAGTAACACACTCATGCATACACTTGCACGCCCAGGTACACACTACTTCATACACTAAGTCACCCAGGCACACACTGATACATAGAGTAACACATCAAAGCACACATTGATGTATTCAGTCATACATCCAGGTAGATACTGTTGTATACACTGAAACACCCAGGCATACACTCATACATCCTGCCACACACTCATACATATCTTGACACACCCATACACACATTGGTACAGTTACTGAGTCGCTTACACACTCACTGATACATACACCCAGACACCCAAGACTCACTCACACATATAGTGAGACAGTCAAACCAATACACTGATGCATTCGCTATCTGACTCTGACACTCACTGAGACATACACTGAAACATCCTGAAACATAATCATACATATACAGACTTACCCAAAGACACACTAACACATTCACTGATATACTCAGACACTCACTCATACGTACACTCAGATACCCTGGGTTACAGTCATACATATACTAACACACCTATGCACACACTGATACAGGCACTAACATGCTCATACACTCAGTGACACATACACTGAAACACCCCTGGACACACTCATACATATACTGACAAAGCCAAGCAAATACATTAATGTATTCACTGAATCACTCAGATACTCACACATACATACACTCAGACACCATGGGATACTCATACATATACTGAGAAACCCAAGCAGACATTGATGCATTAACTGACATACTTACTCACTCACTCACTCACTTATACACACTCTGAGAACACTAGGACTCACTAATATATACACTGACACACCCATGGACACACTGATGCATTAAATGACATACTCACTCACTCATACACACTCTGACACACCCATAGCCACATTGATGCATTCACTGACAAAATTACCCACTCACACACACACACTGAGACACTCTGGGACTCACTCATGCATACTCTTTCACACCCATGAACACACGAATCCATTCACTAACACATTCACTCAGTCATACACACCCACAGACACCCTAGGACTAATTAATACATACACTGACAAATACACATGCATACACTAATGGATTCACAAACACTGTCACACACTTACTTATACACACCCTGAGACACCCTAGGACTCATTAATACATACACTGACACACCCATGGACACACTCATGCATTTACTAACATATTCACACACTCTTTCATACACATCCTAAAACACCGTAGGGCTCACTGATGCATACACTGACACACCCATGCATACACTAATGGATTTACTCACACACTTACTCATGTACACCCTGAGACACCCTAGGATTCACTAATGCATACATTGTCACACCCATTTACACACTGATGCATTAATTGACATGCTCACCCACACACTCATACACAATCTGAGACACCCTAGGACTCACTAATACATACACTGATACAGCAATGAACACACTGATGCACTCTCTGACAAAATCAGCCACTCACTCATACACACACTGAGACACTCTGGGACTCACTGATACATACACTGACACACCCATGGACACATCAATCCATTCACTAACACATTCACACAATAACTCATCAATACCCTAAGACTAGGACTCACTGATACATACACTGACACACCCATGGATACACTAATGGATTCACTAACACACTCATACACATCCTGAGACACCTTAGGACTCACTAATACATACACTGACACACCCATGGACATATTTATACATTAAATGACACACTCACACTCACTCATACACACTCAGAGACACCCTAGGATTCATTGATACATACGCTAACACATTGTAGACACACTCATGTATTTTCTGAGATACTCACTCACTTACTCATACACACACTGGGACACTCTATGACTCACTCATACATATACAGATACACTGATGGACACACCAATCCATTCACCAACACATTCACACACTCATACACACCCTTAGACACCCTAGGACTAACTGATACATACACTGACACACCCATAGATACACTGATGCATTAACTGACATACTCATCCACATTAACTGACATACTCATCCACTCACTCATACACAATTTGAGACACCCTGGAACTCACTGATACAGCCATGAAAACACTGATGCATTCACTGATAAAATCAGCCACTCACTCATACACACTTGGGGACTCACTCATACATACACTGACACACCAATGGACACACCAATCCATTCGTTAACACATTCACACACTCACTAAAATACACCCTAAGATACCGTTGGACTCACAGATACATGCACTCACAGACACACTGATGCATTCGCTGACATACTCACCCACTCACTCATACACAAACTGCGACACCAAAGGACTCACTAATACAAAAATTGACACACCGTTGGACACAGTCATGTGTTAATTTGCATACTTACAAACTCACTCATACATACCGTGAGATACCCTAGGACTCACTGAAACATACAATGACACACAAACACTCACTCATACATACAATCAAGCACTCTGGGAATCACTGATGCATATACTAGCACACCCAAAGACACCTCTCAACATAAACAGAAAGGTATATAAAAATAATAAAAAGTCAGGCACAGCTTTTTATCTGAGTCAATAGTGGTTCTAAAAAGAGCCGTTTTTATTGTTTTTTTATGCTTCAAAAACTTTCAAACTGTTGTAAAAAGCTAAATGCAGGAATTTTGCATTTTTAAAACACAACGGCATTGTAGAACTGAATGTTTTAAAAGAAAAAGAAAAAAAACCTACCTGGTGTTTCTTCACCTGAACAAAAAAGTTGGCGATATCCTTTTTGCAGCAATAAGTTTGTAGCAGGTGGCGCAGTACATTACCAGTCCCCCAATTGTAGATTGAATAAGGATTTCCGCAGGACATGATGCTCCAGGGGTGGCATCTCTAGATGTAGCATCTCTCTCCCTAATCTGCTGCACATATACTCTCTCATGAATAGTGAGGAGATGCTACCACATATTGAAAGTTGTGTGGCTGTATTTCTTCACGGTGCCATGGGCGAACTCCTTGCTGCACAGTTTGCATTTGCATTTTACAAACCACGCAGGCACCTTTTTTTGCCAATAGGAATTGAAAAAAATTTGGAAGTTGATGCCAGTGATGTCATTTGAGATGTCAACAGTGATGTCGTCAGTGATGTCACTGACCATGTCATGAGTGATGTAGTATGTGAGGTCATAAGAGGTGCATTGCGGGGGCGTAAGTTATAGTCAGCTCAGGTAGCTATAACTGCTGAATTTCTATAATTTTGTATGAGACAAATCTGAGCCTATCTATAACATCCCTGTAACCTTTGCTTTTTCAGTGAATATATAGTTCAGGTTACAGGGACGCTATAGTGCTTCCTAATCCTAACAGCTGTGCATCTTACTTGCTTAAACATGTGATTCAGTCCCAGTGGGCTTACTAACTCATCTGACTCCTATTTTTTTTAAAGTATCTGTGGTGGAGACCAGTCTGTTGAAATGTGCCATATGTGTACAATAAAAGAAGTAAAACCTTGTTAGTCTTTCATATTCTTCAAAATTAAATCTAATCTTGTTGTCTTTACTTATCTGAGAGGTGCTGACATAGTTATGTAGAAAATTGTATCTGATTATACGTGTGTGTAAAGATCCTCCCAAAGACAAGAAATTCGCCAGAAAGCAATGGCGATAGGAACTCATATTGAAAATTCCTTATCAATTTAACGGACATTAATTTGACAGACAAAGATGGGAGACTGAGACTTTCATACTGTCCAGAACAAGATATGAACAATGTGCAATCAAGAATTGATTTCTGAATCACAAGCTTAAGCAAGGAAGATGCACTGCAGTTATGATTAGGAAGCATGGAATAAGAACAGGTTTGCTAGTGACACACAGGTCAAAATTATATGGTACTTACCATCTACACAGGCATAACCTTAATACTGTTTTAAGCAACATTTTGCTTTTCGGTAATTATTTAGTATAATTCCAAATGGTATCTACTGCATCACTGGTTGATATAATAAGGATTGAATTTTAACTAAACTATGGTATTAACGGGTACACATGAATTCAGGGTACACAACGATGGAACGTTGTATAATTTAAATAAGATGATTTGATTTTAAATGAATTTTAAATGAATTGAAAATCACTAATCATGATATGTATTGCAATGCCAAAATTGATGGAAGATCTTTTATAAATTCTGTAATCATGCATTGCTCTGACACAATATTGTGAAAAGAAGAAAAGACTTGCGTAATGTTGTGAATGTGAGACAAAAACATCCAGTCTGTTTTCACTTGTAACTAATTGCACTTCACGACTGAAACAAGCAAAATAATTGTTGCAATGGCTCCTCGGCATTGGTGAGCAAGGCTGTTCGCAGCCGAAATGCATATGATGGTAGCCAGACATCAATAAATTCAAACAACCACACGCTGCATAGTCATTCTTTACAAGTGAAGGACTATTCAGCCTTTTACAGACTTTTGTTGGGTTCGAAGAGGTGGCGTGCTCTTTCGTTTGGTGTGCGGCAGCAGTCAGCAAAACATATTGGAGAAGGAATATATATATATATATTCACTGAAAAAACCATAGGTTTTAGGGACAGTTATAGTTAGTTGGACATTGCACTCGTACAAAACCCGTGAAATTCCCCCGTTATAGTTAGTCCAGCTAACTATAACTCACGCCCCCGCAATGCACTGCTGATGACGTCACATATTACATCACTCATGACATGGTCAGTGACATCACTGATGACATCACTGATGACATCTCAAATGACATCACTGATGACATCATCCAGTGACTGTGTGTTTCTGTAAAGTTTTAATATTTTTAATATATATAGGAAAAGACGTATTGAAGAATGAGTGGGTGTGTAAGTGTCTGTATGGATGATTTAGTAGGTGCATGACTGACTCTATAAGTGAGTGATTTAACGTATCTTACTGAATGCATGGGTTAGTGACTAAACTGGGTGAATGTCTGTATCCGTCTGTCTATTGCTGTGTAAGTGGCTGCATGTGTTTGTGAATAGCTACATGAGTGTCTATTTGAGTTATTGAATGCTTGTGTGAGTATCTGTATGGGTGCCTGAGTGTTTGTGTGGGAGGGGTGTGTGCGACTCTGTGCATAGATGTGTGAGTGGGTGATTCACTGGGTGGATGGTTTCAAGAGTGCATCTGTGATAGACTGTATGGGTGGGTAAGTGTGTGTAAGAGTGTGTTACTGAGTGAATGTATGTCCCAGTGGTACATGTGTGAGTAACTACATATGTGAAAGGCAGTATATATGTGTGTTGGAGTATATAAATAGCTATAAGCGAGAGTGAGTGATTGTGATAGTGGCTGTATGGATGAGTGTGTGCTTGTATCAGTTATTGTATAAGAGTGTAACAATGTGCTAGTATTTGTATGATTAAGTGAGCTGGTGTGTGTATAACTGTATAGGTGAGTAAATGGCAGTGTGTTTAATTATTTGCATGACTGACTAGGTGTGTGAGTACCTCTATGGATGAGTGGCGGTGTTTGAGTGTCTATATAGGAGTATGAGTGCATATGATAGTCTTGTACTGAGTGACTATAAGTATGAGTGACTGTACGGGTGAGTTAGTGGATGTGTGCGTAGACCTAAGAATCAGTGAGTGGGTATGTAGTTATTGGTGTTGCAGTGTCTATGGTTTTGTGAATGGCAGTCTGTAATTTACAGTGGGTGTATCAAAGATTATATTAGGGTGTGAGGAGGTGCATCAGATTATCACGTGGATGATGTCATCAGTGATGTCATTTGAGATGTCATCAGTGATGTCATCAGTGATGTCACTGACCATGTCATGAGTGATGTAATATGTGACGTCATCAGCAGTGCATTGCGGGGCGTGAGTTATAGTTAGCTGGACTAACTATAACGGGGAATTTCACGGGTTTTGTACGAGTGCAATGTCCAACTAACTATAACTGTCCCTAAAACCTATGGTTTTTTCAGTGAATTTCAAAGGTTTTTTAAATGCTAATTTGTAACTATAACGTGTCTGAAACCTATGGTTTTTTCAGTGAATTTCAAAGGTTTTTTAAATGCTAATTTGTAACTATAACGTGTCTGAAACCTATGGTTTTTTCAGTGAATTTCAAAGGTTTTTTAAATGCTAATTTGTAACTATAACGTGTCTGAAACCTATGGTTTTTTCAGTGAATTTGAAAGGTTTTTTCAATGACAATTGTTTAATGTATTAATTATTGAATTTTTTTTTTTATATTTCTTTACTACATTTTTTTAAACAATTTAATTTCAAATTTTTTATTTAAAAAAAAATTAATAATTTTTCTATAAATTGAAAAAAAATGTTTTAAAAAATGTTGATATTCTTTTTCATTTTTTTATTCTTTATATTTTTTTAAATATTATATTTACTTTTTTTAAAAAAATAAAAAATTTGAAGACGCGCACCCAAAGCGCACCTTCCTCGACTACGACGCGGAACGTAACCTCCATTTTAGGATTCTTGAGTGGATCCGCGTACGGTGTGCGTTGGGTACGCATTTTACTGCGCGTTTGTAACGCGATCCGTACGCGATTTCAAACGCATACGCACATAATACTTTACGCTACGCGACGCTTGCACGTTTCCGCGTGACGTCATATATATCTTCTACGCGGTAGGTACGCGAATCCCGCGAAATGTTTTATTTTCTATAAACATATATATATATATTTAACCTGAATATTAACACAAGAGATTATCTCACATAATTATATAAATAGTATTTTGGGGTTTTTTAATAAACATTACTTTGAAATGCGTTTTCGCGAAGTCGCGCTGGATGCGTGCTGCGTGCGTGTACTGTACGCGGATCCCATGTGACCATAAAAAAGAGATTTGATTGGTTCATAACACTTCCTATTCTAAGTATTGAAGGACCCCACCCATTTTAATCACTTTTCTTAGATCTTCCTTGGGACAACATCTCCAGTTAGAAGACTTCAATACTTTTGTGTTGGACACTTCAACTGCTTAATTTACAATGGCTTCTGGACAGCAACCTGCCTCCAACTCTGATCATTCATCAGATGATGATTTTGTTGTAGAGCCACCACGACCAGAAAAATACACCTCTGTGGTGTGGAAATTTTTCACCATACCTCCAGGGCAAAAAAAAGTAAATGCAGTGAAGGTGACCTGCAAAATATGCAGCCGAGTATTATCAAGAGGAGACCCCACCAAAAAATATTCTTGTGGAACTGGAAGTATGCTAAAGCATCTGAAGACACTGCATCCAGTGAACCTGGCAAGGGAGGAGTGCAGAAGACTGCGTGTTATTCCACCTGCAGCAGTGGCCAGTACATCTACGGCAGCCTCTTCACCTGGCCATCCTGATATCCGTCCTGAATTTGGCCAGTTGAAAATTGTTTGCATTAAATGCAACAAACTTTTATGCTATGGGGAGCAGTCTATTGATTTAATATGCACAGCACAAAGAAACCACCGATGCTGATTTTTTTGGGTTTTCTTTTCTAAAATGACAGTTTTTTTCATCTTGTTGGCTTTTTTTCATGGTTTTTGTTGGTCCCGTTGACTTTTTGTTCCTGATAAAAAATAAATAAAAAAATAAAAAATTGTTCAAAAAAAAAAAATATATATATAAAACAACAAAACAAAAAAAAAGTTCTTTTCAGAACTACCTACTCTGGTTAAAAAAAGAGCTAAATTTTTATCCTAGTGTGTGAAAGTTTAGAAGAATGTATCTGTAGTGCATAATTGACTGAAAGAATGCATTTGTGGTGTATGGTGAATGTATAAGTGCAGAACTATAAGGAAATGCTGCAGCATGACACTGTAAGCTCTTTAGCTGCAATGTACTGCAGTACTTCCGAAGCACAGGCATGCAACATATGTACATAAATATGTTGCAAGTTTCTGCTTCCTTCTGCACTGTGGCTTAAACTGCAGCCATGTGATGACACAGGCACCCTTGCACCACGGTGCAAGGATAGCTGTGTCGTGTAGAGTTTTTTTGTGC
The DNA here is from genome assembly GCA_963921515.1 of Calotriton arnoldi. Lineage (NCBI taxonomy): Eukaryota > Metazoa > Chordata > Amphibia > Caudata > Salamandridae > Calotriton > Calotriton arnoldi. The sequence goes on from CAWUFW010000852.1 coordinate 2,403,691, forward strand.
AGGAAGACACAAATTCCTGCACAAAAATCAATAAATGAAGGCATTTCTCTTCTTCTATGTATGCTGTGCATTCTAGCATATATTGAAAGTGATTAAATGAAGAGAAATAAAACCAATTCTCCAAGTTGTGCCTTCCTTCATCAAATCCTGAAGCTTCCAAAACACTAGTAGCCACTACGTCTCTCTATTGAACACCATGGGGCAGATTTACAAGCCCCTTGCACCACTTTTGCATCACTTTTAACATGGGAAAAGTGACGCAAAAGTGGCGCAAGGGGCTTGTAAATCTGCCCCCATATACCCATTTTGCAGATATGTGTTCTAAAACTATATCCCATTTTATATGTCTCTAAAATACAACTCTTTGGCAGTTACTGCACATATCTGGTGGGTTTCTTGGCTCCCAGTGACACTCAGTATTCATGTTAACTTTATTGTGCAACTTAAAACACGCACAGAGCATCTTTCTACACATATCTACCACATCCATCTGTCCTTTCTTCACCTCTGTGCAAACACAGGCTATTGTGCATTTTAATACTTAGTTAAACTTACCTTCACAGTAATACAAATAAAAAATGGTACACATTATTTTTCAATTGTTTTTTATAAAATAAATTTCTAAAAATGTTATTTTAGAATTACGATCTGTGAAAGAGAAGAAAAATAGTTATAATATATAATATTATATTTTTTACAATACAGCATAATTTTATCATTTTACAAATTATTTTGTTTGTCTTTTTACTGTCATCAGAATAAATTGAAATTCACTAGAAACAGTGTTTTCAATCATACTCATCACATAACAGAGGGCAAAAAAAACAATAAATAATATTGTTTTAAAAAACCCAAGACTACATCCAAAAATAACATAGCATATAATGCAAATCACATATATATAAAAATGCTTAACTCCTATGAAAATTTTCAAACGTAAATTTATATACACTGTAAATGTTGTTGGTTAAAAATATATGCAGAGAGAATGTAGAAGAAAAAGTCCACAATTGAAACATACACCTTTCCTCTTGGCCAAATGGTATTGTTGAAGTCCTTTACATTAAAATTGTCCAATAGTAATCGTATTAATACATATTAATAAATTCCTCAGAGGCCAAATTATCTTCCTAAAACTTTGGTTTTAAAAATATTAGGTAAGAATTTGGTAATTCACTTGGCAAACGTTGTTTAAAAACCAACTGAGCATCATTACAATATGTCCAGCCTTTATTACATTTTAGATACACAGTGTAATGTCCAGATGTAGTGGAAGCACCAAGATGGAAAATAATTGCTACTGCAACAAAAGTCCTTCCTGATATTGATAGTTGAGTTGCTACAAATTTTTTTATGAAAGTGTCCAATTTTCTTCCATCAGCTGTACAACGTTGCATCATTAAAATTATATATTGTCCATATTTTTCTATAAATAATGTTGATAACATTTCAGATTTGCATTGGGTACACTTCATGTTTTGATTTGCTGCTTTAACTAGTTTATTAAAAGATACTGATTTACACTCTGGTAATGTCAAATATATAAATCTTTCTGTGTCTATATCAGTGGTACATGTAAACATACAATTTTCACATACATGTTCCCATTTATAACAAAGGCCGAAAAGATTTTCAATGTCTATCCCTTCATTTTCCAATACAGTAAGCATATACATTAAAAATTCCTGAGCATCTTGTTGTATATTTTGTCTAAATTGTGTTGATCCACAACATATATCCAAAACTTGACGAATTTCAGAAACGCTTTGCATTTTACTTTTATCAGTCCTCAATTTTTCATAAACAGAATACAACATGGAGCAAAATATTTTTTCCCGATTCTCCATAATTTGTTGTTGCAAACTTTCAAGAAAAAAAACAACATTAACTACTACGTTAGCATAGCAGTTGATACCTGAACTATTTTCAAACTGATAACCAACAATGTCTTCATTAGCGTCCTTTGTCTTCTTGCTTGCAATTACAACATTATCTTCATTTTTTTCTTTGCTATAACTTTACTACAAATATTGTCATGTGTTCTTTTTCGACCTACCACACGCTTTTCAAATACAGGAAACTGACCTAAATTGGGAGCATACGCTCTTCTTAATCTATTATACTCTTTTACACAGTTTGTATCTGCAATAATCTTTGAGTCATCAAAATCAATTAAAAACAAACCAGATAAACTTCTCACTCTGGACAAAGCAACATATGCCATACCCTCTTTAAACACGGTACTTCCAATGTTCACCAAAGCACTATCTACACTTAATCCTTGAGATTTATGAATAGTCACTGCATATGCCAAAGAAAGTGGAAATTGTTTTCTACGGACATATAAATCTTTTACAAGCAAAAAACGAACTGAACAACGACCAATTTGTTTTACTTCTTCAATTTCATCAAATTTGATTTTTAAAAATTCAATTCCATCTCTTTTTTGATAATTTACAAAATCCACAAGTTTACCCATTGCTCCATTAACTAAACCTTTTTCTACATCCAAATTACGCCTTAAAATTACCCGACAGTTTATACATACATATAGATTCTTTTCTAAACCAGCAGTTTTAGATATTGAATTTTCTAAAGAATGCAATTTTGTTTGCAATTTTTCGGTCAAAATAATAGTGATTCCTTCATGCTCTATTTTATCAATGGCCTCCATTTTTATTATTTCTTCATTTTCAAGCTTCAAAACTTCTATGTTGAATATAGAACACTGTCGCAGTGTTGGCATTAAGCAGATTACTGATTTGGTTTCTGCAATTTTCTTATATATTTTCTCCTGAACTATATTTTCATTTGGAAACAAATTCAAAAGTAACCGACTCTGTAAAGCCTGTTTCCCATGTTCTGTCAGTACTCCAATTCTTACATCTTGAAGAATAGTTCCATAATCAACATCATTTGCCTGTCGCATATTCGTAATGAGTTCTTTGTATTCAAAATATGACCAAATGTTAACATTTCCAACACTACCCATAGACTTTCTGGTGTCTTCATGCACAAGCATTTTAAATACTGGTTGTCCTTTTACGGGAGTAAGTTGCAGTAGATCTCCAAAAACTATAACATGTTTTCCTCCAAATAACACATCGTACTCTGTTTTAAGAATTTGCTGCATTCTTAAATGCACAAAAGCAAGCATTAAGTTTGAGACCATGCTTACCTCATCAATAATCAGAACTTTCATTTTCTTCAGCACTCTAGAAACTTCATAACAAGCTTCTCCAGATAGCTTATGATATTCCAATTTGTTTTCATGCTCCACAGGTAGCATTAGTAAACGATGTAATGTAATTCCTTTAATGTTGTGTGCTGCCAACCCAGTAGGAGCAGTTACAACACAAGACAAATGTGACTCAGTTATTTTGTGTAGATAACTGGTCATTACTTTTATTAAGAAACTTTTTCCTGTTCCAGCTTGTCCACTTACATACATCCGGATAGGTTCAAAAGATGTGCATGAGCATTCTTTGTTTTCATGAAGTAATCCATGGTCAATCTGTTGCTTCACTTGCTGATATATTTCTTGTTGTTCAACATTTAGTTGTTCTTCCAAGTTTGTTAAGTCCATAATATCTTCTCGACCTTGAAGCATTGCTGTTTCAACTTCCTTCATAGCAATTGCTGCTTCATTTTCAACAATTGGTTGTCCTAGTGGATCTTCACTGATCGCAGCAGAAGTTTGACTGTCTTGAGAACTGTCTCTAGCAATCTCAGCTGCAATAGTAGCTTCTTGGTCAATTTCATCGTTCAACATCTTTACATAATTTGCAAAAACAGTGCATTGTATGGTATCTTTACAAGCATTGAAGGAATCTTCATAACTCTGAAATTCTCCAAGTAATTCCAATTCTGAACGCCACGGTTTGAACAGTTGCAAAAGTGCAAAATAGTAAAATTCTCTTTTATCAGTAGTGTCACAACTCAGTTTTCTGTGATTAATCAAATTTCCTTTCCTTTGTTTCACCAAACATCCTTCGGAACCAATTACTGCATATTTTCCATCAGTGATGTTTTCTGTAGTATTCCGTTTAAAAGTGTAGTTTTGCAGCACTTCATAAAGACATATGTTCTCAAGATGATGACTTCTATTTGGATAATATGTGTCCAACATATTTGTTTTCACAATATCTGTACTTTCCGGCTCTTTTTCTGCTAAATATTCAATTTCTTGAACAGATTTAAGTACTCGATTTCACGTTGCAGCAAGACCTAGACTCACCCAAATGATTCTTCTAGATTTTGAGTATAAACTTGCAGATGATAACCGATCTGAGCATTCATACGCTCCAATTTCTCGATGGGATAACATCTTCAAACTGAAACTGTATAATTTCTTACTTAGACTCTTCTCGTGAGAAATCTCTTCCCACATTTCTTTCAATTCTGTCTTTTCAGATTTTGTTATATAAGATGTCACATACCGGGCAACAGCAATGGAATTATCCGCAACATACTGAATATCCATATTAGCATTCCACATTGAGAGAATAACAGGATTATAATCATTTATATATTTTGAATCTTCACTTCTTCTCAAATTGTATGTATTTTTTGGAGACTTTCTAGTGATGGTATGTCTCATAGCTGACATAAAACTGTTTACTCTTCCTTTGGATATTACAGGACGTGGAAATCCAAAACGACATTTGGTATAAAACTTTTCCTTACACTTGTACTTTCGTCGACAGTATTTTCCGCATCGATGGCTTTGGAATCGTAAAACTTGTTGTTTTAAGTTGTTTTCTTCTGTTCTTTTGGGTATAGCACATGTGGCATATTCTTCAATAAAAGACAAAACAGTATCATCAGAATCAGTTCCGAATTTAGGAGCATCTTTGATCCATATCAGCATATGTATATGAGGAGCACCTCTAGCTTGATACTCCTTTCTCCCAAAAAAATCCAGAACTTCTCCAAGAGGAGGATTTTTTTATTGCAGATAAAAGACATCATAGCTTCAAATCTATGATTAAAATACCTGCACACATTAACAGGATCCAAAGAGCACAATTCTCCAGGTGTCTTGTATTCAATATTTTTTACATTTGAATTTGCCTCACGAAGAAATTCAAGTAAATCATCCCAAGCGTATTCAGCACAGCTTAGGGTAAGAAACCATGTAGGAGTTCCTAAGTTCCTTAGCATGCATTTAAGTTCTCCATGACGACGGTACCAATACTCATTAGTACCACGCTGACATGCCATCAAATTAATCAACTGAGATTCTAGATGATCGTCTCTCTGATGTACTTTATCCATAAATTGCTTTGCAGAAACATTTTGAAAATGTACTCCTGTTTTCAAAATGTGGTTGACTGCATATGAAAGTCCAGATAAGTCACTCTCAAACAAAAGATGAAATATATATGGGATACATTGTCGAAACCTTGGATCTTTTGCATACAATCTTGTTTTCCGATATTCAGATGCAGGAATCTGCACAGGTCGTTCATCATATCGTCCACCTTTTCCAGTTGGAAAAAGCTGCGGAAAACAACGAGCTTCCAAACTTTTCTCCCATACACTGATGGGAGTACCCTTTGCTTCCTTCATTTGGAATAACTCAATAGTATTTCCCATCACTTCTTTCCAATGAAGTGGATGTACACTATAATGTTCATAGATTTCTTCATTTTTTGACATGTCCACTTTTTCAATTTGACCACTTGATGTTTCAGTATCATCATCTAAAAGTATTTCTTCTTCTTCCACATACACATTTTTATAGTACTCATTGTTTTTTATTAGATATAATGTTGCCTTTTGCACTTTTCTAACATCCACTAATTCTTGCCAGATTTTCTTACTCTTAGTAGGAACACCATTAACTAGAATAACTAATGGTTCACTTTCTACATTCTCTACACCAATAGTGTCAATATTTTTCTTTAAATCCAGTGGTAAATATACAACTCTTCCTTTTAATCCTCTCTGTAAATCAGTCGGAGGCAATTTACCTGTTTTTGGCTCCATACGAACAATAGCCTGAAATGGGTGTACACATTGAATCAGTATAGACTCATACGTGTTTAAATCTATTAGTTCCGGAGGAATAGTTATCAACTCTAGATCATTATGAACAGCTCTAGCAGGCATTTTATTTTCATCCAATTTGTTATAACAATATTTACAAATACGTTGATCAGTACCCAAATCAAAAAATTCTCTACCCACAAATAAGTTGCAAAATTCTTCCACTCATCATTATTTTGTTTTTCACTTTTAACCCCTTCGCTGCTAGGCCTTTTCCCCTCCTGTGCTAAGCCTTTTTTTGGCTATTTGGGGTAGTGCGCGCTTAGTCCCCTGTAACTTTTTGACCACATAAGGTATCCATGCCAAATTTGCGTCCTTTTTTATAACATCATGGGGATTGTAAAGGTACCCAGGGTTTGTGGGTTCCCCTGGAGGGGACCCAGAAATTAGTCAAAATACAGCTAAATTTTGTTTTTTTTTGGAAAAAGGCAAAAAAGGGCTACAGATGAAAGCGTCTTGATTTTTCCCTGCAAATGGCATCAAAAAGGGGTTGTGGGGATGAAATCACCATCTTCCCAGCTTTCAGGGACAAGCAGACTTTTGTCAGAAAACCAACTTTTTTACACAGTTTTGGCATTTTTCTGGGACATAGCCTATTTTTGCTATTTTTTGTGCTTTCAACCTCCTTCCAGTTAATGGTAGAAATGGGTATGAAACCAATAATGGATCCTGGAAAGCCATACATTTATGAAAAGTAGACAAAATTCTGAATTCAGCAAGGGGTCATTTGTGTAGATCCTTAAAGTTTTCCTTATAGAAACTAACAGTTAAATAAAGGAAAAATTGAAAATTAGTTGAAAAAAACAGCCATTTGTGTCAACGTTTTCACCTGTAACTTCTTCTAATTATGACAGCTATTTGAAGGCAATATACCGTTATATCCGCTGGACCTTTCTGGTTGTGGGGATATATAGGACTTGTAGGTTCACCAAGAACCCGACGAACCCAGAGCCAATAATTGAGCAACATCTTGCAATGATTTTTTTAAGTACCGGGTATATAGCAATTATTTTGGGAAAATGTATACATGGAAAAATTGTTATGAAAGACACCTATGTATTTCTGAAATGGGAACAAAATGTAGATTTTAGAAACAGTAGATATTTGCACATTTCCGAAATTGGGAGTACCCATACTAGCATGAGAATTATAGGTCATTTTTCAAAACGACTTATTTTTTACACATTGTCTTTCATTTGGAAGGCAGAAATGCATCGAAAGTCAATAGGTAATAACAGTTGCTCTACAATTCTGTGTTACCCTAAGTCTCCCGATAAAAATGGTACCTCACTTGTGTGGGTAGCCCTTGTGCCCACAACAGGAAATGGCTCAAAATGCAACGTGGACGTACCACATTTTCACAATGAAAAATTACCCTTTTTTTGCAAAGTGCCTAGGTGTAGTTTTTGAACCCTAGCTCTGCCGGCACCTAGGGAAACCTAGCAAACCTATACATTTTTGAAAACTAGACACCCAGGGGAATCCAGGATGGGGTGACTTGACTGCCTCCCACCAGGTTCTGTTACCCAGAATCCCTTGCAAACATAAAAAATTGTCAAAAAATCACATTTTCCCCACATTTCTGTGGTGGAAAGGTCTGGAATCTGCGTGGATCCACAAATTTCCACCCACCCCGCGTTCCCCAAAGTCTAACGAGAAAAATGGTACCTCACTTGTGTGGGTCAGCCTAGTGCCTGCGACAGGAAACGGCGCAAACGCAACGTGGTCACACCTCAATTTCGCAGTGAAAAATGACCCTTTTTGGCAAAGTGCCTAGCTGTAGTTTTTGAACCCTAGCTCTGCCGGCACCTAGGGAAACCTAGCAAACCTATACATTTTTGAAAACTAGACACCCAGGGGAATCCAGGATGGGGTGACTTGACTGCCTCCCACCAGGTTCTGTTACCCAGAATCCCTTGCAAACATAAACAATTGTCAAAAAACCACATTTTCCCCACATTTCTGTGGTGGAAAGTTCTGGAATCTGCGTGGATCCACGAATTTCCACCCACCCCGCGTTCCCCAAAGTCTTACGAGAAAAATGGTACCTCACTTGTGTGGGTCGGCCTAGTGCCTGCGACAGGAAACTGCGCAAAACGCAACGTGGTCACACCTCAATTTCGCAGTGAAAAATGACCCTTTTTGGCAAAGTGCCTAGCTGTAGTTTTGAACCCTAGCTCTGCCGGCACCTAGGGAAACCTAGCAAACCTATACATTTTTGAAAACTAGACACCCAGGGGAATCCAGGATGGGGTGACTTGACTGCCTCCCACCAGGTTCTGTTACCCAGAATCCCTTGCAAACATAAAAAATTGTCCAAAAAACACATTTTCCCCACATTTCTGTGGTGGAAAGTTCTGGAATCTGCGTGGATCCACAAATTTCCACCCACCCCGCGTTCCCCAAAGTCTTACGAGAAAAATGGTACCTCACTTGTGTGGGTCGGCCTAGTGCCTGCGACAGGAAACGGCGCAAAACGCAATGCGGTCCCACCTCAATTTCGCAGTGAAAAATGACCCTTTTTTGGCAAAGTGCCTAGCTGTAGTTTTTGAACCCTACCTCTGCCGGCACCTAGGGAAACCTAGCAAGCCTATACATTTTTGAAAACTAGACACCCAGGGGAATCCAGGATGGGGTGACTTGACTGCCTCCCACCAGGTTCTGTTACCCAGAATCCCTTGCAAACATAAAAAATTGTCCAAAAAACACATTTTCCCCACATTTCTGTGGTGGAAAGTTCTGGAATCTGCGTGGATCCACAAATTTCCACCCACCCCGCGTTCCCCAAAGTCTTACGAGAAAAATGGTACCTCACTTGTGTGGGTCGGCCTAGTGCCTGCGACAGGAAACGGCGCAAAACGCAACGTGGTCACGCCTCAATTTCGCAGTGAAAAATGACCCTTTTTGGCAAAGTGCCTAGCTGTAGTTTTTGAACCCTACCTCTGCCGGCACCTAGGGAAACCTAGCAAACCTATACATTTTTGAAAACTAGACACCCAGGGGAATCCAGGATGGGGTGACTTGACTGCCTCACACCAGGTTCTGTTACCCAGAATCCCTTGCAAACATAAAAAATTGTCCAAAAAACACATTTTCCCCACATTTCTGTGGTGGAAAGTTCTGGAATCTGCGTGGATCCACAAATTTCCACCCACCCCGCGTTCCCCAAAGTCTTACGAGAAAAATGGTACCTCACTTGTGTGGGTCGGCCTAGTGCCTGCGACAGGAAACGGCGCAAAACGCAATGCGGTCCCACCTCAATTTCGCAGTGAAAAATGACCCTTTTTGGCAAAGTGCCTAGCTGTAGTTTTTGAACCCTACCTCTGCCGGCACCTAGGGAAACCTAGCAAGCCTATACATTTTTGAAAACTAGACACCCAGGGGAATCCAGGATGGGGTGACTTGACTGCCTCCCACCAGGTTCTGTTACCCAGAATCCCTTGCAAACATAAAAATTGTCCAAAAAACACATTTTCCCCACATTTCTGTGGTGGAAAGTTCTGGAATCTGCGTGGATCCACAAATTTCCACCCACCCCGCGTTCCCCAAAGTCTTACGAGAAAAATGGTACCTCACTTGTGTGGGTCGGCCTAGTGCCTGCGACAGGAAACGGCGCAAAACGCAACGTGGTCACATCTCAATTTCGCAGTGAAAAATGACCCTTTTTTGGCAAAGTGCCTAGCTGTAGTTTTTGAACCCTACCTCTGCCGGCACCTAGGGAAACCTAGCAAGCCTATACATTTTTGAAAACTAGACACCCAGGGGAATCCAGGATGGGGTGACTTGACTGCCTCCCACCAGGTTCTGTTACCCAGAATCCCTTGCAAACATAAAAATTGTCCCAAAAACACATTTTCCCCACATTTCTGTGGTGGAAAGTTCTGGAATCTGCGTGGATCCACAAATTTCCACCCACCCCGCGTTCCCCAAAGTCTTACGAGAAAAATGGTACCTCACTTGTGTGGGTCGGCCTAGTGCCTGCGACAGGAAACGGCGCAAAACGCAATGCGGTCCCACCTCAATTTCGCAGTGAAAAATGACCCTTTTTGGCAAAGTGCCTAGCTGTAGTTTTTGAACCCTACCTCTGCCGGCACCTAGGGAAACCTAGCAAGCCTATACATTTTTGAAAACTAGACACCCAGGGGAATCCAGGATGGGGTGACTTGACTGCCTCCCACCAGGTTCTGTTACCCAGAATCCCTTGCAAACATAAAAATTGTCCAAAAACCACATTTTCCCCACATTTCTGTGGTGGAAAGTTCTGGAATCTGCGTGGATCCACAAATTTCCACCCACCCCGCGTTCCCCAAAGTCTTACGAGAAAAATGGTACCTCACTTGTGTGGGTCGGCCTAGTGCCTGCGACAGGAAACGGCGCAAAACGCAACGTGGTCACACCTCAATTTCGCAGTGAAAAATGACCCTTTTGGCAAAGTGCCTAGCTGTAGTTTTTGAACCCTACCTCTGCCGGCACCTAGGGAAACCTAGCAAACCTATACATTTTTGAAAACTAGACACCCAGGGGAATCCAGGATGGGGTGACTTGACTGCCTCCCACCAGGTTCTGTTACCCAGAATCCCTTGCAAACATAAAAAATTGTCCAAAAAACACATTTTCCCCACATTTCTGTGGTGGAAAGTTCTGGAATCTGCGTGGATCCACAAATTTCCACCCACCCCGCGTTCCCCAAAGTCTTACGAGAAAAATGGTACCTCACTTGTGTGGGTCGGCCTAGTGCCTGCGACAGGAAACGGCGCAAAACGCAACGTGGTCACATCTCAATTTCGCAGTGAAAAATGACCCTTTTTGGCAAAGTGCCTAGCTGTAGTTTTTGAACCCTACCTCTGCCGGCACCTAGGGAAACCTAGCAAACCTATACATTTTTGAAAACTAGACACCCAGGGGAATCCAGGATGGGGTGACTTGACTGCCTCCCACCAGGTTCTGTTACCCAGAATCCCTTGCAAACATAGAAAATTGTCCAAAAAACACATTTTCCCCACATTTCTGTGGTGGAAAGTTCTGGAATCTGCGTGGATCCACAAATTTCCACCCACCCCGCGTTCCCCAAAGTCTTACGAGAAAAATGGTACCTCACTTGTGTGGGTCGGCCTAGTGCCTGCGACAGGAAACGGCGCAAAACGCAACGTGGTCACACCTCAACTTCGCAGTGAAAAATGACCCTTTTTGGCAAAGTGCCTAGCTGTAGTTTTTGAACCCTAGCTCTGCCGGCACCTAGGGAAACCTACCAAACCTACACATTTCTGAAAAGTAGACACCCAGGGGAATCCAGGGAGGTATGGCTTGACGTGCATCCCACCAGCGTTCTGTTACCCAGAATCCCTTGCAAACCTCAACTTTTAGCTGGAAAAAATCACATTTTTCACACATTTCTGTGTGTGGAAAGTGCTGGCATCTGCGTGGCCTCACACAAATTTCCTACCCACCCAGCGTTCCCCAAAGTCTCCCGATAAAAATGGTGCCTCACTTGTGTGGGAGGCCCAAGTGCCTGCGACAGGCAAGGGCCCACAACGCAGTGAGGTCGACCTCAAAATTGCCTATCTCAAAATGACCCTGGTTTGGCAAAGTGTCTACCTGTAGTTTTTGGACCCGTGCTCTGCCGGCCATCTAGGGAAACCTACCAAACCTACACATTTCTGAAAAGTAGACACCCAGGGGCTTCCAGGAGGTATGGCTTGACGTGGATCCCCCAACGTTCTCTTACCCAGAATCCCTTGCAAACCTCAATTTTAGCTGAAAAATCACTTTTTCACACATTTGTGTGTGGAAAGTGTGGCATCACTGGCCTCACACAAATTTCCTACCACCCAGCGTTCCCCAGGTCTCCCGATAAAAATGGTGCCTCACTTGTGTGGGAGGCCCAAGTACCTGCGACAGGCAAGGGCCCACAACGTAGTGAGGCGACCTCAAAATTGCCTATCTCAAAACCACCTGGTTTTGCAAGGGGTCACCTGAGTCTTTGGCCCGTGCTTGGCGGCCATCTAGGGAAACCTACCAAACCCACACATTTCTGAAAAGTAGACACCCGGGGCTTCCAGGAGGTATGGCTTGCGTGGATCCCCCAACGTTTCCTTACCCAGAATCCCTTGCAAACCTCAATTTTAGCTGAAAAATCACTTTTCACACATTTGTGTGTGGGAAAGTGTGGCATCACTGGCCTCACACAAATTTCCTACCACCCAGCGTTCCCCAGGTCTCCCGATAAAAATGGTGCCTCACTTGTGTGGGAGGCCCAAGTACCGCGACAGGCAAGGGCCCACAACGTAGTGAGGCGACCTCAAAATTGCCTATCTCAAAACCACCTGGTTTTGCAGGGAGTCACCTGGGTTTTGGCCCGTGCTCGGCGGCCATCTAGGAAACCTACCAAACCCACACATTTCTGAAAAGTAGACACCCGGGGCTTCCAGGAGGTATGGCTTGCGTGGATCCCCAACGTTTCCTTACCCAGAATCCCTTGCAAACCTCAATTTTAGCTGAAAAATCACTTTTTCACACATTTGTGTGTGGAAAGTGTGGCATCACTGGCCTCACACAAATTTCCTACCACCCAGCGTTCCCCAGGTCTCCCGATAAAATGGTGCCTCACTTGTGTGGGAGGCCAAGTACCGCGACAGGCAGGGCCCACAACGTAGTGAGGCGACCTCAAAATTGCCTATCTCAAAACCACCTGGTTTTGCAGAAGTCACCTGGGTTTGGCCCGTGCTCGGCGGCCATCTAGGAAACCTACCAAACCCACACATTTCTGAAAAGTAGACACCCGGGGCTTCCAGGGAGGTATGGCTTGCGTGGATCTCCCAACGTTTCTTACCCAGAATCCCTTGCAAACCTCAATTTTAGCTGAAAAATCACTTTTTCACACATTTGTGTGTGGGAAAGTGTGGCATCACTGGCCTCACACAAATTTCCTACCACCCAGCGTTCTCCCAGGTCTCCCGATAAAAATGGTGCCTCACTTGTGTGGGAGGCCCAAGTACCCGCGACAGGCAAGGGCCCAAAACATTTTTTGATAGGCAATGTTGATGTTGCCTCAAAACGTTTTGTGTCCTTGCCTGTCGCTGGTACTTGGGCCTCCCACACAAGTGAGGCACCATTTTTATCGGGAGACCTGGGGGAACGCTGGGTGGTAGGAAATTTGTGTGAGGCCAGTGATGCCACACTTTCCCACACACAAATGTGGGAAAAAGTGATTTTTTCAGCTAAAAGTGAGGTTTGCAGGGGATTCTGGGTGAGGAACGTTGGAGATCCACGCAGCCATACCTCCCTGAAGCCCCCGGGTGTCTACTTTTCAGAAATGTGTGGGTTTGGTAGGTTTCTAGATGGCCGCTGAGCACGGGCCAAAACCCAGGTGACTCCCTTGCAAAACCAGGTGGTTTTGTGAAAGGCCATTTTGAGGTCGCCTCAATACGTTGTGGGCCCTTGCCTGTCGCGAGTACTTGGGCCTCCCACACAAGTGAGGCACCATTTTTATCGGGAGACCTGGGAACGCTGGGTGGTAGGAAATTTGTGTGAGGCCAGTGATGCCACACTTTCCCACACACAAATGTGTGAAAAAGTGATTTTTTCAGCTAAAAGTGAGGTTTGCAGGGATTCTGGGAGGAAACGTTGGGGATCCACGCAAGCCATACCTCCCTGGAAGCCCCCGGGTGTCTACTTTTCAGAAATGTGTGGGTTTGGTAGGTTTCCTAGATGGCCGCCGAGCACGGCCAAAACCCAGGTGACTCCCTTGCAAAACCAGGTGGTTTTGTGAAAGGCCATTTTGAGGTCGCCTCAATACGTTGTGGGCCCTTGCCTGTCGCGGGTACTTGGGCCTCCCACACAAGTGAGGCACCATTTTTATCGGGAGACCTGGGGAACGCTGGTGGTAGGAAATTTGTGTGAGGCCAGTGATGCCACACTTTCCCACACACAAATGTGTGAAAAAGTGATTTTTTCAGCTAAAAGTGAGGTTTGCAGGGGATTCTGGGTAAGGAAACGTTGGGGGATCCACGCAAGCCATACCTCCCTGGAAGCCCCCGGGTGTCTACTTTTCAGAAATGTGTGGGTTTGGTAGGTTTCCCTAGATGGCCGCCGAGCACGGGGCCAAAACCCAGGTGACTCCCTTGCAAAACCAGGTGGTTTTGTGAAAGGCCATTTTGAGGTCGCCTCAATACGCTGTGGGCCCTTGCCTGTCGCTGGTACTTGGGCCTCCCACACAAGTGAGGCACCATTTTTATCGGGAGACCTGGGGGAACGCTGGGTGGTAGGAAATTTGTGTGAGGCCAGTGATGCCACACTTTCCCACACAGAAATGTGTGAAAAAGTGATTTTTTCAGCTAAAAGTGAGGTTTGCAGGGGATTCTGGGTAAGGAAACGTTGGGGGATCCACGCAAGCCATACCTCCCTGGAAGCCCCCGGATGTCTACTTTTCAGAAATGTGTGGGTTTGGTAGGTTTCCTATGTGGCCGCCGAGCCCCGGGCCAAAACCCAGGTGACCCCCCTTGCAAAACCAAGTCATAATGAGATAATGTGTTGTTTATTTCTGCAGCGTGAAAATGTTGGCACAATATTGCAAGGAAAATGTGACAGACATTTTGAGGTTTGCAGGACATTGTGGGTACCATAACTTGTTGGGATCCACAAGAGAGATATCACCATGTACTCCCATGGGTGTTTCGCTTACGACAATATCTACAGTTGGTAGGTTATTCTTAGACGGAATGTACACCTTGGCAGACAGACTAAAAAGACAAAGATTACTGCACAGCCATCTATTCCTCAAGCACACACACACATACTGGTTGGATTTGGCACGAGGGCAAGTGATGGTTCAGTATATACAATTTTATTAACAAGAGATTTCACAAAAATGAAATGCACTGTCAATAATTGAAAGGACAAAAACGGAACCAGTGACTCGCAGCTCGTGAGCTGTAAAGCCACGTCAAGGCCCCAACAGCTTTACAGGCCATTCACACACCTTTCATACGTGATACACACAAGACCATTCACACCCCCAGGCACGAAACAAACACATTACAACATTCACAAAAAGGGACAAGGTACACCCTGCTTGAGAAAGACAAAAAAAAATATTACTGCACAACCATCTAATCCTCAAGCACACACACACATACTGGTTGGATTTGGCACGAGGGTGAGTGATGGTTCAGTATATACAATTGTATTAACAAGTGATTTCACAAAAATGAAATGCACTGTTAATAATTGAAAGGACGAGAAACTGAACCATTGACTCACAGCTCGTGGAGCTGTAAAGCCACGACAAGGCACCAACCTCTTTACAGGCCATTCATACACCTTTCATACGTGTGACAAATACAAAACCATTCACACCACCAGCCGCGGGCCCATCACATTACAACACTCACACCAGCAGACAGCGCCATTCAAGGGCCCATCACTTTCACACGCCCACATTCCTAACACAGCAACAACACAACCTGATGGATTGCGTGGAGTGTCGCTCGCTAGCAGTGTGTGTAGTGACCAGCAGCAAGTCACTACTCACACACTGCCAGCCGAGCGCCACTCCACGCACACCGCCAGCCAAGCACCAGCCTACACACACCACCATCACATTTAGGATTTTTTTATACAAAAAGAAAACACAAACAAATTGCAAATAGATACAAATCTACTAACACAAAATCAGAAACATTGCACTAATGCCAACCTTGAAACAGAACAACAATTCTTAAACATTACAGACCAGGCAGTTCACTTTACCACTCATGGTTGCTCCCAATAATTCTTTTGCTTGTGGTACGCTCTATAACAAGCAGGCACACACAGCCCAGGGTTAGAAGGACACTCAGGGCAGTACATACGAGTCTCCTTCCGCGTACCTCTTCGCCAACAGACTCTACATCTCCTAGTGGGAAAGTCTTTTGAGGATGTAGGAGGAATGTGATCAGGAAAGTGGCGATCTTTCAATCGAGCCACATCCTCCACCACTCCAACTCTAGGAACACTTGCCTGTTCCACAACAACAAGGCTGCCTATGACAGACTCCTGAAACTGAACAAAAGTCAACTTTGACGCAGGAGAACACTCCTTGAACACAACAAAAGCATTGAAAGTTGCTAAATTGAAGAGATGGATGGCCAACTTCTTATACCAAATGTAAGACTTACGAATAGCAGTGTAAGGTTCCAACCTCTGATCTACTCTATCAACACCACCCATGTGCTTATTGTAGTCTAAAATGCACACAGGTTTGCGCACTTCAGCAATCTGACCCCAAACAGCCACAGGTGAAGTACTCTCATCATGGATGGTAGTCAGCATGTACACATCCCTCCTGTCCACAAATTTCACAGCTAGCAGTTCCTCACTACGCAAGGCACTGCACTGTCCCCTCTGAAGTTTTTTGCAAACAAGCTCTTTTGGATAACCTTTACGGTTAGAGCGGATTGTGCCACAAGCAAAAGTGTCCACTTTGAACAATTCCTTAAACAATTGCACAGCAGTGTAGAAGTTATCAATGTACAAATGGTGGCCTCTGTTAAACAGTCCTCTAGCAAGTTCCCACACAATTTTCTCTGAAACTCCTACTAAAGTGGACGGACAACCAGGGGGTCAATAGTGGAATCCCTACCAGTGTACACACGCAAATTAAAAACATATCCTGTCCTACTCTCAGACAACATATACAGCTTAATTCCATAGCGTGCCCTCTTGCTAGGAATGTACTGCCTAAAACCAAACGGCCCTTGAACAGCACCAAAGACTCATCAATAGATATTTCTTTCCCTGGAGTATAGATCTCTGAAAATCGATCTACAAAGTGATCAAGAACAGGCCGAATCTTAAAAAGACGGTCACATTCAGGGTGATCTCGTGGCAACGCCAAACCATTATCAACAAAATGCAGCATCCGAAGCAAAAGTAAATACCGATCACGAGTCATAACTGCAGGAAATATGGCCGTTGCCATCAAGGGACTGGTAGACCAATATGAACTCATGGACGGCTTCCTTATCAAACCCATCAAAAAAGTCAAACCCAAAAACTTCTTCATCTCTTCCAGATTTGTGGGACTCCACCGGGTAGCTCTAGAATGGGGCCTAAGTCTGGCACTGTTGTCCCTCAAAAACTGTTCAGCATACAAATTAGTCTGCTCAACAATCTCACCCAAAAATACATCATCCATAAACAACTGAAAATACTGTATAGGCAAATAATGTTCACAATCCACTCTACACCCTGCATAACCACTAAAGGCAGGCAACACCGGCTGCACCATGTTTGGATCAACCCAGAGTCCAGCACTTCCAGTAGGAAGCCTAGCAGCCCCAGGCTGCAATCCAGATGCCTCTTGCACCATCGGCACATTAGTATCCTCCTCTAAATCAGGCACTTCATCTGCACTGAGAGTACCTTCATCATCCGATGATTCCATGTGGAGAGAAAACTCACTGCCTGAATCTTCCCTCCCTCCTCTCCCTCAGACGCACTGTCAGTCTCATAATCCTGCTCAGAGGAAGATTCAAGAAGCAAACCAACCACCTGCTGAGCAGTAATTCTACGGCTAGCCATAATGCTTACTAATAAAGGTTACTTGTCAAACAAGTCAACAACAACAAACCCTTTGTAAAAAAAAAAAGAAATAAACAAAATGTAGATTTATCACAAAGACCTATATACTCCAACACTATACCACTCACGTGACAGAAGCAGCTAGACTCACCACCACCTACTCTGCACAGACACAGTAAGGATCAACAATATCCCACTAAAAAAGAAGAAGAAAAAAATTACACATAAGACAATGCAAAACATCGCAAAGAATTTCATGCTCTGAACACTAACAAATATGCTGCCATTATGGCACCACTTACAAAAAAATTCATTCATGCATGACAATAATACTCATTTGGAGTACACACAACAAAAATATTTTTCTTACCAAATAAATGCAATTACGCAAAACTGCAGAACCACAACTGCCGAAACCGCAAACAGGAATCAAAAGCTTTACACTAGAATAAAAAGGAGGAAAAAAACATTACAATCACATATGCAAATAATGCACCAGTCCACACACAATCCACCAGCCAAGCTAAGGGGTAGTTGGGCCTAACAGTATAAATAAAATATTCACACCCGTAAAAGGGGAGCAACCCTTGCCCTTTTGGCCACTCCCCAACACAAAAATTAAAAAAACCCTGGTGTCTAGTGGGCATTCCTGCTGCACAATCACATGATCGTGCAGCAGGAATGCACAAAAGAGGCATCGGGGGAAAGGAAAACCATTTCCTTTCCCTCCTCGATGCCTCTTTTGATACAAACCCCCCTCCCCGAGCCAAACCTCACCTGATTTCCGACGCGCTGGAAGCAAATGGCTTCCAGCGCGTCGGGAAGAAAGGGAAACCTCAATGATGTCAGCGCGCTGACGTCATTGATGGGGCGGGGGGAGGCAGGGAAGCCCTTCCCCTGCCTCCCCCAAAAAACCTAACGATCAGATTCTCACGGGGAGCGCCAGCGCTTCCCCGTGGGTGGTCTTATGACGAGCTGGACTCGTCACGAGCACTGTGTGCCATGACGAGTCCAGCTCGTCATAAGCACCGAAGGGGATAAAGGGTCAGAGCAGGATCTCAGCGGCAGACGAGGAGAAGGAACCTCCTGGTCACAGGAACTACACGAGCATTGCGCTCAAGAAATTCAAGGATGCAAAGACCTCCATCAAGGATTACAGCTAACTTTTCAGGGTGTAAATGGAGAGAAGGCACATCTGCCCTGCATATTTATCCACGAAGATGCCACCGTTTTGTGCAATACCTCTACTCAACTGGAGTGCTTTCTACTGGCTAATCAGTAAGTGCTACCTCGTTGGGTAAATGTATAGTGCCTTTCCTACACTACAGCTGCGTAAAGGACCAGAAGAATTGTCTCCAGTGACCTGTGTGTCTGTAACTTTGCCACCGCGCCGAAAGCGCCGGGATCCTTTGAGTAAGCTGTCCATCATAGTAGGGAAAGGGCGGGCATACGTTGCATACCGCTAGTGTATGTGTGGCGGGGCCAAACGAGCGGGGCTTCTAGGCCCGTTCACATGCCTCTTGTTTATAAAGGGTCAGAGCAGGATCGCAGCGGCAGACGAGGAGAAGGAACCTCCTGGTCACAGGAACTACACGAGGATTGCGCTCGAGAAAATCAAGGGTGCAGAGACCTCCATCAAGGATTGTCTCCAGTGACCTGTGTGTCTGTAACTTTGCCACCGCGCCGAAAGCGCCGGGATCCTTTGAGTAAGCTGTCCATCTTAGTAGGGAAAGGGCGGGCATACGTTGCATACCGCTAGTGTATGTGTGGCGGGGCCAAACGAGCGGGGCTTCTAGGCCCGTTCACATGCCTCTTGTTTATAAAGGGTCAGAGCAGGATCGCAGCGGCAGACGAGGAGAAGGAACCTCCTGGTCACAGGAACTACACGAGGATTGCGCTCGAGAAAATCAAGGGTGCAGAGACCTCCATCAAGGATTGTCTCCAGTGACCTGTGTGTCTGTAACTTTGCCACCGCGCCGAAAGCGCCGGGATCCTTTGAGTAAGCTGTCCGTCATAGTAGGGAAAGGGCGGGCATACGTTGCATACCGCTAGTGTATGTGTGGCGGGGCTTCTAGGCCCGTTCACATGCCTCTTGTTTATAAAGGGTCAGAGCAGGATCGCAGCGGCAGACGAGGAGAAGGAACCTCCTGGTCACAGGAACTACACGAGGATTGCGCTCGAGAAAATCAAGGGTGCAGAGACCTCCATCAAGGATTACAGCTAACTTTACAGGGTGGCAATGGAGAGAAGGTACATCTCCACGCTCACGAAGATGCCACCGTTTTGTGCAATACCTCTACTCAACTGGAGTACTTTCTACTGGCTAATCAGTAAGTGCTACCTCGTTGGGTAAATGTATAATGCCTTTCCTACACTACAGCTGCGTAAAGGACCAGAAGAATTGCAGGATCGCAGCGGCAGACGAGGAGAAGGATTGCGCTCAAGAAAATCAAGGGTGCAGAGACCTCCATCAAGGATTGTCTCCAGTGACCTGTGTGTCTGTAACTTTGCCACCGCGCCGAAAGCGCCGGGATCCTTTGAGTAAGCTGTCCATCATAGTAGGGAAAGGGCGGGCATACGTTGCATACCGCTAGTGTATGTGTGGCGGGGCCAAACGAGCGGGGCTTCTAGGCCCGTTCACATGCCTCTTGTTTATAAAGGGTCAGAGCAGGATCGCAGCGGCAGACGAGGAGAAGGAACCTCCTGGTCACAGGAACTACACGAGGATTGCGCTCGAGAAAATCAAGGGTGCAGAGACCTCCATCAAGGATTGTCTCCAGTGACCTGTGTGTCTGTAACTTTGCCACCGCGCCGAAAGCGCCGGGATCCTTTGAGTAAGCTGTCCGTCATAGTAGGGAAAGGGCGGGCATACGTTGCATACCGCTAGTGTATGTGTGGCGGGGCTTCTAGGCCCGTTCACATGCCTCTTGTTTATAAAGGGTCAGAGCAGGATCGCAGCGGCAGACGAGGAGAAGGAACCTCCTGGTCACAGGAACTACACGAGGATTGCGCTCGAGAAAATCAAGGGTGCAGAGACCTCCATCAAGGATTACAGCTAACTTTACAGGTTGGCAATGGAGAGAAGGTACATCTCCACGCTCACGAAGATGCCACCGTTTTGTGCAATACCTCTACTCAACTGGAGTACTTTCTACTGGCTAATCAGTAAGTGCTACCTCGTTGGGTAATGTATAATGCCTTTCCTACACTACAGCTGCGTAAAGGACCAGAAGAATTGCAGGATCGCAGCGGCAGACGAGGAGAAGGATTGCGCTCAAGAAAATCAAGGGTGCAGAGACCTCCATCAAGGATTACAGCTAACTTTACAGGGTGGCAATGGAGAGAAGGCACATCTCCACGCTCACAATCCCGCCTAGTGGGCATTCCTGCTGCACGATCACATGATCGTGCAGCAGGAATGCACAAAGAGGCATCGGGGGAAAGGAAAACCCTTTCCTTTCCCTCGATGTCTCTTTTGAATCAAACCCCCCTCCCCGAGCCAAAACTCACTTATTTCCGACGCGCTGGAAGCAAATGGCTTCCAGCGCGTCGGGAAGAAAGGGAAACCCTCACGATGTCAGCGCGCTCGCGCGCTGACGTCATTGATGGGGGGCGGGGGGCGGGAGGCAGGGAAGTCCTTCCCCTGCCTCCTAAAAAAAAACCCCGACGATCGGATTCCCACGGGGGAGCGCCAGCGCTTCCCCGTGGGTGATCTATGACGAGCTGGACTCGTCATGAGCACACGAGCACTGTGTGCCATGACGAGTCCAGCTCGTCATAAGCATGGAAGGGGTTAAAATACAGATCAACACTCCTAGTCTGATTTCTATAGTGAGTTCGCCGGCAACAAATACAAGAATAATTTGGCCTTTCACCTGAAATCACCATAAACTTTGTAATTTGTTCTTCAAATTTTTTGGAGTAGTATGTTGCACATTCTCTTCAACATTTTCTTCTATCAATGTGTCAGTTTCTGCACTCTCTTCTTCCGGACCAAAGTAACAAAACTCAATTTCATCACAAACCTTCTTCACATCAGATACTGACCCACACAAAAGAGCACTGTTCAACTCATTTAATTTAAGTGCTGGACTTTTTGCATAATACAATCTTCTAACTAACTTCCGCATTTCAGAATGATGTACTGCTAACATCCTAAAATGATGAAAAACACTTTGACATACTTTTCTAGAAACACAAGCCAGAGAATGACCTTGCAAACCAGTATTTTTTCTCACTCTGCAAGGGTCTAGTCCTTGTAACATCTTAATCTTTTGCTTAACACTTTTTTAGTATACTCTCGTAAGAAATTGCGTAAAATATCAATAGATTCCTGTCGTACACTACAAATACTACTGCAATCCCAAGTATACACTGGGGCTTTAGGACGTCTCCCTAGAGCTTCATCAGCTATCACTTCTTCTACATTTCTGGGAACCATCTTCTCTTTCTCAATTGCACAACCATTTCTAACCTCATAAGCACGACCACTGGTATCAACTGCATGCAATAAATTATTGGTCTGAAAATAACTCTCTTCATTAAAGAACGGCTCTGAACTTGAACTATGTTTCCATTCACCCAAAAAAATTCACAAAAATTAGTTCTGTTAATTACTTTTTTCTTCTTACTTTTGGCCTTCAAAAAATGGATTGGTTTATGTAGTGATCGAATTCTATTCAAAACTAAAATAAATAATTTCCTTTTTAATTCCAAAGCTTTTTGAACAATGGATTCAATATACTTTTTCTTTTTATAAAATAGTGCTCTTCTTTTATATTTTTTAACATCTTTAAGCAAGTTAAAAACAACTCTATTATAAAAAATCTTTTTCCTGATTTCTTTATACTGATTTTGCCTTCTTTTACCATTCATTGTATCGTTTGAATGTAATTTTCCATTTACTCCTTTCTTTTACTCATACTCTTTTTTCTAGTTGAAGCATTGTTTTTACTTTGTACAATTTGTACACTATTTCTAGGCTTTGAAATTTTTTTAAGGAATTCTTTTGTTGTCTTACCGAAAGACTTTTTCTTTTTAGCCACATGATGTTGGTCATCCAATACTTCTTCTGCAGATTTGTTCAAATAATTTTCATTTTGCTGTCGTTTTCTCTTTCTTGATTTTTTAGGCATGATAAGTTTGTTTTAATGATGATAAACAATATCTGTAAGAAATAATTATAAATAAATTAATTTTAATAAATTTACAAATTATACCCTTCAATTACTATAGAAACACATTGCACGTGTTAAAACATAGCTCACTGTATAAGTAGTTGGGTTGCAAAACAATGATTAGAGTAGTACACGGAGAGTGCCTTGGTGAATTTAAAAGTGATTCAGTTTTTGCACAGTGAATGGATTAGTACATAGTGTTGAATGGGTCACTACAACACTGCAAGGAGAGTTACAGGATGTTTGCTTTAGTGTATGGATACTGCCTGGGGAAATGAAGGTGTGTAAGATAAGTGTGTAAGTGATTAAAGGAGTGCATGCATATTCGATAAAGATTTGTAGCAGTCCATCTGCAGAAGCCAGAATCACTGCATGAGTACTTGTGTACTGATTAAATGATTAGAGTACTGCAAAGAGAATGCCCGGGTGAATTTATAAGCGGTTGGGTTTTGGCAGAGTGAATGCATTAGTACATGGTGCTGAATGGGTCAATACAGGATTGCAAGGGGAATGACAGGGTGTTTCTTAAAGTGTAAGGAGACTGACTGGGGAATTAAAAGCCTTAAACACAAGTGCGTAGATGGTTAGAGGATGACATATATAGTGGATAGGAGTTTGAAACACAATATGTGTTAAGGCTCTAAATCACTGAATGAGTATTTGGATAGTAACTGAATGTAAACAGTACTGTAAGGATAGTGCCTAGGTGAATTTTTAAGTGATTGGGTTTTGGCGCATTGAATGGATTAGTACATGGAGCTGAATGGGTCACTAGAGGAGACTGCTAGAGTGTATAGATACTGACTGGGGAATTGAAGGTGTGAAAAACAAGTGTGGAGGTAGATACAGGACTACATGCGTACTGGATAGGTGTTTGAAGCAGTCTATGTGCTAAGGCCTGGGTCACTGCATGAGTAATTGAACACTGACTGAATGATTAGAGTACTTCAAGGTGAGTGCCTGGCTGAATTCATAAGTGTTTGGTTATGGCACAGTGTTTAGATTACTATATATGCTGGATGGCTGAGTGGAAGAGTGCATGCGGAGTAACAAGGTGTTTATTGAAGTGTATGGATAGTGCCTGAGAATTGAAGAAGTGAAAAACAAGTGTGTAGGTAGTTACAGGACTACATGCATACTTGATAGGTGTTTGAAGCAGTCTATGTACTAAAGCCTGGGACACTGCATGAGTAATTGGGTACTGACTGAATGAATAGAGTACTTTAAGGTCAGTGCCTGACTGAATTTATAAGTGTTTGGTTATGGCACAGTGTTTGGATTAGTATATGTGCTGGATAGCTGACTGGAGGAGTGCATGGGGAGTAACAATGTCTTTATTGGAGTGTATGGATACTGCCTGATAATTGAAGGACTGAAAGACAAGTGTGTAGATGGTTAGAGGACTTCATGCGTAGAAGATAGGGATTTGTAGCAGTATATGTGCTAAGGCCTTGGTACTGCAAGGAGTGTGCATAGGGGAATTTATAAGTGTTTAAGTTTTGACGCACTGATTGCATTAGCACATGGTGCTGGATTGCTGACTAGAGGAGTGCATGGGAAGTGACAGCGTAATTCCTGGAGCATCTAATACTACGAAAACTTGACAACATGACAGGTTTTAAAGCGGTTATCTGTCTGCAAAGATATGAACTACCCAAATGCTTCTCTCACAGTGGTTGCCCAAATGC
Source organism: Calotriton arnoldi (assembly GCA_963921515.1). NCBI lineage: Eukaryota > Metazoa > Chordata > Amphibia > Caudata > Salamandridae > Calotriton > Calotriton arnoldi. The sequence continues at coordinate 2,428,166 of CAWUFW010000852.1, forward strand.
ACACAGATTCACAGTGTGATTCTAGACAAGCAACACAGTTCCTTGCACCTTTCCAAAACACATTCACTAGTATGGAAGGGGTAAGGTGACAGCACACATTTTACAAACTTCACTACTGCAGTCTACTGTGAATGACTGTCTCATTCTGCGAATTCACAAGCAATGACTGGCTTCTAATACTACGAAAACTTGACAACATGACAGGTTTTAAAGCAGTTATCTGTCTGCAAAGACATAAAGTACCCAAATGCTTCTCTCACAATGGTTGCCCAAATGCAGATAGACTCACAGTGTGATTCTAGACAAGAAACACAGTTCCTTGGACCTTTCCAAAACACATTCACTAGTCTGGAAAGGGTAAGGTGACTGCTCACATTTTACAAACTTCACTACTGCAGTCTACTGTGAATGACTGTCCTCATTCTGCGAATGCACAAGAAATGACTGGCTTCTAATACTACTAAAACTTGACAACATGACAGGTTTTAAAGCGGTTATTTGTCTGCAAAGACATAAAGTACCCAAATGCTTCTCTCACAGTGGTTGCCCAATTGCATACAGACTCACAGTGTGATTCTAGACAAGCAACACAGTTCCTTGGACATTTCCAAAACACATTCACTAGTCTGGAAAGGGTAAGGTGACTGCGCACATTTTACAAACTTCACTACTGCAGTCTACTGTGAATGACTGTCTCATTCTGCGAATGCACAAGCAATAACTGGCTTCTAATACTACAAAAACTTGACAACATGACAGGTTTTAAAGCAGTTATCTGTCTGCAAAGACATAAAGTACCCAAATGCTTCTCTCACAATAGTTGCCCAAATGCAGATAGACTCACAGTGTGATTCTAGACAAGCAACACAGTTCCTTGGACCTTTCCAAAACACATTCACTAGTCTGGAAGGGGTAAGGTGACTGCACACTTTTACAAAATTCACTACTGCAGTCTACTGTGAATGACTGCCTCATTCTGCGAATGCACAAGCAATAACTGGCTTCTAATACTACGAAAATTTGACAACATGACAGGTTTTAAAGCGGTTATCTGTCTGCAAAGACATGAAGTACCCAAATGCTTCTCTCACAGTGGTTGCCCAAATGCACACAGACTCACAGTGTGATTCTACACAAGCAACACTACTCCCTGGACTTTAGCAGGAGAAAAACATTAGTCTTATTAAAAACAAAGACACAACATACAACACCTCACAAATTAATAACTCACCTTTCAAATTAATTTGTTGATTAAGAAGTATGTCAGTCACACACCAGATGTTCTTAAACCAAATGTCTGTACTGCACTGCTCTTAGCAAAACCAAAAAATGGCAAACTTTCCCTCTCTTTCTGCACACATATACATGTAAATATCAAATTACATTACTTCCCACATTAATTCAAAAGCTAACACACATTTCTATTGGTTACACATTTCAAGCCTATCCAATTGATATAACTTTCAACCCTACCCCCAATCTGCTTACAGCCTGTTACCATAGTAACAGTTCATGGAACACTGAACTGAACTCACAGGTCACAAGTTCAGCACACAATGTTGCTAATCCAAACAACAAGTGCGCTTGACTTTTCAAAATATCAGCTTATCCTGTCTAATGTTCCTTTCAAACGCTTTTCATTAACCAATAAGAAACGTGCTCTTGAAACTCAGAAACATGCACCCTACTTTTTAGTCTATAATATTCTCAAACAGCCAATCATTTTTTTTTCAGTTTTTTTAAACTGCATCTTATCCACCATTTTAGAAAAACTTTAGTAGTCAAACTGCCATTTCACATACAGACACCTTCTGAGTGCATCCAGACCTCCTTTCAAGATGCTTAGAGTGTGGATTGTGGGACACAGCTATATTTTCTGGAGCCAAAGGTATGCAGAAAACAGCGGCATTGACAAAGACCTAGCTTTGCCAAATGTAGACATTAAATGGATTGGACAGAGAGGATTAAAGTGGCACCAATTGATGCCATTGGTTAAATCCTTTTGCATCTCCAACACCCTGACCTCATAATTGTGCACTGTGGTGGCAATGACCTAGGCACTTTGACTGGGGTAGGTCTGGAAATGCTTATGAAGGACACCTTTGGAGAATTGATATCACTTTTCCCCCAAACTGACTTTGTATATTCTAATATATGTCAAAGACAGAAATGGAACTGGTCCAATAAATTTTGTCCACAGATTGAGAAAGCTAGGAAACACGTCAATAAAGCTGTTTCTGCTTATCTCAGAGATTATAGAATGGGCTCCATTTACAACAACAATCTGCGTTTTAATATGGACGGCATCTATAGGAGAGATGGTGTACATTTTACAGATGAGGGTAACAGAGTCTTCCTCATCAACTTTAGACTCTGCATCGGTACTTACTTGTAGGTACCAAAATATCCCCAAAAACAGAACGGCTCTTTTAGAGCCACCCAAGACCTAAACACCTAAACTTCATTTATATCTGAAATTTTTGTACATTTTTTTTTCTTGGATTCGCGTACCCAACGCGTTGGAATCGTGCACCAAACGCGTAAGGGGTCGCGCACCCAACGCGTTTGATTCGTGTACCAAACGTGTAACAGGTCGCGTATCCAACACGTGCACACCAGGGGCCGCGCTGGATGCGCGTCTCCTAATTTTACCGTAAAAAAAATTAGCACCTTGTACTAATTTGTATTCTCCCCGGGGACCCCATCCCCCGGGGCCTATATACAACGTTGGGAACCGTGGGGGGTCCCCAATACCCCCACAGTCCCAGCCGGCTCCCCGCGTCCTACGGGAGCAGGCATTGCTTTTCCACATGGGGAGCAGCTAACATGTTGCTCCCCATGTGGAAAAGTAATTGTTTGCATTTTGAAAGAGAGAGCAGGTTTCCTGCTCTCTCTTTCAAAATGCAAACCAAGTTTGCTATGACAGGACGGGAGCCGCGAGGCTCCCGTCCTGTCATAGCAAACTACAGTGTCCCGGGGTAGGCACCCCGGGACACTGCAGGAGCCGGCCCTGGGGGTGGTGATCCCCAGGGCCATCAAGGGCTCCAGGAGGAGGGCCGCGCGGCCCCCTCCCAACAATTTTACAGCCCCGGGAGGTGGTGGTCCCCGGGCTTCAGGGGTCCAAAACGGACCCCCATTTTTAATTTTTTAGTGCCCCGGGAGGTGGCGGTCCCGGGGCTGCGGGAGGGCCGAGAGCCCTCCCGCACCATTTATTTTTAAAGCCCCGTGGGGTAGCGGACCTCGGGCTTGGGGAGCCTTAGAGGCCCCCTCATATTATAAATACCCCCCCATGCCCCCGGGACTTGGCCCACCCGGGGGCCAACTAACATCGAAGCGCGGGAGACCGCGCTTCGATTTTTTTTTTCAGCAGGATATGCGCACCCTGAGCGCATCCTGCCGATTTTAAAAAATGTTTTTTTGCCCAGGGGTCCTTGTGGGACCCCTGAGCACACCTAGGGGTTAGGGTGTTTCTACCCTGCCCCCTTTTGCGCTTTCCGCACTTGTTTCTGTCCCTCGGTTCTACCGAGGGACAAAATGGCTGCCAACACTTCCTGAATCGGAATGTTGACAGCCAGCTAACAGCCAATTAGCATGCAGCTCGTGATCGGGACGGTGCGCGCAGGGTGCGCTGAGGGTACGCGTATCCGACGCGCCCATAGATATATATGTACTTTTACTTTTGATTTTCTCAGGAACTACTGAACGGATTTACACCATTTAAGCAAAAGGCACCAGTCTGAACCAAGGACTACCTCTTTGCCAAATTTGGGGTAATTCCGTTCAGCAGTTCGGGCTGTAGCTGCGACTAAAGGTTCCTATGGAAAAATGAATGGGGAAAACGCGTTTTGGGACCCCCTTTTTCTCGGCCCCCGCTTCACGTATCACCCCAAGACTTTCAGGGTAGGAGCGGAGCGGAGCGCCCAACAAGTTGGAAACTTTCACGAAGATTCGTCAACCGGCGCCAACGTTATTTCAAATAGAATGTCGCGGATTTCCTATGGATAATAGGTTGTAACTATAACTATCTACTGGCGACCGCCAGTAGATAATATATATATATATATATATTCCTTCTCCAATATATATATATTATCTACTGGCAGTCGCCAGTAGATAGTTATAGTTAGGATAATTACTAAGTATTAACAATATCGGCAGCATGATTTGTATGCGAAACACTTTTAACTTTTGCAGTTATCTTTTATATTGTCGGATTTATTATTAGGAAGGCAGCATGTTCTGAGAGTTTTGGTGCCATAATTTAGACAAATATTTACGCACCTCGGCTGGTCATTACGACATTCATACATTGAGAGGCAGATGGCATACAAATATTTTTACTGTGTGTATATCATGAAAGTGATTTCGTTTAATTGCTGGCAAAACATGCTGACTATGCATTAGGCTGTTATTAGTCTTGATTAATTTTTTGCACTTTGCATTTTATGCATATGATTTGATAAGCGTGTGTTACCAGTTCTTTTTTTCTATTGCACAGTCTATCTTTTATGTCTATTCATGCCTGAAGGTAGGAGGAGGGCTATATATACCTGTAATTTTATGGCGCCAAATAGATTGATAAAGCCTGCTGCGCAGGCGAAACACGTCTCTCTTTCAATGCGGGGTCGTGGGAGACCTGAATTTGAATAAATAAGCCTTAGACCTACATACCTGATGTACGTGCCTCTTCTTCGTTGGAGCGGGATTGTCTTTTTGGATATATATATATATATATATATATATATATATATATATATATATATATATATATATATATATATATATTATCTACTGGCGGTCGCCAGTAGATAGTTATAGTTAGGACCTATTTTCAATAGGAAATTCACAACATTCTATTTGAAATAACTTTGGCGCCGGTTGATGAATCTTCGCAAAATTTTCAAAACTCGTGGGGCACTCCGGTCCGCTCCTATCCTGAAAGTTTCGGGGTGATTTGGCAAGCGGGGGCCGAGAAAAAAGGGGGGTCCCAAAACGTGTTTTCCCCATGCAATTTTCCATAGGAAACTTTAGACACGGCTACAGCCCGAACTGCTGAACGGAATTACACCAAATTTGGCAAAGAGGTAGTTCTTGGTTCAGAAAGAACCCGTTTTGTTAAATGGTGTAAATCCGTTGAGTAGTTGCTGAGAAAATCAAAAGTAAAAATACATATAAATCTATGGCCGCGGAGGATCCGCGCACCCTCCCGATCACGAGCTGTATGCTAATTGGCTGTCAACACTCCAAACCAGGAAGTGTTGGCAGCCATCTAAGAAATCTGAGAAACAAGTGTGCAAAACGCAAAAAGGGGGCAGGGTAGAAACACCCTGACCCCCTAGGCCTGCTTAGGGGGGTCCCACAAGGACCCCCAGGGCCAAAAAAAAAAAAAATTCTAAAACAAATCGGCAAAATCCGCGCAGGGTGCACGGATCAGTCCGAGGAAAAAAAACAACGAAGCGCGGGCTCCCGCGCTTCGTTGTTATTTGGCCCCCGGGTGCATGCAGGGGTTAATTAAAAAATTGTGTGGGGGGCCTCTAAGGCCCCCCCAAGCCCCGGGGACTGCAACCCCCCGGGGCTTTGAATTAAAAATGGTGCTTCCCATGTGGAAAAGCAATGCCGGCTCCCGAGGGACGAGGGGAGCCGGCGGGACCGTGAGGGGATTGGGGACCCCCCCCACAGTCCCCAACGGAGAGGGCCAGCACCGGGGGATGGCGTCCCCGGGGCTAAAAGTGGCCTGGGAGGGGGGCCACGTGGCCCCCTTCCCCCAAATTTTAAGAATTATTATTTTTTTTAAAACAAAGGCCGGCCCCGGGGGATGGGGTCCACTACGCTGCGTTGCAGAGAGGTGGTCCGAGGCCACGCCCCTTTTTACACCTCTGTGCAATGCAGCTCTGTGGCACTTACTGGAGGTACCTGGTGGGCTAGTTGGACCCCAGGGACCCTTAGGATTCAAGGGGACTTTATCCCCCAACTTAAAATGGCCAGAGGGCGTGTTTGCACACATGTAACCTCAGGCCCCCCCTCCCTACACCAGTGTGCAAACGCACCCCATGGCACGTTTTAAGAGGTAGTTTTAATCCCCTGCCCTATTATGTACTAGGGAGTTACAGAGGAGGTCATGCTAATCACAGGGGTACCCCAACGCATAGTGTTCCCTAGTGTATGTAGGTGTTTTAACTGTATTCTAAGTGTCTTTTACCATAGCACTGGCTCTAGGCCTTGTTAGTCAGAGTCAGTTACCACCAGTACCCGTCTGGAAAAGTTGTGGGCACAGGATGATTTTGCAACAAGGCCTCTTTCTGCTCCTCTGTTGGTTCTTTCTGCACATGTCTTGCTTCTTCCTGGATTTTTCTTCGTCTTTGTGGACTTCTGTTTCTTTCTACATTTCTTTTGCTTCTTTCTGTGCGTTTTTTCTTCTTTCTTCACATGTCCTACTTCTGTAGGCATAGTTACAAACTAGCATTTGAAAAACCTTTGAAATTCACTGAAAAAACCATAGGTTTCAGGCACGTTATAGTTAGAAATTAGCATTTAACAAACCTTAGAAATTCACTGAAAAACCATAGGTTTTAGGGAAAGTTATAGTTAGTTGGACATTGCACTCGTACAAAACCCGTGAAATTCCCTCGTTATAGTTAGTTCAGCTAACTATAACTCACGCCCCGCAATGCACTGCTGATGACGTCACATATTACATCACTCATGACATGGTCAGTGACATCACTGATGACATCTCAAATGACATCACTGATGACATCACTGATGACATCATCCATGTGAAAATTTCATGCATCTTCTCACACCCTAATACAACTTTTGATACACCCACTCTAAATTACACACTACCATTCTCAAAACCATAGACACTCCAACACCAATAACTACATACCCACTCACTGATTCTTAGGTCTACACACACATCCACTCACTCACCCGTACAGTCACTCATACTTACGGTCACTCAGTACAGGACTATCATATGCACTCATACACCTATATAGACACTCACACACCGCCACTCATCCATAGAGGTACTCACTCACCTAGTCAGTCATGCAAAGAATTAATCACACTCCCATTTACTCAGATGTACAGTTATACACACACCAGCTCACTTACTCATACAAATACTAGCACATTCTTACGCTCTTATACAATCACTGATACAAGTACACACTCATCCATACTGCCACTCTCACAATCACACACTCTCACTTATAGCCATTTATATACTCCAACACACATATATACTGCCTTTCACATATGTAGTTACTCACACATGTACCACTGAGATATACATTCACTCACTAACACATCCATACACACACTCACCCACCCATACAGTCCATCACAGATGCACTCTTGAAACCATGCACCCAGTGAATCACCCACTCACACATCTATGCACAGAGTCACACACACCCCACCCACACAAACACTCAGGCACCCATACAGATACTCAGACAACCAATCAATAACCCATGTAGACACTCATGTAGCTATTCAGAAACCCATGCAGCCGCTTACACACCAACAGACAGACGGATACAGACATTGAGACAGTTTAGTCACTAACCCATGCATTCAGTAAGATACGTTTAATCACTCACTTATAGAGTCAGTCACGCACCTACTAAATCATCCATTCAGACAATTATACACCCACTCATTCTTCAATACGCCTTTCCCTATATATATTAAACATATTTAAACTTTACAGAAACACACAGTCACTGGATGATGTCACCAGTGATGTCATCAGTGATGTCATTTGAGATGTCATCAATGATGTCATCAGTGATGTCACTGACCATGTCATGAGTGATGTAATATGTGACGTCATCAGCAGTGCATTATGGGCGCGAGTTATAGTTAGCTGAACTAACTATAACGGGGAATTTCACGGGTTTTGTACTAGTGCAATGTCCAACTAATTATAACTTTCCCTAAAACCTATGGTTTTTTCAGTGAATTTCTAAGGTTTTTTAAATGCTAATTTCTAACTATAACGTGCCTGAAACCTATGGTTTTTTCAGTGAATTTCAAAGGTTTTCATCATATATGACATCTCATATAACATCATTGATGATCATTGATGACATCATCAAGCTTAATTTTTGCATATGTTGCTCTTTAAATGAGTATGGCATTAGAGACCTGAATGTAACTATAAAATAGCGCAGAAGAATAGGAGGCATCATTAATGCCATCCCAGGTACTACTCCCTTAGGTGTAGAAAGCAAGGGTATGTGCAACATTGACCCTATTCCATACAGTTCATGGGTAGCACAGTTCACATAAAATAAAAATCAACCTCAGATAAATGGGAAGCCCTCATTACATATGGAGTTCAACCTGTTTTGTAACAGGGGGTGGCAGTGGCCCCTCTCCCTGAGTCTTATTAGGCCCTGGAGACCCCATCCCCCAGAGCAATTTTTAAAGAGGAGAGGGCCATGTGGCCCCCCTCCTCGAGCCTAATTAGTCCCTGAGGACCCCATCCCCCAGGACCCTATGTAGTTTCAAGGGGAAGGGGGGCAAGTGGCCACCTTCCTTGAGGCTTATTAGGCCTTGGGGACTCCATCAACCAGGGCCCTTATTTTTAAATAAGAGGAGAGCCACGGGCCCCCTCCCTAAACCATTATAGGTCCGGGGAGCCCACCTACAGGGCCAAAACATACAAAAAAGGGGAGGGGGCTGCCTCACCCCCTTCACCAAGCTTTGTTAGGCTCTGGCGCTCCCATCCCCAGGGCTGTTTTTTTAATGAAAGAGGAGGGGGGCCTCATGGCCCCTCCTCCTGAAGCCTTGTTAGGCCCTGTTGACTCCATCTCCCACGGCCACTTCTTAAAATAAAGGGGAGAGCCCCCCTCCTCGAGCTTTTTCTGGCCAGAGGACCCCATCCCTGGGACCCGCATTATTAAAGGTGGATGCCCTGGTGCCCACCAATGGCACCCACCATATATTCGTAGAGGGCTGCGGGGGGAGCCCCAGGCCCCTGTGGCCCAAGCCGGCTCCCCGCATGTGGCGGGAGCAGGCATTGATCTCACCTGCAAGGAGCACCTACTTATGTTGTGCTCTCTGGGCAGGTGCTATATTTTTATCTGTTTCCCTGCCTACTAGACAGGCAGGCAGGGAAACAGATCAAAGGTCTGCTTGCAGCTGGCAGGAGAACTTTCAAAGCTCCCACCCACTGGAAGCAGATTTTGTGTTTGCTACTGCATGGTGGGAGATTCAAAAATGCTCCTGACCAACGGGAGCAAACACAGGTTTCCCCACCCACACCGGTGCAGGCAGGAAAACTGCTATGTCCCAGGGGTGGGTTCTCCAGGACATAGTTAGTGAGCTGGCCCCGGCTGATGGGGTCCCTGGGGCCAATAATGTCTCAAGGAGGATGTCAGTGCAGCTTCCCTCCTTTTTAGTTAGTGTCCCCGGTGGATGGGGCCCCCGGGGCCTTTGGAGGCTCGGGAAGGGGGCTCAATTTTGAGAAATTTTGGCCCATGGGTTGGCGCCCTGGGGCCTGTGGTGGCTCGGGGGGCATGCATCTCCCTCCCTGTTAGAAATGGGGGTCTCTAGTTGGCAGAGGTAGGTATCTGTGTCCAAATAGGGACCCTTCTTCCTAGTCAGGATAAGGGAGTTACACTCCTAAAATAACCCCTGCTCACCCCCTTGGTAGCTTGGCACGAGCAGTCAGGCTTATCTTAGAGGCAGTGTGCAAAGCATTTGCACATAACCAACAGGAATACAGTGTAAGCACTACAAAAGGACACCACACCAGTTTAGAAAAATAGCCAATATTTTTATATACTCAAGACAGGACCAAAAATGATAAAAATCCACAATACAGTATTTAGAAATCTTCAGTTATCAAAATAACCTTGTAAAACACTTCCTTGAAGTCAATAGCTCCCTCTGGGGCTATCACGGCGTCGTGAACAAACAAATCCAAAGAGTTCTGGCTGACCGCAGCGTCGCGGGCCAGCTACGGTGTCGGGAAGACCCGCAAAATAGTACCTTTAGAAATGCAGGGCGTCGGCGACCTCTTGTTGAGCTTCTGAAAGCACGGCATCTGCAGGCATCGATTCCGGAGGCCGGTGCAGGAGTCGTCAGGCCCTTGAAGTCACACGCGTTGCAGATCGATCTCCTCGTGGTTGAAGATAGGAGCGCTGGCGTCGGCAGGCGTTGGGTGCTGAGGTGCGAAGTGCAGCGGTGCGGCGTGCGATGCCCTCAGGTCGCGGTGCGAGCAGCGGCTCAGTGGCGGCATCAGATGGTGTCATCGGTGGGACCAGGGTCGCGGGGTGAAGTGATGCGGTGCTCGTCGCAGTGCTGGCAGGTCACAGTGCAAGCAGCGGCGTTGCCGTTGCTGAAGCGCTGTCGTCGGCTGATGAACTGGAGTCGATGGTGCCGGCGTCGGTAGGCCAAGGCTGCGGTGCGGGATGAGAGCGGTGCGTCGTGTAACTTTACGAGCGGTGCCCTCGAACCACGGTGCAAGCAGCAGCATCGATTTCGGCATGGATCAGTGTCGTCAGGGTTACCAAGGCGGCAGCATGAAGCGAGACGATGCAGAGTGCGGCACAGGAGAGAAGCCACCACATTTTTATATGGATTCTGGTGAAATTGCGGTGGTTGAATCATTCCCTTATCTAGGGGTACTATTCGACAATAAACAAGCATGGGCACAGTTGGTCAAAGGAAGGGCCATGGGTATGGAAAGGAGTTTAGGGGAATTAAAATCCTTCTCCAAAAAGCTGGGGGCAAATCCATTAATCCCGATCAAAAAAATCTATTATGCTAAGGCGAAGTCTGCAGCTACTTACAAGGCAGGGGTGTGGGGTATGGCACCTAGTGAGCCATTACAAACTATCGAAAACAGATTTTTTAAATCTGTGGTTTCCCTCCCACAATCATTCTCGAACTATGTAACCCATATGGAATTAGGCCTGTTGTCATCACTGATTTTATCAGATCGGCCCCCCTCCAGCTCTGGCTCTCCATTTGGTGCAGGGATACAGTGACCCTAACCCAAAACATAATCTTAAAGATGGAGAACCATGGCAGGATCAAGTGGCTGAAATATGTGAAACAGGAGCTGACCACTCTGGGCTTGGCGTAGCTTTTTGAAAACCCTACCTCTTGTAAGAAGATGTCCAAACAGAAGCTGGCCGATACTTTTATGTGCCGGGCTCAATATGTCCGCAGGGAAAGGAATTACTGTAAGCAGGCTGCCCGCACGTATCAATTAACACCACCGTTGTTAGAGGGAGGATATTTTTATCTAGAAGACATTTCCATCGCCCAGCACAAATTTATCCTTTTGAGGTTCCATCTGAGTTTAGTACCTTTAATGCTAGGGTTCCCAGAGAGGACCTTCAAACATTCGGAACTGTCCCTCTGCCCCTGTGATTCAAAATCCCCTCAAAATGATCTCCACATATTATTTTTTTGTGGTTTTTGCCAGAGGGAAATGAATCAATTTATCGTACCTATTTTTAAAACAGTATAATTTTAATCAATGTCGGGTCGCTTTATATTTTTTTAAATCCTTGCCTGATCCTCTAGTGTGTTTTTCATAAGCGTCATTTCTGTGGGCATGTAGGAACAAAAGAAGACACTTACAACTGTAAATAGGATATGGATCATTTTATTTTCTCTTTTTTAATAATAATGGTTCCTGTTAAGTATAATTTTATTGTAGAATAGAAAGGAGTGTAAATCTATACGCATTCAAGATCTAAAGGAATTTTTTCTTTTTTCCTCTTGTGAATGTTTATATAACACTACTATTTGTATCTCTGTGTATTTTTGCTATGTACTTTTATGATCTTTAATGTAAAGATTGAATAAAGTTTTAGAATCTAATTGAGTGCGGTGCCCACAGGTCGCGGTGCGAGCTGTGGCTCGGTGGCGGTGTCAGCTGGTGTCGTCTGTGAGACCAGGGCAGCGGAGCGAAGTGATGCGGTGCTCGTCGCAGTGCTTGCAGGTCACAGTGCAAGCAGCAGCGTTGTCGTTGCTGAAGCGCTGTCGTTTGCTGACGAACTGGAGTCGATGGCGCTGGCATCGGTAGGCCAAGGCTGCGGTGCGGGATGAGGGCGGTGCGTGGTGTAACTTTACGAGCGGTGCCCTCAAACCACGGTGCAAGCAGCAGCGTCAATTTCGGCGTGGAGCGTCATCGTCAGTGATACCCCCACGGCGTAGTGAAGCAAGGCGATGCAGAGTGCGGTGCCCCCAGGTCGCGGTGCGAGCAGTGGCTCGGTGGCGGCATCAGCAGGCGTCGTCGGTGAGACCAGGGTCACGGTACGGCATTGCAGCGTTGCCCTCTGCGGTGCCTTCAGGACACAGTGTCGGCAGTGGCATCATAGACGGCGCCGGGTTGCTTTTTCTTCTGTTGCAGCACAAAACACACAGTCCCCAGTGCTGAGGGCAGAAGAACTTGAAGTCTTTGCTGTTCCTGAGACTTCTTGAACAGGGGGCAAGCTCTACCTCAAGCCCTTGGAGAAACTCACAAAAATAGATTGCAGAAAGTTCAGTCCAGTCCTTCCACTGCCCAAAACAGAAGCAGCCACTGCAGGCCAACACAGCAAAGCACTCAGCAAAGTGGTAGTTCCTCCTCACAGCTTCTCCAGCTCTTCTTCTTGGCAGTTTTCTTGGTCCAAAAGAATTCTAAAGTTCAGGGGTTTGGGCTCCACTTTTTATAGCCCAAAATCCTTCGTCCTCTCAGGCAGAGTGTGTCTGGGCCCAGCCAGAACCAGTTCTGCCCTCTCTGGTGTGGCTTCCTGGCAGGAGGTGGAGACGGCATTGTCAGAGGCAGACCAGGCCCCTTCAGGTGAAAGGAAATGTCCTCCCCCTACTCTAAATGCAGCCCAGGTCTATTCATCCCTTTCCTGACCCACCTAGGCTATCTGGAGTCACTGCTGCTCCCCAGCCCCTGTCATCCAAAACCTACACAGTCAATCCACAAACCCAGCAGAGGCCTGCTGGATGGCTGAGCAAGAAAATACCTACTTTCTAAACGTGGTATTTTCAAACACAGAATGTAAGAATCACCTTCACTAAAAGATGCATCTTTAGATTCTGAGTTCAGGCATACTAAACTTTATTTTTCTACCTAGTTCCCAGGGCCAGTTATGTTTATAAGATGTTATAAACAAACTCCCCATTCTGTCCTATGTGAACAGGTAGCCGTGCAATAGTGAAAAACAAAATTGGCAGTAATTCACTATCAGGACATGCCACACACACCAGGGCATGTCCTACCTTCCACATACACTGCACCCTGCCCACAGGGGTACCTTGGGCCTACCTTAGGGGTGACTGACATGTAAGAAAAGGGAAGGTTAGGGCCTGGCAAGTGGGTGCACTTGCCAAGTCAACATGGCAGTACCAGACTGCACGCATGCCAGAGTCACATTCACAGGCTGTTTGTGTGGTTGGCACAATCCAGTGCTGCAGCCCACTAACAACATTTAAATTACCCGACCCTGGCACCCTCAGTGCACTTTACTAGGGACTGACAAGTAAATCAAATATGCCAATCATGGAAACACCAATCCATAATACAGTTTACAACAGGAGCACTTGCACTTTACCACTAACCAGCAGTGAGAAAAGTGCACAGAGACACTAAGCCAGCCAAAACAGAGTCAAAACCGGGAGGTCAGAAAGCAAAAACTCAGGGGAAACACGCCAAAAGATGCCAAGTCTAACACTCCCCATATTTAAAAATGTTGGCCCCAGGGGTGTAGTCCCCAGGGCCTATAAAGGCTAGGGGAGGGAAGCCCTCATATTAATAAAACAAAGCAGCCCCGGCCCCCATTTTGTTTTATGATCCCACAGTTGTCCTGTTTGATCGCTGTAATTTTTGCTGGGTTCCCTCGTCGTGGGGCCTAGGTGGTCAGGGTATCCCTACCCTGCCCCCATATATTCTTTTTTTATTTACCTGTCCAGGACAGGGGACTAAGTCCTTGAGTCCTGTAATGGCAACCAGCAGCATTTTTCTCATGTCGCTGGTAGCAAATCAGTGTGCTCACCCCTGCGGGAATCTGTCTCCCTGTAATGGCTGCCTGCAACATTTGTCTCATGTTGCTGGTAGCCAATCAGAGTGCTTGCTCCCGCTGGAGTCTGTCTCCTACGGGAGCATGATGGCCCAAGGGGATCAGAAAGCTCTTTTTTTATATTGGCTCTTCTGCAAGAGTCTTTTGAGCCTCTCGCGGAGCCAACCATCCAGATATACAATTATCCTTTACCTTTAATTTCTAAAAAACTACTGAACGGATTTTCACCAAATCACAAAAAGCACAATCTGTGGATCAAGATCTAGCTTCCTGCCAAATTTGGTGCAATTCCGTTAAACAGATTTTGCTGTAGACCGTCTTAAAGACGTTTATGGAAAAATTTATGTGGATTTTATGTTTTGGGACCCCCTTTTCCTTGGACCGAAATGTTCCACGCACAAACTAGTTCAAAAGTAGCACTTTTTTGGAAAGTTTTGTGGAAATTTGTCAAACAGGGCCAAAGTTATAAACAATATAAAAAACACTTTTCCTGTGGAAAAACTGACCTAACTATAACTACCCAGTGGCGGTTGCCACCGAGTAATATATATCAGTAAATCATGTGGGACTGGAGTTTAGAGTAAATCCTTACTGACCTGTACATACTTGCCTTCAAAAACGTAATAGGAATTTTGGTCATAAAATCCTAACAGGATAATATTTTGCCACTCAGTTTTTTGACATACAGCCAGGCTCTGACTCGGCATTCTCTTTATGTATATTCTTCCTTTTCCTCAGAATACTTTGTAAACTGTGTACAAGTCCTTGAAATTGATCCTGGCATCAAGAAAGGGCAACTGGAGTGTTTAAGTGTGGGTTTGATGCAGCCCCACTTACGTAGGTTGAGCCAAAGTCTGGCTGCCTGAGTCTGAAATCTTGAGAGAGTGGCCATGAAATATTACTTTAAACACAATGTAAAATCTACAGAAAAGCCATCATACACAATTATACAAAATAAAATACTAAGGCTGGTGGCTGTCTCTCTTGCCATACAGGACAGCACTTTCAAGTCCAGGGTTGTCAAATAACAATCAATTGCATTCTGGAAGTTGTGGCCCTTCCCTCCTATAAACTGAACAAACTTGTTTACAGAGGTTTATGGAAAACACCCCAGCTGAAAGACTGCCTTCTTGATGACAAAGAATCATCTGTTCGATTACAGCCCAGAATACCACAACAGATTGCTATAGGAAAACACATTGACATGACAGGATCATTTAGAAACTACGGATCTCAATAGCTGATAAAGTGAATAGACCAGTCCTGAGAAAGACCACAGCTGATTTCTCCAAAGTGGTCAAAAATGTCCACTAGAAGCATCTGTACTAGAGGTAAGGCAGAATTATCCTTAAATTATTAAAGAGATATACGCTATCAGACTTTTGGGATTCATCGTTATCAGCACCATCAATAATAGGGATATTATATCTAAGAAAGTTGAGTACATGCTGCTAACTAATAAACAGCTACTACCTTACATCTGGGCCTTTAAATTGCACACAGAATTAGCAACAACAACCAATAATTTATAGAGAGTAATTTGGGCAATAGAAGTCTACACTACCACCCCCACTGATCCATAAATCAAGTGCAGATTTATCCAATTCAACACCTCTAAAAGCCCAAAAATATTAAATCTACACCCTTACATTACCTGGCAATTGTTAACATTAAGTAATTGTCTTCTTGTGAATGCACTTTCCATGTAAAGTCCCTCCTATACACAAGAAGCTTATCAATGCTCATTTATGAATTAAAATGTCAAACTTGCAAAGCTTTTTCATTAACATATTCATTATGCTTGAGTAACTGGAATAGAAAAGAACTCTTGTCTGAGAAACTAACTGTTAGCTTTATGGGAGGTCAGACTTAGAATTTGTGTTGTGATATAGTCATACTTTTATTTCATGAAAGACAGCTTACTCAAATGGGTGTTGGGGCTCTGCCCTCCTTATCTTTCCCCTTTTTCCTACTATATAAATAGTGAATAATAATCCATTATTCACTATTAATGTAGTGAAAAAAACATGCTGCCCTCGCTAGAAGCATGGGTCACACAGTCTCAGGTAGGGAAATCTGTGTGATGATTAGCACATGCATATGAAGGTGCTTACTCCTGTTATCAGGCAAAGTGTTCAGGGCTAGAAAAGTCACAGCCTTGACCACAGGGGCCTGTTTCTCCTTATAGCTTCCCCCTCAGATGACGCACAGGAGTGTCTTGGGTTAAGCTAGTCCGAGCACTTTAGGCTTCAGTCAAGCAGTGCCAGTGGCTACATATTAATAAGATTGCAACCCACCATTTCCCAATGAATCCCAGAGTGGGGTCAGGTCAATGAGCTTCACTGACTCCATCAAATGATGAGCTCAGAAAGTGTGTGGTGGATAGGCAAGAGGCTGCTGTGCAGCAGTAAGGTGAGAGCTGGAACCTGTGTCGCGCATCAGCATGAATCCAACATTTCAGGACTCTGAAGCAGAGTATTGCCACCTTCCAGATGTGAGAGCGTGAGGTTTTGGACAGCAGTTCTGAAAACCATTTCTGAGAGAAATGGTTTCACTTTCTTAAGTAGAGAGAGCTGGTACCAGACTGTTTAAGTTTCATGGTAATGTGTTCCCTGATTGTGAGGTCAGTGTCCTGGGTGCCATTGAGTGACTTGGCATGAACCCCTTCAAGTTCATGTAATTGAGCCAGGTTTGTACTAGTTATGAGACACTGAGTGACACAGTGTGGGGGCTTGGTAGTTGGACAGGCTGTGAGCATGAGTGAGATAATGAGTAAGATACAATGTGAGACAATGTATGAGACAGTGAGAATGTGTGTCTTTTATGCTGCACCTCTGCCACTGATCTAGCCATACTGTAGGTAATACTTTGCCTAAGGAGCCATGCATGCCAACATGCTGGTACTGGCATACGGGAGGTAATTCTTGCCATAAGCGGAGCACCCTTGGCAAAATGCAGGCTGTGGCATACTGGAGGTATTTCTTGGTATACATAGCACCCATACAGAATTCTGGCACGGGCATGTTGTAGGCAATTATTGGCACATGGGGGCCCTCATGACTAAATGCTGACCCTGGCACACTGGTGTTTGCTTTTGTACATCTGAGGCCATCCGTAGCCCATTTTAAAAAAATGGGTCCATCTCTGAGAGTGTAATGCTTTTATGGCACACGATGAACATCCTTGAATATTACATGAATTCCCTTTTCGGAGAGTATGGCTTTCTAGCACATTTTTGTGAAAATTGTGTTTTATAATGCACTAAATGACCCAACTTTTTAAAAAGTTTTTTCAGGGAGATCCCAACATATGCTCCTAGAAGAGGACTCCTCACTATGCTCGCTCATTTTCTGCATCACCACAGGTGATGTAGCCCATTTTCCTATGGTTATGTTAATTGAGTCATCTGCAGACATTTAGGGCCACGTGTATCAAAATTTGTAATAGCGATTACCTCATTGCGATTTTCAGGGAATCGCAATTCGGTAATCGCTATTAGAAATGTATGAAACTCCAAGAGTTTCATTTAGCGATTCATACGGGGTTGCTAATCGACCTACTTCATTAATATTAATGAGGTAGGTCGCAATTTGCGACCCCCTAGGAATTGCCAAAATCACAGGAATGGTGGCCTGCTCGGGTCAGGAGACCACCATGTCCGTGATTGCTTTTAAATAAAGCAATCTTTTTTTTAAATGCAGCCCGGTTTCCTTAAAGGAAAACAGGTTGTGTTTAAAATAAAATAAAATGAAAAATTTTCTTTTCATTTCTTAAGAGCAGGCAGTGGTCCCTGGGACCACTGTCGCCTCTTAAAAAAAATGTTGCCACCATTCCCAAAGGGGAAGGGGTCCCTTGGGGATCCCTTCCCATTTGCGAATGGGTTAGCACCAACTTGAAGTTGGTGGTAAATTAAGAATGTTTTGTGACTGCATTCACGGTCACAAAACATTCATACATACCGCAGTGATTCGGTATTTGGAAGGGACGCCCTAAACAAGCCCCTTCCAAATTGCAAATAGCTAACCCATTTTGAGATTCGGTTACCGAATTGCAAAATAGGGTTTGATACATGTAAAAAGCCTTTTTTGCGTTCACAAATGGGCCGATTATGCGAACACAAAAATGGTTGATACATGTGGCTCTTAGTATATTTTTCGAATTTGAAAAGATATAGCAAATTGATAATGCGTAACCAGGTGTGAGGTTTGATAAACCCTGTCTGACTGGCTCACAAATTTTTCCTAACTTGTCATGCCTGGTGTGATTTTGAATGATAGCCAATTCCAACCCACAGAGGAACACAAACTCCTGCCAGCAGGACAGAGGATCTGATGCCTCCTTCTGAAGCCAGACCCGGGCAATCACCAATATGGCAGTAGTCATAGCAAAGAATAAGACCCCCGCTACATCAGATGGAACATTAGGCCCATGCCGTAACAAAACCATTTTAGGATCAAATCTAATATCTGTCTTTAGGAGTTGGTTAATCCGTTCCAGTACTCTATGCCAGTACGGAACAATGAGATCACATATGACAAAGACATGAGCGGTATCAGCCCCTGGCTCACCACAACGGAAACAATTTGACGTGTCCCTTAAACCTCATATATGCAACTTATAAGGTGCATGATATATATTGTACAAAGTTTCAAAAGAGTACATTTAAAGCCTGGAAACATTCAGTATATTTTGAGTGAGCATATTATTGCGAATTATATCAGCGACGGAAACATTAGAGTGGAGTTTACAGGCACCAGCTAATAGACAGAGCATCAAACCTATTGATCGTGTTATTCTGGCACATAAATACTGAATAGAAAATACAAAAATGAAATAACAAAAGGGACCCATTCAAGGAAGACGATATGCCAAGAGGACCCCATTTCTAAAAAGCTGACCCAACGTCGTAACTTAAGAACCATGCCAAAACCTCACCAAACCATCCTGAAGACAGGATGGTAAATTCAGATTGTTCCCAAATGAGGTGAATGAATGGAACACTGGTATATCGCAGATTGACCGAATATTCTGCAAAACTAAATGATCCACCCAGGGAGTCTTCAAACTAGTATGTTTGAAATAAGCTGTATCAATCAGACACCTACTGGGTATAACAATCTGGGAGAAATCGGATACTCTAGAAATCAGCCAGCCAAATCCCAAAGCCCAGCCCTCATTATGATGTTAAAATCACAATGTTATCTGCATAGGCCAAAATTTTGACCTCCCAATTATGCAGCCTCAAGGATAGAATAGAGTCAGAGAATCTAAGTGCCCGAACATATGGGTCCAAAATACAGGGCAAATAAGAGCGGGGATAAGGGATACCCCTGACTTGTGCCATGATCAGTTTGAATAACATAAGACAATGATACCCTGTGAATGTTCTTGGAAGTTAGGGAGGAGTATAATAACTGAGTTTGTGTAAAGAATCCTGAACTAAACCCCATCAGATACATAAATGCCCACAAATATCGCCAGGAATCCCTGTCAAATGATTTTTCAGCATCCAACAAGGGTCATCCCGGTGGGTTTTTCCATCTCCCCTGCCACGTTGAGCACAGATATAGCCAAGTTAATGTGAAAAGTAGCATCTTGTGAAGGTACAAATCCATGCTGCATGGGGTCAATTAATGACTCTATAACTGTGGTCAAACTATTGGACAATATCCGTTTGTAGATTTTGGAGTCATTTAGTGATATGCGGCAATATGAACTGCAGTTTAAGGGATCCTTATTCTTTTTAATCAACACAGCTATATGTCTCCCCCTATGAGGTTGGTGTAGACTCCAAAAAAATGGGGAATTTACAAGATCAAGAAAGAGCGGAGTAATGATGTTATGAAATTGTTTATAAATTCGGATGGGATAGAATCAGGTCTGTCCGCTTTGCCCCTTGCTAATTGTACAATGGCCTTTTCAATCTCCTCCTGATTGATTGGAGTATCCAGACCAACCCTCTGTGCAGCTGTAAGTTGATTAAGCTTTACAGCCTGCAAATAAAGATCAACTGTGCCCTGAGTTGCTAGGCAATCATCATTATGAAGATTAGAGTAAAATTGATGAAAGACTGTAAGAACAGCAAAGCTGCCAGTTGCAAATTTACCCGTGGCATCTCTAATGGCCATAATTACATTTTTATTGCTCTAATCTTTTAATTGAAATGTTAATAGCTTGCCCAACTCCTCGCTGTTCTCAAAGCATGAGAGATATTTTGCCCGTTAATTTAGGCAGGCTCTAGCCCAAATAATGTTCTTCAATTGCATCCATATCATAGTCAGTTGTCTGAATATACCAGATGTGTTATTAGAATAGTTACGAGACTTGAGTAAGAGCGCATGTTCCAATTGAAGCTGAAGAAGCTTTTTTCATATCTTCATCACAATAGCCCATTCCACCCTGCCCTTGCGGATGATGTAACTGGTAGTCTGACCCAGAACAAATGCTTTCGTAGCATCCCAGACCATGATAGGATTAACAGACCCTTTATTAATGAGATAAGCTCCCTTAGGCCGGAGTCCATAAAGCTGATATACTTTGCATCCAATAGGAGCTTGCGATTGAAGGTCCATCTGCTTGGGGGTGTAGTATTAGCCAGTTCACTTAGCTTGAGAAACAGTGACAATAAGTTATGATGAGAGATGATCTAGGGTTTAATTTGATCGCTGCCCAGGTAATGGTATTACTTACAAAAAATAAATCGATACAAGAAGATGAGTCATGTGGAACAGAATGGAAGGAAAAACCCGGTTCTCTGGCCTGGCAGACCCTCCAGACATCACAAAGGGCATGTGTGATAAGAATTTGTTTCAGGGCTGCTCTTGACCTCCTCTTACGCCACTGCATTGATGACACAAAGTAGTTGAATCTATACCTAGATGGAGGGTCAAATTAAAATCCCCACACAGAAGGTGGGATTCACCCACATACTAAGCTCCCCCTAAAGGATATCATACATTGCTGGATCGTCCATATCTGCGGCATAGATGACAGATACAGTTAGCTGTATCCTCACATTCCCAATACGGGCAATCAGCCATCTCCGAGAACTATCCAATTTGACCATGTGAGTGACCCATTCCTTCCCCTTCAATCCCAGGTGCGACGAGCGTGTGATAACCTAAGCTACTCAATATGGATAGTTCCCTGATGGTAAGGTGAGACTCCTGGATACATAGAAGATGGGGATTCGTTATATGCAATTCCTCCCTAATGTACTTAATCTTAGCAGTAGAACACACACCATTGATGATGTTCCAGCAAAGTACGTGCACATCCTGGTTACAACCATTAAGCTTACTATCTATTGATGGACAAAAAAATCATATTGCCTACACACACCATGATAATTATCTTATATGACCCAATAAATGTGTTTTTTCCTTTTTTATTTGCTCCAAAAAACCCTTCCAATACCCCAAACCGCCCCTTCCTTCTGAAATATCCTCACCCTCCTTACCCCCCAAAAAGCACCCAATCCCATCCCTGTCCACAAGAACAATACCCGCCTCGGGTGCCCGGCATACACCTTCTTGCCAGCCTCGCTGGTATGGCCCCCTCCTTCCTCAACCAGATCACTGGGCATAATAGAGCCAGCGTGCCTCTCATGGAAGTTGCAAACACCGGCACCAGTCCTGCCGGGCGCAGTACAGATATCGCCTCCCTATGCACAATACCGCCGCCTCCTCCACCATGACCTCTGAACCCCAGGACACCCAGGGAAAGCAAACAGGTATGATGCCAGGCACAGCTGCTGCTTGCCAGGAAGCACGTAAGGCAGCTTCAAGGTAAATAGTGCCAGAAAGCAGGTTGAGCCACGCAAAGTATTCCTGGCTTTATGACCAGCAGACTTCAACCTCGGGGGGGAAACTGGAGCCATGTCAGTTGCATCAAACACGCGCCACCATTTTGACCACTCTCCACTCAGACATTTAGGGGCTTATTCCGATGTCGCGGGCCACCACCGACAGGCCGTCGGGGGTGGGCCCACCAACATCTACATGAGCGGTCCGACTGCTGGATTCTGATCCGGCGGTCGGAGGCATTGGGCTGGGGGACCAACCGCTGCTTTTCAGCGGACAGACAGTAATACCTACAATAGGGGCGGCGCCTGCTCAGGCACCGACGTAGGGATTACAATGCCCGTTTTCCTCAGCCATTTGATGGTGGTCCAACCGCCATGAAATGGCAGATAAAAATGGACTTTGGGGGCCCCTAGCATGGCCCCCAAACACCCTGGGCCTCCGCTATGGGGCCTGGGGGGCACATGTGGTGCCCTTCCACACATCCATGCGCAGTATATGCCTTTTTCAATTGCAGCTTGTTCTGTGGCCCTTTTTCAGGCTGTGGCACAAGCTGCAATTGGAAAAGGCATATTTCCAACCGCCATGCTGGCAGTCGCATTGGATTACCAGGAGTGGAACCGCTGACTACTAGTCGGGCGGTTTCACTTCCACTGCGATCTCGGTCAGATGCTTGTCCGGCCGACATCAGAATGAGCCCCTTAGTGTTAAGTTTTATCATTCTAAAGGCTGTATGAGTGGGATTAGCAACT
Source organism: Calotriton arnoldi (assembly GCA_963921515.1). Classification (NCBI taxonomy): domain Eukaryota; kingdom Metazoa; phylum Chordata; class Amphibia; order Caudata; family Salamandridae; genus Calotriton; species Calotriton arnoldi. The sequence goes on from CAWUFW010000852.1 coordinate 2,450,765, forward strand.
AATACCACAGCAATTCACAGAACTGTCAGAAATCCCAGGACAGTGCTCTCAATGTCACAGTTTAATGCTTATGTGACTTATCCACCCCAGGATGAGGGACAAAGAGGACTAAAAATCCCAGATTCTAAGGAAACACTTGAACTAGATGAGCTACTCACACATGAGATAGTTGGAACCTTGAGAGCTCCAGAAGGATTGAGGTCACCACTACTCCTGCTGGTATTTCTGACTGCTTTCCTTTATTCTCAAAACGCCCAAGGAAAACCCTGGAAATCTTTGGCATGTTAGACTTAAACAGTCCTCCGACTAACAGTTAGTTGACAGGCAGTTGTATAGTGTAGGGTTAGTGATGCTGTTTGTCTTGACAAATTAAAAAAAGATATATTTTTACTCTCCACAGAGATTTAAATACACTTTGTAAAGGCTGGAATTACGCGTAAGAAATCACATTTAAAGGTTGATGAGAAAGCCGCTGTCAGCCTTAACATGTGTACTCTGCTACGCAAAGCTCTCTCAAAAATTAGGAAAAACTCTAAACTACTTGGCAATTCTATGCTCCTCACAATAATCATTTCTCTAATAACTGATCTGCAGTGTACAAACTGAAGGGTGTTTGTGGAGCTCAGAGCATTCTCTTAAATTGAATGTATGTTCAGTGCTTTGTGTCTTGGAATTGAATGTGCTGTGATTGTGCCAAGGTTGCTGGCAGAATAAACCCAGCAGCAAACGGCACCTCTCTGCCTTGCATTAATCCGCCTTGCTAGTTCACCAAACAGCCTTTAATTCATTCCGAATGAATTGCTTGGAAGGACTATCCAGAAAGAAAAATGTTCCATCTTCAAAAAACAAGAACTTCACGAAATGAATATTCAGCGAAAAAGCATTGCTTCCTTGTCAGCTCTAATTGCTGGTTTTACCTTATTAGTAGAAGCTTTTCTGTAGCCGAGCCTGACATACATTTGTTTGCACACTGTTATTAGTCAGGACTTGGTGAAGTCGTGTAATTAGCACCTCCACATTAGCTCATGCAGTGAAAGCAACGACAAAAACAGATGACTCACTTTGCTTCAGCTTTTCTCTTGTTTTCTGATATAGAAACACTTAACTGCAAGTGTAAGCTCATCAGAGAGCCATATGGAGACAACACAAACCACAGAAGCGTCCGCAGAAAGTCGTGCAAAATAGTTCATTAGGATGTGAGCTCAGGATTACAAAGAAAAGAAAACCCTCTGGCTTGCCATAAAAGCTGCCCATACAAAATAAATGTTTAAAAAACACACCCACTAACAGCGATATTCGTAAACCAAGCATTGTTCTGTAGCTGTAGCATTGGAAACCCCCACACATGGCACGTGAAGAAATATTTCGAAATTTCTACTGCCGGCAATGAGGTTACTACCCCTGACTTGGAAACCTCTGATAAATTTAAGGATGCAGTAGGTGAGAGATGATATGACAGGGCACAGGGCAGTGGAGGGGGTGGGGGAAGTTCTGTAGTTTGGAAGATGTACCAGAATGAGGAGTTAAATAATTCTGGCCATCTGTTTAACTTTAACTAATTCTGGAAAGACAGGATCTGGTAGGTGAATAAGAATTTGTGTAAAATCCTAAGGCCACTTTTAAGATATGGAGGTTATGGAGGGCTCTCTTTCGTCAATGAGTCAAGTGAGGGCTTGGAACGGTGGCCCGAAGGTTATTGTTTCATTGAGATGGAAAATGATGAGAGCTTGAATACAGGTTCTAAAGTTTCATGCTTTGAGAACGACCTTCGTTTCCTGGCGCAGGGAGAGATGATCCCAGGATATTTTCGTCATGTCTGCGTACAATAGTATCCCTATCTATCATTTATTGTAATAATCATTCTTCAACAATAATGCGAACTAAAATCCTTCCGTACTTAAATGAACAGTCCTGACAAAACTCTTTATTTTATTGATGTAATTAAACCTATATCTCAAGGTTGCTTCTGGCTGTCAATTTGCAGCTGCCTGCAAATGTTGTTTAGAAATCTCTTTTATTATGCAGCACAGTCGAAGTGTCGGAGGTTTAGCAGCTTTTTGCTAGAATTCCTGCATTAGCCTAGTTTACGTTCTCTGACCTTTCAGGTCGCAGGCTGACCTAAGGTAACAAGGCGTCCAGTCATTAATTCTTTACTGGAGTGCTGGGATGTGCATTGATGGCCCACATAATTTGCATGACCTCTTCAAACACCTGCAGGGGAAAAATGTTCAAGAAACATTGCATACATTTGTATAAAAAGAACATATGCACAAAGTGTCGTTTTTGTTAAAAAAAACACACGTTCATAGGCATTGTTTTCCATAATTGTGTTGATTAGCAAAAATATCTCGAGGGAAAACATTGTTTAGAAACAGAAAAGCGATCTGCAGATAGGCCATAAGAAAACGTTTTAGAATTTCATTTTAACACAAGGCAATTTTCAAAATAGCACATAGACTAATTGATGTATAATATATATATATATCCATATGTATGCACTACATATATATCATACTTACCCAAAAGATCTCACCTCTCACTGTAACAAACTGCCCAGAGCTGCAGAGGCTTCCAAGCTGATCTTGCTAGGACAAGCTTCAACAGCTGTTCAGAACCAACTTAAAGGTCACTTTGTTTTTCCTGACTTCCATGTTAGTTTGCTCATCAGGTTGTTTATTCCTTCTTACACTGTGGGTTACAAGAACTGGTGCATCGCTATGCTGCCGCAGCGATGTGCCCAAAAAATTACCACCACGGAAAGACAGAATCCTATGCCATGTCTGCATCGTATATACGGCGCACCATGGCATTTGGAGGAAGTCGACGTAGTAAAAACTGGCGCTGTTGTATGTTCCGTGTTGTTAGGAAATTTGACGCTAATGCTGCAAAAGTGGCTTTCGGCCAATTAGCACCTAGAATTATAGATGCTAGCCATCCTAGCATCACTTTTGTGGGCCTAGTGTTAAAAAGGTTTTTAAAACGCCGCTACATGAAAAAGAAAAGGCACACTTACCTGAAAGCAGCAATGGAGGAGGCAGCAGTGAGCAGAGCCCAGGAAAGCAACCCCTGCAACCCCAGTACCAGTCAGGATGACCAACCAGAGTCCCAGGGGAAGAGGAAGAGGATGTGCAAGTTTAGTGAGGAGGGGAATGAGATCCTGATCATGGAGGTGATGGAGCACCAACAACAGCTCTTCGTCAACTCCAAAATGTAATTGTCAGACTATTGTGGACAAGGTGAACAGCCGAAGTTAAGAGGACAGTGAGTGACTGCAAGAAGCGCTGGCATGATTGAAAGTGGAGGACAAAGGAGAAACTGGCTAGAAAGCTCAAGGCAGCCATGCAGACCGGAGGTGGTTGTCCAGTGCCCCAGGAGCAACTGGATCCCGTGGAGGAGCGGGTATCAGCTGTCATCGCCGAGGAGTCGGTGGCAGGAGTTGTGGGACAGTACAGTGCTGGCTAGGACCAACCAAAACAGGAACAGGGTAAGTTGCAGCAAGGGGCAATATGGGTAACTTGGTCATGCTGTGCAGTGCATGCAGCTCTGTCCCAGCGCTCTGCGGCACTGTCTGCAGGCCAAAGGGTAGTATGCTGGCTCATCTATGGTTAAACATAACAGAAATGGAAATCTCATGGGCTTATTTGCAATATTTTGGCATAGGGCAGCGCTGCAATCCTCCTAGCTGTGCTGCTCTACGTCAAAAGAAAAGGGCAGGAATGCACAGTATCTACAAGATACAGTGCATTCCTGTCCTTTCTGTCTGTGTCGGCGCACAAACAGCAGCTGACCGCCAATGCAGGCACCCTTGAACCATGATGCAAGGGTACCTGCATTGGCACTAGCCAGCAGGGCCGGACTGGCTACCGGGCGTTTTGGCATGCTGCCGAGCTGGGGGCTGATGTCACTGCGGTGGGGACTAATTTCGTTGATGGAGACCTGCGTGTGCTTCGAAATAAACAAAGCAAAACGAATTTCATTCAGCACACGCAGGTCCCCATCAACGAAATCAGCCCCCAGCTCGGCAGCATGCCAAAACGCCCGGTAGCCAGTCCAGCCCTGCTAGCCAGTCTATTGTGCACCAGCACAGAGTACAGCACAGGGATGGGTCATACTATTGTAAATACAGCGAATCCCTGCACTTTCGTAATGACCCAGCTCAGCGCAGCTGGTGGCACTGCACCACATGTTTTGGAAATAGGCCCCTCTGTCTCACCTGGGCCCATTCACACTAATGTAGCCTGCAAATCCATGGCATGGAATAGGTTTGTCAGAGGAGAAACAACACACCTGAGGGGTGGGGGATTTGTGGGCCATGGGAAGTATTTACCCATAGTTACATTCCAAGAGCCCTGTCCATAGTAGCCTAGATTAAACTACATTGCACACTGCTGTCCTGGCATGCAGGTCAGAGCACACAGGATTCAGCTGTCATGGTAGGGACCACCTGCAATTAAAGTGCACCAGAGGACCATGGGGCATATTTACAATGAAATGGCACAGCGCATCACCACAAACAATTCTGCTTCACCGAGCTGCATCATTTAAAAATTGCAGGGTTGCGAAGTATTAACAGGAATACGGGTCACCCCTGTGCTCACCCGTGTGCCTGTGCAAAAAGAACAGCCATTCGCCAACGTGGGCCACCCTGGGCCATGGTGCAAGGTTGCCTGCGTTGCAGGGATGATTGTTTATGTGCAGGAAGGTACACCTTCCTGCACTTAAACAGTCATTAATTTCATTTTGTTCCTTCTATGTGTGCTGCAGAATGCAGCACACATTGAAAGACCAAAAAACGAGTAGAATTAACATTATTTCTCCTTGTTGGCCCACTCTTACACCTCCTTTTGGAAGGCATTAGTTTTTGGTGCAATCTCAGATTTATGATAACTTTTCAATCTGGGGCAGTGTCAAAAAGCCATGGATGTTGTGTGGGAACACCTACAGCAACACCCATTGCATGCCCCTTTAAAATAGAAAACTGTGTCAAAGGGTATGATATTTACAAGGTGGCATTAAGCCATAAGAGGCTAAGTGCCGCCTTGTAAATATGGAGCAGGGCATTGGTCGAACAGAGTGTCGTAAGAAGTGACGCTCTGGTGACGCCATGCCCTAGTAAATATGCCCCCATATGTGTCAAAATAAATGATGGTGTGTGGGCCTGGTGGGCTCCTGCTAGTGCAGGGCATAGTAGGTGCTTGCTGTGCACGTTGAACTGCCACTCTGTCTGAATGGAGAGACACTGGCAAGGAGGTGAGAAGGGACATGTGTCCTGCAAGGTACCCTCACCAATACAAATGCACTGCTGTGTCTGACTGGGTCACACTTGTTTAGCTGCTGGTTAGGGATGACAGTCAACAGCCCCATTGTGGTACTACATTCTACATGCCATGTGGACCTGGGTGAAGATGTAATATGTGCCAGGAGGGAATCTGATCCAAAAAGGTCTCACTGTGCCACATGTATAAGTTGGAGGATGTCATGCAGAGAACTGTCAAGGGATAGGGAGAACTACTTAGCCATCACAAAGGACACGAGTCTGGGAAGGTCAGAGACTGATGTGGATGGGCCCAGTAGTTTTAGAAAACTGGGTAGGTACATGTCACCATTTCCAGCACTACTACCATGTAGGGTGCTGTCTGACCCATATAACTCAATAACAGCCTGGTATGTCAGTCCATTGGATATGGTCATGCATAATGTAGGTGTCGTAGGCACATGAGAGTCAATGTCTGATCTATCACTGTGTGGCAGTAAGTCAGCTGCCAGGACCAAATTGTAAACAGCCAAAGGCGGCAGGTATACATACAAGTGCATGTGTCTGATTAAAATGATGTGTGACTACCTGCAGATCACCAACTGTGGTCATGATGAAATGGGTTGAACGTCAGTGATCGTAATCTGACTAGTATGACAGGGCCCATCCACTTGGAGTAGGCACACAGTGGTAGTAAGAACAATGCTGAGGTCGAGTCATCTGAAAGGGGAATACAGTGCAATTTGCAATCCATACACTTGCGTAGCAGGTATCCTAGACCTCAATGAGGAACAGAAAGTGATATGCACTGAACCTTGATTGTCAACTGGATTCCTCATATCAACATCTAACCAATAGGCACCACCTGCCGCCCCACCCAGAGCCCTGGACACTGAGGACCCACAGATTACTTTACAATGTACTGTGGTAGGAGTCCAGTGTGAGATGGTATAGCAGGTGTGGGCAGGGATGGAGATCATGGCGGCCATCCTAGAGGGAGCCCATGGGTGCCTCAGTCAAAATAGGGACAACACGGCGGCCATATGAGGCACCTACTCTCCGTGGCCTCCTTCAGTCCCTGGCTGACATTGCTGGCGTCATGACGCAGAGGCATGAACAAATCCCCTGCCAAAGTGGCACCAGCAAGGTGACTAACCAGCTGGGGGCAATAAGAACCATCTTGGAGTACATGGAACAGAAGCAGGACTACCACTTTGCTGTTATGGCTGGCCACCACAAACGTTGCCGGTGTTATCCAAAACCAGCAGGTCCTCCTCGCTGCTGTGCTGCCTCATGTGTTGATACAGATGAATGCTGCCACAGGCACGGGATCCACATCTTTAGCCCCTGATGTTGTGTCCCTCCCTTGGCTGCCACAACTACTGCACCCCCTTCACAGGAGACATTGCATACATAAAAGGAGGAAGATGTGGACTGCACCTTTTTTTCACGAAAAAGTGCCCAGTAGCATACATCAGTGCTACATACCCAGTTTCTCCTTTGCCCTGTACTTATGAACATGCCAATGATAATCAGCTACCACTGTCCTGATTTTGCTTTTACCCTGTGCAACTCAACCATTTGTGGACTGTCAATGTGGTCTATCCTCCCTAATGACATTGTTGTCATCCTCCTCATTGAAGCACTCCTCTCCTTCACATGTCCCATGACATGTTACCCCCGTGGACTCCGTCTGGACATCCACTGGCTAAAAACATCTTTTGGGGTTGTTGTCCTATGAACTGTCCCTGTGAGCAACATAAGTATTAGCACATGTAAATAAATGCACTTAGTACTACCTGTGTGTTGTCTGACTCTTGGAGTCTGGACCAAGTTGACCATTGTGCATTCTGTGAGGCAAAGACACCAATTACTTGCCAAAGAGATATGTGTTGTTTGGAGTCAGGGACAATGCTAGACAGTGAGAGTGAAACATATTTGTTTAACCCTATGTGCGTGTTGACTAGCAAGTGGTTACACCAGGTTGCAAGCATGAAGTGCAACAGGTGTCATGCAGTCAACATTAATGGTGAATGAAGTCACACCACAAGTGCCAGGTCTACCCATGGATACTAACAAACAAACAACATTGGGCTGACAAGTAAACGCTGCAAGTGTGAGTGTGTACGGGACAACCATCAGTGTGTGATTCTAAAAACCTTTAACTTGTGCGAATGTTTTGACCACAACATCCCTCCAAAGCATCTTGCATGACGCACCGACACAGAGAAATCATATGTGAATAAATGTGTTGCACTGTGTACCATTTCCATCATGATTGCCACATGCACTGCTCAACAATGTCTGCAGATAGATCATGTAAAGCCATGGTCAACCTGACAGATCCCTGTCCATAGGCAAAACACCTACTCAAACATGTTGCCAACAATGCTAGCAAAGACAAATGCATGTACATAACATTACCTGAGCACACATGCTCCCACACAGTAAATCATGAGGTAGACCTGTATGTAGCAAACAATGACATTTGATGTCAACAGAAAAAGTTAAATCTTGCAGCTTACAGTGAGTACACGCGTGCCTATTATCTATCATCTTAGATCTACTAAGGCCAAAGTACAAAGGCATGGCAAATGTTGCGCAATGCAATTTCACCACCTTGTCACATCTAGGTATGACCATGTCAGTAAGTACATAGAATGCTTAGAAACAATGCTGTTTTGTACCTATGGTATGGTACACGTCATCTTTACTGAACATTAGTGTGCCTTCTACATTCTGCAATGGCCTTTATGCCATTGGCATTCGCCACAGTAAGATGTGCAATGTCTGTAAAGTACACCTATTGTCTCACAATGTAGTGTAACTGATATGACAAGGACCCATATCAGGACACATTGCTAACTATAATGAACACGTGGCAGATATTATATGTTACAATGGACGCTGGATAAGTGACTCACATCACACAGAGACATATGAAACCTCTCCTATCTGAACTGTTGTAAGTCCATGGTATACCATTCCACCGGCCATTACATGCTCCCAATGTGATAGCATCTGCAAATGACATGAATTTCAATTTTTTCACATCCACGGCCATGTTCAGATGTGTATCCACTACCACATATTTCACAAGGTTTGCCAGTGTGATCATGGCTTACCTGTCAAGCCTCTATCGTGTGGTCCATCCCACATTGGCAATGTATTCTCCTTGGTATTAGTCAGAGGCTGATGCATATGCTACAATTAACATCCACTTTCCTGACCTACTATTCATAATACAAAAGTTTCTTTCTGATAGGGATGCACATTTAATCTGGCAATTCTCGCAGCATCTGACATCACACTCAATCCTTGCACTACACAATTAGCATTGACGAAGGCACTCACTGGTAATGTTGGGGTCCTTGAAAGCCTCCACCTCACCAACTGTGTATGATGTAGGTCCACCTACAAGACATAACATGTCAAACAAACCTATTAATTTAGAACACATATATTGTATGCAACAGAAGCACAGCCATATTGATGAATGATACATATCGGTAAGGCAGGCTGATGTGTGCATACATATGATGAGCCAACACATGCACCTGTTGTCCAATTTGTGGAACCAGTTCTTTGACCTCATAACTACTATATTTCACTATGGTAGCTGACGTTGATGAGTCTCTGCACCTACATAGCTCACATACCATACTCAGCAAGCTATTGTAATACCCATGCTCTCTTAATTTTTACACTAGGAAATGAGTACACTACATACATCACACATTATGCACACTTGTTCATTAAGATAAGTGGGTTCTGTACCTGTCAGTGCTACAGAGTACCAGATATTGTTCAGAAAGATCCCATGCATCCCAAAGTATTTTATTGGACAACTGAACAACAACATGTATGGGATATGTTGAAATGTGTCAGATTCAAGCTGGCATACCCTTGAATACAGTACCATGTGAGTGTGCTCTTCTCTGGCATAATTTGGGCCTCTTTTACAAGAGGCATGCACAACAGGAGTCTCATATGTAAGCACAACTGCAGTGGCTCTGGCCTCAAAATCACCTCTATGATGCTATGCAAATCCAGCATGCGGGGTTTGCTATGCATTCAGAGATATGGAGTCAGGCAAGCAAGTGCAAAGCACAGCATAGCCATAGTGGACATCAATGAGCCATACCTTTTGCATTGGAATTGCTGTTCAAGACACCAGTGATATGTGTTTTGCCACATTCACAGGTTAGCTAAGCTGTGTAAGCCATGGCAAGCCTCATTAATGAATGATTACCCTGGGGAGGTATGCCAGGGAGGATCATTGACTCATCACTATGTGTCATTCAGTACTGTATGCGTGCTCCAATCCAATGCACTCATACAAAGGTGTTATGCTCTGCTTTTGCATTTCTTTGTGCTAAGAGTTGTTCCTTCCAGTACAATACCAATCATGTCAATGATGCACATACATGTGCACCTTAGGTAAAGGCTGTGTGTGTATGCTAAGAACACCAACGGGCTAATTTGAAAGCTCCTTGCGCCGCTGAGACCTCACTTTTTAACATATGCAAAGTGACGCACTGGTGCCGCTAGGGGCTTCTAAATAATCACCGGTGTTGCTAAAGTGGTCCGCTATAACTTCAGCGGACTGCCCCATCATCAATGACTTCTGCCCAAATCTTCATTTTCTTAGCCTTGCTGGTCAGCACAGGGAAATCCTAGTTGAGCTGCACAGCAGCATTTCTTGTGATTTGTGCTACCACAGAGTTTTGCACTCTCACAGAGTTTTGCAGACAACTTAATGTGTAACGTATGTTCTGTAGTATCCCGACACAACTGTACCTGACAAATGCGTGTAATGAAAGAAGCACCTATGGAGCTGATCTGCACTACCTAGTTTGTCATCATATGAGTTGTCTGGATGGGTTATGGGCATGTGCATCTGCTCTATGCTTCCCTGAGACTCAATTGTATCACCTAAAGGGACACTAAAACTTGTGTGTCCCTCTAAGTGTCACAGATAACACTGGTGCACAGATTGTGCCAGAGCTATTACCATGGCATCTACCTCATTTGCATGGGGGCATGGCTATTTTGAGTAAAAAGTAATATAAGCCATACTTATTGTTACCACTATTCATCAATGGGTAACTGAGACATATAGGAAAACACACAAATCATGTGTGCTTACCAACTTCTCTACCAACTTGGATGCCAATGTAGTCTAGTAGGTCTGACTCTCTGCCAACCACGTCCGCCTAGCGATATTTCAGCTGATGGACCGTCCAGTCAATTCCAAACAGTCACTGCATCTATGCCCACACTTTTTCCCGACATTGCCTCCGTACCACTGTGAGGTATCACAGGAGTACACTGCCACCACTGGCGACCATGTTTGACAGGTAGACGTTTACCATCCACAGGAAGCTCCCAAACTCCTGATCATTCATGGAGCATGACCACCCTTCCCAGGCATGATCCAACCTAAACACAACCAACATCCAAACAAAAAAAAAAACACAACTAGCCCTAAAATAATAATACCCCAAAAGACAAACACCCGACTAAACACAGGACAATATACAACAGTACACAACAGGACCGCACAGAAAGGAACTGAGGGACATGACACAGACAGCAAACACAACTAAACAGCTCCATGCACACCAAAACACTCACTAGCACAGCCAACACAAACCACTCAGAAGTACAGACAGTTAAACTGTGATTTTAAGTGAAAATGAAAATAACTTCACAGTTCCTGATTTGCGGCATGCATGATCCATGACATCACTTCCCATGAACCATAACATCACTTCCTGTGTGGATGTGTCCCGTTTTCAGCAAATGAGTCATTTTTTACGCTACCAGTCAATGCATCGATTTCACACAAGGTCTGACAATGCCATGAAGGTGATGACTTTTCACTAGTAAGGACAGTCAATTGCAATTGAGTAGGCAAATCTCTCACACTCATCTATTGTGTCTGTTATTGACTACTATTGACATTTCTGATCTGATACATGTCTGATTTTACAACCTGTAGCTGGAGTTGGTGTTGTTGTGTACTTCAGTCACACATAATTGGCTGTGAGAGTTGGAGTCAATGTTGTTCAATATATACTACCATGGGGAGGGTAGTGAGTGGATATCAATGTGGGACATGATAGTGTACACATGACAGTGCACTGTGTCCACTATGTTGACAGTACACAAGGGGTTTGAGTTATGTGGGAGTCTTGCGCTGTACAGTGCAACTGTCAGACTAACCACACTACACTGCCACACTGCTTGGGGACAGCATAGGACATATTTTCCACATGCTTCTGTGACCAGGGTTTTGTGCCTGCACTGGCAGAAAACGTGGAGCATTGCTCCAAGACAGGAAAATTATTCTCAAGATGACTGTGTTGTTGGCTGTCATGGGAGATGTCATTTGTGCATGAGGCTATACCTTGCTGCACAGTCTGGAGCCTTGGAGGACTGATACAGTGGTTTGTGCGCCGCCAAACGGTGTGCAGATAGGATGGGATGAGTGTATTTGATGAGTAATGTAATGTAGCATAGTAGACATGATCTTGCAAGGTTCAAATATGACTAAATTTCTCAGTTTCACAGGTCTGGGATACATCACATGTCTCATGACCAGGGGATTTACCTGTGGGCACTCAGACTAAAGAAATGGAATCCCTCACTTCAACATGGTGTTTAGACAGAGCATTTCACATAGTGTTGCATTAGTGAGGCTCTTTTAAACAATTAAATGCACTCACAGGGCCTCATTTAGCAGTTGTTGCCATTGGGCAACTGGATGCAATCTGGCTGTGCTGGAATGTGCCATATTGATAACACACAGCACATTCATGGTTTGTCCTCATATGCACCATCATATATTAGTGACTAGCGCCAACACATCCCCCCTTGCAATATGGTGTACGTGTGTCAACGTTGTGTCCTCAAATAATGTAATGCTTTAAGGGACACATTCCTGCACCAAAAGCAAACATTCTATGCAATTTCCTCATTCTATGTGTCCTGCGGAATGCAGAACACTTAGTAATTGGACATGACAAACAGATATGTAATTATGTATCCGCATTTCACCTCCCCTTGGGAGGCACACTATTTGCAAACAGTCCCAGGGTCCCTGATCCTTGTATATGCTGGAATGCTTGAGATCTTCATTGGTGTTGCATGGGAAAAGCCACAGCAAGGCCCATGGAACACATCCTTAGCGTAGGGTGAATCAATGCTGCACTTTGCTCCTGCTTGAATTACTGCATATCTGTGAGGCCATGCAAGGACACGCCGGCTGACTTTGCATTGCCTCATTGATATGAGTTGGAGACCTGCTCCACCAGAGCACCATGAACAGTGATGCTCCAGCAACGCAGTTCATTTGTACATGTGGCCCACAGTGACGTAGGCAGTCTCACCATGTGTGACTTGCAGGATTGTGTTGCACATATTCCATGTAGTTTGGCACGATAAGTAGGCCCACACCAACTACGTGTGCACTGTTGCATTCAGCCCAAGACTAATATGGCAACGTATTCTAACATATTCCACTGTCAAGTGCTTGAGAAGTACTTACCAACCAGTAGGCAATTCCCATATAACCCATTCTGGAAGTGCTCATTGATAGCGGAATGATGGAAGATGAAGGAATTATGAGCATTGCCCTGGTACTTTGCGAGGACATTGATGAAGACGCCCAGATAGTCCACGATTGCCTGTATGTTCATGGAATGGGTGTGCTTCCTATTGCGGTACAGGTGTGATGTAGCCGCTGGAGGCACAGGTTGTACATGGGTGTAGTCCATTGCCCCCCAACACATGTGGAAATCATGCAATGGACTAAAAGCCTTGCTTGTTTTCCTGTTGGTTCTGCATTGTGTTGGGGAAGAAGAGGCACTGGGGTGTGAGGCTAATGATGGCATCCAGGACGGGGGGAGGAAATTAGAGAAGGATGCCTGGGATACTCCTGCGACACTGGCTGCGGTGGGTTGGAAAGTTCCAGATACCATCATGTGTAGGACAGCCAGTAGCTTGGCCTGTGAAGGGGTGTTGGTGCACTGCTGTGATGTTGGCTGCAGCCTTGGTGCAATCTGGTGCAGGAGGCGGACAATGCACTCCCTCCTGAGCCTATAATGGGCAATGACCTCCTCCTCCCTTAGGTCAATGAGGGAAGATCTCTGGTGGTATGTCCGCTTCCCTCACCTGCGCTGCCTCTGTGGTGATGGTGGTGGTGATGTTGGAGGTGGAGGTGATGATGGTGGTGGTGGTCTTCTTGGTGCTCCGAGCTGCAGTAGGAGTAGATCCATGGTGCCTGTGAACTTGCCAGAGTGATTTGGGTATGTTCTGCTTTTATACCAGGGCACATTTGTCATATATATGCTTGGTTTTCTGTAGCTGTAAAATTCTGCCACTATTTGGACTCTGCGCGTCTTTTGCTAAGGCAGTGTCATTTTCCCAAATCATTGTAAATATGGCTGCATTAGTTTTTCTTGGCATTGTAAGAGGGAATGCCTACCTTGCATGTCCTTTTCACTAACTGCTGCATCCGGTGCTGTGCAAAATAGGTGCAGGGGTTGTAAAAATGATGATGCTAAATGCCTCTAGCATCACTTTGTAAATACGGCGCCAAAATAAAAGCCACTGCAGCATCAAAACAATGACACTACGGCGGTGCCTGCTCCTTGTAAACCTTCCCCTGTACATCTGCATTATAATTGGCATAGTGCTGATCTTGCATTTCTCTTTTGACCATGCTTGACATGGTGTCTTTTTCCAGTACTCCTGAAGTTGCATTACTAATTGTATATATATATATATATATATATATATATATATATATATATATATATATATATTTATTTATTTTTGTTTATTTTTTTTCCTGAAAAAAACACAGGTTTCAGGGACGTTATAGTTGGGCTGACATTTCACTCGTGCAAAACCAGAGAAATTCAGCTGTCATAGTTAGCTGAGCTAACTGTAACTCTCGCCCCTGCAATGCACTGCTGATGACGTCACATATTACATCACTCATGACATGGTCAGTGACTTCACTGATGACATCTCAAATGACATCACTGATGACATCATCCTGTGAGTGTGAGTGCTTCTAAAAAGTTTAAGAATGTTATATAAATATACGCCAAGGTGTATTGAAGAATGAGTGGGTGTATGAGTGGCTGAATGAATGATTTAGTGGGTGCGTGACTGACTGTATAAGTGAGTGATTAAACGTGTCTTAGTGAATGCATTGTTGAATGAATGATCTCTGTGAATGTCTGTATCAGTCTGTCAGTTGGTGTGTAATTGGCTGCATGGGTTGTGAGTAGCTACATGAGTGTCTATATGGGTTAATGATTGTTTATCTAAGTACCTATATGGATGCCTGAGTGTCTGTGTGGGTGGGTGGGGGTGTGTGTGACTCCCTGCATGGATGTGTGAGCGGGTGATTCACTGGGTGTATGGGTTCATGAGTGCATCTGCGAGGGGCTGTATGGGTGAGTAAGTGTGCGTATGGCTGTGTTGGTGAGTGAATGGATGTCTCAGTGGTATATGTGTGAGTAACTACATATGTGAAAGGCAGTATATGTGAGTGTTGGAGTATATAAGTGACTATATGTGAGAGTGAGTGATTGTGAGAGTGCTGTATGTAATGTAATGTAATGGGGTTATTTATATAGCGCACGCTGCCACTCCGAAAGGAGCATCCTGGCGCTGGTTAGAGGTGAGAGGAGATTCCCATAGAGATTAAATGAGGGAGAGGCAAAGTTCGTCTGTGGAGCTGAATATCCATGTTTTCAACAATTTCCTGAATTGAGTTTCATTTTTTTACAGTCTCAGATGAGTTGGCAACTTGTTCCAAGCTTTGGTTCCCAGAACTGCTACTGTCTTTCCCCTTTAGTTTTACACCTAAATGTAGGTGGTTTAAGGAGGTTAGCTGACGAGGACCTGAGAGTTCTGGATGTAATGTAAGGAGTAAATCTCTCCGAAAGATACTTGGGTCCTAACTTGAGCGAGGCTCTGAAAGTAATTAAAAGCATTTTAAAAAGTATTCTTTTGTGGAGTGGAAGCCAATGAAGAGCTTTCAACGCTGCCGATGCCGAGGACCTACGAGGCAGCTTTAGCACTAAACGCGCTGCCGCATGTTGGACTATTTGTAGTCTTTTCAAGATTGATTTTTTTGTTCCAGCTAGGAGGCTGTTGCAATAATCCAAATGTGAGAGGATTAAAGCAACTGTCACTGATTTCCTAGCAGAGAGTGGTATTAAATCAAAGAATTTTTTCAGAGATTTAATAAGGCTGAAGCAGGTCCCTGCTACTGCTGTTACATGTGGATGAAAGGATAGGGCAGTGTCAAAATGCACTCCTAAATTTTTAGCTACCTTCACCATGTCAGGTGGCGGTGTCGTCCCCTCTGGCCACCACTCATGTGGCTGGAATAGGACATCTTTTCCTACTGGCAAAATCTCCGTTTTCTCAGTATTACATCTAAGGTGATTATCCTTCATCCACTGAATGACCTTGGATAGACAATGTTTAAAATTGAGTTCGAATGAGTGTGTGCTTGTGTCAGTGATTGTAGAAGAGAGTAAGTATGTGTTAGTATCTGTATGAATAAGTGAGGTGGTGTGTGTATAACTGTATAGGTGAGTAAATGGCAGTGTGATTGATTCTTTGAGTGACTGACTAGGTTTGTGAGTAACTCTATGGGTGAGTGGCGGTGTGTTAGTGTCTGTATGGGTGGATGAGTGCATATGTCAGTGGCTGTATTGATGAGTGACTGCTTGTAAGAGTGACTGTATGGGTGAGTGAGTGGATGCGTGTGTAGACCTATGAATCAGTGAGTGGGTATGTGCTAACTGGTATTGGTGTGTCTATGGTTTCGAGAATGGTAGTCTGTATTTTAGAGTGGGTGTATGAAAAGTTATATTAGGGTGTGAGGAGGTGCATCAGAGATTAAGTGGATGATGTCATCAGAGATGTCATTTGAGCTGTCATCAGTGATGTCATCAGTGATGTCACTGACCATGTCATGAGTGATGTACTATGTGACGTCATCAGCAGTGCATTGCGGGTGCGCGAGTTATAGTTAGCTGAACTAACTATAACGGGGCAATTTCTATGGGTTTGTACGAGAGAAATGTCCAACTAACTATAACGTCCCTGAAACCTATGGTTTTTTCAGTGAATTTCTAAACCTGTGTAGCATCACTGAATAAAGATTTATAGTGTTATGTATTTGAATTTTTGAATTTTTACAAAATTGTAATATTGTTTTATTGTTTCTAATTTTGTACAGTGTGATATTATATAACAGAATTTTGAATAGAAAAAGAGAATTTTTATATAATTTTTTAGCATATTTTTTACTGTTTTTTGCTAAATTAAATTTTGTATGATTGCTTTTAATAGTATGAAAGATGTTTTGTTCTTTTATTATGATAAATATCTTCTTTATGTATATTTACTTTTAATTTACAAAAAAGTGTCGTGCACCGTACGCGAATGTACGCGGTGGGTGCGCGGATCCGTTACACGAATATCATTCTAAAATGCATATTTAGATTGAATTAATATATTTTTTCATGAAGAGGTTTATTACTGAGTACATAAAAATAGTAATATAGAAGTTATAAATTTGTTTGAAAATGTTTTAACAGATTTCGCTGGACGCAATGGAATTGTGCACCAGTCGCGGATCTACGCATTGGGTGCGCGAATCCGTTACACAAATGTAAGTCTAAAATACATACTTACATTGAAATAATATATTTTTTAAACAAAGAGGTTTATTAACGAATTAAAAAAATTAGTATTAGTGTTCTTGTACAATCTTTTTAAGATGTTTAAAATACATTTTTATGTACACTGCACCATCGCGCAGCGGATGCATAGGGGTTGCGAATCCTGTCTGCATGTTTTTCCCAGGACCGGGTAGGGGTCGTGACTCTGGCATAATTTTTAAAAGTATGAAATATGAATGTTTCAAGTTTAAATATCTGTTTTGCATAAAGACTTTCCATTAAATACTTCGAAACACAATATCCTAATAGCAATTTACAGTTTTATATTACATTTAGTACATTTTACGGGTGCACGACACATACGCGATGGGTGCGCGACCCGTACGTGACTCCATGTGACATAGGAAGAAAGTTTGTCATTGGTTGAAGAGCTTTTCATTCTCCTGAAGGGTGGAACCAACACCTGTTCTGGTCCTTTCATTTTGAGTGTGTCTGGTTTTAAGACACCTTTTTTGTAGGCTCTACTAATTCTTTATTTTCTTTGGTGTTGCTCCTTTTTGAGTTTGGAAAATGGCATAAGCTGTTCCTGAAGAGGAGCAGCAGGAGGAGATGGAAGAGGTGGAGGAGCCTGTAAAAACACAGAAGGACAGTATAGTGTGGGCTTTTTTTTAGTGTGCTGGAGGGAGAGAAAAAGGTGACTGCTCGGAAGGTGACCTACAGCATCTGCCACAAAGTCCTTTCCAGAGGATCGGAGAAGAAGTACTTGTGTGGCACTTCTTCAATGAAGAAAAACCTTGAGACTATTCATCCCATTCGTCTGGCACGAGAGATAATGGAGCGCCAGAAGAGGGAGCAAGCTGCCAGTGATGATGGTAGTCAACCATCTACTTCTGCAGGGGTTGTATTGACCCCTCCACAACCTCTGATTTTTCCTGAATTGGTGGATGCAGGCATCCATTGTCCATTGTGTTGGAGAGCTCTCCATTGATGCCATCATAAATGTTCTGAAAGCAAATAAGTGCTAATTTTTTTGGGGGGGGGGAGTTTTCTTTCTTGTGTTTCTTTGTTTTAAAGAAACACCACAGTTGGACTGTTTAACTTTTATTTTTTCTTTAAAAAAATTGAAAAACACCAAAAAAATACACAAAAATCAGAAAATACCAAAAAATACTAAATTGTTTTGAAAAAAACGGTTCTCACAGAACCACATATACTGGTTAAAATTGTATGTAGTGAAAGTGATTCCTTGTATAAATGTATGTGTGATGAACGTTAGAGTTCTGTAGTGCCTCAGTGAATATATGAGCGCATGCATAATACGTAAGTGAATGAATGACTGAAAGAATAGTGCTTGGGTGATTTGATATGTGCATGACTAGTGGCAGAGTGAATGGATGACTGTATGCATAATGCCTGAGTGAATGGTTGAGTGTAAGAGTAGTGTTTGAATGATTGCATGAGTGCATTGGTAGTGCCTGGGTCATTGTATGAGTGCATGTGCCGTGTCTGGGTAATTACATGAATGCATGGGTACTGCCTGAGTGAAAGGATGAGTGCAAGAGTACTGCCTGAGTGTTTGTATGAGTGCAAAGGTAATGCCTGGGTCATTGGATGAGTGCATGGGTAGTGCCTGACTGAATGATTGAGTAGAACAATAATGCCTGAGTGATTGCATGAGTACAGAGGTACTGCCTGGATGATTGGATGAGTGCATGGGTGGTGCTTGACTGAAAGGATAAGTGCAAGGATAATGCCTGGGTTATTGCATTAGTGCATGAGTTCTGCCTGAGAGAACAGATGAGTGCATAGGTAGTATCTGTATGAAAGGATGAGTGCAAAGGTAATGCCTGTGTCACAGGATGAGTGCATACGTACTGCCTAAGAGAAAAGATGAGTGCATCAGTAGTACCAGATTGAATGGTTGAGTGCAAGAGTACTGCTTGAGTGATTGCATAAGTGCATGTGTATTGCCTGGGTAATTGGGTGACTGCATGTGTAGTACCTGAGTGACTTTATGAGTGCAAAGGTAATGCCTGGGTACTTAGATGAATGCATGGGTACTACGTGAGTGAATAGATCAGTGCAAAGGAAGTGCCTGGGTCATTGGATGTGTGCATGGGTAGTTCCTGAGAGAATAGATGAGTGCATGGGTAATGCCTGTGTGAATGGTTAAGTCCAAGAATAGTGTCTGAGTGATTGCATGAGTGCAGAGGTACTGCCTGGGTGATTTGATGAGTGCATGGGTAGTACTCTGTGAAAGGAAGAATGCAAGGGTAATGCCTGTGTTATCCTGTTAGTGCATGAGTTGTGCCTGAGAGAATGGATCAGTGCATGGGAAGTGTCTACGTGAAAGGATGAGTGCCTGGCTGATTGGATGAGTGCATGGGCAGTGCATCAGTAAATGGATGAGTGCATGGCTAGTGGCTAGATGAATATCTGAGTGCAACAACACTGTCTGGCTGATTCTATGACTGCATAGATATTAATGAATGACTGTACAAGTAGTCGCTGTGTGACTGCATAAGTGCATTTTTACTATCTGTTTCATTCAATGAGTGCATGGGTAGTCGCTGGATAATTTTATTAGTACATATCTTTTCTATGTATGTATCTGAGAAGTCATTGGATAGGGAGTTCAATACACACCTGTCCTGTATAATGCGGAGTAAATAACTTGCAATTAAAGCACTTTTATTGCTCTATGCAGTTCTGTAAAAAGTGTGGTACTGCTCCTAAAAAATATGATGATAGTTTTCAAATAGTGTAACGGATCAACATTAATTATATTAGAAACAAATAAAATATAATTAAATTTTAAACATTTTTCCATGGTTATTATGCATATTATATTTTGTATTCTTACCTTTTAAGTAATTTAGATACATTACTCAGTAGAACTATTTTAAAGTAGTATTGTCCTAAACAGCATTAAAACTGTTTTCAAACTTCAACAGTAGCTACTATTAAAAAAGAAGAAGACAAACTGCTATTTAATAATAATATATTACAGAAATTATGATATTCTATTTTTAAGAACACACCATAAATTTAGAATTACATAACATTTTCAGTTTTCCTTTTTGCTGTTCTCAGATTCCACTTAACTTCACCATACACAGTGATTTCAATGTAGTATCATCATTGAACAGCGGGAAAAAAAACAATCAAATGGATTGTACAAAAAAAAAATCATCATTATGAATATGTGTAGCTGTGCGTTTTTCTATCTGCACTTTGTTAATTACTTTCTTCATGTATAGTAACTGCATTATTTATCTCATATACATTTGCCAGACTATAGATTCTCATTTATATCTGGTACAATATAGACAACAAATATATAAACTATTTGCTTTAAAACACAATTTTTCTAATGTAATATCAATTACCACAAATAATAATCCAAACACTAATTATAAATACTAATACTTTGCAGTGCTGTCTACTTTCTGTTCACATCTTCCCAATAGGCCGAATGATGTACTCAAAACTTTAGCTTCAAAAATAACAAATATGACTTTGGTAATTCATAAGGCAATCTAGGTTTGAATTCCAAGTGTGCATCATTGCAATGCGTCCTTCCTTTATTACACTTTAAATACACAGTATAGTCCAGATGTTGTAGGAGGTCCATCATGTAAAATAATAACTACTGCTGTAAAAGTTCTTCCTGAAATAGATATTTGACTTTCATTACAATTTGTAATTTTTGTTTCCAATTTTCTTCCATTTGCTCTACAACGTTGTAGCATCAAGATCAGATATTTTCCAAATCTTTCTATATGTAATGTAGACAACATCTCTGTTCTACAATGCAAACATCTCATGTCCTGATTGGCTGTTTTTATCAATTTGTGAAAAGGTACTGATTTGCAGTCTGGTATCGTAAAGTATATGAATCGTTCTGTTTGTATTTCAGTGGTAGAAGTAAATGAACACTCTTCACATTTATGATCCCATCCGTAACGTAGTCCAAATAAGTTTTCAATCTGTATTTCTTCATGTTTTAATACTCCAAGCACAAGCATTAGAAATTCTTGTGCATCTTGTTGTATATTGAGAGTAAATGTCAAAGAACCAATACATATATCCAAAAGATGCCGAATGCCACAAGCAGTATGCATTTTACTTCTGTCAGTTAACAACTGTTGAAATACATGATGGAGTAAAAAACAGAATCTTTTTTCACGATTTCCCATGATTTCATGATGAAGATCTTGTAGATAAAACACTATGGGCCTGATTCACAGAACTAACTTACGTCAAAAACGTAAAGTTAGTACTTTTTGGTATTCACAGAATACACTTACTCATTTTGGTATTCACAGAATGAACTTACTCATTTCGGTATTCACAGAAGTTAGTAGTCCTAACTTTAGGACTCCTAAATGCCTTCTGTGAATACCGAAAGTCTTAAAGTTAGGATTTTTCTCAGTTTAGGAGTAGTAAAGTTAGGACTCTTAACTTTAGGACTCCTAAATGCCTTCTGTGAATACCGAAAGTCTTAAAGTTAGGATTTTTCTTAGTTTAGGAGTAGTAAAGTTAGGACTCCTAGCTTTAGGACTCCTAAATGCCTTCTGTGAATACCGAAAGTCTTAAAGTTAGGATTTTTCTCAGTTTAGGAGTAGTAAAGTTAGGAGTCCTAACTTTACTACTCCTAAAATGAGAAAAATCCTAACTTTAAGACTTTCGGTATTCACAGAAGGCATTTAGGAGTCCTAAAGTTAGGACTACTAACTTCTGTGAATACCGAAATGAGAAAGTTCATTCTGTGAATACCAAAATGAGTAAGTGTATTCTGTGAATACCAAAAAGTACTAACTTTACGTTTTTGACGTAAGTTAGTTCTGTGAATCAGGCCCAACATTCAGAATCACATTAGCATAACAGTTGATACCTGAA
The DNA here is from genome assembly GCA_963921515.1 of Calotriton arnoldi. Classification (NCBI taxonomy): domain Eukaryota; kingdom Metazoa; phylum Chordata; class Amphibia; order Caudata; family Salamandridae; genus Calotriton; species Calotriton arnoldi. The sequence goes on from CAWUFW010000852.1 coordinate 2,472,641, forward strand.
CTATTTTCCAACTGGTATCCTACAATGTCATCAACAGTTTCCATTTTCCTTTTCTTTACACCTTCAAGTTTCTCTTCAATTGTTTTCTTTTTTGAACCTCAGTTGAATGTTTGACATATTTCCGTTTTGGACACATTACACGTTTCCCATATATGGGATATTCACCTAAATCAGGAGTATAAAGTCTTCTTAAACGATTATACTCTCTTACACAATTTGCATCAGCACTAACATTTTTCTCATCAAAATCTATCAAATACAAACCAGACAATGCTCTTACTCGAGACAATGCAACGTTTGCCATTCCCTCTTTGAGCATTGTACTTCCAATATCTACAAAAGCAGTATCTATACTTAAACCTTGAGATTTAGGAATAGTTACTGCATATGCTAAAAACAGAGGAAACTGTTTTCTGCGAACATACAAATCTTTTACAAGCAAAAAACGTACAACACAACTCCCAATCTGTCTTACCTCTTTAATCTGTCAAATTTTATAATCAAAAATTCTATTCCATCTCTATTCTGAAATTTTACAAAATCAACAACTTTTCCCATTGCTCCATTTAATAAACCTTCTTCTACATTCAAATTACGCCATAAAATTACCCAACAGTTTATACATATATGTATAGTCTTTTCTAAGCCTGCAGTTTTAGATACAGACTTTTCCAAAGAATACAATTTAGCCTGTAGTTTCTCTGAAAGAAGAATAGTCACTCCCTTGTGTTCAATTTTATCAATAGCTTCCATTCCCACTTTTTGTTATTATTCAAGTTTCAAAAGTTGTTGATTAAATGTAGAACACTCTTGCGGTGTAGGCATTAGGCAAACTATAGACTTCTTTTCTCCAAGCATATTGTACATTACTTCAGCTGCTGTGTTTCCAGTTGTAAACAAGTTCCTTAGTAGCCGACTTTCTAAAGCTTGTTTACCATGTTCTGTCAAGACACCAATTCCTATGTCTTGAAGAACATTTCCATAATCTTCATCACTTGCTTGTCGCATATTCTTAACAAGTTCTTTATATTCAAAATGTAACCAAATGTTCACTTTTCCAATACTTCCCAAAGATTTCCTAGTGTCTTCATGGATAAGTGTTTTAAAAACAGGTTGTCTTTTTACAAGAGTTAGTTGTAGTAGATCTCCAAATACAATTAAATGTTTTCCTCCAAACAGAACATCGTAATCTGTTTTAAAATCTGTTGCATTCTCAAGTGTACAAAGGGAAGCATTAAGTTTGAGATCATGCTCACCTCATCAATTATTAAAAATTTCATTTTTTTCAGTACTCTTGACACTTCATAACAAGCTTTTCCAGATAGCTTCTGATATTCCAATTTATTATCATGTTCAACTGGTAGCATAAGTAATTGATGTAAAGTAATCCCTTTAATGTTGTGTGCTTGTAATCCAGTTGGAGCTGTTACAACACACAAGATAAATGTGATTCTGTAGTTTTGTGTAGATAACTGGTCAAAACTTTATTGAATAAACTCTGTAGTTTTGTGTAGATAACTAGTCAAAACTTTATTTAAGAAACTTTTTCCTGTTCCAGCTTGACCACTGATGTACATTTGAATAGGTTTAAATGATGAACATTGGCATTCTTTTTTGTGTGCAGCAAACCATGTTGTATCTGTTGTTTGAGTTGTAGATATATTTCTTTCTATTCAATATTTAGTTGTTCTTCTAACTTTTCCAACTGAATAATATCCTGTTGTGCTTGTTGCATTGCAGTTTCTACCTCATTCATGGCTATTGCTGCTTCATTTTCAATAACTGGTTGTCTCAGTGGATCTTGACTCAGTGGACAAGAACTTTGACTATCTTGAGAACTTTCTCCAGCTATTTCAGCTGCAATAGTACTTTCGTGTTCGATCTCATCATTAAACATTTGTAGATATATAGGGAAAATTGTGCACTGAATGCTATCTTTACTTCCATTAAAAGAATCTTCATAGCAGTCGAAATCTCCAAGTAATTCCGTTTCACTACGCCAAGGCTTGAACAGTTGCAGAAGTGCTAAATAGAAAAATTCCCTCTTATCTGGACTTTCACAACTGAGTTTTCTGTGGTTAACAAGATTTCCTTTGGCATGTTTTACCAAACATCTGTCACATTCTATTACTGCATATTTTTCTTCTTTTATATTTTCTGTAATTTTTCTTTTAAGACTGTAATGTTGAAGTATTTCATACAGACATACGTTTTCGAGATGTGGACTCCTTTTGGGATAGTATGTATCCAACATATTAGTTTTAACAATATCTGTACTTTCTGGTTCATTCTGTGATAAGTGTTCGATTTCTTGTAACGATTTCAATACTCTATTTCATGTGGATGCAAGACCTAAACTTACCCAAATGATTCCTCTTGATTTTGAATATAAACTTGCAGAGCTCAAGCGATCTGAACATTCATAGGATCCAATCTCTCGATGGGAAAGCATTTTCAAGCTAAAGCTGTACTATTTCTTACTCTTCTCTTCTCTTGGGAAATTTCTTCCCACATTTCTTTCATCTCTGTCTTTTCAGATTTGGTTATATGTGATATAACATAGTGAGCAAAAGCAATTGAATTATCTGCAAGATATTGAATATCCATGTTTGCATTCCACATTTTCAAAATAACTGGATTGTAGTCATTAATGTATTTTGAATCTTCGGTTCTTTTTAATTTGTATGTATTCTTTGGAGATTTCCGAGTTATTGTATGCCTTACTGCTTACAAAAATCTATTTACTCTTCCTTTAGAAATTATTGGACGTGGGAATCCAAAACGACATTTTGTATAAACTTTCCCTTTACACTCGTTTTTCGTCGACAGTATTTTCCACATCGATGACTTTGAAACCGTAAAACTTGTTGTCTCAAGATGTTTTCTCCTCATTCTCTTGGAATGGCACATGCAACATACTGTTCGATCAAAGACAAAATAGTGTAATCAGTATCAGTTCCAAATTTTGGAGCATTCTTTATCCATAATAGCATGTGTATATGAGGAGCACCTCTGGCTTGGTACTCCTTTCTCCAAAAGAAATCTGCTACCTCTCCAAGAGGTGAAATATTTTTATTGCAGATAAATGACATCATAGCTTTAAACCTATGATTAAAATATCTGCACACATTTTTAGGAACACAGTTCTCCAGCTGCCTTCAATTCAATGTTTTTAACATTTGAATTACTTCTCGTAGAATTTCAAGTAAATCGCCCCACGCATATTCACCACAGCGTTACAAACCATGTAGGGGTACCTAAGTTTCTTAACATACATTTAAGTTCACCGTTACGACGAAACCAATATTCATTGGTACCACATTGACAGGCCATCAAATTAATTAACTTGAGAATCTAAATTTTCTTCTCTTTGTTGAACATTGTCCATGAATTCTTTTGCAGAAACATGTGGAAGATGAACTCCTGTTTTTTGTATGTGGTTCACTGCATATGAAAGTGCAGACAAATCACTTTCAAACAGAAGATGAAATATATTTGGAATGCACTGTCGAAATCTTGGATCTTCAGAGTACAATCTTGTCGAGCGATATTCTGAAGCTGGAATCCGTACAGCTCGCTCATCAAATCATCCACCTTCTCCAGTGGGGAATAGTTGTGGAAAACTACGAGCTTCTAAACATTTTTCTCATACACTCAGAGGGAGTTCTATTTGCTTCCTTCATTTGAAATAATTCAATACTGTTTCCAATAATTTCCTTCGAATGTAGAGGATGTATACTATAATGTTCATAAATCTCTTCACTCTTGGACTTGTCCACTTTTTCTATTTGGCCACTTGAAATTTCTGCTTCATCTTCTAAGCATATTATCAACATTTACATTCTTATAATAAATATTATTCTTTACCAGATATAATGCAGCCTTTTGAAGTTTATTAACATCTACAAACTGATTTTTTGACTCTTTGTTGGTACACCATTTACTAGAATAACTACTGGCTCATTTTCCTCCCTGTCTACACCAACAGCTTCAATATTTTTCTTAAAATCTAAAGGTAAGTACACAACTTTTCCTTTCAGACCTCTTTGTGAATCTGTTGGTGGCAGCTTACCTGTTTTAGGCTCCATACGAACTATGGCCTGAAATGGGTGTACAGATACAATAAGAATGTACTCATATGCATTCAAATCTGCCATTTCCTGAGGAATAGCTAACAACTCTAAGTTGTTATATACTGCTCTAGCTGGCATTTTGTTCTCTTCTAATTTGTTGTAACAGTATTTACAAATAACTTGATCAGTAGCCAACTCAAACTAACCTTCTACCAACAAATAAGCACCAAATTGCTGATACTTATCATTGTTTTCCTTTGCACTTTCTAAATATAAATCAACATTCCTAGTTTGACTTCTATAGTGAGTACGCCGACAACAAATACAAATATAGTTTGATTTTTCATACAAAACTGTCTTAAACTTTGTAATTTCTTCTGCAAGCTCATCAATACTAATCTCTTTCCCGTGTTTTTCAACACCTACACTTATCAAGCTCTCACTTTCTCTACACTCCTCTTGTGGACAAACTTTTTGTACATCTGATACTGAACCGTGCAAAAGAGCTGTGTTCATTTCACTTAAACATAATACAGTAATTTTTACATAGTAGAGTCTCCTTACTAACGTCCGCATTTCTGAGTGGTGTATTGCTAACATTCTTAAATGATGAAAAGTACTTTGGCACACTTTTCTTGAAAGACAAGCCAGAGAATGACCCTGCAAATGAGTATATGTTCTTATTTTACATGGATCTAGTCCTTGTAACATCTTAATCTTCTGTTTAACACTTTTTTTTGCATATTGTCGTAAAAAAGTGCTTAATATGTCAATATAATCCTGTTGAATACTGCAAATACTGCTACAATCTCATTTATATACAGGAGCTTGTGTACGCCTCCCTTGAACTTCTTCAGCTATTACTTCTTCCACATTCCTAACAACCAATTTTTTCTTTTGGAATAGGACAACCATCTTTCATCTCATAGCATCGACCACTAGTATAAACTGCATGTACTAATGTGTTCTCTTGAAAATAGCTTTCTTCATTAAAGAGAGGCTCAGTACTGGAAGTGTGCTTCCATTGTCCAGTAAAAGTTTTATAAAAGTTACTTCTATTAACAAGTCTTTTTCTTTTTCTTTTCTCTTTCATAAACACCATTGGTTTCTCCAATGTTCTCATTCTCTTCAATATTAATATAAATAATTTTCGTTTCAATTCAAAAGCAGTATCCACTACACTTTTAATGTGTTGCTTCTTCTTATACGCTGCTGATCTTCTTTTATACTTTTTACAATCTTTTAATAAATTTTGAATTACTCTACTTCTAAACATTCTTATACGTATCTCTTTAAATACGTTTTGCGTTCTTATAATATGAGTTGTTTTTCTAACAAGTAATGTTTTTTGACAATGACAGTTCTTTTTTTCCTTCTGGTTTCTTGTAAAGCGTTTATTTTTCTGTTTGTTATTGTTGACTTTGTTTAATTTCTCTACAACTGTTTTAAGAAACTGTTCAGAGCTTTTACCAGATGAGATTTTATCCTAGTAACATTTTGCTCTTTCTCTAATGCACTCTTTTTACTTTTCTTTAGTTAGTACTGTTTTCTTTGTTCTCTTCTCTTTTCATGTTTTCTTGCAATCTTCTATTTGTGTCTCAAATAAAAAAAAATTCTAAAAAACAAACAACAGTTTCAATAGTTTGTGACATCAATTAACAATTTCAAATTAATTACATGTCAATATTCATAATAACCACTAAGTAATTGCTTATAATTACATTGATATTATCTTTCTAACAAATACAAAAACAAAAGTGCAGAAACAAGCAAGAGAACTGTAGAAAGAGAAAGAAACGGACATAAATAAAAAGAAAGGTTCAGAAAGAGCCAAAAGCAATGCACAAAGAAGCAACAGAGCTACAGAAAAATGTGAGAAGTGCAGAAAGAGGCAACAGAGGTGCAGAAAGAGACAATAGGGGTACACAAAGAAGCAACAGAGGTGCACAAATATGCAAGAGAAGTTCACAAAGAGGCAAGAGAGATGCAGAAAGAGGCAAGAGAAGTGCAAAAAGAGACAAGACGGGTGCAGAAAAAGGCAAGAGAGGTGCAGAACGAAGCTTGAGATAAGCAGAAAAAAGCAAGACGAGAGTATAAAGAAGCAATTGACATTCAAAAACAAGCAAGAGAGGTACAGAAAGAGGAAAGAGAACTGTATAAAGATGAAGAAATGTGCAGAAAGAGGCAAGAGAGAAGCAGAAAGAGACAAGAGAGGTGCAGAGAGATGCAACAGAAATGCAGAAAGAGGCAAGAGAAGTGCAGTAACAGGCAAGAGAGAGGCAGAAAGAGGGAAGAGAGGTGTAGAACGAGGGAAGGGGTACAGGAACAAGCAAGAGCGGTGCAGAAAGAATCAAGAGATGCGCAGAAAGAAGCAACAGAGGTGGAGAAAGATGCAAGAGGGGTGCAGAAAGTCGCAGGAGAGGCGCCGAAGGAAGCAAGAGAAGTGCAGAAAGAAGCAAGAGAAGTACAGACAGAAGCAAAAAAAGGTAGAGAAAGAGGAAGAAAGGTACTGAAAAACGCAATAGAAGTGCAGAAAGAGGAAGAAAGGTGCAGAAAGAAGCAAGACAAGTGCAGAAAGAGGTAAGAGAAATGCAGAAAGAGGAACAAAGCTGCAGAAACAAGAAAGAGAAATGCAGAAAGAAGCAAATGAGGTACAGAAAGAGGCAAGAGAAGTGCAGAAACAAGCAAGAGAAGTGCAGAAACAGGCAAGAAAAGTACAGAAAGAGGCAAGTGAGGTGCAGAAAGAGGCAAGAGAAGTGCAGAAAGAGGCAAGTGAGGTGCAGAAGGAAGAGAGTGAGGTGAAAAAAGAAACAACATAAAGTGCAGAAAGAGGAAGAAAGGTGCGGAAAGAAGCAAGACAAGTGCAGAAAGAGGCAAGAGGAGTGCAGAAAGAAGCCACAGAGATACAGAAAGAAGTAAGAGAAGTGCACAAAGAAGCAACAGAGGTGCAGAAAAAGGCACGTGAGGTGCAGAAAGAGGCAAAAGAAGTCGAAAAAGAGGCAAAAGAGGTACAGAAAGAAGAGAGTGAGGTGCAGAAAGAGGCAAGTGAGGTGCAGAAAGAGGCAAGACAGGTACAGAAAGAGGCAAGAAAGATGCAGAAAGAAGAGAGTGAGGTGCAGAAAGAGGCAAGTGAGGTGCAGGAAGAGACAAGAGAGGTACACAAAGAGGCAAGAGAAGTGCAGAAAGTGGCAAAAGAGGTGTAGAAAGAGGCAAAAAGGATGCACAAAGAGGCAAGAGAGGTGCACAAACAGGCAACAAAGGTGCAGAAAGAGGGAAGAACGGTGCAGAAAGAGGCAAGAGAAATGCAAAAAGAAACAACAGATGTGCAGCAAAAGGCAAGAGAGGTGCAGATAGAGGCAAAGAGGTATAGAAAAAGGTAAGAGAGGTGCAGAAAGGAACAAGAAACATGCAGAAAGAAGCAACAGAGGTACAGAAATTGACAAGAGAGGTGCCGAAAGAGGTAAGGGAAGGTGCAGAATGAGATAAGAGAGGTACACAAATAAACAAGAGGGGTGTAGAAAAAGGCAAGAGAGGTGCACAAACAGGCAACAGAGGTGGACAAAGAGAAAAGAACAGTGCAGAAAGAGGAAGAGGAATGCAGAAAAAAAGCAACAGAAATGCAGAAAAAGCCAACAGAACTGCACAAAAAAGCAATAGAGGTGCACAAAGAGGGAAGACAAGTACAGAAAGAACCAAGAGAACTCCATAAATTTAAAGCACCAATCTTTCCCATGTCACTGTTGTAAGTCTCACCATATTCCTGAAAGCATACATGCATATGTCTATGCCTTTTGTTAGTGGCATCATACAGAAAAGAAACATACAAATAGTTGTATACCTGTGTTTCAGACATTTACCATATTCAGATGCAAAACATATTTGAGAATACATGTACAAATAGACACATACCTCAGTCACAAGAGCACACAGGCCTTCCAACTTAACTCAGTTCAGTTGCCATATCAAACAGAGATCTACATTTATACACCCTACTTCAAGTATACCTGTCCACAGATTCATACAAAGTACCGTAATCACTAATCCCTCTGCCAACATCTTTTAAACCTCACTTTTCTGCTTCACCTTCATTTTTCACCGACTGCTCAGAATTTTAGAGCTACAAAATTTAAAGCTGCAATCCTTCCCATGTTACTGTTGTAAGTCTCACCATGTTCCTGAAAAAATGCATGCTTGCGTTTGTACGTTTTGCTAGTGCCATCATACATTAAAGAAACAGACAAATAGTTGTATACCTGTCTTTCACACGTCTACCATCTTCACATGCATAACATGTGTGAAAATGCATGTACAAGTAGAGACATACCTCAGTCACAAGACCATGAAGTCCTTTAGACTTGACAGACTGCACTTCACATTTCTTGCAGACAGCTAAATTTATACGGCGTACTTCAAGTGTACCTTTCCACAGACTCATACGAAGTAGTCTAATCACTAATCAGTCTGCCAACATGTCTTAAACCTCACTTTTCTCTTGCAGCTTCACTATTCACCGATTGCTCAGAATGTTGGGCCTAGCCAAATATAAAATAGCAAACCTTCGCAAGTCACTGTTGTAAGTCTCACCATATTCCTGAAAGCATGCATGCATGTGTCTGTACCTTTTCATAGTGGTGTCATACATAAAAAGAAACATACAAATAGATGTATAGCTGTGTTTCATGCATCTAGCATCTTCAGATGCATAACACGTGCGAAAATGCATGTACAAGTAGAGACATACCTCACTCACAAGACCATACAGTCCTTTAAACGTGACAGACTTCACTTCCCATTTCAAGCAGACACCTACATTTATACTGCATACTTCAAGTGTACCTTTCCACAGACTCATACGAAGTAGCCTAATCACTAATCCCTCTGCCAACATGTCTTAAACCACACTTTTCTCTTGCAGCTTCACCATTCAGCGACTACTCAGAATGTTGGGTCTAGCCAAATATAAAACAGCAACCCTTAGCATGTCACTGTTGTAAGTCTCACCATATTCCTGAAAGCATGCATGCATGTGTCTGTGGCTTTTGCTTGTGCCATCATACATAAAAGAAACAGACAAATAGTTGTATATCTGTGTTTCACACATCTAGCATCTTAACATGCATACCACGTGTGAAAATACATGTACAAGTAGAGTCATACCTCAGTCACAAGACCATGCAGTCCTTTAAACTTGATAGACTGCACTTCTCATTTCAAGCAGACACCTACATTTATATGCCGTACTTCAACTATACCTTTCCATAGACTCATACGAAGTACCATAATCACTGATCCATGTACCAACATGTCTTAACCCTCACTTTTCTGCTGCACCTTCATTTTTCACCAACTGCTCAGAATATTAGAGCTACCAAATTTAAAATGGCAATTCTTCCCATGTTACTGTTGTAAGTCTCACTATGTTCCTGAAAGCATGCATGCATGAGTCTGTGCCTTTTACTAGTGACATCATACATAAAAGAAACATACAAATAGATGCATACCTGTTTTTCACAAGTCTAGCATCTTCAGATGCATAACACGTGTGAGAATACATGCACAAGTACAAACATAACTCAGTCACAAGACCACACAGACCTTAAAAGTCGACAGACTTCTTTTTCCATTTCAAGCAGACATCAAAATTTATATGGCATACTTCAAGTGTACTTTTCCACAGACTCATACAAAGTATCCTAATTACTAATCCCTCTGCCAACATGTCTTAAACCTCAGTTTATTGCTGCAGCTTCAGTTTTTACTGACTCCTAAGAATGTTGGGCCTACCAAAATTTAAAACAGCAATTCTTCCCATGTCACTGTTGTAAGTCTCACCATATTTCTGAATGTATGCATGAGTATGTCTGTGTATTTTGCCATGATACCTAAAAAGAAATATAGAAATACTTCAATATCTGTATTTCAGACCGCATACTCTCTAAATGTATGTAGAAGAAAGTGTATGTATTCCTTTCTGATCATAATACAGGGTACATGGGTATAGAGTTATATAGACTGCGATATAGTTTAATACATCTGTCAATATAAATCAAACATCAGTTTTCTGTAGTACATTCATTAGAGGCTCAAGAAGCATACATATTACTATGCACAACCTATTTGAATGTTCATTTCAGTACAATAAAACAAACTACAATACACATTCGTACATTTCGTAACATATTTCAAACATCACACTTCTCTAATAATTTCCAAAGTTTAAAAATAATGCTTTTCAGAGCTAAAAATATCACTACAAAGACTGAAGCACTACTACACAATACATAACACACCTTACTAATTTGTAACTCACCTCTCAAATAGTATTGCAGAATATGAAATATCAGAAACTCTTAAAAGATTTTCTTTTTCACACAATAAATGTAATGCACCACTCTCAAGAAGGTAAAACCAGTAATGGCAAACTTTCCCTCTCTTTCTGCAAAATTAATGTAATGTAAGTAACAAATCAAAATGGTTTCTTCATTATTTCAAATTCTGAAACACATTTCTAATGGTTAGACATATTAACCCTATCTTAGTGTCTTCTAAAAGTGCCCAAACTGGTTCTGTAATTTACAGGAGTCACGACTCCACCGCAGTACCAGGAGTTCAAAAACCTATTTCCAATAATACTAGTATTATTTTTTAACAACACACTACTTCTAAACATACTACTGATTTGGTAATACTTACTTTAATAGCATATCACTTATATATAAATTAGCATTTCATATTTTAAAACCACAGTTAAGTTTCAACCCTTCCCCCATTCTGCTGAATCCCAGTTTCCATAGTAATAGTTTCTGCAACATTCAACTGTACTGGCAGGTCACACTTTCACCATATTTTCAAGGTCAGCACAGTATCTTACAAATGCAAATAGCAGGTGTGGTTGACTTTTGCAAAGTATAACCTCATCCTATCTACTGTACCTCTTAAATATGTTTTAATAACCAATCAGAAACATGCTTCTTCAGGAAAGTAAGATGCACCCTATTTTTGAGTGCACAATGTTGATGAACAGCCAATCAGTTAATCGTTTTTCTCAAAAACAGCATCTTCTCCACCATTTTAGATACCTCTCATTCTACCAACTGACTACCTCAGCTACAGACATCTTTTGATTCTTTCCAGACATCCCTTCAAAATGCTTACAGTATGGACTGTAGGGCACATCTCTGTTTTCTGGTGCAAAGGGTATGCTGAACACAGAGGTATTGACAAAGATCTAGGTTTGAAAAATGTGGATATTAAATGGTTTGCATAGAGAAGATTAAAGTGGCACCAATTGATGCCTTTGGTTAAATCCTTTTTGCATCTCCAAACCCCTGACCTCATGATTGTGCACTGTGGTGGCAATGACCTAGGCACATTGACTGGGGTAGGGATGGAAATCCTAATGAAGGATACCTTTGCACAATTGATGTTGCTTTTCCCTCAAACTGTCCATGTATACTCTAATATATGCCAAAGACATAAATGGAATTGGTCAAATCAATTCTGTCCACAGATTGAGAAGGCTAGGAAGAATGTCAATAAAGCTGTTTCTGCTTACCTCAGAGATCATAAAATGGGCTCCATCTATAACAACAATATATGCTTTGACATGCACAACATCTACAGAAGTGATGGAATTCTCTTCACAGATGAAGGGAACAGAGTCTTTCTCAACAACCTTAAGCTGTGCATCTGCACTTACATGTAGCTGCAACAAAGTCATAATAAACACAACGGCTCTTCTTAGAGCCACCCTATAACCCAACACAGAAAGTTATACATTTTTTAACATATATATTATTTTTTACTTTTTTTCAGATTTGCGAACCCATCACGAATTCGCAAAACAAAAGCACAAATTCAATGTACTACAACACAATACACTTTTCAAGTTTAACTTTTAAGTTTTATTTTTATATATTATTTCTAACTCTATCAAATTTAATGTGGTTATTAACTTCAATCTCACTAGCTCTATAAAAAAAGTTCACAAATGCAACACTACCTTTTTAATTATATACTATTAAATTATTTATTTAAGATGGATCCACAAATCCACTGCAACGTTACACTGGGGGGCTGTGCTGAGAGCCGCAATAGGGTCGCGACTCCTATCACGAGAGAAAAAAAAAATTATTGTCCATCAGTTCTATTGCCCGATATCGGCCCAGGGGACCCCATCCCCCAGGGCCAGGACATTTTTTTTTTAAAAGGGAGAGGGGGCCATGTGGCCCCCCTCCTGGGCCATTTTTGGCCCCGGGGACCCCATCTCCTGGGGCTTGGCCTCTGGTTGGGGACTGCGGGGGGAGCCCCAATGCCCCCGCCATCCCTGCCGCCTCCTGTGGGAGCCGGCATTGCTTTTGTGCAAAGGGAACTGCTGACATGCAGCTCCCTTTGCCCAAAAGCAATTCTGCTTCGCTTCATGGAAGCGAGAGCAGTTTTCTTGCTCTCGCTTCCATGAAGCGAAGCAGAGTTTGCTATGGCATGGCAGGAGCAGTGCTCCCGCCCTGCCATAGCTAACTGCAATGTCCCGGGGGTGGGCACCCCAGGACATCGCTGGAACCGGCCCTGGGGGGGGGTGGTGGTCCCCAGGGCCATGGAGGGCTCCTGGAGGGGGGCCACGAGGCCCCCCTCCCATCTTGTGAGTAGCCCCAGGGAGGTGGTGGTCCCCGGGGCCAGGGGACCGCAATGGACCCCCGCATCTACACAATGTATGCCCCGGGGAAGTGGTGGTCCCCAGGTCTGCGGGGGCCCCACAGGGCCCCTGCATCATAATTAAACATTGCCCCCGGGACCTGGCCCCTCCGGGGGCTTCAAGAAAACAAAGCACGGGAGCCCGCACTTCATTTTTAAAAACAATTCAGCGTGATTCGCGGACCCTACGCGAATCCCGCCTAATTTCTTTTTTTAAATGCTTTTTTGGGCCCTCAGGGTCCCTGTGGGACCCCCTGAGCAGGCCTAGGGGGTGAGGTTGTTTCTACCCTGCCCCCTTTTCTAGTTTTTTCACCTTTCTTCTTGTGACTCGGTTCAACCGAGTCGCAAGATGGCTTCCAACACTTCCTGGTTGGAACTGTTGGCAGCCAATCAGAGTCAGGCTCGAGATCGGGAGGGTTCGCGGATCCACCGCGGCCACCAGATATTAATATTTCTAAATATATGAATTTCTCAGGAACTTCTGAATGGGTTTACACCATTTAACAAAAAGAGTGCACTCTGGACCAAGAGAAGCAGACTCAGAGGACCATTGTGCGCACTCACTTCTTCCTTGCTGGCTAGCAAGCATTTGTACCTACAAATGCATTTCATTTTGTTTTTGAGCAACTGTTGTGTCTGGTGTGTTTCCTTCATTGCTCCTGGGAGAATGCAAAATTATTTTCCTAACACTTATGATAATGAAACAATTTCTTAGGACCATGCTTCCCAAACTTTTTCAAACTTTTTAGAACCCCGACTCACTTTTGAGCACGATAAACTTTCATGACTCACTTAGCCATAATCGACAGCAGGGGAACTATTTCATACTATCATTTACAGACAGCCCAGTTTCCATTGAAATGGCCACTAAATTTGCAAAGATATAAAGTTTTACTGATCAAACTATATTGCATGCAAATAATATAGTGAGGAAAGAGGGTTTCAGTGAATATTTATCATTTGTGCATCACCAAGTAAAAGTGTCTTGATTTGTTTTGATCCTATTAACATTTTTGTTTCCATCTCACTTCAGACTTACAAAAAAAAATGTGCTTCATTTTTGCTTTTCGAACTGTTGATGTGTACAATTCAATCACAGGTATTTACATGTTCTTGTGTGTTTCAAAAAATGACATCCTACGGCCTTTCTTTTCACACTCTCGCTACCCCTGCAAGCCTGTCATATAATTCCCTTTACTTTTCTGTATCTGACTGCAAAATGAGAGGGTTTGTAAACACCAATCCCTATTGTTAAAAAACATAAGCAGCAATTCAACAGAAGACACAGCCTGACATTTGACCTCTGTCATTGAAGTGCAGCAAATGTGATAAGATAAATACAGAATTTGAAAGCATCTTTTTTTATTTCTTGAGCATTCAGGACCCACCGAAAATCTTCTTGCAATCCCTTCAATTTGGGAAACACTGTCATGGTAGATAGTGGCCTGCTCACTATTGGGATGTTTAGCTTATAGGGAGCCATTGTTGGGTTCAGTTCTTGCAATTTTGCATGAAGCATGGATTCATGTTAACGTGTATTTGATTAATTTGCCTAATTGTTTTGCTAATGTTCAAAAATATATATCCTTGTGACCTCTCCATCGTGCTTTGTTTATTTTTATTGAGCTCATTGTGTTAATGGGTCACTGTGTGTGAGGTAAACACAGTCCACATGGTCATAGTAGGGTGGGTTTGTTATCTTGAGAGCCAGTAGCTACCTCCTTAATGATAGTTCCTTTTATAAGCATGTTTTTAATGTATTTGTTTGCAGTTTAGTATAGCACAAACATGGCCCAAGAGCATTACAACACTTTAAAAAGAATGAGAGTGTGAATTAGGCAATCAAACAAAATAAACTGTAAGCAATAGATTTTTTCAGTAATGAAGAAGCAACGAAGATTTGGGAGAGGAGTGTAGAGCAATTATTGGCAAAAGTATCTTAGCAAAAACAGGGTTTTTAAGTTCCTTTGTGAAAGTAGCCAGGATGGGGTCATGCGCAGAGATGGAGAAAATGACTGCCAGACTCCTGAGAAGGACTTCTTCAGAAACCACTCTTGTTCAAGGAGCTAGCGGCCATGATGGCCGCTCTAAACCGAAGCTCCGTGGTGGACCCGCTCTCCAGTATCCGGAGCGGTGCCTCGCTGTGTTAAAATCACTCCGGAATCCCAAATCCTGCAATCGGAATGCTGGCTGATCACAACGATCCCAAAACCGCCTTTCGGCGATCCGGCGTGTTAGAAATGGGATCTCTAGTTGGCAAGGGCTTGCACCTTTGTCCAAGTAGGGACCCTTCTTCCTAGTCAGGGTAAGGGAGTTACACTCCTAAAATAACCCCTGCTCACCCACTTGGTAGCTTGGCACGAGCAGTCAGGCTTATTCTAGAGGCAGTGTGTAAAGCATTTGCACATAACCAACAGTAATACAGTGTAAGCACTACAAACGAACCCCACACCAGTTTAGAAAAATAACCAATATTTTTATATACTCAAGACAAGACCAATTACGACAAAAATCCACAATACTATACTTTAAAAATGAATGCTTGATAAGGTAACTTCTTCTTTGCAGGAATAACACAAAAGCAAAGTTCGTACGAGTCGGTAGCCCCGTCCGGGTCTACCACGATGCTGAATTACACAGAGTCCAACAGTTCCAGCCGACCGCGTCGCTACGGGCCAGCAGAGTCGTGAACAGACTCGGTCACAGTACCTTTCTTGTTGTGGCTGGTACGGAGTGTACGAGCCGGTCGGCGTTCGTCGCGGTTGCGGTGCAAGACGGAGCGATGCAAGGTGCGGTGTCCCTCGATGCGGTGCAGGCAGCGGCTCAATGAGCGTCGTGCAGACGGAGTCGGTGAGTCCAAGGCGTACGGTGCAGGGCGAGACGGTGTACGATGCGGTGCTGACAGGTTGCGATGCAGGCGACCAAGCCGGTGTGCGGGAGCTGGCGTCGGACAGCGGTGCGAGTCGGAGCGGTGCGTCGCAAACGTGCGAGTGGTGCCCCAGCTGCTATGCGGTCACGATTGTTGAGCCAGTTGCAGCGTCCGCGTCGGTCGGGTCCGGCTGGTTCAGTGAAGCGATGCGAACTGCGGTGCCCACAGGTCACGGTGCAAGCAGCGGCTCGGTGTTGACGGCGTCGGACGTCGCCCACGGTGAGACCAGGGTTGCGATGCGAAGCGGGGCGATGCGGTCTGCGGTGCACACAGGTCACCGGTCAGGGATGGATTCGGTTGACGGAGTCAGTTGCAGTTCCCTTCCTCTGTGGCAACTGAAACAGCATTCCAGAAGCGGTACCCAGAGGCTTGTGAAGTCTTTGTAGTCCCTGAGACTTCTTAACAGGAGGCCAGCTCGGTTCCAGGCCCTTGGAGATACTCAGCACAAGTTTGTAGAAAGTTCAGTCCTTTCACTGCCCAAGGCAGAAGCAGCAGCTGCAGGCCAACCCAACAAAGCAACAACACAGCAAAGGGGCAGTACTCCTCCTGGCAGCTCTTCCAGCTCTTCGTCTTGGCAGGTTCCTTGATTCCAGCGAGATCTAAATTCATGGGGTCAGGGCCCCAATATTTATATCCCAATTTCCTTTGTTCTCTGAAGGCAGAGAGGCCTTTGCCTAGTCCAAACCAGTTCTGGAGCACTTTGTTGACAAATCTCCGTCCCTTCTTTCAGAGAGTAGGCCAGGGACATCAGACGCACCACAGGAGGTGGAGCCAGCATTGTGGAGGGAAGGCACTGTCCTATTCAGGGCCCAGGTGCAACTCCTCCCACCCATCTACATGTAGATCTTGCTATTCAGCCCTGGGCTGACTCACCCTGTCTCCTGGCATCCCCCAGCCCCTGTCACTCACACTCCAGACAAGGAATACACAACCTCGCAGAGGCAGGCTTGGATGGTTAGACAAGAAGATACCCACTTTCTAAAAGTGGTATTTTCAAACACAGAATGTTAAAACCAACTTCACTAAAAGATGCATTTTATCATTCTGAGTCCAGGCATACTAAACTCGAATATCTACCATGTTCCCGGGGTCAGTTAGGATTATAAGCTGTAATAATCAAAACTGCCCGTTCTGGCCTATGGGGAACAGGTAGCCTTGCAATAGTGAAAAACGAACTAGGCTGTAATTCACTATCAGGACATGCCACACACACCAGGGCATGTCCTACCTTTCGCATACAACGCACCCTGCCCACAGGGGTACCTTGGGCCTACCTTAGGGGTGACTAACATGTAGAAAAGGGAAGGTTTAGGGACTTGCAAGTGTGCGCACTTGCCAAGTCGACATGGCAGCCCTAGGCTGCGCACAGGCTCTGCAATGGCAGGCCCGAGTTACACTTTACGGGCTGTTTGCGTGGGTGGCACAATCCAGTGCTGCAGCCCACCAACAGCATTTGGTCTATAGGCCCTGGCACTCACAGTGCACTTTACAAGGGACTGACACATAAACCAAATAGGCCAATCATGGAAACGCCAATCCGTAACACATTTTATACAGGAGCACTTGCACTTTCCCACTGGACAGCAGTGAGGAAAGTGTGCAGAATCATTACACCAGCAAAAACAGAGTCAAAACCGGGAGGTCAGAAAGCAAAAAGTCAGGGGAAACACGCCAAAAGATGCCAAGTCTAACACATGTCCCCTCCAGCTGAAAGTAGGGAGAACTACCCAACCCCATTGGAGTTCTCTCCACTAAGGCGGAAGAACCTGGACAGACCATCTGCATTGGCGTGTTCTGTACCAGGGCGGTGTTCCACTGTAAAGTCCATTCCCTGTAGGGAGATGGACCACCTCAGCAGTTTTGGATTCTCACCCCTCATTTGCATCAACCATCTGAGGGGCCTGTGGTCTGTCTGAACCAGGAAGTGAGTCCCAAACAGGTATGGTCTCAACTTCTTCAGCGCCCAGACCACAGCAAAAGCTTCCCTTTCTATGGCACTCCACCTCTGTTCCCTGGGGAGTAGTCTCCTGCTAAGGAAGACTACAGGCTGATCCAGGCCCTCTTCGTTCAGTTGTGAGAGCACCGCTCCCACACCATGCTCTGAAGCATCAGTCTGCACGACGAATTCCTTGGAGAAGTCAGGTGCCTTGAGCACGGGCGCCGTGCACATGGCTGCCTTCAGGGCATCAAAAGCTTTCTGGCAGGACTCAGTCCAGATCACTTTCCTGGGCTGCTTCTTAGAAGTCAGCTCTGTTAAGGGGCAACAATGGTGCCATAGCCCTTAACAAATCTCCTATAGTAGCCGGTGAGACCTAAGAAGGCTCTCACCTCTGTCTGGGTCTTGGGGGGCTCCCAAGCCAGAATGGTGTCAATCTTGGGTTGTAGGGGTGCCACCTGGCCGCTTCCTACCTGGTGTCCCAAGTACACCACAGAACCCTGCCCGATCTGGCACTTACTGGCCTTGATCATGAGGCCTGCACCTTGCAGGGCCCTCAACACTTTCTCAAGGTGCTGTAAATGTTCTTCCCAGCTGGAACTGAACACAGCAATGTCATCCAGGTAGGCGGCACTGAAATCCTCCAGCCCAGCCAACACCTGATTGACCAACCTCTGAAAGGTGGCAGGGGCATTCTTCAACCCAAAGTGCATCACCCGGAATTGGTAATGACCTTCTGGGGTTGAGAATGCTGATTTCTCCTTGGCCCCATCGGTTAAGGCAATCTGCCAGTACCCAGACGTCAAATCAAACATGCTGAGGAACCGGGCAGCTCCCAACCGATCAATGAGCTCATCAGCTCTGGGGATGGGGTGCGCGTCAGTCCTGGTGACGGCATTGAGCCCACGGTAGTCCACACAAAACCGGAGTTCTGGAGTGGCACCGGGCGCAGCAGCCTTTGGGACCAAGACCACTGGGCTGGCCCAAGGACTGTGGGAGGGCTCAATCACCCCTAACGCCAACATCTTAGAGACCTCCTCCTTGATGCTGGCTCTGACCCGGTCAGTCAACCTGTAAATCTTGTGCTTCACAGGAGGGCTGTCACCAGAGTCCACGTCATGGGTACACCAGTGAGTAACACCGGGGTCAGAGAGAACAGTGGGGCGAACTGTCCCAACAACTGGTGACAGTCCCCCTGCTGCTCCTGAGTCAGAGTAGGGGAGAGGATCACACCTTCTACTGACCCATCATGCTCCTTGGTAGACAGGAGGTCAGGGAGAGGCTCACTCTCCTCTCCTCTTCCACCCCATCATCTGTCGCCAAGAGCATACTCACTTCGGACCTCTCGAAGTGGGGCTTGAGGCGGTTCACGTGAAGGACCCTCAAAGGGTTCCTTGGAGCTTGCAAATCCAATAGGTAGGTGACGTCACTTTTGCGCTCCACCACATCATATGGCCCAGTCCACATGTCCTGCAAGGCACAAGGTGCCACTGGGGCCATGACCCACACTTTTTACCCAGGTTGAAATTCGACCAGAGTGGCATTCTGGTCATACCATCTCTTCATTTCTTCCTGGCTTGCTTCTAGGTTCGCCTGAGCGAGTTTCCTGAAGCGGGCAGTTTGGTTTCTAAAGGCCAGCATGTAGCTAAACACATCCTGGGGAGTTTTCCTGGGAGCTGCCTCCCAGCCTTCCTTACCAAACTCAGAGGTCCTCTGACAGGGTGGCCATACAGGAGCTCAAAGGGGCTGTACCCAAGAGACTTCTGAGGCACCTCCCTGTATGCAAAGAGTAGGCATGGCAATAGGACGTCCCACTTACGCCTCATGGGTTCTGTTAGACCCTTGATCATGCCTTTCAAGGTCTGGTTGAATCTCTCCACCAGACCGTTTCCTTGTGGGTGGTAAGGAGTGGTGAACTTGTAGGTTACCCCACACTCCTTCCACAGGGATGTCATATACTTGGATATGAAATTGGTCCCCCTATCAGAAACCACCTCTCTGGGGAATCCCACACGGGAAAAGATCCCCATTATCGCCCGGCCCACCACTGGCGCCGTCGTTGTCCTGAGAGGGATTGCCTCCGGGTACCGGGTGGCATGATCCACCAAGACCAGGATGTACCTGTTGCCCATGGCTGTCTTGGGATCCAGTGGCCCCACAATATCCATCCCTACCCTTTCGAAGGGTGTACTAACAACAGGAAAAGGTTGGAGAGGAGCTTTGACCTTCCTCCCACTCTTACCACTTGCCTGGCAAGTTTGGCAAGACCTACAGTGTGCATCTGACTGCCTTCGCATTTGGGGCCAAAAGAAGTGGGTGACAAGCCTGTCAAAGGTCTTGTCCTGCCCCAAATGTCCTGCCAAAGGCACGTCATGAGCCAGACCCAGTAGGAAGGTCCTGAAGCGCTGGGGTACCACCAGCACACGGGCTGACCCAGGCTCAGCAACCTTAGGCTCACTGTATAGGAGACCACTCTCCCAGTTGATCAGATGTGACCCGGACTGATTACCAGCTGCCTGGTCTGCAGCCTGCCGCCGCAGACCCTCCAGAGTAGGGCACTCATTCTGCTCCCTGCAGAACTCCTCCCTGGTGGGACCCCCTTCTTGCTGCCAATGGGTCAGCTCAGAGATGTCTCCCAGTTCGGCTATCTGCTCCCCTGTAGGCACCGGGGCGTCCCCCTCGAGGTCCGCCTCCTCCCGGTCCGTGGGAACTTCGGGTGCCGGTTTCCCGTGCCCCCTGCCCTTTCTCTTGGCAGGGACTTGGGCCACTGTTCCAGGCTCCAAGTCCTCTTGATCACCCTTTCTGGCTGCCATGGACCGAGTAGACACGCGTGCCCACTCTGGCAACCCAAGCATCTCCAAGTGAGACCTGAGCTCAACATCCTTCCATAAGGACTGCTCCAGGTCGTTACCTAGCAGACAATCTACAGGCATGGTAGGGCTCACAACCACCCTCAAGGGACCTGAGACCCCCCCCCATTCAAAGGGAACCTGCGCCACCATACACTGGCGCTCAGAGTTGTCTACAGCAACTACTTGGTGGAATGCCCCTGGGACTACCTGCTTCTCAGAGACCAGGTGACACCGGACTGAGGTCACACTGGCTCCAGTATCTCTGAGAGCCGTTACCTTGTTCCCATTGATGGTCACCCAGGTGCTATATTTCTTTGTGTTAGGGGGCACCTGGTTTCCTGGGACCATCTCACTGTCCCCTAGTGAGACAAGGGTCATTTCTGCGGGATCCCCACCCTCCTGTGGGCACCCCTCCTCCCCAAGCGCTACACTAGCCAACACTTTGGACTGTCCACCGGTGGGTGGCTGTGTCCCCTTTGGGCACTTGGGGTCCCCCTTAAAGTGACCTACCTGGTCACATGCATAACACTTGCGGGGGCCGGTCTCAACAGGCTTCCCTGTAGGGACCCCTTTCTTCTTATCACCGGGGGGCTGGGAACCTTTACCCCGGGTACTAGTTTGGGGCCCTTTAGAGAACTACTGTGCTTTACCCTTGTCCCCCCACCTTTCTGCTGGGGACCCTGCCCACCTTTGGCTGAGTCTCCCCAAATGCTTTCTTGTGGACCCTGGTACTCACCCAGCGGTCCGCTTCCATAGCAAGCTTCCTGGGGTCAGTTAGCTTACTATCCACTAGGTGCTGGCACAGATCTGCAAAACATAGACTAGACAAGTGCTCCCATGCAATCAAGTTGTAGAGCCCCTGAAAATCTGTTACACTACTGCCCTTCACCCAACCATCCAGCGACCTGCAGAACACATCCACACATTCCAACCAAGTGTTGGCATCAGACTTCTTACTGGACCTGAACTGATCCCTGTACTTTTCAGGAGTAAGACCATACTTAGTGAGAAGGGCATCCTTCATGTCAGCATAGGTGAGGTGATACCCCTTACCCAAAGCTATCAGAGCATCCCTTGCTTCTTCAGGGAAAAGTGGCCACAATCCTGCTCCCCAATTTTCCTCAGGGACCCCATTCATGTGTATGGCTGCCTCATAACCCTGGAACCACCTTTGTATGTCATCCCCCTTCTTGAACTCCTTGCCTACATTCTTGGGAATGTGCACAATCCTGTCTGCCTTTCTGGACGAATTGCTGCCACCATCTGAGCCTGACTTACCCCTAAGTTCTAGCTCCTTCAGTTCTCTCTCATGCTCTAAGAGCATCTTCTTCTCCTCCATGGCCAATCTCCTCTCCTCCCTCTTTTCCTCCCGCTCACCCTCCAGCCTGAGCTTCTGCAGCTCAAACTGCCTTGCCTCCCGCCTGTCCTCCAGCTCCTCTGGGGACAGACTGCTGCTGCCTGACCTGGCGGGTTCCCCCTCACCCAAAAGCACATCCACCCTGGAAATAGGCTCCTCCACCTCCTCACTGAGATTACCAGGCTGCCCACTGGCATGTCTGGCTGCTACCCAGGCCCTCAGCGCCTTCTGTAGCTCCTCCTTCCTTGTGAGGCCTTTAATTTGGAATTTCAGGTTTTTACAAATCGCTCGTAGTTCCTTTACGGCGTAGGATTCCAACCTATCCTCCTCAAAGATAACTTCCAGAGATGCAACGGATGATGCAGTTGATTCAGGCATGATGAAAGTAGTGAGTTGAAAACTGGCAAGATCAAAAATAGGCCAAAAGAAAAAGAGACAGTATGTGGTACGTAATGGTCTGCGATATGGTAGTAGTGCACACCAATCACTGTAAGTCAAGTGCAAACACAAGTCCTATCCTCACCGCTGACAACCAATGTTAGAAATGGGATCTCTAGTTGGCAAGGGCTTGCACCTTTGTCCAAGTAGGGACCCTTCTTCCTAGTCAGGGTAAGGGAGTTACACTCCTAAAATAACCCCTGCTCACCCACTTGGTAGCTTGGCACGAGCAGTCAGGCTTATTCTAGAGGCAGTGTGTAAAGCATTTGCACATAACCAACAGTAATACAGTGTAAGCACTACAAACGGACACCACACCAGTTTAGAAAAATAACCAATATTTTTATATACTCAAGACAAGACCAATTACGACAAAAATCCACAATACTATACTTTAAAAATGAATGCTTGATAAGGTAACTTCTTCTTTGCAGGAATAACACAAAAGCAAAGTTCAGTACGAGTCGGTAGCCCCGTCCGGGTCTACCGCGATGCTGAATTACACAGAGTCCAACAGTTCCAGCCGACCGCGTCGCTACGGGCCAGCAGAGTCGTGAACAGACTCGGTCACAGTACCTTTCTCGTTGTGGCTGATACGGAGTGTACGAGCCGGTCGGCGTTCGTCGCGGTTGCGGTGCAAGACGGAGCGATGCAAGGTGCGGTGTCCCTCGATGCGGTGCAGGCAGCGGCTCGATGAGCGTCGTGCAGACGGAGTCGGTGAGTCCAAGGCGTGTGGTGCAGGGCGAGATGGTGTACGATGCGGTGCTGACAGGTTGCGATGCAGGCGACCAAGCCGGTGTGCGGGAGCTGGCGTCGGACAGCGGTGCGAGTCGGAGCGGTGCGTCGCAAACGTGCGAGCGGTGCCCCAGCTGCGATGTGGTCACGATTGTTGAGCCAGTTGCAGCGTCCGCGTCGGTCGGGTCCGGCTGGTTCAGTGAAGCGATGCGATGCGAACTGCGGTGCCCACAGGTCACGGTGCAAGCAGCGGCTCGGTGTTGACGGTGTCGGACGTTGCCCACGGTGAGACCAGGGATGCGATGCGAAGCGGGGCGATGCAGTCTGCGGTGCACACAGGTCACCGGTCAGGGATGGATTCGGTTGACGGAGTCGGTTGCAGTTCCCTTCCTCTGTGGCAACTGAAACAGCTGTTCCAGAAGCGGTACCCAGAGGCTTGTGAAGTCTTTGTAGTCCCTGAGACTTCTTAACAGGAGGCCAGCTCGGTTCCAGGCCCTTGGAGATACTCAGCACAAGTTTGTAGAAAGTTCAGTCCTTTCACTGCCCAAGGCAGAAGCAGCAGCTGCAGGCCAACCCAACAAAGCAACAACACAGCAAAGGGGCAGTACTCCTCCTGGCAGCTCTTCCAGCTCTTCGTCTTGGCAGGTTCCTTGATTCCAGCGAGATCTAAATTCATGGGGTCAGGGCCCCAATATTTATATCCCAAATTCCTTTGTTCTCTGAAGGCAGAGAGGCCTTTGTCTAGTCCAAACCAGTTCTGGAGCACTTTGTTGACAAGTCTCCATCCCTTCTTTCAGAGAGTAGGCCAGGGACATCAGACGCACCACAGGAGGTGGAGCCAGCATTGTGGAGGGAAGGCACTGTCCTATTCAGGGCCCAGGTGCAACTCCTCCCACCCATCTACATGTAGATCTTGCTATTCAGCCCTGTGCTGACTCACCCTGTCTCCTGGCATCCCCCAGCCCCTGTCACTCACACTCCAGACAAGGAATACACAACCTCGCAGAGGCAGGCTTGGATGGTTAGACAAGAAAATACCCACTTTCTTAAAGTGGTATTTTCAAACACAGAATGTTAAAACCAACTTCACTAAAAGATGCATTTTATCATTCTGAGTCCAGGCATACTAAACTCGAATTTCTACCATGTTCCCGGGGTCAGTTAGGATTATAAGCTGTAATAATCAAAACTGCCCGTTCTGGCCTATGGGGAACAGGTAGCCTTGCAATAGTGAAAACAAACTAGGCTGTAATTCACTATCAGGACATGCCACACACACCAGGGCATGTCCTACCTTTCGCATACAACGCACCCTGCCCACAGGGGTACCTTGGGCCTACCTTAGGGGTGACTAACATGTAGCAAAGGGAAGGTTTAGGGACTTGCAAGTGTGCGCACTTGCCAAGTCGACATGGCAGCCCTAGGCTGCGCACAGGCTCTGCAATGGCAGGCCCGAGTTACACTTTACGGGCTGTTTGCGTGGGTGGCACAATCCAGTGCTGCAGCCCACCAACAGCATTTGGTCTATAGGCCCTGGCACTCGCAGTGCACTTTACAAGGGACTGACACATAAACCAAATAGGCCAATCATGGAAACGCCAATCCGTAACACATTTTATACAGGAGCACTTGCACTTTCCCACTGGACAGCAGTGAGGAAAGTGCGCAGAATCATTACACCAGCAAAAACAGAGTCAAAACCGGGAGGTCAGAAAGCAAAAAGTCAGGGGAAACACGCCAAAAGATGCCAAGTCTAACACGGCGCAACCGCGATACGAACAGCGGAGTCTCCACACGGGAGAGATCTATGATGGGGCCCGGCGATCTACACGACCACACTCTAAGGCCCGGAGCCAGGTACCGTGATGCTGCTAGTCTAACAATTAAACTCCCAGTGGCGGTCCTCTCTGCCTCCCCCCCATAGTAGTGCAGTCCGGTCGGCTGGCCCCCTGGGGGTATCAATTTTGAGGAGTTGGTTGGTGATCCCCCCCCCCTTGTGGTGCGGGTGCAGCGACCCCCCCCCTACTGGTGGGGCACTCGAGCTACCGCCAGAGATCTGAGGCAGAATTCCCTCATGGCGCTTGGATCACTGCTATTTCTGATGGTCCCGATCACGGGGCCACCGTGGGGAGGTAAGGCTGTGGACTGATGGGTCTCCATTTCTCCGAGGGACCGCCGGGGCAAAATGGCGGCTGGTAGCATCGGCTCAGAGTAAAACGGCTCCCAAACTCCGGAGGGGCGGCCAAGCTCAGTATGTCCCCCTAGGAACACCAGTGACAAGTGGCAGGCACCTACGGCCCCCCGCGATCACCCGAATGCACAATTGGGGGAAGCACGTAATGGCTGTTACCTCTCCCACTGGCGGCTTTTCTCACCATCAAAAGGGTCCCAGGATTCCAGACCCCAACATGGCCGACAAAGGTGTCCTTCTCCCCCTTGCCGAACCTTCACATTCTCAACCCTTCCAGGACTGCGCCTGACATCAAGAGGACTCCTAAAATTCTTTCCACCCCCCCCCGCACTACCCTGACAACCCCTAAGTACACATGACCTCTATCCTGACAGCGGAGTCCGAGCATTCTGTCCGACGCCCGGTGGAGCTGCTCTGTTCAGCTAATGAGGAGATCGGACTTGGTTCACCCCCTGACCGTCACCTGCCCAGCCGGACCTTGGACTCAGTTACTCCCCTCCTCCCTGTCTCACCCTCCCTCCCCCTCATTATATATTTGCTGTTCTGCTCTTGCTTGTCTCCCTTCTACTCACCTTTCTGGCCGAGACCCGTTGGAGCTTCCTTGAGAGCTATAGGGGAGACTGGCCTGGGACTACCTCCCTGGCCGTCACCTACCCATTTGGTCTTTGGACTGACTTTACCTCTGTCTCTTAATCCGTCTTCCCCTCGTCCTCTCTCTTCTCACTCCCCCTCCCCCCTTCCCGCTCTACTGGTCTCTCCTTCTCTCCCGTTTAATGTATCTCAAATATTGGATGTAACGTGCAATTTTTACTACTGTTGTAACTGTGCTGACTCTCATGTAAAGCGCTCTGATACCTTCGGGTCTAGCCAGCGCTATATAAAACTGTTTAAAATAAATAAAAAAATGGAGGACTTCTGCACTCCTCAGCCCACATATGGCACCAGGGATTTTCTGTATCTTAGGCAGGAGGGTTTGGTGTCGTTTACGACTCTGTGAGTGATGCAAGCAGTCTTAAATTGTTCTCTTGTTTATGGGGAGCCACTGAAGAGTTAGAAGGACAGGAGAGATTTGGGTGGATTCCCCTTTCCCAAAACAAAGTGGGCAGCAGCATGAAGAACAGCAATGAGCTGTGCCGTTGTTAGGCACTACTTGGGGCAGAGAAATCACCCCTTCTGCTGAGCTTAGCCAGTGGCACGAAGTGGGTCTCCAAACGATGGGGGACCTCTATGATGATGGTTCTCTCGTTCTCATTGAAACTCTGATGGAGGAGATGGATTTCCCTCCTGATCAGTTTCTGCTTTATAACTCCTTCCTAGGGGCGCTGGAAGAACAATGGGCAGACCTGCACCAAGAACCCACGATGCACCTCACATTACAGTATCTTCATGTCATGGGTATGGGCCGCCACCTAACACGTTGAATTGCTGAGTCCTTATGCAGCCACGCGGCATCGCCACTCACATCCCTACACTGTCATTGGGAGACAGACTTGGCTTCCGTACTAGAATACCCATCACTCATTCCACGCAATGCTAGATTCAACCTGCTTCAATTCTATATAAAACATAGGGCCTATCTTACCCCAGACAAAATAAATCAGTATTGCTCTTGTACTGATGCTGTTTGCCCCCACTGCGCCCTACCTGACACTACTCTCCTCCACCTGCTCTAGACCTGCCCGTCTCTCTGCAATTTCTGGCTAGGCATGACCACACAATTATCAAACTTCACAGGGCAAACCACACTACATACCAGGGAGGTGTGCCTCTTGAGACTGAGGTACAGAGACAAAAAACACAGACCCGCCAATCGCTTAATTGACTTAGGGCTCCTCCTAGTCAAGTGCTTGCTCACTGGCAGGTGGAAGTCGCCTACCCTGCTCTGCAGTCAGTGCCTAGGGATGTTCATTGCAAGCTTGGGCTCAGGCAGAGGGAACTGTTCTGCAGAGGGAAGACACGAGAGGCCTTCATGAATACCCCCTTGCATCCTGTTGAGAGACCATACTAGCTGATTTCCTTACCGTCTTATCTCCCGCTGGTGACTCATCTGAAGACGAAGGGATTCCCATGGCCACCGCGAGCCCTAAGGCCACTCACCCTCAAACAGAGGCACTAGATGAGTGACCCTAAAACCCCCACCTCGCCACATTAGTGGCATTCCACAGGCCACTGTTCTACTTTATTGCTCCTTACCGCCCCTTAGTGTCTTTTCTCCTTTATTTCTTCACATGCTTTTCCAGGGCACGGACTAGTTATTGTTACTATAAATGTTTCTACAGTTTATTGCCTCTTATCTTCATAATTCTTGAATCCCAAGCTAAAATGATTGAGACTATATGGTGCTGACACTGTATCATGTTTTTACTGTATTACTTGCACCCCTTTCTCATTCGTTGTGTATGAAAAATAAAAACTCAATAAAAAAGATTTAAACAAAAAATGAAGAACAGCAATGAGGGCGGCTAGGTGAACTTTATGGGGACCGGACAGAAAGGATCTCTCAAAATCAAATCTGGAGCTAATTAGCTCCCGTATTACATTCTTGAAATCCTGGTGAGGAATGAACTGCATGATAAACCAAATTAGGGTAAAATTACCAAAGTGGTCTAAATTAGCCAAATTAGTGTACTTTCCTGGCCAACACAAAGATATGGGATTGTATGTAAATCAGGTTGTTGAGAATGAATTCCAGTGATTTAGCCAATACATTTATCTGCCCATCCTGGGGGCATATTGGAAGTATACCTCCAATCTGCAACTCTGGGGAAGCAGATATCCCAGTAGACGCCAGGGAATGTTTTTGGCATTTTCCTAACACTTATGATAATGAAACAATTATCTCCCGCTATCCTAAGGAACAATAGTATTTCTGCCTACCTGGCAGCGGTCAGATAGGAGGTGCAGAAAGCCAATTAGACACAAGGGAACATTTTGTATTAAAAAAGAAGGGATGGGGTCGCTTGCCCAGGAATTGAGCTGAGCCCTAAACCGAAATTGTGTGCAACAGTCTTTCTGTCCAGGGGGATAGATAGGGGGGGTTTACCCTCAATCTTCCCACTGGGGGGCAGAAAGCCCACTAGACACTAGGGATAAAATAGGCCCCCAAAAGTCAAGGGGTGGGGCAGTCCACCCAGGCATTGCCCCATACCTCCACCCAGAACCAGCAAACCAGTCTTTCTGCTCTCTGGGGGTGGATTAGGAGTTTACTCTCAATTTACACCCAGGGGTGAGGGGGACCCCACTAAACCCCATGGAAAAAGTAGGCCAAAAAAAGAAAGCACGAGGGGTGGCCCACCCAGGCATTGCACCATGATTCCTCCCCAGAACAGGCACAACAGCCTTTCTGCCTCCTGGGGGTTAGAAGACACACTAGACACCAGAGAAAAAAAATTGGGAAAAAATAAGGTGTGGGAGTGGCCTACTTCATGGGAGTGGCCCACCCATTCTTCATCATGGGATACCACTTTTATTGTAAAAAATGTAAGAATGAAGGTGGTAGGAATTTTGAGTTTCTCCCAGATTCCAGAACTTTGTCTCACAGAAAATGCATGTTTATAGCCAAAGTTTGAGGTTTGTGTAGGAGAGTAGGATCTGCTTCACATGGGTACCCCCACTTTTTGCTGATGCTTCACTGTTTTTCGACCTTAGTCTGGCTGGGGCCCTGCTAATCAGAACCCCAGCCTAGCTGCTTCCTCTTTAAAATGGTTTCCATGTGCCTTAGGCACATCTCTGATTGGAATCTGGAGTGCCCTTATAAGTCCCTAGTATATGGTATACTATGTACCCAGGGCATAGGTACCTCAGAGGCCTACCAGGGGCTGCAGCATGTATTGTGCCACCCCTGGAAGGCCATCCAAACTGACACCACAGGTCTGCTACTGCAGCCTGGGTAAGGTGGTGCATGCACCCCTTACTGTGATATAGGCTACCTATATCACTACATACGTACACACATATAAACCTATAAGTCACTCCTATGGCAGGCCTTATCAATCCTGAAGGCAGAGTGCGTGGTTCCTATGTGAGAGGGTGCCCCTGCATGAGCTGGGCCCCTCTGCAGCGTTCGGAGACCCTTCTCTGATGCTGTTTGTAGTGCAGCCCGACCATATACTCTTAAGCGCATTATAACCTCGCGTTAAATGCTAACTTTGGTATGGCTGCACGGAAACATGTGTGTTTGGTGTCAAACATCTTGGAATACTACCCCCCGTCAGTTCTGGCGGCGGGGGTAGCATTCCACCCTTCTAGAGGGAAAGACATGTACACACCGGTATACCCGGTACTGACTTTCCAGAGCCCTGGCATCACAAAATGGATGCCGCTGCCACAGACACGAGTCTGGCCTCCTGCTGCTGACCGAAACTCCGGCAGGGGAGGCCTGGACAATAGGTTTCCTGTCCCAGGGAGGTGTAACCACCTCCCCAGACAGGATAGTGTGTATTGGGGCTGGGCGGGAGCACTCTCTGGTGCTTTGAAGTCCTGCACTGGGGGCACATTTGGTGTCCCTGTGCATACCCCAGTTCAAACCGGCTCAGGGGCTTCCAGCCCCTGCTCTGGTGGAACCGTGACCCCTGGACACTGAACGCATTTGCAAGTGCATCCTCTTCTGGGTCTCCCACGAAGTCGTGCTTTGGGTTCCGAGTAGCCCCAGCCTCCAGCACCAACTGCACCGAAGATCACTGGCCTCCACTCCACGAGTGTCCTGTGAGCCAGCTCCACGTGCATCGACTCGAGGCTCCTTCGCGGTCGCTAGTCCGTTGGCTAGTAGGCCCTCCCGAAGGCCAATCTTTTCTGCTTGGGCTCCCTGGTTGCTCCAGGAGTGCCCTGACTTATCCTCGCTGGGTGAGTCCCCCAGACCTTGCTGGTCTGCAACATCGTCCTTCTTCCATTTCCACGAGACTTGCCGTTGCCAAGGCTTGTTGGGTCCAATCCGGTCGCCAACACCCCTACAATCGACAGACGTCATGGGACAGCTCGAATCCAGCTCCTGGTAATCGTCGACACCTCCTGGACCTCGTGGCTGAAGAGTCAAGACAACCATCAACCTACCTGAAGCACTCGACATCGGTGGGCATCTGCTCATCACCTTCCTGGTCACTGGCTAGTGACCCAGACTCTGTCCCCTCTGCTTTCAGGTTCTTCAGATCTTCGATCCACCTTTGGATCCACCCGAACACTTTCGACTTGGTCGCCAGCAGCACTTTGCAGCAGATCACCATAGAAAGCGGCAGACGAAACCCGACCCCGAAAGACACCTATGCACCCGGCTCCCTGGGTGAGGTAACTCGAGTACTCCGGTGCTCCCGTAGGTATTGACACTAGAACAGCCTAGTTCTCAAAGGGTTTGCTCCAAGTCCTCCTCTAAGTGTCCCTTTTCTTTTCAATTCTAATCGCGACTTTCCCCATAGAAGTTAACGGCGGTTCGCGGCTGTGTTCATACACTGCACGCGTCCCCCGTGGGTCCCCTGTGTCACTACCTTGGGTGGTTCCTTGTGGTCCAAGCACTTCTACAGGCTCTAGGCCTTGTGTCTAGCTCAGTCGTGGTTCTTATACCACTTTATTGGTATATGGTTTGGTACGCCCCTGGGGCTCAAACGTGTATTTGTGCTATTACTGTAGATAACTAACTTATAATTTATGTACTTCGAACTCTAGCCTCATAAAGAGACTAGAGGGGTGTGTTTAGTAATAAATACATATATTTTGAATATATACCTGGTGTGGTCCTCTTTCATTTGGTCACTCAAAAGATTATAGACTGGTAAAACAAGCTGCTTTACATTCCTTCAAGACTTAGCCTGAAGGCTGCTCTCCATAGCTACCACTAGGATAGCTTTCAATAAAGGTTGTCTTTAACCTATCTCCAATAAGGGTTGTTTGGACTGGTGCAAGGTGCCCACTATAATTAGTGGACAGCATATGCCAGGCCAACTTCTCACATTGGTGTGCAGCTTGTGGGATTCCAGCGTGCTATTGTTTTACCAGATAATCTCAATTGAATTGATCAACTGAAAACCACTAAGGGTACCTAAGGTACATATACATCAAGCTTAGTAATACAGTAAGTTCTACTGAACTTAGAGTTGTGTGTTAAGGGATAGCACACCCTTTCTACAACTCAAGAGAGTTTAGTAGGCCACACTAGAGTAGGTAGTGCATACACCACACCTCACTAGTAATGTCTTCAAAGCCAGGACCCAGTGAGTCCTTGCCAGAAGCCAGTGGGCTTCTTCCCTCCAAGTATGATAAACTCCCATTCTTGGAATTGAGAGCATTATGCAATACTAGGAAGTTGAAGGCAGGCAAAAGTGCCAGCACCCAACACCTCAGGGAGGTGTTACTAGCTGATGATCTCAGCAGGCCCCTAGGGTCTGAAGGGTAGGCAAAGAGGGTGGGGCAGAAGATGAGGAAGGGGCCAGGGGTGAAGAAACCCAGGCCCCCCCCCTCTGAAACTGGCCAGGAAGGTGAAAATGACCTTGTCCTGGAAAATCCAATTCCTCCTGTGGAGGAGGAGGAGGGGAGGATCAGACTGACTTCCCCTTTGTCCCCCAGGAAGAGTTCTGAGTGTGCCCAGAAGGTCTAGGTCTCCTTCTCAGAAGTCTAACCACTCTGACACCTCAATAGGGACCTCTGTCTCCTCTCATAGGAGGAATCCTCTCATGAGAGGAGAAAGAGACTGATTCAATATGAGCAAACTCAGCTTGAACTCAGGAAACAGCAATTGGCTATAGACAGGGAGTCCCTAGATCTCTATAGAGAGAGACAAAAGTTGGGACTAGAGTCCCATGGTGGCAGCAGTTTCCCCAAAGATAGGGAAAGGTCTTATGACCATAGAAACCTGAGCAAGATTGTCCCTCCCTACCAGAGTGGGGATGACATCCACAAATGGATAACTGCTCTAGAGAGGGCCTGTAAAGTACAGAGGGTCCCTCAGGAGCAGTGGGCAGCAATCTTGTGGCTCTCCTTTGCAGACAAAGGTAGAGACAAGCTCCTCACTGTTAGAGAGGAGGATGCTGATAATTACAAAGTCTTGAAGAGTGCTCTAATTGATGGGTTTGGCCTAACCACTGAACAATACAGGTTAAAGTTCAGGGATACCCAAAAGCACAGACTCAAGACTGGGTGGACTTTGTTGATTGTTCTGCCAAGGCTCTGGAAGGTTGGTTATTGGGCAGTAAGGTATGTGACTTCACAGGATTGTACAATCTGATCATGAGGGAGCAGATTCTTAATAACTGTCAAAATCAGCTGTTGCATCAGCACCTGGTAGACTCTGATCTGACCTCTCCCCAAGAATTGGGAAAGAAGGCAGACAAATGGGTCAGAACCAGGGTGAAGCAGAAGGTACAGAACCAAGGTGGTGACCCTAAGAAGCAAGATTCGAAAACCTCTGATAAGGGTGGGGAGAAGGGTAAAGATCAAAAGTCTTCACAAGGCCCCCAAAAATCTTCTTCAGGTGGGGATTCACAGTCTACCAAAGGGAAAGGCCAAAGGAAACCATGGTGCAAGGTCTGTAAGCAAAAGACCCACTGGACCAGTGATTGCACCAAGTCCAAAGACTCGACTCCAGCCCCCACCAATGCCCCTAAGGCACCTGCTCCCCCTAGTGCAGTTACAGTTGGTGGTGGGACTACACAAGCCAAGGGTTTAGTAGGGTTGACCCTGGGTAAAGAGATGAGCTCTGACTTAGTCAGAGAACTCACTCAGGCTGTCCTAGTCTGTGATGGAGGCATGGATATGACCTCCTCTGTGAGTCCCAGTAATCTGGGCAAGTACAGACAACAGCCCTTAATCAATGGAAGAGAGGCTTTGGCATTTAGGGACACAGGGGCAAGTGTCACCATGGTGACACAAGACCTTGTGAATCCTGTGCAGATTATACTTGGTGAAATGTACCAAGTGACCAATGCTAGCAACGTCAGAACAGACCATACTCTGGCAGTTGTTATCTTCTCCTGGGGAGGGGTAACTGGCCTTAAGAAGGTTGTGGTAAGTGCAGACCTACCCGTTGAATGCTTGCTTGGCAATGACTTAGAAACTTCAGCTTGGGCAGAAGTGGAGCTCAGGACCCATGCAGAAATGCTGGGCATCCCTGCAGATGTGTTTGCTGTGACCAGGTCACAAGCCAAAATGTCTAACACTGAACAGGCCTTGGATTCTGGAATAATGGACCAAGTGCCCTCCAAGAAGAGGAGTAGTAGGGTAAAGGCAGTGCCTTCCCCCTTGGCTCAGAAGGAAGATCAGTCCCTTGAGGGGTATGATCTCAGTCCTGAGGAAGGAACTGTCCCAGAGGAGCTTGAACCTGACCAGGTTGAGTTCTTGGGGACAGGGGGCCCTTCCAGGACAGATCTGAGCCAGGAGCAGCAGAGCTGCCCCTCTCTTGAACCCCTCAGACAGCAAGCTGCTGCTGAGGCTGCTGGGAAAGCTAGTGGTCCCCATACTGTGTATTGGGATGATGGACTCTTGTACTCAGAGTGTAGAGACCCCAAGCCTGGTGCTACCAGGAGGTTGGTTATACCTTTGAAGTTCAGGGGCTTCCTATTGACCCTAGCCCATGACATTCCCTTAGCAGGTCACCTGGGCCAGAACAAGACTTGGGACAGAATTGTCCCTCACTTCACTGGCCCCACATGTCTGAAGACACCAAGGAGTTTTGTCGCTCCTGTGTAACCTGCCAGGCCAGTGGCAAGGCAGGTGGCACTACAAAGGCCCCCCTGATACCACTACCTGTGGTGGGGGTTCCCTTTGAAAGGGTGGGGATTGACATTGTTGGTCCCATGGATCCCCAAACAGCATCTGGGCACAGGTTTATCCTGGTGGTAGTGGATCATGCCACCAGGTACCCAGAGGCTATTCCCCTTAGGACCACTACAGCACCTGTGGTGGCAAGGGCCCTCCTGGGAATTTTCTCAAGAGTGGGCTTCCCTAAGGAGGTTGTATCAGACAGAGGTGCAAACTTTATGTCTGGATACTTAAAAGCAATGTGGAAGGAGTGTGGAGTGACTTACAAGTTCACCACACCCTATCACCCACAATGCAATGGTTTAGTTGAGAGATTCAACAAAACCTTGAAGGGCATGATTAAAGGGCTCCCAGAAAAGCTTAGGCGAAGATGGGACATACTCTTGCCCTGCCTTTTATTTGCGTACAGGGAGGTGCCTCAAAAGGGGTTGGCTACAGCCCTTTTGAACTTTTGTTTGGTCACCCTGTCAGGGGTCCATTGTGCTTGGTGAAGGAAGGATGGGAGTTACCTCTCAAGCCCCCAAA
The DNA here is from genome assembly GCA_963921515.1 of Calotriton arnoldi. NCBI lineage: Eukaryota > Metazoa > Chordata > Amphibia > Caudata > Salamandridae > Calotriton > Calotriton arnoldi. The sequence continues at coordinate 2,507,110 of CAWUFW010000852.1, forward strand.
GCAAGACATAGTGGACTATGTACTTGGTCTCCGCTCCCGGATGGCTGAGTATATGAAAAAGGCAACTAAAAACCTTGAGGCTAGCCAGGAACTTCAAAAAGCCTGGCATGACCAAAGAGCTCTACTGACTGTTTACCAGCCAGGACAGAAGGTGTGGGTGTTGGAGCCAGTGGCCCCAGCAGCTCTCCAAGACAAATGGAGTGGACCCCATACCATTGTTGAACAGAAGGGTGAGGTTACCTACTTAGTAGACCTAGGAACACCCAGGAGTCCCCACAGGGTTCTCCATGTCAACAGGTTAAAACCATATGTGGACAGGGCAGACATGGGCTTTCTCATGGCTACTGATGAGGGACAGGAGGAAGAGAGTGACCCACTCCCTGACCTGCTCTCACAGAACCCTGGTGATGGGTCAGTGGATGGTGTAGCCTTGGCAGACAGCCTCACTACCCAGCAGCAGACTGATTGCAGACAGGTGCTCAATCAGTTCAGACACATATTCTCACTGACACCCAGTCAGACTACCTGGTGCACTCATGAAGTGGACACTGGGGACAGTCTGCCTATTAAAAATAAGATTTATAGGCAACCTGACCATGTCAGGGACTGTATCAGGAAAGAAGTCCAGAAGATGTTGGATTTGGGAGTTATTGAACCCTCAGATAGCCCTTGGGCTAGTCCAGTGGTCCTTGTGCCAAAACCTCACACCAATGGTGGGAAAAGAGAGATGAGGTTTTGTGTGGACTACAGGGGTCTCAATGCAGTCACTAGGACTGATGCCCATCCAATACCAAGGGCAGATGAGCTAATAGACACTTTGGCCTCAGCCAAGTATCTAAGCACATTTGACCTGACAGCTGGCTACTGGCAGATCAGACTAGCTGATGATGCAAAGCCAAAGACAGCATTCTCAACCCCTAGTGGGCATTATCAATTTGTGGTGATGCCCTTTGGTCTGAAGAATGCACCTGCCACTTTTCAGAGGTTGGTGAATACAGTCCTTACAGGTCTGGAAGCCTATAGTGCAGCATATCTAGATGATATTGCTGTCTTTAGCTCCACCTGGGAGGATCACCTGGTCCACCTCAGAAATGTTTTACAGGCCCTGCAGAAAGCAGGCCTGACTATCAAGGCCACCAAGTGCCAGATAGGGCAGAGTCAGGTTGTGTACCTGGGCCACCTTGTGGGTGGAGGCCAGGTTCAAGCACTGCAGAGCAAGATCCAGACCATCATGGACTGGACTGCTCCAACTACCCAGACTCAGGTGAGAGCCTTCTTAGGCATGACTGGGTACTATAGGAGATTTGTCAAGGGGTATGGATCAATAGTGACACCCCTGAATGACTTAACTTCCAAGAAAATGCCCAAAAAGGTTCAGTGGAGAGTTAGCTGTCAAAAGGCATTTGATGACCTAAAGCAGGCCATGTGCACTGCTCCCATTCTACAGAGTCCTGATTACTCCAAGAAGTTCATTGTTCAAACTGATGCATCTGAATTGGGGGTAGGGGCTGTACTGTCACAATTGAATGATGAAGGTCAGGATCAGCCAGTAGCTTTTATTAGCAGAAGGCTGACCCCTAGAGAGAAACGTTGGTCAGCCATTGAGAGGGAGGCCTTTGCTGTGGTCTGGGCTCTGAAGAAGTTGAGGCCATACTTGTTTGGTACTCACTTCCTTGTTCAAACAGACCATAAGCCCCTCTTATGGCTAAAACAAATGAACGGTGAAAACCCCAAACTGCTTAGGTGGTCCATTTCCCTACAGGGGATGAACTTCACAGTGGAACATAGACCTGGGATTAACCATGCCAATGCAGATGGACTCTCTAGGTACTTCCACTTAGAACATGAAGACTTAACTGGGCAAGGTTAGTTTAATGTCCCTACGCTTGGGGGGGGTTGTGTAGGAGAGTAGGATCTGCTTCACATGGGTACCCCCATTTTTTGCTGATGCTTCACTGTTTTTCGACCTTAGTCTGGCTGGGGCCCTGCTAATCAGAACCCCAGCCTAGCTGCTTCCTCTTTAAAATGGTTTCCATCTGCCTTAGGAACATCTCTGATTGGAATCTGGAGTGCCCTTATAAGTCCCTAGTATATGGTATACTATGTACCCAGGGCATAGGTACCTCAGAGGCCTACCAGGGGCTGCAGCATGTATTGTGCCACCCCTGGAAGGCCATCCAAACTGACACCACAGGTCTGCTACTGCAGCCTGGGTAAGGTGGTGCATGCACCCCTTACTGTGATATAGGCTACCTATATCACTACATACGTACACACATATAAACCTATAAGTCACTCCTATGGCAGGCCTTATCAATCCTGAAGGCAGAGTGCGTGGTTCCTATGTGAGAGGGTGCCCCTGCATGAGCTGGGCCCCTCTGCAGCATTCGGAGACCCTTCTCTGATGCTGTTTGTAGTGCAGCCCGACCATATACTCTTAAGCGCATTATAACCTCGCGTTAAATGCTAACTTTGGGATGGCTGCACGGAAACATGTCGTGTTTGGTGTCAAACATCTTGGAATACTACCCCCGCCGCCAGTTCTGGCGGCGGGGTAGCATTCCACCCTTCTAGAGGGAAAGACATGTACACACCGGTATACCCGGTACTGACTTTCCAGAGCCCTGGCATCACAAAATGGATGCCGCTGCCACAGACACGAGTCTGGCCTCCTGCTGCTGACCGAAACTCCGGCAGGGGAGGCCTGGACAATAGGTTTCCTGTCCCAGGGAGGTGTAACCACCTCCCCAGACAGGATAGTGTGTATTGGGGCTGGGCGGGAGCACTCTCTGGTGCTTTGAAGTCCTGCACTGAGGGCACATATGGTGTCCCTGTGCATACCCCAATTCAAACCGGCTCAGGGGCTTCCAGCCCCTGCTCTGGCGTGAAACTGGACAAAGGGAAAGGGGTGTAACCACCCCTCTGCCCTGACCCTCCCATAGGTGGGGCCACAGAGTATGTCCAACCCCCTACCTTAGTATAAGTAGGGGACCCCAGTCCTTAGGACTTTAGATTTACCTGGACAAAACTCTGATACATAATCCTGGACCTTCGACGCTCTACTTCAAGATTAGAGGACTGAAGAATCTCCCTTGGGGTAAAGGAGTGACTCCCCTGCTTGGCAGGCACCAAAGAAGCAATTGTCCGGTCTGCATCGCTGAAGCTCCCATTGGACGCCGAAGTCTTTGCATCACCAGAGGTGGATTTCCAGACTTCCCCGAGGTTGCCCTGAGTCCCCAGCAAAGCTGAGGCCCGTAGCTGTTGTGGGTAATGTGGAACCGTGACCCCTGGACACCAAACTCATTTGCAAGTGCATCCTCTTCTGGGTCTCCCACGAAGTCGTGCTTTGGGTTCCGAGTAGCCCTAGCCTCCAGCACCAACTGCACCGAAGATCACTGGCCTCCACTCCACGAGTGTCCTGTGAGCCAGCTCCACGTGCATCAACTCGAGGCTCCTTCGCGGTCGCTAGTCTGTTGGCTAGTAGGCCCTTCCGAAGGCCAATCTTTTTCTGCTTGGGCTCCCTGGTTGCTCCAGGCATGCCCTGACTTATCCTTGCTGGGTGAGTCCCCCAGACCTTGCTGGTCTGCAACATCGTCCTTCTTCCATTTCCACAAGACTTGCCGTTGCCAAGGCTTGTTGGGTCCAATCCGGTCGCTGACACCCCTGCAATCGACAAACATCGTGGGACAGCTCGAATCCAGCTCCTGGTTGTCGTCGACGCCTCCTGGACCTCGTGGCTGAAGAGTCAAGATGACCATCAACCTACCTGAAGCACTCGACATCGGTGGGCATCTGCTCATCGCCTTCCTGGTCACTGGCTAGTGACCCAGACTCTGTCCCCTCTGCTTTCAGGTTCTTCAGATCTTCGATCCACCTTTGGATCCACCCGAACACTTTCGACTTGGTCGCCAGCAGCACTTTGCAGCAGATCACCATAGAAAGCGACGACGAAACCCGACCCCGAAAGACACCTATGCACCCGGCTCCCCTGGGTGAGGTAACTCGAGTACTCCGGTGCTCCCATGGGTATTGACACTAGAACAGCCTAGTTCTCAAAGGGTTTGCTCCAAGTCCTCCTCTAAGTGTCCCTTTTCTTTTAAATTCTAATCGCGACTTTCCCCATAGCAGTTAACGGCGGTTCGCGGCTGTGTTCATACACTGCACGCGTCCCCCGTGGGTCCCCTGTGTCACTACCTTGGGTGGTTCCTTGTGGTCCAAGCACTTCTACAGGCTCTAGGCCTTGTGTCTAGCTCAGTCGTGGTTCTTATACCACTTTATTGGTATATGGTTTGGTACGCCCCTGGGGCTCAAACGTGTATTTGTGCTATTACTGTAGATAACTAACTTATAATTTATGTACTTCGAACTCTAGCCTCATAAAGAGACTAGAGGGGTGTGTTTAGTAATAAATACATATATTTTGAATATATACCTGGTGTGGTCCTCTTTCATTTGGTCACTCAAGAGATTATAGACTGGTAAAACAAGCTGCTTTACATTCCTTCAAGACTTAGCCTGAAGGCTGCTCTCCATAGCTACCACTAGGATAGCTTTCAATAAAGGTTGTCTTTAACCTATCTCCAATAAGGGGTTGTTTGGACTGGTGCAAGGTGCCCACTATAATTAGTGGACAGCATATGCCAGGCCAACTTCTCACAGTTTGCATGGCATTCTGTGTAAGAAACATTAGGAGGATCCACACGTCATACCCTGGACTCCCCTGGCAGTCTAGTAGTCAGAAATGTCTGTGTTTAGCAGGCTTACCCAGGTGTTGGCCGAGCTGGCACCCAAATTCCACAGCTACCCACATTGTGTTCAACTAGTTATTTTTCTTACAGAAAATGTGATGTTTCCACGTTGAGTGCTCAGGCCTTTTGTGTCATGGGCACTAGGCCCAGCCACACAAGTGGGATACAGCTTTTAACTGAGTAGTAGAACATTTGTTACAAACCATTTAGATTTCTCTCAATTGTTGGCCTCAAAATCTTAGCCAGTGTGTAACAAAGAACAATGGGCGTTAAATCACATGATAGTGAGGGTAACACCAAATTTTGAGATGTACAAATATCCACTATCTGTCTACTCACCATTTTGTGCTCATTTTAAAAGTGCATGGGTTTCCCTCATACTCATTTTTCATTCAATACATTTTACCATATGAATTAGTGCATGATCGGTACACAAATGAAAAATCATTATGTGCTGCAGGTCAGTTGTTGGCAGTGTTGCATGTTCTTAGGCAACCAGCAAACACTGCGTATCCATGCAACCTTTAGGCGCTGACCGATGTGACATTATATTACTTTTGTAAATTGGCCATTGGGCAAAAAAACACAGATGAAAACACTGTCACCAATTGTTAATTTTTTGCTATTAATCTTCATAATTTTGTATGTCAATGATTAGCTTTTTGGCAAAACCATGGGAACTCTACACAAATGACCCTTTGATGAATTCCACCAAAAACTGCAAATATGTTGAAAACACAAAAATTAGGAAAAATGAACTTTCACATCAAATAGAACTATAGTAAAAGAAAAAAAGGGATTTATTTTGCAACTCCACTTGTTCTTAAAAGCTGAGAAGATGGTGATCTTAGCACAGCAAATCCTTTGATCATGCCAATTTTAGAAAAAAACACATTCTTGCTACCACTGCACATTTTCCTGTTACCATCTCCCTCCCCCCCCACTCCAAAAAATGACTGCATTCTAGGGAGATAAGGATCAGCAAGCAGCCAATTGGTTAAGTTAATATTTAGTGTATGTTTTGAAATAAGTTATGGTGCCTAAAGGTCCTGGCTCAATTGTACTGTGGGGTACTTCCCCTCATTTAAACATTGCTTTATGGCCCTGAACATTATCCTACACAGGATACTTGCAACAGGATTTCAATGGCTGGTCCAAAACATATTTTGGTGCAAATTAATCCCAAGCAGAGAATTCAACCTGCATGGAGATGTTGCTCACTGAAAAGTTAATCATCTTTTAACATAGGTGACTTCTAACTCCATGTCAAAGCCATTACACTGACTGGTTGGTGGCAGCTATTTGACAGTAAAAGGACACAAGGCTTTTTTACCAGAATGCCAGTTTGAAAGGCAGCCCACCTGCCATCTATTGTAAATATGTGTTCTGCACAAAAACTGCAACATTTCATTCCCCTTGAATTTTAGAGCTATGTGTTTGGAGTGCCTGCGTGTACATAAGAGGTCATGATCAATGTTGTCTCCATTTTTTCCTCTGTGTGCAGCAATGAAGGGTCAGTTTTTGCTGTGCAAACAGGGCTACATATACAAAATGTATTTGACCACATGTGGCCAGATGTTCTAAACACTTGTTGCAAATTTCTACCAGTATTTTTGCTACCAGTATAGAATTTTGGGAACTGACCTATGTACTAATAGATCATTTCACAAAATTCCAAATCATAGTGAGTCTCAATCCTATATATCTCATCAGTAGATTGCAAATTGCAACTCAATATGATTGGTGGCCATCAAAGGAATCAATCAATCAATCAATCAATAATTAAATCACATGACTACTCTAAATGAGTTTCTAAGTGCTGTCCATAAAAGTAGGGACAACAGAATACTGACAACAACCAGGTTTTCATCAGTTTTAGAAACTCCAACAGCAAACAACACCTACGAATTTGCAAGGAGAAAGAATTCTACAAAGTGAGACCCAGAACAGCAAAAGACCTGCCACCCTACCTTACGTGTTTATAGCGAGGCACGTTGGCAAGAAACTAATATCCAGAGCGAAGACTACGCTGGGAGAATAAAAATGCACCGGTGCCCTAAAGTATGATGGCTGCCTTCTGGGTCAGCAGACCACCATGTCTGTGGTCCCCTGGATCACTGCCCCCTCCCCAGCAAACACTGTTTTACATTCACAAAGGGGTAGGACCCTCAAAAGGATATCTACACTTTTGCGAATGGGTTACCACCTCAAGTTGGAGGTCAGTAACATTTCTGTGGTTAACAACTTCAGTCCTAAACAATTGATACTTATGGATAGGAATCTCTATTTGGAAGCAACACCTCTAACATGCTTCTTCCAAATAGTGATTCCCTATCCATTTCTAAACTTATTTGGGTTGGAAAAGGTTACTGACTCCTAAAATGTGTTTAATACATTGTAAAAAGCAGTTTTGCATTCACAAACGCCAAATCAGAGCTCACAAAATGCTTTTTACATCTAGCCCTTACTGCGCAAGGTGCTTAAGATGGCAGAATGAGAGAGATGTTTTCTAGATCCTCTTCCCATCTTGTCTATTCTCCTCTACAGTCCACCCCCTCTTATTTCTGATATTTGCTTCTTCATCTTTGCTTCTCTTATGTCGACTCTCACTTTATTCAGTTTTTTAGTATTAAAGGTCAATGTTCCAATTCAGGGGAAGGATGGGACCACGACCAGTGGCGTCACTAGGGGATGCGGGGGGTGCGGACCGCACCGGGTGACACGGTGCGGGTCAGCACCCCCCGCACCCCCAGACTCGGGAGTTACCGCACTGGGTGACACCAACCCTAGTGACGCCACTGACCACGACCCAGACCATGACTGCCCTCTGGAGGTGTTAGGACTGGACTAATTGACGAAAGAGATAAAGGTTCTGTTTACATGTGAGAGGGTAAACTACTCTGCTCTCTGGTAACCTATCTGCTATTTAATACTGCTGTGAAGATTCACAGTTTTAAGAGATGAGCCGGCATGAGGTCAAAATGCTGCTGCTGCTACCCAGCTCAAACTCGGAAATTATCAATGCAAGGTGCATTTGTCTGCTGCCTCCACCTCTCCCCTATGAGAAAGATCCCTGTTGAATGAAGGCACCCACGTGGAAAGCATGGAAGAATTCAAGAACGCACTGTCAATTTTTAGCAGGTTTTTGAAAGGTTGTTTTCATTTTATCTGCTACCTATAGAGCACCATTGCCTTCCCACTCTTTTTTCAGCTTGTTAGCCATCAAGAGTTGAACACGAAGATGATTTTGCTCCCATATCACTATTGAGATAGCCCTCTTTTATTTGTTGCACCTCCAAGGGGCCCCTCATGCTTCAGACTGAGCTGTGTGTTACCACAAGGTTGGGAAACAATCTCTGCTCTGACTGCATCATGCAACATGAGCCCCTACACTCCACCTAGCGTGTAAAGCCTCCAGTGTGTGAATCCTAACTACCAAGAACCTACCCTTGATAGCAAAATTATCCAACAGCATTGAAGTCACTTTGTGCCAACCTTGACAAATGAGTATTATTGTGAAGCTTGCAAAAGAAAAAAAAACTTCTTAATGAGAGACACAATAATTTCTCAAATTCCATAGAAAAGGAGGCGGCTAGAGAGGCCTTCCCATTCACTTTTAGTGTTTGGGAGTGAGTTTTGACTGGCTTAGTATTACCAATCGTCACATCAAACAAATTTTGGGATGGTTGTCAGAGTGAAAGTCTCAGCTCGGACTCTATTTCACTGTAAGGCCACCTTACCACACATAGGCTCCATAATCCGAGAGAAAGGGTGGTGGCAGCATGAGAAGCCCTACAGTGCCCTTTATAGTTAGAATATCCAGCATTAAGGGAGCCCCATGTGGCCCTTTGCCCCACCACATCTTCACCAAATGACTCCTTCAGATCAGCGAAGCACTAGCACCTGTCCCCAACACCTCCATTGACTTAGACACATTCCAGGATGCCTGGAAACATGCCACCATTATGCCCTTGCTCATGTATTCCTCTGCTGACCTAGCCACGGTTTCCAACTACAGACCCAGCTCCCTCCTACCATGCCCGGCAAATGTCCTAGAGAAACTAATCACCCTACACCTCTTCGACAAGCTCAGCAACCACCAATTCCCTGACACCACACAGTCCAGATTTAGGCCCAACCACAGTACAGAAACATAACTAATCACCACCACAGACGACATCCACATGATCCTCGACAGAGGAGACATCGCAGCCCTCATTCTGCTGTACCTCTCTGCAGCAATTGACATGGTCTTGACCCCAATCCTTATCAGGCGCCAGCATGAGATTGGCATCCAAGGACCCACTCTCTGCTGGATCTGCTCCTTCTTAAAAATAGAACACAAGCAGTCAGCCTGACACCTTACCCTTTGGAAGCCTGTAAACTTACCTGCGGAGTACCTCAAGGTTCATCACTCAGCCTCACCCTCTTCAATGCATACATGATCCATCTGGCCAACGTCATCCATGAACAGGACATCAATGTCCTCTCTTATGCCGACAACACTCAACTCATACTGTCCCTGTCAGACAAGACCGTCAACACAAGAAACAAGTTCACCGCCTACAAGACTGAAGTCACTAGCTGGAGGAAAGCTACCTGTCCCAAGCTCAACACTGACAAGGCATGAGTAGTAATCTTCGGCAAGATCACAACTCAAACTGGTGACCGGTCAAACTCGGACCTACGCCCAGAACCCACACCAGCAACCTCGGAATAATCATCGAGTCATCATCATCAAAAAGCAGGTCACTAAAAGACTACATGACACCAGAACTCGGCAGCCAGACTCATCTTCAACCTCTCTCACAGAACTCACATCAAACCATATCTCAGGGAACTTCACTGTCTCTCGTTAAACAAACGCACTTAATTCATACTCCTCACATACACATTCAAGGCACTACACAACTTAGGTCCCACCTACCTGAACAGTTGCATCGCCATCCACCAAAAACCCAGACACCTCCGCTCCGCAGGACTCCTACGCGCATGCATCCTATGCATACACAAAACCAGATCAGGAGGATGGGCGTTCTTATACATTGCTCCTAAAGCATGGAACTGGCTCCCACTTCACATCAGTGCCTCCTTCTATCTTCATGAATTCTGCAAGAAGCTGAAACCTGCCTTTTCAATTAACTAACCTACCATAAGCAGGTAGACACACACAGCTGCTCAGTGCCAGAATACCCTTGCAAATGACAGTGCGTTTTACAAATATACATAACATATGACAATGTTGACCAAGGGGAATGGGTTGGAGGCCCAATTACCTTCTTGTTGCTGGCAGTATGTTTCCAGGATCAATAGTGCAGGACAGTAAAAACAGTCAAGGACGGTCCTAAGACAGCCAGAATAGTATCTGATGTAATAGGTAGAAGGATCCACTATCAAAGTCTTGCTGAAGTTGGGTAGCCTCACAACCGGGCTTATACAGTCCAAGCATCAGTAACCTCTGCAGTGGTCACTTGACACCTATGGGAAGGCTCGGGTGGAACATCAACACCTTGAGGTTCCCATAGATCCTAATAGGAGGTGGTGCCACCATATCAAGGCAGGCAATCCCTGTTGTTCTCAGCCATCCCAAGGCACCAGATGAAGATGATGGGGGGGGGGGCAGGAGAGGTCACCCTGCACCACTGGGTCTTGATTGTCTCCCAATTATGGTTCGTACAGGGGGGTTCCCATGCCCCATAGCAGGGGCTGCCCTGAGCTCCAAGTTGTGTATAGTCGTGTCCTCCACTCTGCAGTTAGCTAGCACATGTCAGAGACACTCCACGGTGTAACCTGGTATCATTCAGTTCTCTCAAGGTCTCACAGCCTCAAATAGGAGAGGTAGGTAAAGAGGGAGTCTCACACCTTAGTGATGGTATGTTATACTTGGCTGGGCACTGAGAGGATTTGGCCGAGTCTAGGCCTTCCGGGATGTTAGTAGATCTAAGGGCATTAGTCAAGCTTTCTTTGAACTCAGGATTGACAGTCATCCCAAGGTTGGGGAATCAGGAGCCCAATATTGTGCTAATGCAAAAGTTGGCAGGGCAGGGTGAAATGAGCGCAGCAGTCGGGAGGTTCCAGGCCAGCTTGGGCAGGCCAGGCCCCATTACCCAGAAGGCCTGTGCTGCATTTGCCTGACGACGGGGCCGATTCACAGAATTAATCTGAGATAAAATCCTAAACTTACTACTTTTGGTATTCACAGAAGGCATTTAGTAGTAGTAAAGTTAGGACTCCTAACTTTACTACTACTAAACTGAGACAAAATCCTAACTTTACGACTTTCGGTATTCACAAAAGGCCTTTTGTGAATACCGAAAGTCATAAAGTTAGGATTTTGTCTCAGTTTTGTAGTAGTAAAGTTAGGAGTCCTAACTTTACTACTACTAAATGCCTTCTGTGAATACTAAAAGTAGTAAGTTTAGGATTTTATCTCAGATTAGTTCTGTGAATCGGCCCCTAAGTAACTACGCATGCTACAGCCCACCGGAGGGTGGTACCATGGTTTGAGAGCCTCCACAGGCACCAAGTGCATAGTGTTGGAAAAGCTCCAGGTAGGGCCATGGGAGGCTGCTCCAATGAGCCAAATGCCCAGGCTGCAACTGCCCCCTGAGCAGTAAGTCCCACAGCAGCTCACCGGAGGATCATATCCCACTTCGAGAGCCACCACACTCACCCAGGGCTCAAGACTGCATGGCCCCTCGCCTTCCTCCGTGCTCCTCCCAAATCTGACCTTGTGGTCTCCGGCAGAACCAGGCTTTGCTGAGTTCATGGTCGATCACAGAGGCAGGGAATAAAGTGAAAATGCAGGGTCTGCTGCCTGAACATTCCACACTAGATGGAGTGGTGGTGGGGAAATTGATAAAGTAGGGGTAACACTGGACCTGAGGCCCTCTTTTGCGGCGGTGGCCATGTTGGCTAATCTCTCCAAGATCTGCAGTCTTGATGCTGTCAAAGGCATAGATACTGGTAAAATGAATAATGCATGTTCATAGTTATATGATACCGGACTCTGCTCAATACTGCGTCTCAGTCAAACCGTGCTAAAGCGCCGTTTAAAAAGTCAGATGTGAACATATGACCTTGATCATACGATTAATTTCTAAATAAGCAATAGACATATTTATGAGAAATAATACACTGGAGAGGACTTTCTAAGCTTCCCAGAAACCGCAAAGATTCCTCATAACAATTTTTTTTCTGAAGTTTTCAGTTCGGGTCAACAAAGCCTTAAATGTGAAACCTAAGAGTGGGACATGTGACATCACTGTGGACATAGGTATTGCTTAGGAACAAAGAGAAGCAGAATTAGAAACACATTAGATTTGGAAGCATATTTTTCTGCATGGCTTTCTCAGATATTTAAGATCGAAAATGGAATAACTGAGCGGTTAGCTGCTTAAACTTATTTAGGTCCTGTGCATTTCAACTGCACATGGACTAAAAACTTGGTAAAATATTCTAGCATTTCCGATGTGCAAACCTCTTTATGGCCAATCTCACTAATTATATTTTCTCATACCGTCACCACTCCATTTAGCGAGATCGAGTTTCACTCCATATTTATAAAAACTAAAGCAAATTGCTTTCGGTTTATGTTTCCGGATGTGTTATACATCTCGCAACAAACCTACTGTTGGCTACCTCTGTCTACATGTTATATTAATTCGATTTTGTCACGTTTTAAGTTGCTACAAGTTTCTTTGCGAGAAATAACGCTTTGCAATGGCTCTGATCTTCTTCAGTAAATGTTAAATTATTTGCCAAGGGTTTTTTTTTGTTTTACACTCCATAAGTTATTATTTGCCCTATAAGCTTCGTTTTCAGTGTATCGAAAGTGTTTGAGTAGGCATTTCACCGGACTGGTTAGAATTAAAAGGCCAACTGTAAAGTCTCCTAAGTTTCCCATCAAGGTTTTTTTTTAACAACTTCATTTTGAATTTTGAGGTAAATAAGAAACACAGGGGCAGATTTACAAGGACTGGCGCATCTCTGCATATTAGCAGGGATGCGCCAGTAAAGATGCGACACTCAAAAATACCCTTGCGCCACCACGGATACGTCGCATTTACAATGCGGCGCACCGTGGCGCAAGGATAGACAGATGTGTGTCGCATCTTTTGTCGTAAGGGCAGTGCATTGCTGGAGTCGTGTCGCAAGCACGTCGCAACTCCAGCAATGCTCAGGGGCGGCCTATACTTATTGTGCTGCGTCACTCCTTATGCCTGCTTGAAGCAGGCGTAAGGTTTTGACGCAGCAGCGTCGTAAAAGTGACTCCGTGAAATCTTGTAGATTTCACTGCGTCACTTTTACAAGGCTTTCTTGCGACGGAACCCCCACCCTGCATACATTATACCTGACGCAGGTATAATGTAGCGCAGGGCTTTACAACGTGACGTATCTCCCTAGATGCGTCACGTTGTAAATATGTCGCGGCGCATTGTTTACGATGCCGCTGCGTCAGAGAAGTGACGCAACGGCGGCGCAAATGTGTCGCAAGGGGCTTGTGAATCTGCCCCACAGTACAGTTTTCCCTTATCATTGATAAATACTACAGAACGGGTGACGGAATCGAAGCACTTTCTTAAGTTCGCACTTACTGCTGTAGCAAGGTGCTCCTACAATGTAGTCCCCTAGTGAGCCCTCAACCCCATTCCCATGAGGCACATAGCAAATGTTGACATTCAGTCGGGGCGATCAGCCAGTGTCGTGTGACCCTCTGAATCCGAGAAAGCCATTACATATATCTCCGAAGCCCGCAGAGTCTTGGACATTGTCGGATGAAACCCTTGTGTACTCTGTTGTCTCCGCATGTAGGTGATAAAGGGCCGCAACGTAGTGTCGAATTTTGCAACTCTATCCCGAACAGTTGGAGTATGTTATTCAGTGGCATAGGCTGACCATACCTTCCCCACCACATGTAGAGAGGGTGCCTGTGGCTGCTTCCACATCTGGGCCACGCCAAAGCGCAGCTAGCAGGAGATGAGGGAATAGCTTCCTTTTGGGGACTCGTGGTGGGGTAGAGTCTATCCTCCCCCTGGTCTCCCAAGAGAACCAAGAGTTGGTCTTGTGGCAATGAGATACTAGTGATGGAGTGTATCGAGCCAAGCACCTCATCCCTACATGCTTGGAACAGCTGGCAAGTCTGCCATGTGTGGAGAAAGGTACCTCTGTTCCCGCAACCCTTCCAGCACAGCTCTGAACCCCCAAACATCTTGTGAAGCCCCACGGGTGTGAGGTACCAGCGTGTCAGTATTTTATAGGGGTTCTCTTTGTATCAGAGGCAGATACAGAAAAGAATTAAAGATTCAGTCAAGGAAGCATATCTCTCCCCTCAGCGTCCGATCGAAGAAGGACAAAGAGCCTTCCTGAAATGTTGCGCATTCTAGCTTCCCGAATACCCACCTCTGGGGATGAGTATCTGAATATCTGAAAGCTGCAAGAGATAAATGCAAAATAAAAATGAGCAATAACAAAGTGTGTATACACACTTGACCATGAAAGTGAATCAGGCAAGACAAGAGTTAGGCTGGTCTATTCAAGTGCTGATGATGCAGTAATTGGTACTTGATATTTTATGCCCAGCAAAGCTCTAAACAATAATTTTACATAAAGTGAATTTCTTCACGGATCTCAAAGCAGCCATGGAATACATTAAAATGAAGTGTTCCAGCATGGAAACACTACATGGATCTGGAAAGGAGAGAATGGCACATGAAACTGGAAAGGATTGCACAATTTAACAAAGGAACACATATACATAACTATAGCAGAATACAATACAAGCTGAGAAGAGACATGCAATACACACAAAATACTGCTTAAACTGTGGGTTCTTTAAGCTAATATAATATACAGGAGGTAGGAATAATGTAGACTGATGAATGTGTGGAAATGCACAGAGAAGACGTTTCCAGTTTCCTACCGAGTGCGTGATGCAGTCTCTCATATTAATTAATTGTTATAATCTAGATCTTTTGCATGATGGATTGTGCCCTCTGAAGTTCATTCTAGTACCTCTAAGACTACTCGTCATTTGTATTTTCCATGATGCTTGCTATACTTTTCTGGTGATTAAAAAGTGAAGCCCTAGCCACTGTTGTGTTTTAAAATCAATGAGTGATGGGTGCTCACATAGGGGAATTTCTGCTGAGCATTCAAGAGGTGTATATTCCTATGTGAAATACTGGCAGAAATGAAGGGGGTTGCTGATGTGGTCCATGTACAATGTTTGATTTGTAGAAGAATAAGTGCCAGTGCCTAAAGCCCTGCTCAGAAGCCCGCGGCGGGCACCAGTGCGACGAATACCAAGGCTGTGTGGTCTGGAATCCACCTCATGCCCCCTTAATCGACTACCAGCCACTCACTGCCCTTTTATATCACTTTTGCAATTTCCTGTTTTGTTTCTTTGTGGCGGTTTTTCCTTCTTCTGCTTTCTTCGTCTTTTCCCTTTGTGTGTTTTTCCCTCTCTTGTTCTCGGGAAGTGTCTGATAATAAAAAATAAGTGTGGTCCCCAAAAATAGTGCCAGTGGCCCCCGCCGGATATCTCCGCCTCACATTAAGTACTGTCCCTGTACAGATAAAAGCACTGCTTTCTTTACAGAATGCTCTGACATATTGGTACTGCATTGTACGGGGAGTGCCTTAATATGGGGCACCAGTCTCCTACCTCAACTGACTGTTGTTTCTAAATATAACACATCCACTACTGAGCGCCCTTTTTGATATGGATAACAGGATACTCAGTGATATCATACCAAACCATCTCATGCATCGCATGTCCTATCTGGATCATCAGATCAAATATTCAAATATGTTTTATCCCTGGAAGCTCCAAAGTGAATAGTTAGCATACACTGTTTGCATTGTTGTGTTAACTGAATCTCACACCTTTGACATTAATGGGTTTATCCAATATCCAATAAATGAACAAGGGTGGAGAGTCCTTACCTTTTTTATGAGATGTCTGTATTTTCAATCTTGGATTAAGAAGTTTATTATTGAGTGTTTCAAGCTAACTTTGATTCTTTTAAGATTGCTGATGCCGTGTTCTATCCACACCTTCTAGATGAGCCGACAGTCACTAGCCCTAATGAGCTTAAAAAGGTGTTTATGGGGATAAACAATAACTCACAAGATTAGAAAGGTTGTCAGCATGAGTTCTGCATGGAAAAAGCTGACAGTGACTGAAAAAATTAATAGGCTTTATTCCCCCCCCCCCCCCCCGCCCCCCTACGTGGCACAGAAGAGAAGATAACTAGCGATCCCTTGTAGTTTTAAAAAAGAAGGTAGGAGTATATTGGACGGAGTTATAAAACAGGCCTGCCCAAAGATAATAGGTCTGGCTTGCATTTTTAGCCCTGAATAAAACATAAAAAAGGCTGCTGCAGTGTAAAAAAATAAAACATTTGCATTCTGGTGCACGCAATGACTCTATAAGAAAAATATTTTAACGTGATGATTCAGAGTTCTTTTGAGATAGTAAAACAGTCCCTCATGCTTTGCAATGCAGGCCCTCCATAGCTGGAAGAATGATAATTAAACAGTTAATAGCACGAGGAGAGAGAAATACTCCTCTAAACGAATCCAAACCTACCATATGCATATTTCAAAGAATTGGTAACAATAGGTCAATGCAGACAGCGGTGCTGTCAAGCCAGACGTAATTAGGGTACCTGTTCCACTAAGGTGCTTTCATCATGCTCGACTTCTTCAATGAACATGCTGGCTCATCACAATGGTCACGTTTTGTGTTACAAACGTAGTAACATTGTAAAGGGACATTGTTCCAGATGTACTAAGAACCGATTTGATTAAAGTGGTCGCAAATTGCATTCCGAGTTTTAGTGAGTCGATTTTGATTTTACCAACCAATCTATGTCAGAATAGATCTTTTCACAAATTCACCATTTGTAGTGGTTTGTAATCCGACCTAACTCATTAATATGCATGAGGTAGGGCATAAATTAGAACTGACTATGATTGACTACAATCACAGTGATGGCGGACAACAGAGCTGAGGGTGATCAGATCGCCATGTATATGATTGCTGTACAATAGAGCAAGTTTTTTTCCAAATGTAGCCAGTTTTCCTAAAAAGGAGAATGGGATGCATTTACAAAAAAAAAAAAAAAAACTTTTACACGCATTTTTTATTAGTAAGCAGAGGTCCCATTGACCACTTCCTAATCCTAAAAAGTGTTTGTTAAACATTCACACAGGGGGAGGAGTCCATTTCGGACCTCATCTTATTTGCGAATGTGTTACCACTACTGTTCAGTAGTTGATAAAATATTACTGTTTTGCAGCTGGATTTCAGTTGTAAAACATCTCATTGTGAATCGCTGTTTGGAAGGGATGTCCAAAAAATACCCCTTCCGATTAGTGATTTGGTATGTAGTCACAAAGCCAAATTGCTATTCGGTAATGTGTTACAAAATCACAGTTTGGATTTGGTACAAACATAAAGTGTCCAGTTTTGCGAATCGGACCCTTTGAATCTTCAAAATGCCTTACAACCTCTGCCCACCGTGTCACATTTCCATCTCCTCCGTTAGAATATTCCCTGCTGACTACTGCTATTCTTGTGCCAAGAATTGTATGCTTCAAGCTGCTACTTTATGTAGAGATAAAGAAGACCAATACACATCTCTTGTCTGTAGCACGGGAGAAATTCACCACAGAACAATTGCTGTCGGCAACAGAAACTGTGTTGTTGTAATTAAAGCTTCTTCATTTTAAATTTCTGTTTTGTGACAAACCAGTTGGTCCATAAATATTACTCATTTGCTCTACTGTGGTGTGTATTTACAAAAGGTAATACATTTTATGCCTTTAGCAATTATGAGCCTTCCTGATGCACAAATCCCCAAACACTGCTCCTTTCTTACCTGGGCAATGTCAGAGGCATTTCTGAGGCGACCCACACACTTGTGGCTATTGCGCTTGAAAGGATGGATAGCTATTAATTGGAAATGGGCGCCCCCATACCATGATCCATAGGTAAGAGAACGAATATATTGCAGTGCTACTGTGGTTATCTACTCTTGATTGGATGTTCCTGGTGGGTTCACAAGAGCTTGGTCGGAACCATTACAAAACTTTTTTCATACGCAAACAAAATCCTGAGGATTAGGTCTAAGACTGGCAGAATGTTAGCTCTGCATATTTTAGGCCCCCAGAAATAAATAATGTCCCTTGCATTATTCCTAACTGAATGAAACATAGTACTGAAGGCAGTTTACTAGGATGTTTATGAATTCAATTTTACATCATTCTTCACTCAGTAGTCCTGAAGGTCTATCCATAAGTTTCTTTCTGATAATTGGATGCATACCCTGCATGTTTTGTGTTTGTATTGTTATTTGAAAAATCAATATGCTCAATGTCTGGTTGCACTTCTGTTATTGGGTGTCAAAGCAAAGAGAGTGCTACTATTGTGGGGGTTCCTTGCACCCAGGCTGAATCCTTCTGCTGTGCTTCAAAGTTGACTGCATTTTACCACTTCTTAAATCACTCACGAGAAGATCTGCTATAATTCATTTAGGGCCATATGTATCAAGCCTTTTTCCCGTTTGTAAACGGGCAGATTCTCAGAATCGGACCGTTTGCGAATTGGAAAAAGCCTTTTGGGATGTATCATCCCAAAAGGCCATCGCAAAATAGAAATTGCAAAATTTGTGATTCTCTATTTTGCGAATGCAATTAAGGAATTGCAAATTGTGATTCCTTAAATGCAATTCTGGAAGCACCAGAATTTTGCTATTTGGCCTTAAGGAATTGCAAATTACCACCTACTTCAAGTTGGTGGTAATTTGCGATTTTCTTTAAAAAAGCACTTTTTAGATTTTTAAAAGTGCCATATGTCGCACATACATGCCCTTAGGGCATGTATGTGCGCAAAATGTGCACACATGCATATTTCAGGGGTGCAACAGGGCGTCCTTTTGGCACCCTTGCAACCTTGAAATTGCATTCTCAATTTGCGATTCTCTAATTGGTAATCGCAAATTGAGAATGTCTTCCCATTCATTCCTATGGGCCTTCTAGCCCATAGGAATGAATGGGAAGGTATTCCATATTTGCGAATCTCAATTTGCAATTCGCAAATAAGGAATATGTAGGATTCTCAAATTTTTTTGCAAATCCTACATACATTGCATTTTGCGATTCTCTAATTGTAATTCGCTAAAATTCGCAATTTGAGAATCGCAAAACTCTTTTTTGATACATATGGCCCTTAGTTCCTTGCCCATAAAATATCCACCTCTTTGCTTTGGAGCCATAGAAAGACCTTCTGCAGTGGCGTAATACAAAATAATGGGCCCCCATGCAGAATGTGATAAGGGGCCCTTGAGTTTCTCATATCTCACAGACATTCATTGGCATTGGGCTGAATGGGGGCCCCATAGAAGGTTGAGTGCCCCTTTGAAATGTTGGGGGCCCCTGCACATCAGGAGCTGCAGGGACCCGTGTGACGCCCCTGTTCTTCTGTTCTTCTGTTTCCTGTACATGGGCTGTCAATCTCTTACGATATTGCTTTTGATCTGGGAGAACACATTCTTCCACAACCTTCTCGCTAACTGAACAAACTCCACACAGGTGAAAATCTTCTGTTCTCTGTATCCAGCAAGTGCTAGGACTGTTGCTGCTTCAGCGTAGCATCATTCTGTGTGTCTGGTATTCAAAGATGGAATGAGACCATACTCCGGTGTTTTATGAACAAACTCGAACTATGTCTTTCTTGTGGGTGCACAGATGGATCAGCTGTAGTACTGCATTTACCAGTGAGCGGTGCTACCAAGACAGCACTGCTATCATCAGAAGTACCAGGGCCGATGTTCTTCGGAAAGCAATAAATAAATAAAAAGAACGCTCATATAAATACTTCACAACTGTGAATATCACCACTCTATTAGGAACTAAAGTGGGTGGATCATTACTCTGTTCACCCCTGTGCCAACAAACAAATGTGCATTGCAAACGTGCAATAGAATGACATGATCTGTCACCCAGAGCACCTCTACTGTGTCATGGAAACTGGCATTCTAATTCTATCACGAAAAGCAGGACCAATTTTTCTGTTTATTTATTGAAAGAGGTGCTCATAAGTGATGATGACCATGACATCATCAAGAAGGAAGCTAGGCCAATAGACAAAAACTCAAATCAGAGGAGACCACATGCCAGGTGAGCTTATTAATGGACACGGCAAATAATTTGAGTTGTCCTGTAAGCTTGAAAGAAAAAGCCCTAGTCTATTGAAAACCACATTTCCACGACTGTATTTTTTAAAGTAAGCATGTGGCTTGTAGATTCATTCCTGAATCAAAAAATACATAAATCACACTTGATTAACACCATAAAATTGAATGTTTTGCTTGCTGGCTTAGACATCTACCAAATCAATTTTGAGATACTGAATTACTCATTGCAGTTGTGAATACTTACACTGTTATTGTCAATGCACCCTCCCCTAGACTATCTGACCTCCATTTCACCCTTTTATTTCATCCAAAGCAAGGCACTTTTCAATTGAGAGTCTCTGAAACATTATTTCTCAAAATACATTTTAAGGGCTGTTTCCAGATGGACGCGCCTTTCCATGTCAAAGAAACCTCATCACGACTTGTTACAAGCCAACAGCTGCGGCCCACCATTCATAATGCAATTGCTCCAGTTCTTCAAATCACTATGCTGAAACTTCTGTTAAGCTGGCGTAACCTTGCGTAATGTACGCATTATGATTGCTACATGTAATACCCAAGATTAAGCCATTATGCCATGAAACAAAGATTTTAAAAAAAAAAAATGTATTCGATTCGGGTAAAAATCCTACTAGGGAAGCATGGGAACAACATATATGAACCGAACATGAGTGACTGTTTTTCGAGCCACATTTAAATTTGCCCTATTTATTTTACGAAAGCTGGCTCTTTGTGTCCATTTTTTTATGCGGTATGTCAGGCCAGTATTTCACTTAATAACGTGTAATGTTGCATAATTTTTTGGCATTTTGATTCATTTCAGCAAAGGTAATTATGCAAGTTTCACCCAGGTTTATTCAGGGCATTTTGCTATGCTCCTTCCAACACTTTCCATCTCTCATGTTGTAACAGACTGCACACTCCACCTATTAGGGGTGGCCCCCACCACACCTCACACATCAAAAAGTTAACAAGCATTGGCATAGCCAATAGGTCTCGCCTTTGGGACCTTATGTGTTTAGCCAGAACTTTTGGCTATGTTGTAGAGCATTGTGGCTGCTGTGCATTATGTTGAAAAGTTATATTAAAACGTGTGAAGCATTTTTGTTACCTTTATACAAACGAAAACGACATTATATACAATTGAAAAACCTGATTAAAAAAAGATTTTAACATAAAAAATGTCTTCTACTTTTTTGTACTTGCACTGCTGACAACTTCTTCCTGCACTGAGTGGTATTGTGTGGAGTGTATGTTGCATTCAGTAGAGTGTAATTATGTGGCGTGTAATTATGTGGCACTGAGTGGTATTATTTGGAGTGTATGTTGCATTGAGTGCAGTGTAATTATGCAGCATATAATTATGTGGCACTGAGTGGTATTGTGTGGAGTGTATGTTGCATTCAGTAGAGTGTAATTATGTGGTGTGTAATTATGTGGCACTGAGTGGTACTTGGAGTGTATGTTGCATTGAGTGCAGTGTAATTATGTAGCATATAAGTATGTGGCACTGTGTGATATTATGTGGAGTGTATTTATGTTGCATTGAGTAGAGTGTAAGTATGAGGTGTGTAATTATATGGCACTGAGTGGTATTATGTGGAGTGTATTTATGTTGCATTGAGTAGAGTGTAATTATGTGGCGTGTAATTATGTGGCACTGAGTGGTATTATGGGGAGTGCATGTTGTATTCAGTAGAGTGTAATTATGTGGCGTGTAATTATGTGGAACTGAGTGGTATTATTTGGAGTGTATGTTGCATTGAGTGCAGTGTAATTATGTAGCATATAATTATGTGGCACTGAGTGGTATTGTGTGGAGTGTATGTTGCATTCAGTAGAGTGTAATTATGTGGCGCGTAATTATGTGGCACTGAGTGGTATTTGGAGTGTATGTTGCATTGAGTGCAATATAATTATGTAGCATATAATTATGTGGCACTTTGTGGTATTATGTGGAGTGTATTTATGTTGCATTGAGGAGAGCATAAATATGAGGCGTGTAATTATATGGCACTGAGTGGTATTATGTGGAGTGTATTTATGTTGCATTGGGTAGAGTATAATTATGTGGCGTGGAATTATGTGGCACTGAGTGGTATTATGGGGAGTGTCTGTTGTATTCAGTAGAGTGTAATTATGTGGCGTGTAATTATGTGGCACTGAGTGGTATTATTTGGAGTGTATGTTGCATTGAGTGCAGTGTAATTATGTAGCAAGTAATTATGTGGCACTGAGTGGTATTGTGTGGAGTGTATGTTGCATTCAGTAGAGTGTAATTATGTGGCGTGTAATTATGTGGCACTGAGTGGCATTTGGAGTGTATGTTGCTTCGAGTGCAGTGTAATTATGTAGCAAATAATTAAGTGGCACTGAGTGGTATTGTGTGGAGTGTATGTTGCATTCAGTAGAGTGTAATTATGTGGCGTGTAATTATGTGGCACTGAGTGGTAGTAGGAGTGTATGTTGCATTGAGTGCAATGTAATTATGTAGCATATAATTATGTGGCACTGTGTGGTATTATGTGGAGTGTATTTATGTTGCACTGAGTAGAGTGTAAGTATGTGGCGTGTAATGTGGCGAGAACTGAGAGCGGTTGGGGTTGAAAATAACAGGGAGAGAGAATAAGGGAGTTAGAGAGAGAAGGTGGAGCAGAGATAACCAAGAATGGGACAGAGGGAGATGGGGGGAGAAATACGAGGGAAAGACAGTGTGATAGAGATATAACTATCAAGAGAAAAGCTGGAAAGACAGAAAAGTCAGAAAAAAAGCTAGGCAGACAACAGCTAGAACCAGACAACATGCGTTTCCTATACCATAGGTAACACTAATAAAAAAATCATTTGCAATGCAATAGGTCTCGCATTAACGCTACTTTGAGCTATTGGCATTGTAAATGACAATGCCTTTTATTTATGTTTTTAAAACCAAAACATATATAAAAGGCATGGTCATTTAAAATGCCAATAGCTCAAACTTGCGTAAATGCGAGACCTATTGCATTGCAGATGCTTGTTCCTTCTTCCATTACTGGTGCGCACTCCTCAGACCTACGTACCTATGCATCAGTAGAGTCCCAAAGTGGCTGCGAAGGAGCGACCCTTTGCGTCTGGCTCCTGTCAGGCTGTCATCACCTTAAGGCGATGACGTGTTCTCCAGTGCTTACTTGTCTGTGTCTATGTGGTCTTACTCTGCACTTCTGAGATTGTAGTTCCTGCGACTCTGAGAATTTGGAGAGACAGCCAGAGAAAGAGAGCTACAGCCTGCTTTGCTGCTGAGTAACGTTCACCCCGAGTGAACCATCTTTCATTGACTGGATCTTAATTGCATTTATATAGCGCCTTGTAGCTCTGCGGGTTCTTCCGAATGCTTACCACAGAGAACGAATGAGGGAAACGGGGTAGGGGGAGAGGACTTGTGGGTGAGCGCGAACTCCACCCGGAGGGTTTCAAAGCGCTAGTTGGAAAATAATGAAAGATTCTGGATGAGTTTGAAAGTGAGACAATGCCGAAAGGGGGAGGAAAAATTGAGAAGAGGGGGGGTGGGGGGGGAGAGAGAGAGAGAGAGAGAGAGACACACACGAGGATGCAGGAAGTGGAAAGGAGAACTCGGGATGAGACGAGATCAGGGACGGGGCGTGAGAATTAAAACGGGGGGGCAGTAGTGGTCGAGGGAAGGACAAGAAGGGTGGGGGAAGGGGGTGTTAGGGGGTAGAGGGTCACACAGAGGAGTAAACGTCAAGGGGCAGGAAAGTGCTATAGAAAAGCTACATACAATACACTGCAAGGTGGTGACAGAGACATCCGAAGAGAAGAGAGCCTGGAGAGAGCGAGAGACGGCAGAAGGCCTGCCCAGAGGCCGGTGTGGGGGTGGGGGGGAGCGCAGAGATGCAGGAGGATATGAAGGAGGTTTGTGGGAGAGAGGTGGTGGGAGAAGGACGCCCTGGCACAGAAATGGGGAGGGGGGCAGCGATGAGACGGTAGGAAATGCGGGATGCGAGAGATGCAGGGAGAGGTGAGAACAAGGGGGAGAGAGGTACAGGATACGGACAGAGGTGCAGGAGAGTGCGAGGGGTGCAGGAGGAGATAAGGACATTAGGAGGACAGGGATGCAGGAGAAGGACAGAGATGCAGGAGGAGGAGAGAGATGCAGGAGGAGAAGAGAGATGCAAGAGAAGGACAGAGGTGCAGGAGAAGGACAGAGATGCAGGAGAAGGACAGTGTTTATAGCTACCACGAGGGAAAACAAAAAGAAAAACGCGAGCAAAAGGTCACGGGGCCTTTGGGGCGGGCTCGCGTTCAGGCTGCAGGCTGGAAAACTAATGTTTTATCACCACTCTTTCATCATCCTAATGTAATTAAATAAAAAGGTTAGAAAAGAAAAATGTGCACATGTGCTAATATTACTAACATTTGCCTGGAAAAATTGCCAAACTAAAATAGGAAAATCCAGGTAAATCTGTGACGCCTGGTGTAGTCTCCATTTTCAAAGACTTAGCCCGAGGCAGTGTTTATAGCTACCACGAGGGAAAAAAAAAAAACGCGAGCACCATCTGTTTCAAATTAACGCCAACGCGATAATTGGAAACAGATGGCATTAACGCGCACTCCCGAGGACCGTAGGCCATGGAACAAACAAGGCGGGACAATCACCCGCCTTGGACCAATTGCGTGCTATGATTTTAAAAAAGACGCATGCACAGGCCAATTGCGGGCTAATAAAAAAAAGCACAAGCGTGTGTTCAGAGCTCAAAAGCCCTTACTAAATGCCTCGCAGATCAGCGCATGCGCTGGCTCAGGCGAGACCTAAAAATGGGGGAAGTCAAGAGGCCTCAAATGTGGTCATGTTTAGATGAGAGTTTCCTTCTGAGCAATGCTTTTGTGTGATGTAAAACATTCTATCTAGCAAACAGAAATGTAGCGTGTTTGAATTCTACATGTGAAAAAAAAATGCTAAATTGTAACTGAATTTATAAACGTTTTATTTGTTTCGCCAATGGTTTTTTTTTTCCTGTGGAACATTACATTTGCTTAAACTCCCACAATTGTGAGGGTTTCTCCTCCTCTTTCCTAGCCTGGGAAACGTACTTACTGCTGCTCCTGAAAGGAGTACGTTTCCATCTGTAATCATAGTAGAACTGATCCTACCAAATGTTTGAAATACACACAAACTTGCCTTCCTACTTTAGGAGGTAACCTCCACTGTGAAACACACTCATCCCACTCCTATGGCTGTGGAAACTCTGCAGTCGGGGCGGAGAATTCAGCACATAAAATGTTAGGCCTGTCCAAACTTTTTATGTGCGAAGTTCTCTGCCCCGACATTGGAATTTCCACTGTTGTAAACTCCCTATTAACTCGTAGTTTGTGAATACAAAAAAATGTTTTACTTACACAAATGTGTACATTTACCTTTGTGAATCAGGCCCATAGAATTCCACCACAATGCAGTACATTTGTACAAACTCACATTTAGGGCCTGATTTTGATGTTGGTCGGAAAGCCTCCGACCACAGGTCAGAGGCTTTTCTGACCGACATCAACGGTTTAAATTTTGACTGCCTAATTTCAATCTAGGCGGTCGGATTTGAAACCGGCCAAGGAGCCCATCGGCCAGTCGGAACCGGCACGGAATCCCTATACGACGGTGTTTCTGCCATCGAGATTATGATATCGGTTTCCGACAGGCTTTCCATGTCGGAAAGCCCGACATGGAAAGCCTGTCGGAAAGCGACTTTGGGGGCCCATAACCAGGCCCCCTTCTTCCTGCGGCCTCTGGTTGGAGGCCGAGGGGGCAGCTATGATGTTCCACTATAAATCAGTGCAGGGATTAACAGATGTCCCATTTCTCTATGGGAGCTTGCGCTACAACCGGTTTATGGCTGCAGCACAAGCTCCCATAGAGAAATGGGCGTATGTGACTGCACCATGTGCAGTCGCATTGTAATACTGCGGTCAGGACCGCCGAACGGAGGTTGGTTGGTCCCGAATCCACGATGATGTCGGTCGGAGGCAACTCCGACCGACATCATAATCAGGGCCCTAATGTGAGCCAGTAATGGGAATATGTACTCGTAAATACTGATAAGTGTTAACTTAAATGTCTATATGTGGCTCTCAGTGAAAATTGCTCTCTCCAGGTCTCGTTTATCCGAGGAGTTTCCAGCGGTGTTTTGAATAACGCTCACACATGAGTCAAAACGCACAACGTAATATAGGTAGCTCGAAAGAAAGGAAAGCGCTATTGACAAAGACATGTAGAAACAAACGTGCTTATGTTGCAGACATAAAAGTGACAAGTGTCGCCTCTCAACTGTGCTATGCCGTGTGCTTTGCGATTGTTCAGACGAGTGGAGCTCTGCATGCGGTATATTTTTACATCCTCGCTGCTATTGTTGATCTGACAGCCCTTGGTGATGTTTATTTGACACGTTTTGCTGTTGAAGAGCTGCTTGAAATGATTAGGTCGCAAATGTTATTGTATTGCGTGAATCGGGAGAACTGTGAACACGGGCAAGCTTCATTATTTCAGTCCCAGGGGTGCTGTAGGTGCCTCCATTAGTTAAGCCTTGCTGCTGGATGGCAGATGCTTACCCACAGCCGGTCTTGATCTGTTCTATCACTAGCCTAAAAAACCCTTCTATAAAGTATCTGGAGCCAAATATTATTGAGTGCATTTTGACTTCCCTAAAATGTGTTATCTGAACAGGGATTCGGACAAAGCATTTCCTTTCTTCCACCGATTCCAAACGGGTTTCAGAGCAGTGCATCTCAGTGGAGTTAGTTCACTGTAATGGTTTGCAGCCACAGACCAGTAGCTTTAATAACAACCTTGTTTCACTTGTCTGCCTCTGGACCGGGCCCAAGGGCTGCATCAGACGGGAGATGAAGTACGCACTAACCTACTCGGAGATTTGTCTTTTGACGACAAAGAACAATTTTCTTTAAATTCGGATTGCCCTTGTTTTTTTCGCTTTAATAGAGGATAGCGCATCCCAAATCAATTCATTATTTCAGGTGCTTTTTCTGGTACTTAAAACAGAGGCCCATTAAAACACGAAATGAAGAAGACAACTGAACTATAAGCATATTATGTTGCAAGTACTTATGCTCACTAAATATTGACTATAACATGATATGCCCTTAGCTGCGGCCTCGCACGTGCAATGAGGCAGAAGGTGGATTCCCTACGTAGGGGACTCGGTTGAATTACACACAAGGATGAATCCTTGGGGAAAGGATAAGCCCCTCTTCCAACCATCTCATCTGTGTCTTATTGAATATACTTGAAATTATTATTATGTGCTGATGTTTGACACCCCTAGTCTCCCTAAAAGATGTGTTGTTACAGGGCATCAAGTTACCAAGTTATCTAGGGATTTATATTGTGATATTTTATGCACTGGAAATACAGGGTTTACATGTAATTGTCCTATGTTTTGCCTTATTTCTCAATCTGAGCCCTCTTATCAGGTGTATTGCTTGCTTGTGTACTCTTCACCAAATAACACGTCACATATTCATCCTGCTTAATCACAGCATATTTTGTTCATATGCATTTATTGTATAACAATATTGTTTTCTAAGCTGATAGTGTGTTAAAAATGTTTTTTTCTAAGTTTATAATGTGTTTCTAGTTTATGATATATATAAAAATAGATATTCATGAAGTCAGATATTTTTAAAAAAGCACAGCAGTTTTAGATAAATGTGCAAGGGAATTCACATATAATTCTATTGACACTCTAAATCATAGAGGACATTGCAAATATTTCTCAAAATAATGTTAAAAAATATTATATGAAGTATGTAATGTTCAAGAGCTTCTCAAAGACAGAGGAGCTTCAGGTATTCCAGAATGAACCCCTTCAACAGTCTACCAAGGTCTTTGCTTGCTATCTGGCTGTCTTGAGTACAACAACAAAACAGAAAAATTGGCCTTGTCTAGGAGCAGGCGTCATATCATAAATATATGAATTCAATGAGCAGGTATGCAAATGTGCCATTCAGGAAGTTCCTATTTTTGGCAGAATTGTGATGCAGATGTAAACATTAGCTAGGAACATGGAAGGAAGGATTCTATCAAAGAAATTGACAATTATTATGCTGTCAACATTCATATTATTTACATATTTAGCCTTTATTTAAATCACCACAGTGCTTATATATGCAGTTACGCCTTTTCGTGTATTCTGCACTGAAACTGGGCTTTAATATACTAATAAAGTCCTTTAATATAAGAATGTGGATTTCTTGTGTGTGCATACCCTTTACAGAAAAGTATTCCAGTAATCTACTAAAATAAAATGTATTTCTGACAGCCTCTGGCAGGATCTGATAGTTGTCCAATATGCATTATCTTCAGGTAAGTTGTGGAAGATGCATGAGTTGCAGCCGGCTGTTTGTCCCACTCAAGGTGATAAGCTGGTACAAACTTGTGCTCGCCTGAAGGCCAAAGGGAATATACTGGGCTGTGGTTATAAGGGATCTTGTAAAAAAGATACCACAATGCCTCCCCCCACTGGATGCTATTGTATTATTTTGTTATGCCACATTCCTACGTTGGGGTGTCCACATGCTGAGGTGCCCAGTAGTGTGGGATCAATCATCCCTTTTACCAACAATGCTGCCTTTTGAAATAGAGGAGGGTGCACAAGGGATTATGCCATTTTCCCTTCAGTAATACCAAATGTACACAATACTTGCAGCAATTGGCTAGTTGTTCTAATGTCAGCTGCATTGGACATTTCTAAAAGGAGGTGTGCCTTGCTCTTTGTTTAATAATCTGCAACTGCAATAAGTAGTTTATCGTTTCTATGTGAGTTCACAGAAATGACAAATTAATTGCATACTATTTCTGAGAAACCATTTAATAATCTAAATCTTTTAATCAACATTTTCAAGGTAACAGGCATTTTCCTTTTGGTAGAAACCAATTAATAGACTGTCCTTTTCAAAACTGCCTTTACATGTTTTTTAATGTATAAATGACATTCATTTTAAAATGGATTCTTGTTGTTTTCCTGCAAACTTTACATAGATCCTTTTACATTCGCCCACCTTACCTTCCTGTCACTGGGTAACATTTCATTTATTCCATTGATCTTCCTGTGGGTTGCCCCCAAACACTCCTTCCCCCATTTCAGCTATTTTTTCCATCTGATACTTCTTTTACCTCACTTCTTCTCCTCCTCTGTTATCCCTTATCCTCCTTACTTTGCCCATTCCTAAAACTAGTTTATTCCCTTCTTTTTGCACATTTCTTTGGAAGCCCTTTTCATACCTTCATTCCTCCTCTTAAACGTTTACTTACCCTTTCCTCCTTCAACTGGGGACATCCACTGGTGAACAACCTGCCACATCAAATTCTACAGAGTTGTCTGATCCGACTGACTTGTTGAACAAGGAGAAAGGGGCACATATTCTATCACAAATAGGAAAATGTAAGGGGAAGGAAAAGCTGAGAGAGAACTGCAACATGGACAGTATTTTTTAATAGGAGGGTTCGAGAGTGCAGTTACTGCTGGGATACCTGGTATATATGATGCTTAACATTTGTATCTGTCTAATAATAAATCCTACTCACTAACAAATTAGCAGAGAGGCACACAAGAGAAAATTACTCCTAGGGAAAAGTCAAAGGTTGTGGCTGCTAAAGTGTACTTTGGGGTTGTTTGAAGAGGGCTCCCTAAAGGTTCTAGAGTAAGAACTCAGAACAGTAAATAACTAGAGAGTGAGGGATTGGTAGGACATTTAATAGGCATAGGAAGAGGAAAAAAGAGAGGGGCTGATAAAGGAGTAGGGACTGTTAAAAAAGTCCATGAGTATGGTCTTTCTTTAAAAACCCAAAGGGTTCAGCTCACCACAAGTAACATCTTGTCCTCAGTTGATAGTGACATGGACTACATTGATCTAGCAATGCGAAGAGGCATAGAAAATGCAAACACTATGCGCAGTGCAGCATGAAAAGATCACAGATTTTGTGGGAGCAATTTAAACTTTAACATGTTAGCTTCTATTAAGAAAAACATAGAAAATATTTCAATACTTTATGTGCACCTGTGTGATGCCAAACCTAAGGACACAACTAAAAAAGTTGCAACATCGATAGCTGTATCTGCTGTATGACTACTAATCCTGACAAATAACCAATTTGTTGTTCTCTTAAAGTTGTATGAAGCAAAGGTTGAAGCATAAGGAAACAAGAGAGGACCAACAGTTAGAGTCGGGGATAATCAGCAGTTTCTGACTCTATGCAACAACCAAGTTAACAATCAGTTGCAACCTCATCAACTATATAAAATTATGTCTGAATTTTAGGAGGAGCACTGTAAAGAGAATGAAGAGGTTAGAAAATAAGGCAGACACAAAATATCCAAATTCTGAATGTGCCTAATGCAGCATAGGGCAGTAACATCAAGGCTTTTGTAATTAAGTTAATTAAGGAAAGTGCTATGTACACCACAGATGCAGCTAGCTTGGAAAATGAACTTCAAAGGGTGCACAGAGAACCATTCAAGTTAAACACTAAAGCACAGTAGCGCAGGAAAACGTTGGTTGACTTTTTCTAACATATTCTGTCGCAAAAATGATCCTCTCAGTCACTCTTAAGTTTACATCAGTACATGCTCTGGGCTGCATCTTTTTGGTGTATTATGAAACAAGCAGGGCAACAGATGACAAACTGTGGGATTTACGTAGGAGAATGTATGACTTGTAAAAACTGAGCTACTCTTCTGTTGAAGTTTACGAAGGAAAGAGGAGGTGATGATGTAAGCAAGATGGATTACCTGGGTGCTATGGGACTCACATGGGTGCATAAATAACACCACTGATGTTCAGGGAATGCTTCTCACGGATGGTGTGGTGTAGCAGTTGGGTCAGGGTAGCATAAAAACAAATTATTATTTTGGAAAATGTATGCTACTTTTGTCAACTCAGCAAAACTCTAGGCTTAAAAACAAAATGAAGAAAAGAAAATAAGACTCATGGTACTTGACTCAAACAAGATATAAAGGCCAAGATTCTTTCAGTTGATATGTAATCAACTCTGAGTGAATAAGAAAAATGGATATGATCTTGGTGGAAGATGTAGTTTTCTTCCTTTCAACCTGGAGAGAAGTGGGAGAGAAAGCTTGCTATTTATCACACTTGTTATTTCAACAATAGCATGACAGCATTTAAAAAAAAATATTTAGAAGGTACATCATAACGCATTTGCTGAATTGTTAGCAGCTTCAACCATCCCTTAGACCACTTTGACTGATTGAATGAGACCGTAGGTGAAGATTGAACAAATCTGGTGGAGGATCTATGATGCTAAATTAACACAGCTGGTTCACACCTGATGAGAAGAGCAAGTTTGTCAAAGTCCTGTTTATGTTATTTTAATCCAGTTGCCACATCCAAACCTTTCTGTACGTGTTAATTTAGTACATTTACTGGATATAATTTACGTTTTTTCTATTGGCACATTTCTATAAATATATATTTTCTTTCAGGTGCAACATCAGCTTGTGTGTAATGGTTTTGTTCAGCCTAGCTGGCTGCCGTTCTACCATGGCTTAGGCTCACCTGCAATCAGGGCCTCTGACTGCCACACAGCACTGTGAGGACCGTGCTGAGTGATTGGCTCCATTCTCTGTTGGCCAGCAAGGCTCTTCAGATTTGAGTATGTGAAGTCTATCGAAGAAGCGCTAGGAGCCAGCCTATCTCACCTGCAGTTATATTTCGAGAGCAGGGCCTGTGTTAAAACTACTGCTTGCTGACCCCTGTAAGATGGTAGCCCGAAATATTGGGAGAATCTGCAGGTGGCTGTACTCGTACATATAAAGGTTTCATGTCCCTGACCAAGAAGACCCCCCCTCACATCAACTATACTTTGTTCAGTCACATCTACAGAGGGTCATAATACAGAGGTCTGCAGATGATCATGAGGATTTGGAACAGGTGGAGGATGATGCTCTTTTGGAGAGAGAAATTTCTGAGGTAGTAGATGCCTCAGTTCAGAGGGTAGTTACCAGTGCCCTGGAGCCTCTCGGGAAGCACATTTTGCTTTTGGCCACTGGCCATCATAAACCCTCCTTTAGAGTGAAGG
Organism: Calotriton arnoldi; assembly: GCA_963921515.1. Classification (NCBI taxonomy): domain Eukaryota; kingdom Metazoa; phylum Chordata; class Amphibia; order Caudata; family Salamandridae; genus Calotriton; species Calotriton arnoldi. The sequence continues at coordinate 2,539,158 of CAWUFW010000852.1, forward strand.
TCCCGCTTAGGGGAGTCTTTGAATCCCTGAGGCAGGAGGGCCAGAGTGCCACCAAGGCTATGGCCCAAAGAAAGAGTGTGCAGCACACTGGGTGGAAATATTTAAAAGGCTTTGAGAGGCCTTCCTTTCTTGGTACAAGAGGACACAGGTGGGTGTGAAGGGCATGAGCCGCCTCAAACCCTCAAATCTGGCCTTCCCCTAATGCCAGCCTGTAATGATGGATTGGCCAGGAGACGACTCACATACTGATTTTGACTATTGCTATGACGCTGGGAGGCCTTCAAGGCCATCTTTAAGTACACCAAACTGGGGGTCCCAGAACAGCAGGACAAATACCATCTGACATGCTGGGTCCTGAGGACCTTAGGTCTTCAGAGTCGACTCTGGTGGATAGGGTAGCATAATATGCGACTGGATGCCTCCGTAAGCCACTTGAGAAAGAGGTCAAACACAGACTTCGGGGAATCGGGTTGAATACCCAAGGCCAACATTGGGGGCAAAGGTAGCTGCCACCCCTGAGATAGTCGGAAGAATGGCCACTTTTATGGTAATGTTTGTGAAAAAATCCTAGGAAAGTATAGATCAGTCCTTGCCGGCATGCCAGGACAAATTGCTATACGTTGTGAGTTCGCTGATGAAGAGTTTAGACATGACGGAGGAGGCCAAGGAGTCTGGGTCACTCATCCACCCAGATGCACTTTCTGGATGGGCACAAATAGCCATGATTTTCCTGGGAAATGACAATTGTGCAATATCTATGTAAAGGCGCGTAACCTTATTGATCAAAGTTGGAGGTGTAGCTTCTTCAGAAGCTAGCTCCATTACCCAAGGAGGCCTTTTGGTGACCCCTTGCTGAAGGAGTTGGGGAAGTACACCTCAACCTTTGTCTATTAGACAAGGTGCAAGCATCTATCCAAAAAGATCTGCAGGCAGAAGGTTTTAGGAGGGGCTGGGAAAGGAAGAGGACAGTCACCTGGCTGACTCCACTACAAAGGTCCACCGAGGGGACAAAGATCTAGAAGAAACTAGTGGCAAGAACAAAGCCATTTTGGCAGGTGTCTTCCCTCAAGAGGGACCTATAGAGGCCGCAGGAACCATGGTTCCTTCTGTGGCACAAGCTCTACCAGCAACAATGGGGGTTACTCCCGTAAGTCTAGTCTTCCCTTCAGAGGTTCAAATTGGGGAGAGGTTGGCGAGATTTGCCCACAAATGGAGGGAAACTTCCGGCGATGCATGGGTTTTCCCGATGGTCTCCGGATTCCGAGTCTGCAGTGGCAGAGACCGAGGCCCATCATACTTTGGAAGAGAGATTCCAAGCTTATAGACCAGGAGGTAAGTTTGCTTCTTTTAAAAAGTTATTCTGCCAACTCAGATTCATCCAAGAGGCTCTCTAAGCAATATCTTCTGCCTGGTAATCAGCCTTAGAAAGTTCAACAAATGGTTGATTTACCACCATTTCAAAATGTGGGGAATCCAGCCCCTCCAAGGAATCCTGTGTCCACTCGATTGGATGGTGCACCTGGATCTAAAAGACACTTATCTGGCAGCTCCTATTTTTTCCCTTTATCACCGAATCTTCCAGCTCTCCTGGTGAAAGCAGGTGTACAGGTTTTCCACACATCAATCTGGATTGTTGTCAGCACTGTGGTGCCTCACAAAAATATTTCACTCTGACATGGAGTTCCTGCAGCCAAAAGGTTGAGGCTCATTATGTTCCTCGATGACATACTGTTAACGAGCAACTCAAGGGAAACTCTTCTTCAACATCTATGGATGACAGTGTCTTTTCTTCATGATTTGGGTTTCTTAATAAACAAGAAAAAGTCACAGTTGGAACCTGATCAGGAGACGATATTCCTGGAGTTCCTGTTAGACTAGGAATAGGAAGCACTGAAGCTATCCAACAAAAAGATTGGCAGTATCAACAAGGAACTCAGGAAGGCATTGAGGAAACCCAAGATATTGCGACGTCAATTTGCCCAGCTGATGGGACTTTTATTATCATCAATACAAGCAATTTTCCAAGGAACCCTCCACTAAAGGTCCTTGAAATGCCTGAATATTGCACACCTACACAAAGGGCTAACCTACTATAGATATAACTAAATTGGGAAGTCAAGACCAGATTGTCTGGTTGTTTCACAACATGGAAGCATGGAAGTGGATAGCAGATGTTGGACAAAGAACAAGGTCCAATGCTGCATACTCTTGAAGATGGACAATGTATCAGTGGCACATTACATCCATCACCTCTGGGGTACAAGATCAAGAGCCCTGGTAGAAATGGCAAAGGATTTCTGGCACTTCAGCCTAGATCGCCAGGTTGCAGAAAAAGCGGTGCATCTTCCGGGACAACAAAACACGGTGGTGGACTGGCACTCTCAGAACTTCCATAATTGTAGTGCATGAAACACCTGCTGGAGAGTTTCCTCTCAGTCATGAACAGATAGGTCCATTCCCCACAGATCTCTTCGCATCTCAGTTGGACCATCAGCTTCTATGTTATTTCAGCTGGTGAGTAGACCCAGAAGCAGTGGCAAAGGATGCATTGCTACCTTGGTTTCCAGTCCTGAAGGAACTTTCCTTGGATTCAATGATCCATTTCACCCTCCTTCAGAGCATCCTTCTGGACCAGCAAGGTCAACATCACAACCTAGTGGAGGAGGGTTCCCTGAAACTAATGGTGTGGCAGATTACAGGGAATGATGGATGATCCCTGACCTCTGGTGACAGGCTGAGGAGATCATCATACTAGCCTGGTCAGACAGCATAGCTATACCATACCAATCTGCATGATGCAAATAGGCCTCTTGGTGTTTGAAACGGGACCTGGATCCTGTTGATGCAGACACTTTACATGTCTTAGATTTTCTTTCAGAAATGGCATCTCACAGAAGAGGTAACAGGTCAGTAAAATCATTCAGATCAGCCGTTTCGGTAGAACATGTGATTATGGATGGAGTGGCAGTTGGTGGACATCCTATCATGTTTCAAATGCTCAGGAGGGTCAGACTCTCTGTTTCTCTTGCCCCTAAGTACTGAGGTATGTGGGATGTCAATCTGGTCCTTAATCTCTTCTTCTCTTGGCAACAAAATCAGTTATTTTCCAGGAATAAACTGTCAGGTAAGCTAGCCATGCTGTTATACTTGATATCCTATAAACAGATGCCCGACGTCAGGGCGCTGGAAATAACAGGTAAGATGTTTACTCCACATGGAGTCACTTTTACCATTTCTAGATGCACTAAAGGTAACACCAGGGTTGTATCATACCCAGAATTCAAAGATATGCCCAAACTGTGTGTGGTCCAGTGCATTAAAACTTATGAGAACATGACTGAAGATCCCAGGCATGCTGGGGTGCATAACTTTTGATTGCAATTAAGAAACCTTTCATGGCTGTTTATTAACCAACTATCTCTAGATGGGTCAGATGGGTGATGCAGGCAGCAGGTATTGGCATGTCTATATTTGGAGTTGACTCAGCCAAGGGCACTGTGGCCTCCAATGCCTTGTCTCTGGGATCTCATTTCGAGGATATCATGTAGACGGCCGATTGTTCACCTGAGACTACATTTAAGTATTTTTATTTTAAGACAGTTGAAAGTGTGGCATCTTTGGTGGTTCAAAAGCTTTGAACTTGCAGAATCTTAGCCTCTGGTCCTGACATAGAATACAAAATGTCCTAGTACACAGAGGTGCGGATTATACCTCCCATTGGGATCTGCTACTTACAGAACCGTGGGGAACCCACCCAGGAGTTTACAGGTGGTGTATCTCAATACACACATGAATTGCATTGTATTGCTTAACGCAAGTACGTAGGTTAGGAATGATACTCATTTAGTGCTTCTATGTTCTGACAAGATATCATACTGGGTTCATATGCTTTGGTTAATATCTTGGAAATACTGGTCCATTCAGTCACTCAGCTGAATCTCTGTTTACTAAGGAGCGGAACAGAAGCAGGAGTGAGGCCAGGTTTAATGGATAACGTTTTGATCGGAGGAAGAAAGAAGAGGTGGGATGTTGGCAAGATGATGTTATTGACTGTATGTTATGTGACTGATTGTTCTTTGGACTACTGTGTTTCCCTATGCTCATTGGAAATGTAGTTGAGTAATGTTTTTTACATCTTGCTACTGTTGGAACAGAGCAGAGATGGATGCATAATCCTCATGTCCGTGTCCCACATAGAACTGAAACTTTCATCACGTTAGCTAAGAAATGCTTTATTAATGACCCTCCAAGTTCTCAGACCCAAAGTCTCAATGTTTTTATCCATTAGTGGTGTTCAAAAGTTACAATCTTCAATAAACAGGATACCATTTTCAATTGAGCACACACAATGATAATAAGAATGGCTTCAGGTGAAGAGCCCACTCTTGCAGTTTGATTATTCCACTGTATGAGGTCAGTAAAAGCACCTAGACGTTTATCAGTGTAATCCATTACTGAAAGGTGGTAGTAAGGTATTTAGAGGGTGATATAACATTGAATAATAGACACAAGCACTGAGTTTTTAAAGAGGGTATATATTACTTTACATTACCTAGTTGATAATGCTGAGAAAATGGTTAAAAAATGGGACAACAGCAAACATGCTTGATTTATTCATTTAGGCAAGGCTTTTGATGCTATTGCATAGGTACCTTTCTTGTCACAGCTGCTTAATAAAGGAACCCCATCTCAATTATTAGAACCTTGTATTCTTTTACATTCTAACCTTACTGTTTAGGTGACACTGGAAGCACACAGCTTATCAAATGAAATTAGAGTCAGGAGGGCTTAAAGAAAGGTTGGGTTCTTGCTCTAACTTTATCCAATTATATTCTGGCAAATCGAAATGCCCAAAATGATTGGAACTCAAATCAGCCCCCTTTTATATGCTGATGATGCAATATTGTCTAATCAGCAGCTAATAGAGGCTCTTCAAATCTATATTAGATACCTTTGTGAGTTATGATAATCTGCATCCTTAAGAAATAAAAATTGGTAAAACTAAAGTAATGAGATTGGGAGGCTTTGTCAACTTAGCCTGCTATTTTAGAAGGAGTAAAAATGTAAAAATATCTTAGTTATCAAAAAGTATACTCATAAGACTGGGTACCCTCTTTAGTGTATGTAAAAGCAAAAGCTCTTGTTAATTGGGGTGAGTTATATAAATAAAAAAAGGCAAAACTATATCTAAAAAGAAATGAGATTTTATTTTAATAACACAGACGTGTATATCTTTCCTTGGAACTTAAATGGGTCACCATAAATATTGATATTGTTTAGCTGACCCACCTAAGAGTAATACATTTATAAAAGACCGACTTTAAATATTACTTAGTCTAGGGCCCTCATTCTGATGTCAGTCCGACCGCAACCAACTGTTGCGGTCAGACTGACATCTGCTGCTGTGGTCCGACCACCGCATTACAATGCATGCGGTTGGGGGCAGGAGGTGTAGGGACCATCCAACACTTTCCAAAGGGCTCGAGGAGCCCGTCGAAGGGACAGTAATCCCTACAATATGGGCGGTGCCTGTTCAGGCACCGCCGTAGGGATTACAATGTCCATTTCCGCCTGCCCTTTAATGGCGGTTCCTCCGCCATGAAAAAACAGGTGAAAAGTGACTTTGGGGGCCCCCAGCAGGACCCCTTTCCCCTCTGGGCCTCCACTATGGTCCCTGGGGGCACCTCTGGTGCCCTGCTAAACATCCCTGCACCACCGTATGGTGTCTACCACACGGTGCAGGAATGTTTTAAAAGTGTATATTTTCTATTGCGGCTTGTGCTGCAGCCCGCAGCGCAAGCCGCAATACAAACTATGGGGCCTATTAGGATGGCGGTCGGAAAACCTCCCCGACCGCCATGGTAGCGGGAAAAGACCGCCCGCATGGACCGCTACATCACCGCTGGTCGAATTACGATGACCTGCGGTCGAAATCCGACCGCGGCGGTCGGATCGCGGGCCTTAACATTGCGGCGGTTGCAGCTGCCCGCAGCACCGCTGCAATGCCGAAGGGAGCATGTCCTGCATTTCCCTGCACTGCGTGGCAGGCATTGTACAGTGCCTGCCACCTGGTACAGGGAAATGTAGGGGGGGACCATGGGTACCCCCCCAGTGCATCCACTCCCCCCAACACATTGGGGGCCCACAACGGGCCCCCAGAAGACAATCTCCGCATGCCTTTCCATGGCGGTTTGACCGCTGAGGAAAGGCTGGCTACCGCCAGCATCAAAATCCTGCCGGCGGAGCCTGCTCTGCACGGCAAACCCTCATCCCGGTCCTGCTCCATCTGCCAGGCAGGAGTGCGGATGGCATCCGGCGGAAAAGCGGCGGTCAAAATTTCCCACCGCCGCGGTCACCACCGCCATCCTAATTTGACCAGCGGTTTTCATGGTTGCGTTCACGGTCGGATGTTCACCGCCGGTTCGGCGGGCGCCACCGCCGGCCCGGCGGTGGACATCCGACCGCCATCCTAATAGGCCCCTATATACTTTGCGACTGCCATGAAGGCAGTCGCATTGTATTAATAGCAGCGGGACCGCCAACTCATTGTTGGTGGTCCCGTTTCCAAAACAATGCCAGTCGGAAGCACGTCCGACTGGCATCGTAATGATGCCCTAGGACTGGCTTGTGTTTATACAGTGGTTCTCGTGCAACTAGTTTGGAAGGTATTTTGAGCCATATCTTACATGTATGCTCTTTGATACAGAAAGACCATCAAATAATTGAGTACACAGTTTATTGTTTGAAAGAAATACAGGCTTGTCAAATTAACACTCCTTTTATTAGCTACTGACTGGGCCATTTTAATTTCAAGTGCTGATAAGGAGCTATTCAAAAACATTTTAATGTGATAGTTTTCGCAGTACATATTAGTTCAGTGGTCTTCAAAGTTTGTAATGCAGAGTTCCACCTGCACATAATATTTTTGTGTCAGATCCCCTCCTACTTTGGGGGATGGGGATGGCAAATGGTTATGTGGTGGCAAAAGTGTATTAAATTTCTGACTTACAGCAGACTGTAAAGGGATTCTTGGGGTGCAGGACTGAGGGCCATAGGTACAAAAATCTAGAATTGCGGTTTCCTAATTGCGATTCTTACCGAATCAATTAGGAAAGCGCAATTCCTGATGTGAGAAAACATACATCTTTTAAGTAGTGATTCCTACTGGGTCGCAAATCAGCCTACCTCATGAATATTAATGAGGTAGGTTGCAATTTGTGACCCATTAGGAATCGCAGCCATTAATAACGAAAACTTAAAAAAAATACATTTTAAAAAAAAAGATGAAACTTTGAAGTTTCATTTTTTAAGAGTATGCGGTGGTTCGTGGCACCACTGCCTGCTCTTCAAAACTATCTTTTTACATTCTCAAAGGAGAAGGGGTTCTTTGGGGATCCTTTCGCAATTGCGAATTGTTACAACCTCCTTTGAGGTGTTGCAAAAAAAATTAATGTTTTACAACTATAATTCAGTGGCAAAACCTTCAGACATAGCACTGCAATTCAGTATTTGGAAGGGACGCCCTGAAGACGCCCCTTCCAAATATCGAATCACTAACACAAATTGTGATTCAGTAACGTGTTACCAATTCGCAATTTGTGCCTTTGAACATTTCCAAAAGTATGTTTGCGCACATATTGTCTCACTCTTCTCTTACAGTCTATGTCTTCTCTTCTCATTGGCAACCCCCATCCCCGCTCTCTTGTCAGTGGCACTCATGGCACTCTGCTCACAGCCCTCTAAGAGCCATTGCACATCTCTGCTGTTACTGATAACATCTCCCCTAAGTCTCCAAATCATCCACTAGTATCCACACTTTCCACTAAGGCACCCCTCTTCCTTCACTGTCCAGATCTATAGCTGTTCACAACCCCCTTTACTGTCCACACTCCTCTCTTTGTCCAGTTCACACCCTGCATGTCCATCTCTCTGCAGTCACTCTGAATTTCCCTCCCAACCCATGCTTGGTGTGTGGCACCATACTTTTATTCTCTCCATTTAGCACTTATCATTGCCAGTTCCCACTTACTATGCATACTCATAACTGCCAGTGCCCATTAAACATACACAAATGTAAATTCACATCTGTTAAAAATCATTTGTGCATATCAGATTTCCATAATAGATGGGACTGACACTAAGCCAATCAAAGCAGTTTGCCTCTTCCCGGATCCTAAAATAATACCCTATCAGTCATATTGCACTAACAATCGTAGTTCCATGAGCCACATATGGGAGAGGGTGGAGTTTCTCTTAACTCTACTAGGTCCAGCAGAGGGAATTTGGAAAGGGAGTGTATTGGGAATAACTCTATGCAGTGTTCATATCTTTCAGCTTTTACCATTTCTTCATATTATGTCCCAATTGCTTGCTTTGGTGGGAGGGAAGGAGAAGGGGATAGCGAGCCCTCTCTCTTTACCCGCCATTTCTATGTGAGCAATAATTCTGTGATCCAGAAGAAGGGGCAGGAAGTGAAAGGATTTGGAGCTGTCTTAGTTGTTTCAGTTCCTGCCTCTTCCAGAGAATGAAACACCTCTGGGGTTTAAAATTCACTTGGGTGTTCTTCAGAAAGTAAGTGCCTGATCACACCCATCTCCAGTAGATCCATTGCATTGGCCTATCCCAACCGGAACACATATGCAATTTCCTAGGCTGCAAGTTCATAGGTGTGGGTATCCTTTTAACATATATGACCATCTGTTCCAAGCTGGCTGAATATTCCTGGTGTCTAATAGCTGAGAGTGTCAGGGATCTAATTACAAACCCTGTCACACATGAGCCAGGCTAGAACATTTTTACCAGGCAGCCTTGTCCACTTTTAGTTGATGCCACTGGGACCACCAACTACCATATTAAAAGAAAATAAAGGGGTACATATACCTTAACAAGTTCTCAAGTGGATGGGTGGGAGGACGAGCAGGTGGAAGAGAATGGAGCAACAATCACTGTTTCTCATATTTCCATTTACTTCTACATCTTCTAGGGTCAGCATGGATGTTTATAGCCTAGGCAGCCCATTCCACTTATCTTTCGCATAAGCATGAAGCTTTGGACAGGGAGGAAAGGGTAGGGAATAAAAGACTTAGGAGTAATATCAGTCCCTTCACATCCAAATAGCAACTTTCAGTCTTTGGGATTGTGCCAGGTGTAATAGGAGACAGTTGGATGAAGGTGTAGGGAGCTTGATGGTCCCTGGAAACACATCAGCCACAATCATGATGATCAGATTAGAGGCATAAACAAGGAATATCTTAACTAAACCCACCAACGTATCAATAAAGAAGGACCATGGAGTTGATCTGGAAGCCCCTTCCAATCAGCACCTACTGGAACAATAAATCAGTGACCACTTGTAAAAGTGCCTTCCTTTTTCTCTAATCTCTGATGCTCTGATCTGCTGTTGCAGAATGATGGATGGTGAGAAGTACGTGGAGCCTTCAATTCCCTCATTTACAGAATCATAACTGATGGCAAGTAAGAAGGCCCAGGAAATAAAGTTACTCAGAGCACCTTGTCCGACCACCAGCCTTCTGGTGTGACACTGCGATTATAGTGAATGGTTGGAGGAAGTACCAGAGGTACTAGGAAGCCCCTCTAACTGTCCCATCAACCCTCCTACCCCAGGCTCAAACTGGAGTATCAGCAGGGGGGTGGGCAGGGGAGTGTCACACCAGTAATCAAGGTCAAATGTGGTCTACAATACAAGACCTTTGAGGGGCTGTTGAATCATTTCCTAGGCAACTCAAAGATGCGTACCCAGATTTCTCTTCCCTCTAATACCCACATATCATGGTCATTTCTCATTTACAACATATCACTCACAGCCCCAGTAGCTATATCTGATCTGATTGCCAGTGTGATGTAAGTTTACCTCATTGCCTTTCTGTAGTGAACACACTCATAATAGCAAGTCCCCAGTAAGCACACAACATTGTCAATTAAAAGTAAAAACCACAGCATTGCTAGATTGCGTTGTATAATGAACTGCATTGTATTTTATTGCAGTGGATTTTGGCGTAGCACAATACCCACACTTAAGTTTTTGTCATTGATGGATTAAGCAGAGGAAATGTAAAACTAGATATTATAGAAAAGGGTCATCAGCTTCTTTCTTTCTGAATGACACAAAGGAAGACTGATATCAAGAGTAAGAGGAAGTCTGTTCAATGTTTAACCTTCTGAATGACCTGTAATTTTATGGCTAGGATATTGGCTTAGTCGAATGATAACCAATGAAATCCAAGAGAGGAGTTATCTTGCCATTATAATTTCCAGCTGGAAAGATTTTCTGTAACATCAGCAGGCAGAAAGGCACAAAAAATATAACATCAGTTATAGAAAGGAGAGAGTGGCTCCAAAGTTAACCACGAAAATGTAGACAGATTTAGCTGAAAAGCGCATTAACGTATCTTATCTGTCCAGTTGATACTGGAGGCCAAAGGCTCTTTTTTCCTCCCAGTTTTGCTCAAATTAGGTTTAAGCCAGTTATAGCTGCACCTCTGCCTAAATCTGATTAAGCAGTTTTCACAGCAGAAAGCAAAACATTTAGGGCCTGATTACAAGTAAAGGTGCTATTTATCGCAGGCTTCACTCATATTAAATCAAATCAGTGATGTCATCAGTGATGTCACTGACCATGTCATGAGTGATGTAAAATGTGAGGTGATAAGCAGTGCATTGCTGGGCGTGAGTTATAGTTAGCTCAGCTAGCTATAAATTCAGAATTTCTCTGGTTTTGTACGAGTGAAACCTGAGCCTAATTATAACGTCTCTGTAACCTTTCTTTTTCAGTAAATATAAATATATATATGTACAACGTTCAAATAAACTCTTTGATGATCATTTTGGAGTGACTTCTATATAAAACTGATGATGATCTGGAGTATTCACGTGTGACGAATGGCCAGTGCCTCTGCTTTATCCGCATGTTCCCTCGTGACTTCTCTACAGTGAGGCCAACCGCTCAGTGAAGCACTGCTCTGCAGTTGATCTATTTAAAGCAGGCAGCTGTCCTTTCTGAGCAGTACATCAATTAATATCCTATGTTTTCAGCTTGCTGTGCAATTCTGGTGTTTTGGGCCTCCACTATGAACTCTAAACCTGAGTGCAGTGTGCACACTCAGGATTATGCTTGGCGGCCATTATACATGTGGCTGAGCGTGTCATGCACAAGGGTCAGGCATACTGTTTTGAAGGGTTTAGGGAACAAATACTAATGTTACTGTCCCATTTCAGATCTGAGTGACCTACTCATACTCAAGACTACATGTGGCAGCCATTTTGGATGTGCCTGACTGTGTCCTATGAGAGATTCAGGCATACTATTTTGAATGGCTGTAGACACAAATGCTGTTCAGTGCATGGTATTAGTCTAAGCTTAGGCATTTGACCTATATCCACTTGTGCATACAATTTCAAATAGGATGCTCTTAAAATTTAAATTCCTATTTTTATTATGCCATACAAGAAATTAATCCTCCACCACCGTTTTTACAGTCATCAGGGGAACCACCCATTGCTTGGAAGGAATGGTTCAGGCCATTTAATGCTTTTCTTGTTACCATTGACGGTTTTAAGTATAGATCACAGAGAAAACAAGCATTGACATAGCCAATAGGTCTCGCCTTTGGGACCTTATAAGTTTAGCCATGCAGCAGATTATCCCCTATTAGCATGCCCACACACTCAACATTGCATATGCTTCTTATATATACCGAAGGAGGTATTGTCTCACAGCAAAGAACTAAAACAGTCATTCATGACCGTTCATCAGAAACTGCAACACTTGAAAAGTAATCGAGTGTGTCAAAAGTTAGAAGTCGAAGCTGCCGTAAAACGTCGCTGAGCTCAGAGTAAAGACAACTGCCAATTTCCCCTCAAAGATTAGCCATTTTGAAGCGGGATATTTTATGTACAATTTAATAGAAATAATGCGTAATCCCTAGGCTACCCGGTTGCAAAAAAATTTAAAATCGTGTAATATGCTATGGATTGAAATTGACTATTTCACACAAGCTGATAATATGCTATTTAATAAATAAAAGTTGATAATATTTAGTAGATGAATGCTTCTATAATAGCATGCAATTACTTAAATATTGGAGTATGTGTAAAATATTGTAGCAGTATTCAATCCTTGACTGTGTAGTGCACTGAAGCTTCGCTGATGGTTTATAATGCTGTACAAAGACACGTTAAGGTGAATGTTTAATTCAGTACGACGAGAGCGGGCTGTGAAACTGTGTGGCCTAGTTTCTAAGCGCTGTGAACAGTCTTCTGTTCTTGGTAGGTTGATTTACAACAAAGCTGTAAGGCAGCAACATATATATAGTGCTTCTAATCATGGTTTGCAGCGTCCAAGCACTGTAAATGACAGGTCAGTGGTACATCAGGTCAAAGATATTACTTTTGTGATAACGTTCGCTCCCGTTAACCTTACGCGTCACTGTGTCTGCTCTGTGAAATCACAGTAAGTCGAGTTTTCACTCGAAATGTCTGTTGCGCAGTGACGTGAAGACACTACGTTCATGGCAAAACCAAACGCTACAAATTCAAATAGGTTTTCAAGGTTTGTGCATTAAACATATACGAGGCCGATGTATATGTAATGAATGTCAGTGGAGATTATTTGCGTGCCAGCCCACAATATAGTAGGCTGGATAGCTCAGCGAGTTAAACGCCCACCACTGACCCAGGAGATGACCGGCAGGCCTCATATTCGAATCCCGTGGGGCCAAATCAGCTTTGCATCCTTTGGAATGTCAGGACGTTAGTATCACCTGTTATTTACAAACATTTAAAAGTGGCAAAGCAGCGCCACGAAGCGCTAGACAATAACAAGGTGTAGATTTCTGAAAACCAGACCGGATCGGGAGTAACACAATCTTACTCTGAAGTCATAAGGGAATCATCCTGGAATAGTAAAAGGTCATCACATCTTTTCCACTGAAGTAATCACAAGGCCATCACACAGCGGTTAATGATCATCACCTTGTAGTAATAGCAACACCATCCTAGAGTAGTTTTTCTGATGACTCTAGTCATCTCATTTAAATATTTCACCCTACACACATACTTCAAGATGGCTTGTGATGACTTCACCAGATAATTACAGGAATAGGCCAGCTGAAGTTATCGGATGACTTCAGAATGACTATGGGAAGGTCTGCCTAAATTCATTTGATGCAGACAGACATGTTAAATATGGGTAGCGGAGGAAACTTGAAACGCGCCAAGAATTATAATATCGATTTAAACAAATTAAATACACTACATAAATGGAAATGTATTTTATTATAATTGATTATAGAACGGTGGTGATTCTCCTACTTACTCTATGGTCGGTAATGTTTATGGTGTATATTCAGTCCCCTAGTCAAGCTGGGCCTTTCTTTGAGTATAATGGACAGTGCTGGCCTGCTCAAAAACACTGCAGCGAATCAATCCCACTTCTCAGATTCCTAAAGCACAGAATTACAGGAACGGAAAGCAGTGGTTCAGGAACCACTCAGAACTCGCACAAAAAAATGTGGTGTGCCACTCAGAGACAACCATCACCCGTGTACATCATACCAGGAACGGCATGGTTGTTCTGGGCGCACTGAGGTCAGGGAGCTAATCTGACAGACATTCATGGCACTATAAAATAAAGGACTTTGGGTACTATGAAAATGAAGGGATACATCATGCATTTCCAAGTTCAGTGAACTGCAATGTGACGAGCGTTTAACTGAGTGCGCAGCGGGCATCTGTTTCTGCGCGGAATGTCAACAGCAGTAATATTTTTAGATAGAACTAGCAAGTCAAAGGAATACGAGAAATAAAGTTCCCTGAAAAAGGGTTAAGTTAAAATATATACATATACAGCATTTATTGTGGGCAAGCATAGCTAGATAGCAAAAGGGCACTGCACACAGGTCGAAATATCGAAGTACAGGGACAGGTAACGATTAAAGATCGTGTGAAAAGGGTCGGTTGGGTTGGTATAACGCCAAGAGGGCCGGGGCGGTGAAAGGGCCGGGGCGGTGAGAGGGCCCGGACGGTGAGAGGGCCCGGATGGTGAGAGGGCCCGGACGGTGAGAGGGCCGGGGTGGTGAGAGGGCCGGGGGCGGTGAGAGGGCCTGGGGCGGTGAGAGGGCCGGGGGCGGTGAAAGGGTGGGGGCGGTGAGAGGGCCCGGGCGAGGACCCGGGCGGTGAGAGGGCCCGGGCGGTGAGAGGGCCATTTTAAAGACGCATGTAAACACAGCCCAATCCACAAGTCTCTGTTTTTAAATTTGAAGTTCCACTAGTAATGTCCGTTTAGGTTTTAGTCAGAAGCGTGGTCTCTCAGTCTTGTATGGACACAGAGCTTTAACATTCACTTCAGGCTACTACACTTTGGTCCGTGAAACCGCAAACATTGCATACTTGGCATAGCAAACACGTGCAAATTCACTGCACAGTAGACGCCAACGCCGAGTTAGAATAAAAGCATTAAGCACACCTACATAATTCAATTGTTTGCTGCTTCTTTGAGAGTGTAGTTAGGTTGGCAAAGTGCACGCACAACAAAACAAGCGTGGCCGCTAAAGTGAAAGCGACCACGCTGTGTTTAATTATCCACGATGAGGGAGGAATGCAGCTGCCAGCCTGCGCGCCGCTGCTCGCTCCCGAGACCCAAACGCCGGGGAAGTGAAAGTTTAGAGAAAAGGCGGGACATGCACCCATCTTTGGCCAATTGCGTGCTTTCATTATTGAAAGCCACACGCAAAGGCCAATGGAATGTGTGGGAGTTGCCAGACTCACACGGAGAAGTCTCTGGGAAGTTTGGAGTGCTCACAAGAAGCCTCCCATAGAGCAGCGCATGTGTGCTGCACTAGGCTCGACCTAAAAATGGTTACTTGAACAGTCTTTTGGTATGAAGGGTCAAGAATTGTTGTGCATCTTCCGACTTTCACATCAGAAGATGAAGGGGAAGAATTAGATGAGTATGAAGAGGTTGTAAAAAGATTGGAAAAACTCTTCTGCAAACCTCCAAACTTAATTGTACGTAGACATATTTTTTTTCAGGAGAACAGTCTGCTACAGAGTCAGTGGATATGTATCTGGCTTCATTAAGTGTTTTGGCAGCCAAATGTGAATTTTGATCTTTACTGATCAACTCATTAGAGATCAGCTGGTTAATTGGTGTTTCAATCAAAAAGATACAGGAAAGACTACTCACTTCCAAACATCCACTTCTCGATTAAGCAATTGATATAACTAACATGCTATGAACAATCTATTGTTATTTGTCAGAGTGCATATAGAAAAGGTTTCTAGGTCTAAAGATCCTGTAGAATAATTTGAAGTGAGTGAAACACAAATCTCGCTAATAGCTGATTGTGAATCTGAAATGACTATAATTTCCAAAGAAACATTTAGCAACAAGAATTTGAATGAAGTTTTGCATTCACCAGATGTTGTTCCTCAAGGGTATAATATTGTCAAAGTTAATCTTGTGGGATAATTGAATACAGTTTTTGGATTCAGAGGGCAAGAGGTGCAAGGGAAAGTTTAGGTTTCAGAAGGTGGTCCAGACATTCTTGGTTGGCACCATCAGGGATGTTAAGGGATTGTCCTTAAAACTGGTTGGTCACAACAAGTGCTAGTAGTTACTGAAATTGAGATAAGTAATTTTACATAGGGAATTGAGAGAACATAATGACGTTTTTTTCAGAAGAACTTGAGAAGTTAAAGGATGTTGAGCATGTGATCAAACTAAAGGAAGGAAGAATTCTGATCAAAAATAAATTGAGATTTGTACCTTTAAGTATTAGAGAAGAATTAGATAAATTGTTGAGTCAGCTGTGCAGAGAGGGGTGAATGAACCTGTGGATTCCTCTTTATGGTTGACTCCCATAGTTGTCGGCTGCAAAAACAATAATGAGTTGCGGATGTGTATTGATCTCAGGAGTATGAACAAAACTATCTGGGTTGATGGGTGTCCATTGCCAAAAAGTGATGAAACAATCATTGTGGGTGCTGCTTATCATCAGTTAGTTTTAACTCATGAGTCCAGACACCTAATGTCATTTGTAACACCTAGCAGAGGTTTTCAGTTTTGCAGAATGCTTTTTGAACTTGCTTCTGTAGCAGCTATTTTGCAAAGAGTCATGAGTGATGTGTTGAAAAATTTCAGGGGCGTTCTGTTTTTCAAGACAATATTTTAGGCGATGGTAAGGACTATGATAAACATTTTGACAGACTGTGTGCCATTTTTGGATCTTTGAAAGAGAAAGGTTTGAGACTTTGGAGAGATAATTACAGGTTTAGGAGTACGTGAAGTGGAATATCTGCATCATGCGATTTCAGTAAAAGACATTACCCTCGTCCAGAGTTACTAAAGGCAATTGAAGAGATTCCTTTGCCAAATGATCTGGAACAGCTTCAATCTTTTTTAGGAATGTGCAAGTTTTACACCAAATTTATTCAAGATTTTGCCACCAAAATGGAGCCTCTTTTTGCTTTGTTGAAGAAAAATGCGAAATTTGTATGGGGTCAGGTACAGGACTCAGCCTTTAATGAGAGATCTCTCAAGTACACTGTCACGGACCTGGGGATGAGAATCCCGGAGCCGACAGCACTTTTCTTATTTTACAGGCTTGCTCAGACGAAACCGGAAGTCAGGCAGCCTTATTTATTTTCCTTGATTCACCGTAATTACAGGACCTTCACTCTATTACCACCCTTCTATTACCCCACAAAAAGGAAGGAAAAGAAAGAGAGAAAGAGCACTATTTTAACCCACATAACACTAGAAATAAATAAATAGTGACTTACCTGATTTCTTATTTTTGTCGAGGATACCAGCGGACAGGAGTTCCAAAGGCCCTGAGAAAGAAGAAAAGAAGATGTTGTATTGAAAGCGAACTACTATTCCTAGTTTCTCTGCATATTCTCATGGAGACTGTAAAATAAAAGATAACGAGTTAAGCCAAAATAGATTAATTTTTGCGTTAACCATTCTAGACCAGTTCACAAGTGGTGGAGAATGCGGGCACACACTCCCTTTGATACACCTAGTGCAAGGACAATGCGAATTAGAATGGGCCCTGGAACGCCAAATATCTTCGGCCATGGCTGATGGGGAAATATTTCAAGATGTGCTGAAGACTCAAACTGAGCAGCTTAATAAGTTGGCCCAGGAACAATTGCAGGTGACTTCTGGATTAATTAGCCATAGAGGAACAGTAGATAGCGTCCCTATAATAACTCTACAAAAACTCCTAGCAGGAGATGACCTCGATGCCTTTTTGACGAATTGTGAACGGACTGCAAGGACAAGTGCTTGGCCCATAGAGAGATGTCCCTTTTATCTTTCACCTTTATTGACAGGTGATGCACAAGCTGCGTACCAAACAGCTAATCCCCAAGGAGAGGTAACATATGAAGAAGTGAAGAGAGTAATATTGGATAGAGCCGGTCTAGACGAGGAAACCTACGGCCTGAGATTCAGACAAGAAAGGGGAAAATAAAGCTTTATTTTAAATTGAAAGCAGCATATGAGAAATGGTTAAAACCCCACGACCATACGAAGGAGGAGATCATGAACAAAATATGTTTAGAGCAGTTTTTAGAGGCTTTACCTCTTCAAACGCAAAGATGGCTATGACAACATTCAGGGCTTAACATCGAACAAGCTATTGAGATGGCTACCACTTTCTCATGAGTTCAACCTCACCCTTCTTCCCCAGAGTCTGACAGGAATGCAAAGAGCCACGCTAAACCACTGAATCCTCATAATGACAGAAAATATCAGAAGACTACTAGTGAAACCAAGAAAACATAAAAGACAAGGTCAGAGTTTCAGGTTCCTTCTGGACCCCAATGTTTTGAGTGTGTTGAATGGGGCCACATAGCCCACTTCTGTAAGAACAAAAAGTCCACAGAGGAACCAATGGGAGCCAATTACGCCTGAGCTCTTTTTATTTCACTCAAGAGATGGGTCCTGGTTTACAGGTTAATCAAAAATGGACAACCGCTTTGTTGGACTTTTGGTTGTAAGCAATCGGTTGTACAAGCTGAATTAATCCTCCCCTCACAAATTATACCTGCGAAGTTTGTACAGATTAGGTGTGTACATGAGGACATTAAAACCTATCCTGTAGCAAAGTTGTTGGTTGCTACCTATTTAAAAAAAGAAGAGGTGGAAGTTGGTGTCCTTCCTAATTTAACTGAAGATGTTACTTTAGGAACCGATAACCCACATTTTTTAGACTTGTTCTATAAGACTGTGCTTAGCCGGGTGAAGGAGTCCAAAGATCAAGTTAAGGTCCCAACACCCAAAAATGCCTTGTTAACTCCAGAACCGTGGATGATAGAACGCAATTTTTGCTTCACACAGATGAACGAAGCTCTTCTCCACCCTATCTGGGATAAGGCCCGACAAGATAATACCCATACTTTTCTGCATTTGCAAATAAGAAATGGGCTTTTATACCAAATACCAGGACCCGCTGACCTGCCTCAGTTGTTGGTACCTAAAGACTTCCAGGATCAAATTATGTTTTACGCACATTCGCATCTACTAGCAGGGCACTCAGGACCTGAGAAAACAACTAAAGAAATTCTTCGAAATTTTTACTGGTCTGGTATTTTCACACATATAAAAAAATATTGTCAAGAGTGTGAGGTTTGCAAAAAAAAATCTGTACTTTCCCCCTAAAGCACCTCTCCAATCTTTGCCCATAATATGCACCCCATTTGAGAGGAATGGGATGGATTTAATAGATCCCTTACCAAAGTCCTTTAAGGGGTGTCGATATGCTCTTATTTTAGTAGATTATGCTACCGGCTACCCAGAAGCCTTTTCCATCCGCAGCCAGATACCAAGACTACTGCTCAGAATCTAAATGAGTTTTTTTCTCAGGTCGGGTTACCAAGAGAAATCCTCACAGATCAGGGTACTCCGTTTGTATCGCGGCTTATGGCCCAGATATGCAAACAACTAAACATCAAACATATCCAAACCTCGGTGTATCACCCTCAAACGGATGGGTTGGTTGAGAGATATAATGGATCTATCAAACTCATCTTAAATAAAATGCTTACAGGAGAAGTAAAAAACTGGGGCCAATTATTCACATTAGCTCTCTCTGTACTAAAAATTCAGGTACAAAACTGCTTGGGATGTTCTTCTTTTGAATTACTGTATGGGCGAAAACCCCGAACACTCTTAGAGATAATCCGGGAGGCGTGTGAGAAAGATATGAAACCTGAAGCAGACAACCTTCTAGAGTATACCCAACAATTAAAAGCCCGTATAGGGAAACTTCGAGAGTTGGCATATAAAAATCTGGAGAAAAGCCAAAGAAATCAAAAACAAACCTATGATAAGGGAAGAAGCTAAGGATATACCAACAGGGTGACTGGGTTCTAGTCTTGCTACCTGATTCCCCTCATAAGATGAAATCCGAATGGAAAGACCCCTTTAAAATCGTAGATAAAATTGGAAACCTCTCATATAAACTAAAGATGGGACCCCATAGAGAACAAACTTTTCACATAAATCTCTTAAAGAAATGGCCAGGGCCCCTACCGAAAAACATACACACAGCACATTCCGAAAGTGGTGCCAACTCTACCCTAAATCAGTTGCACATAAACGACGAATTGTCTAAGGAACAACAAGAGGGGTTGGAAAAGACGGTACAACCCTTCTCTTTGGTTTTCTCAGATATACCAGGAAAGACCAACCTAACAGAACACTCTATTCCTACTCCAGAGGGGAAGGTGATAAGATTGAAACCTTATCTAATCCCCGCAGCAAGACGCCAAGCCGTTTACAATGAGATAGAACAGATGCTAAACATGAAGGCAATAGAACCTTCGAAAAGTAGCTGGTCCTCTCCCATAGTATTAGTTCCGAAACCCAATGGGAATATAGGATTCTGTATAGACTTTAGAGCAGTTAACAGTATCTCTAATTCGATGCTTACCCTCTTCCCAGGGTTGATGAACTGATTGAGAGGTTAGGAGACGCTAAATATATAACCCCAATAGATCTTACTAAAGGTTATTGGCAAGTCCCCTTAAGGGCAGAAGATAAGGAAAAAACTGCTTTCTCCAATCCTTTTGCCCTGTTCCAATTCACTGTACTTTCCTTTGGGCTTCACAGAGCCCCTGCCACTTTCCAACGATTAATGAATCTAATCCTCGAAAACCACTGTGAGTATTCCTCCACCTATCTCGATGATATCATTACATTCATTCATACCTGGGATCATTTAGAACATCTAAAAAAGGTCCTGAGCAAATTGACAAAGGCTAGTTTGCATATAAATGCAAAAAAATCAACAGTGTGTTTTAACAAGGTAAAATACCTAGGATACCTCTTAGAGAATGGAGTCATAGAACCCAAACCGAGAAGGTGAAAGCTATCACTGAGATTCCTTTCACACACAATAGAAAAGCAGTAAGAGCCTTTTTGGGGCTAATCGG
Source organism: Calotriton arnoldi (assembly GCA_963921515.1). NCBI lineage: Eukaryota > Metazoa > Chordata > Amphibia > Caudata > Salamandridae > Calotriton > Calotriton arnoldi. The sequence goes on from CAWUFW010000852.1 coordinate 2,559,618, forward strand.
ATATTATCGAAGATTTATTCCAGGATACTCCACCATAGCTGCGCCTTTAATTAACCTGTTAAAAAAGGGGACTCCTGATATGAGATTCCAATACCCATCAGACGAAGTTATGGAAGCATTCCAAACCCTAAAGAAAGCTATCGCCTCAACTCCAATCCTGATCTCCCCAGACTTTGAAAATACCTTTATCTTACAAACAGATGCATCTGACATTGGCATAGGAGCTGTTCTCTCTCAAAACGACAGCAAGGGAAGAGAAAAACCCATTCTTTATATTAGTAGAAAGCTGTTTCCACGAGAAACTGCATATTCTACTATAGAGAAAGAATGTTTAGCCATCAAGTGGGCAGTTGATAAGCTCTGGTATTATCTTGAGGGCAAACCATTTTTGCTCTATACTGATCATGCTGCATTGACCTGGTTAAACCGGAATAAAGGAAACAATCCCAAAGTCCTTAGGTGGTTCCTTTCAATTCAGTCCTTTCAGTTTGAAGTTCAGCATAAATCTGGGAAGGACTTAGCAGTGCCAGACTTCCTGTCTCGGTTTCCCCTTTTTCCCGATCAGGAAAATCCGGGGATGTGGATATGTCACGGACCTGGGGATGAGAATCCCAGAGCCGACTGCACCCTTTTTTTTTTTACAGGCTCGCTCCGACGAAACCGGAAGTCAGGCAGCCTGGAAGGGACAGGAACTTCCACGGAACGCCAGCCCGTCAAGAGGAGGCGATGAGGTGACCGTGGAAGAGGAAGAAGGCGGAGAAACTGATGGCATGAGACTGAGGAGCTCTTCCAGGAGAGAGTGCCTGACTTGTGTGTAGAAACCGGACCTCAGGGAGCCGAAGAAAGAAAAGCAAGAAGAACCGGAGCCGAGGAGAAATCCGGGGACGCCTGAGGAAGAGAGGAAGTACCCTGTCTGCCGATTGGATCCCGCTCCTAGCCACGTCCCAGGAGGGACGTGGCTTAACCAGGTACGTGAGAGGCTCCTAGGTAGAGCCTATAAGCGGGAGTCGAGTAAAGAACAAACCACACGTGTGAAGGATACGGGGTGGGGACAAGTAAAGGGAACCTGAATAAAAGAGGGAGAGGGGGGAGAGCATGGTGCATGTTGCAGCAATAGTATTCGGAGTAACGCCAAGAATTCTATGTTGGTTCAAGAGATTTGTTTCATTTATTTTCCTTGGTTCACCGTAATTACAGGACCATCACTCTATTACCACTCTTCTATTAACCCCACAAAAAGGAAGGAAAAGAAAGAGAGAGAAAGAGCACTATTTTAACCCACATAACACTATAAATAAATAAATAGTGACTGACCTGATTTTTTTATTTTTGTTGAGGGTACCGGCAGACAAGAGTTCCAAAGGCCCTGAGGACGAACAAAAGAAGACATTGTATTGAAAACAAACGTCTATTCATTGTTTCTCTGCATATTCTCATGGAGACTGTAAAAAAAAAAAGCAACGAGTTATGCCAAAATGGATTCATTTTTGTGTTAACCGTTCTAGACCAGTTCACAAGCACCATTACTAAGCCTGTATGTACCCAGCGTATCTTTGACTATCACTGTGAAAGCTAGTGATTTTGGTCTTGGGGCTGTTTTCTCTCAGGGCAGAAGTGCCAATAAGCATACTATAGCATTTGTATCTAAGATGCTCAGAACGCAAGAACAACAGTATTCTGTTATTGAGCGGGAAATGCTTGCTTGTACTTGGGCTGTTGATCGCTTCAAAACTTATGTTTGAGGTGCTAAGTTCATATTGCAAACTAATCATAAACCTTTGGCATCTGTAATTAGTGGTTCAAATGTTCATTCGTCAAAAGCCACTGGTAGGTTGATAAGATTGAGTGTAAAATGACTGTAATATAATCACTCAGTTGAATATATTTCTGAAGGCAAAAACCAAAGAGCTGTTTGTCCCTCTCATCTTCTGTGGTCGAATGATGAGAGTCAAGATTTTATTGATATGCAGCAAATTGTTGATTGTCTTGTTATGAGTGTGATGTGGACTGGTAAAAAGTGTGTCAGTGAGGAAGAGTGGAGAGATGCTCTTGCTCAAGATGTTGTGTTGGACAAAGTAATGGTTTACACAGAGAAAGGCTACCCTAGAAAGGGTAGTCTTCCTTTAGCACTCAAGGCTTATGCTAAGGTACAAACTGAATTGTCTGGTGAAACAGGGTTGTTATTTAGAACAGATAAATTAATTCCTCCCAGTACAATCAGAGATACATTGTTGAAAGTAAGTCTAAGATCATTGGGTATGATTCTTAATAGGAGAAGATTAAGAGAAACCTATTGGTGGCCAGGAATGGACAGGGATGCTGAATGCTGGGTTGATAAGTGTGTGATTTGTGCCAGCAATGACAAAGGACTGAAGTGTGTCACACCTCCCATGAAGGTGGTGGGCATTCCAGAGAAAGTGTGGGACATAGTTAGTTTGTATTTTATAGGTCCATGTAATCTTTTCCCAACATCCAATGTTTTTCTATTGTTTTGATAGATTATTTTTCCAAATGGACTAAGGTGAAATTTGTTCAGGATTACACCAATAGTGTAATTACGATCCTCACTGATAGTTTTGCCAGGGAGGGGTTAACAGTGCACAATTTGTTTAATTGGAAATTACAGTTTTCTATCTAGGCAGGTATAAAACATAAGAGGAGTAGCTTATATCACCCCCAGGGCAATGGTTAAGTAGAAAGAGCTAACAAGATGGTGAGTGAGTGCATCAGAGGTGCGGTGATTGAAAGTGTGCAAGTAGGAGATGTTGTTCGGGCTATGGTGTTGTCATATAACAACACGCCACATAGCGTGACTAGTCTTTCACCTTTCCTATTATAAGAGGTAGAACTTCTCAAGATATGTTGACAGCAGCTTGGGTGGTAAAGCTACCCAAAGTTGCTGTTGCTGATTTAACTAGTCAAGAAATCTGTCAAATTAGGTCCAAGATCTATGCTAGTCAGGAGCAGAGTAAGAGAAGGTACAATGTGATCAAAGGGGCTTTGTATATATATCCAGCACAACCTTCTTCTTCCAAAGTAAGGTACACAAACACCTGCTGCAAGTTGTCTCAAGCGCTTTAATATTGCACGAAGAATAGACACAGGTAAAAAAGAACACAGCACGTTTCTGTTCCCTTGAGCCTTGATCATAGGTGAATGTCTCTGCTTTTTGATAGACCACGTATTTTTAAAGATGCAGTTGCTTCATCTTTCGGAGTGCACAATTAAAAACAAAAGTGTTCAATACCTTAAAAGACAGCAACATGATTTTTCTGTCAGTTCCAATATTCAAACTGTTGCTGTCCTGTATTTTAATAAATACTGTTTGATGTGCATTTTTCTCATTTTAACCTTTTACCTCTCCGTGCAGCGTTATCAACTCTTACAGCCAGCAAGTGGAAAAGCATCCGTCTCGCATTCCCCTGCCTGCTCCTCTCACAATTTTAATTTAGGAAAAACTCCTGTCTTTTATCCCTGGAAAGCAGGCGGGCCGGGCTCATATCATTCCATCCCTCACAATTGCTCCACATATGAGCCCCCAGGCCCTGCAGGGCGGGGCGGTGGTACAGGAGTGGAGCCCCTGGCATTTCATCCAGCACAACCTCCTTCTTCCAAAGTAAGGCACACCAACACCTGCTGCAAGTTGTCTAAAGTGCTTTAATATCGCAGGAAGAATAGACACAGAGTAAAAATAACAAGCATTTGCAATGCAATAGGTCTCGCATTTACGCGAGTTTGAGCTATTGACATTGCAAATGACAATGCCTTTTATTTTTGTTTTCGTTTTTAAAACATAAATAAAAGGCATTGTTATTTACAATGCCAATAGCTTAAACTCACGTAAACGCGAGACCTATGGCCGTATGTGGCACGTTGGGTGAGGTGAGTCCGGTTTGACGCGTGGCGGAAGCATAGTGTGCCGAGTGTTTTTTGCTCATAAACATGATGTGCTGAGAGAGCGAGAACAGACGCAGTCTTGTAAGCAGATAGTAATGTTTTTTGCGCTGCTGTGCATTCCGAGGTATAGAGTCCACTCAGGAGAGTAAAAAGGCTCCGAGGCAATGTTAAACCGAAAGAGCCCGGAGGGTCCTCTCTCTCGGGTCGGGGAAAGACAAACGTTCCCTTTTGGTGGGGTGTCTGGTCAGCACCATTGCTCAATTGTCACCGTGATGCAGTCTTCAGCACGCCAGAGCAGCTGCAAACTCTGCAAATCGGAGGTGATGGAGAGATGGGTGGGAGGGGGAAGCGGGGCGATTAGGACGGGCAGTTTAAAGTTTTATCTGAAGACAAAGCTCCATTAGCAACTGATACACTGTGTGTGAACCGCTTCCGACCGCAGAAGCTACGAAGCATCAATACTGCGTGATAACAATCTCATCACTGAGACGCTACAGCTAGCTGGGCAGAAACACACATGTCATAAAATATATCGGCTTCACAGGGCTCTGGACTGCTCAGCTCAAGTCCTTTAAATGGTGAACCCTGGAAAAATAGCACGAAAACAACACCCAAGTGCTATGCATCTTAAACTCATGTAAACGCAAGACCTATGGCCGTATGTGGCACGTTGGGTGAGGTGAGTGCGGGTTGACGCTGTTAGGAGTCAGGCTTCCTGTATAGTGTGCAAACTACGTCTCCCAGAATGCTCTACGAAGGAGGTGGGTTGTGTACTGTCCCATACTGCTCTGGGACTGATCAGGTGATGGGGAGGTTCTTAAGCCTTAGGCTACGGTGCCTTAGTGCTTGGCTTTCCTTGTGTGAACCCTGCCCTGTTTCGTGTTTGCTGACTTGCCTTCGAGACTCCTACCCCTGGATTAAAGAAGTATCGTTTGTACGGAATCCTGCTGCCCTGAAATCCCCGCTTCCCGTGTTCATTTTCACTCGGCGCGAGGATGCGCTACGAAGTCCAGCGAGGTTTCTCCCGCCTGCAGCCGCTGCCTGTAACGCCCTGAGAAGGATCAGCGCTAGGTCGCGCTGCTGCCTTCCACTTACTTCTTTTTCTTTTCTGCCTTATGAGACCAGCTGTTTCCTTTTGTCCACACGAGCCCGCTTTTGGGATCTTCCTCGCTGCCGTTGCAGTGTGGCATAAGTACGAGCACCTTTGATTTCTTTTCGTTCACGTTTGAACGTATTAGGTTCCTCCACGCTGTGGTGTGCGGTGAAAGACACACTACCTTCCCCAAATTATGCTATAACGTTACCCCTACCCCATGATAACCACGGAACTGCTGCACGGTTATCTTCACGTCGAGAACTGAACTTTGGAGAACGAGCAGGCGTATGCTCAGAGACTCTTTACTTCTGTTACTTGAGAAGCTGGGTTCAGGAGCCACTATCCTCTCCAGCCTTTTCTAATTTTCTGGATATCCTGAGATCCTTTGGTTGCACTCAACCGGAATCCTTATAAGAGGTCGCATCCAGTCTTAATTCAAGTAAGTGTGGGATAGTACACAACCTCAAATTAGTAACTAAACTCTCCAGTCACTATTTAATAATCGTGTTTGTTTTCTTTTTGTATTTACTATAGGATTCCTGTGGCTATTTGGACGGGGTCTCCTCCATGTTGGCGGCATTAGGACTTTCTCAGATTGTCCTCCCTGGTCTCTTCCTTTTCTGAAGATACTTGTTTGCTCTTAGTGTGTTTTATTATTGGCACTGGGGAGACTGTGTCTTTGGAGAAGGGAGGGGCTCCCTCTTCGCTTCTGGGGAACGGGTGCTTCTACCTGGGAAGGCTGCCCCGAGTTCGACAGACGCGTGGCGGAAGCACAGTGTGCCGAGTGTTTTTTGCTCATAAACATGATGTGCTGAGAGAGCGAGAACAGACGCAGTCTTGTAAGCAGATAGTAATGATTTTTGCGCTGCTGTGCATTCCGAAGTACAGAGTCCACTCAGGAGAGTAAAAGGCTCCGAGGCAATGTTAAACCAAAAGATCCCGGAGGGTCCTCTCTCGAGGGTTGGGGAAAGACAAAGGTTCCCTTTTGGTGGGGTCTCTGGTCAGCACCATCGCTCAATTGTCACCAGGACGCAGTCTTCAGCACGCCAGAGCAGCTGCAAACTCTGCAAATCGGAGGTGATGGAGAGATGGGTGGGAGGGGGAAGCGGGGTGATTAGGACGGGCAGTTTAAAGTTTCATTAGCAACTGATACACTGTGTGTGAACGGCTTCCGACCGCAGAAGCTACGAAGCATCAATACTGCGTGATAACAATTTCATCACTGAGACGCTGCAGTCAGCTGGGCAGAAACACACACGTCATAAAATATATCGCTTCACAGGGCTCTGGACTACTCAAGTCCTTTAATTGATGAACCCTGGAACAATAGCACGAAAACAACACCCAAGTGCTACGCAACAAACACCAAACAAATATCACATTTCATCATCGAGGAAACGTACACCCTGCCAGCGACATTTTTGCAGAGCTCTCTAACACAAGAGCATGACAAATGACATTAGAGGGCGAGCAGAGGCCTAGCTGTGACAATTCAGAACATTAATCTATGGAGAAACGAGTCTTCACGAAATACAACGTGGATTGTAGAACATACAGTAGCGCTTGTGAAAGAACATCGCTCTTAAAAAAAATAACGTATGCCCCCTATATTGAAAGGGGAAGCGTGAAGCGTGGTGAGCCTTGTCTAGATAGTAACTTGAAACAACAACAACAAGCTGTCCCCAGTGTGCGAATGAAAAGAAAAAGTGCTCACCCAGTAATAGAAGGAGACAGTATAAAGCCGCAAGCAAACAATCCAGTCCGGATGGGCCGCACCAAAAGGAGACAGGGCGGTAACAAAAAAGCCTCACTGTCAATCGGAGGCCAGCGTTTAGCATAAATGATGACGCCAGCCAATGGAAATGATGGGCGGGGCTTCAAGTCCCCTTCTGAAATCTACTCGATGACAATAAGCCTCGCAGAGCGAGGAGTGCATGCGCGCTCCAGCGCTAGGCGAGACCTAAAAAAGAACCCAACGCATTTCTGCTCCCTTGAGCCTTGATCACGGGTGAATGTCTCTGCTTTTTGATAGACCCCGTGTTTTTAAAGCTGCACTTACTTCATCTTTCTGAGTGCACGATTACAAACAGGAATGTTCAATTCCTTAAGAGACAGCAAGGTGATTTTTCTTTCAATTCCAATATTCAAACTGTTGCTATCCTGTATTTCAATAAATACTGTTTGATGTGCATTTCTGTCATTTTAACCTTTGTTTTAACCTTTTACCGCTCTGTGCAGCGTTATCGACTCTTACAGCCAGCAAGTGGAAAAACATCCGACTCGCATTCCCTTGCCTGCTCCTCTCATGATTCCTAAATGAAAATCGTGAGAGGAGCAGGCAAGGGAATGAGTGACGGATGTTTTTCACGTCAGTGAAAGAGATTCTGACAGTTTGAAAAGAATAAATGCTGGTGTTCTGAAGATCTGGGCTTCAACATCTTTCTTTGTGTGCGATTGATTAACGGGATTCAACGAAGCCGCCCTGCAGGGATGGGGGCTCCTAGCAAAATGGAGATTTGCGTTTGGATTGAATTTGGGGAGCATGTCCCGCTCGCTCTTCATTCAAGACTATGGAAGTTTCCTGGTAATTCTGGCGTGGAGAGGAGAAAGGGTGACAGGAGGAGAAGGGTCTCCTCTTGCTTTTTCTGAGATACTTGTGATTTATCATATGTAATGAATGCTGACAGCAAACAAACTGTGCAAGAACCGCATTATACTAAAGAAGCCTCCTTTTGGAATACGTGGCTATTTTATTTTGAAATACTTGCACTTGCATAAATGTTTTACAATGAGATTGCGATGTTGTCAGATGCTATTAAGCAGGATGTACATGAACATTGCAACTTGGATTAAGGTATTGATACTACAAGTATATTTACACTCCAAGTGGATTATGGGAAATGTATGCTTTTACCTAAAGTCACGTGCCAACTTGGATTTAAGGCTCTCTAATCATGTGCATTTGATTTTGCTCACCTGTGAACAAGGCTGCGCAGAACAGCCGAAACGCGTCAGGAAACGAGATGCTGTCAGTTTGAAAAGAATAAATGCTGGTGTTCTGAAGATCTGGGCTTCAACATCTTTCTTTGTGTGTGATATATATACATACATCGCAAGAGTACTGTAGGTAACTCGACCTTGCATGCTTCGAGTTTCCATCCGCTTCATCTTATAAAGAGCATGCCCTATGGAGAATGTTTAAGACTACGCAGGATTTGTAGTACTGAGCAGGAATTCCATCATTGTGTAAATGAGGCCAAGTGCATATTCTCAGAAAGTGGCTATGATAACCATACGGTGCAGCAAGCCTTAGTCAAAGCCACCAAGATCACTCGATTTAGCTTGCTGGGTCAGAAATCTTGTAGTCATGACGACACTCCCATTCAAGACAAAGTGGTAGGCAATGTTGAGTATGAGACGCGCCTTATAACCACCTACAGTAAACAGCAGAAACAAATAAGAACTATTATTAATAATCGGTGGCCAATAGTAAAGACTGATATGATCTTGGGTGAGTGTTTACCATCTAAACCTACTCTGACCTTCAGACGGGCCCCATCTATGAACAGTGCGCTGGTAAGAAGTAGCCCAGAGATAGCACCTAGTAATTTGAAATCCAAGACCAACTGGCTTTCATTAAATGGCTTCTATAGATGCAGTTCCTGCAGAGCATGCAAATTTGGGAGCAATACATTTCAATACACTTCTGCTTTTGGCCCCAAAATCAACCTGCTTAAGGGAATCTACAATTGCAGAACGGAATTTCAAGTTTACGTCCTAACTTGCACTTGTGGACTCCAATATGTTGGCAGCACGAAGCTACAAGTGCACATAAGAGTCCTGCAACACTTGAGGGCTATAGTCAACTCTGGCCCCACCTACCCTGTAGCCAGGCACTTCAAATTGGTACATAATAATGACCTTAGTTGCCTCAAATACTTTGTGATTGGGGCTGTGCCTCCGTTGAGACGAGGTGGCAACAGGGAGAAAATGCTCAGACGACTGGAGTCCAGATTCATATTGGAAATGGACTCTAGAGCACCTAATGGGCTCAACAAGGGAAAGACCTATATAACTTCCTTTAAACAGTGTTCCTTTAAATAGTGTCCCCACTGATTCGTATTGCCTTGCTGCTATGATCCACTGCCCATAGTCTCCATTGTTTTTAGTACTTTGGTTCCAGTTGCATACATGCCATTCTTTTGTGCTCTTTAATCACTTATGACATTCGTCTTTAGGTTTTTGTTCTGCATACCACTTATCGTTATGATTGCTTTCTTGTTATATGTGTTATATATGTGGAGAAGTGTGGCTCAATGGTTAGAGCGGCAGACCCTGATGCAGAGATCTGGCCCGGGACCAGGGTTCAATTCCTGCCTCGGCGGGTCTTGGACTCAATTTCCTCGGACCTGATAATTCTCGCCTCGGTGCCTATTCTAATCATGGGTCCCACTCTGCAACTCTGGGCAATAGCTTGCTTAATCTCCACAACGGCCCCACCAGCGCTGGGATGCCTGGCTTCACCTTGGGGGTGCCCAGGAGTGGACATTTCACAGGGAATAGCCAGGAAGGGTTCCACAGCGGTATGCGTATAGCACCAGGATGCCCCAGTTGGGGTGGCAGTGCGCTTTACAAGTACGAATTACATTTACATTTACATATATGAAGTATGGTTCCAGGTCCACAATTTAGATTGAATCATTCAGCAGTTGGGAGTTACCATAGGGTTAAAGAGTCTGTTTATATAAAGCTGCAATTTTCTCATACCCTGGAAGAAGACAGGGCTTTTATCATTTTGCACTCAGCACTTTAAGACATAATGTGACACTTTATTGTATTTGCACTTTATACACAGTTTTTGTTTAGCCTGTGTCAGTAGATGGTTATAGGCAACAAGGTAGTATAAACATCTTCCTTTTAATCCACTGATGAATTTTACTAGGCATGGATCTTGTTTTTATTGTAGAGACCATATATCTTCTCTCTGTGGCAGCTAAACTAGTCAACAGATTGTAGCATCTTAGCTAGTATGACCAATACATTATGTTTAATTTTATTCCTAAGGGATGGCATAATACTAGATTTTGCAGGTGTAGAATTTACTTATATATTGAATTGCTGCTCCAACTTTTTGCACTGAAGCCATGTATTTATAGTACACATAAACAAGATCCGCTTTTATAATTTTAAATTTTGAGTTTTAAACTTGTAACTTTAAAGTTTGAAATTTAAAATTTGAATTGTAATTTAAAATGTAACATTTACTATGTCTGTATTTTACTGATATTAGTGGATTTGTATGGATTCTCATATACCCATGTGGATTAGTCTGTTTTCGAGGTTTAAAATTGTGGTTTTTGCGGCGCGTCATGTTATGTGATCAAGGCCACTCTTTGTAGCCAAGTCAGCAGTCATATCGTCATGTCTGCAATAAATTTCAACTGATGAAGCACATATCTTGGAGTCTGTGTCCCCTTGATGTGAAGAGTTGCATTTGGGATCGAGTTCTTTTCGATTCCAAATGCAACTCTTCACATCAAGGGGATGTGAAGGCGATAGGTAGTTATAGTTAGGACCAAAGTCTCCATGGGAAAAGCGTTTTTTGTTTTTTACAATAACTTTGGCGTCACTAGATGTATCTTCTCGGAATTTTACGAAAACTTCCCCATTTTGGTTCAACTGCTGTGTTGGAAGTTTCGGGGTCATCCGTTAATCGGGGCCGAGAAAAAATGGGGGTTCCAAAACATGTTTTCCTCATGTTATGTCTATGGGGATTTTTCATTTTTTTAGCACGACTACAGCCCACACCGCTGAATGGAATTACACCAAATTTGGTACAAGGCTAGATGCTACCTCCATCAAGCAATTTATTATAGAAGTGCGGGGGGTCAGCGTGGACCCCTGCAGCCACGGGGACTGCCACCTCCCTGGGGCAATTAAGTTATCAAATAATATAATGGAGGGGGTCCATTGTGAACCCCCGACCCCGAGGACCACCACCTCCCCGTGGCTAAAGTAAAGATGGGAGGGGCCTGTGGGAGCCATAGACGGCCCTGGGGACCGGCACCCCCCAGGGCCGGCTTCTGCAATGTACCGGAGTGCCCACCCCCAGGTCATTGCTGTTTGCTATGGCTTGGCGAGGGCATTGCTGCTCCTCATGGCCTTATACTGCAGCTACTCACTGCAAGCAAGAGCCTTAAAATGCTCTTGCTTGCTGAAAGTGGAGCAGGCCACATGGGCAGCAAGCTCCCTCTGTCCAAAAACAATGCCAGCTTCTGCAGGATGTGGGAAGCCAGCAGGGACCGCGGGGGCCTTCAGGCTCCCCCTGCTGTCTCCATCAAAGTGTTTGGGTGCCCTGGGTGGGGCAAATGTCACCCAGACTAGAGGCCAGACCCTGGGGGATGTGGTCCCCGGGGCTGAAATTGGCCTGTGTGGTGGGGGAATGTGCCCCCTCCCTTTATAAAAAAAAGGGCCAGGCCCTGCGGGATGGGGTCCCCAGGGCTGAGATCAGCCCAGGAGGGGGTTTGTGCGGACCCCCTCCCTTAGTTATAAAAAAGAAAAAAAGAAAGCCTGGGCCCCGGGGGATGGGGTCCCTGGAGGCCAAAATCGGCCAAGGGAAGGTGGGCTACCCCTTCCCTAAAAAAAAGAAAATGAAAAAAAGTCTAGTAACTCACCGGAGACACCGCCCCCTTCTCCACCACTCTGCAAACGCACCTCCTGGCTGCTGCTGTTTAGGGGATGAAGTTCCCTTGTCTCCAGAAGGTCCTTGGGGGCCAATGAGCCCTTCTGTTATCTCTAGTAAGTCCAAACACAGCAGGATTGATGTAAGGTCTTTGGAGGTCACATCCCCTTTCTCCACCACTCTTCAAATGTGCCTCCTGGCGTGCTGCTTGTTGGGGACTGAAGTCCCCTTGGCTCCAGAGGGTCCTTGGATGCCAACTACCTCTCCTGTTATCTCCAGTAAGTCCCACACTGCAGAATTGCTGAGAGGTCTTCAGAGGCCACGCCCCCTTTCTCCACCATTGTGCAAACATGCCTATTGGGTGCACTGCTGGTTGGGGGATAAAGTTCCCTTGACTGCTGAGGGTTCTTGGGGGCCAACTACCCCTCTTGTTACCACCAGTAACTCCAACACAGCAGGATTGCTGAGAAGTTGTCAGAGGCCATGCCCCCTTTTTCCACCAATCTAAACACACCTCCTGGTGCACTGCTGGGTGAGGAATGAAGTCCCCTTGGAAGCTGAGGGTCCCTGGGGGCCAGGGACCCCTTCTGTTATACCCAGTAATTCCCAGACAGCAGGATTGATGAGAGCTGGTCAGAGGCTCCGCCCCCTTTCTCCACCACACTGCAAACGTGGCTACTAGTTAGAAAACCACAGAAATTCACTGAAAAAACCAAAGGTTACAGGGACATTATAGTTCGGAAATGTAATAAAAAAAATCTTAGAAATTCATTGAAAAAAACAAAGGTTTCAGGGTTGTTATAGTTAGTTTCAGATTCCACTCATACAAAACCAGTGAGCTAATACCAGTACTTACACACCCACTCGCTGATTCATAGATCTACACACACATCTAATCACCCATACAGCCACTCATACACCCACTCACTCACTAACACAGCCACGGACATATCCACTCATACACCCATACAGCCACTCACACACTGTGTCAGTCACCCATAGAGCTACTCACATAACTAGTCACTCACCCATACAGTCAATCACACAGCCACTTACTCACCCATACAGATACATACACAACCACTCACTTGCTCATACAGATACTAACACATACTCACTCACCTATACAGTCACTACAGAAGCACACACTCACCCAAACAGCCACTCTCACATTCACTCACTGACCCATACAGTCACTCATAAACCCCATCACTCACCTATACTGCCTTTCACATACCCAGTTACTCACCCATGTACAACTGAAACACCTACTTACTCACCCACACTGCCAAACACACTCACTCACCCATACATCCCCTCACACAAGGACTCACTAACCCATACAGCCACTGACTCACTCATCCATACAGGCAGTTACACACATTTTTACCCACCCACACAGACAGTCAGACAACCATACAGGTACTCAGCCAACCAATCACACACCCATACAGCCACTCACGTACCCACTCACACACCAATACAGCTACTTAGACCTCAACTGACAAACTGATACAGACATTCACACAACCACTCACTCACCCATTCATTGAGACACCAAATCACTCACTTATACAGTCAGTCACACCCCCACTAAATCATCCATACAGGCACTCATACACCCACTGATTGACCAAAACACCTTGGTATATATATTTAACACTCATAAACTTTTAAAAAACAAACACTAACAGTCACTGGATGATGTCATCAGTGATATCATCATTGATGTCATGAGTGATGTCACTGGCCATGTCATGAGTGATGTAGTATGTGAGGTCAAAAACAGTGCATTGCGGGAGGTGCAAGTTATACTTAGCTCAGCTAAATTTAACTGCTGAGTTTCACTAGTTTTGTACGAGTGAAACCTGAGCCTAACTATAACGTCCCTGTAACCTTTGGTTTTTTTCAATGAATATATATATATAAAGACTTTGATAGAAAAGCAGACATTTGAGGTGAGCAAATTTAGAGTGTCACTGGTGTTGAGAGTGCTCTATAATGGAGCTGCTTTCCACCTAAACTTGAGAACTACCCAGAGTTCTCTGCTTCTTTTTTGCATAATTTATTCATCACTCTATGCCTGAAAGGGTATTCTTTTGACTTATACTGGGTGCTCCCTTGTGTCTGGACAAAGCTATACCTCTCTGAAGAGCTCTAATGAGAGCGAAACACGTGTCAGGGGTTGCTTTTATTCATTTCAGGTTGGCTTGGATGGTATTTTGCCAATCCAAAGCTGTAATACTATGCCTGGAGTGGTAAAGGCTTTGGCCATTTTACAGCTCGGCATGGATAGCACTGTGCTAATCCTATGCTTAAATACTTTGCTGTGGAAATGGTAAAAGACTCTTTGTCCTTTTCTATCTCGGCGTGGATGGCACTGTGCTAATCCTACGGCTTAAAGACTTTGATAGAAAAGCAGACATTTGAGGTGAGCAAATTTAGAGTGTCGCTGGTGTTGAGAGTGCTCTATAATAGAGCTGCTTTCCACCTAAACTTGAGAACACCAGAGTTCTCTGCTTCTTTTTGCATAATTTATTTGTCACTCTATGCCTGAAAGGTTATTCTTTTGATATATATATATATATATATATATATATATATATATATATATATATATAAATATATTACGCTCACGTCCACCAAAGGTATCTGTTGCACTCTTCGTGACGGGTGCACTCGTTACATGGAGGTGGGTCCATGTTACAACATGACGCTCGGTTCCCAAAAGAGAAACGTTGCACTCACGGGGTGAATTTCAAAGATTTATTCGCAAGGACGCATTTCGGCGTTTAGCCTTCTTCCAGCTTGCATATAGATAAGGCATTTCAAACGTGATATTATTTAAAACACATGGTATGATCTCATTGGATTAGAAAATCGTTGAAGGTAAGTATATAAATATATATATACATATATATATGTAAATATATGTATGTATATACGTATATATATATGTATATATATATCTATATGTATATTCACTGAAAAAACCATAGGTTTTAGGGACAGTTATAGTTAGTTGGACATTGCACTCGTACAAAACCCGTGAAATTCCCCTGTTATAGTTAGTTCAGCTAACTATAACTCGCGCCCCGCAATGCACTGCTGATGACGTCACATATTACATCACTCATGACATGGTCAGTGACATCACTGATGACATCACTGATGACATCTCAAATGACATCACTGATGACGTCACTGATGACATCATCCAGTGACTGTGTGTTTCTGTAAAGTTTAAATATGTTTAATATATATAGGGAAAGGCGTATTGAAGAATGAGTGGGTGTATAAGTGTCTGAATGGATGATTTAGTACATGAGTGACTGACTCTACAAGTGAGTGATTAAACGTATCTTACTGAATGCATGGGTTAGTGACTAAACTGTGTGAATGTCTGTATCGGTCTGTTTGTTGGTGTGTAAGTGGATGCATGGATTTGCGAATAGCTACATGAGTGTCTATATGGGTTATTGATTGGTTCTCTGAGTATCTGTATGGCTGCCTGAGTGTTTGTGTGGGTGGGGTGTGTGTGACTCTATACATAGATGTGTGAGTGGGTGATTCACTGGGTGCATGATTTCAAGAGTGCATCTGTGATGGACTGCTTGGGTGGGTGAGTGTGTGTATGGTGTGTTAGTCAGTGAATGTATATCTCAGTGGTACATGTGCAAGTAACTACATATGTAAAAGGCAGTATATATGTGTGTTAGAGTATTTAAATGGCTATAAGTGAGAGTGTGTTATTGTGAGAGTGGCTGTATGGATGTGTGTGTGCTTGTATCAGTTATTGTATAAGAGCGTAAGAATGTGCTAGTATTTGTATGAGTAAGTGAGCTGGTGTGTGTATAACTGTATAGGTGAGTAAATGGGTGTGTGATTAATTTTTGCATGACTGACTAGGTGTGTGAGTACCTCTATGGATGAGTGGCGGTGTGTGAGTGTTTATATAGGTGTATGAGTGCATATGATAGTCCTGTACTGAGTGACTGTAAGTATGAGTGACTGTACAGGTGAGTGAGTGGATGTGTGTGTAGACCTAAGAATCAGTGAGTGGGTATGTAGTTTTTGGTGTTGGAGTGTCTATGGTTTTGAGAATGGCAGTCTGTAATTTAGAGTGGGTGTATCAAAAGTTATATTAGGGTGTGAGAAGATGCATGAAATTATCACATGGATGATGTCATCAGTGATGTCATTTGAGATGTCATCAGTGATGTCATCAGTGATGTCACTGACCATGTCATGAGTGATGTAATATGTGACGTCATCAGCAGTGCATTGCGGGGGCGCGAGTTATAGTTAGCTGAACTAACTATAACAGGGGAATTTCACGGGTTTTGTACGAGTGCAATGTCCAACTAACTATAACTGTCCCTAAAACCTATGGTTTTTTCAGTGAATTTCAAAGGTTTTTTAAATGCTAATTTCTAACTATAACGTGTCTGAAACGTATGGTTTTTTCAGTGAATTTCAAAGGTTTTTTAAATGCTAATTTCTAACTATAACGTGCCTGAAACCTATGGTTTTTCAGTGAATTTCAAAGGTTTTTTAAATGCTAATTTCTAACTATAACGTGCCTGAAACCTATGGTTTTTTCAGTGAATTTCAAAGGTTTTGTAAATGCTAATTTCTAACTATAACGTGCTTGAAACCTATGATTTTTTAAGTGAATTTCAAAGGTTTTTTAAATGCTAGTTTCTAACTATGCCAACAGAGGTAGGACATGTGAAGAAAGAAGAAAAAACGCACAGAAAGAAGCAAAAGATGTGCAGAAAGAACCAACAGAGGAGCAGAAAGAGGCCTTGTTGCAAAATCATCCTGTGCCCACAACTTTTTCAGACGGGTACTGGTGGTAACTGACTCTGACTAACCAGAGGTGAAGGGAGGGGGGGCCTGAGGTGACATGTGTGCAAACGCGCCCCATGGCGCGTTTTAAGTTGCGGGATTAAGTCCCCTTGAATCCTGAGGGTCCCTGGGGCCCAACTAGCCCCCAGGTACCTACAGTTAGGACCACAGAGCTGAGTTGCAGAGAGGCGTTCCGAGGCCACGCACCTTTTTCACCTCTCTGCAACGCAACTCTGTTGTGCTTACTGAAGGTACCTGGTGGGCTAGTTGGCCCCCAGGATTCAAAGGAATTAACTCCCCAACTTAAAACGCACCACAGGGCGTGTTTGCGCACATGTCACCTGAGGCCCCGCCCCCTCCCTCCACCACTGTGCAAACGCGCCCCGTGGGGCTTTTTAAGTTGGGGGATTAGGTCACCTTGAATCCTGAGAGTCCCTGGGGCCCAACCAGCCCACCAGGTACTTCCAGTAAGCACCACAGGCCTGCGTTGCAACGCCTGTAACAAATTGTGCAGTTGTGTTTAGGTAGTGAAGAGGGTCGTGCTGGGGGTAGTGTTTTAGGGTTTAGGGTAGTGCAGTGGTGTTTGTGTAGTGTAGGGGGTCATGCTGGGGGTAGATTTAGGGTTTAGGGTAGTGCAGTGGTGTTTGTGTAGTGTAGGGGGTCATGCTGGGGGTAGATTTAGGGTTTAGGGTAGTGCAGTGGTGTTTGGGTAGTGTAGGGAGTCGTCCTGGGGGAGTGTTTTAGGGTTTAGGGTAGTACATTGGTGTTTGGGTAGTGTAGGGGTTGTGCTGGGGTTAGTGTTTTAGGGTTTTAGGGTTTAGGGTAGTGCAGTGGTGTTCGGGTAGTGTAGGGGGTCGTGCTGGGGGAGTATTTTAGGGTTTAGGGTAGTGCAGTGGTGTTCGGGTAGTGTAGGGGGTCATGCTGGGGGTAGTGTTCTAGGGTTTAGGGCAGTGCAGTGGTGTTCGGGCAGTGTAGGGGGTCATGCTGGGGGTGGTGTTTTAGGGTTTAGGGCAGTGCAGTGGTGTTCGGGCAGTGTAGGGGGTCGTGCTGGGGGTGGTGTTTCAGGGTTTAGGGCAGTGCAGTGGTGTTCGGGCAGTGTAGGGGGTCGTGCAGGGGGTGGTGTTTCAGGGTTTAGGGCAGTGCAGTGGTGTTCGGGCAGTGTAGGGGGTCGTGCAGGGGTGGTGTTTCAGGGTTTAGGGCAGTGGTGTTCGGGCAGTGTAGGGGGTCATGCTGGGGGTGGTGTTTCAGGGTTTGGGGCAGTGCAGTGGTGTTCGAGCAGTAAAGGGGTCATGCTGGGGGTGGTGTTTCAGGGTTTAGGGCAGTGCAGTGGTGTTCGGGCAGTGTAGGGGGCAGTGCAGGGGGTGGTGTTTCAGGGTTTAGGGCAGTACAGTGGTGTTCGGGCAGTGTAGGGGGTGGTGCAGGGGGTGGTGTTTCAGGGTTTAGGGCAGTGCAGTGGTGTTCGGGCAGTGTAGGGGGTCGTGCAGGGGTGGTGTTTCAGGGTTTAGGGCAGTGCAGTGGTGTTTGGGCAGTGTAGGGGCGGTGCAGGGGGTGGTGTTTCAGGGTTTAGGGCAGTACAGTGGTGTTCAGGCATTGTAGGGGGTGGTGCTGGGGCTGGTGTTTCAGGGTTTAGGGCAGTGCAGTGGTGTTCGGGCAGTGTAGGGGGTCTTGCTGGGGCTGGTGTTTCAGGGTTTAGGGCAGTGCAGTGGTGTTCGGGCAGTGTAGTGGGTCGTGCTGGGGCTGGTGTTTCAGGGTTTAGGGCAGTGCAGTGGTGTTCGGGCAGTGTAGGGGGTCATGCTGGGGCTGGTGTTTCAGGGTTTAGGGCAGTGCAGTGGTGTTCGGGCAGTGTAGGGGGTCTTGCTGGGGCTGGTGTTTCAGAGTCTAGGGCAATGCAGTGGTGTTCGGGCAGTGTAGGGGGTCTTGCTGGGGCTGGTGTTTCAGGGTTTAGGGCAGTGCAGTGGTGTTCGGGCAGTGTAGGGGGTCGTGATGGGGGTGGTGTTACAGGGTTTAGGGCAGTGCAGTGGTGTTCAGGCAGTGTAGGGGGTCGTGCTGGGGCTAGTGTTTCAGGGTTTAGGGCAGAGCAATGGTGCTCAGGCAGTGTAGGGGGTTGTGCTGGGGGTGATGTTTCAGGGTTTAGGGCAGTGCAGTGGTGTTAGGGCAGTGTAGGGGGTCATGCTGGGGTGGTGTTTCAGGGTTTAGGGCAGTGCAGTGGTGTTCCGGCAGTGTAGGGGGTCGTGCAGGGGTGGTGTTTCAGGGTTTAGTGCAGTGGTGTTCGGGCAGTGTAGGGGGTCGTGCTGGGGTGGTGTTTCAGGGCTTAGGGCAGTGCAGTGGTGTTCGGGCAGTGTAGGGTGTCGTGCTGAGGGGTGGTGTTTCAGGGTTTAGGGCAGTGCAGTAGTGTTTGGGCAGTGTAGGGGGTCGTGCAGGGGGTGGTGTTTCAGGGTTTAGAGCAGTGCAGTGGTGTTCGGCCAGTGTAGGTAGTCTTGCTGGGGGTGGTGTTTCAGGGTTTAGGGCAGTGCAGTAGTTTTCGGGCAGTGTAGGCGGTCGTGCTGGGGCTGGTGTTTCAGGGTTGAGGGCAGTGCAGTGGTGTTTGGGCAGTGTACGGGGTTGTACTGGGGCTGGTGTTTCAGGGTTTAGGGCAGTGCAGTGTTGTTCGGGCAGTGTAGGGGGTCATGCTGGGGTGGTGTTTCAGGATTTAGGGCAGTGCAGTGGTGTTCAGGCAGTGTAGGGGGTCGTGCTAGGGCTGGTGTTTCAGGGTTTAGGGCAGTGCAGTGGTGTTTGGGCAGTGTAGGGGGTCTTGCTGGGGGTGGTGTTTCAGGGTTTAGGGCAGTGCAGTGTTGTTCGGGCAGTATAGGGGGTCTTGCTGGGGGTGGTGTTTCAGGGTTTAGGGCAGTGGTGTTCGGGCAGTGTAGGGGGTCTTGCTGGGGGTGATGTTTCAGGGTTTAGGGCAGTGCAGTGGTGTTCGGGCAGTGTAGGGGGTCTTGCTGGGGGTAGTGTTTCAGGGTTTAGGGCGGTGCAGTGGTGTTCGTGCAGTGTAGGGGGTCGTGCTGAGGGTGGTGTTTCAGGGTTTAGGGCAGTGCAGTAGTGTTCGGGCAGTGTAGGGGGTCATGCAGGGGGTGGTGTTTCAGGGTTTAGGGCAGTGCAGTGGTGTTCTGGCAGTGTAGGGGGTCATGCTGGGGGTGGGGTTTCAGGGTTTAGGGCAGTACAGTGGTGTTTGGGCAGTGTAGTGGGTCGTGCAGGGGTGGTGTTTCAGGGTTTAGGGCAGTGCAGTGGTGTTCGGGCAGTGTAGGGGGTCGTGCTGGGGCTGGTGTTTCAGGGTTTAGGGCAGTGCAGTTGTGTTCGGGCAGTGTAGGGGTCTTGCTGGGGGTGGTGTTTCAGGGTTTAGGGCAGTGGTGTTCGGGCAGTGTAGGGGGTCTTGCTGGGGGTGATGTTTCAGGGTTTAGGGCAGTGCAGTGGTGTTTGGGCAGTGTAGGGGGTCTTGCTGGGGGTAGTGTTTCAGGGTTTAGGGCAGTGCAGTGGTGTTCGTGCAGTATAGGGGGTCGTGCTGGGGATGGTGTTTCTGGGTTTAGGGCAGTGCAGTAGTGTTCGAGCAGTGTAGGGGGTTGTGCAGGGGGTGGTGTTTCAGGGTTTAGGGCAGTGCAGTGGTGTTCGGGCAGTGTAGGGGGTTGCACTGTGGGTGGTGTTTCATGGTTTAGGGCAGTGCAGTGGTGTTCGGGCAGTGTAGGTGGTCATGCACAGGATGGTGTTTCAGGGTTTAGGGCAGTGCAGTGGTGTTCGGGCAGTGTAGGGTGTTGTGCTAGGGCTGGTGTTTCAGGGTTCAGGGCAGTGCAGTGGTGTTCAGGCAGTGTAGGGGGTCGTGCTGAGGCTGGTGTTTCACAGTTTAGGGCAGTGCAGTGGTGTTCGGGCAGTGTAGGGGGTCGTGCTGGGGCTGGTGTTTCAGGGTTTAGGGCAGTGCAGTGGTGTTCAGGCAGTGTAGGCGGTCGTGCTGGGGCTGGTGTTTCAGGGTTTAGGGCAGTGCAGTGGTTTTCAGGCAGTGTAGGGGGTCGTGCTGGGGCTGGTGTTTCAGGGTTTAGGGCAGTGCAGTGGTGCTCGGGCAGTGTAGGGGGTCGTGCTGGGGGTGATGTTTCAGGGTTTAGGGTAGTGCAGTGGTGTTCGGGCAGTGTAGGGGGTCGTGCAGGGGCTGGTGTTTCAAGGTTTAGGGCAGTGCAGTGGTGTTCGGGCAGTGTAGGGGGTCGTGCTGGGGCTGGTGTTTCAGGGTTTTGGGCAGAGCAGTGGTGTTCGGGCAGTGTAGGGGGTCATGCTGAGGGTAGTGTTTCAGGGTTTAGGGCAGTGCAGTGGTGTTCGGGCAGTGTAGGGGGTCGTGCTGGGGGTGGTGTTTCAGGGTTTAGGTCAGTGCTTTTCAGGCAGTGTAGGGGGTCTTGCTGGGGGTGATGTTTCAGGGTTTAGGGCAGTGCAGTGGTGTTCGGGCAGTGTAGGGGGTCTTGCTGGGGGTAGTGTTTCAGGGTTTAGGGCAGGGCAGTGGTGTTCGGGCAGTGTAGGGGGTCATGCTGGGGGTGGTGTTTCAGGGTTTAGGGCAGTGTAGTGGTGTTCGGGCAGTGTAGGGGGACTTGCTGGGGGTAGTGTTTCAGGGTTTAGGGCGGTGCAGTGGTGTTCGTGCAGTGTAGGGGGTCGTGCTGGGGGTGGTGTTTCAGGGTTTAGGGCAGTGCAGTAGTGTTCGGGCAGTGTAGGGGGTCGTGCAGGGGTGGTATTTCAGGGTTTAGGGCAGTGCAGTGGTGTTCTGGCAGTGTATGGGGTCATGCTGGGGGTGGGGTTTCAGGGTTTAGGGCAGTACAGTGGTGTTCGGGCAGTGTAGTGGGTCGTGCAGGGGTGGTGTTTCAGGGTTTAGGGCAGTGCAGTGGTGTCGGGCAGTGTAGGGGGTCGTGCTGGGGCTGGTGTTTCAGGGTTTAGGGCAGTGCAGTGGTTTTCAGGCAGTGTAGGGGGTTGTGCTGGGGCTGGTGTTTCAGGGTTTAGGGCAGTGCAGTGGTGCTCGGGCAGTGTAGGGGGTCGTGCTGGGGGTGATGTTTCAGGGTTTAGGGTAGTGCAGTGGTGTTCGGGCAGTGTAGGGGGTCGTGCAGGGGCTGGTGTTTCAAGGTTTAGGGCAGTGCAGTGGTGTTCGGGCAGTGTAGGGGGTCGTGCTGGGGCTGGTGTTTCAGGGTTTTGGGCAGAGCAGTGGTGTTCGGGCAGTGTAGGGGGTCATGCTGAGGGTAGTGTTTCAGGGTTTAGGGCAGTGCAGTGGTGTTCGGGCAGTGTAGGGGGTCGTGCTGGGGGTGGTGTTTCAGGGTTTAGGTCAGTGCTTTTCAGGCAGTGTAGGGGGTCTTGCTGGGGGTGATGTTTCAGGGTTTAGGGCAGTGCAGTGGTGTTCGGGCAGTGTACGGGGTTGTAGTGGGGCTGGTGTTTCAGGGTTTAGGGCAGTGCAGTGTTGTTCGGGCAGTGTAGGGGGTCATGCTGGGGTGGTGTTTCAGGGTTTAGGGCAGTGCAGTGGTGTTCAGGCAGTGTAGGGGGTCGTGCTGGGGCTGGTGTTTCAGGGTTTAGGGCAGTGCAGTGGTGTTTGGGCAGTGTAGGGGGTCTTGCTGGGGGTGGTGTTTCAGGGTTTAGGGCAGTGCAGTGGTATTCGGGCAGTATAGGGGTCTTGCTGGGGGTGGTGTTTCAGGGTTTAGGGCAGTGGTGTTCGGGCAGTGTAGGGGGTCTTGCTGGGGGTGATGTTTCAGGGTTTAGGGCAGTGCAGTGGTGTTCGGGCAGTGTAGGGGGTCTTGCTGGGGGTAGTGTTTCAGGGTTTAGGGCGGTGCAGTGGTGTTCGTGCAGTGTAGGGGGTCGTGCTGGGGGTGGTGTTTCAGGGTTTAGGGCAGTGCAGTAGTGTTCGGGCAGTGTAGGGGGTCGTGCAGGGGGTGGTGTTTCAGGGTTTAGGGCAGTGCAGTGGTGTTCTGGCAGTGTAGGGGGTCATGCTGGGGGTGGGGTTTCAGGGTTTAGGGCAGTACAGTGGTGTTTGGGCAGTGTAGTGGGTCGTGCAGGGGTGGTGTTTCAGGGTTTAGGGCAGTGCAGTGGTGTTCGGGCAGTGTAGGGGGTCGTGCTGGGGCTGGTGTTTCAGGGTTTAGGGCAGTGCAGTTGTGTTCGGGCAGTGTAGGGGGTCTTGCTGGGGGTGGTGTTTCAGGGTTTAGGGCAGTGGTGTTCGGGCAGTGTAGGGGGTCTTGCTGGGGGTGATGTTTCAGGGTTTAGGGCAGTGCAGTGGTGTTCGGGCAGTGTAGGGGGTCTTGCTGGGGGTAGTGTTTCAGGGTTTAGGGCAGTGCAGTGGTGTTCGTGCAGTATAGGGGGTCGTGCTGGGGATGGTGTTTCTGGGTTTAGGGCAGTGCAGTAGTGTTCGAGCAATGTAGGGGGTGGTGTTTCAGGGTTTAGGGCAGTGCAGTGGTGTTCGGGCAGTGTAGGGGGTTGCACTGTGGGTGGTGTTTCATGGTTTAGGGCAGTGCAGTGGTGTTCGGGCAGTGTAGGTGGTCATGCACGGGGTGGTGTTTCAGGGTTTAGGGCAGTGCAGTGGTGTTCGGGCAGTGTAGGGTGTTGTGCTAGGGCTGGTGTTTCAGGGTTCAGGGCAGTGCAGTGGTGTTCAGGCAGTGTAGGGGGTCGTGCTGAGGCTGGTGTTTCACAGTTTAGGGCAGTGCAGTGGTGTTCGGGCAGTGTAGGGGGTCGTGCTGGGGCTGGTGTTTCAGGGTTTAGGGCAGTGCAGTGGTGTTCAGGCAGTGTAGGCGGTCGTGCTGGGGCTGGTGTTTCAGGGTTTAGGGCAGTGCAGTGGTTTTCAGGCAGTGTAGGGGGTCGTGCTGGGGCTGGTGTTTCAGGGTTTAGGGCAGTGCAGTGGTGCTCGGGCAGTGTAGGGGGTCGTGCTGGGGGTGATGTTTCAGGGTTTAGGGTAGTGCAGTGGTGTTCGGGCAGTGTAGGGGGTCGTGCAGGGGCTGGTGTTTCAAGGTTTAGGGCAGTGCAGTGGTGTTCGGGCAGTGTAGGGGGTCGTGCTGGGGCTGGTGTTTCAGGGTTTTGGGCAGAGCAGTGGTGTTCGGGCAGTGTAGGGGGTCATGCTGAGGGTAGTGTTTCAGGGTTTAGGGCAGTGCAGTGGTGTTCGGGCAGTGTAGGGGGTCGTGCTGGGGGTGGTGTTTCAGGGTTTAGGTCAGTGCTTTTCAGGCAGTGTAGGGGGTCTTGCTGGGGGTGATGTTTCAGGGTTTAGGGCAGTGCAGTGGTGTTCGGGCAGTGTAGGGGGTCTTGCTGGGGGTAGTGTTTCAGGGTTTAAGGCAGGGCAGTGGTGTTCGGGCAGTGTAGGGGGTCATGCTGGGGGTGGTGTTTCAGGGTTTAGGGCAGTGTAGTGGTGTTCGGGCAGTGTAGGGGGACTTGCTGGGGGTAGTGTTTCAGGGTTTAGGGTGGTGCAGTGGTGTTCGTGCAGTGTAGGGGGTCGTGCTGGGGGTGGTGTTTCAGGGTTTAGGGCAGTGCAGTAGTGTTCGGGCAGTGTAGGGGTCGTGCAGGGGGTGGTATTTCAGGGTTTAGGGCAGTGCAGTGGTGTTCTGGCAGTGTATGGGGTCATGCTGGGGGTGGGGTTTCAGGGTTTAGGGCAGTACAGTGGTGTTCGGGCAGTGTAGTGGGTCGTGCAGGGGGTGGTGTTTCAGGGTTTAGGGCAGTGCAGTGGTGTCGGGCAGTGTAGGGGGTCGTGCTGGGGCTGGTGTTTCAGGGTTTAGGGCAGTGCAGTGGTTTTCAGGCAGTGTAGGGGGTCGTGCTGGGGCTGGTGTTTCAGGGTTTAGGGCAGTGCAGTGGTGCTCGGGCAGTGTAGGGGGTCGTGCTGGGGGTGATGTTTCAGGGTTTAGGGTAGTGCAGTGGTGTTCGGGCAGTGTAGGGGGTCGTGCAGGGGCTGGTGTTTCAAGGTTTAGGGCAGTGCAGTGGTGTTCGGGCAGTGTAGGGGGTCGTGCTGGGGCTGGTGTTTCAGGGTTTTGGGCAGAGCAGTGGTGTTCGGGCAGTGTAGGGGGTCGTGCTGGGGGTGGTGTTTCAGGGTTTAGGGCAGTGCAGTAGTGTTCGGGCAGTGTAGGGGGTCGTGCAGGGGGTGGTATTTCAGGGTTTAGGGCAGTGCAGTGGTGTTCTGGCAGTGTATGGGGTCATGCTGGGGGTGGTGTTTCAGGGTTTAGGGCAGTACAGTGGTGTTCGGGCAGTGTAGTGGGTCGTGCAGGGGTGGTGTTTCAGGGTTTAGGGCAGTGCAGTGGTGTCGGGCAGTGTAGGGGGTCGTGCTGGGGCTGGTGTTTCAGGGTTTAGGGCAGTGCAGTTGTGTTCGGGCAGTGTAGGGGGTCTTGCTGGGGGTGGTGTTTCAGGGTTTAGGGCAGTGGTGTTCGGGCAGTGTAGGGGGTCTTGCTGGGGGTGATGTTTCAGGGTTTAGGGAGGGCAGTGGTGTTCGGGCAGTGTAGGGGGTCTTGCTGGGGGTAGTGTTTCAGGCTTTAGGGCAGTGCAGTGGTGTTCGTGCAGTATAGGGGGTCGTGCTGGGGATGGTGTTTCTGGGTTTAGGGCAGTGCAGTAGTGTTCGAGCAGTGTTGGGGGTTGTGCAGGGGTGGTGTTTCAGGGTTTAGGGCAGTGCAGTGGTGTTTGGGCAGTGTAGGGGGTTGCGCTGTGGGTGGTGTTTCAGGGTTTAGGGCAGTGCAGTGGTGTTCGGGCAGTGTAGGTGGTCATGCACGGGGTGGTGTTTCAGGGTTTAAGGCAGTGCAGTGGTGTTCGGGCAGTGTAGGGTGTTGTGCTAGGGCTGGTGTTTCAGGGTTCAGGGCAGTGCAGTGGTGTTCAGGCAGTGTAGGGGGTCGTGCTGAGGCTGGTGTGTCACAGTTTAGGGCAGTGCAGTGGTGTTCGGGCAGTGTAGGGGGTCGTGCTGGGGCTGGTGTTTCAGGGTTTAGGGCAGTGCAGTGGTGTTCGGGCAGTGTAGGCGGTCGTGCTGGGGCTGGTGTTTCAGGGTTTAGGGCAGTGCAGTGGTTTTCAGGCAGTGTCGGGGGTCGTGCTGGGGCTGGTGTTTCAGGGTTTAGGGCAGTGCAGTGGTGCTCGGGCAGTGTAGGGGGTCGTGCTGGGGGTGATGTTTCAGGGTTTAGGGTAGTGCAGAGGTGTTCGGGCAGTGTAGGGGGTCGTGCAGGGGCTGGTGTTTTAAGGTTTAGGGCAGTGCAGTGGTGTTCGGGCAGTGTAGGGAGTCGTGCTGGGGCTGGTGTTTCAGGGTTTTGGGCAGAGCAGTGGTGTTCGGGCAGTGTAGGGGGTCATGCTGAGGGTAGTGTTTCAGGGTTTAGGGCAGTGCAGTGGTGTTCGGGCAGTGTAGGGGGTCGTGCTGGGGGTGGTGTTTCAGGGTTTAGGTCAGTGGTTTTCGGGCAGTGTAGGGGGTCTTGCTGGGGGTGATGTTTCAGGGTTTAGGGCAGTGCAGTGGTGTTCGGGCAGTGTAGGGGGTCTTGCTGGGGGTAGTGTTTCAGGGTTTAGGGCAGGGCAGTGGTGTTCGGGCAGTGTAGGGGGTCATGCTGGGGGTGGTGTTTCAGGGTTTAGGACAGTGCAGTGGTGTTCGGGCAGTGTAGGGGGTCTTGCTGGGGGTGGTGTTTCAGGGTTTAGGGCAGTGCAGTGGTGTTCGGGCAGTATAGGGGGTCTTGCTGGGGGTGGTATTTCAGGGTTTAGGGCAGTGGTGTTCGGGCAGTGTAGGGGGTCTTGCTGGGGGTGATGTTTCACAGTTTAGGGCAGTGCAGTGGTGTTCGGGCAGTGTAGGGGGTCGTGCTGGGGCTGGTGTTTCAGGGTTTAGGGCAGTGCAGTGGTGTTCAGGCAGTGTAGGCGGTCGTGCTGGTGCTGGTGTTTCAGGGTTTAGGGCAGTGCAGTGGTTTTCAGGCAGTGTAGGGGGTCTTGCTAGGGCTGGTATTTCAGGGTTCAGGGCAGTGCAGTGGTGTTCAGGCAGTGTAGGGGGTCGTGCTGAGGCTGGTGTTTCACAGTTTAGGGCAGTGCAGTGGTGTTCGGGCAGTGTAGGGGGTCGTGCTGGGGCTGGTGTTTCAGGGTTTAGGGCAGTGCAGTGGTGTTCAGGCAGTGTAGGCGGTCGTGCTGGGGCTGGTGTTTCAGGGTTTAGGGCAGTGCAGTGGTTTTCAGGCAGTGTAGGGGGTCGTGCTGGGGCTGGTGTTTCAGGGTTTAGGGCAGTGCAGTGGTGCTCGGGCAGTGTAGGGGGTCGTGCTGGGGGTGATGTTTCAGGGTTTAGGGTAGTGCAGTGGTGTTCGGGCAGTGTAGGGGGTCGTGCAGGGGCTGGTGTTTCAAGGTTTAGGGCAGTGCAGTGGTGTTCGGGCAGTGTAGGGGGTCGTGCTGGGGCTGGTGTTTCAGGGTTTTGGGCAGAGCAGTGGTGTTTGGGCAGTGTAGGGGGTCATGCTGAGGGTAGTGTTTCAGGGTTTAGGGCAGTGCAGTGGTGTTCGGGCAGTGTAGGGGGTCGTGCTGGGGGTGGTGTTTCAGGGTTTAGGTCAGTGCTTTTCAGGCAGTGTAGGGGGTCTTGCTGGGGGTGATGTTTCAGGGTTTAGGGCAGTGCAGTGGTGTTCGGGCAGTGTAGGGGGTCTTGCTGGGGGTAGTGTTTCAGGGTTTAGGGCAGGGCAGTGGTGTTCGGGCAGTGTAGGGGGTCATGCTGGGGGTGGTGTTTCAGGGTTTAGGGCAGTGTAGTGGTGTTCGGGCAGTGTAGGGGGTCTTGCTGGGGGTAGTGTTTCAGGGTTTAGGGCGGTGCAGTGGTGTTCGTGCAGTGTAGGGGGTCGTGCTGGGGGTGGTGTTTCAGGGTTTAGGGCAGTGCAGTAGTGTTCGGGCAGTGTAGGGGGTCGTGCAGGGGGTGGTATTTCAGGGTTTAGGGCAGTGCAGTGGTGTTCTGGCAGTGTATGGGGTCATGCTGGGGGTGGGGTTTCAGGGTTTAGGGCAGTACAGTGGTGTTCTGGCAGTGTAGTGGGTCGTGCAGGGGGTGGTGTTTCAGGGTTTAGGGCAGTGCAGTGGTGTCGGGCAGTGTAGGGGGTCGTGCTGGGGCTGGTGTTTCAGGGTTTAGGGCAGTGCAGTTGTGTTCGGGCAGTGTAGGGGGTCTTGCTGGGGGTGGTGTTTCAGGGTTTAGGGCAGTGGTGTTCGGGCAGTGTAGGGGGTCTTGCTGGGGGTGATGTTTCAGGGTTTAGGGCAGTGCAGTGGTGTTCGGGCAGTGTAGGGGGTCTTGCTGGGGGTAGTGTTTCAGGCTTTAGGGCAGTGCAGTGGTGTTCGTGCAGTATAGGGGGTCGTGCTGGGGATGGTGTTTCTGGGTTTAGGGCAGTGCAGTAGTGTTCGAGCAGTGTTGGGGGTTGTGCAGGGGGTGGTGTTTCAGGGTTTAGGGCAGTGCAGTGGTGTTTGGGCAGTGTAGGGGGTTGCGCTGTGGGTGGTGTTTCAGGGTTTAGGGCAGTGCAGTGGTGTTCGGGCAGTGTAGGTAGTCATGCACGGGGTGGTGTTTCAGGGTTTAAGGCAGTGCAGTGGTGTTCGGGCAGTGTAGGGTGTTGTGCTAGGGCTGGTGTTTCAGGGTTCAGGGCAGTGCAGTGGTGTTCAGGCAGTGTAGGGGGTCGTGCTGAGGCTGGTGTTTCACAGTTTAGGGCAGTGCAGTGGTGTTCGGGCAGTGTAGGGGTTCGTGCTGGGGCTGGTGTTTCAGGGTTTAGGGCAGTGCAGTGGTGTTCGGGCAGTGTAGGCGGTCGTGCTGGGGCTGGTGTTTCAGGGTTTAGGGCAGTGCAGTGGTTTTCAGGCAGTGTAGGGGGTCGTGCTGGGGCTGGTGTTTCAGGGTTTAGGGCAGTGCAGTGGTGCTCGGGCAGTGTAGGGGGTCGTGCTGGGGGTGATGTTTCAGGGTTTAGGGTAGTGCAGAGGTGTTCGGGCAGTGTAGGGGGTCGTGCAGGGGCTGGTGTTTCAAGGTTTAGGGCAGTGCAGTGGTGTTCGGGCAGTGTAGGGGGTCGTGCTGGGGCTGGTGTTTCAGGGTTTTGGGCAGAGCAGTGGTGTTCGGGCAGTGTAGGGGTCATGCTGAGGGTAGTGTTTCAGGGTTTAGGGCAGTGCAGTGGTGTTCGGGCAGTGTAGGGGGTCGTGCTGGGGGTGGTGTTTCAGGGTTTAGGTCAGTGGTTTTCGGGCAGTGTAGGGGGTCTTGCTGGGGGTGATGTTTCAGGGTTTAGGGCAGTGCAGTGGTGTTCGGGCAGTGTAGGGGGTCTTGCTGGGGGTAGTGTTTCAGGGTTTAGGGCAGGGCAGTGGTGTTCGGGCAGTGTAGGGGGTCATGCTGGGGGTGGTGTTTCAGGGTTTAGGACAGTGCAGTGGTGTTCGGGCAGTGTAGGGGGTCTTGCTGGGGGTGGTGTTTCAGGGTTTAGGGCAGTGCAGTGGTGTTCGGGCAGTATAGGGGGTCTTGCTGGGGGTGGTATTTCAGGGTTTAGGGCAGTGGTGTTCGGGCAGTGAAGGGGGTCTTGCTGGGGGTAGTGTTTCAGGGTTTAGGGCAGTGCAGTGGTGTTCGGGCAGTGTAGGGGGTCTTGCTGGGGGTAGTGTTTCAGGGTTTAGGGCAGTGCAGTGGTGTTCGTGCCGTGTAGGGGGTCGTGCTGGGGGTGGTGTTTCAGAGTTTAGGGCAGTGCAGTAGTGTTCGGGCAGTGTAGGGGGTCATGCAGGGGGTGGTGTTTCAGGGTTTAGGGCAGTGCAGTGGTGTTCTGGCAGTGTAGGGGGTCATGCTGGGGGTGGGGTTTCAGGGTTTAGGGCAGTACAGTGGTGTTTGGGCAGTGTAGTGGGTCGTGCAGGGGGTGGTGTTTCAGGGTTTAGGGCAGTGCAGTGGTGTTCGGGCAGTGTAGGGGGTCGTGCTGGGGCTGGTGTTTCAGGGTTTAGGGCAGTGCAGTTGTGTTCGGGCAGTGTAGGGGTCTTGCTGGGGGTGGTGTTTCAGGGTTTAGGGCAGTGGTGTTCGGGCAGTGTAGGGGGTCTTGCTGGGGGTGATGTTTCAGGGTTTAGGGCAGTGCAGTGGTGTTCGGGCAGTGTAGGGGGTCTTGCTGGGGGTAGTGTTTCAGGGTTTAGGGCAGTGCAGTGGTGTTCGTGCAGTATAGGGGGTCGTGCTGGGGATGGTGTTTCTGGGTTTAGGGCAGTGCAGTAGTGTTCGAGCAGTGTAGGGGGTTGTGCAGGGGGTGGTGTTTCAGGGTTTAGGGCAAAGCAGTGGTGTTCGGGCAGTGTAGGGGGTTGCGCTGTGGGTGGTGTTTCAGGGTTTAGGGCAGTGCAGTGGTGTTCGGGCAGTGTAGGTGGTCATGCACGGGGTGGTGTTTCAGGGTTTAGGGCAGTGCAGTGGTGTTCGGGCAGTGTAGGGTGTTGTGCTAGGGCTGGTGTTTCAGGGTTCAGGGCAGTGCAGTGGTGTTCAGGCAGTGTAGGGGGTCGTGCTGAGGCTGGTGTTTCACAGTTTAGGGCAGTGCAGTGGTGTTCGGGCAGTGTAGGGGGTCGTGCTGGGGCTGGTGTTTCAGGGTTTAGGGCAGTGCAGTGGTGTTCGGGCAGTGTAGGCAGTCGTGCTGGGGCTGGTGTTTCAGGGTTTAGGGCAGTGCAGTGGTTTTCAGGCAGTGTAGGGGGTCGTGCTGGGGCTGGTGTTTCAGGGTTTAGGGCAGTGCAGTGGTGCTCGGGCAGTGTAGGGGGTCGTGCTGGGGGTGATGTTTCAGGGTTTAGGGTAGTGCAGTGGTGTTCGGGCAGTGTAGGGGGTCGTGCAGGGGCTGGTGTTTCAAGGTTTAGGGCAGTGCAGTGGTGTTCGGGCAGTGTAGGGGGTCGTGCTGGGGCTGGTGTTTCAGGGTTTTGGGCAGAGCAGTGGTGTTTGGGCAGTGTAGGGGGTCATGCTGAGGGTAGTGTTTCAGGGTTTAGGGCAGTGCAGTGGTGTTCGGGCAGTGTAGGGGGTCGTGCTGGGTGTGGTGTTTCAGGGTTTAGGTCAGTGGTTTTCGGGCAGTGTAGGGGGTCTTGCTGGGGGTGATGTTTCAGGGATTAGGGCAGTGCAGTGGTGTTCGGGCAGTGTAGGGGGTCTTGCTGGGGGTAGTGTTTCAGGGTTTAGGGCAGGGCAGTGGTGTTCGGGCAGTGTAGGGGGTCATGCTGGGGGTGGTGTTTCAGGGTTTAGGGCAGTGTAGTGGTGTTCGGGCAGTGTAGGGGGTCTTGCTGGGGGTAGTGTTTCAGGGTTTAGGGCGGTGCAGTGGTGTTCGTGCAGTGTAGGGGGTCGTGCTGGGGGTGGTGTTTCAGGGTTTAGGGCAGTGCAGTAGTGTTCGGGCAGTGTAGGGGGTCGTGCAGGGGTGGTATTTCAGGGTTTAGGGCAGTGCAGTGGTGTTCTGGCAGTGTAGGGGGTCATGCTGGGGGTGGGGTTTCAGGGTTTAGGGCAGTACAGTGGTGTTCGGGCAGTGTAGTGGGTCGTGCAGGGGGTGGTGTTTCAGGGTTTAGGGCAGTGCAGTGGTGTTCGGGCAGTGTAGGGGGTCGTGCTGGGGCTGGTGTTTCAGGGTTTAGGGCAGTGCAGTTGTGTTCGGGCAGTGTAGGGGGTCTTGCTGGGGGTGGTGTTTCAGGGTTTAGGGCAGTGGTGTTCGGGCAGTGTAGGGGGTCTTGCTGGGGGTGATGTTTCAGGGTTTAGGGCAGTGCAGTGGTGTTCGGGCAGTGTAGGGGGTCTTGCTGGGGGTAGTGTTTCAGGCTTTAGGGCAGTGCAGTGGTGTTCGTGCAGTATAGGGGGTCGTGCTGGGGATGGTGTTTCTGGGTTTAGGGCAGTGCAGTAGTGTTCGAGCAGTGTAGGGGGTTGTGCAGGGGGTGGTGTTTCAGGGTTTAGGGCAGTGCAGT
Organism: Calotriton arnoldi; assembly: GCA_963921515.1. Classification (NCBI taxonomy): domain Eukaryota; kingdom Metazoa; phylum Chordata; class Amphibia; order Caudata; family Salamandridae; genus Calotriton; species Calotriton arnoldi. The sequence goes on from CAWUFW010000852.1 coordinate 2,590,955, forward strand.
GGTGTTCGGGCAGTGTAGGGCGTTGCGCTGTGGGTGGTGTTTCAGGGTTTAGGGCAGTGCAGTGGTGTTCGGGCAGTGTAGGGGGTCGTGCTGGGGGTGGTGTTTCAGGGTTTAGGTCAGTGGTTTTCGGGCAGTGTAGGGGGTCTTGCTGGGGGTGATGTTTCAGGGTTTAGGGCAGTGCAGTGGTGTTCGGGCAGTGTAGGGGGTCTTGCTGGGGGTAGTGTTTCAGGGTTTAGGGGCGGTGCAGTGGTGTTCGTGCAGTGTAGGGGGTCGTGCTGGGGCTGGTGTTTCAGGGTTTAGGGCAGTGCAGTGGTGTTCGGGCAGTGTAGTGGGTCGTGCTGGGGCTGGTGTTTCAGGGTTTAGGGCAGTGCAGTGGTGTTCGGGCAGTGTAGGGGGTCTTGCTGGGGCTGGTGTTTCAGAGTCTAGGGCAATGCAGTGGTGTTCGGGCAGTGTAGGGGGTCTTGCTGGGGCTGGTGTTTCAGGGTTTAGGGCAGTGCAGTGGTGTTCGGGCAGTGTAGGGGGTCGTGATGGGGGTGGTGTTTCAGGGTTTAGGGCAGTGCAGTGGTGTTCGGGCAGTGTAGGGGGTCATGCTGGGGCTAGTGTTTCAGGGTTTAGGGCAGAGCAATGGTGCTCAGGCAGTGTAGGGGGTTGTGCTGGGGGTGATGTTTCAGGGTTTAGGGCAGTGCAGTGGTGTTAGGGCAGTGTAGGGGGTCATGCTGGGGTGGTGTTTCAGGGTTTAGGGCAGTGCAGTGGTGTTCCGGCAGTGTAGGGGGTCGTGCAGGGGTGGTGTTTCAGGGTTTAGTGCAGTGGTGTTCGGGCAGTGTAGGGGGTCGTGCTGGGGTGGTGTTTCAGGGCTTAGGGCAGTGCAGTGGTGTTCGGGCAGTGTAGGGTGTCGTGCTGAGGGGTGGTGTTTCAGGGTGTAGGGCAGTGCAGTAGTGTTTGGGCAGTGTAGGGGGTCGTGCAGGGGGTGGTGTTTCAGGGTTTCGGGCAGTGCAGTGGTGTTCGGCCAGTGTAGGTAGTCTTGCTGGGGGTGGTGTTTCAGGGTTTAGGGCAGTGCAGTAGTTTTCGGGCAGTGTAGGCGGTCGTGCTGGGGCTGGTGTTTCAGGGTTGAGGGCAGTGCAGTGGTGTTTGGGCAGTGTACGGGGTTGTGCTGGGGCTGGTGTTTCAGGGTTTAGGGCAGTGCAGTGTTGTTCGGGCAGTGTAGGGGGTCATGCTGGGGTGGTGTTTCAGGGTTTAGGGCAGTGCAGTGGTGTTCAGGCAGTGTAGGGGGTCGTGCTGGGGCTGGTGTTTCAGGGTTTAGGGCAGTGCAGTGGTGTTTGGGCAGTGTAGGGGGTCTTGCTGGGGGTGGTGTTTCAGGGTTTAGGGCAGTGCAGTGGTGTTCGGGCAGTATAGGGGGTCTTGCTGGGGGTGGTGTTTCAGGGTTTAGGGCAGTGGTGTTCGGGCAGTGTAGGGGGTCTTGCTGGGGGTGATGTTTCAGGGTTTAGGGCAGTGCAGTGGTGTTCGGGCAGTGTAGGGGGTCTTGCTGGGGGTAGTGTTTCAGGGTTTAGGGCGGTGCAGTGGTGTTCGTGCAGTGTAGGGGGTCGTGCTGGGGGTGGTGTTTCAGGGTTTAGGGCAGTGCAGTAGTGTTCGGGCAGTGTAGGGGGTCGTGCAGGGGATGGTGTTTCAGGGTTTAGGGCAGTGCAGTGGTGTTCTGGCAGTGTAGGGGGTCATGCTGGGGGTGGGGTTTCAGGGTTTAGGGCAGTACAGTGGTGTTTGGGCAGTGTAGTGGGTCGTGCAGGGGGTGGTGTTTCAGGGTTTAGGGCAGTGCAGTGGTGTTCGGGCAGTGTAGGGGGTCGTGCTGGGGCTGGTGTTTCAGGGTTTAGGGCAGTGCAGTTGTGTTCGGGCAGTGTAGGGGGTCTTGCTGGGGGTGGTGTTTCAGGGTTTAGGGCAGTGGTGTTCGGGCAGTGTAGGGGGTCTTGCTGGGGGTGATGTTTCAGGGTTTAGGGCAGTGCAGTGGTGTTCGGGCAGTGTAGTGGGTCTTGCTGGGGGTAGTGTTTCAGGGTTTAGGGCAGTGCAGTGGTGTTCGTGCAGTATAGGGGGTCGTGCTGGGGATGGTGTTTCTGGGTTTAGGGCAGTGCAGTAGTGTTCGAGCAGTGTAGGGGGTTGTGCAGGGGTGGTGTTTCAGGGTTTAGGGCAGTGCAGTGGTGTTCGGGCAGTGTAGGGGGTTGCACTGTGGGTGGTGTTTCAGGGTTTAGGGCAGTGCAGTGGTGTTCGGGCAGTGTAGGTGGTCATGCACGGGGTGGTGTTTCAGGGTTTAGGGCAGTGCAGTGGTGTTCGGGCAGTGTAGGGTGTAGTGCTAGGGCTGGTGTTTCAGGGTTCAGGGCAGTGCAATGGTGTTCAGGCAGTGTAGGGGGTCGTGCTGAGGCTGGTGTTTCACAGTTTAGGGCAGTGCAGTGGTGTTCGGGCAGTGTAGGGGGTCGTGCTGGGGCTGGTGTTTCAGGGTTTAGGGCAGTGCAGTGGTGTTCAGGCAGTGTAGGCGGTCGTGCTGGGGCTGGTGTTTCAGGGTTTAGGGCAGTGCAGTGGTTTTCAGGCAGTGTAGGGGGTCGTGCTGGGGCTGGTGTTTCAAGGTTTAGGGCAGTGCAGTGGTGTTCGGGCAGTGTAGGGGGTCGTGCTGGGGCTGGTGTTTCAGGGTTTTGGGCAGAGCAGTGGTGTTCGGGCAGTGTAGGGGGTCATGCTGAGGGTAGTGTTTCAGGGTCTAGGGCAGTGCAGTGGTGTTCAGGCAGTGTAGGGGGTCGTGCTGGGGGTGGTGTTTCAGGGTTTAGGTCAGTGCTTTTCGGGCAGTGTAGGGGGTCTTGCTGGGGGTGATGTTTCAGGGTTTAGGGCAGTGCAGTGGTGTTCGGGCAGTGTAGGTGGTCTTGCTGGGGGTAGTTTTCAGGGTTTAGGGCAGGGCAGTGGTGTTCAGGCAGTGTAGGGGGTCATGCTGGGGGTGGTGTTTCAGGGTTTAGGGCAGTGTAGTGGTGTTCGGGCAGTGTAGGGGTCTTGCTGGGGGTAGTGTTTCAGGGTTTAGGGCGGTGCAGTAGTGTTCGTGCAGTGTAGGGGGTCGTGCTGGGGGTGGTGTTTCAGGGTTTAGGGCAGTGCAGTAGTGTTCGGGCAGTGTAGGGGGTCATGCAGGGGTGGTATTTCAGGGTTTAGGGCAGTGCAGTGGTGTTCTGGCAGTGTATGGGGTCATGCTGGGGGTGGGGTTTCAGGGTTTAGGGCAGTACAGTGGTGTTCGGGCAGTGTAGTGGGTCGTGCAGGGGGTGGTGTTTCAGGGTTTAGGACAGTGCAGTGGTGTCGGGCAGTGTAGGGGGTCGTGCTTGGGCTGGTGTTTCAGGGTTTAGGGCAGTGCAGTTGTGTTCGGGCAGTGTAGGGGGTCTTGCTGGGGGTGGTGTTTCAGGGTTTAGGGCAGTGGTGTTCGGGCAGTGTAGGGGGTCTTGCTGGGGGTGATGTTTCAGGGTTTAGGGCAGTGCAGTGGTGTTCGGGCAGTGTAGGGGGTCTTGCTGGGGGTAGTGTTTCAGGCTTTAGGGCAGTGCAGTGGTGTTCGTGCAGTATAGGGGGTCGTGCTGGGGATGGTGTTTCTGGGTTTAGGGCAGTGCAGTAGTGTTCGAGCAGTGTTGGGGGTTGTGCAGGGGGTGGTGTTTCAGGGTTTAGGGCAGTGCAGTGGTGTTTGGGCAGTGTAGGGGGTTGCGCTGTGGGTGGTGTTTCAGGGTTTAGGGCAGTGCAGTGGTGTTCGGGCAGTGTAGGTAGTCATGCACGGGGTGGTGTTTCAGGGTTTAAGGCAGTGCAGTGGTGTTCGGACAGTGTAGGGTGTTGTGCTAGGGCTGGTGTTTCAGGGTTCAGGGCAGTGCAGTGGTGTTCAGGCAGTGTAGGGGGTCGTGCTGAGGCTGGTGTTTCACAGTTTAGGGCAGTGCAGTGGTGTTCGGGCAGTGTAGGGGTTCGTGCTGGGGCTGGTGTTTCAGGGTTTAGGGCAGTGCAGTGGTGTTCGGGCAGTGTAGGCGGTCGTGCTGGGGCTGGTGTTTCAGGGTTTAGGGCAGTGCAGTGGTTTTCAGGCAGTGTAGGGGGTCGTGCTGGGGCTGGTGTTTCAGGGTTTAGGGCAGTGCAGTGGTGCTCGGGCAGTGTAGGGGGTCGTGCTGGGGGTGATGTTTCAGGGTTTAGGGTAGTGCAGAGGTGTTCGGGCAGTGTAGGGGGTCGTGCAGGGGCTGGTGTTTCAAGGTTTAGGGCAGTGCAGTGGTGTTCGGGCAGTGTAGGGGGTCGTGCTGGGGCTGGTGTTTCAGGGTTTTGGGCAGAGCAGTGGTGTTCGGGCAGTGTAGGGGGTCATGCTGAGGGTAGTGTTTCAGGGTTTAGGGCAGTGCAGTGGTGTTCGGGCAGTGTAGGGGGTCGTGCTGGGGGTGGTGTTTCAGGGTTTAGGTCAGTGGTTTTCGGGCAGTGTAGGGGGTCTTGCTGGGGGTGATGTTTCAGGGTTTAGGGCAGTGCAGTGGTGTTCGGGCAGTGTAGGGGGTCTTGCTGGGGGTAGTGTTTCAGGGTTTAGGGCAGGGCAGTGGTGTTCGGGCAGTGTAGCGGGTCATGCTGGGGGTGATGTTTCAGGGATTAGGGCAGTGCAGTGGTGTTCGGGCAGTATAGGGGGTCTTGCTGGGGGTAGTGTTTCAGGGTTTAGGGCAGGGCAGTGGTGTTCGGGCAGTGTAGGGGGTCATGCTGGGGGTGGTGTTTCAGGGTTTAGGGCAGTGTAGTGGTGTTCGGGCAGTGTAGGGGGTCTTGCTGGGGGTAGTGTTTCAGGGTTTAGGGCGGTGCAGTGGTGTTCGTGCAGTGTAGGGGGTCGTGCTGGGGGTGGTGTTTCAGGGTTTAGGGCAGTGCAGTAGTGTTCGGGCAGTGTAGGGGGTCGTGCAGGGGGTGGTATTTCAGGGTTTAGGGCAGTGCAGTGGTGTTCTGGCAGTGTAGGGGGTCATGCTGGGGGTGGGGTTTCAGGGTTTAGGGCAGTACAGTGGTGTTCGGGCAGTGTAGTGGGTCGTGCAGGGGGTGGTGTTTCAGGGTTTAGGGCAGTGCAGTGGTGTTCGGGCAGTGTAGGGGGTCGTGCTGGGGCTGGTGTTTCAGGGTTTAGGGCAGTGCAGTTGTGTTCGGGCAGTGTAGGGGGTCTTGCTGGGGGTGGTGTTTCAGGGTTTAGGGCAGTGGTGTTCGGGCAGTGTAGGGGGTCTTGCTGGGGGTGATGTTTCAGGGTTTAGGGCAGTGCAGTGGTGTTCGGGCAGTGTAGGGGGTCTTGCTGGGGGTAGTGTTTCAGGCTTTAGGGCAGTGCAGTGGTGTTCGTGCAGTATAGGGGGTCGTGCTGGGGATGGTGTTTCTGGGTTTAGGGCAGTGCAGTAGTGTTCGAGCAGTGTAGGGAGTTGTGCAGGGGGTGGTGTTTCAGGGTTTAGGGCAGTGCAGTGGTGTTCGGGCAGTGTAGGGCGTTGCGCTGTGGGTGGTGTTTCAGGGTTTAGGGCAGTGCAGTGGTGTTCGGGCAGTGTAGGGGGTCGTGCTGGGGGTGGTGTTTCAGGGTTTAGGTCAGTGGTTTTCGGGCAGTGTAGGGGGTCTTGCTGGGGGTGATGTTTCAGGGTTTAGGGCAGTGCAGTGGTGTTCGGGCAGTGTAGGGGGTCTTGCTGGGGGTAGTGTTTCAGGGTTTAGGGGCGGTGCAGTGGTGTTCGTGCAGTGTAGGGGGTCGTGCTGGGGCTGGTGTTTCAGGGTTTAGGGCAGTGCAGTGGTGTTCGGGCAGTGTAGTGGGTCGTGCTGGGGCTGGTGTTTCAGGGTTTAGGGCAGTGCAGTGGTGTTCGGGCAGTGTAGGGGTCTTGCTGGGGCTGGTGTTTCAGAGTCTAGGGCAATGCAGTGGTGTTCGGGCAGTGTAGGGGGTCTTGCTGGGGCTGGTGTTTCAGGGTTTAGGGCAGTGCAGTGGTGTTCGGGCAGTGTAGGGGGTCGTGATGGGGGTGGTGTTTCAGGGTTTAGGGCAGTGCAGTGGTGTTCGGGCAGTGTAGGGGGTCGTGCTGGGGCTAGTGTTTCAGGGTTTAGGGCAGAGCAATGGTGCTCAGGCAGTGTAGGGGGTTGTGCTGGGGGTGATGTTTCAGGGTTTAGGGCAGTGCAGTGGTGTTAGGGCAGTGTAGGGGGTCATGCTGGGGTGGTGTTTCAGGGTTTAGGGCAGTGCAGTGGTGTTCCGGCAGTGTAGGGGGTCGTGCAGGGGGTGGTGTTTCAGGGTTTAGTGCAGTGGTGTTCGGGCAGTGTAGGGGGTCGTGCTGGGGTGGTGTTTCAGGGCTTAGGGCAGTGCAGTGGTGTTCGGGCAGTGTAGGGTGTCGTGCTGAGGGGTGGTGTTTCAGGGTGTAGGGCAGTGCAGTGGTGTTTGGGCAGTGTAGGGGGTCTTGCTGGGGGTGGTGTTTCAGGGTTTAGGGCAGTGCAGTGGTGTTCGGGCAGTATAGGGGGTCTTGCTGGGGGTGGTGTTTCAGGGTTTAGGGCAGTGGTGTTCGGGCAGTGTAGGGGGTCTTGCTGGGGGTGATGTTTCAGGGTTTAGGGCAGTGCAGTGGTGTTCGGGCAGTGTAGGGGGTCTTGCTGGGGGTAGTGTTTCAGGGTTTAGGGCGGTGCAGTGGTGTTCGTGCAGTGTAGGGGGTCGTGCTGGGGGTGGTGTTTCAGGGTTTAGGGCAGTGCAGTAGTGTTCGGGCAGTGTAGGGGGTCGTGCAGGGGATGGTGTTTCAGGGTTTAGGGCAGTGCAGTGGTGTTCTGGCAGTGTAGGGGGTCATGCTGGGGGTGGGGTTTCAGGGTTTAGGGCAGTACAGTGGTGTTTGGGCAGTGTAGTGGGTCGTGCAGGGGGTGGTGTTTCAGGGTTTAGGGCAGTGCAGTGGTGTTCGGGCAGTGTAGGGGGTCGTGCTGGGGCTGGTGTTTCAGGGTTTAGGGCAGTGCAGTTGTGTTCGGGCAGTGTAGGGGGTCTTGCTGGGGGTGGTGTTTCAGGGTTTAGGGCAGTGGTGTTCGGGCAGTGTAGGGGATCTTGCTGGGGGTGATGTTTCAGGGTTTAGGGCAGTGCAGTGGTGTTCGGGCAGTGTAGTGGGTCTTGCTGGGGGTAGTGTTTCAGGGTTTAGGGCAGTGCAGTGGTGTTCGTGCAGTATAGGGGGTCGTGCTGGGGATGGTGTTTCTGGGTTTAGGGCAGTGCAGTAGTGTTCGAGCAGTGTAGGGGGTTGTGCAGGGGGTGGTGTTTCAGGGTTTAGGGCAGTGCAGTGGTGTTCGGGCAGTGTAGGGGGTTGCACTGTGGGTGGTGTTTCAGGGTTTAGGGCAGTGCAGTGGTGTTCGGGCAGTGTAGGTGGTCATGCACGGGGTGGTGTTTCAGGGTTTAGGGCAGTGCAGTGGTGTTCGGGCAGTGTAGGGTGTTGTGCTAGGGCTGGTGTTTCAGGGTTCAGGGCAGTGCAGTGGTGTTCAGGCAGTGTAGGGGGTCGTGCTGAGGCTGGTGTTTCACAGTTTAGGGCAGTGCAGTGGTGTTCGGGCAGTGTAGGGGGTCGTGCTGGGGCTGGTGTTTCAGGGTTTAGGGCAGTGCAGTGGTGTTCAGGCAGTGTAGGCGGTCGTGCTGGGGCTGGTGTTTCAGGGTTTAGGGCAGTGCAGTGGTTTTCAGGCAGTGTAGGGGGTCGTGCTGGGGCTGGTGTTTCAGGGTTTAGGGCAGTGCAGTGGTGCTCGGGCAGTGTAGGGGGTCGTGCTGGGGGTGATGTTTCAGGGTTTAGGGTAGTGCAGTGGTGTTCGGGCAGTGTAGGGGGTCGTGCAGGGGCTGGTGTTTCAAGGTTTAGGGCAGTGCAGTGGTGTTCGGGCAGTGTAGGGGGTCGTGCTGGGGCTGGTGTTTCAGGGTTTTGGGCAGAGCAGTGGTGTTCGGGCAGTGTAGGGGGTCATGCTGAGGGTAGTGTTTCAGGGTTTAGGGCAGTGCAGTGGTGTTCGGGCAGTGTAGGGGGTTGTGCTGGGGTGGTGTTTCAGGGTTTAGGTCAGTGCTTTTCGGGCAGTGTAGGGGGTCTTGCTGGGGGTGATGTTTCAGGGTTTAGGGCAGTGCAGTGGTGTTCGGGCAGTGTAGGGGGTCTTGCTGGGGGTAGTTTTTCAGGGTTTAGGGCAGGGCAGTGGTGTTCAGGCAGTGTAGGGGGTCATGCTGGGGGTGGTGTTTCAGGGTTTAGGGCAGTGTAGTGGTGTTCGGGCAGTGTAGGGGGTCTTGCTGGGGGTAGTGTTTCAGGGTTTAGGGCGGTGCAGTAGTGTTCGTGCAGTGTAGGGGGTCGTGCTGGGGGTGGTGTTTCAGGGTTTAGGGCAGTGCAGTAGTGTTCGGGCAGTGTAGGGGGTCATGCAGGGGGTGGTATTTCAGGGTTTAGGGCAGTGCAGTGGTGTTCTGGCAGTGTATGGGGTCATGCTGGGGGTGGGGTTTCAGGGTTTAGGGCAGTACAGTGGTGTTCGGGCAGTGTAGTGGGTCGTGCAGGGGGTGGTGTTTCAGGGTTTAGGGCAGTGCAGTGGTGTCGGACAGTGTAGGGGGTCGTGCTGGGGCTGGTGTTTCAGGGTTTAGGGCAGTGCAGTTCTGTTCGGGCAGTGTAGGGGGTCTTGCTGGGGGTGGTGTTTCAGGGTTTAGGGCAGTGGTGTTCGGGCAGTGTAGGGGGTCTTGCTGGGGGTGATGTTTCAGGGTTTAGGGCAGTGCAGTGGTGTTCGGGCAGTGTAGGGGGTCTTGCTGGGGGTAGTGTTTCAGGCTTTAGGGCAGTGCAGTGGTGTTCGTGCAGTATAGGGGGTCGTGCTGGGGATGGTGTTTCTGGGTTTAGGGCAGTGCAGTAGTGTTCGAGCAGTGTTGGGGGTTGTGCAGGGGGTGGTGTTTCAGGGTTTAGGGCAGTGCAGTGGTGTTCGGGCAGTGTAGGGGTTGCGCTGTGGGTGGTGTTTCAGGGTTTAGGGCAGTGCAGTGGTGTTCGGGCAGTGTAGGTGGTCATGCACGGGGTGGTGTTTCAGGGTTTAAGGCAGTGCAGTGGTGTTCGGGCAGTGTAGGGTGTTGTGCTAGGGCTGGTGTTTCAGGGTTCAGGGCAGTGCAGTGGTGTTCAGGCAGTGTAGGGGGTCGTGCTGAGGCTGGTGTTTCACAGTTTAGGGCAGTGCAGTGGTGTTCGGGCAGTGTAGGGGGACGTGCTGGGGCTGGTGTTTCAGGGTTTAGGGCAGTGCAGTGGTGTTCGGGCAGTGTAGGCGGTCGTGCTGGGGCTGGTGTTTCAGGGTTTAGGGCAGTGCAGTGGTTTTCAGGCAGTGTAGGGGGTCGTGCTGGGGCTGGTGTTTCAGGGTTTAGGGCAGTGCAGTGGTGCTCGGGCAGTGTAGGGGGTCGTGCTGGGGGTGATGTTTCAGGGTTTAGGGTAGTGCAGAGGTGTTCGGGCAGTGTAGGGGGTCGTGCAGGGGCTGGTGTTTCAAGGTTTAGGGCAGTGCAGTGGTGTTTGGGCAGTGTAGGGGGTCGTGCTGGGGCTGGTGTTTCAGGGTTTTGGGCAGAGCAGTGGTGTTCGGGCAGTGTAGGGGGTCATGCTGAGGGTAGTGTTTCAGGGTTTAGGGCAGTGCAGTGGTGTTCGGGCAGTGTAGGGGGTCGTGCTGGGGGTGGTGTTTCAGGGTTTAGGTCAGTGGTTTTCGGGCAGTGTAGGGGGTCTTGCTGGGGGTGATGTTTCAGGGTTTAGGGCAGTGCAGTGGTGTTCGGGCAGTGTAGGGGGTCTTGCTGGGGGTAGTGTTTCAGGGTTTAGGGCAGGGCAGTGGTGTTCGGGCAGTGTAGGGGGTCATGCTGGGGGTGGTGTTTCAGGGTTTAGGACAGTGCAGTGTTGTTCGGGCAGTGTAGGGGGTCTTGCTGGGGGTGGTGTTTCAGGGTTTAGGGCAGTGCAGTGGTGTTCGGGCAGTATAGGGGGTGTTGCTGGGGGTGGTATTTCAGGGTTTAGGGCAGTGGTGTTCGGGCAGTGTAGGGGGTCTTGCTGGGGGTGATGTTTCAGGGTTTAGGGCAGTGCAGTGGTGTTCGGGCAGTGTAGGGGGTCTTGCTGGGGGTAGTGTTTCAGGGTTTAGGGCAGTGCAGTGGTGTTCGTGCCGTGTAGGGGGTCGTGCTGGGGGTGGTGTTTCAGAGTTTAGGGCAGTGCAGTAGTGTTCGGGCAGTGTAGGGGGTCATGCAGGGGGTGGTGTTTCAGGGTTTAGGGCAGTGCAGTGGTGTTCTGGCAGTGTAGGGGGTCATGCTGGGGGTGGGGTTTCAGGGTTTAGGGCAGTACAGTGGTGTTTGGGCAGTGTAGTGGGTCGTGCAGGAGTTGGTGTTTCAGGGTTTAGGGCAGTGCAGTGGTGTTCGGGCAGTGTAGGGGGTCGTGCTGGGGCTGGTGTTTCAGGGTTTTGGGCAGTGCAGTTGTGTTCGGGCAGTGTAGGGGGTCTTGCTGGGGGTGGTGTTTCAGGGTTTAGGGCAGTGGTGTTCGGGCAGTGTAGGGGGTCTTGCTGGGGGTGATGTTTCAGGGTTTAGGGCAGTGCAGTGGTGTTCGGGCAGTGTAGGGGGTCTTGCTGGGGGTAGTGTTTCAGGGTTTAGGGCAGTGCAGTGGTGTTCGGTGCAGTATAGGGGGTCGTGCTGGGGATGGTGTTTCTGGGTTTAGGGCAGTGCAGTAGTGTTCGAGCAGTGTAGGGCGTTGTGCAGGGGGTGGTGTTTCAGGGTTCAGGGCAGTGCAGTGGTGTTCAGGCAGTGTAGGGGGTCGTGCTGAGGCTGGTGTTTCACAGTTTAGGGCAGTGCAGTGGTGTTCGGGCAGTGTAGGGGGTCGTGCTGGGGCTGGTGTTTCAGGGTTTAGGGCAGTGCAGTGGTGTTCGGGCAGTGTAGGCGGTCGTGCTGGGGCTGGTGTTTCAGGGTTTAGGGCAGTGCAGTGGTTTTCAGGCAGTGTAGGGGGTCGTGCTGGGGCTGGTGTTTCAGGGTTTAGGGCAGTGCAGTGGTGCTCGGGCAGTGTAGGGGGTCGTGCTGGGGGTGATGTTTCAGGGTTTAGGGTAGTGCAGTGGTGTTCGGGCAGTGTAGGGGGTCGTGCAGGGGCTGGTGTTTCAAGGTTTAGGGCAGTGCAGTGGTGTTCGGGCAGTGTAGGGGGTCGTGCTGGGGCTGGTGTTTCAGGGTTTTGGGCAGAGCAGTGGTGTTCGGGCAGTGTAGGGGGTCATGCTGAGGGTAGTGTTTCAGGGTTTAGGGCAGTGCAGTGGTGTTCGGGCAGTGTAGGGGGTCGTGCTGGGGGTGGTGTTTCAGGGTTTAGGTCAGTGGTTTTCGGGCAGTGTAGGGGGTCTTGCTGGGGGTGATGTTTCAGGGATTAGGGCAGTGCAGTGGTGTTCGGGCAGTGTAGGGGGTCTTGCTGGGGGTAGTGTTTCAGGGTTTAGGGCAGGGCAGTGGTGTTCAGGCAGTGTAGGGGGTCATGCTGGGGGTGGTGTTTCAGGGTTTAGGGCAGTGTAGTGGTGTTCGGGCAGTGTAGGGGGTCTTGCTGGGGGTAGTGTTTCAGGGTTTAGGGCGGTGCAGTGGTGTTCGTGCAGTGTAGGGGGTCGTGCTGGGGGTGGTGTTTCAGGGTTTAGGGCAGTGCAGTAGTGTTCGGGCAGTGTAGGGGGTCGTGCAGGGGTGGTATTTCAGGGTTTAGGGCAGTGCAGTGGTGTTCTGGCAGTGTAGGGGGTCATGCTGGGGGTGGGGTTTCAGGGTTTAGGGCAGTACAGTGGTGTTCGGGCAGTGTAGTGGGTCGTGCAGGGGTGGTGTTTCAGGGTTTAGGGCAGTGCAGTGGTGTTCGGGCAGTGTAGGGGGTCGTGCTGGGGCTGGTGTTTCAGGGTTTAGGGCAGTGCAGTTGTGTTCGGGCAGTGTAGGGGGTCTTGCTGGGGGTGGTGTTTCAGGGTTTAGGGCAGTGGTGTTCGGGCAGTGTAGGGGGTCTTGCTGGGGGTGATGTTTCAGGGTTTAGGGCAGTGCAGTGGTGTTCGGGCAGTGTAGGGGGTCTTGCTGGGGGTAGTGTTTCAGGCTTTAGGGCAGTGCAGTGGTGTTCGTGCAGTATAGGGGGTCGTGCTGGGGATGGTGTTTCTGGGTTTAGGGCAATGCAGTAGTGTTCGAGCAGTGTAGGGGGTTGTGCAGGGGTGGTGTTTCAGGGTTTAGGGCAGTGCAGTGGTGTTCGGGCAGTGTAGGGGGTTGCGCTGTGGGTGGTGTTTCAGGGTTTAGGGCAGTGCAGTGGTGTTCGGGCAGTGTAGGTGGTCATGCACGGGGTGGTGTTTCAGGGTTTAAGGCAGTGCAGTGGTGTTCGGGCAGTGTAGGGTGTTGTGCTAGGGCTGGTGTTTCAGGGTTCAGGGCAGTGCAGTGGTGTTCAGGCAGTGTAGGGGGTCGTGCTGAGGCTGGTGTTTCACAGTTTAGGGCAGTGCAGTGGTGTTCGGGCAGTGTAGGGGGTCGTGCTGGGGCTGGTGTTTCAGGGTTTAGGGCAGTGCAGTGGTGTTCGGGCAGTGTAGGCGGTCGTGCTGGGGCTGGTGTTTCAGGGTTTAGGGCAGTGCAGTGGTTTTCAGGCAGTGTAGGGGGTCATGCTGAGGGTAGTGTTTCAGGGTTTAGGGCAGTGGTGCTCGGGCAGTGTAGGGGGTCGTGCTGGGGGTGATGTTTCAGGGTTTAGGGTAGTGCAGTGGTGTACGGGCAGTGTAGGGGGTCGTGCAGGGGCTGGTGTTTCAAGGTTTAGGGCAGTGCAGTGGTGTTCGGGCAGTGTAGGGGGTCGTGCTGGGGCTGGTGTTTCAGGGTTTTGGGCAGAGCAGTGGTGTTCGGGCAGTGTAGGGGGTCTTGCTGAGGGTAGTGTTTCAGGGTTTAGGGCAGTGCAGTGGTGTTCGGGCAGTGTAGGGGGTCGTGCTGGGGGTGGTGTTTCAGGGTTTAGGTCAGTGGTTTTCGGGCAGTGTAGGGGGTCTTGCTGGGGGTGATGTTTCAGGGTTTAGGGCAGTGCAGTGGTGTTCGGGCAGTGTAGGGGGTCTTGCTGGGGGTAGTGTTTCAGGGTTTAGGGCAGGGCAGTGGTGTTCGGGCAGTGTAGGGGGTCATGCTGGGGGTGGTGTTTCAGGGTTTAGGGCAGTGTAGTGGTGTTCGGGCAGTGTAGGGGGTCGTGAAGGGGTGGTGTTTCAGGGTTTAGGGCAGTGCAGTGGTGTTCGGGCAGTGTAGGGGGTCATGCAGGGGCTGGTGTTTCAGGGTTTAGGGCAGTGCAGTGGTGCTTGTGTAGTGTAGGGGGTCATGTTTTAGGGTAGTGCAGTGGTGTTTGGGTAGTGTAGGGGGTCATGCTGGGGGTAGTGTTTTAGGATTTAGGTTAGTGCAGTGGTGTTTGGGTAGTGTAGGGGGTCGTGCTGGGGGTAGTGTTTTAGGGTTTAGGGTAGTGCAGTGGTGTTTGTGTAGTGTAGGGGGTCGTGCTGGGGGTCGTGTTTTAGGGTTTAGGGTAGGGCAGTGGTGCTTGTGTAGTGTAGGGGGTCGTGCTGGGGGTAGTGTTTTAGGGTTTAGGGTAGTGCAGTGGTGTTTGTGTAGTATAGGGGTCATGTTTTAGGGTAGTGCAGTGGTGTTTGGGTAGTGTAGTGGGTCGTGCTGGTGGTAGTGTTTTAGGATTTAGGTTAGTGCAGTGGTGTTTGGGTAGTGTACGGGGTCGTGCTGGGGGTAGTGTTTAGGGGTTTAGGATAGTGCAGTGGTGCTTGTGTAGTGTAGGGGGTCGTGCTGGGGGTAGTGTTTTAGGGTTTAAGGTAGTGCAGTGGTGTTTTTGTAGTGTAGGGGGTCATGTTTTAAGATGCAATGCTCCAATACCTGACCAGTCTGCACTACATAAAACTGCAAAAAAACTAAAATTAAAAAGTGTTTTGCACACTTTTGTCATTGGGCTATATGTGGGCTACATCTGGGTAATATTTGTGCTACATTTGGGCTCTTTTTTCACTGGTGGCCATCTTGGAAGACTTCTTTGTTATGAAGTTTCCTAATTTCTTCATTTACTGCAGTCTCCTCAGTAGGAAATGCTTTCAGTTTTTACTTTGATTCCATCAAGAAGGCATTCAGATGTGTCTCACATCTGCCATAAATTCAGAATGTTAGCACTCTAGTTGCTCATTAGATCACTGGAGTAAAGCTACTGCTCACCAGGGAGTTAACTGGTAGTCTGCTGCTGGTATTGAAAGTGATTGTTTCAGTCTGCATGTCAGAATTTTCTAATGAAATAGAAGAGGATTTGAGATCTCACTTAAAACATGCCCTAATTTTTCTTTCTGCAGCACTAACCATAATTTCTATTTAAAAAAGAACCCCTCATTTTGTTCCTTTTTAAATTAAATGTTTTAAGTGTTACCGGTTTATTCCAATCAAGATGGCTTCAGGTGTGCCATACTTTTGTCATAAGTAAGGCTGTTAGCGCTCTAGTTGTTCTTTAGAACACTCTGGGAAGCTGCAGTAGAACACAAAGGCATCAACTGGCAGGCTGCTCCTGTTGAAATATAACAGGAAGATATTTGAGATCACACTTGAAATATGTCCTAATTTTTCTTTCTACAGCACTAACCATCATTTCTATGACAAAATGAACCCCATCATTTTGTTCCTTTTTAAATTAAATGTTTTAAGTGTTACCAGTTTATTCCAATCAAGATGGCTTCAGGTGTGCCATACTTTTGTCATAAGTAAGGCTGTTAGCACTCTAGTTGTTCTTTAGAACACTCTGGGAAGCTGCAGTAGAACACAAAGGCATCAACTGGCAGGCTGCTCCTGTTGAAATATAACAGGAAGATATTTGAGATCACACTTGAAACATGTCCTAATTTTTCTTTCTACAGCACTAACCATAATTTCTATGACAAAATGAACCCCATCATTTTGTTCCTTTTTAAATTAAATTGTTTAAGTGTTACCAGTTTATTCCAATCAAGATGGCTTCAGGTGTGCCATACTTTTGTCATAAGTAAGGCTGTTAGCACTCTAGTTGTTCTTTAGAACACTCTGGGAAGCTGCAGTAGAACACAAAGGCATCAACTGACAGGCTGCTCCTGTTGAAATATAACAGGAAGATATTTGAGATCACAATTGAAATATGTCCTAATTTTTCTTTCTACAGCACTAACCATAATTTCTATGACAAAATGAACCCCATCATTTTGTTCCTTTTTAAATTAAATGTTTTAAGTGTTACCAGTTTATTCCAATCAAGATGGCTTCAGGTGTGCCATACTTTTGTCATAAGTAAGGCTGTTAGCACTCTAGTTGTTCTTTAGAACACTCTGGGAAGCTGCAGTAGAACACAAAGGCATCAACTGGCAGGCTGCTCCTGTTGAAATATAACAGGAAGATATTTGAGATCACACTTGAAACATGTCCTAATTTTTCTTTCTACAGCACTAACCATAATTTCTATGACAAAATGAACCCCATCATTTTGTTCCTTTTTAAATTAAATTGTTTAAGTGTTACCAGTTTATTCCAATCAAGATGGCTTCAGGTGTGCCATACTTTTGTCATAAGTAAGGCTGTTAGCACTCTAGTTGTTCTTTAGAACACTCTGGGAAGCTGCAGTAGAACACAAAGGAATCAACTGACAGTCTCTGCCCTTGTTGGATGTACATGTTTTACTGAGAATGTCAGACTTCATTCTCACATGAGTGAGAAAGATAATGTGAATTTACAGAAAATATGCTCTCATTTTAGCTTCTGGAGCACCTTCCAAACCTCCATGGGACAAGCATGAGAAAATAGTGTTCTCTCAAACATGATTCATGATATCCCAGCAGAAGGTTTTTCACATGGTAAAATCACCTTAGAATACACCACAATTCCTATAATTAGTATGGTACCATCAACAAATAAATTCTAATGTAACTAAAGCCTGTTATCACCCTTTATAGTTCTCCTTTTGGTGACCCTCAAAATCTTCTATTCACTACAATGCATTTCAATGAGGTACTATCATTTATATTGGTCCCAAGATGGCTGCCAGAAATTCCAGGATGAAGTGCTGACAGCCAATCAGATCTCACGATGACATGTGTGGTTAGGCTCCGCCCAGATATATATGTGACTTTACTTTTGATTTTCTCAGGAACTACTGAACGGATTTACACCATTTAAGCAAAAGGCACGACACTGAACCAAGGGCTACCTCTTTGCCAAATTTGGTGTAATTCCGTTCAGCAGTTCGGGCTGTAGCTGCGACTAAAGGTTCCTATGGAAAAATGAATGGGGAAAACACGTTTTGGGACCCCCCTTTTTTCTCGGCCCCCGCTTGACGTATCACCCCGAGACTTTCAGGATAGGAGTGGACCGGAGCGCCCCAACAAGTTGGAAACGTTTGCGAAGATTCGTCAACCGGCGCCAACGTTATTTCAAATAGAATGTCGCGGATTTCCTATGGATAATAGGTTTTAACTATAACTATCTACTGGCGACCGCCAGTAGATAATATATATATACATATATATATATATATTATATATACATATATATATATACATATACATATATATATACATATATATAACATCTCATCTTGGGCATAAAGATACAAGATAACATGATTACAGCAGTATTCACTACTAGTAGTTGATTTAGTATCTTAAGGCTGGAACCAGACATTTATAATTTTTAGTTTCCACATATTGTATAGGTTTTGGGTTAACACTATATTAATTTAAGGTTCACAATTGGATTGGAATGTTTTTAGGATATTTTAAAGGCATTTAAGCCATCATGATTAATGTATTTATATATTTATTATGACAATTATCCGATATTGATTTGTGGTGTCCACCTTACATCCTAAGAATTTTTTATATTTATATGGAAAAAATATGGTGAAAGTGAAAGTGATGTAACATTTATGTGTATATTAGGTGGGACACTTCAATTGCAAATGAATTTGGTTTCTATGTCCATTGTGATGTCACTTGCACTAGCACTTTAAATAGCGGGGTGAATGTTCAAGCTGTGTCATGTGATCAAGGGCGGGATCGCCTGAAACGCGTCATGGCAGAATGGCAATAAAATAACACAGCACGATACTTGGGTCTACGCTCGTTTTTTCCTAGAGGTTAAGATGGAGTGCCTAAACGAGTTGATGCATATTATGCCGAATTGACTTCCTCCGGCTCGTAGACCCCCTTCCAGAAAGCGGCTCCGTATTTGGCAAGTCTTGTTCCCGGCTACCCTGTCAGTAGCATCGCGGGCTCGTGGTGCGGCTTTGGCGGGGACCCCCGGGGCACTATACAAAGTTCCGAAAACGGAAAGGACGGAGCCCCCTGTGAATCAGCAAGAAATAACGTACTATCGGCAGCGGCGGTCAGCATAGCAGTTTCTCGCTTCTGGGTGAACTCGGAGGAGTATACATCGGGAAGAGGAACTGCAACGTGTACGACCAGTCCTCCAAGGTACGCAACTAGTGATAATCAACAGGTTGGGAGGTATGCTTACCGGAAGGTCCTCGAGGTATTAACCGAACGAGACAGACCGACTGGGAAAACAGTTTAAATATAAAGCCAATATGTCTGCAGACACACTTAGAGACCACGAATTGGCAGCAGAGGGGATGTTTTTAGATTCTCCCCCGGAACCGCAAGGCGCCAGCAAAGATACTAATGAGGAGCTAAGCAGCAGGAGCAAAGGGCTCAAGGACAATTTTCGAGTACTTGAAAAACTCAAACGTCAAGAGCAATCTAAATGGTGGGAGGCAAGATCGCTCCAGAGATATTTAGATGTGGGGAGAATCCCTAGAGGTCTCCGGATAATAATCGCCCCCAGCTATGAAGCACCCAACCCACTCATGATGGCTGAGTGGGGTGAGTGCAATCTGGAATCATCTCGTAGATTGGTCCAAATTTTAGTAAAGTATGCGGACATTGACAGGAGTGAGTTACAAGTAAAAATTGAAGCTCTGGAAAAAGAAATGGAACAACAAGGAGATCCCCAAATCAAGCATAAATTAAATGAGGAAATGATAAACCGATTACGTAAGGAGGAAGAAAAAATCAAAGTGAGAAAAACTTACAAATTCAGGAGGGATCGTGATGACTACGCAAACGGTCAAATTTTTACGTTTGCGAAACGATATGATTCAATGAGAACAGTGACAGCCAATAAACGAGTACAAAGCATTAATCAAACGGAAAGAGGGCAAAAACCGAGTGAGTCACCCTCGATATCAGATCTGAGCTCCGCAGTAGAAAGTGAGTCTGAAACTGAAATTGTGGGAACCAGATCAGAGTCCAGCAATATAAGATTGACCTTGGGGGAAGAGTTGGACATTTTAAAACAAAGCAGGAAGGAGTCATTGCGATCACGCAACAAAGTTCCCGCCAAAACAGGGATACCCGGAGGAGAAGGGAGCGAAGGCAGGCAATAAGAAGCCGCCAAGAAACGGGGACGAGGGAGGGGAACACGCAAATAGTTGGTATCACCAGCAACACCCCACCTCGCAATGACAACATCCAAGGAACCAATACCATCGTTAATTTGGCAAACATTGACCTAACTGCGGCAGAACAACAGCTCTTATCCCTTGGCCTTTCCTACTGCCTTGAATCCAATTTTAATTATACTCAGACAAGGGCTGATATATATAAGTTTATTCGGAAACTTAAACTTAAAAAATTCCATTACCAACGTAATAAACAGAGTGACTCAGATAACATCGCTCAGCCAATATTGGAATCAGAAGCACCAGTGTTAATGGTATCTGACCATGGGTTATTGCAGGACTTACAAGATCTGGAAAGAGTGACATGGTAATACCCAGCACCAGCGGGACTCAAGGAGACTCGATAGAACTCATATCTCAGCAGAATCAAACATATATGACACATGCTAAGCCATCTACACCCTTTAGGTTAAAATCAAAATTTGTCCCCAATATGGCCAGAGATTCCATAGATATTTTTAATGAGCAGATTGTGGCACAAATCAAAAAGTTAAACATCGCCATCAACAAATCAAAAAGGAAACACACCAACCATGAGAGAAAATACTATCAACTCATCGATATGCTCAAAAAGAATCACAGTGTGATCATTCGCAATTCCGACAAAGGCGGGAATATTGTTTTATGGCCTTTGAAAGAATATATGGATGAAGCCTACAGCCAATTGAACAATGTGGAATGTTACAGAAAAAGTTCTCCTATAAAATTCAAAGACACACAGGAACGTCTATTTGCACAACTGTTAGCTTGGAAAAGCATGGGCCTGTTAAGTTGGGATGAGTTTAAATATCTTAAAAAAGAATACCCCATTATCCCGGTGATTTATTTCATTCCGAAGATACACAAAAACATTGATAAACCACCGGGAAGGCCCATAATAGCAGCCTGCAATGGTCTCTTGGAGAACTTATCCAGATATATTGATTTTTTCCTACAAGACTATGTAAGGGGTTTGAAATCATATGTACAGGACACATGTGACTTCTTAGGGAAGATCAAAAATATATCATGGAAACCAACTTATTTACTTGTTGCATTGGATGTATCCTCCCTATATACATGCAGTAGAAATAGGGATGGTATGAGGGCTGTAGAACACTTCCTGATGAGCAGACCAATTATGTATGTTCAACACACCAATATGCTGCTTAAAATGATACTGTTTTGTTTGGAAAACAATTTATTTTTGTTTAATGGCAAAATGTACCAACAAATTCAGGGCGTTGCGATGGAGGCCAGCTTCTCTCCCAGCTATGCCTGTTTATTCATGGGCTGGTGGGAGGAGCTGGTCCTCATGCAACAATATGAGCAGACATACAGAACAAATGTGGTAACCTGGTTGCGTTATATTGATGATTTATTTATAGTTTGGGATGGTGATGTTCAAAGTGCCACTGAATTTATTGCTCAATTGAACGATAATGCAATCAATTTACAATTTACATCTGCTATTAGCAGTGATACAGTTACATTCTTAGATGTACAGGTCCAAGTGTTGAATAACAATTTGTTCACTACACTATTTAGGAAACCTACTGCAGGTAATACTCTGTTACATGCTTCTAGCGCACATCCACCCCATCTTATTAAAAGTATCCCTTATGGGGAAATGTTGCGCATTAGGCGTATATGTAGTAACGAGGAAGAGAGTAAGAAAAAGCAAGCAGAAAGCCGGGCTCGGTTTCTAGCTAGGGGATATAGAACAGAGATAGTGGATGCAGCCATAGAGAAATCGAAACAACAGGCGCGAGATGATCTGTTGCGATATAAAAAACGAACTAGCGGTGAAACCTACAGTAAACAAGATGAGGCCCAACAATCTACTAGACTCATTCTGTCCTTTTCCCGACAAGAAAAACAAATCAGAACGATTGTTAGACGCAATTGGCCCATTGTGAGGGATGACCCGGTGATTGGCAAATTTTTACCATCAAATCCAGCTGTCACATTTAGAAAAACTAACAGCATGGGTAGTATGCTGGTAAGAAGTAATATTGAAGAGCTGGGCAAAAATATTTGGCTCGCAGCCAGAAAAGGATTCTTTAAATGTGCTACATGCAAGGCTTGCCAACATGGCATTAATACCAAGTCATATACAACTGCATTTAACGCCAAAGTACAAGATATAGGGCAACATCTTACTTGCAAAACAGAATTTGCGGTATATGTTCTGTCTTGCAGCTGTAATCTTAAATATGTTGGCAGCACTAAGTTAGCTGTACACAAAAGGATCCTGCAACATATCCTCGCCATCAACAATAATGATGCCAGCTATCCAGTGGCTAGACACTTTAAAATCTGCCACAATAGCAATCCGAAGTATCTCAAGTATTTTGTGATAGAGGCCGTACCACCACAGAAAAGAGGTGGAGACAGGGAATCAAAACTTAGACGTTTAGAAACTAGCTTTATTTTACAGTTTGATTCCAAACAACCTGGAGGCCTGAACGCTAGTGAGGACTTGTACACATTTTTATGAATTTTTTATGAATTTTTATAATTATGTATGACTAAGGTTCTTGATTGCAATTAGATGGAAACAATTTGAATGATATATGAAATTTAAGATATACAAGATGGAACTCTAGGCCTGATTTAAATGAAATGACTTGATAATTCCTCTTAATGATCAGAATATACTAAATGAGAGATTCTCTTAGGACTTCTTTTAAGGTTTTTGTACACGTTTTTATATGTTTATATGTGTATATATATTTTTATAGTTGAATTTTAGATATCATATTTATATGGACAGTATATTTTATACTTGTTATTATGTATTTGTGAGTCTATTGGGGATCAACTATAAATTAATAAGTATATGGAGTCCTAAGCACTGCTGCACTTTTAGTTTCACTTTTGCACTTTAGTACTTACCTATAGATGGGACCATGGGTATTTTACAGGAACATCTCATCTTGGGCATAAAGATACAAGATAACATGATTACAGCAGTATTCACTACTAGTAGTTGATTTAGTATCTTAAGGCTGGAACCAGACATTTATATTTTTTAGTTTTCTACATATTGTATAGGTTTTGGGTTAACACTATATTAATTTAAGGTTCACAATTGGATTGGAATGTTTTTAGGATATTTTAAAGGCATTTAAGCCATCATGATTAATGTATTTATATATTTATTATGACAATTATCCGATATTGATTTGTGGTGTCCACCTTACATCCTAAGAATTATTTTTATATTTATATGGAAAAAATATGGTGGAAGTGATGTAACATTTATGTGTATATTAGGTGGGACACTTCAATTGCAAATGAATTTGTTTTCTATGTCCATTGTGATGTCACTTGCACTAGCACTTTAAATAGCGGGGTGAATGTTCAAGCTGTGTCATGTGATCAAGGGTGGGATCGCCTGAAACGCGTCATGGCAGAATGGCAATAAAATAACACAGCACGATACTTGGGTCTACGCTCGTTTTTCCTAGAGGTTAAGTTGGAGTGCCTAAACGAGTTGATGCATATATATATATATATATATATATATATATATATATATATATATATATATATATATATATATATATATATATATATATATATATATATATATATATATATAGTTACCACTCAGCAGTTATAGTTATGGACATGTTTCCATAGGAAAAGCATCTTTTGGTTTGCTTATAACTTTGGTGCAATCTTCATGGAACCTTAAATAAAATGTTCTGAAGGAAGTGACCCGATTAGGGCCACCCGGGTCACTTGTGACCACCTCTCAGCCTTCCATACAAATGAAGAGTTGGTCAGACAGTAGAGAATACAAACCAAGTATATGTTTTTTCAGATACACTCGAGCGGAGCCCCATCTGCCCAGTCGCTTAGGGGTGCTGCAGAGAGGACTGACTCCAGCAAACATAGAGATACATTATGTACATTTGAGAACCAAGGAAGACCCGCCCATAATGGAATTTTACAAGCAGGTGCAGCTAAAACAAAGAAGTACAGTAGGATGAGCTTCGACTCAGAGGCCGGGCACACATTATCTCTATGCCAAGGTCGTTCTATCCGTGTCTACCGCTAGACTAGTGGGAGAAGGCCTCTATCTAGTGGGAAAGGTATGCGCTAATAAGAACAGTGTATTCATTAGTACAGCAAGGCCTAACCTTGGAGAAATGAAACTTTCCTCAGCCTGCTTCTCGAGGAGGGAATACGCAGTTAATGGCATGATTCAAAATGGCGGCTAATCATAAAATGGTGCAGCGAATGCTAACTTACATCGAACAATGCACAAACAAAATAGCAAAAACATATTAATTTCATCAGACCCTCCTTTTAGCATTCGTTAACAATTTTATATGGTGGGCGGAAAAGACATAACATTGTAATAAGCAAAAGGACATCAGTACTCAGAACAATCCATATACTCAGTATCAGGAATAGAAGCTGCAAGGGATGATGTAGAATCAAAGATGCCCTCGTCAATCTGCATCATTTCATCAATCTGTTTTTGTAACAACTGCTGCATTAGTATCATGAACTGGCATTTTCGGCTTGGGAGTAAGGATAGTGACACAATAGGAACAACAAGCTGGGAGACATTGTATGCAGAGGCAGCACGTGAAGAAGATACCGGCAACTACAGCCAGAAAAGTGAGGGTCTTCCAACCCCAGGAGGTGAGTATGTTCCAGAACCACCCTGATAGGGTCCCAGTACCTGTCTCTTGGTGTATATCAGACGAAAGTCTATGCAATTTTTGT
Organism: Calotriton arnoldi; assembly: GCA_963921515.1. Classification (NCBI taxonomy): domain Eukaryota; kingdom Metazoa; phylum Chordata; class Amphibia; order Caudata; family Salamandridae; genus Calotriton; species Calotriton arnoldi. The sequence goes on from CAWUFW010000852.1 coordinate 2,614,075, forward strand.
ATAGCTGCATACACGTTGGGAGCGTGATCAGGTATGTAAACACAACAGCTGCTGCCAATGACGCGACAAGCCCCTCCCCGATCTGCCAGGATAACGTCTAACACCATCCTGTTTTGCAAAGAGACTAATCTCGTAGCCTGGAGCTCAGCAGTGATATTTGTCATTATCCCAGCAGTCGTATTAATAACCCCCTCCACCACTCTTGTTAACTGACGAATTTGGAGACTATTAGTCATGGGACCCCAATAAGGTAGTGGACCCTTTATGGCATCCTCAAACTGTTGTGCAGTGGTATCTGTCTGATCTATATCCTTTGTGTCAACAACCCGTCTGACTCGGGGCAAGTATGTACTCCTACGCTGCAGCCGATGATCTTTATGATAATTAGATGGGGCAACATACACAGGGGGAAGGAGGAAAGAGAGATAACATCTGCCTGACCATCCCCTCGGAAGCCAGACATGAGCTTGGGATCCACAGACAAAATAGACATTATGGGGTAAGATCAAAGGCAGACTATTAATCGTTCTCAGTCTATAGGTGAAATTGCATTTACTCTCCCCCACTTTTACCTCCCCAGTCCCCTGCACACAGAAACTAGCTGTTGTGTTAACCACGAAAACTGGCATCGGTTTGTCCTTAGTAATATTGTGAGCTTGGAAAGTTTGAAAATACTCAGAGGTGCTGAACTTTTGGAAATCAGCCATTTCCATTCGAAGCCATGTTTCGTTCTTCACTTTTTCATATGTGCTCATACAGGAATTTGGGGACAATGTACCGAAGGTCCTTTGTCCTGCCGGTCCTATGGGAGTAAACCCATGATGAAAACGTATATACTCTACCACAGTGCGAGAATCAGCAGGTGTCATAACCAGAGTAGAGAGTTGGAAATGGTAGTGCACCATAATGAACAATTCAAACCAACCTTCACAGCTACCAATATATGACAATGGCATGGACAACAAATTGTCGCTTTTATGAGTAACTGAGGGGAGCAATCCACAAACCCAACAATTAGTTGTATTGGACACATCATGAGCTTGATGCAACATTTGTATAAATACATTGTCTGTGTAAGACTTTCTATGCTCTTCTTTGTGGGGGGCCAAAGTAACAAAATGTGCTCAGGGGGAATGGGCGTCGTACCAACCAAAGTGTGCACAGGATACTTCTCCTCTAGAAACCAGGATATTCCAAGTATTATTATTAGCGTAATCACAACAATTAATATGCAAACTATTTTACTCTTTGCTAACCAACCCCGTGCTAAACGCAGTGGTGCAAATAGCTGTTCCTCCTCCTCAATAGGTCAACCAAACGGATGCATTATGAAGCAAGAAGAGGAATGCAATAAAACTGATAACAAAGGTAAGTGTTCCCAGTGTCCATCAGAGCCTCACTGGTACAGGCTCCTATTGTTCATCAACGTTGGTGCTCTTGAGCACCGGCGGTGGAGCTTGCTCAGTCCTAAGCTCATGATGAATCCCACGTCGCTCAGGATAAGGCACCCCCCTCCTAGGGAGCACGCTCGATTTATCCTGTCCAATGTCAGAACAGTGCACCAATCTCACGACACCCTAAACTAACACCGTTGCTACTATAGCAAAGTACACCCTAACTTACACAGTCCATCTCTAAATAATCTGACTTCTCCTTTGACGCACTATTCCTCAGCCGAGGACGCAAATTGTACCTGGTGACTACAGGCACAGAGGGGTCAACAAACAGCGGCTCTTTAATGGCTCGGATTTCTGGAGGGACCACTGGATTTTGCACGTAATCATTCTCTGCATCTGTTTGGGTCCACGTTAATTTTGCATCGCTGAAGGGGACGAACTGAGGCACCTTCTCACAATCATTATCCCCGATGCCTTCAGCAACCCATTGGTCATAGGGCAAAGGTAGAGGCACTCGTTTACAATGAGTGCCATGGATCCAGTTCTTTCGGCCAGCAACCTTGACTGCGCTTCTTGTGGCTAGAAGGACCTGCTCAGGTCCTTTCCCGCGTGGCTCCAAACTCTTCTTCCGCTGCAAATTGCGCACCAGGATCCAATCACCAGGCTGGATGTTGTGTCCGGGTCCCTCTGGTATATCAGGCAGAGCCTCCCGGACCTGTTGGTGTATAGAACGCAAATTTTCGGTTAACTGGCTGAACTTTCTTGACACACTGCTAATTCCTCCACTGTGGCCCCACTCTGTATTTCCTTCACATTCTCATGTGTATCCTCAAACATTGTGACCTCGGGCACCCACCTAGCGGGACCTGCAACGGACATTCTTTTCATCCTAGTCCGGGCTGTTTCCTTAGCTGTCTGATCTGCGAAAGCGTTCCCTTTACCTACATCATCAGTAACTTTCCTATGGGCGCTACACTTTACTATTGCCAATTTCTTAGGGAGTGTCAAAGCGGACAGAAGCCTATATATAAGATGACCGTGCTGGATCTTTGTGCCATGGGAAGTAAGGAATCCTCTCTCTGCCCAGAGTCACCCGAAATTATGGGCGACTCCAAAGGCATACTGGCTGTCAGTATAAATATTAACAACCAGTCCCTCACTCAATTCGCAGGCTCGTATTAGGGCAACGAGCTCTGCAGCTTGGGCCGACTGATAGGGAAGTCGTGATGTCTCAACTACTGTGCGCAGCATAGTAATAGCATATGCAGCGGTTGTAGTGCCATCTGGTAATTTAAAGCAAGAACCATCGACATATAGTTCCCCTTGGGGGTCAGATAAGGGAACATCAGTCAGGTCTACCGTCCTTTCATCTCTTCTTCCATCTGGAACATACAATCATGTATTTCAATCTCCTCATTCTCAAAAGGGAGGGATAATAACGTGACTGAATTCAGAGTGGCACATCGTTTGATCGTAATGTGTTTAGCGAACAGCGTTAGCTCATATCCTGTCAGACGTGCACTGGTGATGTGCTGCGTCTTTGTCTTATTCAAAAGTGTATCTACAGCATGGGATACCATGACTATGAGATCAGTATCAAGTACGAGTCCAGCCGATTGCCTTATCGAGACAGCCACGGCCGCGACCGCTCTTAGACAGCTCGGGAGGGCTTGTGCGACTGGGTCAATCACAGCAGAGAAATAAGCACACAGCCATTGCTTATCTCCAAATTTTTGTGTTAGAACAGAAAGCGCACAACCAGCCGTCTCATGGACATATAATACAAATGGCTTGCTGTAGTTTGGCGTGCCGAGCACTGGAGCCGAACAAAGCGCACTTTTTAATGCTCAAAAGACTGCTGACATTCAGGCGTCCAAGACAGGGGTTCATGCACATCTTTAGTAGTCAGAGCAAGCAGGAGTTTAGTTAGTAGGGAATAATTTGGAATCCACTGGCGACAGTAGGAAGTAATGCCAATAAAAGCGTGCACATCTTTTTGAGTTTGCGGAATGGGCATTTTAACAATGGTACTGATGCGCTCAGGGGTCAATCTCCTACCCTCCTTCGACAGTAGGTGACCTAAGTAGGTGTCCTCCTGTCGACAATACTGAAATTTGGGAAGGGATACTTTATGGCCATGCTCAGCTAAATGTAACAACAATTTAACTGTACTGTCTTTGCAACCTTGTTCTGTATCCGAGGCGATGAGCAAGTCATCGACATATTGAAGCAATACATTACCTGTGGGGAGCGACAAGGAATCCAGCTGACCTTTCAATGCCTGACTATAGATACTCGGATTCTCTGTATAGCCTTGAGGAGTGCGACAGAATCTAAAGCTTCTACCAGCTAGGGTGAACCCAAACAGATACCTGCTGTCAGGATGAAAGGGAATACTGAAGAACGCATTTTTCAATCCAATGACAGAAAAGTATGTAGCAGAAGAATGAATCATTGTCAAAAGAGTCATAATGTCAGGGACCACCGGAAACTGGGGAATCACTATTTTATTAACTTCCCGCAAGTCAATCACAAAGCGATAAACATCTGCATGATGGTCAGAGGAACCCGAAGGTGTACGTTTAAGAATGGGAAGAACAGGGCTATTACAAACATTAGCAGTCATCTCCTCAACCACTCCTTTCTCAATCAAATCCTGTATAATTTGCAATAGAGCTCGCTCACCTGCCTGCGGTTTTTTATACTGAGGGATGCGAGGTAAAATTGCATTATCTTTAAATTGGATCGAAACTGGCGGTATCTGTAACAGTCCCACATCAGTGTCACCTGTCGCCCAGAGAGTGGGCGGCACATCTTTAAACTCCGCAGGAAGAGGCGCATCTTTGGACAGGCACTGCGTAATGTTCGGACCCATTGTCATGTAAACACCCGCCGGGGAGCAGTAAATTGTGGCATGCAATTTCTTCAACAAGTCCAAACCCATCAAATTTTCTCCACAATTAGACGTCAACAAGAATGGCGAATCCACAGCGAAAGGACCAATAGTCAACGCGAGGGGTTTTGAAATGGGGCTCACAACCGGTACACCAGAAAAACCTACCAAAACATTATTATGGCCAGACAGAGCCGCCCCAGGGACCAAGGAATGAGAAATAAAACTGTTTGTTGCACCTGTATTCACCAAGAACTCCTTAGTCGAACCATGCACATCCGCACTAATGTACGGACCATGTTGATCTACAGGTATCGGAACCGGTCCCTCACTCTGTCCCTGGCTGTCCTAGCTGTAAGACATCCCTGTCACCTCATCCATATCGTAACCATCATGATAATACTGGCCTCCCCGAGGGTCATATAAATAATTCTGGTCAGAACGACCCTGTGGGGCCACAGCATTCTGAGCCCTGTCCTGGCCACCAGCTCCACGACCCCGTCCACGAGAACCTCGTCCTCTCGGTACCACCACCTTCTGCAAAAGCACAGGACACTCGCTACGCCAGTGTCCCTCCTCTTTGCAATACACACACTGATTCGGCCCTACAGGCATAGTATTCCTGCTAGTACGTGGAAGCTGCCGGGCCAAACCACCACGTCCTCTACCATTCCCCCTAGAAGCCTGCTGCAACAACACCTTCGTCTTCAAATCCTTGTGCTTCTTCTACATCCTCTCCTTATCCTCATTTTCCCTGTGTTCATAATACTGCGCCATATTCAAAATAACAGAAGGAGAAGAGGTGGACAAGGTGCTCTCGGAAGCCTGTAATCGGCTCGCAATCTCAGGAAGTAAATTAGAAACAAATCTATTAACAAACAATCGGACGCCACCTTCGATCGACAAAACCTGTCCACTATAGTCTAGAAACACACCTTCAAACCAAGTGAAAAAATCAGACACACTCTCATCTTTCTTTTGATGGCAAGCCGATAACTTGTCCCAAACAACTTTTCTCGGAGGGATAAGAGAATGCATATATGTAATGATACGGCCGGGCAAAGCAAGTATCTACGGTCTAGGCTTATCACCGGGCTTCCGTTCCTGATCCCATACCTTAATTTGGTCCCAGGTACCACCCAATTCTGCAACGTGATCCTGTGTGTGTACTTGTCTCCAAATATCGACCGGAACTAGTAAGCCAAAGAACATTTCGATATCAGCAAGTGTCATCACTGTAGAAGAGGCAGCTTCATTCAATTCTTTATAATAAGCAGTCGGATTCTTCCTAGGATCAGGTAACTGAGTCTTAAGGGACAAGACTTCACTCCTTTTCCACGGAGTATAAACCCATTGTTCTTGGAAACGAGCCGCTACACCTTGTCTAATTACATTATCGTGCTGATCCCTTAGCTCTGGTATTTCAGGGTGATATATAGGATGAACCTCCGGCATCAGAAACTGAGATGCTGGGGTGGGACTCTTCTCAAGTAGCCTACCCCGATGAGCAACCAACATTTCCAAACACTTGGCCAGGCTCCATATTAGTGACATATACATGATCTTTTTTTATTTTTTTATTTTATTGATTTTATGGCCAAAAGTACATACAGATTAAACAATAAAAGACAAAAATAATACCAAAATACAAACAGTCACAGTGTTCGTAAATATACATCCAAAGGCATTACTGGGATAACAATGCAAAATACACTTATTAAATCTCTAGCGGGATGCATATGTTCTTTAAGAATTCACACTTCTCGTAGGACCCCTGTCATAAAAAAAAAACACAGTTGGCATGACCTTAGGAACCCTTCATGTACATATGAGTTCCGTTAAGGAATAGAGAGGATATAATATACTAGGCGTGTACCTGATATAACATTTCCAACGCGACATCTATCACTTGTAGAATCCACCCAGCCCATCTGGTACAACCCTTTTTGTAGGGAATAAGTACATAGTGGTTCATTTTTTGCCGTCTAAAAAACTCCTGTACAAGCTCCAAAAATTCTTGGGACGACTTTGAGGGGGGAGCAATTCGCTGTATAATTCAGACTGTGTATTACAGAACAACATATCTCTGGACCATTGTTTCAGAGTAGGGGGTGAACCGCACGCCCAGTGCATAGCAACAACCCGCTTCGCTATTAACAGCCCCATGTCAGCCAGACGCCTTATATCTTTACATACCCGCTTAGAAAAACCCAAAAGCGCCAACAGTGGGTCTGGCGTTAGGGGTTCCTCGGTTATGGCCCTTAATGTTTGGAATATTGAAATCCAGAAGTTCACTATTAAAGGGCATAACCAAGCTAGATGAAAGAATCCTGCTGGTTCTTCCCCACACCTTTCGCACTTAGCTGTATCCCGTAAGCCATACCTATGCAAACGGGCAAGGGTAAGATAAACCCTATTGAGGTATTTAAACTGGATGAGTCTGTGTCGACCATTCAAAGAAATACGTTGTGTGGCTTCACAGCAATACCGCCAGGTAACATCATCTAGCGTGACACCCAAGTCTGTTTGCCACTCTAACCTGGCCTTAATGTAGTGATTCTTACGATAATCTTGCACTGTGCTGTAAATATGTGAGACGAGCTTACACAGAAGTTCTGAACGTAACAATAGGGAGAAGGGGGAAACTTCCGGAGGCTCCATCAACTCCTCACCCAACATCTCGGGGAGTACATGGCGGGCTCTGTAAAAGTAAAACATCGTAAGTGCAGAAATATCCTGTTTTTCTGCAATTAAGTCTTCCCAGTCTCGTCCCATCCCATCAGCAAAAAAATCACCTATTACAGAGATATCCAGGTTTTATAAGGCTCGCACCACTTCAGGTTCCGCAATTGTCGGGAGCCAAACACACCACTCAATTGGTGTGAGCGGGGAGTACAGTGTGGAAGCAGCCTGTCTTTTGGTTAGGTTATGCCAGGCATGCGTGGTGGCATTGATCGAGTCTAAAGTGCCGGTGCGTCTCACCAGAGCGCGAAACAAAGCCGTAGCCAAGTGGGAGGGCGCTGCAGCTACCCTTTCTATGTTTAGATGGGGAGGAGAGGTTTGCTGATGGAGCCAGTAGAAAGCGTGCAAGCTCTGTGCCACTCGGTAATAGAGCTCCAGGTCCGGAGCGCCTAGCCCACCCATGGAATAAGAGAGAGTAAGGATGTCCCACTTATCCCGAGGTTGCTTACCGTCCCAAGCTAGCTTAACCTGCAAGGAATTAATATGCTTAAAAAAGTGGGCAGGGAGAACCATAGGTATGTTTAGAAACAAAAAGAGGAATCTGGGTAACACCACCATCTTCATTAGGGACACACGTCCCAAGAGCGATAGTGGGAGCCGCACCTATCTGTTTATATCTTCTTCTTGTTTGACAATCGCTCTGCCATAATTCTCTGTGAAGACCGTCTCTGAGCACGCGTGCACCTGGATCCCCAAGTATCGTACAGAGTCAGTAGACCAGGTCAGAGGGAACTCCAGTTCTAGCTGTTCCATTGCTGAGGTGAGGGGAAAAATAGTAGACAGACCAATTCATTTTAAGTCCCGAAAACTCCCCAAATCTTACCTCCCTTAACACTGGGGAAAGGTTATCCCCCGGGTCTCTAATGTATAGGAGAGTATCATCCGCATAGGTGGAAATTATTAAATTATAGTTGGGGAATCAAAGCCCTCTGTGACTATGGTATTTCCTTATGGCGCAAGCCAGTGGCTCCGCTACCAGCGCATAGAGTACTGGGTATAGCGGGCATCCCTGATGGGTGCCTCTGGAGATAGTGATAGGAGGGGTTACGATGTTTCCCACTCTCACCCGAGCCGTAGGGGAATTATAGAGGACTTCCACCAACCGAATGAAGAGGTCACCTAAACCCATACATCTTAATACCAGTAGCATATAGTTCCACTCATCTGAATCAAACGCCTTTTCGGCATCTAAAAATATAGCAGCCGCTTTAATATCTGGCTTAGTGTGTTGGATAGCACCGAATACTGTGCGTAAGTTGTGTGTTAATGTACGCCCAGGGACAAACCCTGCCTGTTCGGGACCGACCAAAGTCGGAATAAGGGGGGCCAACCGGTTCGCCAAGATCTTGGCAAATAATTTAGTGTCAACGTTTAGTAGAGACAGCAGCCTGTATGATGAGCATTCATGTGGAGGCTTGCCTGGCTTCAGAAGCGCGACCAACATGGATTCATGCATCGACGGAGGCATGATTCCACTCTCACCCATCTCTTCAAATAGGGTAATCAGATGAGGAACTAGCTTCTCTCTGTACTCCTTATAGAAGGCCACCGTTAGACGTCCTGACCAGGGGCACTATTTGCTCGCGATGATTTTAGCGCGTCCGAGACTTCCCAGGCTTCTAGGGGCCTCATAAGGTACTCTCTATGTTCATCCACCAACCAGGGGAGTTTAATGTGATCCAAATAATCCAGCATAGTAGTGTCTGTACCGTGTGTTTTGGTATGATATAACTCTGAATAGTAGCTCCTAAAACTGTCGGCGACAGAGTCAGGGTCACTTGTCTTTTCACCCGAAGCTGTACTGATCTCTATGGGACCTGATGCCTCCCGTCTACCTTTCATTATGGTTGCTAAGGTAGCGCCGGGGCGCTCCCCCTCTCCGTATGTCCTCACTAGGGCGTACTTTCCCAAGAGTTTAACCTCCCTGTCAGCTTCCTCATGGTACTCCTCCAGTGTGACTTTAAGCTCGTCCATGACCTGGTCACTACCTCCCTCGAGAGCTTCCCGCTCCAGAATAGCCAGTTTCCTTTCTAGTGATTCAGTGCCCTCTTATAGAGCGTAAGACCCCTGAGTGTTTGGCGATTGCTATCCCTCTGATATAAACCTTAAAGGTTTCCAAAATGGTGGCGAGTTGGGGTACTGAACCTATATTAGTATCAAAAAGGTCTCAATAGCCTCCGACATCTCAACCCGAAAGGCGTCATCCAGGAGAGCATATGGAGGGAACCTCCACGTAAACGGAGCAGGCCGTTTCTGTGGACAGTCAAGGTCTAATAGAATTGGTGAATGGTCAGAATACGAGCGAGGGAACACCTCGCAGCCACGTATTGCGTGTCTCAGCGAGCCAGCGAGAAACCAGTAATCTATTCTAGTGTATAGATCGTGTGGGGCAGAGTAGTGTGTGTAGCCCCCCTCATCCCCGAACTGTGAACGCCAGGCGTCTATCATGCCCAGCTCAGCAAACGCATCTTCAATCGCCTTAGCCGCTAGTGATTGACGCCAAACCGGGCCCCCTGAACGGTCAATAGCTGGGTTCAGTACACAGTTAAAATCGTCTCCCCATATCTGCGGAAGCGAAGATGATTGTCGTGCTACAGCAAGAAGAGTACGATGGAATTGTGGGTGATCTAAGTTAGGGCCGTAGACGTTTATAATGATGAACTCCCTGCCTTTCCCCCTGCATTTATTGATCACAAATCTGCCCTCTGAATCTGTATGGAGTCTTTCTAGGGAGAGACCAGCCCTTGGGTTTGCCCAGGTGAGCACCCCACGCGCATGTGTGGAAAAACCCGCCGCATGGAACGTGCCGTGCAGCTTTCTGTGCGCTAATATTGGGCTGTCTAAGGGAAGGTGGGTCTCTTTTAACCCGTTTACTGCGGCGGCAATTCCGCCGCGGTGCGGGCGTTCCACGGAGTGGGCGGGGCTGCGTCGGCCAACGGTCGTTCGCAGCACTGGGGAGGTAGTGCTCGCGACGGCCGTTGGCCGACGCGAGCACGGAAGGGGTTAATAGGGCAATATCTATGTTATGCCTGTTGAGTACGCAACCACTTTCCTAGTTTTCCGATAATCATTCAATCCCCTGACGCTGCAGGTCAACAATCTCAACCTATCACCCAGTGTCTATGAAAGGGGGGGGCAATTTCACAACTGTGTCCCTCTGATACCACCCTGCCTAGCCACCCCAGAGCGGCCCTTTACAATGGACCTCGCTTGACAAAGTTATCAAGTACCGTACCCACACTGTGACTAAAACGAAATAGAGAAAAAAACACACCCAGGACAAGATTTCCGCCCGCCACCCACGCCATGCTAACCCCAACTCAGCATAGTCGAAAAAAACCCTCCCCCCACCTACCCCCCTTATGTGAGAAAGGCCATAAGCCATAAAGCATGTAACACTCAGGGGCCGATGTTACCAAAGCACCGCAAACTGCACCGGGAACAACAGTCAGCTTGCTAGTCCATGGGATCTAATAAGGCACACCTGAAACCAACAATACTAACATTATTTTTACATTACGGGTGGGAGAAGCAACCATCTATCTATACATGCAAACCATATGTCCCCCAGTGGAGTGATGTGACCAGACGCACCAAAACAATGACCCTCCCCCAGGCCGCTGCCACATTATCCCTAACAATACTTGCAAAGGTCCAAATGTCTCCACGCCACCATCGTGACCTTTGTAGAGCTCTCGGGGTTTCATCGCACAGTGGAGCACAATCTTTAAGCCCCCCTATGGGAGGAGGACACTCTGTAGTATCAGGACCGCAAAAAACAGAAAAAAGGCACTGAACCAGGGCCCACTCAGTCTTGTTCATCCAAGCCGCCACCAGGCGCCCCGCCAGTTGCCTCGTCAAGTTTTTTCACCTCCGAGTTCCGCTCTTCTGTCTTAGAGAAGTCTTTAATAGCTTTTTGTAGAGATTTGGGATCCGAGAAAATCCTAGCTTTGCCGTTCATTATGACTCTCAGCCAGGCAGGGTAGAGCATAGCATAGTCCAGGTTCTGCTCTCAAAGGCGACGCTTCAGCAGGGCAAATTGGCATCTAGCTTCCTGGACCTTCATGGTAAAGTCCGGGTACAGGGATATCGCAGAGCCCTCATATGTCAGAGCACCCCTTTCTCTAGCTTGCCTTAGGGCCGCATCTCTATCCCTGTAGTTTAGCAGTTTTGCTTTCATCAGACACGGAGGGGCTCCCGGAGGCGGCCTAGGGCCGAGCGAGCGGTGGGCACGCTCCACCACGAACATATCCGAGAAAGTTTTGCGGCCCAGCAATGTGACAAGAAGTTTCTCTGTAAACTGTTCCATATTGCCCATTGCGGTGGATTCCGGCAGGCCCGTAATCCGGATATTGCTCCTCCTGGACCTGGCCTCTAAATCCTCTGCTTTATCTTGGAGCGCGACTAATGCTTTAGCCATTTGTTTTTGGACTGAGTCAGACTCCGACTGCGCCTCTTCTACTTCCGACACACACCGCTCAGTCATATCAATACGCTCTGCTTGTTTGTCAAGGCGCTCCGACATTCTGTCCATCCGGAATACAAGTGAGTCAATTTTGCCATCGATTGTTAGTAGACTCTTCTGCACCGCAGCAAACATCTGTTTGACATCGCCGGTTTCCTCTTCAGGGGCGTCTACCTGGTCCTCCGAAGAGTGGGCCCCCTCCGCCTCCCTGGTCCTCGACTTCCTCTGGTCAAAGAGTAGTTTTGTTTGAGTCTTGTCCACTTTGCCCATATTGGCGCCGGAAGGGATGCGCCCTCTCTCCACTGCGCTCCCGCTCTCCGGTATGGGGTCTGCATCACTCCTGTGCTTTACGCAGTAATCCTCCAAACGCCGTGCTAGCCTTGATCACTGGCAGCACAGGGGAAACTGCCCCCCACTATCTAACGCCAATCAGGATCAAATCCCCAAGGTCTCCGCCCGTGCTTATAGAAGTTGTTGGCCGGGGAGTACCTCCAGAGGAGTCAGGGCTCAGTATGCCAAAGGTAAGTAAAAGCTGGTGATTACCTCCTAGTTGACGTGGATTCACAGGAGTAATGTTTTGTGGTGCTACCATAGGCCTGTGTCCGGCTCCTCAGCCAGTAGTAGTTTACCGCTCGAGGGCTGGTTCATGAGTACTCCCAGGAACACGCTGGGGCGTTGTCCACACGGGGCTGCCAACAGTCACCCCCTCCGCCAAGAGAGCGAGCAAGGTCCACAGGTATTTGAAGTGGATTAAGCAGTCCACATACAGCCAGACCACCAGGGGGTCTCTAGAGGCTGAGGCCCAGCAACGTACCGGGCAATCCTGTAGAGGACCAAGTCTATGGGGCACACTTCCAGGGCGATGACACCCTGTACCTTCTGCCCGGTCCCAGAGTCCGTTACCAGGGTGAAGCTGAGGGGTGCACAGGGAGACCACTCCCCTACGGCCAGTCAGTGCGCCCGGGTGCCGGATCAGCCTCTGCGCCGCCGGGAGGGGCCGCGGCAATAACAGCAGGCCAGACCTCCTGGGGTTGCGCCGTCCGTCGCTCCAGCGCCGTGCAGCAAGCGACGGACGTGTCAGCAGCTAGTAGAGAGCGGTGCGTTGCAGGGTAATGCAGGCCACGCCCGGTTTCTCCCTCAATCGTCCGGGCTCCGTGCGCTATCTTTACACCGGACGGAAGCGTGGATCTTGCGCTTCACTCTCCGCCCACAAGAAATCGTGCAACGACTTCAGGTGCGAGGATCCATGATGAATTGGGACAATGGCTCGCGAAGCTCTTCAATCACGTGGCCATCTTGTGCTGCAGCAAGTTCCGCCCCGACATATACATGATTTTTAATATCAAATAAAATCCGTGGTGCTACATCTTTGAAACACTGCTCCCAAAGACCAATCAGAGTAGCAGACATATGCTTGAGGGCATGCTATTGTACAAAAGGCTCATAATCTTTAATCACACTCCACACATCTTCCACACTGTAAATGGGGTTTCGGGCCCATTGGGCAGGCTGATTAGCTATTATCCTTTTCTCCTCATCTCCCACATCAAATCGGACTAATGTCCGCCCCATACCTTCCTTAAATTTCGTCCAGTCTCTATCCTCAAATCCACGTACTGGTGTCCCACTACTCAATAATGTCGGGGGATGGAAGAACACAGACGGGGAAGCAACAGAAGGAGCAGGCACCAACGTCGCTGCCGACTGCATCGCAGGTGTAAGAGCCGGCGAAAGAGACGCCGAAGCAATAGGTGTCACAGGAATACGAACGGTAATAGTTGCCACAGACAGCGAAGACAAAGAAGGGACAAGGCAGTCTGACCAACAGTAACAGAAGCAAAAACAGCAGAGACAGAAGAACCGGGTAGCTGGGCCTGTGAGGGAAGAGCGGGATATATCCTTTGCGGGGCATATGGGGGTGGGGGTCGAGTATCTAACAGTTCTTCTACAAAAATATAATTTTCTTCTCGGGTTACATAAGATTTATCAATATTCAATCGAAACCTCCAATCTTCACGTTCAATTCCTATCTCTTGTTTCTCTCTATCATGTGCTACAGCCTTCTGAGTCAATGTTTGCATTCTCATCTTTTGCGCCTCCTTCTCTGCTTTCATTCGCCTCTGTTTAGCTTCATTTTGCCACGATCGAAGAGAATCAAACATAGGCTGTCTACTTCTTTTCGCAAACAACTTCTCCTGTAAAAACCCAATTTTTTGTTCATCAAAAGTGCCCGTCAAGGGCCACTGCAACTTGGCATTGTCCCTCGTATATTTGTGCCATAGCGTACAAAACATAATAGGGCCAAGGCCATGTTTCACATACATATCAAAGTTCGGAGTGCCTTCTGAAGGAGCCGGCTGACTTTCTTCCAATCGAGCATCTGCATCTGCAGAACAACAACGACAACAAAAAACCAAGAACCTACTAAATCCAGGCATTTTCAAAAGTGAGCCAAATTTGTTATGTTGCCTGGCGAAGTTTTCGCAAACACTTCGTACCAAAATCGGTCCTCAGACCGTGCCAAATACAAACCAAAATGGTACCATATCCACAAAGAACCAAAACAAACTCACCTGGTGCACACAGGTCAAACAAACTTATTTTCCACTGCCGACTCTTCGGACCAAACGGTCAGATTCAAGGGTTTCGCCGTTCAGGACCCCAGTCGGGATGACCGCTGGCCGAGGCACCGTCTGGCGGGACAGAAGGGGCAGCTGCGAGTTCAGGAACTCTCTTGTGCAGGGATCCCTGGTCCGTCTGTCCAACCCGACGGCGACCTCGACCTCCCCACCCGGGAAGGGCCACTCGCCCGATGGGGTCCCTGTTCGGGCGCCAACTGAAGGAAGTGACCCGATTAGGGCCACCCGGGTCACTTGCGACCACCTCTCAGCCTTCCATACAAATGAAGAGTCGGTCAGACAGTAGCGAATACAAACCAAGTATATGTTTATTCAGATACACTCGAGCGGAGCCCTGTCTGCCCAGTCGCTTAGGGGTGCTGCAGAGAGGACTGACTCCAGCAAACATAGAGATACATTATGTACATTTCAGAACCAAGGAAGACCCGCCCATAATAGAATTTTACAAGCAGGTGCAGCTAAAACAAAGAAGTACAGTAGGATGAGCTTCGACTCTGAGGCCGGGCACACATTATCTCTATGCCAAGGTCGTTCTGTCCGTGTCTACCGCTAGACTAGTGGGAGAAGGCCTCTACCTAGTGGGAAAGGTATGCGCTAATAAGAACAGTGTATTCATTAGTACAGCAAGGCCTAACCTTAGAGAAATGAAACTTTCCACAGCCTGCTTCTCGAGAAGGGAATACGGAGTTAATGGCATGATTCAAAATGGCGGCTAATCATAAAATGGTGCAGCAAATGCTAACTTACATGGAACAATGCACGAACAAAATAGCAAAAACATATTCATTTCATCAGTTCCTCCACCTCAGCTCCTTCCTGGAATGTTCCGGGGTGATCCACCAAGTGGCCTGAGAAAGAGGGGGGTCCCAAAACGTGTTTTTCCCATTAGTTTTTCCATAGGAAAATTAGACACAGGGACAGCCCAAATAGCTGAATGGAAATACACCAAATTTTGCAGAACGCTAGATCCTGGTCCAGAAAGCATGCTTTTTGTGATTAATTTGTGTAAATCTTTTCAGTAGTTTTTGAGATATTATGACTCAAAAACGTTCTGTATTTCAATTTGCAGAGGATCCACAGAGAACCAATTGGCTTCCACCACATCAACAATGATGCAGCAGAACCTATCTTAGGGCTTGGGACTCAGTCCCTTGCTCTGGAAGTAACCTTAAAATGGCTAGGCCTAGTGGAGGGGTCCCTAAACTAAACGGGAGAGGGCATGCAGAACTTCTCCCTGAGCCTACAAAGTCCTCAGGGACCCATCGTCTGGGGCTGCCAGTTTAAAATGGGAATGGGGGCGTGTGGACCCCCTCAAGCCTCGAATGGCCCTAGGGACCCCAACTCCCAAGTCCAGCTTTATTATAGTGCCCCAGGGATACTGTTTTCCCAGCCGTAAGAACGCGGGCAGAGAATAAAATGTGTGCTCCTACCTGATGGAAGATGCAAAAATGCTCCTGCCGGGTGGGCGCACACATTATTTTTCCCTGCCTGCAAGAGAAAAAAAACCTGGTCTGCCTGATGATCTCAAAGCTGGCTCCTGCTGCATACAGGTTGGATGCATGCAGGGGAGCCGACGGGACACGGGGGCCGTGGAGCTCCCCCTGCAGTCCCCAACTTTGTGTGTTGTGGCTCCTCTAGGGGTCACCCACATTAGGCCACAGGAAATGGGGTCCTGGGGCCAGTATTGGCTGCGGCAGGGGGCCACATAACCCTTCCTTTTAAATGGACTTAGGCTTCAGGGACGGTTTCCCTGGGGCCAGTATTGGCTCAGGGAGGGCGTGCATTCCCCCTCCTCTTTAAATGGAGTTTGGCCCCGAAAGGTGGGGACCCCTGGTGCACTTGTAGGCATGAGGAGTGGGGGCTGCATGCCCCTCCCCTTTAAATTAATTCCGGCTCTGGGGTCCCCAGGGCCAGTGTTGGCTTGGGGAAGGGGCACGCCCCCTCCCCTTTAAATAAAGTTTGGCCCTGGGAGATGGTGTTCCTGGGGCCAGTATTGGCTTTGGGAGGGGAGCCCTGCGGGATGGGGCCTCAGGGCCAGTTTTGGCTTATTGGGGGTGGCTGCACACCACCCTCCCCTTACAATGACGTTAGGCCTGGTGGATGGGTCTCCGGGCTATTATTGGCTTGAGGGGGGGGGGGCAACATGCCCTTGTCTCCAATATTAATTAATAAAAGGAAAATAATTTCAGTCTCCCGCCGGCACCCAGGATGGATGCTGGCAGGGGAGCCAGTGGGGCTGTGAGGGCTTCCCCTGCAGCCCTCAACATTGTGTGTTATGGTTCCCCTGGTGGGCACCCCCCTTAGGCCACAGGGATAGGGTTCCCGGGGCCAGTATTGGCTCAGGGAGGGTGTCTCACACCCCCTCC
Organism: Calotriton arnoldi; assembly: GCA_963921515.1. Classification (NCBI taxonomy): domain Eukaryota; kingdom Metazoa; phylum Chordata; class Amphibia; order Caudata; family Salamandridae; genus Calotriton; species Calotriton arnoldi. The sequence continues at coordinate 2,630,577 of CAWUFW010000852.1, forward strand.
CCTTTAAATAGAGTTGGGGCCCGGGGCATCGGTTCCCCAGTGCCATTATTGGCTATGAAATGGGGGTGCACTCCCCATCCATTTTGATTCTGACTTCTTCACAAAGCCAATAGGCCCACATTTTATATTTTGGTGCTCTGACCCTTTGACAAAGTCAGTCGCTCTGCCTTACTTAAATGACACCACTTATATTCATCCAGTGGCGCACGCAGGGGCTTTGGCGCCAGGCCCTGCGCGCAAACCCACGCTGCGCATGTCTTGTGCACAGCAGGGGTAGGGTGCTGGGAATAGCAGCAGGCTGTGAGATTGTCTGCCCATGGGGGGTTCGATACAGGACCAAGCTTCAAGTTGGGGCACTGCAGCCAACCCCATGCTGAGCACGGCCGAGGGCTGTGTGTGGCGTGGGGATGGCATTACATATGGTAATAAAATGCCACTTTACGTTAAAAAACCCTAGAAATTCACTGAAAAAAACAAATATTAAAGTGACGGTATAGTTAGGTATGTTCTGCTAATTATCCCACATATTACATCACTCAAGACATGTTCTATGACATCATTGATAACTTCACTGCAACATTTGAAATTACATCATTGATGACAAAACTATGCATGGTGGAGCACAAGTTATAGTTACATTAGGGCACGAGTTATAGTTACTTGAGATAACTATAGCTGGTGAATTTCAGGGGTTTTGTTCATTTAAAAGGTAGGTGTTAACTGAAATTTTCACTCAACTATAACATACCTCTATATAAATGTATGACTGATTGAGTTTTTCAGTGAATGAATGTATATATATGTATGTATATGTATATATATATATGTATGAATATACATTTTTGAAAAATGATAACCCCGTGATTCCTTTAATGTACTTCATACCCAAGGTCCACAAAAATCCCCTTAAACCCCCAGGCAGGCCAATCATTTCAGCCCGCAACAGCCTTTTAGAGAAGACCTCACAATACGTGGACTTTTTTCTTCAAAGCCATGTAAAAGGGCTGCCCTCCTACATCCGGGACACTGGGGACTTCCTTTCCAAAACTCAAAACATTGAATGGCAAGAAGATTACCTGCTCATTACATTGGATGTTACATTGTTGTATACATCTATCAGGCACCAGGATGGGCTAAGGGCATTAAGACATTACCTGGCACACAGAGGACCTGATTTTGAACAACATAGTGCAATGTTGGTTAACATGGTGGAATTTTGTCTGAACAATAATGTTTTTATATTTGAAAACTCTCAATACCATCAACAACGTGGAGTGGGTATGGGGGCCAGCTTCTCCCCCAGCTACGCTTGTATTCATATGGGATGGTGGGAGAAGCTGGTCCTCCATAAAGAGCACAAGACATTTATGACTAACAATGTCAAAATATGGTATAGATATATTGATGATTTATTTGTAGTATGGAAAGGGGCAAAAAATGATGCTGAGACATTTGTACAAAACCTGAATGTCAATAACTTGAATTTACAGTTCACTGCTTCCATCAGTTCTGTAACAGTGAATTTTTGGATGTGCAGATTTATATTAAAAATGGACAGGTTCATACCACACTGCATAGAAAACCTACTGCAGGCAACTCGGTGCTACACGCTAGCAGTGCCCACCCCAAACATTTAATTCAAAGTATACCGTTTGGGGAGATGCTGCGGTTGAAACGGATATGTAGCAATGAAGAGGATCTAAGGCAGGCACAAATGGCCAGTAGAAATAGATTCCTGGCACGGGGATATTCCCCTAAATGCGTTGACACCGCGATTCAAAAAAGCAATAACACCAGCAGGGAAAGCCTCCTCTGTAATCAAGCTAAGCCCCAACTAGCTGATAGAAACAAGGAAGATACATTCAGATTTATCTTTGGATATAGCAAACAGGGCAAAACCATCAAAAAAATTATAGACAGAAATTGGCCCATAATCTTGGGAGATCCTGTGATTGGACAACTCCTACCTAGGAAAGCGACGGTAACATACAGCAGGGCACCGTCCATGAGGAACACTTTGGTACGTAATGATTTAGAGTGTTTGACCAAAGGTACATGGTTACGTCAGCGCATGGGTTTTCATAAATGCAAATCTTGCAAGGCATGCCAACATGGCATCAATACAACTACATATAAGACCCCCTTCAATCCAAGTGAAGTTCCTATCACCAAGGCCCTGTCTTGCTAAATGAATTATGTGATATATGTGCTGGAGTGCCCATGTGGTCTCAGATATGTTGGCAGTACAATACTGCAGGGGCACAAGAGGGTACTCCAGCATATAAGGGCCATCAGGAATCATGACCAGACATATCCCGTGGCCCGGCATTTTGAGGACAAACACAACTCTGACCCGGTATTTTTGAAATACTTCTTAATAGATAGTGTCCCGAGCAAAAAGAGGGGAGGAGATAGAGTAAAAGCCCTACGCCAATTAGAAACGAGGTATATTTTAAACCTCGATACTAAACACCCGGGGGGCCTGAATCAAACGGAGGATTTATACACTTGCCTCTAGAATATAAGCATAGGAAACATTAGGGCGTGTGATTCGGAGAACCACAGTCAAGACAATACTGAGCTGCTAGTCGTTTTTAGAACTGTTTAGATCAAACACTAGGTTTTAGAATTTTTCACCGTCTTTTTTAACTTTTATACACTTACACACGGTTTTTTAGTTTGCATATTAAGGGTTACACGTTGTTTTTAGCATTGCACTTAGCACTTTACACAAATTAAATTTGCACTAATAGGACAACTTCAGTCGATCTGTTTACATAATAGACGTTTACATCTTCTTAGTACTGTAATAGCATTAGCACTTTAATAAACTGTTACAAACAGTTGACAATTGGTATTTAAACCTGGATGTCGAAAATCAACATGTAAAAATGAGTTTACAATCTTATTCAACATTATGAGATTTTACAATAACTTCTTAACATGTTGTAATGTGATTTTAAAATGCTATTTTAAAATGCTTTTTTGATATTTTAAAAGGATGGTTTTATGGTTTTAAATGTATATTTTATCATACGTTTGATGTAACCATGAACTAGATTCCGAATAGACTACAAAAGCATTTTGTCTATGTCTACATGATTGACGAATTATAATTAGAGCACAGGTCACTTTAAAAAACAAAAAAATCTGTATTTAAATGAACCACCCACCGTGTAGCGCGTCATGTGATCAAGATCCCTTTGGGATCGAAACGCGTCATGCTGATGAAGTGTTGGTACATACGAGCTGAATAAAATTTGAAGCTGCACGTATTTGTGGTCCGTACTCCATTTGTGCGCGGAGGTGAAGAGGCTGCGATAAGGAGTTTGCTGTATATATATATATATATATATATATATATATATATATATATATATATATATATATATATATATATATATATATATATATCTACACACACATACACACATATATATAAGAAAGGCGGACAGTGTAATAAACACCAAGAAGTTATAGGTGTTAAAAGGCAGCTAGAGAGCAGAAAGCACAGATGCACTTTATATATAAAGGGGAATTTTCCCTTCTAAAAGTATCTTTCTGTGACGGGCCGGCCCGGGGGACGGGCCCGCATACCCCAGGGGCACCGGAGGTCTCGCTCCTCAGCTGTCTCCAGTGACGTCACGGGAGCGGAGTCCTACTGCGTCAGGTGGTCCGGAAGCAGGAAACATAATATGGACGGAGAAGACCAAGAGGAAGGACACCGGGAGCAGGGAGGAAGACGGCATCGACGCGGAGAGCAGCAGAGCAGTGCGGGAGACGGAGGAAACCGAATCGAGGGACGGAGGTCGGAAGGAGGACGACGCGGACGGAGGTCAGAAGGAGGACGAAGAGGACAGAGGTCCTGGGAAGGAGAACGCGACCGAGGGGAAAACGGGAGAGGCGTCCCCGGAGGAAGGCCCCACGGATGAGGCAGCCGTGACCCTGTCAGCGGGTCACGGCTTCAGGCAAGTGCTGAAGGGAACGGGGCACTCACTAGGGAGGTGGTGGAGGTCCCAGAACATATTCACGGGACTCTAGGGAAGGATCGGGGTGGAGAGGGAGGAAGGGTAGGGGTTCACTGTTTCCCTCCCCACACACCCAGAGCCAGTTACCCTTTCACCGCCAGAGCAAGTCACGGGCACCGAGGCACAAACCCCTCATAGCAGGTCATGGTGAAGATACACCCCCGGCAGAGAAAGAATATCCAAGGAGTGGTCACAAGGCCAGGAAAGTCCTAAAGGAGGTGGACCCTGAACAGTGTGAAGTAACACCAAGAGCCCTCACTGGGGTAAGAGAGGTGGGAGATGTGTGGTGCAGCGGCCAGGGCAGCCAACTTCGGAGCACAGGGCTCACGGTTCGATCCCCGGCTCCAGCGGCAGCTCAGCTCAGCACCTTGTGACTCTGGGCAATAGCTCACTTAATTTCCACGTCGGCCCCCAGCGCCTTGAGACCCGTAAGGGTGAGTAGTTCGCGCTTTACAAATACGGATTTACATTTTTTTTAAATTTTTAAGAGAGGGCAGCGGTCGCGAGAAGGAAGAAAAAGGGGTAAACCGGGGCAGGAAAACTGCATGTAAAACCAGAGCACAATACTGACGGCCTCTCCTTCTTCTTTTCCCGAGGGGACGTGCAACGCCCAATCGGGCTCCGAAGCAGACGCAGGAAAAGAAGAGTGACAAAGGACACAGACAGTGGAAAATCCATACCGTATGAAGAGCTCAGAATAAACAATAAAACTACCGTAAAACACACATCACTGGTCTGTGGTATTTGGGCCGGTGACACTTTCGTTTTTAGATTCATTGAATAATCAGGAATTAATTTATTCAAATGAAATTTGATGAAGATATTATGCACTAGCATTAAAAGTAATTGCATGAAATGTGAAGTATAAACTGTTCCAAAATAGCGCCTGAATTTACAAGCTGTACTGCCTGGGTGTGCAATAGGGTTTGTCCTCTGTCGCTGTCAATTCATGTTATCACAAAGTATGTATTTAAAGCATGCAAAAATGGGGCTCTGTATCGTGAACAAGGCTGCGTGTAGCAACTGAAACGAGTAGATGCCATCACTACAAAAATAAAGAAACCGGGTGAGAAACCCCTGGAGTGCTGGTTTTTTGCTGCCGGAGAAAGGAAGTTGTTGTCTTTGATACGTAAAGGCGTGGTGGACGGTTCGCAACCAGCACCACCGGCGTTTGGGAAGCACGCCAAGAAACTGCCACAGGAGGAACGGAGAAGCAAAAAGACAGGCGTGCCCCCCGCCAACCCGACAACGCTGCCCGTTGAGAAAAAACGGAGTCGATTGAGAGAATTCACGGGGCAGGGATCGGAGGATTGTTGCCGATGTCGGAACACTCAAAGGAGACTCCGGTAAACTGGGCTAGCACTGGGGAGGCGGGAGCCGGGCTGTGAAGTGACGAGCTCTCCAAAGGCAAATAGGAGAGGGAAGGAGTCGCTGATCAGCGAGGGAGATCACCGGTGGGAATTGTGAAAATGAGTGATGACGAGTGTGCAGCTCGCGAGCAGGAGGCTTAGAAACTCTTTGTGGAAACAACTACCTCCTTAAATCTAGATACAGGAGAGCCAAGGATTATAGCAAATAATGATATCGGTAAAAAATTACAGGAACTAGAGAAACTGAGAAAAAGAGAAATCTCAAGCTGGTGGGAAGTGGCATCCCTTAAGCAGTATATTCAAGTGGTTCGTGTCCCAAGGGGATTACGAATTATGATCACGCCAACGTACGAAAATCCAAATCCAGAACTCCTACGCGACTGGGCTGAAAACAGCGCAGGGAGCTCAAACAATATGATCAGGATATTGGTCAAATATGCAGAACTAGAAAGAAATGACATTATGGGAAAAATCAAGGAATTAAATGATATACTGGATAAAGAAGTGGATCAAGTGAGAGTACTCAAATTTAAAGGGGATTTAAAAAATAGATTGGAGAAATACGAAAAACGGATTAAAGATAGAAAGGCAACAAAGTTTTTACGTGACCGGTTGGTCTATGAAAATGGGCGCATACACGTTCACAAAACGGTTTGACCCAGTGAGAAGGCAGAAAGTCCAGAATGCCAATATTATAAGTCAAAAAAATTCACAGAGCGAAGTAAGTTCGGATACTGGCTCAGAGGTGGAGCAGGAGGATTCTGCAAGAAAGAATGTAACAAGTATGAGGCTCACAGTAACGGATGAGCTTTGTGTTTTACAACTGGGTCAAAGGACGGGTCACCAAACTATAAGAGGCCGGGGGAGGCCAAGAGGAAGAGGAAGCAAAGGAGAGGAGGAGAAGGATACCGGAGGAGCACAAGGAGGAATAATAGAGAGATCAATGCGCTTCAACACGAAACAGAAATCGAAACAGTAAAACCAAACAACACTGTTATTAATTTGAGTACTATTGAATTGACCGAAGAAGACAAATCGGTCTTGAAACTTGGTCTCTCTTACTGCCACAAAAATGAATTCAATTATGTAAGCTCTAGGATGGACCTGTATAAATTTGTGCGAAAATTAAAACTGTCGAAATTGCATCAGAACAAAGGTATCCACGAATCCATGCAATTGTTACCAACTACTACCCCCCAGCCAGAACAGAGTGGTCTAACTGTAACGGATGTACCTATTTTAGAGGACATGTGGTCACTACAAAATGAGAACAACGATGAAAGATATACAATAGACGACCCCTTAATGGAAAATGTAAGAATTGACACTATAAATCTGATGTTGGAAAGAGAAGACCATACTCCTTTTCGTCCCAGGTCGCGTTTTATACCACAGATGATGAGAGACAATCTAGACATCTTCTCTGAAAACGTGACAATGGATTTACGGAGGTTGTACTGCAGTATGGGTAAACAAAATATAAAAACAGACCCCAAAGAAGTGCAAATCCATCGAGTTATAAGTAAAATCCAAAAAGAGCAAGGGGTACTAGTGAAACCCTCAGATAAAGGAGGAAATGTTGTCCTTTGGTGACGGGATCTGTATAAAAATTAAGCATTGAGTCAACTTAACAACAGAGAATGCTGTAAAAGAATAGAGACAACAGACTATGAAAGAGTGAAGGATCAATTTTTTGAATGACTAAATAACTGGAAAGAACAAGAACTTTTGAGCTGGGATGAGTTCATGTTTGTGAAACAAGAGAATCCAGTTATTCCAGTATTTTATATGATCCCAAAAGTTCATAAGAACATTAACAATCCACCAGGGAGGCCTATAATTTCATCGTGCAATAGTCTGTTTGAGAATGTCTCGAAATACATCGATTATTTTTCAAATCCGATTGTAAAGACACTTCCATCTTATATACGAGACTCATCAGACTTTTTAAAACATATATATGATGTGCGATGGGATCAAAATATGGTATTATTAACTCTTGATATTGCCACACTTTATACCAGTATACGACATGTTGATGGATTAAGGGCAACAGAACATTTTTTAAGGACTAAACCAATGAGATTTGTGAACCATAATAAGATGCTTCTTGAAATGATGGAGTGGTGCCTTACAAAAAATATTTTTATGTTTGGAAATGAAATGTTCCAGCAGGAACAGGGGACGCCCATGGGCACCTGCTTCGCCCCCAGTTATGCGAATTTACATCTTGGCTGGTGGAAGGAGCAGGTGCTCGGAGGGCCTATTCTGGAGCATTGGACAGAAAATGTTTTAATTTAGGTAAGGTTCATTGATGATGTTTTCGTGTTGTGGCAGGGCACGGAAGCAAGTATAGATGTATTCATTAGTGACCTTAATAACAATGACCTAAATCTGAAGTTTGTGGGGCACCATAGCAAAATCTCATTGGACTTCCTGGATGTAAGAATATTAGTGAGGGGAGACAAGTTGGAGACCACGATCTTTTGAAAGCCCACAGCAGGGAATACAATATTGCATGCGGGTAGCTCCCACCCAACGCCACTCATCCGAAGTATTCAGTTCGGTGAGTTTTATAGGGCTAGAAGAACGTGTAGTACTCTAAGAGACTATGAGATTGTGGAGAAAGAAATGACTAGTCGTTTTATCCAAAGAGGGTATCCCCCCAAAACCATACAAAGAGCCTCAGAGAAAGCTAAGAAGTTAAGCAGAGAGAAAGTGCTGTTTGAACCAACGAGAAAGCAAAAACTCAGAGAAAAAATCAAAACACATAGGTTTATAACAACTTATAACACCAAACACAGGGAAGTAAGATCTATTCTAAAAAAGCATTGCCACCTTATTAGAGGAGACCCGGTATTAGGCCCTAATGTAAAGAAATATCCTGAAATAACATATAGAAAATCAAAATCTTTTAAAGACCATATTGTCAAAAGTGAATATCAAGAAAGCACGGGCAATCAAACTTGGCTGCAACGGAGAGAAGGCTTTAGGAAATGTTTACAATGTAAATCCTGCCAGCATGGGGAGAACCTCACTGGTTTGAAAACAGCTTTTAATAAAACTGTAAAGATAAGAGGGTGTCTAACCTGCAAGTCAATTTTTGTGGTATACTTGATCAAATGCCCGTGTGAAAAAGTATACATAGGGAGTACCACACTACCAGCGCATAAGAGAATCCTGCAACACAGAAGAGCGATAATCAATAAGGACAGGAGTTACCCTATAGCTAGACACTTCGAGAAAAACCACCAAAGCGATCCAACCCTGATGCAGTATAGCTGTATAGCTGAGATACCCAGAAAAAGGAGGGGTGGAAATAGAGAAAAGAATTGCGAAAGCTAGAAACATATTGTATCCTTGGGTTTGATAGCAAAGAGCCTAACGGATTGAATATTGATGAATATTTGTTTACATGCCTGTATAAATAACTGCTGTAGAGTTTGCACATTCAAGAAAACCATTTTTTTATTGAAATTTTAGCAGGAGGACAAAATACACTAGCACTTTAACATTGAGCACTTTATAGAATAATTAGAATAGGCACTTGCACTAGCACTAGCACTTTTAATGAAAATAAGGAAAAATATATGAAAAATATATGAGTAACCCTATATGGAAAATCAGATAAGTAAAGTTAGCACAGGCACTTTATACAAGAAAGGCAGACAGTGTAATAAACACCAAGAAGTTATAGGTGTTAAAAGGCAGCTAGAGGGCAGAAAGCACAGATGCACTTCATATATAAAAGGGAATTTTCCCTTTTAAAAGTATCTTTCATTTTTAGATTCATTGAATGATCAGGAATCAATTTATTCAAATTAAATTTGATGAAGATATTATGCACTAGCATTAAAAGTAATTGCATGAAATGTGAAGTATAAACTGTTCCAAAATGGCGCCTGAATTTACAAGCTGTACTGCCTCGGTGTGCAATGGGGTTTGTCCTCTATCGCTGTCAATTCATGTTATCACAAAGTATGTATTTAAAGCATGCAAAAATGGGGCTCTGTATCGTGAACAAGGCTGCGTGTAGCAGCTGAATCGCGTAGATGCCATCACTACAAAAATAAAGAAACCGAGTGAGAAACCCCTGGAGTGCTGGGTTATTGCTGCCGGAGAAAGGAAGTTGTTGTCTTTGATATATATATATATATATATATATATATATATATATATATATATATATATATATATATATATATATATATATATATATATATATTCACTGGAAAAAACCATAGGTTTCAGACATGTTATAGTTAGGAATTAGCATTTAAAAAACCTTTGAAATTCACTGAAAAAACCATAGGTTTCAGGCACGTTTTAGTTAGAAATTAGCATTTAAAAAACCTTACAAATTCACTGAAAAAACCATAGGTTTTAGGGACAGTTATAGTTAGTTGGACATTGCACTCGTACAAAACCCGTGAAATTCCCCGTTATAGTTAGTTCAGCTAACTATAACTCGCGCCCCGCAATGCACTGCTGATGACGTCACATATTACATCACTCATGACATGGTCAGTGACATCACTGATGACATCACTGATGACATCTCAAATGACATCACTGATGACATCATCCAGTGACTGTGTGTTTCTGTAAAGTTTAAATATTTTTAATATATATAGGGAAAGGCGTATTGAAGAATGAGTGGGTGTATAAGTGTCTGTATGGATGATTTAGTAGGTGCGTGACTAACTCTATAAGTGAGTGATTAAACGTATCTTACTGAATGCATGGGTTAGTGACTAAACTGGGTGAATGTCTGTATCCGTCTGTCTGTTGCTGTGTAAGTGGCTGCATGGGTTTGTGAATAGCTACATGAGTGTCTATATGAGTTATTGATTGGTTGTCTGAGTATCTGTATGGGTGCCTGAGTGTTTGTGTGGATGGGGTGTGTGCGACTCTGTGCATAGATGTGTGAGTGGGTGATTCACTGGGTGGATGGTTTCAAGAGTGCATCTCTGATAGACTGTATGGGTGGGTAAGTGTGTGTAAGAGTGTGTTAGTGAGTGAATGTATGTCCCAGTGGTACATGTGTGAGTAACTACATATGTGAAAGGCAGTATATATGTGTGTTGGAGTATATAAATAGCTATAAGCGAGAGTGTGTGATTGTGAGAGTGACTGTATGGATGAGTGTGTGCTTGTATCAGTGATTGTATAAGAGCGTAAGAATGTGCTAGTATTTGTATGAGTAAGTGAGCTGGTGTGTGTATAACTGTATAGGTTAGTAAATGGCAGTGTGTTTAATTATTTGCATGACTGACTAGGTGTGTGAGTACCTCTAAGGATGAGTGGCGGTGTTTGAGTGTCTATATAGGAGTATGAGTGCATATGATAGTCCTGTACTGAGTGACCGTAAGTATGAGTGACTGTATGGGTGAGTGAGTGGATGTGTGTGTAGACCTAAGAATCAGTGAGTGGGTATGTAGTTATTGGTGTTGGAGTGTCTATGGTTTTGCGAATGGCAGTCTGTAATTTAGAGTGGGTGTATCAAAGGTTATATTAGGGTGTGAGGAGGTGCATCAGATTATCACGTGGATGATGTCATCAGTGATGTCATCAGTGATGTCACTTGAGATGTCATCAGTGATGTCATCAGTGATGTCACTGACCATGTCATGAGTGATGTAATATGTGACGTCATCAGCAGTGCATTGCAGGGGCGCGAGTTATAGTTAGCTGAACTAACTATAACGGGGGAATTTCACGGGTTTTGTACGAGTGCAATGTCCAACTAACTATAACTGTCCCTAAAACCTATGGTTTTTTCAGTGAATTTGAAAGGTTTTTTAAATGCTAATTTCTAACTATAACGTGCCTGAAACCTATGGTTTTTTCAGTGAATTTCAAAGGTTTTTTAAATGCTAATTCCTAACTATAACATGTCTGAAACCTATGGTTTTTTTCAGTGAATTTCAAAGGTTTTGTAAATGACAATTTTTAAATGTATTAATTCTTATATTTATTTTTTTGATACTGATTTACTACATTTTTTTAAACTATTTATTTTTAGATATTTTATTTTTTAAATTACATTGTAATTACATTATACATTACATTACAAAATATACTTTCTCAGAATGAATTACTTTAGTTTAAATACTTTGCAAATAGGCAATAGTCTTTTAAGTACAGTAGTTACAGTTGTTGCAATGGGCAACACAATTTCAAACATAATGCAACATTGAGCTCAATGTGAATTTCTAGTTAAATGCAATTAGTTACTTTATGGATTACTTTTCTAACCACAGGACTGGATCCTAGATTCAGTCCTGGGACATCTCCTGTAAACAGTTGAGTAAAAGCGTTTTGGTTACAGTAGTGATTTTTAAGGAATATTATTGTATTTTAAAAGTTGACACTTAGAAACTTTTTCACATAGAATCACCAATGTTATCCTATGGGAGGAAATTCACTTAGCAGGTAAGTAGTGTTATCGTTACTTTTTCTTACTCAGTGGTGGATCCTGGATCCAGCACTGGTGCATCTCCTGTAAACAGTTGAAAGAATGCGTTTAAGTCATACAGGCGATTTTTAAGGAATATTTGTAGTTTGTGAAAATTGACACTTTGAAACTTTTCTGCTGAAAACCAGACAATGGATTCCTATGGAAGGAAATACAAGTTACTGGTAAGTACGGTTAGAATTACTTTTCAGGGTCAGTGCTGGGCTAAAAGATGCAGCACTGGGTTCTCTCCTGATAACAGGTGAGTAAATCGGAATTCGTAGTTCGGCTGATTTTAGAGGAATATTATAAAGTTCCAAAACTCCACACTTAGAAGAATTTCCAAGTGAAACCAGTCAATGTTAGCCTATGGAAGGAAATTCAAGTTACTGGTAAGTACGGTTAGAATTACTTTTCAGGATCTGTACTGGGCTCAAAGATGCAGCACTGAGGTCTCTCCTGATAGCAGGTGAGTAAATTGGAATTCGTAGTTCAGCTGATTTTAGAGGAATATTATAGAGTTCCAAAACTCCACACTTAGAAGAATTTCCAAGTGAAACCAGTCAATGTTAGCCTATGGAAGGAAATTCAAGTTACTGGTAAGTACGGTAAGAATTACTTTTCAGGATCAGTACTGGGCTCAAAGATGCAGCACTGAGGTCTCTCCTGATAACAGGTGAGTAAATCGGAATTCGTAGTTCTGCTGATTTTAGAGGAATATTTGTATGTTTCAAAAATCGACACTTAGAAACTTTTTCAGCAAAAAGCAGGCAATGATATCCTATGGAAGGAAATTCAAGTTACTGGTAAGTACGGTTAAAATTACTTTTTCAGGATCAGTACTGGGCTCAAAGATGCAGCACTGAGGTCTCTCCTGATAACAGGTGAGTAAATCGGAATTCGTAGTTCGGCTGAGTTTAGAGGAATATTATAAAGTTCCAAAACTCCACACTTAGAAGAATTTCCAAGTGAAACCAGTCAATGTTAGCCTATGGAAGGAAATTCAAGTTACTGGTAAGTACGGTTAAAATTACTTTTCAGGATCAGTACTGGGCTCAAAGATGCAGCACTGAGGTCTCTCCTGATAACAGGTGAGTAAATCGGAATTCGTAGTTCGGCTGACTTTAGAGGAATATTTGCACAATGGTGAAGGAAGGGGGTGGGGCCTGAGGTGACATGCCTGCAAACATGCCCTGTGGCGCGTTTTAAGTTGGAGAATTAATTCCTCCTCAATCCCGAGGGTCCCTAGGAAACAACTAGCCCACCAGATACCTCCAGTATGAGCCAGAGAGCTGCGTTGCAGAGAGGTGTTCAGAGGCCATGCCCCTTTTTACAACACTCTGCAACGCAGCTCCGTGGCGCTTACTGGAGGTACCTGGTGGGCTAGTTGGCCCCCAGGGACCCTCAGGATTGAAGAGGAATTAATTCCTGAACTTAAAACACGCCACGGGGCCTGTTTGCACACATGTCACCTGAAGACCCGCCCCCTCCCTTCACCACTGTGCAAACGCGCCCCGTGGCGCGTTTTAAGTTGGGGGATTAACTCCCCTTGAATCCTGAGGGTCCCTGGAGTCCAAGTAGCCCACCATGTACCTCCAAAAAGCGCCACAGAGCTGCGTTGCAGAGAGGTGTAAAAAGGGGCGTGGCCTCTGTACACCTCTCAGCAACGCAGCTCCCTGGCGCATACTGGAGGTTCCTGGTGGGCTAATTGGCCCCCAGGCACCCCCAGTATTCAAGGGGAGTTCGTTCCCCATCTGCAAACGTGCCAGGGGGCGCGTTTGCAGACTGCTGCAGCGAGGGGGCGGGGCCTCCGGCACGATGCCGGTCTTTTTTTTTTTTTAAACTTTTTTTTTGTATGGGAGGGGGGCTGCGTGGCTCCCCTTCCCTCGGCCACTTTTGGCCCCGGGACCCCATCCCCCGGGGCCTGAGCATTTTCTTTTAAAAACGGGAAGGGGGCCGCGTGGCCCCCCTTCCCTGGGCCTCTATTGGCCCCGGGGACCCCATCCCCCGGGGCATGCCCTCTTTTTTTTTATTTTTAAAATATTTGGAGGGGGGCTGCGTCGCCCCCTCCTCAGGCCATTTGGGGGGAGGGGGGCTGCGTGGCCCCCCTCCCGGGCCACTACTTGCCCCGGGGACCCCATCCCCCGGGGCTGGCCCTCTCCATTGGGGACCGTGGGGGGGTCCCCAATCCCCCCACGGTCCCGCCGGCTCCACGCGTCCCTCGGGAGCCGGCATTGCTTTTCCACATGGGGAGCTGCTAAGATGCAGCTCCCTGTGTGGAAAAGCAATTTGCTTTGAATTTTGGAAGAGAGAGCAGGTTTCCTGCTCTCTCTTACAAAATTCAAAGCAGTTTGCTATGACAGGACGGGAGCCGCGAGGCTCCCGCCCTGCCATAGCAAACTACAGTGTCCCGGGGCTAGGCACCCCGGGACACTGCAGGAGCCCCCCCAGGGCCATCACAGGCTCCAGGAGGGGGGCCGCGCGGCCCCCCTCCCAACATGTTGAAAGCCCCGGGAGGTGGTGGTCCCCGGGGCTCTGGGGGTCCGTAACGGACCCGCATATTTAACGATCTAGTGTCCCGGGGAGGTGGTGGTCCCCGGGGCGTGTGGGGGGGCTGGAGCCCCCCACACAACTAATTTTAATTTTAAAAAAAGAAGCCCCGGGGGGGTGGCGGTCCCCGGGGCTGCGGGAGGGCTCAGAGCCCTCCTGCACCATTTTGTTTAAAGCCCCGGGGGGTGGCGGTCCCCGGGGCTTGGGGGGGCCTTAGAGGCCCCCCCATATAATTATTAATAAACCCCCGCATGCCCCCGGGGGCCAATTTACCACGAAGCGCAGGAGCGCTTCGTGTTTTTTTTTTATCGGCAGGATCCGCGCACCCAGCGCGTTTTTTGCCGATTTAAAAAAAAAAAAAATGTTGTCCTTGTAGGACCCCCTGAGCAGGCCTAGGGGGTCAGGGTGTTTCTACCCTGCCCCCTTTTTGCGTTTTGCGCAGTTGTTTTACTGCTTTCTTGTTCCTCGGTTCTACCGAGGAACAAGATGGCTGCCAACACTTCCTGATTTGGAGTGTTGACAGCCAATTACCATACAGCTCGTGATCGGGAGGGTACGCGGACCCTACGCGGCCATAGATGTATATGTGATTTTACTTTTGATTTTCTCAGGAACTACTGAACGGATTTACACCATTTAAGCAAAAGGCACGACTCTGAACCAAGGGCTACCTTTTTGCCACATTTGGTGTAATTCCGTTCAGCAGTTCGGGCTGTAGCTGCGACTAAAGGTTCCTATGGAAAATTGCATGGGGAAAACACGTTTTGGGACCCCCCCTTTTTTCTCGGCCCCCGCTTGACGAATCACCCGAGACTTTCAGGATAGGAGCGGACCGGAGCGCCCCAACAAGTTTGAAAATTTCGCGAAGATTCGTCAACCGGCGCCAAAGTTATTTCAAATAGAATGTTGCGGATTTCCTATGGAAAATAGGTCCTAACTATAACTATCTACTGGCGACCGCCAGTAGATAATATATATATATATATATATATATATATATATTTTACTATTCTTATCTCCATTTCTACTTACCTTGACAATATGATGGTAGTCGATATTGTTGATTCAATATTTTTTGGGTTGATAATTTATATAGCAATTCCCCCCACGAGAATTCTGTACTGAGTACAGGAATAAAGAATCCTTGTTGAATAATGCGGTGAGGCTGGATACCTAAGGCCCAGATAAGTGACGCACAAAAGGACAGTGCTGTGTAAAGTGAGCTCATGACAATTATTTTTTGTCACTTTATTTTGGGATTTTTTATGTGGGCGTTCCATGTTGGCGACAACCTCCAGGGGTAACAGGATGAGTACATTATTAGCATACTTTAAATATGTCATCTCCAAACGTTGAGTATCATAATCCCCAACAAATAGATCAACATGTTGTAGAGATACGTTATCAAACACAAATCAGCACATCTCATCGGCTCCTTCGCCAGATGTGCTATCTGAAGATGAGAGACCGCCTAGTCTAGCACGTTGCAGGATATCTGGAATGACAGTGACTGGGGCCAGTCGGGTCCAGTCTCTTGTAACATATGTTTTAAAGGTAGCCAAATCTGCTCAGACTTATTCAATCTATAATTGATTAATGTGGTCAGTTGTTCCATGGCCTAAATGTGCCACACCTTGGTCCCCCACAGTGTAAGGCTCATGGGGAGCCTGGTTTTTCCAAGTATGAGCAATTGTTAGTCTTGCTGCTAAAAGGAAAAAGGTAAGTAACCTACCCCTGAGAGCAGGGGCGGTTTCTTTTTTAGGGCAGCAGGACGTTGCCCCCCTATATTTGTTGCCCCCATGGGCTCCCTTATTACATCTGTAAATTAAAATTGCATTTCTTTTCCAACCGCGGCAGAGCTTTTCTTCACCGGTACAATTCTCTAAGTTACGTTGTGAGGGCATGGCTTTTGGGGGTTAGACTTACGTAATTGACAGCAGCACTTACTGTTCATGTGCGCATGTCAGGTTGGACGGCTGCCTTTCTGTGTCCAGCTCGGCATGCGCACAAAAGGCCTTTCCTATCTGTGCAATTAGTGAGCTGGGTGAGGTAACAGTCGCAGCCCACAACTCTCCTAATGAGCGTTGGGCTTCCCTGTCCGAGCCAATCCTGGTGCTGTTTTGATAAGTGAGCAGCATCTGGATTGGTATCTTGTTGCGCCAAAGAAGTAGAACGTATCGCCGACATCTAGGATTATCAGTCCGAAGCATACGGAAATATGAAGCTGGTGCTTCAGAAAGTGATGCAATGACCAGTTTTTATTGTGCTCCCACTCTACAATATGTATAGAGATACCTCTGTGGGAGGACCAACACTGCTGGCATGAACTTCAGAAAACATTGAATTACATATTGTGCTATATCAATGATGTATCAAACAGCACACAGATTTATCTACGGGAACGAAAGTTGCTCCCTCTTTTAATGTCAAAGTATTTTATCCACTTGTACACAACATGGAGTTTCGCACATGTCCATACCAACTTACTTAATTACCTGTAGGAGTGACAGGTTGCCTCCTCGTTATAATATAGTTGTCTTGCAATAGACGGTTCCCTGATGAAGGCAGTAGTGCCGAAACGCGCGTAGTTTTTTATCTACCGCTTGCCAATATCAAGTCTTCATCCATTGTCTTAATTTGTCTCAGAATTTGAACAAAATCATGGAAAATTTAATAAGATAAAAATTGTTTTCTCTCCCATTTTTTTCTCTAAAAAACAAAGATTTTTTCACTTCATCATTCTACCCTGTGCACTTTAATATTGATGTTGCTATTACTCTATGTGAATGTATTTATTATTATGTAAAAAAACAAATCAATTGAATGAACAAAAAAAGTATTTTTTAATATCTGAAATAAATATAAGTTTAATATAAAGTGGCTATTATATTTTTTACGTATGTTGTGAAGTGTTGGTTATTAATTTCACGCACCTAGAATGTTTCATGTGGTCAATTAGAAGCTTGCTACTGTTCTTTTTCTAAATTAGCTTTCTTCCCTACGATTAGCAAGTATATTGTCTTGGTAGGGGTCCCCTTCTTTCCAATAGTGCAGCATCTGGATTGGCTCAGGGGGACTCTGGTTGGCCTCCAATCCTGCACGTGAGGCAGCGAGGGCGAGTGCCTCAGGCTCACGGACATGGCCAATCACTGTATGGCTTTATTATGAAGCCATGCAGTGATTGGCCTTTTCTGTCCTTTGCTCTCTTCCCTCTTTGTACGCAGCGCCGCCAGTAACGTCATTGTCCTCGAGGGTTTAGTGAAAACTATAGAGTTATTCATGGCCTCCTACCTCGCGCTCACAAATGTCGGAATCGGAAAGGCAGCAGCACTCGGACTGGAGACTGGAGTCCGTTACTGTCAGTGTAAGTAAAAGATATAAATAATCATGAGACTGCTGTGGCGTAGTAGATTGTGGCAATGTGCTAGCAGCAGCTTGACTCTTATATGACAGTGGCAGATAGTTGCGTGGTGGCAACATGGCAGGCACTGGCAATGTGTACTTTAACTGTTGTAGACGGTGGCAAATAATGTAAATATTGTTGTAAAAATATCTGTGTTTAAACATTGTCGTAATCTGCCACACTATCGTCATCTTCATAGCCAAAATGTAAACCCCGTGGTGGTTACAAATTATGGAGCTTTGTTATACTAGTACCAGCATAGTAGGACTTGAAGTCGGAAGGCGATATGGATTTTGAGGTTAGAATTGCAGGAATCATGTAATGTGCGATTGGGCAGTTGCACACTCCACTCTTTTCCATGACTGGAATTGTTTTCTCAATATTCATGTGTGCTGGGCTGTTCGCTTCCATTTCCCATGGTTTCTGCTTAGCACTTCTGTTTATTTTGTGCTTCCAGGGGTATGTTTCGTAAAACCAGCAAATATATCACCTGGGCCTTTTGCCATTGTTATTGTGTCAGCCAGATAGACATTTTTAGAGCGGATGACTATTTGTGAGTGCCATGGAACGGACATGGGTCATTTAGTGACAAAAATAAGTGTCAGAGGGACCCTCAAAATAAGACTTAAAAGAAAATGTTGCTACGGCTGCACCTCTTCATATGGAGTCGCACGCACCTAGTGTAGCACTAACAGGCACAAAATTACCTGCACGCATGTTTACACAATGTCTTTATTTACACTCCATGGTCTCATTATTGTAGTTATGTTATTTTTATCTGACACAGCTTTTTCTTACATCATACTGCCTCCCACATTATGCGTGAAAGCCAATCTGGTAAAACAAAAAACTTTTCAGTTGAAAAGAACAAACATACAAAAGAGAGAACGTGCAGTGTAGATACAGACACACCATGTGTAAGTATGCATAGGAGTTCCATCCGCTCAGTAGCAATTGCACACTTCAGTGTGGATTGGTCGATTTTTAATGTGGTGTGAGTGGACCTTGTTCAGTGTAATACTGTTGCCGCAAGTGGCATACTGCCCAGTCCACCCAAAAAACGGTTGCATCTGCCCAGTTTGTCCTCCAGTCATACATAGCTGTGTTTTGTTTTTATAAAGCCCTATGTGGTCTGGTCCGAGCAGCTTGCATAATGTGGAGAAAACCACTGGAAGCGACCTTCTGCTCAATTAAAGTCTTAAAATGATATTTTGTGAGCTTTTAAAGCTTCGATAATCTGGAGTGATTGTGTGTTTTTTATCTCGCAATGTGCTCACTGCATTTGGCGCTTTGTTGTAGAGTAGGTCTAATCGTAGCAGCTGTTGGATTCCTCTTTCCATTGCAGTCCGCCTCTTTTAGATGCCAATGCACAACTTGTCAACCAGGCGGGCGTGGCGAGCACTGTAGGAACTATTTAATCAATATATCTATGGCGTTGTACCAGAACGAGTATTGGTAGAAACATTACTGTAGTCATGTAGAGCTTAAAAGCCACCCGAGTCAATGTACGGAATGGATGTTAAACTCGCCGTGTACAGATTTGACACAGACGTGCATGTATGGGTACTCTAGTAATAGAGTGAATATGCTTGTCAGCATCATACTGCAAAGCACTCACTCCGTTTGCTGCCGATTACCCTTGTCCACTGGAGCTAATGAAGCTGCTCTGTGGATCACACAACTGTAGTGACCTGGGTCAGAGGGCACTAGGACCCTGGACCCGAATGATGGGGAGGGGACAGGAACCGGACACCACTTCCGGTCAGGGAGTGGGGAGGGCATTCTACAGCCACGAGGGCAAGGGACGGACGTGCATGTGGGCACTGCCAGGACAAGAAAGAATAAAGAATTGAATGTCCACCTACCTGTCCCCGCGTGATCATTGGTGAGGACACGACAACTGGCGACGACAGGTGGGATCTGTCTGAAGTCAGAAGCGCGCGCCCCTGCAACATCCAAACGGAGCCAGGAGCCCACCCTGGTCCGCTGACCACCAAGAGGTGAAAACGCGACGTCGGGAGTTCACACCAGTCGCGAGAAACGGAGCCAGGAGCCTACCCTGGTCCATCAACCCCCAAAAGAAAGAAAACCCGAAGTCGGGAGCCCACCCCGATCGCGAGAAAAAGGGAGCCAGGAGCCCACCCTGGTCCGCGCACAAGAGCCTGCAGGTACATCGGGAGCCCACCCCGGCCGCATCATCAAACGGAGGTGAGGAGCAAGGAAAAGGGCACCTGACCGTGAAAACCCGACCGCCGACTGCAAAGAGAGCCCCGAGCCTCCTGCGTGTAGATTTCAAGTCGAAATCTCGCGAGAGCTCGGCGGCCATCTTGAAGTCAGGCGGGAGAGCCAATGAAAGGCTGTAAATGACCCGGCGGCCATTTTGAAGTCGGGCCATAAGAACAGATAGCAAATCTCGCTAATAGAAATCTCAGCGGCCATCTTGAAGTCAGGCGGGAGGACCAATAGGAGGCTAGAGAGGGCCAGACGGCCATTTTGAAGTCAGGCAAAGACTAAAACGAATAGGAAAAGAAGGAAAGAGTGAAATAAAAGGAAATTACAACAAATAAAGGCAAACAAAGGAAGAAAAAGAAGAAATAAAGGAAATTACAAGAAAGTTAAGGTGAAAGAAAGAACTAAAAGACAGCAAAGGAAGACGCTGCGAACAAAAGAAAAGAAAGGCATCACAACAAAATGACGGAAGACGCAAGCGACAAGAATAGCGCAAATGCAATCTTCCGCAGACCACTCCCGTTCAGCCTATCAGAACCACAAATAGGCATTCGGTGGGAACGGTGGATAAGGCAATTCGAACGATACATGCGGGCCAACTGCAAGGCGTACACGGATGACCAGAACAAAGGCTTGTTCCTAAACTTTGTAGGAGATGAGGTTGAGGACCTGCTAATTACTTTTCCCCAAGATCAAATGGCAACATACAAGGGAATCATAAAGTGTCTTACAGACAAATTCGACCCGCAACGAAATGTAGATTTCGAGAGGTACACGTTCAACACCACGTGTCAACTGGCAGAGGAGTCCCTCGATGATTTCGCAACCAGACTGCGAAAATTAGTAACATATTGCGAGTTCGACAAGTTTGACAATGAACAAGCGATACGACTGCGCATCATTGAAGGCTGTCAGTCAGTGGAATTCCGCGCAAGAATTCTAAAGGAACCGTCCTCGCTCGAGAAGATACTAACCATGGCCCGAGCGGAGGCCAGAGCAACAACACATGCAAGACAGATGGAACTGCAAGAAGAGTGGAACAAGCAAACCGCGCAACTGGAAATGTTAAGAAGAGAGACAATACACCACCAACAAGAAAGAAGCAAGAAAGAATGTGCTATCGATGCGGACTTGAATTTCCACATACCAGCGCATGCCCGGCAATGGGCCACAGATGCAGAAAATGCAACAGAGAGAACCACTTCGCAAGCGCCTGCATGAGCAGACAATTTAAGACTGAGCGAGGAAGGCCGGCTAGATCACGGACAGTGACGAGCAGATACTCAAGACACATGGAGACAGAGAATCGCAGTCCCTCAGCTGAATCGGATGGAGCAGCCACGCCAGAGGCTGCAGAACGACTGTATCTGATGTCAGATGAACCAGCAGGAGAACACATTCATCTCGTAGAGAAACATCAGATAAAGAAAACAGCGACAGTGAACATTGAAGTAGGAAGACATAACACAAGCTTCGTGTTAGATAGTGGAGCTACATGCAACATCATGTGCATGTCAGAATATGAGAAGATGAGAGTGAAACCGCCACTATCACCATCAACGGTCGATGTATTCACCTGGGGCTCCAGAAAACCAGTAGTGAACATGGGAAAGTTCACAGAGACATTAACTTACAAAGAAAGGTCAAGCAGAGAAGAAATACACGTACGACGAGGGGACATTCCCGCACATATGTCTGCTCAGCAACGTCACCGCGCAGATGATGGAGCTCCTAGCAATGACCTACAACATGTCGGACAGACAGAACATTCTGAGAGAGCATCCAGCCATACTAAAAGGGCTGGGCATACTAAAAGGAAAACAAATAACGCTGCATATCAATGAAGCAATAAAACCTGTGGCTAAGCATCACTGAAGAGTGCCGATACATTTGCAACCACAGGTAGAGGAAGAAATACAAAGCCTGCTGGCACAGGATATCATAGAGCCAGCCAACGGGCCGACTTCCTGGGTGTCTCCAATAGTAGCGGTGCCAAAGAAGAACACCTCAAAGATTCGCATATGCATGGACATGAGAGTACCAAACACGGCAATTGGGAGGGAAGGGCACCCCGGACCTCATCTCAACGACATGATCAGTTCCCTCACTGGCGCATGCCGATTTTCAAAACTAGACCTGTGCAAAGGATACCATCAGCTGGAGCCTGACCCGCAATCACGGTACATCACTACTTTCTCCACTCACATGGGCCTTTTTCGATACAAACGACTGAGTTTCGGAATATCGTCAGCAGCAGAGATATTTCAAGAGATCGTAAGACAAGTAATAAGGCAGGTAAAAAACAGTTTGAACTACAGTGATGACATCCTGGTGTTCGGCCGGTCAGATGAAGAACATGACAAGGCCCTACGTGAAGTCTGCAACCAGTTGGAGCAAGCAGGCCTAACTCTAAATGAAGACAAGTGCGAACTGGGGAGAAATGAGCTAGTATTCTTTGGTCACATTTTCTCAAAAAAAGGCATGAGGCCAGACCGCAGCAAAGTGGAGACATTGGAAAAAGCAAAGCCTCCAACAGAAGTTGCGGAAGTGAGGTCATTTCTTGGCCTAGCAAGCTACTCTGCTCGCTACATAAAAGACTTTGCCACAGTGAGCACTCCTCTACGAGATCTGACAAAGCAGGGTCAAAAATTCATCTGGACACAGGAATGCATCAAGGCGTTCGAGGCCATTAGACACGCCGTAATGGCCGTGGATCATTTGGCCTATTTTGACCAATCACTATGCACTGAGCTGACCGTAGACGCCAGCCCGGTAGGGTTGGGAGCAATCCTAGCGCAACACATGCCTGGGAGAGATTCACCAAGAAAAATTGTCGCATATGCGAGCAAAAGTTTATCTGACATTGAAAGGGCATACTCTCAGCCAGAGAAGGAAAGCCTCGCAGTGGTATGGGCATGTGAACACTACCACATGTTCATCTACGGGAAACCGTTTACAATCGTAACAGACCATCAGACACTAGTGACAATATATGGAAATCCGAATGCAAAGATACCGCCACACATTGAACGATGGGGAATAAGGCTGATGGACTTTGATTTCAAGATCGTGCACAAGCCAGGAAAAGAACACAACCCAGCTGACTACATGTCGCGACATCCCTTATCACAGGCACCAGAAAAAACATCAATGGCTGAGGATACCTCAATTTTGTGCTGAGGCAGAACACTCCTGCACCCATAACAATCACAGAGCTAGAACAAGAGACAGCGAAGGATGCCACAATGCAAGCAGTGAAAATGACAACAAGATAGCAAAGATGGAGACACATCAACAGCAACAGCGCCATGGCAGAAGGAGTCAACATGGAAGAAATGCTGGCATTCAAAAATGTACACGAGGAACTCTCGGAGACAGAAAACGGAATCCTACTGAGAGGAACGAGGATAGTCTTGCCAAATGCACTACGTCGGCAGACCGTAAATTTGGCACATGAGTCCCACAGAGGCATGGTAGCAACAAAGAAAATGATACGGGAGAAAGTATGGTTCCCAGGCCTAGATCGACTGGTGGAAACAACCATCATAAACTGTCACCTGTGCCAAGTAACAGGGCGACCAGCAAAGCCGGAACAATTACAGATGTCGGAGCTTCCAAGGGCAGTGTGGACAACGTTGGCAGCAGACTTCTATGGGCCACTAGACACGGGAAATTACTTGTTAGTAATCATTGATGAGTACTCCAGATTTCCCATAGTGCGACATGTCTCGTCAACATCAGCAAACGCGACGTTGCCAATCCTAGATGACATTTTTGCAGCCTGGGGTTCCCCCCAAACAGTAAAGACAGACAACGGTCCTCCTTTCTTAGGAGAGGAGTTTCGCAAGTTCATGGACTACCTAGGCATTAACCACAGGAAAATAACACCTCTGTGGCCGCAAGCAAACGGCATGGTGGAGAGGTTCATGGGGAACATAAAGAAAGCAGTCCAAAGAGCAAAGCTAGCGCAAATCTCCATAGGACATGCACTCTGTCAAGTGCTAAGGGACTATCGAAACACCCCCCACAGCTCCACGGGCTGATGTCCAGCAGAACTAGTACTAGGAAGGACAAGCAGGACAAGACTGCCTCAACTAGAAGCAAAGGCGCCACCAGGGCGTGACAGCATTGCAGTAAGAGACCAAGAGACGAAAAACAAGATGAAGGTCTATGCGGATGCCAGGAGACAGGCCATTGCCTCGCACCTGAAGCAAGGGGACTCAGTGGTGGTGCGCCAGCAGCAGGCAAGAAAATCGGACAGTACATTCTCAGATGAACCACTGACAATTATAAACGTCAAGGGGCCTATGATAACAGCGGCATCGGGCCCCTACCGGATTACCAGGAACAGCTCTCACTTCAAGAGACTGATGACATTGGATGAAGACGGAGGAGACACAGCAGGAAGAGAGGAAGGTATGGACAGCAATAGAAGAGAGGCACACAACGGTGAGAGACAAGAAGAGGGATCACAGGAGGGAACGGAAGGAGGATGTCCAAAAAGAGTGAGCAGAAGGCCACAATGACTGATTGAGGAAATGTAACGATGGGGATCATCATCTCTCTCTCTCTCTTCTCTCTCTCTTCTCTATCTCTCTCTCTCTCTCTTTCTCTTTCTCTCTCGCTCTTTTCTCTCTCTCGCTCGCTATCGCATGTCAGCTATTTTCTTTCCACAAAGGGGGAGGATGTAGTGACCTGGGTCAGAGGACACTAGGACCCTGGACCCGAATGATGGGGAGGGGACAGGAACCGGACACCACTTCTACAGCCACGAGGGCAAGGGTCAGACGTGCATGTGGGCAGTGTCAGGACAAGAAAGAATAAAGAATTGATTGTCCACCTACCTGTCCCCGCATGATCATTGGTGAGGACACGACAACAACATTGCAAAAATAAAGTGTTGTTTGTTACTTTAAGAAGTCTTTTTTCACAAACATTCTGTGAACTCTCTCAAACCCTGGTGGTTACAAGCTCATCAGAGGGAAAGCAAGGCTGGTATTTCCTTCATCCATGTTTACAGCCCTGTATATATGGTTCCCACTGTTTTCATGTTAGGACAAATGGCTTGCAGCCCGAATACAACAGTGGTTTGCTGAAAGCTGGCACTCTAAATGCAAGCAATAAAATCCATTCGTCAAGACATAGGCACGGGGCCTGGAAAGACATGGTTGGCTGTATTTGATAGTGCGGGCAGATGGTGGTGGAAATCACGATGGCAGGGCTCCGGCTGCAGCCTGAAGGAAATCCCAGCCTTGCCTTTGATGTGCAGTCTTGTCTTGTGACCTGGGGTTTAGTAGAGGAGCTGTGCAGCTTGATGAGGAGCATACATAAACATCGACCATCCTCTGTATAACTTACAAGTCTTATAGATAGATATAAAATGCTGAGGTGGCTGCAGTGCTTACAGGTACTTCCGGTTGGTGCTTATACCAGTGCTTGCATAGGATGGCATGGCATTGGCAACAACACAGCAGCAGTCCTAGTGATTGCGGTTGTAGTAGTAACATCCCTCCTGCAACTTGCAAGCAATCCTTTTTATAAGGCGTTCTATAATTGCTTGCAAGTTGCAGAAGGAATGCTAAACCTGGCCCCTGAATGTCAGCTCCGCTTGTGAGTTCCAGATCATGTGTTCTACCTTGATGGTGCCCTACGTTCAGAATGCGTCCTTGGTGCTCAGAAGTACAACCTTCCCAGAGTGCTCAGAAAGTTTTGACAAGGTGCTCCTCTTTGACATGCACCAATGTGCAGCTTCCATGCTGGTCCTGAGGGTGCTGATGGAAAGTGCAGCACTTACCATCAGCACCGTCAGGCCCACAATGAAAGTGCATTGGTTCAAGGTCTATTGATCTGGTCTTCCATAATTGAAGGCTGCAAGGGGTGCTGGAACAATTTTCAGAGTGGGGGTGCTGTGACTGTAATCATAGGGATTGTGTAAAATCCAAACGTAGCACAAGACAAGTGTCACAAATGCACTACACTCATTCATCAGGAACGTGGTCAGGGTGTAGTATTTACCTGGTAAGATAATTAAAACCTTACTTGTTGCACTGTACTATTTGCACACTACAGTCACTGGTGGACATGTTTAGTGCTGTAAGATATGGGGTATTTTGTAATGTATTTACATATTTCAAGTCTACACATTCAACATTGCTTTATAAACATTCTTGCCCTCTCAAATTTGCTTTAAAATGCTTTATTTGCACACACTTTGCAAGTCTCCTCCCCCTGAGTCCCTCTTATGATAGTCGGCTCGGTTGCTATCGACGTAACACTCATCCTCAACTTTTACTCCCACCAATTTCAAATGCCACCATTTGCTACTGCCTGAGAGTCGTGTAGGGATAAATCAAATTCTCCCCAGTCCCACCCAGCAAGAGAACCAATGGGTCCATCGGAAAGATCATTGAGCTGATCAAACAAATCTGCTGAAGCATCTTGCCCCAGAACTGCTTCATCAATGGACATTGCCACCACATATGGAATAATGTACCCCAGTTCCAACAATCCTTCCAACAGAGGTCAGGGACCCCCACAATAGCATGTGTTCGTGTTGGGGTGAAGCACCATCTAGCAAGTATTTTATAGAAGTTAACTATCTGCTGTAGATAGATCGACGTCTCAGCCGCCCATGCCATAATCACTGCCAAACCTCATCTGTTATTGGTGCACCAAGGTACTGCTCCCAATGTGATTGATAGGTGTGCTTGTGGGGCTGAGAAAGACTTTAGAGGGCCGAGTATAGGCGACTAATGCACTTCTTTGTGCCCCCTGTGAGAATAATTGCTGCTGAGGTGTCTTAGCCCTACTACCCTGTTCTTTTACCGTGCATGAGTTTGCCCAGTGGAGGAGTTCATTGAAGCGGAACTAATTTGCTACGGGTAGCTGGAAGAGTTGTTTTCATGCATGGCTATCTAGCGTTTTCCCATCTTGATATAAATCACCCAGTCGGGGGTGCTCCCCCTCTCCAGTCTTCAAAGTGGGGGTCCATCATGTGAGATGTGAGTTCTGGATTCCGCGTGATGAAAGAAAGCGGAGAGGAATATGTGGTGACGGTTGGATACTGGTTAATTTTGTCCCGAAGTTTGAAAAGGGTGGCTGCTGTGGCATACAGGGGTAGACGAGGAGCTGGGAAGTGGTCCGAGGCCTCAACCACATCATGTGGTAAGGGATTGGTGGAGCAACCTTGTTCGAAAACCACCCAGTGCTTACTGTACAGAAGGTCGTGCCAGTCTAGGGAAGATTGGAGTTGGGCGACCTGGACGTACTGTTCTATATTGGGCAACTATAAGCCCCTGTCCACCGTAAGCTTGTACAAGGTCAGTCTGGGAACTCGCGGCATAGAATTATGCCATACAAATAGTAACAACTGTTTTTGAATATGAAAGATGGTCTCCTTGTGTATCCACAAGGACAGAGTGAGGAGGGCAAATAACAGTCTGGGAGGTAGTTCATTTTTATACTGTTAATGCAGCCGAGCCATGAGATCTCCAGCCTGCCCGAGGAGTGCAGGTCTCTGTGGAGATTCTCGAGCAATGGTGGGATATTACTGGTGTATAGCGTATGGACTGAATTTGTGAAGGAGATTCCTAAGTAGCAAAGAGAAAAGGCATCCCACAGTAAGCCATGGGTAGCGAGCAGACATTGAGACACTTTGGTAGGGTCTGTCACTTCTACCCCCATGGATTTCCATAATTAATGCGAAAACTGGAAGTTGCCTCAAACCACCTTATCTCGCCTAATAGGAGTGGGAAGGATGTGACGGGGCAAGTGAGGAAACACTGGTTGTCATCGGCAAAGAGCGCTAGTTTGTACTGTTCGCCATCCACTTCCATTCCTCTAATCCTAGGATTGGATTCTATGCAATGGACAAAGGGATCCATGGTGAGTGCAAATATAAGTGGTGACAGGGGGCAGCCCTGTCTGGTACCCCTGTGCAACGATATGGGGCAGAGAGGACACCATTGACCTATAGGCAGAACTTCGGCGCTATATACTTTGCCAGTATGCATGTCACCATGTTTGAGGCATGCCCAGTTTTCGTAAGGACAACCCAGAGAAACTGCCAGTCCAACCGTCAGAAGTCTACTCCGCATCAAGCGAGAGGACAGTTGTAGTGTTTGTGTGTGCTCTGCCACGTTGACGACATGTACAGTTGTACATGGTCCCTGGCCTATTTCGTATGAATCCCGACTGGCAACTAGACAGCAGCAGCAGTCAATTCATGTGGAGGTGAGAGTCTAAGAAGAAGAAAAGATTTTAACATCAAAATTAAGCAGCTCAATGGGCCGGTAGGAGGAGTAAGCAGAGGGATTCTTGCCTGGTTTCAATAATAAAGTAACTGTGGATTCCATCATGGTGGGTGTCAGCATTATGGTTTGCAAGAAAAAGTTATAGAGCCTGGACAATGGTTCCACTAATAATTCACAGTATGCTTTGCTAAATGTTACGGAGAACCCATCTGGGCTAGAAGCCTTGTTTGCTTTCAATTGTGATATAGCTGCCCTCACTTCATCTGGTGTGAAAGTGTCCTCCAGCTCTTGAAGGATTGTCGGGTCTATGTGAGGTAAGGCGAAGCCCTGAAGATAGTGGTCCTGAGCTTCCGCAGATATGGGTTGCGCTTAATACAGTGCAGAATAGTAGGTCATAAATAGATCAATGATTTAAGGAGCATTGGCATGGGCATTACCGTCATTGTCTTTAATGGAGAAGACATGGTTTCTTATCTGTTTCTGTTGTAACTTATAGGCCAATAGCTTATTGACTTTGTCTCCTGTCTTGTAGTATTTCTGGTTGACATAAAGCAGCTTCCGAGCTATCTGTCATAAATAACTGTTTACCCATGGACGCGTCCTAGGTCCCTATAGATCCTGGATGAGCCTGTGGACCTATGCTGGGCATCAAGACGGAAGAGATGAGCCTCCAAATCTGCCTTGTTTGCCTGAACCAGTAAAAGAAAAGCTTCAGCGGTATGGGATCTTCCTCTCTCGCAAGCGGAGCAGCACGTCCCCGAAGTTGTGTCATTTCGCTAACATTTGCACTGAGATGTCTTGGTAGAGGTAGATAGTGTTGCCCCTGAAGATCATAGAGTGCTGCTTCCTGGCCCCCTGAACGTTGCATCTTTGGCTTGGTAAAATTGGACCCTGGGTAGTATGTTGGGAACGAGGTCTAAAGATGGGAAAACTCGGTGCGTTCAGTCTAGAGTGAGGTTCGAGACTGTAGTATCTTGGAAGATGTGAGGGAAAAGGCCTGCACATGTCTCTTGAGATCGGAATACAGGATAGTGGCACTCACTCCTGTGATCCAAACTTTGTTGCGACAGGTATGGTTTTCTTGGTCCTCTTGTTCTTCGGTTAGGGTTTGATGTTGAGTTTCGAATGCCGTGACCCTCTCCACCAGGTCATCCCGCTCCCGATCTCGTTGTGCCACTACCTCTTCCACTAAGTCTGGACGAGCCTTAATATTCTTGACTGACTGGTCTAGCTCCGAGAGGGCCTTGGTACAGTTTATATGTATGCCCGCAATATCCTTTTACATTTCTTGGAGGCGTGCCTGTATGTTCCCCTTTGTAGCAGGTGAGGTGAGATCTGCCATGATATCGCCGTTCACCACTGGCACCCCCTCAGCAGACTCTGCCGCGTTGCTCACCTTGGTGGGTTTGGTGCGACTCAGTATGTCCTTGATTGTGGAAGCCCACGGGGACTTACCGCGGGAGGAATCCATGAGATCCCCACTCATGAGAGTCCCAGCGGCCAACAGTTTTGGGGTGTGGGCCACCACCGCTACCACCAGCTGCCTCTCCAGTAAGCTAGACGTGTTGAAGGGAGCCACACAGATTCAAGCAGCATGCTGCTCCCTCCCCCCCCCCGGCCCCTCTCACTGGTCTCACCGGTAGCCGTCACCAGGGTCCCACCATCCCCTCCAGGACGTGGTCCAGATTTCTGCAGCGAGCAAGTGTGCTCAAACCCAGCCTGGGGCCACAGCCTTCTCTGCAGCCTCGCAGGTGTCCATCTTGTGAGTGCCGCAGCAAGTCTTTGTCGGTTCGGGCCCAGCCCTGCCCTGCAGAACGCTCATTGCCGCCTCCGCTCCGGCCCCCTGCTACCTCAGATACAGCAGCAGGGGCCCCCCGACCCCACAGATGGCTTAAATAGTGGTATCAGGCGGTATCAGGAGCTCAGGCAAGGTGCGCCATCTTGGGTCCCTGTCTCAGCCAAGCCAGCTCATGACAATTTCTAACAATGCATGAATTCCCAAGAGGTCTAAATGTCAGTCCAATTTGTTATCCTTGAGTAAGCTAATAAACAAAAATGCAAAACAATCTTGATCTATAATAGGAAAAGTCACCAATATAAAAATTTGTCTTCATACAAAAAGTGCAATCTTTACCAAGTAAAATGGTTCAGGAGACAAATCAAAAGGCAATCCTGGTACAAAGCAAGTTCAATTGGATTCTAGCACATTACTTATGACAGCTAACCTTCTGCATTCATTTCTGTAAGCCAGGGAAGCTTCCACTGGGGAAGCCAGTATCATCAGAGACAGGACAAGCTTTAGTTCAAGGGGCCTTTAGGGCTTGGTGTGTGTGTGTGAGGTAGAGTCTTGAGTAAATAAGAGCATCTATATGTCTTCAAATTGTTTCAGAAGTGTCTGGGTGGGTCTCCTCCCTCCAAAAGTGGTTCTTTATTTCTCCCCTCTTCAGCACTAAGTGTATTTGGTAGAAGGTTTATAGTATGAGGCACACACTCACATAAATGACCCTCTTTTCATTGACTTGAAGAAGCTTCTAATATTATACTTCACATGTACACCCACTTCAAGTCAGCCCACATTTATTATAGGGAATATACCTTACCTTATAAACCTCAAAGCATTTGGATAAAACATGAAGGTTGGGCTGCAACTATAATACAAGTGAAAGAGGAAAATTAATACCACTATATTTGCAACTGTTCCTTATCTCAGTTTAGCAACTTCAAAGAGGGATAAGCTGGCCTCTGGACATTCAACGAAATCGAGATTTTCCAGTCACAAAACTAGGAAATGCACAATTTTATGGCAAGATCGGAGAATAGCCTTATTGAAGGCCCAGCGTGGGAGGACCGTGCTGTACCAGCTTTAAATAGAAAGTGGTGATGAGGAGGGCATTTAATACCAAGGTGCCACAGTCCCTCCCAACTTAAATTGGCCCTAAAGGTCACGACCCTGCTGATGAGTGAGCTCCAAAGTCTTCAAAGTCTCACCCTGTTACGAGCTACTCACCTGATTCCCAGGTGGTTCAGATAGGGCGACGCTGGATCCCTTTATTCCTCCTAAGGTGTACCTCCGGTGGCAGGAAACTACACTGTACCGGTTGCAGGCCGCAATGGGGAAAGGGGGTTGGGATTGAGAAAAATCAACATGATGCTGTGGTGCTCCTCCGTGGCAGCTACAGTGGGGTCTCAAAAGACCTGTCACCCATCTTGTATGAACGCCTGATCGATGGAGGCTCCCTGAATTGCAAGAACAGTGTTTTAACTCATAGTTATTAAACAGAATCATCAAAACGTATTTGTTTGTCCTTTATTCATATCCCAACAGACATCTAGTAGTGCTTTGTCTTTCCGGTCAGAAGGCTTGTGTCATCATGAAGTTGGAGCATGGATTCTTAATGAATTGCTTGAAAGATGGCAACACATTATCCTGTAGCGTCCCAAGAGTAGCGCAAGAAATCTCTAGATACCCACTTATCATGCACTGAGTCTAGGTGTTCCCTATTATAGTCAGTGTGTCAAGCCAGGATCAACCTAACTTGTACTCCTAGGGGGCACTGAAAGGTTTAATACCAGGGAGGTTTATTCTTGGCAGAGCCGGGCCAGTGCAAGAGTCTATTGCTCACTTAAAAAAAAAGGGTCATTTCGTTTCTTAGAATCTAGCGCTACTGAGCTTAGAGCACAAGAAACAAGAACAGTTTGTTTTTTAGCAAAAATATCTGATGTCAGATTGTTTCTTTTGTTATCTTTTTCTTCTTCTAGGAAATTTGATGCTGGAGCAGTCACCCAGTCAGGACAGGATCGGGGAGCAGCTGCAACCTGAAGTGGAGAACTGAGGATGGCGGAACAGCGCGAAGAAGGGGCTCGGTGAAGGGAAGCAAGTGAGTGCGGGACAAAGAAGCCAAGCAGGAAACCCAGGTGGCACCAGCCTTTAAATAGAAGCCGGCCATATGTTTCTAGAAAACAACATCTGTTGATTTTTGGCAGTTACTCCACATGAGTTCCATTGGCAAGTGCACCTGCTGCCAGGGTCATGGAAAGTTCAACTTTAGCAGAGTAAAAAGTCTTGGAGTGCACCTGCTGCTGCCCCAGGGTCATGGAACGTTCAACTTTAGCAGAGTAAAAAGTCTTGGATTGCACCTGCTGCTGCCCCCAGGGTCATGGAACGTTCAGATAGGGCAGAGCAATTAGTCTTCACAGTTTTTCCTCGTGAATTTGATTAATACGTACACCTGTCGCTGCTGCCATGATTCTGGTGCCTTCTAATGGATTTTTAACGAGCAGACTATTGACTATTAAGTTTAGTCAACTGACTGCTAAGGCAAATAGTTCCCATCATACCACTAGGGAAGGCACAGACAGCAACCCACATCACAGAGTGAGCCTGCAACTTGGGGAAGGGGAAGAAAAATGTAGAAGGGGAAATGCCCACCCAAATCACAAGGGCATAGAGGGCTGTGCTGTGGCCGGGATCATGACACACCTGTTGCTCTCATCGCTGTTTCCACTCAACCTGCAATATTAGTGGGCGAGATTGGAGCAAAGGGTTACTAAAAGGAAGCTGGTAAATCCCAAACGGTCTTAAGCCCAGAGCCATGATGTTACCATCTTTGAGAAAGATAACCATGCAGCCATAGAGCAATGCCATTACTTCCATAACCTGAAGATGCTGAGGAAGACTTTCAAATGGCTTCCAATCACATGCGGAAAACTGTCACAAATGCCCTGGTCACAAGCAAGCAGAACTACGGTACCATCCTCTATGCCATGATCAACAAACAACTAACCAGAAGGCTGCAGACCATTCAGAAGTCGGCGGCCAGAATCACTCCCAACCTCCGAAGCCAGACTAACATCACACTACACCTGAAGGAGCTACATTGGCTCCCCTTTCACAAACAAACTCAATTTAAATGCTTCACCCAAACTTTCAAGGCACTACATAACACTAGTCCAGCATACCTCAACAATCGCATCTGCTTTCACAAACTTTCCAGACACCTCTGCTTGTCTAGACTCCTACTTGCACGAATTGCACGAATCCCACACATAAGGAAAACCAGATCGTGCGGTCGAGCCTTCTACTTTACTCCTAAAGCATAGAATGACCGTCTGCTACACATAAGAGCCTCCTCCTCACTTTTTGAATTCTGTGAGAAGCACTAGGGGTACCTAGACTCACACCTGCTCATTGCCAGGATACCCTCCCGGGTGATAGTGCACTCTACAAAACTACATAACATAACAAGCCATAGGGGGGGCATAGACGAGAGGTAAAAGACTACAACAGAGTAAAGGTTGAAGACAAGAATCCCTCATGACTAGTTGAAGGTGAATTCCTGCCTCAGTGCCATGTACATGGCCTGCTCTGTATTTTTTTGTGCCCAATGACTTTGAAACTGGAGACGCTTGGAGTATGCTCTGCAATAATTTTGTTGATTCCCAAGTACAGGGCAGTACTCTGCTGGACTGGCTGTTCAGACAATGTTCACCCTTTAACACTGGAAGGTGACTGCAGTCCTCCTCACAAGGCGGTGGAGAGAGTGGTGGATGATAACTGCTGATTATAAGGAAGAGGCATGGCTCACTTTGACCTATAACTCTTGGAGAGGTGTCTGCTGGCCAACATGGTAAATCCATACAGTCTCCTGATCTACGCCTCCTTGAGTATGTATCATGTGGTTGTGTGTGCAGGCGGTTGCATCTGCACTGGAGTGGGACTTCCACTCTACAACCCACTGAGAAGCAGATTTTCCCTTTTTCGTAATGTTGTGTCCTAATTATATGTGCCCTCCCTTTCACATTCCTCACTGAGACCCTCCACCCTAAAGTAACAGTTAAGGGGGTTTCACTCGCTTGATTTCCATACTTCAGATGACCTGAAACCTTCTGTAATATACTTAAGGAGTTTGCCAGGGCCATATAATTGACAGGGAACAGCCAATGTATGTCTATGATCTGAAATATAAAGTCAGCGCTTTCGCTCTGTTTTATTCTATAAGCACCTTGATAGGTGTAGTGCAATGACGAGAAAACATGGCTACCAACCTATATTCTAATGTATTTCTGTTCATGAGGATTATTATAATCTCCAGTATTCTGGAGAATATAAATATATATTATTTAAAACACATAAATTAAACGTTTTTCATAATATACACCACTCAGGTCAGTGTTACTACTTTGGTTTGTCCTACGTTGCTCGTGTACTTTTCCTGACCACATCACAGGTATAAACTGACAACTTCTTTGCTATTCAGCCCTTTGGAAATGTCATCATGAGATTACACGTTTACAAGAACAGCACTATTCCCAAAAATTTATAAAGATTACGACTA
The DNA here is from genome assembly GCA_963921515.1 of Calotriton arnoldi. Taxonomy (NCBI): domain Eukaryota; kingdom Metazoa; phylum Chordata; class Amphibia; order Caudata; family Salamandridae; genus Calotriton; species Calotriton arnoldi. The sequence goes on from CAWUFW010000852.1 coordinate 2,665,201, forward strand.
GATAACTGTTCACTCAGCCCAACAAAAATGTCTTGAATTCACTTCCAACAGTAAAGCACCTTTCTAGGTCGAGCTTCAAGACCTGTTGTATTTAGTTTGTGGGCATAAAGCCATACCACTGCATTTCATTTTGTTTGTTTTAGAGTCCTTTAAAAATCCTTGATTGCTGGTGGTCAGTCCTTCCTCTTTGGCCTTCTTTTTGTCTTTCATATTTTTTTTATTTCTTTCCTGCTGGTGTTACACTGTGGGTGAGTGTTCAGCTTCAACGCTCGTATTTTATTGAATCTTTGCTCCGTCCCTTCCTTCCCATTGTTGCTGCCATCCTTTCTGTACCTCCTGCTCCATTGCATGTTTAAATTGTGTGTGACTCCTTCCAAGGCTGTAAACAGGGTTGTAAATCTTGTTCTTATATCATTACAAATGCTGCTGCTCCTGTGAGTCGATGTGCGCGTACAAATGCTGAGCTCGTGGGCACTGTGCGCAAGACAATGCTTCCTATCTTCCATGCTTGTTTCACCATGTGCTGTAGCTCATGCACGTGCTTTGCCGACTTTCTTTCCTTTTGAGAGTAGTGCTCAGTCAGCACCGTTTCTGCATTTCTATAGAGTCAGATCCTTTGTGTGAATTTAAAAAGTCTTGAGAAGCTGGTCTTTGTGAGACCTGTCCTTTAGAAACTCCTGCCTGTGGACTCTAAGCTCCTCTAGTGACCTGCCCCCGGAGTTTGGTTCTCATCTTCTCCCCTCAACGTCTGGGTCCCTCTCCTTACCCCTCTGTCCCCAAGCTCTAGTTATTACTTTACTTGTAGCCATCCAGCACAGCCACACTGCTGTGCAACATGGCTAAAAGACATCTGTAAATTGCACACAAAAAAATCATTATGGTTGAACATGCTCAAAACATCATCAATATAATAGTCTGCTGTACCCAGGGCCGGCTTTAACACTGATGGCGCCCTGTGCGACATGTTTGTTGGCGCCCCCCCAATGACCACCACTGTCACAGATTCCCTCTCCTGCACCCTTTAACAGTGCCCCTCAAGTCTCCATAACCACTGTCTCAGATTCATTTAGTTTTATAGCACCACTCATACCAGTGTAAGGTCTCATAATAGCACTTTACATCACACACACATTGCACAGAGACAATCAATCATATGTGTGTAAATCACTGTATGGGAAATGTTACATCAGACAGGACTACAAGGTGTAGTGTACGAGTGACATGTCATCGACACTGGTAGGCAATATAGTTTAAGAGTCCTTATTCTGGAAAAGCACAAATTCAGAATTTAAAACATAACACTATTGTTAGGGGTTCTCTTTAATAACAAGAATTGTTTTCTACCCAAATGAACCCTTTTGGCAAGGTTAGAATAATGAAAAACTGGGCAAAAAAACATATAGCTCTAACATATACCTTGCAGTTTGCATGCAGCTCTTTGATGACAGTTAATAGCTCAATGTTCTATATTAGGATTTTGACTTATAAACGACAAGTAACAAAAGGAGCTCTCTGACAGAAGCAGTAACCTTCTGCCCTATTTACATTATATGCACTTTGTTATCTGCATGGTTCACGTTCTTAGCAGCAGGCATTTTAACCCTCTGCGCTACATTAGGAGGAGTCAAAACTTCCACTAGACAAACCTCCAGTCTCTTTCCAGGAAGACAATTAATCACCGAGTTATCTTGACAATTTAATTGATGCCTGAAAATTGCTGGAGGCCAGGAACGGGCAGCAGGTGCTTTTAAAATGATAATATACTTGCAAAAATGACGCCCCCACCCCAAGTCAGCGCCCGGTGCGGTGGCACCGATCGCACCACCCTAGAGCCGGCCCTGGCTGTACTCACTTCTTGCTTGCCGCTCGCAGGTATTATTTTGTCCCTGTTATTTCCAGCCTCAATGAGACTAACAGGGGTTTGTGTTGTGCTGGCATGTGTTAAAGCGTAAGATCCTCCATTCCTTCCAACAAGCATGCATGGAGCCATTCATCTGCGACGCCACCACAAATATGACATGGTTCGAAACAAGCTGTAAGTGGCCCTTGTGACAGTAGCCCCTTGTTGATTGTTAATATTTACTCCAAAGCAGCCACCAGCCTTGGTGTTTGTTTTACTAGCCACAAAACAGCAGCCTCTCTCACGTCTCTTCTGAAGCAGTTTGAAGTTCCGTTTGTTTATATTCCCATACAGTGTATGTACACTGGCGCCTGTAGGCATTTTAACAGAGTTGTTAATTCAACGGATTCCTAAATTACATGCCTACACCCACGTCTCAACTGAAGGACCTAGTACAAATATACTCCTTCCCCGCAGCACAGAAAATGTGCTTGTGTGCAGCTTGTAGGAGAAACATGTCAAATTCAACTTATGTATGGACTTCATAGCAAGTGGAGAGTTTAATGCGCCATATTTTTCAGGCGTTGGAGTGCTTGGCAAAGGATGATGGTTTCACACAAGGAGCATGTGGTAACACCTACTAGATAAGTCTACTGTGCGCTAGATTTTAACACACCACCTACTAGTGCTTTAATTGTTTTCTTCAGTGCGGTAGAATATAAAAATTTAATATTATAGCCCAGGCCACTCACAAAATTGTATCTAAGCGCTAACAGCAGGTATTACTGTTATTCAGTTCAACAGCAGTTATTTCACCCACTGCATTTACATCCTGTGATCGGCAACGCACAGATTTCTATAGGAGGCGCCAAATCCACTGGTTATCTCATTGTCTTAGATATTACAGTTTTCCTGTCTGGCCTTTCCCCAGAGCTGTGCAACATCAAGGCAGCTGAATATGATGCTGTCAGCAACGGATCCGCCAGATAGCCTGGTGAATCATGAACTGGAGCCAAATTAACATGGAAGAAGGCTTTTAAAATTCTAGCACAGGCTCTGCATTTTACCCCTGCATATGTGTAGCTGGCTGAACAATAATCCCTGCATACATTGGACCTTCCATCACCGATTTCATATTTAGCTGCAGCAGGTACTTTAACCTCCTGAACTTTATATACAGGACAGAGAGGAACACAGACATTTTTATATACACATTAAGAGACAGACAGACATACACAGGTACATTGTGGCTTTACACACACAGATAAACATAGGCGTGGTCAGACCGACAGATATACAGACCAGTGGTGGCTGCCAGCTATCGGGAGTGGTGAGGCGGGCAAACTGCTGCTGGGAACATAAAATATACTAGACTGCACACAAAATATACCTTAACAACAAAAATGTAAAAAAGCCCCTTACCTGACCGCGCTCCTCACCCCGGACCCGATCTTCCTCTTTCCTACAGCACTGGACCAGCTGATTTGCTTAACCAATCACGGTGCTGCCCTGCAGCACCAGGATTGGATGGAGTGCCCTAGCTGAATGCTCCCTCAGGCCCTTTAGGCCTGTGCTTGGTCTCCACCCAGCTGTCTAAGACAGCTAGGTGGAGAGCTTCAAAGTGCGCATGTCACTTTGGATGGCGCAAGACAGCCGTCCAAAGTGATATATGCACTTTGGAGCATCCAGCCTGCCACTGCTCCTGTCCTCTGCTGCCAATCGGCAGTAGAGGACACGCCCCGTATGTCTGGCTGTTACAGCGCGCACCGCAGTAAACAAGCATTGGCATAGCCAATAGGTCTCGCCTTTGGGACCTTATAAGTGTTTAGCCATGCAACAATTGTGCTGCATAACTGACACCTGGTTAAACACATATACGGTCCCAAAGGCGAGACCTATTAGCCAATAGGTCTCGCCTTTGGGGCCTTATAAGTGTTTAGGCAGAGCTATTGGTTTTGCCAATGTTTTTAAGAGCATTGTGGCTGCTGTGCAGCATGTTGAAAAGTTATAATAAAAAAGACTTATAAGCATTTTTGTTACTTTATATATAACTAAGACGACATTATGTACAACTGAATGACCCAATTAAAAAAGAATAAACATAAGAAAGGTCTTGTCGTTAATTTTGTCGTTGCAATGTTGGCAACTTCTTCCTGCCTATTCTAATGTTGAGGTGGTGCTTAGTGATGCTGAGGTGGTGTTGAGTGATGTTGAGGTGGTGCTTAGTGATGCTGTGGTGGTGCTTAGTGATGCTGTGGTGGTGCTGAGTGGTGTTGAGGTGGTGCTTAGTGATGCTGAGGTGGTGCTGCTGAGTGATGCTGTGGTGGTGCTGAGTGATGCTGTGGTGGTGCTGAGTGATGCTGTGGTGGTGCTGAGTGATGCTGGGGTGGTGCTGTGGTGGTGCTGAGTGGTGGTGTGGTGGTGCTGTGGTGATGCTGTTGTTGTGCTGTGGTGTGCTGAGTGGGGCTGTGGTGATGCTGAGTGATGCTGTGGTGGTGCTGAGTGGTGCTGTGGTGGTGCTGAGTGATGCTGTGGTGGTGCTGTGCTGAGTGATGCTGTGGTGGTGCTGAGTGGTGGTGTGGTGGTGCTGAGTGATGCTGTGGTGATGCTGTGGTGGTGCTGAGTGGTGCTGTGGTGGTGCTGTTGTGGTGCTGTGGTTGTGCTGAGTGATGCTGTGGTGCTGCTGAGTGATGCTGTGGTGGTGCTGAGTGATGCTGTGGTGGTGCTGAGTGATGCTATGGTGATGCTGAGTGGTGGTGTGGTGTTGAGTGGTGGTGTGGTGGTGCTGAGTGGTGCTGTGGTGGTGCTGAGAGATGCTGTGGTGGTGCTGAGTGGTGGTGCTGAGTGATGCTGTGGTGGTGCTGAGTGGTGTTGTGTTGGTGCTGAGTGATGCTGTGCTGGCTCTGATTGATGCTGTGGTTGCGCTGAGTGATGCTGTGGTGTTGCCGAGTGAGAGATAGAGTGAAGATATAATGCCCAATTAGAGAGGGTGGTGAGAGAGAAAGAGAGAGAGAGAAAGGGTGTACATAGAATAAAGAGTGGAGCGGGATAGAGAGAGAGAAAGAAGGGGAGAGAGAGTGAATGAAGGAGTTTGAAAGAGAAACAGATAAAGGGGTGAGAGAGAATGCAAGGCTAAAAAGATAGAGAGGGGAGAGTTAATTAAGTAGAGAGAGAATTAGAGAGGGGAGAGAGAGAAAAGGAGAGAGACAATAAGAGTGGGGGTGTGGAGTTTAAATAGAGTGAAGAAGTGACGCGGAAAAAGTAACCTTAAATATAGCTTTGTGCTTTGCGCGAATAAATATAAAAAAAAAACAGTGAGAGACAAATATACTGGTAATTAGGCTGTGACTCCCAATATAAAACAAATAGCGATATAAGGTGAAATCAACCCACCGAAGCAATATTTCTAACTAGACAAAAAAAAGCTTGCATTTCAATGCTAATCGCTGTTGTTTTTCATGTGACTGTAGTCCAGGGCCCTCAGTTGGTAATGTGAGCTGCTGCTGCGATTGAAACATCAGAGTCCAGAGAGTTAATGAGCCATGACGAGGAAATGAGGAAGAGATAGGAAACAACAGATGGCAGCTGCGCGTGCACGCCATCGTGAACTCAAGCTGGTCGCCAGCCGAAAGCCAGTGTTTGCACTTCCAAAACCCGCTTACTAAAACTCTCGGCCAGACCAGCGCAAGCGCTGGTGCAGGCCGGGACCTAAAAATAAAATGGCAATGAAATCTTTTCATTGCCATTTTATTTTTTTCTGCGCAGCTCGCAGCGGGCAGGAGGGCGATACTCCCCCGCCCAAGTGAAGACACAACCATACAGAGATTCACAGAGATGCACAAAGGCACCCACAAACATACACAGAGATATACAGACCCAGGAACACACAAACACACATCAAAACAGACACATGGTAGCACACACTGCACACATGAATAGACACATATACAGATTAAACTCATAATAGAGACACTTAAAGAAAGACACCTACACACACACACCAACACATGCAGATGCCTACAGACACAGTCTTACAACAATATACACACAAACACATGGATACAGATGCAGGAACACAATTGGGCACCCACAGGTATACAAAGAGGCAACTGCGAAACAGATGCTACAGTATAGTTGAACACACACAGACACGTAGACACCTACATACAGATTCATACATAGAGGCCCATGCACACACTCATAAAGACACATACACTCACACTTAAACACATGCAGACAGGACACTGACAGACACACAGCTGTATAGAGACATAGACACCGATAAAACCCAGACACATACACGCCCTCATGTTAAGAGATACACATGGAGATACTCACTGACACATGCAGACTGACACGTACACATATAAAGACACCTACACAGACACACAGATACAGGAACATACAGACACCCTTTGGACACAGAGAAACTAAGACAGACACACAAACACCATATAAATAATAACACAAATATGCAGACAAACAAAGATACATAAATAGACCAGTATGCACATAAATACAAAAGAAACATATCAAGATAGACAAACATTCAAGCCACAAAGAAAGACAACATGAGCAAAACCAATATGTTTTAATTAACCACCCACAAGGCATGACCTATTGGCTTTGCCAGTCTTTGTTTCTTCTGCATGGGAAAGGTTTCATTATCAAAGGTAGTTTGCTTGCTAAACCATTCTAAAATACGGGGCATAGATCTACAAAGTGTCGTTGATCAGCTCTTTCTTTCGGCTGTTTTTGGTTATTATCAGGGTCGGACTGGCTGTAGGCCAATCTGAAATTGCCAGAAGGGGTGGTCTGACAGGTCAGTGTGTATGACTTTCTTTTAGCTGTTTATGGGCCTGCTTTATGGTCTGGAGGGCCAATTTTCCATTGACTTCCCTGATATTACCACAGGCATTGCCTGCATCAAGCACAAATGCATGAAGTCTCACAAACCTTACAAAACACCTCCACAGCATGTCTGTCCAAGTTTAAAACTGCCCTGGTTTGCAGAATGTGGGCCACTTTTTAACTATTTGATTCGCTAATGTGGGCTACTATTATTTTAGTATCCAGGCCTATTTTCTGTCCCAGTCTGACCCTGGGTATTATTTGGTACTATAAATTTATTTTTACTCACAGATCTGTAAGAAACTCCTTCCTGATAATGGCACTAAAATTGGAGCAACCCAGTAGCATCTGCTACCGACCAGGGGTGGTGGGGCGGGGGCTGGTGAGAGGGGAACAAGGGAGGGGGAATAATTAAATTAATTACACTTACCTCTTTACCGCCGGCCACCTCCTCTTCTTTATCCGTCCTCATCTTTCCAGGAAGCACATAGCCTCCCAGAATCCCCTGACCAATCACAGCACTGCCTTAGCAGCGTTGTTAATGGTCTGAGTGCCGTGGTTCGGTGCTCAGAGAAGGGCTGGCAGGCTGTGCATGTTTTCCACCCAGGTTGTAATACAGCCTCCATGGAGAGCATGCAGAGTGCGCATGACACTTTGGCTGGCCCAAGACGGTGCTGCCAACACCCTGAGACCATGAAAGGAAGCTAGATTTAAATTTTCCTCTTTTCTAGAACCGAAGAAAGCATCTCAGAACTAGCTGTATAAGCCTCACTTTAAGAAAGATCATAGCAGCATTGCATAATTTATCTGGCAATTTCTGAATGTGTTTCCTTTTGCTCCTTTGTTTTCTGATTTGCAGTATTCTACTCTGGACAGGATATATGCCATGCTCCCTTTTTTATAGTAGCATCCACCTCATCGGTATGAGGCATAAATGACAGAGGCGCACAACAGCATCGGCCTACAACAGCATTGGGCTTGGAATCAGGAGTTAATTCACAAAGAACACTCCAAAGCTGCAGACTTTTTCCCTATTCCTAGTACTTCTCCTAAACCTTGAAGATAACTAAGTCCTTCTGGTCCGGCTGAAGCATTTGAGCCTCATCCATTTATGAATGCTCATCTGGCAATAGTAGATTTGCTGAGCACTGCCAGGTGTGAGCGTCTCCCAATTTTTCAATTCCCACTGGAAGTGTACTGGAAGTGATTACCTGATCCAGTGACTATACAGAAGAGTGATATGTAGTGGTGAGAGCAAGAAGTCCTGAGGCACTCCAGACTGGTAGATGGAACCTATTACCTCCTTCTGTGCAATACAATATTCGGAAAACGACCATCAAACCATTGCAACCATCTCGATTAAATTGCTTGTGCAAGTTTCCTCAAATCATTTGTTGGTTCATAATAAATACAACCCCGTGTTTACCTTGCAGTGGGGTAAGACATAAGTGGATGGACTGCCATGAGGACTGTGTCACTTGAACATCAACAGTGTAGAAATTCATTTATGTATATGGAAGGGAGAGGCCCTCCCAAGTCATCTGTAAACCAGTAGTGCTGATCGACAGTAAGCAACATCCTAAACATGTCCATCATTCATTTACGGTATTGATATGCAATGTGGGTACCGTAAGATTTGTTTTATATAGGAGTTGGACGTTGCCTCATCGAGCAAAGTACTCTCCAACAACGCTGTGCACATTTGTTGTAACATTTTGTTTAACATCCAACAAAAAGTAGCATACTTCCAGCCACTCCTTTGGAGAACATGTACCACAAAGAAGATGCCATGTACATCCCAACATTTATTAAGGGTATGGGTGTCATGTGAAAACGACTTACTTTAACTGTTAATTTATGCTTTATTAACCTTCCCACATTCACCACCCATCAGACAGTCTGTCTTCAAAATTAATAAATGACTCGCTGCTTACTGGCACAGCATCGCTGCTCACAGTATGCAATCTGCAGCAGACAGGTGAATACACATGAGACAGTGTGTTTCCTCTCTGGGTCCTGGCACTGCAGTTCTAGACTTTGCTGGGGTACAATCTTGCATTATTTGTAACACGAACAGTCCATTCTTCGGGGGACTGGGCGGTCAGCAGTCTGTATAAAGGCAGGTGAACAGTTAGGTAGAGAAGTAAAGGACATGCTGGCCAGGCAGACCTGTTTGGCTGCAGGTGTGCAGTCCATGACTGAAAGATCTGGGTGAAAAGAGAATTCCATGAATAAGAGGCTGTCTTTCGAAGTGGGACTCAAGCTTGGCTGTCTTTATCCGTATCCTAATTGGCCTCTTGTAGCTAATGATGATCATGCTATTTCTGAGTTACAAAGTGTGTGAAATCCCTGAAAGCACTCTGTAGGAGGCTGGCTCTGTATATACTATACCAAAGTAAGGTATAGTGTGCACAGAATCCAGGAAGCCCCCAGAAGTATAGCAGAGGCTAAATTAGGTATGTACTAACAGCTCTCTTTGTGGTAGTGTGGGCGAGCAGTTGGGCTTATCCAGAGGGTGTGTAAGCCATTATTGTATTCACTCACTCAAGGACTGATTACACACACTCAGAGACAGAATCCAGACCAATTGGTAAGTGTAAAAAGGTATACTTATGTTTTATTTCTAGAACCAAGCAGGACTTGGTACAGGTAGGTAAAATGTACTTTCAATTGTAAACCTTTACACAGACATGCAAATGGGAATGGATTTGCAATTGTTACAGGTTGGTATGGTTTCAAAAAGCAGGTTACATTACACAGTAATTACTTTGAGAATACTTTTTGATTACTTTCACAGTACATTGACTACTGGGGTTGTATGCCTAGATACCACACTGAGGGATATCACAAAACAAGGTAAGTAAGACTTTTCTTGGTTTAAGTTATAGTGACTTTTTCCTCCCATACAAAACAACAGTTCCCCACTTAGAACATTTTAGGCCCAAAAACTCATAACATGGTGGGAGAAAAATGGTTATCATTTCAGAGGTAAGTTACCGTCTTACGAGTTGGAGTTTTGGGGGTTAGGACCAAGGTTCCCCTAGTTCTAGGTAGGCATTCAAGTTGCACCACCAGTGGCACTGGGGCGGCTGGGTGCAGAGTGCAGGGGCCCAATGTTAGCCATTGGGGCTAAGGGGTCCTTCAGTTAGGGGCTGCTTATGAGCAGGCCACTCGAGTGTGGGAGCAAAGCTCCTGGGGCCAATGATCAGCACAGGAGCTGCACCATGAGCGGCACAGGGGCGGCCGGGTGCTGGGTGCCAAGAAGACGTCGGGGACCTGTGGTCTGCACTGGAGACCTTCGACTCAGAAAAGTTGCTGCAGGTTCGGGCAAGGAGACTTCCTGAAGGCGACCACCAGCTGGAGAGGTAATTTGGGTTCTTGGGGGATGCCTGGACACTGTCGGTTGGGCCACCCAAGGTTGTGTGGCGTCGGGTGCAGGGGTGTCTTTTGTCGTCGGGTTTCTTTACCAGCTCCTGTTGCGGTCGGGGGGACCCTTCAGGTTGAGGCTGCAGGCGTCGTCTGGAAGCTTGAAGGAGGTTGGGGATCACCAGATCCCAGGTCAGGATCACTGGGGGAACCTCCTCGTGGTGTTGGGCCACTTGAACTCGGGCCGTGGACAACGGGTGCAGAGTGGTGCAGAATTGCAGAGCCGCCTGGATCCGCATTCTGTGGTTGAGTCTTGGCTTGAGCAAATCCTGTGCTCACGGGAGACAGTGTCTGCAAGGTGAGTGCAGGGCAGGTGTCCTGGGCTCAGGGGGGCTGCTGGCTGCCGGAAATGCTAGTTTCATTGCTGTATGCAAGTCAGAGTCGGGATAGGCCGGTAGGGCTGGGGCCAAAGCAGTTGGTGTCCTCTTCTTCCTGGCTCAGCACGGCTCTTCGTCGTTTTTCTTTCTTCCTCAAACCTGAGGAGGCAAGGTTCAGGGTTGCCCCTAAATACTTCATTTAGGGGGGTTAAAGGGGTGTATAGGTCGGGACCAATGGGTCCCTTTCTTGGGGTGGGTACACCCCCTATTATGCCACTCTCCAGTGGGAGGGGGCATGAGCCTCTCCCTAATTGGCTGGGTCCCCTCATATTTAAGATGGAGGGGACTGAGATGTGTGCTTCACCTCGCTTTCCCCACCTGAGGGGTGAGGTGGGCAAAGGTGGGCACACCTCTCCTCCTAGCTTGGTTTTCCCATCGATTCTCCCACCAGTTGCAAGGGGCAGCAAAAGGCTGGGACAGCTTCCAAAGGTGGCAGGCCTTTGAAGCTTCCCCTTCGTGGACCCAGCCCATCCTGAGGGAGGAGGCATGACACCTATGCACAGGATGGGCTTTATTTCTGGACCCAGAGAGTGGAGGCTCTCTACCCAGGGGTCCAGAAACCTGTCTGATGGTGGCAGATGGCGGGCAGCCATTCAGGAACTACACCAGAGCTGGTTGTTTTTCACAGGTCATCTCTAACATGCCCTCTGAGTGCATTTTACATTAAATCTCACACTGGCATCAGTGTGGGTTTAATGTGCTGAGAGGTTTGCTACCAAACTTTCCAGGTTTTAGTAAAGCCATTATGGAGCTGTGAAGTTCATAATGACCAACTCCCAGACCATATACTCTTTATGGCTTTGTTTCTGGACCCAGAGAGCGGAGGCTCTCTACCCAGGGGTCCAGAAACCAGTCTGGTGGTGGCAAATGGCAGACAGCCATTCGGGAACCACACCAGAGCTGGTCGTTTTTCAGGGGTCATCTCTAAGATGCCCCCTGTGTGCATTTTACATTAAATTTTACATTAAATCCCACACTGACATCAGTGTGGGTTTAATGTGCTGAGACGTTTGTTACCAAACTTCCAAGATTTTAGTTCCCAGGTTTTAGTTTGTAATGACCAACTCCCAGACCCTATACTCTTTATGGCTTTCCTACACTTACAATTTCTAAGAATGGACTTTGACACTGTATGGGTACAGGGCTCATGCCACTGTACCCTCACCTGAGGCCTAGTGCACCCTGCTAGAGGGGTGGCTTACCTAGGCCTCATGCAGTGGGTTGCAGGCATGGCACACAGAGATGTGTACCATGTCCACTCTTCACTTTTCTCTGCACCAAAACACGTAGCCTGCAATTGCAGTGTGTGGGTGTTTAGGTACATGGCCTCTAATTGTAGCACAATAGGTGCTGCAGTCCTCAGAGGCCTTCCCTGGTCACAGTGCCCTTGGTACCAATGGTACCTTTTACAAGGGGCCTACCTGTGGCCAGATCTGTGTCAATTGTGGGTACAAAGGTACAGTTTTGGGAAAGAACACAGGTCCTGGGAACCTGATTGGCAGGGACCCAGGGCACATCAAGTCAAAGTGCATCAGAAATCTGGTAAACGTTTGTGTGGGGAGGGGGTACTGCAAAAGAAACCCGCTTTCCTACACACTCTTTAAGCTGAACTCAGCATACTTGTGCGATTATCCTCCATCAATGCAGTGATGCAAAAAATGTACTATTATGCACTACTCTGACTCGAGATACGTGGCACTTAGTAGAGCTCTATTTTGCCACAACTTGAGAGCTCAGTTATTTTTCCACTAAACATCTCTTGCGTATACCTTCAGCATGCCAACTGTTTATTCCACCACATATCCAGAGCAGATTGGTACCTGAGAATATTATGAAAGTGGTCAAGGTTTGGCGCCTATCCAATAGCATTGTCTAAGGTACTTTTCAGTAGTATCATACTTTCCACTTATTGAGTCATCATCACGATGATACAATTGTTATCATATTACAAGAAAGATTAATTCTATGATATTTGTATTTACTGCTTTGTATACAGTTATATGCATGGTTTATTTAGAGAGGCAGCAGAAAACCATTTGAACCAAAACTTACAAATCGTAGGAATAGAAGTAGACCCCATGTCACCAGTGACAGTGTTGTAAACCTCGTCTTTCGTTTAACAACTGAATGCATTCAGATGTGTAGTATTAACTCTCATAACTGCTACTGAAACACAAAATTACTGTGGCTTGTAAATAAATGCCCAAGATTGGAGCACTGTGTCTTTGGTGACATATAGTCTCATGGTGGCCCTAATTAGGCCGTACAATGCTCCATGCAACGCCACTCCGCTCCACGCAATGCCACTCCGCTTTATTCAACACCACTCCACACAACTGCACTCCACGCAATGCCACACGCCTCAACATAATGCCACTCCACTCTACGCCATGCCACTCCACGCAACTGCACTTCACGCAACTACACTCCATTCTACGCAACGCCACTCCACTCTATGCAATGCCACTCCACTCTAAACAATGGCACTCCACGTAACTGCACTCCGCTCTACGCCACACAACTCCTCTCTATGCCATGTCACTCCCCTCTACACCACACCACTCTATTCTACGCCACTCCACTCAGCTCCATGCCACTCCACACAATGCCACTGCACTCAATGGCACTCCACTCTATGCAACACCACTCCACTCTATGCTATGCCACTCCACTCCACGCTTTGCCACTACACTTCACGCAACGCCACTCTACTCCACGCCACTCAACTCTACGAAACGCCACTCTACTCTACACAATCCACTCCATACAGCACCACTCCACTCTACGCAAATTCACTCCACTCTACGCAATGCCACTCCACTCTACACTACACCACTCCATGCAACTGCACTCCACTCAATGCAATGCCACTCCACTCTACGCAACGCCACTCCATGCGACTGCCCTCCACTCTACATCACACCACTACACTCTATGCCACGCCACTCTACACAATACTACTCCACACAACTGCACTCCACTCTATGCCATGCTGATGGAGCAAGGATTCGAGAAAAATGAAACTTGCTCGAATAAATCCTCCATTAACTTTCACTAATCATTAAATCAGTAGATGAGACAAAACTAACATACATCAGACACAGATACACAGGGAGAAAAAGCTTACGCATGCTTGAATTAATGAGAAATAAAATGCAACATGATTAAAACCCGCTTTAACTTCAAAAACGCTTTGCGCATGTGCAAACCTGAACTACGCAGAAATAACGTGACTAACTCGCTTTGAGAGGGAAAACCTCACACATGCGCAAGAAAGGCCAAAACGCGGTCTTGAGGTACCGCATGCCCGGCATATGCTTGCTTGATTTAAAAGAAAGCTGCTGTTATTAACGCTTTTGCCCAAGAGTAATAATAATTACATGGGATAGAATAGAAGTGGGTGGTGAACAGTGAGAATTACATGTTTAAGGAAATAACATCTGTTTATGATTCTTTTATTAATAGTGTGCATTTGGGCCTGCTAATCCATGACTGAAAAAGAAAATGGCGAAAGCTACGCATGCTCAATGAGTCCATGAAATGACCCGGTGACCAAGAGAGAGCTGAATGACTGCCAAGATCCAATGACAGAAGGGATGGGAAAAGAAGATGTATCGCTCATCTATGAAGCCTGTATTAAATAAATTACAGCATTTGCAACAAAATATGCATGTGAAAACAAAATATATGAATGAGTCGAAGGGGAAGGGTTAGCAAGCAATAGGTTTTACTAATAAAAATGAATATGTCAGCCTGGTGTGATGAAGACTCCCCTAACCCCGTCCAATCATATTCCGTATTTTAGTAAATTTGCAACTCTTGAGGGTGGGACATGAAGAAATAAAGACTATAACTAGAGAGACTTGAGTTAAGTAAATGAGATGATGATTCGATGGAGCTGTGAGAGAAACTACTGCTGCTGGGAGCTGAGCACGAGAGAGCAGAGAGAGAGAGAGAGAGAGACGAGAGCAGACTCAGAAGATCCAGACTACTGCCTGATTAGATTTGAAGATCGCGGAAGAATATCGAGGAGGGAGAGAGTGTAAGAGAGGGAATCGTCCTGGTGTGTCGGGTTTGTAGAGAAGTCTAGTAAGTATCAGACCTGTCCTGATCCTATCCTATAATCTTTGTCTCCTGATCCTAAGTCAGGGGACCCCCACCAGTCCTTTGGCCAGAGGGGTGGTTTTCCAGTTATTTTCATTAGGTAAATGTCATTCTATCCAAAATTTGCATATTTCTTTGCAAATGTGTTATAATGTGCCTTTTGTCTCTACATCTATCCACTCTTATGCGTTTGATTTTGTTGAATGAGCTTGTGTAATTGAATGTATTATGCTATATGATTGTTCTCTCTCCCACTTAAAGAAAGATGGAGTTTCACTGTGTATCTTTAATTGATGAGCGTTCAACTTAATGACTGAAATTTTAGATAAACTTATTATTATTATTATTATTCAGAGTCTGTGGTTATTTCACTAAGAATTTTAGTTAAGAAGTTGTTAATATCACCATCAACTAACTCAACTAATGGTCCATCGACCAGAGGAAGAGTGTTGATTCGTGAAGATTAGTTAAACATTGAAATGATACTGTAATTGATTTGTGATTACAGGGAAATAACTAATCAAAACTTAAGTGAATTATAAAACTTGACACCCCAGCGGAATTGGCCAGGGAATGCAGATGAACATATTTGGATAAATGTATATGGGCCTATTGAAAAATTCAGTTTTTGTGTAAAATATCCAACCCTGGCCTCTTCGCGCTGGATCAGTTTTTCTGGTAGCCGAGTTATGGTTATTATTGATTAGTTTGGTGATTATTGATTATTAACTATATGTTCTTAACATGAAAAGTTAGTGTCCTGTTCTATGTTGTCTAGAAGCACAGGTACAGAGATACCTGGGATTCCCGGGAATGGAATTTTGAAGAGTGTGGTAAGGAAAACACACTGCAGAAGGTTACTCGTCTGTTGTCATAATACCTAAAAGCTACGGAGGGCTGTAGGTGTTATATTAGGGACTATATCGTATAAAAGCCGTGAGTGAGTCATAGCGAAGGGTCCACCTGTGAAACTTTGGCCTTACCCAAAGGAGGAGTATCCCTAGAGGAGTAATAGGTCCTCCCCGAGCTTAAGTGAAGGGTAAACAGTGGTTTTTACTCGCAGTGTAAGGAAGTACTTTCTCTTTGAAGCAAGTGAATAAACTATCTTTGAATTAGCGGAGCAGACAGAGTAGCGCTGTTTTTACGTTGTTACTAACAGAAAATTTATTAAGAAAGTTTAGAAAATACATTGTCGTATTACCTTGTGAAGGGAGGGTCAGTAGCAGGAGTCATACTGACGTCACAGAGAGCAACACTGGTATTGGTTGAGACAGCGGGTGTGTAACAAGTGCCGATTGTAAAGGGAGGGTCAGTAGTAGGAGTAATACTGACGTCATAAAAAGCTGCGCTGGCATTGGTCAGACAAGTGGATGTGTGGAAAGCTCTGATTGGTTTGTGGACAAGAACCGTGCTAGTATTGGTTGCGGAAGAGAATACGTAGTGAGCTCTGATTGGACTGTTGGTGTGAGTCGCGCTGGTATAGGACGAGTGTGGGAAAAGGATACGTAAGGATACAGAAGAGTTTCTAAATTTTGATTACTGAAACAGCTAGTTACAGGGATTGGAAGAATGAAGCTGATTAATAAAATCAAAAATTTCTTTAAAAAGGATAAGCGTGTAGTAACCAGAGAAGGAATTCTTATGCCACCTCCGAATACGCCTGCTTCCTTTATGATGTTGGAACGAGGATATCATACTTGTGTTTGGTTGGAAAATTGGGTGGAGTATACGAAAGGCAATGGTGTTCTAGCTTTTCTGAAAATGGTACGTTTAATGTAAGGATTCTTCAGAATTTGAGAAATCGGATGAATTCATTAGAACCTAGCCCTAGGTTAACGCAGTATGAAGCTTTGGAGGAATGGGAAGTTGAGGCATTTGAACGAGAGAAATACAGAGGAGGTAGGAGAATAAATAGAGGATTTTTTCCAAGATATCCGTTTGATACTCGAAGAGATGAGATGAAAAGATGGAGAAGAGCTGTAGTAACGGAAGGGTTGTATTCAGTATTGATAGCTGAGGATCAAGTAGGGAGTAAATGTAAAGAAAAAATGAAACACACAGGTATAGCAGGAACAGAATGTGATGAAACTGATGATGAGTTATTAGAGGACATTTTAGTTAAAAGACCTCCGCCTTATCAAGAAAATGCTGGAGAGGCAACTCCAAGTGCACCAATGATGAGAACTCCATAAGTTCCACAGGTTTAATATGATCTGACAGTTACCCGAGTATTACAGGAAAAGGAAAGAGACGCATTGAATAGAACAAAAGAAGAGATAATTCGGAAAATAAATCAGTTAGGTTTAAATGCTGAAGCCTTGACAGTACCAGTAACAATAGGTCCGGTTATTCCATTATATGGGGATAAACGAGACACCCCGAGATTACAAACAGTGACAGTCCCACAAAATAATGTTAGAAAAGAGGTAGTAATGTCAGAAGATCTAACCAGTGAGAGTGATTCAAATATCTCGTTACTAGATCTCCCTAATATTGAAACAGTGACTGAAACCCCGAAGAGAGGTTCACCAATGAATAAAAGGAGAAAGGAACTGATTGTCACTCCAGTAGCAGGAAATTCTAAAGGATTTTCGCCAGAAGACCTAGAGGAGTGGGCGAAAGGATTAGACAAGAAGAAACCCCAAACACCAAGTATAGATGTGGCCAAGTTGAAAGTGGATTTGGAAGAAATGATCATTGGTACAATCAGCCCAGATAGATTAGGTACATACAGAGATGATGAATTGTTGTTTTTGTGTAAAAGTATAACATGGAGAGCAAAGAATCTGCATGAGAAAATAGTAGAAGTTGCTTCAGAATTTGGAAAGGATGTAGAAAAATTGAAATTATTGCAGAAACCATATAGGGCAGAATTTACTGAAAAGGATTTAGAAAGTTTGAATGCGTCAGGAAGGAGATTACAGATCAAAGAATTAATGAATATTTTGAAGAAATGGGGACATGCAGACAGATGGAGAGGTAGATGGACAAGGAAAAGAGATGAGGCAGCTACAAAGGAAGCATCTGCATTCCCATTAAGAGAAACAGAGCAGGTTGAAAGAGTGTGTCCAATGAGAGAAGTTCCTGGTGGTGGATATGTTCATGTTCCTCGGTCTAGACAGGATATTTTGTCTTTTACGAATGATTTTCCCAGATTATGGGAGAAACCAGTTGAATGGTACAAGCAGGTAGAGAGGTTTGTGAAAGTTTCAAAGGTATTATTAAAGGATTTGGATGGCCTGTTTGATATAGTGGTACCAACTGATTTGTGGACAGAATGTAAGATTACGGTTGATTGGCCAACTGAAGAGTATCCAAGAGATGCAAAGATAGGTGCATCTTCAGAAGATGTGATGAAAAAGTATCAGCAAGTGATTACTTTCTTGAAAGGGAAAATTCCTCCAAAGGAAACAGATTGGGTTAAAATAGATAGAACAACTCAAGAACCAAAGGAGTCAGTGCATGCGTATTACGAAAGGCTGTTGCAAGTATTTAAACAGTATAGTGGATTTGAAAATATTGGTGATAAGGATATGGGACATTTTGTGTACAGGTTTGTGTATGGATTGAGATCAGAAATTAGTCAGATGATTCAGCAGCATATGCTTTGCTGGCAAAGTAAGCCCATTGATGACATCCTGAAGTATGCAAAGTATTGTAGTGATGATATTGACGCAAAACACAAGAAATTGAAAGAAAAGATGATGTGGGCACAAGTGAAGTTGGCAGAACACCAAGAGGCAAGTACTGGTTCTCAAAATGATAATCAGTCGAATGATAAGAATCAGAATAGTCAAGGATCGAATGGAAATAAAGGAAAAGGGCGAATGAGTAGAGAAGCGAAAAAGAAGTACCCTTGTCATGCGTGCGGAAAGCATGGACATTGGAAGAATGAGTGTAGAAACGTTCAACAGAATAATGGGGTAAATCAAAATTTAAATCCACAGATGCAGAATGAGGCGGTTGTGAACCAGCAGCAACAGCAACAGGTAGTTACTCCACAGTTACAGGTGCCACAAGCCCCTATACCCAACTGTATGAACGCTCAAGTGCAGAGATACAGTGTGAACACTGGATTTCGTGGAGAGAGTGGTAAGAATACACAAACAGTTCAACAATATTGGATGCACAGTAATGAGAGTGATTCGGATGTTTCTCAATGACGGTGCCTGAGGGGGGAGGAAGAATGCTTGCTTGGCGCATCCTTGGCGGTAGATCAGTCAGGTCCATTTGTTGATGGAAAGGTAGAAGGTAATGACATTACTTTCCTAGTGGATACTGGTGCTACCCGTTTTACTGTGGGAGCAGCAGAAATTCCAAACCTACCCCTCTCGGGAGAAACTATCCAAGTTGTAGGAGTCTCAAATAAGCAAATAAAAACCCCGGTTACTAAGCCAATAGAAGTGAATATCGGAAATTTCAAAGACATGCATCGGTTTGTGGTGTGTGATTCAAGCCCAGTTAACTTGTTAGGGAGGGATTTGTTGTGAAAATGAACTGTACCATCTATTGTACACCTGATGGTATTGCTTTTCAGACACCTGATGAAGATATCGCTTTCAAAATGATGCTAGCAAAACAAGGAACAGAAGTGGATGAGATGTTTTCACTTCTGACTGAAAGCAGTCTGCCTGATGAGCTGAGAGACACAGTGAGATCAGATGTATGGGATTTTTCAGGAAAGGAAATTGGTCTGATGGCAAATGTAGACCCAATTAAAATAATGGTGAAAGAAGGTGCGATTTATCCAAACACACGACAGTACAAAATGAGTCCAGAAGTAAAAGCAGGAGTTGCTCCAGTAATTGATCAAATGATTGAACAAGGTATTTTGAAAGAAATAATGGGCAGTCCTTGTAATTCGCCAATCATGGGACTTAAAAAGCCTAGTGGCAAATATAGGATAGTGCAAGATTTAAGGAAAATCAATAAGATGGTAGTACCTTGTTGTCCAGTAGTACCAAATCCAGCAGTAATTCTTGATCAGATACCTTGGGATGCACATTGGTATACAGTGATTGATTTGTGCCAAGCATTCTTTTCGATTCCTTTGCATATAGATAGCCAATATCTCTTTGCATTTCAGTTCGAGGACCGTGTTTTGGCATGGTGCAGAGTTCCTCAAAGGTACACAGAGAGTCCCTCGATTTTCAATCAAATCTTGAAAAAGTATTTGGAAACATTGGTTATGCCAGGAAATTCAGTTTTGGTTCAGTACATTGATGACCAATTGGTGGCATCAAAGACAAGAGAGGCCTGTGTCATAGACACAATTGCTTTACTGAACCATTTGGCAGAAGGTGGACACAAGGTGTCACCAAAAAAATTACAGTTTTGCCAACAAGAAGTCCAATAATTGGGACACAAGATAGAAAAGGGAGTTAGAAAAGTGACACCAGAGAGAATAAAAGTGATTCGACAGATGAATCTGCCTAAAACTAAGAAAGAAGTACGAATGTTTTTGGGAGTGATTGGATACTGTCGTCAGTGGATCAGTGGATTTTCATTGCTTGCAAAACCTCTAATAAAATTGACACAAAAGGATGTGATAGATCTGATTGAATGGGATGATGAAAGCGAGGATGCATTCATAAAACTGAAGGATTGTTTGTGTCAAGCACCAGCATTAGGAATGCCTGACTATACGAAAGAATTTGCTTTGTTCTGCTGTGAGAGGGAAGGATGTGCACTTTCAGTGTTAACCCAAAGACATGGATTGATGCGACGTCCAGTGGCATATTTTTCTGCCACTCTGGATTCTGTGGCTGCAGCATTGCCTGGCTGCTTAAAAGCAGTAGCTGCTACTTGTGTGAGTCTGGAGCAGAGTGAGTCTATTGTAATGGGACATCCCTTGAAGGTATATGTGATACATTCTGTCGAGATCCTTTTAACAAGGACTCGAACTCAGCACTTGACCCCTAGTCGGCTGACTAAGTATGAAAGAGTGATCCTAGGTGCTGAAAATGTAAGCGTGATAAGATGCACCACAGTGAATCCAGCAACCTTGTTGCTGGACCCATTCTGTGAAGAAGTAAAAGAAGAAGTTGATCATGATTGTTTGGATCTAACAGAAATGTGTACAAAGCCCAGGCCGGACATCTTTGACGTCCCATTGGGAGAATCAGATTATGTATTGTTTGTTGATGGGTCATGCTTGCGAAACAAAATGGAGAACTGAGTGCTGCCTATGCTGTATGTACTATATCTGCAATTATAGAAGCATCCTGTCTAAAAGGAGTCAAGTCTGCACAAATAGCCGGATTGGTAGCTTTAACAAAAGCCTGCAAGATTGGGAAAAAATTGAGAGTAACCATATTCACGGATAGTCAATATGGTTTTGGGGTTGTGCATGACTTCGGCCAATTATGGATGCAAAGGGGATTTCTGACTTCTTCAGGTTCTCCTATCAGAAACAGTAAAAATTTCAAAAAACTGTTGGAAGCATTACAATTGCCAAAAGAAATTGCAGTGGTCAAGTGTGCCGCACATAAGTCAGGAAATGATTATGTGACACAAGGCAACAAATATGCTGACCAAGTTGCACAATTTTGTACTCGAAATACAATGTCTTTGAACAAAGGGTTGGAAAAAGAGACTACCAATTGCCAACTAATGTTTTTCTCTGCTTTTGAAACATGGGATGAAGTTAGGCAGTTACAGGATGAGGCGAATCCAAAAGAAAAGGAACTTTGGATCAAAACAGGATGCACAAGAAGAGCAGATGACGAAGTATGGGTGTGTCCAGATGGTAGACCAATAATGCCAGACAGTTTATTATCACAAATGGCAAGAGTATATCATGGAGCTACACACATTGGGAGGGATGTAATGATTAGACACTTCAGGCAGACATGGTATAATCCCAAGTTTAGACTCATTGCAGAGAGTCTCTGCCAACGATGTTTGACATGCCAACAGCAGAATCCAGGTAGAAAGACAGTTGTCAGCTGGGGAAAAATTGGAAAGGCAGAGGGACCATTTACAAGGCTGCAGCTCGACTTTATAGAACTACCGTCGTGTAATGGTTTGAAGTATGTCCTTGTCATTGTGTGTCTGTTTTCTCGATGGGTGGAATCCTATCCAACGAGAAGGAATGACAGCCTCACAGTTGCCAAATTACTGTTGAGGGAGCTCATTCCAAGATTTGGGTTTTCAGTCACTTTGGAATCAGATTTTAATAATGAGATAATTTGATTAATCTGTACAGCTCTAAAAATTGAACAGAAACTACATTGTGCCTATCGACCAGAAGCTTCTGGAGTGGTTGAGCAGCTCAATGGCACAATAAAATCCAGGTTAGGAAAGGTGTGTGCATCCACTTCACTGAATTGGCCTGATGCTTTGCCCCTTGTCTTGATGAGTCTTAGAAGCATCCCTGACAGAAGAACAGGATTGAGTCCTCATGAAATACTCATGGGAAGAGCAATGAGACAAGCATTTGTACCTGGAAACAAACTGATGAATATAACTGATGATCTAATATTGGACTATTGTAAAGGACTAGCTGATCTGGTACGTTCTGTGTCTCACCAGGTTGGAGAAGATGCAACCACAGCACAGCCGAATCAAGCTCATGATTTGTGTCCAGGAGACTTGGTTATGATAAAGAAGCACACAAGAAAATCGTGTTTAGAACCCAGGTGGAAAGGACCGCATCAAATTATATTGGTCACAACAACAGCAGTGAAGTGTTTTGGCTTGCCAAACTGGATCCATGCCAGTCATACACAAAGAGTCCCAAGTCCACCTGAAAGACAAGAGCAGGAACTGGTAGAGCAAAGAGAAGAACCAGAAGCTGACAGTTGTGAAGTCAAAGAGAACAGAGAAACAGACTCTGAAGAATGCATCGCTGATGAACAACCAAGTCAAGTCAAGTAGGGTGGGCACTAGATACTGGGTCTCAGGAGACTGCTGTAGAGGCTGAGGAAGAGCAAGAGATTGAAAGACCAGAACAAATTGAAACAGAAAATCCAGATCAAGCTCAATCAGAAGAAGAAAATGAGAGATTGACAGGAACAGAACAAATTCAGTCAACAGAAGAATCTGCTGCAGGAAACTCAGATCAAACTCAATTAGAACTAGAAAGAGAAGAACTAAAAGATTAAGAAGAAATTCAATCGACAGAAAGACAAAAATTAGAAAGCTCAGAACAAGCTCAGCTAAAAGAAAAAAGATAAAAGAACACTAGAAATAGGTGAAGAAGGTGAAAAGGCTGTACAAACAAAGGGTCAGAAAATGTGATTACAGGTCAAGTGGAGTGAAAGGACTAAAATATATTCTAAATAGAAGAACAGAGAAAGATCAAGAACAAGTAAATGAAGTATCGAGTCAAACTGAGCAAGAACAACTACGAAGAAGACCTTTTCGGAGATCAAAAAGACTGAGAGTTCCGAGTAGACAATATAAAGCTCCTGAAAGGACATACATTATCCTTGAAGACTTTGAGAATCTTGATCTAAACGAAGAACAAGAAAATGTCACTAATGAAAGAAGTGACGAAAGCAAATTGAGACCACCCTAAGGGAAAAGACTGTGACACAGAAGGTGGAAATTTTACAAACAAGTAAAGAAGAGAATAAAAGAACCAGATGAGGAAAATAAATTAAAGATAAAGGGGAAACAAAAAGCTGTTGAAGTGTGGGATCACACAAAGAGTTTTTATATATATTAGTTTTAAAATAAATTTAGACTTTAGAAGAAATTCTAGAGATTAATAAATTTTAGAAAATTAAAATGGCAGAAACAGAAGTGACTGAACATCCGAAATCTAGTTTAAAACGAAGATGTGTTAAATATTGTTTGTGTAGTATGTTTATACTAATACTAATGTGGTTATTGTTAACAGTCGTGATACCTGTTCTAATGGTAGCTAACAACAGAAATAATACTAATACAAGTGATCAAGTGAATGAAAGTACTAAAAGAACAACTACCACTAATTCAGAGCAAATAGATGAGACCATGTATCAACATGGCAGATTAAATAGTGATTTGTCATTAAATGTGTTTACTAAACTTCTTTATGAATACGTAGATACAATGGATGTGAGCGATTGTTATGTTTGCATGAAATTACCTTCGTCTGTCTCGGAGGGGGTGACCTATCACCATCTTCCTTTAACATATGGTGTATCATGCAGTGTTGTGTCCAGTCTGTTCTATAAAACAGGCAAATTGCAGTATTATTATTCTAACATGGATTTAGTATTCCCAGAGATTCCTATTAGAAGAAACCTAAACCCAGTGCTTAGTGCTAAAGATGCAGAATTTATGGGCCAGTTCTTTCTAACAACAAACCCAATAGACATAACATATGCGCATAAGAACAATTTTTTTTTTGAAATATCTTTTTTTATTGGCATTTGTTATTTTCACAAACATATACGTCACATTTTCCATATTACTATATATATGGTACACCGTTGCAGGAATTGGCGCTGGGCGAGGCAAATAGACACATATACATTGAAAAATTAAATAACATATCATGGGTTCGTCTTTACATCAGATATCCTAAGCATATTAGGTACCCTATTATATCTTGTAATGTTCACAGCTCTACGCGTGTCTCAGCCACTATTCTAAGGAAAAGAAGATCAAAACGTCAAGCAGTAAGGAAGGCTAGGCCATTCCAGTAGTGTGAGCCCGTTGTACATGCAGGAGTGGCAGTGTTACATGTCTAGGCTTCGATAGTCACTGTACTATTAATCCCTCAATTCCCAATTACGGCCGAGAAACATTAAAAAAAAGTACAGTTTGATTGTGTAGGATAACTGGCGCCAAAGTAATCTAGCAAATACATATTGAAACACAAGAGAGTAGTCTCTGTGTCTCTTCCTATTTTTATAAACAAAACTTTAAACCAAACTACCAGGGGTCGTGTCCAGTATATCGGATACTATTTATTAGACTTGGGCTAATGACATCTGTAGGGCAATGCGGGTGACCCGGGCGGCGAAGGGCTACCAAACTCCCTCCCATACTAAACGAACCCAGGGGGGAGCTAGCCCACCCCACGCTCGGGAGTGTCAAGGATACTCACATCCAGTCGTGGGTGTCTCCTAGATCAAAACAGGACTTTGCCCGGCTCTAAGTTTCCGAATCGGTTAGCTCAATATCGGAAGACTGTGGTGGTGCATGACGCTTATCCCAGGCTTTCACTAAGTCAGTCCAAGGTTCTGCAAGCGGTTTGCTTCTTTTAGTCACTCTATCTTCTTTAAGCAGAGCCCGCTCCTCAGCTCTCGCCCAATATGTCAAGTCATCTTCCCATTTAGTCAGTCGCAGGGCCTGTTGCGCTTTCCACCCAAGTGCTATACGCCATCTAGCCAAGAGCAAGGTCAGGTCTACAATTCGGAACCTCAGTCGTGTGGCTTTAGGCCTCGAGAATATTCCCAGGAGGCAAACTGTGGGTGTGCAGTCCATGCTCAGTGCCATTACTGTGTTTATCAGCCCGACCACGTTCGTCCAGTAGTCACTGATCTTAGGGCAGGACCAGACCATATGGTCAAAGCCAGCATCTTCCAAGGCACAGCGTGGACACGCCTGGTCCGTACGTCCAAATATTACATTCAATCGGTGTGGTGTGAGGTAAGTTCTATCTAACCAATTAAATTGTAAATATTTAAAAGCCGCGTTACGGGATACCTTTTTGGGTCCTCCCAAGGCCCTTTCCCATTCTTTATCCGTGAGCTGCTTGGCAAGCATCTCTTCCCATCTCTCTCTTAACCGAAATAGGGGGCGGTTCGAAATCTCTATGATAGTCTGGTAGAGCCATTTCACTAAGTGTCCGGCCGAGCCCAGGGTTACCATTGCATGTATAACCGGATGCGTGTCCGGTTCAGTCATCTCTCTTCCCCAAAGCTCCGCTAACGCGCCCCTGATTTTATGGTAATTCAAGAACTGCCCAGGAGGCAACTCGTGGTATTCCAAGAAATCCATGAGTGGTAACAGCACCTCATCTCTGTAACAGTCTCCCATTGTCTGCACCCCTGCATCGTCCCAACCCTGCAATTGGCGGCTTGTGAGGGCGGGCCTCCCCCCGGCTAAGGCAAACCCGCCAGGGGAATGCAAGGAGAGTAAAGTCTCATATCTTTAGACCTTGCCACACATTTATCCCAGCACGCCATGGCCACAGAAAGTAGCACCCGCCCGGATTTAACCTTTCCACGCCGATCAGGCATTCTGGGCAGGAGGGTCGCCGTCACCAAGTCAGGAGTGATAGATAGGAGATCTAGCCCTCTCCCATCGAGCCACCGGGCTAACCACTGCAATTGGGCAGCCAGGTAATATGCCTCAAAATCTGGGGCCCCTAAGCCACCTTTGGCAAGCGGGAGCCGCAGGGTTTGTAGAGACACTATTTCGGCCACCGTCCCACACCAAATCTCTTAGTGTAGAGTCCAGCTTTTTGAACCAACTACGTGGTATTAATACTGGTAAATTGACAAAGTAGTATAAAAGGCAGGGTAGCATCACCATCTTAGATAGCGCCACCCGGGTCATTACTGGAAGTTTCAGGGAGCGCCAGAAAGTGACATTCTGCTGAAGACCCCGTAAAGTACTTCTGAGGTTACCCTCTAACAGGTCAGCCTGCTTATGATAGATTCTGATACCCAAATATTTAAAGACGCTCGGGGCCCAATCTAAGTCTAACGGGAGAGTCGGCGGCCTCGGTAAAGAGGGACATAACGGGAAGATATGAGTCTTCTGCCTATTAAGGCGTAGGCCTGACATTTCTTCAAATTCTCCCAGGAGTCGCAATAGCTCAGGCACCCCCACAGTTCCATTTCTTAAGTAGACCAGCACATCGTCGGTGTAGAGTGAAATTATATGTATGGTCCCATCTAACTTAATCCCCAGACGCCCACCTTCCTGTCGAATACGTTCCGCCAAGGGCTCTATAGCTAAAGCGAACAACAGTGGCGACAGGGGACAACCCTGCTGAGTCCCCCTATAAACATTGTATGGCGTGGATATGATGGCCCCTGTACGGACCCCTGCACTGGGCTCCTCATACAATAGTCGAACCCATTTTAGCCAGCCCTCTCCCAACTGCATCCTCTCCATTGTCGCCAGTAAGAAGTCCCAGCTCAGTGAGTCAAAAGCCTTTTCAAGGTCAATTGACATCACCACAGCATCTGGGTACTCGCCCAAGTCTGTATGGAACGTTACATTACACAGTCTACGCAAATTATTAGACGTGGACCGCGTGGGTATGAAACCATTCTGGTCTGCGTGGATTAGCCATTGCATATAGGGCAGAAGCCTAGTAGCCAATGCCTTACTGAGAATCTTAAAATCAGTGTTTAACATTGATAGGGGCCGGAAATCCATCACTCTTGGGTGATCGGTCTTGGTTTTAGGTAGGGGGACTACCAGAGCCTCCCTAGCAGAGGATGGAAGCCTGCCCTCGTCGAGCGCAGTCACGTACAAGTGTTACAATTGTGGGGCTAGGATGTCAATGAATGTTAAGTAAAAGTCCACCAGTAAGCCGTCGGGCCCGGGTGTCTTCCCTCTCGCTATCCCCTTAATTGCCTCCCTAATTTCTCCCACTGAGAGCGCTGAAGCAAGGAAGGCACTAATTTTAGCTTCTAAGCCTGGCAACCTTAGTGGATCAAGAAACCCCTGAATTTCCTCTGGCGGGACGGTCACTGGTTGCCGATAGAGGTTTGCATAGTAGCTACGAAATGCCTCATTAATGTCGCTTGGAGCACAAAGCACTTGTCCCATGTCATCAATGATACTCGGGATGGGCACCCCCGACTTTCAGGCCTAACCAGCCAGGTGAGCAATCTACTGGCTTTACCCCCTTCTTCATGTTGACGTTCCTTATATTTTGTCAAGTCCACTATACGTAATCTATCCCACGTGGAGGTATAGCAACTTCTAAGTTCTGCCATCTTATCATGCACCCCCAGTCCACTTGCTAGGTCCCTATCTAAATCTTGCAGTTGTTGCTCCTACACTCCCAGTTCCCTGGTGATCTCTCGGCGGAGGCCCACCACCTGTCCCAGGCATTGTCCCCTAGTGACAACCTTAAATGCCTCCCATTCCACCAACAGGGAGCTAGCTGTACCCCGGTTCTCGGAGAAATAGGTGGTCAGTGCCGCTGCTAATACCTGTCTAAATCCGTCATCTTCAAGCAATGCTGGATCTAGTCTCCAAGAGGGTATCAGAGTTCTCACAGCGGTAGGAGCAAACCGCATAAGCAGTGGACTATGGTCAGAGATGGCTCTCCCCAAGTATTCAGCCTCAGCTAGCATGTGGGTCAGTGTAGTGGTGCAAAAGAACATATCTAATCGGGTGTGGAGGTCATATAGATGGGAGTAATAGGAGTACACTCGGTGTTGACTGTTTTGGAGTCTCCATATGTCTACCAGACCCCATGACTCGGCCCAACGTCTAAGCCCCTTCGCTGTATTGGATGCCAGCGTGCCCTTCAATGGGGGGGGTAGATCTATCCCAGTCCACATCACACACACAGTTAAAATCACCACCGATTATCAGATTCTCAGCATCCACTCCCGCCAAGGCACTGGAAAATCTTTCCAAGAAAGGGATCTGTTCTTGATTGGGGGCGTATACGCTACCCAGTGTAATCTCTCTCCCCGCTAACTTTCCTTGTATCACCACATACCTCCCTTCAGTGTCCACCACTTTACGGGAGAGTCGAAAAGGAACCCCTGGTCTAATCCACACAAGGGCCCCTCTCGCAAAGGTAGAGTAAGTGGTTGCATATAGCTGTCCCCTCCATCTATGTTTCAATCGTCCCACCTCAATCTCCGTGAGGTGAGTCTCCTGTAGGAGCGCCACATGGACCCCTCTGCGACGTAAGTAATTTAGTATACAGTAACGCTTAGTTGGAGAGCCCATACCCCGTATGTTCCATGTAAGGAGCTTAAACCCTTCAGGTCCACTTGTCCGATTCGCCATTAAGCAAAAGAATAGTCTCCACCCGGATCCCTCCCCATCACAGCAGCCCCAGCAAGTACCATAGACCACCTGGTAAGTAACATCAACCCCGAACAAATAACTCCCACACCCAGGAGCGGACTGACAACGGTCAGCTGCCCAAATGTACAACTACAGTGCATAGCACAATCTTACGACAAGACAACAAGGTCCAAGACAACTAGCCAAGGGCCTGTGGGGGGAACGCGACCGAAGCTGCTAAAGTTTAGTCGTAGAACAGCTTAGTATCCCTGGCGACTCAGCCTAAACAGGCCGTCCCCGCCCGTGCCCAGAGGCCCCCCCAGCCCCCAACCCCCTCATCCATCAGCAAAGTAAAAGGACATTATAAGCAATAATAACTTATGCAAATTATGTAGAATTCTCAAGTCAACAGTTCGTCAGAGGGAAGGAGGGGGAGAGCGACTGAGAAGAAAATGAGAAAGAGGAGAGCAGAAATGAAGGGAGAGGAAAAAAGAAAAAGAGCGGGGGTGAAGAAAAGGAGAATTGTCCAGCCACTTATCCGAAGAACTCATCAGCCGTCTGCGGAGTCACATCTGGCAGGTTTTTCTGTGCACTTTGTGAAGTGTCCGATCCTGATGCCTCGGTGCCATGATTCGAGTCCGATCCTTTCACTTCTGTGAGTTCTCCAACCTGAAACATCGCCGCTACTGCTTTCAGGGCATTTGCCCTCTCCTCTGCAGTCCTAGACGGACTCGGCTTCTTTGTGGCTCTCCGTCGCTGTCGTCTACGAGGGCGCTTCCCAGAGTTCTCCATTCCCATCCCTGGCCGTTTAGGTCGTGACGTAGCTTGGCCCTCCATCTTATAGGTTTCGATCCACTCCCAGGTGGATTTAGGATTATCACAGAAGTGAGTTGTACCGTCCAATACAATTCGCAGTCTGGCCGGGAACATCAATGAATATAGTATTCCTTCTTCACGTAACGCTCGCTTGACCTCTAGGAAGGACGCACGACGTCGTTGGACCTCCAATGTGTAGTCTGGGAACAGAGAAACTTTGCAATTGTCCACCATGTAAGGGCCATCTGATCGTGCTTTCCGGAGCAGCAAGTCTCTGTCACGATAGTGAAGCAACCGGGCCACTACTGGCCTTGGAGGTCTACCCGGTGCTGGCGGCCTGCTGGGCACCCGATGGGCCCTCTCCAGCGTGTAAAACTGCAATAGGCCCTCTGGCGCCACCACATCTCGCAGCCAATTTTCTAAGAAGGTTACCATGTCCCGTTTCTCAATGCCTTCCGGTAGGCCCAAAACGCGCACATTGTTTCGACGATTGCGGCCCTCCGCGTCCTCTGCTCTGCGTTCCAGCACCCCCATTCGGTCCGACAGGTCCTCCACCTTTGCGGAGAGACCTTTTTGCGCTGGGGCCAGTTCCTCAAGGGCCGACTCCGCATGTTTCACTCGGTCCGACAGCTTACTATGTTCGGCCCGTAACAGGCCCATTCCCACTGCAACCGTATTGATGTCCTGGTGCAGCGTTGCCTTGGTGTCGGCGATAGCCTCCAGGATCTTGGCATATTGCTGTTGGACAGGTATCACGATGGGCTCGCTGCCAGGCTCCTTATTCGCTGACTCCGCAGCACTATTGTTGCAGTCTTGGGGAGGTCCCACCAATTTCCCCCTAGGTTTCCCCATGGTTAGTGCAGCGTGCTCTACGACCTCCGATCTCGTGCGGCCCGCTCTCTGTGGGTACCGCCCATGGGGGTGCCCGCAATCTCTGGAAGTGGTCGCCAGTGGCTCCGCCCGGTGCCACCCGAGGCCCTTCGTCCCCGTTCACAATCACGAGGCTCGTGGCAGTCCGGGGAAATAATTGCTCTTTTTCAGCGCCCACGCTCCAACTAGACGTCGGTCGTGTCCCACGGCCTGCACCTCCCGGGGTTCGCCGCTCCGCACCCCCGTGTAGGCCCAAACCCCCGGTCTAGCGCCCATCAGATGCAGGCCCCGGACTCACCAATTCCAGGGGTAGGCCGTGGGTGTCCGATCCAGTACAGCACCGCAGAGGTGACTGTTTAGCCCGCCTCAGCGGGACGCTGGTGTCTGGCACAGCTGCGACGCAGGACGTTTGCTTCTGCCTGTGCCACCATCTGTCGCCTCCTCGCCAGCCTGCAGGCCGAATCTCTCTCGTGGTCCACCAATCCCTCCAAATGTGCCCACGGCTAGGTGCTGTCGAACCCGGGTCACCTCGGGACTGTGTGCAGCGAGGCGGTGCTTCGCCACTAGCATACTTCTCCAGATAGGTGTGTCCCAATCGGCTGCAATTACCACCACATCAGTAAGCCAGCGTGTCCCAGGCCTCGTCAATCCACTCGCAGCCTCTGCGGCCCTCCTCTAGGGCAGTGTCCGGATCCACGCGCGAAGTGCAAGCTGCCAGGCCGGAGGCCGAACTCACGCTTCCACTCCTCACAAGCAGCGCTGCAGGGAGGCAGCACAGATTAGGTATCCCTCCAACTCCATCGGGGCCGGGCATGCACCCCCGTGCCCCCGGACATCTTCGCCAGCTCAGCGCGCGGAGGGTCTATGGGTCCCAACTCGAATCCGGCAATGGCTCACGGAAGCAGTGGAGAGCCCAACACACAGTTTGTTGCGTGCTTTCACTGCTGTGGGGTTTTCAGGCGAGAACGGTTGCAGCTCTTGCAATAGATCTACAGACCCCCCCGGCCCATCCACGACCGTGGCACTTCATCGCGCCCACCAAAACAGGGTCTGTGACCGTCCGCGAGCTCAAGGCCTCACAATACGCCAGCGCTCTGAGCGGCTGTCCACAGGCCTGCTACGCTCCACTCTACCAGGGATCCCAACTCCGCACCTGTAGAGACGCTCCAGCCCCGGTAGGGTGTCTACGGAATACACCACCCGGCCCCCTTCACTACGGGGGGGGTTTGCTAGATCCGCAGGCAGGCTCAGCACGTCTGGGCGCCCATCGCGCTCACCACAGCCCATCCGAAAGTCCGCCCCAGCCGTGGCGCAGTTCGTATTGGTTGTTCAGGCCGCCATCTTGCTGCCGCTCTGGCTGCCTCAAGTCCGAGAAAGCACACCTCTCGGTCGGAATACAGGTCCCGCAGAGAAGTGCCGAGCACCCCAGTCACTCCTCTCGGGGATGCCACTGGAACGAGCCCCCAGGCCGGGACGGGATCACCGATTAAACAGGAGAAATTGCTTGGCTGGCGCGGAGCTCTCAGCTCACGCGTCCGCCATCGGTGGCTTCGTAGCCACACCCCCGCGCATAAGAACAATTTAACATGTATATTGCGAGATGAAGAAAAAGATTTTCTAAATTTAGTAGAGGAAAGAAGACAGGATTTTCAAAAGAAGGCTGTTGAACAGAAGTCACATGTACCTCCATGGACAAGTAAGGAGGGAAACTATAAGAAGGGCGAGACTCATGCTGTAATATCTCTAGACCTGTCAAAGTTGGGAAAATTCTGTCTACATAGACTAAAAACTGACTCTAACAACATTTTCATTGGTTCTAGTGAATGTGAGCACACCTTCCTAATCATGGGGGGATGGGGACTAAAAGGTGGAACTGATCCCGTCTTTCCGGGAATATATTACGTGTGTGGTAAAAATGCCTATTATAGGTTGCCAACACAATGGTATGGTAGTTGTTATCTTGGGATAGTATTTCCAAAAGTGTACCACATTACCAAGAACAATGAAATGAATGTAATATGTCAAGGACTAAAACGGAGAAAAAGAACAAGTTTTTCAGAAATAAAATCAACAGATACTGCTGGGGGATTCTTAATGATTAATACTGAAATGGTTGCAATTAGATCTATGGTTTTGCAAAATAGACTTGCACTTGATATATTATTGGCAAAAGAGGGTGGAGTCTGTGGCATGTTGAAAGTCCAACATTGCTGTACATATATCCCAGACAAAAGTAAAGGTATTGAGGGATATATTAAGAATATTACAAAGATTCATGACGATTTGACCCAACTGGAGGTTGACGGTGTTTGGGAAAGACTTAGTAAAAGTATTTCCACTATAGGTAGTTGGTTTTCCACTTTAGGGAGTAGTCTATTAGGGAAGATCCTAATACCAGTAATTTCTATAACAATAGTAGCTCTGCTGATGATAATGACATATAGATGTTGCAAGAATAAAACAAAAGCAAGAATGGTAGCCGAAATAAAGAATAAAAGAATGGGAAGAAAGAGAAACAGGGAAGAGATCGAATTAGAGGAGATGAAAGGAAGTTTATATGATAAAATGAAAGGAGTAGGCATAAAAAGGAAAATTGAAGAATTAGAAGAAAGAAAGGAAGATACTAAAAATTAAATGAATAAAAGTTGGCACTTAGTAATGATAGGTATTTTTACGATGGCTCAAAAATGCCATCAGGGGGGGATTGATGGAGCAAGTATTCGAGAAAAATGAAACTTGCTCGAATAAATTCTCCATTAACTTTCACTAATCATTAAATCAGTAGATGAGACGAAACTAACATACATCAGACACAGATACACGGGGAGAAAAAGCTTACGCATGCTTGAATTAATGAGAAATAAAATGCAACATGATTAAAACCCGCTTTAACTTGCAAAAACGCTTTGCGCATGTGCAAACCTGAACTACGCAGAAATAACGTGACTAACTCGCTTTGAGAGGGAAAACCTCACGCATGCGCAAGAAAGGCCAAAACGCGGTCTTGAGGTACCGCATGCCCGGCATATGCTTGCTTGATTTAAAAGAAAGCTGCTGTTGCCCAAGAGTATTAATAATTACATGGGATAGAATAGAAGTGGGTGGTGAACAGTGAGAATTACATGTTTAAGAAATTAACATCTGTTTATGATTCTTTTATTAATAGTGTGCATTTGGGCCTGCTAATCCATGACTGAAAAAGAAAATGGCGAAAGCTACGCATGCTCAATGAGTCCATGAAATGACCCGGTGACCGAGAGAGAGAGAGCTGAATGACTGCCAAGATCCAAGGACAGAAGGGATGGGAAAAGAAGAAGAAGATGTATTGCTCATCTATGAAGCCTGTATTAAATAAATTACAGCATTCGCAACAAAATATGCATGTGAAAACAAAATATATGAATGAGTCGAAGGGGAAGGGTTAGCAAACAATAGGCTTTACTAATAAAAATGAATACGTCAGCCTGGTGTGATGAAGACTCCCCTAACCCCGTCCAATCATATTCCGTATTTTAGTAAATTTGCAACTCTTGAGGGTGGGACATGAAGAAATAAAGACTATAACTAGAGAGACTTGAGTTAAGTAAATGAGATGATGATTCGATGGAGCTGTGAGAGAAACTACTGCTGCTGGGAGCTGAGCACGAGAGAGCAGAGAGAGAGAGAGAGAGAGAGAGACGAGAGCAGACTCGGAAGATCCAGACTACTGCCTGATTAGATTTGAAGATCGCGGAAGAATATCGAGGAGGGAGAGAGTGTAAGAGAGGGAGTCGTCCTGGTGCGTCGGGTTTGTAGAGAAGTCTAGTAAGTATCAGACCTGTCCTGATCCTATCCTATAATCTTTGTCTCCTGATCCTAAGTCAGGGGACCCCCACCAGTACTTTGGCCAGAGGGGTGGTTTTCCAGTTATCTTCATTAGGTAAATGTCATTCTATCCAACATTTGCATATTTCTTTGCAAATGTGTTATAATGTGCCTTTTGTCTCTACATCTATCCACTCTTATGCGTTTGATTTTGTTGAATGAGCTTGTGTAATTGAATGTATTGTGCTATATCATTGTTCTCTCTCCCACTTAAAGAAAGATGGAGTTTGCACTGTGTACCTTTAATTGATGAGCGTTCAACTTAATGACTGAAATTTTAGATAAACTTATTATTATTATTATTATTCAGAGTCTGTGGTTATTTCACTAAGAATTTTAGTTAAGAAGTTGTTAATATCACCATCAACTAACTCAACTAATGGTCCATCGACCAGAGGAAGAGTGTTGATTCGTGAAGATTAGTTAGACATTGAAATGATACTGTAATTGATTTGTGATTACAGGGAAATAACTAATCAAAACTTGACCCCCAGTGGAATTGGCCAGGGAATGTAAATGAACATATTTGGATAAATGTATATGGGCCCATTGAAAAATTCAGTTTTTGTGTAAAATATCCAACTCTGGCCTCTTTGCGCTGGATCATGTCACTCCACTCTATGCCACGCCACTCCACTCTATGCCACGCCACTCCACTATATGCCACTGCACTCTCACAATCTAGTCCACTCTAGGCCACTCTTCTTACAACACTCTACTCCAATCTACACAACACCCTCTTTACGCTACTCAACTCTGCTCTACACCACTCCACAACACTCTATAGCTATACCACTCCACAACACTCTACTCTACACTAGAATTCTCTGACTCAGCATATGGAATGTAACTGACACAATGTCTGAACCCGGGCTCACCCATTGACAGCATCTGTGTTGCTTGGGTGTTATATTTTTGTTCTTGCCTAACCAATTGTAAAGCGCTCTGATACCCTGCTAGGGTCAAGTCTGCGCTATATAAAACTTTAGAAATAAATAAATACTCCACTCTAAAACTCTACTCCACTCTAACAATCTACTCCACTCAACTCTACCCCCTTTCAAAATACGACACTATACTCCCTACAGTACACTGAAACAACACTACACGCCACTCCATTACACACCATACCATTTAACTCAACTCTACACCACTCTACTCCATGCCACTCCATAACACTACACTCTACTCAACTTTAGAACACTTCAATCCATGCCCCTTCACACCAATACCTTTTAGCCATACTGAAAAGCAGACACACTAGAATACAACATGGCTAAAACATATTTCCAAAGTCATGGGCGAGACCTATTGGCTATGCCAATGCTTGTTCTATAAAATACGTTTTTCTCTGTGTCTCACAGTTTCAGCTTAAATCCAATCAGTGTATATCAGTGAAAGATTCTGCCACATGTAATAACTGCTTTAGTACTTGACAAAGTTATATGTGCTGCCCCAGCCCTGCCTGCCTTTCAGAGGCACCGATCAGAAAGTTACAGATGGGCAGAATCAGTCACAAGCCGGGTCTAGCTTACATTTACCTGCCCTGCACCAGCTATCTGAGGCACTGGCAGTCTGGAGAATACCGATTGGTGACTTAACGCGCTTGCTGCGTAGAAGTGAACTACTCACACTTATCAGCAAATATGTTAAACGTTTAATCAGCCAACCAGTATTGCCCAGAAGCAGGGCCGGCACTAGGCACGGGCAGCATGGGCAGCTTCCCAGGGCCCCGGGCCTACTCGAAGCCGTGGGGCCTCGCACCTTTAAAGACTCCAGAGTTTCGATGCCCAGGGGGCCCCCTAAGAGTTTTTGTTTTTTCTTTTTTTGATCAATCTCCCCTGCAGGCCTGTCTCTGTGGGCCTAATGGCTGCATCTGCATGTTGATTACAGCAATTAGACAGTTAATTACAGTGCCCTTGCTTGTGAAGTGTGCCCTCCCCGTGTATGAATGAAAAGCAGAATTTTCTGCTGGGCGCAGAGCAAAAGATAGAATGGCGGCGCATCACAATGGAAACTGCTCACCTAGGACAAGTGCAAAGGGAGCAGAGCGGCGAATAAAAGGGGTAAGACAAACAAAATAAAGGGGGGAGCAGATAGGTGTGAGAATGGCAGTGAGACAAGAGGTGCACGCAGAGGAGCAGAATCAGCATGTAAAAGTGGATGGAGCAGGGTTTAAAGTGTGCTGGGTCACTCAAGTCTCAGACCCGGTAGTAAATTAAAATAGACATTGAAAAGGGGCCCTATATTCATGTCCTTCACTTTGCCTGCAAAAACATTGATCCAGTGTCTGCACAATGAATGAAAGTTCTGAAAAGTAGGTGATGAGACGGGCCGCTCTCTATTTTTGCCCTCACCCGGAGTGAAAAAACAAATCTTAACTCTGCAGCAGTGCCACCTTTCTGACTCGTTATAGTTCTTTCACAGTCTCATCATGTCAGAACTGAAGCATTTTCAATATTATATACAAGGAAGCCGTAGATGTTGCTTATTCATCTTATGCAACTAATAACCACTGACAAAGCCAATAGTACTGGCTTGTTGTCGGTGTAATTTACTAGTTGTAATATTTATCTGGAGGCAATGACAGAAGCAGCAAAATACCAGTCGGGCGGCACACTATGCTAAGCACAGATTTATATAGCTTACATGTTTTTAAGCCACGCCCTTAATTGCATTAGCCATGCCCCTTTGAAAGACCCCCCAGTTTTTTCATCCCACTTAAAGCCCTGCTGTCAGGTCAGTATGTAGGCCGTTTTTTTGGCTAGTTGTTGACCTGCTTTATGGTCAGGTGAGCCAGTTTTTACTGTTGTTTTTTATGATATTAAAGCAAACATTGCCTGCAGCAAACTCAAATCAGTGCAGTCTTCCATACCTTACAAAAACGTATACAGCATGTCTTTACAAGTTGAAAACTGCCCTAGTTTGCAAACAAGGGACACTTTTCTAGCTAACGAACTTACTAATGGGGGCCCCTTTTATTTTGGTACCTGGGGCCTATTTTCTGCCCCAGTCTGACGCTGCATGTTAGGCAGGGCCACTGGAATTATGCGATAGGGCGGCGATTTTTGCATAATTATACATTTGCTGCATTTGCCACATAATCCATCATCTGCTGCATAATCTACAGATTTTAACAAAAAAATTATTTCTAGCTCAAACGGTTCAAAAGTTACTAAAAATGCAGTGACATGTCTTGCTGCATGTTGAAAGGCCCTTTGCAAAGCTGGAATAGTCAACTTTCTGTTTTCCACTGCTAAATTTGGGTGTTAAATTGGTACTAATGGGGTGCAACCAATGCCCAAACAGAGTTACCAAGTTTAAAAATGGCAAAAAATTGAAGGGATACTATTTCAAAATGTGCGCATTAAGCCGTATAATTTGCCTTTTCTTGCCACATAATTTACTCACCCAGCCACATAATGTAGCCCTCTCCTGCCGCATAATTCCAGTGGCCTGATGTTAGGGTTATCCATGGCAGTGATTTTGTTCCTATTTATATTTCCCATGCTTTACTCAATCTTGCATTCCCCAAGAGTGCTAGCTATTTCCAGCATGTGTGTTTCTGTATTTCATTTCACAGCATATTACTCTTGGATGATGCACACTTTGTACTGAGTCGCCTCCAGGTGTTTATAAAAGGCTACAGTTGAGCACTTTGGAGTTGAGGCTGCAAGCAGTACAACTTTCACACTGTGCCTGTCTGTGGGTCAAAAAGGTGTTCAGATTACATGATCATTCAAAATATGGCCTCTCTGCAGAGCACAAAGAGCAATGGTCCTGCATTCCAGTTGTTATTCTATGCAAATGTGTGTGAAGGAGCTACATATTGGTCAAAACAACAAGGTGAAAGTAAAATTATTTATTGTTGTTACTCATTTAGCTTATACAGCTAACAACCATTGACAAAACCCAGTCGCGGCCGGCATGACTCGCGGGTGTGGGGGCGGGGGGAGGGTCGTGCGGGGAGGGCGGGAGAGGTTTATATTTTAATTATTTAAAAAAATTACTTTCCTTAGCCGGCTCGATCCGGTCCCGCGTCATCTCTGCTTCTCTGCTCCTCGCAGGAAGCAGGCAACCTCCCTCCCCTTCCCTAAGCCAATCACAATGCTGCAATGGCAGCGTTGTGGTTGGAGGGGACGGCGCCCAGCCAGGCGCCTATGGGGAGGCCATTTTCTCCATGTAGGCTGCATACAGACTACATGGAGAAAATGGCAGAGTGCGCATGACTGGTTTGGTCGGCCCCAGAGGACCGACCAAACAGTCAGGGCCCGCAACATTGAGCTAGCCACTCCTCCCCTGCCCTGTTGCAGGACCGCCCACCCGCCTGCCCGCCCCCAACCAAACCCTTCTGCTTTCTCACAGTGTAAGAAGCAGTAACATAAAATGGTATTTATACCATTTTATGTTACTGCTTCTCGCACTGCGAGAAAGCAGTGTGGCGACGCTTCTCTGCCCACATGGAGGAGCCGCCCCTGACAAAACCAATACTCCTGGCTGTTTTTAGGTGTATGTCAGTTGAAGTGTTATATTTCTGGATTCAATCACAGAAAGCACAGAGAGGAACCAAAGTACCAGTCAGATGGAACACTATGGGAATCACAGAAATGTAAATTATGTGTTTAAGCTACACCCTTAATTACATAGTCCACACCCAACCATTTTTTTCAGCCCACTTAAAGCCCTGGGCCTGTGGAAAGGGAGATGGGGGGAAGAGGAGAGATAGATGTAATGTGCAGAATCAATGCAAACAAGGTGGTAGAGAGATGAGGTGAAGGGCATTGCATGCAAAAGACACCAATGTAAGAGGAACAGAATCCACGCAAAAAAAGGTAAGAGGTAGGGAGATTGGTGAACTTTGAAATGCAGAGGTCCCTAATAAAACATACAATAATTTGTGTTGTGCCAGGCAACCTTTACCCTTCCCAGTCGTTTGGGGGATTCACCCTCCCCAAGAATACTTTGAAAAGTGGTAGAAGATAGTATTTGTGGCTCAGTGTCCATAAAAAGTGGTCATGAAGCCACATGTGTGATCTATTCTAACCAGTCTGAATTGCACTCCTGTCTTCCCTTCTTCCTTCTGTAATCCCCACTTTCCCATGTGCTCCCTTTTACCCTTTCAATCAATACACTTTCCTGCCTGCAACATTCTCCCCCAGTAATCACCTCTTTTCATTGTGTACTGTTCTCTAGTGGGCAACATTCTGCTCTCTAAGCTTCTTTCTCTTTGATACACCATTATAACTCCATTTGTACCCTACCTGAATTGTCTCCTATTTTCCTAGAGGGCAAAACAGGCGCAAGAGCTATTTACATGTGGGTCCTAATGTAAACATTACTGCTAAATCGGGTAAATATTCTTTTTGCAACTATTTCTGCTATACCTGGGTCAAAATTGCCCTGACCAAAGAGGATGCTAAAAGTTATCTCCGTCTGGACTCAAAGTATATTTTCTACGTTAGACAGTGGAACCATCCAGGAATTCGACATTTCAACTTACTTCAGAATGCGGGTTTGTGTAGGGGATGAAACATATTTAAATTTAAATTGCAATGGTCAGCAGGTCACAAGTTTTAGTTGGCTATCAATAAAACATATTTACAGAGCTTAGTACTGGTAAATGTGTGATATTAAGCGCTATATAAAAAAAGTTATTGTTCCATTTACTTTTCCTTGCAATTGATGTATTCCTACCCCTTGTAATGTGTTCCTACTCAAGGATAGACATTGCCATTCTAAAATAGTTCAATCAAATTAATATATGTCTGATTTACACCAAGGGCTCTCACTGCTTTGCGCAAAATATACGTTTATGTTGAAACTCTGAAATATGAAATACTGCAGCACAGGAGGTACATGGGAGAATAGTTCCAACACACCACACTGATCCATTGTCCTAGCTTTTAAAATTAACTCAATGTAAAATCATGGTTACTACTTAGAGAATACATCTTTATTTTCTCGTGCAATAAGACTGTTATTGGACACTCAAAAAGCTAACATGCTGTGACAGTCTTCTCAGGAATGTGACACCGTATGATCATGTGATTCCCGGCTCAAAGATTTTTCACACAGTGTGATCGTAGGCTAAGAAAGCTGATACAATGTGTGACCACCTGCACAGCATGCCAAGGCTTTAGTGTGGAAACAAACACCTGGCCAGTGGTGAGCAAAACGGACAGGAGAAACCACGAACAGTGGGCAGCCTAACTAACCAACTGGTACGGAGACAGGTTTCTACGTACCAGCTCTTCTCTTCTGGTTCACTCAGTTCTAGAGTCTGTGTCTCTGCACATGAGCTTGCTGACAGCCCTATCAGAAGACAGGATAGGATCAGGGGCTGACCCTTCTACAGCCCCATTCTATCATGGCTTCTGATAGGGCTTTGAGCGACAAGGCTACAAATAAATCACCACCCAAGCATACTCCTATATTTCACAGGGGTGCGTTTCAGGGAGCATGCACTGTTTCTCTTTGGCTTGTGAATAGGTGAAGGGTGCAGAAGGAGTGTAGTACTGGTGAAAGTAAACATGCAAACTGGCTGTTAGTTTGGGTGTTTATACTTTTTGCCTCTCAAAGCTGTTCAAAGGAGCTTCTTTTTGTGCCTGTCGGTACTTTGCAGCGATGCTCTAGCGCCCTCAGGCACCAGCCGCAACTGATAAAAGGATTGGGGAGAGTGGGACGCTGGAAGGGTAGAGGTGGATGTAAAGGAGGAGAACAAGCAAAATAAGATAAGAGACTGGGGAGAAAAGTTGCGAAGATCAGCACATGGAGAGGAGAGGAAAATGTTATAGGGTCCGATTCAGCAAGAGGACGGTTGAGGTGGGAGAGAGATGAAACATGATGAGTAGAATAATGGAGGGAAGAGGTGAATCTAAAGAGTGCAGAACCAGCGGAAACAAGTTGAGGCTGGAGGGAAAGGTAAAAGGTGCACGATAGTGCATGAATGGGTGCAGCAGAAATAAAAGAAGCAGCATCATGAGGAGAACTTAAGTGGCGGGTAGAGGGAAGGGTGAGAGGTAAATGCAAGATAGCAGAATCACCAATAGCAGGTAAGATGCTGTGTAGGGACGCAGGGAAGAAGTAGCTGTTACAGGGGCAGAACCAGTGAGAAAAGATTAGAGGTTGGGGAGAGATGAGAGATTAAGTGTGCAACAGGGAGGAGAGAGGGGGGTGAAAGAGGAGCAGAATCAGTGAGAAAAATCAGTGTCGGGAAGGATGAGGTGAAGTGTAGAGCATGGAAGAGGGAGATGGATGTAAGAGATTCAGAACCAGCGAGACAAGGTAAGAGGCTGGAGGTGAAAGAGGGGAGGTGGATTTAAAGGGGAGAGGTGAATTTAAAAAAGGACAAATGATCAAAAAAACGTACAAGGCTGGAGTGAGAGATGCGAGGTGAAGGGTAGCACATGGATGTGAGCTGGTCAGGGAGGCAGATCCAGCAGAGAACGTAAGTGAAGGGGGGGGGGGAGAGGGACTAGTGAGAGGTGCAAGTAAGAGGGGCAGAATCAAGGGGTAATCTCAGAGTCAGTCAGAGAGATGAAGTGAAGTGTAAAGCATTGAGGAGAGAGAATATTTATTGTTTAAAGTTTACATGAAACTATATCCAATAATTACGTTACACAAAAGACATCACTAAATACTGATTAAAAAGCACCATTAAAAATCCACACATTTAAAAAAGAATAAACACTAAGTTAAGTATTTTTCTCCCAGAGCTTAACCGCCTGCCTCACGAACTTCACAAGGTTACCCACCACATTTACAGAACCACCTTTAAAGCACAATAATACACCCTCTGGTATTGTTCTTATGCCGTAAATATCAAAGGAGGGAGTGGAGAGAGGACGTGTCCAGAGGGACACTGGGAGTGGATTCAATCTCCCCTGGCTATAATTACTAAACATCCACGGAGTCACGGAGGGGACGGTCGGGTGAGGCAATACCCTCGCATTTAGTGCTCATAAGCACAGAGTCCCCTGCGTTTCCTCCCAGGCTCATGAGGCCTTGAACTTTTGGATAGCAAGAGGAGATAGAGATATTCACTTTGTCGCCAAACCTGCCAAACCTATTGAGTCTATTAGGTACATTATATATATAAACTACACATAGAATTCCCTATGTTTGTCAATGGTATTTACTGTCTTCTGTGAGTAGGGTAGGGATCTGTGTACCCGTCCTGAAGAAGAAGCTTTTGGCTTCGAAACATGTTGACACAGACACACAGGAGGTGTCGTACATTAATACGTTAAACCTCTATTTTTCACTGCTTTTAACAATACCAGCAAAGGGGTTTATTAAATTTCTTTCTAGTCCTCATTTGCCAGGTATTTTTTAATACTCACTCACTAATCACTGTAGACCCTACCACTCACACCCCCACACACTACACATAGTGGTTACTTTAAGTGCTCCCACGTATTCGTCGGTTAGTAGCACGCCGCACTCCGTAGAGGAGTGCGAAGACCCCTATGATGAAGCATGACACCAAGGGCCCTTTTGGTGTGTGAGGGGTATTTTTAGAACACAATGTGCCTCCTACCACGGTAGGATACACATCGCCCGCACGACCATACATCTTTTTACAATTCCGTATTGTTGTGGGTGGGTTCCATTTGTTTAGTAATTGTTCTTATGCCCTCAGCATTAAACATTGGCTTTAAAAAAAAAAATTTGCATGTCTAGTAGGGCTGGGCATAGGCACATTATATGTTGATTGAACTCTTCGGCTAACTTGCATTTCCTACATGACCAGTCCATGCAGCCTTTTAGTTTCCATGAACCATCAAAAGCCTTTAAAGGGAGATAAAAAACCTGATTCTCAGAAACATGGCCGTGTTCTGAGGCCACAAATTAAAATCAAGGTAAGGTTGCCTTAAGCTAGAAAAGGTGTCTGCAATATACCTGCTATGCTTATATCTGGAGGCTGCATCAATGTCCCTACTCAAGGTTAGGCTTTTCTATCCCTTTTTACCACTAATTTGTGTGCTGATCTAGACATGGATTCCAGTGTTGCTATCGAGGGGAGCTTATATTCTTCCAGTAGCTCTTCTATGGATATAAGAGACAGAACCAGTAGGAAACAGGGCAATCCTGGGGGCATAGGAGAGATGGATGTAAGAGGACAGAATACAGAAGGTAAGGTTAGAGTCTGAGGGAAAGATGAGAAAAAGAGTACAGCATTGAGGGGGAGGTGGATTAAAGAGGGCCAGAATCACTAAGGAAAGATAAGATGCTCCGGGAGGATGGGAGGGGAGAGATAGATGTAAATGAAGCAGAGCAAGGAAAGAAGTTACGAGGCTGGGGGAGTGATGTGCGTTGAAGGAGAGCGAATGGATAAGATGTGTGGATATAACAGAGACAGGACCAGCAAGAGAACATAAGCAGAGTGGAGAGAGAAGTAATGGTGAGAGGAGGAAAGAAGAAAGCAGAACCACCGAAAGATGGTAAGAAGTTGGGCGGAGAGACACAGGAGGGAGAGGTGGAAGTTACATAGGCTGAACCAGCAAGAGAACGTTGAAGCAAAAAAGTAAGTAGAGTCTGACGGGGAGGTA
Organism: Calotriton arnoldi; assembly: GCA_963921515.1. Classification (NCBI taxonomy): domain Eukaryota; kingdom Metazoa; phylum Chordata; class Amphibia; order Caudata; family Salamandridae; genus Calotriton; species Calotriton arnoldi. Next base: position 2,708,829 of record CAWUFW010000852.1, read on the forward strand.
AAAATGATCTAAAAATCTTCAACTGGTTCAAAACTTGCCATCTTCGGGCATACGTTGTTGCACCTTTGCCAAAAATCCTAGAAAAAAGAAGTCAACTCCAAAACATTTTTCATAAAAAATAATTTACTCATTGACATTGTGCCGGTTGGCTTCTGACACTTCTAGGAGATTGAAGTAGCATTTGGTGCTGAGTCAGATGATTTGTGGCTGACTCTAGATCATGGAGTTAGAGCAACCTTAATATTACTAAACCTTAGTGCCATATTTGGCACTGGTTCCCAGCCAATGCTTATAAATCAACTAGAACAACCTGGAATTTAAGGTATTCTCCTGGTGTGGCTTACCTCTATCCTATCTGGGAAATCTGAAACAATCCACTCACCACCTATTTCTGTTACGTACTAAACCTCTGGCTTGTGGATTTTATTGGGTCTCTGCTAAGTAATCTCTATCATCGCCAGTTAGCCTTACTCATACAGTCCTTTGGTTTCTTGCTGATATCTTGCGCATATTGATACCCAAACATGATTTCCCTCAGTGGCAATCCAGTCTCTGCCGAAGAATATGTTTGTACGTGCATGCTAGGAGTTGATTTCTGAATGAAGACAAATTCATTAAAACCTTATAGTGACAAATCAAGGGTTCTCATTTTTAAAGGATCTTATACCATATGGTGTTCTCTTTAGTGGCTGGTGGAAGTAAGTCAATCGACCCACATTGGCAGAGTCAGCAAAAACATCTTGGATTCATTTTCCAGCATCTTCTCTTTTTTTCAGAATATAAAAACCATGTTTCATCCACTTGCCTTTACTACATCCATAACCAACAAAAAATCATTCCTTTTCTGCCCTCTCACTACCGTGAGGCTGTTGTACAGTCAATTATCTTCTCACTAGATACTCACTAGTACCCTTCAAATCATTCAGAACCGTACTAGGCTCCTCATCTGAGATGGCAGCATCGCTATGTCATTTCTTCTCACCTTTTTGCTGTCTGCTGGGTTTTTGGTCCGAAACCCTCTATTTGCAAGGCACTATCCATTTGTCACTGTGCACTGCATTAAAAAGGATCTATCCTTCCACAGCACTCCTTACGTTCAGTCCAGAACCCAAAACTCTATGCCAACCAAACTCCTGTGCCATCCTAAAATTTAGATGGCCCTGATTGGAGGCAGATCCTTCTCCTTTCTATTTGTATAGGACTGGAACTATCTCCCTCTTGAACTATGGTGTAACTCCAGTCTTTTGGAAAACCACTCAAAACTGTCCTTTCTCCATGTTAGTAAAGTCTGCACCTCTCTTTTGGACATCTCTTAGTGCCAGAATCAGAATGCCCGGTTAGCATATCATTTTCATTCATCCCATTCAATAACCAAGTTTAATTCATTTAAACTACATTTAAACTTCATTCAATCTACTTAATAGCGATTTATATCTATGTACGTATTATATTAGGATTATTAATGCTATTTTAACCATTTTACTGATATCCAAACTAGGTAAGTAGCTTCTTGCAAAGCAGCTTCATCAATGCCATATAAATTTTGGCCAATTGATATTACTTCCTATGATGTCACTTCCTGTGAGGGTAAATCTTATGCAAATTATAGGGGCTTCGCATGTTCCTATTCTGCCCGGGGCCCCACATATCCTAGGACCGGCCCTGCCCAGAAGGCTTCCATAATGGAACTGAACAGTGCTTCCCAGCTGCAGACTATCAAAAAGTATGCATTTTGATTGCCTCCTAGCCTGTGTACATCTACACAGGAGATTCATAACTAGCACCTGGGACAGCCTTATTACAGTATCAACTCACCAATCACTACAACTGCCTGTGAAGGCTCTAAAGAGGGTCTGGAATGTCCTTCCAGCTCACAGGATGTGGCTGTGACTTTTAAAATATGTTTTGATTACATAAGTTTGAAAGCACGCGTTTATAAGATATTGAATTCAATAATTTGTATGCCCCTCCACTAAACATTCGTTTACTCTCTTGAGCTTTGCGAATGAATCCAGAGCATCCTGACAAGGGCGCCCTTGGAATCTGCTCTTGGTTGGTACTTTCATGTGTGTCACCTCACTACCACCTCCGTGAAGAAAGAGAGATGTATGTCGGGGAGGGGTGATGGAAGTCCAGAAGGGCTGGGTCCTCGTCAGTTTTCTACAGTATCCACGTGAGGCAAATACACATATGATGAATTTAAATGAGACTCATTTACACAGTTAGGCCCTGATCATTAGGAAGAAGTCCGTGAGGAGACTTCCTCCCAGCAGCCAGAATTACTGTTACCGGCTGGTGTCAGCATGGAATTGAACTTCCTGCGAGTGAAAGCACTCATGTAGATTGACTGCGCGGACACTGATCTGCTGAGGGGGATTGTGCAGGCTTTCCTCATTCGGAGGGGGTTGACACACACACACCTCCAGGGCACAAGTGCTAAGAAAAGAAGTGGGGGGACTAACCTAGTTAATCAGTATGCAAGTGGCATTGCAGCACGTGACATCACGGCGCGTGACATCGCGGCGCGTGACATCACAGCGCGTGACATCACAGGAACTGGCATCACAAGGAGATCAGATCTTAAGCCCTCACATATATGTTTAGCAGGTGTATCATGAGTACATTTGAGCACATTTAGAGCATACTTAAAGGTAAATTCGTACTTGTAAAGCGCACTGCCACCCCAGCTGGGGCATCCTGGCGCTATACGCATACCGCTGTGGAACCCTTCCTGGCTATTCCCTGTGAAATGTCCACTCCTGGGCACCCCCAAGGTGAAGCCAGGCATCCCAGCGCTGGTGGGGCCGTTGTGGAGATTAAGCAAGCTATTGCCCAGAGTTGCAGAGTGGGACCCATGATTAGAATAGGCACCGAGGCGAGAATTATCAGGTCCGAGGAAATTGAGTCCAAGACCCGCCGAGGCGGGAATTGAACCCTGGTCCCGGGCCAGATCTCTGCATCAGGGTCTGCCGCTCTAACCATTGAGCCACACTTCTCCACTCGCACTTGCAAACCCTCCTGTTTTAGGCAGAAGATTCAAACTTTTGTACGCTACACATAAAACAATGTTACCTTTTATCAACGTTAAGTTTTCTCTAGCCATAGTGCTTTAAAAGAAATAGTGATATTTAAATTATTACAACGCCTCCTCAAGGGTACTAAGCGCTATATAAATGCTATTTATTTTGTGCAAATGCTGGGAAACATCAACACATCTGAAGTTTTTACAGTGCATGCATATCTCCTAAACAGAGCCTGAACAAAGTTAAAAGCTGCCTCTCTTCAGTATGTGTGAAGTGCTAACAAGGTGTGAGCCTTTGTTTCCCCTCTGCTGCATTTGCATCAGGTGTGAGGCTCCTGACTGCTCCCAGCCAGGAGACTCCAACAAAGGAGGTCTGATGACCCCTCCGATTCGGCCTTTGTTATGAGCCCAGCAGGAGTCAGAACTAAGAGAGCCCCATCCCGCCTGCATGTTGTTGCAGATAGAAAGCAGATAACAACATGCAGGCGCTGTAGGATGTGTCCCGGTGTTTGTAAATTACACCGGGACGAATTCAGCATATTTTACAGTGGGTCCACACTTCTTGGCAACTATTTCTGCTATACCTGGGTCAAAATTGCCCTGACCAAAGAGGATGCTAAAAGTTATCTCCGTCTGGACTCAAAGTATATTTTCTACGTTAGACAGTGGAACCATCCAGGAATTCGACATTTCAACTTACTTCAGAATGCGGGTTTGTGTAGGGGATGAAACATATTTAAATTTAAATTGCAATGGTCAGCAGGTCACAAGTTTTAGTTGGCTATCAATAAAACATATTTACAGAGCTTAGTACTGGTAAATGTGTGATATTAAGCGCTATATAAAAAAAGTTATTGTTCCATTTACTTTTCCTTGCAATTGATGTATTCCTACCCCTTGTAATGTGTTCCTACTCAAGGATAGACATTGCCATTCTAAAATAGTTCAATCAAATTAATATATGTCTGATTTACACCAAGGGCTCTCACTGCTTTGCGCAAAATATACGTTTATGTTGAAACTCTGAAATATGAAATACTGCAGCACAGGAGGTACATGGGAGAATAGTTCCAACACACCACACTGATCCATTGTCCTAGCTTTTAAAATTAACTCAATGTAAAATCATGGTTACTACTTAGAGAATACATCTTTATTTTCTCGTGCAATAAGACTGTTATTGGACACTCAAAAAGCTAACATGCTGTGACAGTCTTCTCAGGAATGTGACACCGTATGATCATGTGATTCCCGGCTCAAAGATTTTTCACACAGTGTGATCGTAGGCTAAGAAAGCTGATACAATGTGTGACCACCTGCACAGCATGCCAAGGCTTTAGTGTGGAAACAAACACCTGGCCAGTGGTGAGCAAAACGGACAGGAGAAACCACGAACAGTGGGCAGCCTAACTAACCAACTGGTACGGAGACAGGTTTCTACGTACCAGCTCTTCTCTTCTGGTTCACTCAGTTCTAGAGTCTGTGTCTCTGCACATGAGCTTGCTGACAGCCCTATCAGAAGACAGGATAGGATCAGGGGCTGACCCTTCTACAGCCCCATTCTATCATGGCTTCTGATAGGGCTTTGAGCGACAAGGCTACAAATAAATCACCACCCAAGCATACTCCTATATTTCACAGGGGTGCGTTTCAGGGAGCATGCACTGTTTCTCTTTGGCTTGTGAATAGGTGAAGGGTGCAGAAGGAGTGTAGTACTGGTGAAAGTAAACATGCAAACTGGCTGTTAGTTTGGGTGTTTATACTTTTTGCCTCTCAAAGCTGTTCAAAGGAGCTTCTTTTTGTGCCTGTCGGTACTTTGCAGCGATGCTCTAGCGCCCTCAGGCACCAGCCGCAACTGATAAAAGGATTGGGGAGAGTGGGACGCTGGAAGGGTAGAGGTGGATGTAAAGGAGGAGAACAAGCAAAATAAGATAAGAGACTGGGGAGAAAAGTTGCGAAGATCAGCACATGGAGAGGAGAGGAAAATGTTATAGGGTCCGATTCAGCAAGAGGACGGTTGAGGTGGGAGAGAGATGAAACATGATGAGTAGAATAATGGAGGGAAGAGGTGAATCTAAAGAGTGCAGAACCAGCGGAAACAAGTTGAGGCTGGAGGGAAAGGTAAAAGGTGCACGATAGTGCATGAATGGGTGCAGCAGAAATAAAAGAAGCAGCATCATGAGGAGAACTTAAGTGGCGGGTAGAGGGAAGGGTGAGAGGTAAATGCAAGATAGCAGAATCACCAATAGCAGGTAAGATGCTGTGTAGGGACGCAGGGAAGAAGTAGCTGTTACAGGGGCAGAACCAGTGAGAAAAGATTAGAGGTTGGGGAGAGATGAGAGATTAAGTGTGCAACAGGGAGGAGAGAGGGGGGTGAAAGAGGAGCAGAATCAGTGAGAAAAATCAGTGTCGGGAAGGATGAGGTGAAGTGTAGAGCATGGAAGAGGGAGATGGATGTAAGAGATTCAGAACCAGCGAGACAAGGTAAGAGGCTGGAGGTGAAAGAGGGGAGGTGGATTTAAAGGGGAGAGGTGAATTTAAAAAAGGACAAATGATCAAAAAAACGTACAAGGCTGGAGTGAGAGATGCGAGGTGAAGGGTAGCACATGGATGTGAGCTGGTCAGGGAGGCAGATCCAGCAGAGAACGTAAGTGAAGGGGGGGGGAGAGAGGGACTAGTGAGAGGTGCAAGTAAGAGGGGCAGAATCAAGGGGTAATCTCAGAGTCAGTCAGAGAGATGAAGTGAAGTGTAAAGCATTGAGGAGAGAGAATATTTATTGTTTAAAGTTTACATGAAACTATATCCAATAATTACGTTACACAAAAGACATCACTAAATACTGATTAAAAAGCACCATTAAAAATCCACACATTTAAAAAAGAATAAACACTAAGTTAAGTATTTTTCTCCCAGAGCTTAACCGCCTGCCTCACGAACTTCACAAGGTTACCCACCACATTTACAGAACCACCTTTAAAGCACAATAATACACCCTCTGGTATTGTTCTTATGCCGTAAATATCAAAGGAGGGAGTGGAGAGAGGACGTGTCCAGAGGGACACTGGGAGTGGATTCAATCTCCCTGGCTATAATTACTAAACATCCACGGAGTCACGGAGGGGACGGTCGGGTGAGGCAATACCCTCGCATTTAGTGCTCATAAGCACAGAGTCCCCTGCGTTTCCTCCCAGGCTCATGAGGCCTTGAACTTTTGGATAGCAAGAGGAGATAGAGATATTCACTTTGTCGCCAAACCTGCCAAACCTATTGAGTCTATTAGGTACATTATATATATAAACTACACATAGAATTCCCTATGTTTGTCAATGGTATTTACTGTCTTCTGTGAGTAGGGTAGGGATCTGTGTACCCGTCCTGAAGAAGAAGCTTTTGGCTTCGAAACATGTTGACACAGACACACAGGAGGTGTCGTACATTAATACGTTAAACCTCTATTTTTCACTGCTTTTAACAATACCAGCAAAGGGGTTTATTAAATTTCTTTCTAGTCCTCATTTGCCAGGTATTTTTTAATACTCACTCACTAATCACTGTAGACCCTACCACTCACACCCCCACACACTACACATAGTGGTTACTTTAAGTGCTCCCACGTATTCGTCGGTTAGTAGCACGCCGCACTCCGTAGAGGAGTGCGAAGACCCCTATGATGAAGCATGACACCAAGGGCCCTTTTGGTGTGTGAGGGGTATTTTTAGAACACAATGTGCCTCCTACCACGGTAGGATACACATCGCCCGCACGACCATACATCTTTTTACAATTCCGTATTGTTGTGGGTGGGTTCCATTTGTTTAGTAATTGTTCTTATGCCCTCAGCATTAAACATTGGCTTTAAAAAAAAATTTTTGCATGTCTAGTAGGGCTGGGCATAGGCACATTATATGTTGATTGAACTCTTCGGCTAACTTGCATTTCCTACATGACCAGTCCATGCAGCCTTTTAGTTTCCATGAACCATCAAAAGCCTTTAAAGGGAGATAAAAAACCTGATTCTCAGAAACATGGCCGTGTTCTGAGGCCACAAATTAAAATCAAGGTAAGGTTGCCTTAAGCTAGAAAAGGTGTCTGCAATATACCTGCTATGCTTATATCTGGAGGCTGCATCAATGTCCCTACTCAAGGTTAGGCTTTTCTATCCCTTTTTACCACTAATTTGTGTGCTGATCTAGACATGGATTCCAGTGTTGCTATCGAGGGGAGCTTATATTCTTCCAGTAGCTCTTCTATGGATATAAGAGACAGAACCAGTAGGAAACAGGGCAATCCTGGGGGCATAGGAGAGATGGATGTAAGAGGACAGAATACAGAAGGTAAGGTTAGAGTCTGAGGGAAAGATGAGAAAAAGAGTACAGCATTGAGGGGGAGGTGGATTAAAGAGGGCCAGAATCACTAAGGAAAGATAAGATGCTCCGGGAGGATGGGAGGGGAGAGATAGATGTAAATGAAGCAGAGCAAGGAAAGAAGTTACGAGGCTGGGGGAGTGATGTGCGTTGAAGGAGAGCGAATGGATAAGATGTGTGGATATAACAGAGACAGGACCAGCAAGAGAACATAAGCAGAGTGGAGAGAGAAGTAATGGTGAGAGGAGGAAAGAAGAAAGCAGAACCACCGAAAGATGGTAAGAAGTTGGGCGGAGAGACACAGGAGGGGAGAGGTGGAAGTTACATAGGCTGAACCAGCAAGAGAACGTTGAAGCAAAAAAGTAAGTAGAGTCTGACGGGGAGGTAAAAATGATCTAAAAATCTTCAACTGGTTCAAAACTTGCCATCTTCGGGCATACGTTGTTGCACCTTTCCCAAAAATCCTAGAAAAAAGAAGTCAACTCCAAAACATTTTTCATAAAAAATAATTTACTCATTGACATTGTGCCGGTTGGCTTCTGACACTTCTAGGAGATTGAAGTAGCATTTGGTGCTGAGTCAGATGATTTGTGGCTGACTCTAGATCATGGAGTTAGAGCAACCTTAATATTACTAAACCTTAGTGCCATATTTGGCACTGGTTCCCAGCCAATGCTTATAAATCAACTAGAACAACCTGGAATTTAAGGTATTCTCCTGGTGTGGCTTACCTCTATCCTATCTGGGAAATCTGAAACAATCCACTCACCACCTATTTCTGTTACGTACTAAACCTCTGGCTTGTGGATTTTATTGGGTCTCTGCTAAGTAATCTCTATCATCGCCAGTTAGCCTTACTCATACAGTCCTTTGGTTTCTTGCTGATATCTTGCGCATATTGATACCCAAACATGATTTCCCTCAGTGGCAATCCAGTCTCTGCCGAAGAATATGTTTGTACGTGCATGCTAGGAGTTGATTTCTGAATGAAGACAAATTCATTAAAACCTTATAGTGACAAATCAAGGGTTCTCATTTTTAAAGGATCTTATACCATATGGTGTTCTCTTTAGTGGCTGGTGGAAGTAAGTCAATCGACCCACATTGGCAGAGTCAGCAAAAACATCTTGGATTCATTTTCCAGCATCTTCTCTTTTTTTCAGAATATAAAAACCATGTTTCATCCACTTGCCTTTACTACATCCATAACCAACAAAAAATCATTCCTTTTCTGCCCTCTCACTACCGTGAGGCTGTTGTACAGTCAATTATCTTCTCACTAGATACTCACTAGTACCCTTCAAATCATTCAGAACCGTACTAGGCTCCTCATCTGAGATGGCAGCATCGCTATGTCATTTCTTCTCACCTTTTTGCTGTCTGCTGGGTTTTTGGTCCGAAACCCTCTATTTGCAAGGCACTATCCATTTGTCACTGTGCACTGCATTAAAAAGGATCTATCCTTCCACAGCACTCCTTACGTTCAGTCCAGAACCCAAAACTCTATGCCAACCAAACTCCTGTGCCATCCTAAAATTTAGATGGCCCTGATTGGAGGCAGATCCTTCTCCTTTCTATTTGTATAGGACTGGAACTATCTCCCTCTTGAACTATGGTGTAACTCCAGTCTTTTGGAAAACCACTCAAAACTGTCCTTTCTCCATGTTAGTAAAGTCTGCACCTCTCTTTTGGACATCTCTTAGTGCCAGAATCAGAATGCCCGGTTAGCATATCATTTTCATTCATCCCATTCAATAACCAAGTTTAATTCATTTAAACTACATTTAAACTTCATTCAATCTACTTAATAGCGATTTATATCTATGTACGTATTATATTAGGATTATTAATGCTATTTTAACCATTTTACTGATATCCAAACTAGGTAAGTAGCTTCTTGCAAAGCAGCTTCATCAATGCCATATAAATTTTGGCCAATTGATATTACTTCCTATGATGTCACTTCCTGTGAGGGTAAATCTTATGCAAATTATAGGGGCTTCGCATGTTCCTATTCTGCCCGGGGCCCCACATATCCTAGGACCGGCCCTGCCCAGAAGGCTTCCATAATGGAACTGAACAGTGCTTCCCAGCTGCAGACTATCAAAAAGTATGCATTTTGATTGCCTCCTAGCCTGTGTACATCTACACAGGAGATTCATAACTAGCACCTGGGACAGCCTTATTACAGTATCAACTCACCAATCACTACAACTGCCTGTGAAGGCTCTAAAGAGGGTCTGGAATGTCCTTCCAGCTCACAGGATGTGGCTGTGACTTTTAAAATATGTTTTGATTACATAAGTTTGAAAGCACGCGTTTATAAGATATTGAATTCAATAATTTGTATGCCCCTCCACTAAACATTCGTTTACTCTCTTGAGCTTTGCGAATGAATCCAGAGCATCCTGACAAGGGCGCCCTTGGAATCTGCTCTTGGTTGGTACTTTCATGTGTGTCACCTCACTACCACCTCCGTGAAGAAAGAGAGATGTATGTCGGGGAGGGGTGATGGAAGTCCAGAAGGGCTGGGTCCTCGTCAGTTTTCTACAGTATCCACGTGAGGCAAATACACATATGATGAATTTAAATGAGACTCATTTACACAGTTAGGCCCTGATCATTAGGAAGAAGTCCGTGAGGAGACTTCCTCCCAGCAGCCAGAATTACTGTTACCGGCTGGTGTCAGCATGGAATTGAACTTCCTGCGAGTGAAAGCACTCATGTAGATTGACTGCGCGGACACTGATCTGCTGAGGGGGATTGTGCAGGCTTTCCTCATTCGGAGGGGGTTGACACACACACACCTCCAGGGCACAAGTGCTAAGAAAAGAAGTGGGGGGACTAACCTAGTTAATCAGTATGCAAGTGGCATTGCAGCACGTGACATCACGGCGCGTGACATCGCGGCGCGTGACATCACAGCGCGTGACATCACAGGAACTGGCATCACAAGGAGATCAGATCTTAAGCCCTCACATATATGTTTAGCAGGTGTATCATGAGTACATTTGAGCACATTTAGAGCATACTTAAAGGTAAATTCGTACTTGTAAAGCGCACTGCCACCCCAGCTGGGGCATCCTGGCGCTATACGCATACCGCTGTGGAACCCTTCCTGGCTATTCCCTGTGAAATGTCCACTCCTGGGCACCCCCAAGGTGAAGCCAGGCATCCCAGCGCTGGTGGGGCCGTTGTGGAGATTAAGCAAGCTATTGCCCAGAGTTGCAGAGTGGGACCCATGATTAGAATAGGCACCGAGGCGAGAATTATCAGGTCCGAGGAAATTGAGTCCAAGACCCGCCGAGGCGGGAATTGAACCCTGGTCCCGGGCCAGATCTCTGCATCAGGGTCTGCCGCTCTAACCATTGAGCCACACTTCTCCACTCGCACTTGCAAACCCTCCTGTTTTAGGCAGAAGATTCAAACTTTTGTACGCTACACATAAAACAATGTTACCTTTTATCAACGTTAAGTTTTCTCTAGCCATAGTGCTTTAAAAGAAATAGTGATATTTAAATTATTACAACGCCTCCTCAAGGGTACTAAGCGCTATATAAATGCTATTTATTTTGTGCAAATGCTGGGAAACATCAACACATCTGAAGTTTTTACAGTGCATGCATATCTCCTAAACAGAGCCTGAACAAAGTTAAAAGCTGCCTCTCTTCAGTATGTGTGAAGTGCTAACAAGGTGTGAGCCTTTGTTTCCCCTCTGCTGCATTTGCATCAGGTGTGAGGCTCCTGACTGCTCCCAGCCAGGAGACTCCAACAAAAGGAGGTCTGATGACCCCTCCGATTCGGCCTTTGTTATGAGCCCAGCAGGAGTCAGAACTAAGAGAGCCCCATCCCGCCTGCATGTTGTTGCAGATAGAAAGCAGATAACAACATGCAGGCGCTGTAGGATGTGTCCCGGTGTTTGTAAATTACACCGGGACGAATTCAGCATATTTTACAGTGGGTCCACACTTCTTGGCAGGGTGGACGGCGTCCACCCTGTGAAAAAAGTGGGGGGACGCCGTCCACCCGCGTGTACCCCCGACTCGTGCCCTTCACACCTCCCACCTGTTCCAAGCAGGCGGTGAGTGCGCGTGGCGGCATTGGTGTGAGGTGGGGTGGAGGGACGGGGCATAGTAGGGAGAGTAGAAGAGGGAAGGGTGTGGTGTGGTAACCTCACGATTGTGTTTATATAAATATTAAAATATTTACTGTAGGACGGTCGAGCAGCTGCTCAGCAGTTTGTGTTACACAGCTGGCTGGGCCTCGTGGCCCTGTTTACCCACTGATGCTTCTCCTCAATGGAGCACGTCTGCAGCCTTCACAAGCGACGGATTATCTTTCTTTTAAAACACTGCACGAGGGGAAGTTCTGCCGTTGGGGGGGGGGGGGGGGTGGCTAGCAGAGAGAAAAGGCAGCAGGGACCAGGGGACGAGGCGTGGCTGCTCTTGCAGCCAGAGACTCACGTGATTTTAGTAGTCCCAGGGACCGTCATGAGCAGGTGGGTCAGAATACCATATGTTAATTCCACGTCACCAGACTCGTGATCGCCCCTTAGTGGTTATCCAGAAAACCTGTCCAAGTCAGACCAGCCCTCCTGGAACTAGGCTGGACACCACACATGAAGGCAATACAAATCTATGGAAAGGAAAGACACTAAATAACGTGCAGAAACGTTCACAGGATGATCATCCCCATCAAGATATACTAACCCTTCTGACTTTGAGCTTGCAAGGTGTTTATATCTGAGAAGAAGAAATGAGAACTGGCCATTTTTGGTAACAGAGATCTCCAAACTGCGCCACCTGAGCTCATTTCTGCTTCATTTGTTCTTTGGAGGCAGCAGTGTCTGTTGAAGTCTATCTGTCTGCCCCAATTTAATAAATTATCTCAGTCCATCATCCACTGCTGCGTTTCTTTTTATAAGAAACCATCAGTGCGGGGGCTCAAGGTTTTTTTTAGGAGCCACCTGCGGGTGCTGCTGAATGCCGTGTTGCCAAATATCAAAGGTGCTTATTCTTGATTCCTCTTGAAGTCTCTCTCTTTTAATCCCCTACAATTTCCGGCCCCTTATGTCACTCGTGCAGGTTCTTTTTCATCTCTGCTTTATACCTTTATTTATTTATTTATTTTTAACATACTTTATTGGGATTTACAAAAGGTTCCAGAAATCAACAATGCATCATAGTTACCATTGTTCAGGAGAGTAATTAGCTGGACCATGATACCTTTATCACTAGTTTCCTTTCTCCTCTTTTCTCCCTTTTCTGCCTTTCTCTGTTTCTCTGAATGGAAGTATGATGATAAAAAAATATGTCTGTATCCCCAACATGATTGCCGTGCCCACCACTTGCACCCACCTGCACAAATTAAGCCCTGTCACATTCACTGCCCATCAGGCGGGGTCCGAGGTAATAATTCAGCAGCAAATCAAATTGTTCCTCAGACAGCCTGGCATTCATTTTCAGGGTCAGACTGGCCTACAGGGCAATCAGACAGGGCCCGATGGGCTGGGCAGACAGGTCACTGTGTGGGCCTGAATGTTGGCTTTATCTGGGCGTGTTTCATGCTCTGCTGGGTTGCATACAACTCTTAATTACCCAGATATTAAAACAAACATTGCCAGCAGCAAGCACAAATCCATTCAGTCTTCCATTACTTGCAAAACACGTATACAGTGCAGTGTGTCTTCATAAAATCAAACTGCCCCACTTTGCAAACACAGGCTACTTTTTAGCTGTCTAATTCACTAATGGGGACCACTTTTATTTTGGCACCGGGCCTATTTCCTGTTCCAGTCCGAACCTGATAATTTACCCTTGGAAGGGGCGTTTCAATGTGTAATTGGAGGGAGGGCGGTGGCGAGGGCTTGAGGGAGCTCATTACCCATATACTTCTTGCCTGGTAATAGCCCTTCTGCACTGTCAGGTTAGAATTAAGACTTAGTTTATTCAAGATCTGAATCCCCTTTGTGAGAAGCCTCTTCTTCACATCAAGGCATTCCCCTGCTGTTTCTTTGATGCCACTGACATTAGGATTTATTTGAGGGAACCTTGTGACAACTGCAAGCCTCTTGTAATGAAAGAAACACCCTTTCTGTTTTGCAGGCCATACCCCCTACTGAATTCCTTCCACTGCTGAGTAAACCACCTGTCAATTTTTCAAGTAAATCAGACCTTTCTCCTTTCTTGGCACAAAAAAGGTAAGAACTCAATCAAAATGCAGAGGAATAAATAACTGTGTGCAGCAGTGGGTCCATCTCCCTCATGAACTAGCTCAATTTCTGAATCTTTTTTTCAGTATATCCATGAGGGGTTTTCAGCTGTTGACTCATTTCGTGGCACGAGTCCAAACCAGAAGCAAAAAAGGCGTTGACATGGTCAAGACCTCTGACCTCCTGGTCAGGGACCTGTTCTCCTCCCCCGCAGCACCGCTATTAAGTGCAGCTGCTCCATGTACTGTGCTCTGCCTGGTCAGGTAGGTGTTCGAGGCCCTCCTCCACCTGCAGGCTCCTGCCTGCGCCTCCCTGGTGGACCAGTGGGAGAGCCTTGCTCTTCTGCTGGCCACTGCTGCCTGTCTCTCTGTTTGTGCTGTTTCTGTCTTTCTGTGCCCGTTTTTCTGTCTTTCCTTCTAGCCTCTTCACTGCATTTTCTATTGTGCCCGTCTTGTTTTTCTGTCCTCTGTGCCCGTTTGCTCTCCGTGCCCTTCCCGCCGCTGCTGCCCCCGTGGCCCCTCCCCCCCCTGCCAGTTCCCGTGCTTCCCTCCCCCCTCCCCTACTTAATGGCGGCCGCAGCGAGGGAGCACAAGCAAGACCTCTGACCTCCTGCTCAGGGACCTGCTCTCCTCCCCAGCAGCTCCGCTATTAAGTGCAGCTGCTCCATGCACTGTGCTCTGCCTGGTCAGGTAGGTGTTCGAGGCCCTCCTCCACCCGCAGGCTCCTGCCTGCGCCTCCCTGGTGGACCAGTGGGAGAGCCTTGCTCTTCTGCTGGCCAGTGCTGCCTGTCTCTGTGTTTGTGCTGTTTCTGTCTTTCTGTGCCCGTTATTCGGTCTTTCCTTCTAGCCTCTTCACTGCATTTTCTATTGTGCCCGTCTTGTTTTTATGTCCTCTGTGCCCGTTTGCTCTCCGTGCCCTTCCACCCGCTGCTGCCCTCGTGGCCCCGCCCCCCCTGCCGGTTCCTGTGCTTCCCTCCCCCCTCCCCTACTTAATGGCGGACGCAGCGAGGGAGCGCAAGCAAGACCTCTGACCTCCTGGTCAGGGACCTGCTCTCCTCCCCCGCAGCTCCGCTATTAAGTGCAGCTGCTCCGTGCACTGTGCTCTGCCTGGTCAGGTAGGTGTTCGAGGCCCTCCTCCACCCGCAGGCTCCTGCCTGCGCCTCATCCCTGGTGGTCCAGTGGGAGAGACTTACTCTTCTGCTGGCCACTGCTGTCTGTCTCTGTGTTTGTGCCGTTTCTGTCTTTCTGTGCTCGTTTTTCTGTCTTTCCTTCTAGCCCCTTCACTGCATTTTCTATTGTGCCTGTCTTGTCTTTTCTATCTTTCTGTGCCTGTTTTTCTGTCTTTCCTTCTAGCCTCTTCACTGCATTTTCTATTGTGCCTGTCTTGTTTTTCTGTCCTCTGTGCCCGTTTCTCTCTGTACCCTTCCCGCCGCTGCTGCCCCCGCGGCCCCTCCCCCCCTGCCGGTTCCCGCGCTTCCCTTCCCCCTCCCCTATTTAATGGCAGCCGCTGCGAGGGAGCGCGAGCAAGACCTCTGACCTCCTGGTCAGGGACCTGCTCTCCTACCCCGCAGCTCTGCTGTTAAGTGCAGCTGCTCCGTGCACTGTGCTCTGCCTGGTCAGGTAGGTGTTCGAGGCCCTCCTCCACCCGCAGGCTCCTGCCTGCACCTCATCCCTGGTGGTCCAGTGGGAGAGCCTTGCTCTTCTGCTGGCCGCTGCTGTCTGTCTCTGTGTTTGTGCCGTTTCTGTCTTTCTGTGCCCGTTTTTCTGTCTTTCCTTCTAGCCTCTTCACTGCATTTTCTATTGTGCCTGTCTTGTCTTTTCTATCTTTCTGTGCCTGTTTTTCTGTCTTTCCTTCTAGCCTCTTCACTGCCTTTTCTATTGTGCCCGTCTTGTTTTTCTGTTCTCTGTGCCCGTTTGCTCTCCGTGACCTTCCCGCCGCTGCTGCCCCCGCGGCCCCTCCCCCCACCTGCCGGTTACCGCGCTTCTCTCCCCCTTCCCCTACTTAATGGCGGCCGCTGTGCGGCCGTGCGCATCGGTCGCGCTGCTGGGGCACCAAAGGCGCACCAAAGGCAAGCCCGTCTGCGCCCGTCCGCGACCCAACCGCGGCCAGCGCCAGGAACCCTGGATCTGCAACCTCCCACCGCTACAACCCCGCTGCCCTCCTCGCACTCAACCCCGGAAGGAACAACAACTGCCAGCAGTCGACGCTGAACACCACCCACGGCCAGTTCTCCTGCCGTCAATGCCGCCAATCCTTCACCTCTGACCGCACCCCCACAGCCCCCGCACCGAACACCAACAACACCGAAGCCCTGAGGTGCATCCTCCTCAACGTACGCTCCCTGCACAGACACGCCATAGAGATCTGGAACCTCCTCGACACCCACTCGCCAGACGTCGCCTTCTTTACAGAAACCTGGACCAACGCCTCCTCCGCCCCCGACATCGCCACCGCCATCCCCGACGGATACAAGATCCAGAGAGAGGACCACCCCAACCCCCCAGGAGGAGGACTCGCCATCGTACACAAGACCTCCCTCCGACTATCCACCTCCACCACGAAGGACTCCTTCCCCACCACTGAACACCTTCACTTCCAGATCCAGACCAGCCCCAGAACCACCCTCGCCTACAGACACCCCGGACTCTGCGCTTCGTTCGCCACTACCGTCGCCGACCTCATCGCACCCCACGCCATCGCCTCCATGGACTACATACTCATCGGAGACCTGAACTTCCACCTCGACAACCCCAGTGACCCCAACTCCGCCACCCTCCTGGACAACCTCGCCAACATCGGACTGAAACAGCTCGTCACCATGCCCACCCACAAGGCAGGACACACCCTCGACCCTATCTTCGGATGAGGAAACGACATCCACTTCAGCTACACCACGGAACCCCCATGGACAGACCACCACTGCGTACACTTCCACGTCGACAAACCCACGCAGCCCAAACCTGCACCATGCCCCCCACGAAAGAACTGGAGCAAAGTCACTGAGGAAAAACTCAACTCCACCCTCAACCGCGACGCCCCCACAACGCCGACCGACGCCAACCTCGCAGCCAAAGGACTCCACAGATGGATCTCCAGCTGCGCAGACAAGCTTGCACCACTACGCAACCCCATCAGACAACGCCCCAGAAAAGCCACTTGGTTCACCGCCAACCTCCAAGAATCCAGACGCACCTGCAGACGTCTTGAGAAGAACTGGAGAAACAGCAAAACGCCAGAAGACCACACCACCTACAAAAACGCCATGACGGAATACCACCAACTCATCAGATCCACCAAAAGGACCTTCATCCAAAACAAGATCCTCGCCAATGCCGGCAACTCCAAGCAACTCTTCAGCGTCATCCAGGACTTCACCAAGCCCCCCAGTGAAACCACAGACATCACCCCTTCCCAGGACCTCTGCGACAGGCTCGGATCCTACTTCCATCTGAAAATCAAGGCACTCTACGACAACTTCCACGACCAGACACCCCACTCCAAAACCACTTCCTGCTCCAGCAACGCCATCCAGCCCACGATCTCCTCCTGGACCCCAGTCACCACCAAAGACACCACTTCGACCATAAAAGGCATCCATTCAGGGGCCCCCACGGACCCTGCCCCCCGCAAATCTTCCACAGAGCCGCCATCGCTCCCGAACTACGACACACCATCAACACCACCTTCAAGACTGGCATCTTTCCCGACGACTGGAAATGCGCAGAAGTCAGACCCCTGCTCAAGAAGCCCTCAGCAGACCCCACCGACCTCAAGAACTACCGACCCATCTCCCTCCTCCCCTTCGCGGCCAAAGTCACTGAGACGACCGTCAATGCATAACTAACCAAATTCATCGAAGAAAACTCCATCCTCGACCCCTCCCAATCCGGATTCCGCAGCAACCACAGCACCGAAACCGCTCTACTCGCCGCCACAGATGACATCCGCACCCTCCTCGACCAAGGACACACTGCAGTCCTGATCCTACTCGACCACTCTGCAGCGTTCAACACCGTCTCCCACCGCACACTCACCACCAGACTCCATGACGCCGGCATACAAGGAACCGCCCTCGACTGGATCCGCTCATTCCTCACCGGCAGAACCCAAAGAATCAGACTACCACCTTTCCTCTCCAAACCCACGGAAATCAACTGCAGAGTTCCCCAAAGATCATCGCTCAGCCCCACGCTCTTCAACATCTACATGGCCCCCCTCGCCGCCATCGTCAGACAGCACGGACTCAGCATAGTATCCTACGCCGACGACACCCAGCTCATCCTCTCCCTCACCAAGGACCCAGTCACCACCAGACTCAACTTCCAGGAAGGAATGAAGGACGTCGCATCCTGGAAGAGCAGAAACTGCCTGAAGCTCAACTCGGAGAAGACAGAAGCCCTCGGACCCTCCCCCTCGGCATGGGACAACACCTGGTGGCCTACGGCCCTCGGCAGTCCCCCCACACCCACGAACCACGCCCGAAACCTCGGCATCATATTCGACCCCTCCCTCTCCATGACACGACAGGTCAACGCCGTCGCCTCCAGCTGCTTCAACACCCTCCGAATCCTCCGAAAGACCTTCAAGTGGATCCCCCCCGAATCAAGGAAGGCCGTCACCCACGAACTCATAACCAGCAGACTGGACTACGGAAACGCCCTCTACGCCGGGATCAACAAGCCTCTGCTCCGCAAGCTCCAGACCATACAGAACACCGCAGCCAGACTCGTCCTCGGCATTCCTCGACCCGAACGCACCTCCCAACACCTACGGAACCTACACTGGCTCCCCGTTGAGAAGAGAGTCACTTTCAAGATACTCACCTATGCCTACACAACACCGGACCCCAATACCTCAACGAGAGAATCTCCTTCCACATACCCAAGAGAAACCTCAGATCCGCCGTCCTCGCCAAAACCATGCGCATCCGCAGAGCCAGAACAGGTGGAAGAACCTTCTCCTACATCACAGCCAAGACCTGGAACGAGCTCCTGCTCAATACAGACACGCCCCCTCCCTGAACATCTTCAGGAAGTCGCTCAAGACCTGGCTTTTCGACTGATAGGAGCGGCTCCCCCCAGCGCATTGAGACCCTCTCGGGTGAGTAGCGCACTTTCAATTCCCCTGATTGATTGATTGATTCTCATAAATTTGTAGGATATGGAAAATTATGATTGAGTCCTCATCACATTTTTTCTAAATGTTTTTCAATCTAGATCATGGTGATGACAACTGAAGACTGAAGCCCATTTAAACAGATTTATAGGCTTGAATTCTGCAAACTCGTAAGCTTGGTAATATAATAAATTATTCCTATTCACAATCGCACATCATTTCAATGTTATAAAAATTATGGTATTTGGTCTTTCTGTGTTCAGGCCAAATTATACAGCAGAGTTAACAAAATTATCTGGCAAGACGAAAAAAGTATGCAGCACAATGTGACAATAGGTGAAAGTCTTATTTTGTTATTTTGTCATTTCAACACCCATTACACCGCGGATGGTGGAACGTGTGGAAAATGAGGCAAATCCATAATTATGCGGAAAACACCAGAGTCACAGAATTGCATTATTGCAGTGGCCCTAAATACATGATAAACGGAATCGAGCAGGAAATTGGGCTTGGTATTTTGGATTGACCTGATTCTGTGTGACATTGGCAAGGGTTACACAGTAGGAGAAGAGAGGAGATGAGTGTTCAGTGTGATGGAGTCAAAAGGGAAGGAGGGGGTGTGAAGAGAAGATTGTTCTGGTGGGAGGGGGAGTGAAGTGAATTGTGAGCATGGGGCCAATACCATGGCTACTTCAATTTCATTGGGCCAGTGGTCGGAGGATGGTGTGATGAGGGAATGGATGGCGGTGCATTTGCCGTAGTTAGTTGGTACTTTGATTGATGGATTTGGGTGCAGGTGTGGGTGACTTAGGATGAAAGGGGAGAGAATGCAAACAGATGTGGAACAAATTGTAAAAGATGATACCGCCAATGAATGAGGAGGTAGGAGATTAGAGTTGAGAAGGTGTGGGCATTTTGGATGAGTGGTGAATAGTGTGAAAGGTGTTTGAGTTCATGGTTGAGGTGGGAATTGGTGCATGTAAATGTGAAGGGACATTGTAGTGGTGGAAGTGTGGAGGAGCAGACTTGTGGAGAAAGTTAAATCTCTATGAGATAATGTCAGTAATAAAAGGTAATGCAAGGGTTTAATATTGGGGTGGAAAAGGGTGAAAAGTGGTGGTAGCAAATGATCATGAAGATAAGGACTGAAGGATAAGAGGTGTGTGGTGTGCAGAGAAATGGAAGATGGAGTTTAAAGAGAGGTGCAAGAAGCAACTTGGCTATCACATGTAATTGCACCTTTTAATGTAAACATTAATACATATTTACAACAGAACATGGCGCTCACTCACCATCACTCATTCAGCATGATTGTCCTAGATTTATTGGGTCCAACAATGGCCAGTATAGAGAACAGTTCTCTCAGTTTACTGACTTAAAGACCCTCTGTGCTATTTTGTTCACATACTAAAAAGGTTCAGCCACTTGCCTTGAGAACTCTTATTGAAGTGTGGCGGACTCGTTTTGCTAGTCAATTAACTTGCCCAGAAACTGTGCTCCATTTTTTAATAGCATGCCCTATTTAGGTATTGCTGACAATGCAGCTGTGTGTATGACCTGTCGCTATCAATTCTTTCAAATGTACATATAGTGGGGCATTGACGCCACCCAGGGTAGCATTTTTTTCTCCCCTCATGCTTTTGGCCATTTGGTGTATCATTCTACCTTCTAGGAAATGCTTCCATTGGAATGTAGGAGTTATTATTTAATATCCGAAAGCTACTACGTTATTGCTCTGTTTGTCGCATTCCGTTCTTTATCTCTTATAAGCATTCTTTACAGAAACCAATACTTTTTTGCTTCTCTCTCCCCCTAGCACTGACTACGAAATAGGACTGCCTTTAATTTGCCAACAGCATTTGCCTGTATGTACATGTGTTATTATATTGAAGACAGACTTGTTGGCTTTGGCAATGCATCTCTATCTCTGCTTACAGGTTATAGTTAAACCAATACAGGAGACATCACCTATAGTCTTTTCACAAGTTAGATTTTTTTTATCTATAAATTGTGTCTATATATTTGTTGTGGGAGGGAAATGAATAGAAAAAAGATTGTAAGTGTGCAAGCATAAGGCAGTTGAGGAGGATTTTGGGATAATTTCTTGCATTGTTTTTATCCAATAGTTTTGCCACTTGAATTTTGACTAAATTCTTTCTACAATAAACTGAATTGTAGTTTTAATATAAGGGATAGATTTTGCCACATTCTTAATCATTAACCCTTAATCCGTTCAATTAAAAAACGTATTTAAAAGCATCCACCATATCCAAAACACCCAGTGAGGCGAATTGTAGTTGTGAAAGTATTTTTATTTTTTTATCAGCTTATTTAAAGGTTGTTGATAACCACAACATAAAAAGAGCCTTTAAGCACCTGGTAACATATGATGGATTGGCAGCCGTCTCGTTATTCCTCATCTGTTTCAGATGGAAAAGAGGGTTTTGGGTATGCATGGCGTGTTCATTTCTCAGCTGTGGGCATTTTTCTTAATAAGCAGTAGCTCAGGCAGTTGTAAGGCTTAGCAATCATTTAGATGAATCACAAGTTGTACAGGATCACTTGTTGACTGCCATGAGGACAAGTTGACAAAGTATTTAATGTAGGACCATCCCTACTTTCTGAATAATCTTGCGGTCTGCCATTGCTAGCGACAACAGGTACGGTATTGCAGCAGCAGCATGCAGGTAATGTGGAAAGTTCCCGATCATGAGCTGCATGGTAAAGTTGGCGTTTTAATCCCCAACCAAAATAAGCATTCCTTGAGGCATCACAACAACACTACCTTCAAAATACATGTTTTTTCCCAGAATGGGGAATAATACGTGAAGTGCAAAATTAGAGCACCTGCTTCTGCATGTTTACTGGTCAATTACTGGCTTGATGTTTCATCTGCTTTTGGCAGAATTATACCAGGGTTTTACCGAACCCAATAATTCCAGATGTGGTAAAACCTACCAAGTTGTAATTTTGTTGTGGCTAAAAATGGGATACTCAGAAAGCCGCATCCAGCGATATCAAAGATCAGGGTCCCAAATACCAAAGCAGCGTAGTCTTGATTTCAACTCACAACTCTTTAATCCACTGCCAGAAACTCCCTGCCTCTTTATCTCACTCTTACAGGTTCTTGTCCATTCCTGCTTTATCCCTTTATCGCTGTTTTTCCATCTTTCTCTTTCTTTCCGCTTTAGTGTTTTGCTATCTCTTGCTTTAGATCAAAGTCTGTTGAGAAAAAAAATAAGTGCCAGCCCCCAAAAATCAGTGCTAGTGGGTCCCCCCTGCAACCACTAGCTCTAATTCAGCACTGGTTATTGGGTCTAAAAAACAACTCTGCGTAGCAAAGCCCTGGAGACGAATATCCATCAGGTTGCCTAAACAATGGAGACTATGCAGGACATAAACACTTAAGTCACATCTTAGTGAGGACAAGGAACTTCCTCCACCAGCAATAGGCAGAAAAGGTTCCTGCCCACCTAACTTTTAGTTCCCCTGTTCCATTTAGAGGAGTGGGAACTGTTGGATTGTTTTTTCAGTTATCCTTGTTGGCATTTTCCATTTACAGTTCTTACACTACCGATTTTTAGGTCTCACCTGACACAGCATGCGCTGTCTGTTGCAAGACATATTGTTATCTTATAATGCCCTTGTCCTTTGGCTGGCTTCCTTTTCACTTTCATTTGCATGCTTCTTATTCGTTAGCTGTGTGTGTTTTCCTTCCTTTTCTTGTGTTCGTTCAGCCCCTTGAGCTTGGACCATTACTTGTGCCCTTCCACAGCTCTCTTTTTCAGGCACTACTTTTTTCTTCTTTCTTTAGGCTTCACGCATGGTAGCACGTCATAGTGCTTTTTGTGTGTCAGGAGGGGTGGGAAACTGAACTCAACACGGTTGTGAAGAGACAGCACATATGCTGTCTCGCCGAGACCTAAAACTGAATGCGTCCTAGTGTAATGTCATTTTTTTTCCTCAGTTTTATAAAGTACAATCTCAACCTGAAAGTATTGGAGCACTTTACCTGAGTACCAGTTACATTACACAAGGACATATTCATTTTTAGTAGGTACTGTGATATTAGGTGATATGCCCAGAATCACAGAATGTTGTTTAGAAGCTGAGACTCGAACCTGGTTACCGTGTTCAAAAGTTGATATCCTCTTTACATTAATGCTACTGGTCTCGAGAGGGGAAAGAAGCAACAGGGATTGGGGCATGTGGGAGGGGGAAGAAGCAACAGGGTTGGGGAGGATGGGGGAATGTGCAACAGTAATAGGAGTGGGTGGGAGGGGAAAGAAGCAACAGGGATGGGGAAAGAAGCAGCATGAATGGAGGGCAGGTGGGAGGGGACGGAGCAAGTAAAAACACAAGCACTCGTATGCAGTGCTTGAACACAAATTAAAAAGTAGCTCCAAAAATGGGAGCAGTGGATGGACACAAGTACTTGGTCCATGTTCTAGGAAAGGACCAATCACAAGAAGAGGCATGATGTATGCATGCCATGGACAAATGGAAACAGTGATACAAGAGCGATGTTGACACGAACAAATGGAAAGTCTATGGGATGGCTGCAGCCCACTGATTGTAAACAACATGCCTTGAAGAGACAGCGTATGTGTTTTCTAGCTGAGACCTAAAAAGCGGCCATGTCATTTTGTAGGCACATGCATGAGTGGTGCCTGCCTACCAACCGATGCATTGGTGATGCTGTGCCGCATAGCTAAAACCATTGGAAAGCCAATGGGTCAATCAATCAATCAGAGCTTCCATATCAACCACTGACGCACCCCACACCCAAACACATCAGATGATTGTGATAAAGCCTCGGCGGTGCTGACACGCACCAAGGACCAATCACAATTTTGCGGTTTCCAATATGTCCCTAAACCAGCAGAACTGTGGCCACCGCTGGGGGTCATGGAGTAGTGCCCCACATTCAGCACCATCCCGACCACCCTCAGAACACCCTCTTGTTCTGCATCCAGGGGTCAATCTAGAAGTGCCTACACGTGTTTGGGTTTCAGTGTAGCGCTTTGGAAGTCGTATTACTCTCTTTTGACGGGATTGGCCTCTGGCGTCCCTCGCCGTTTGTCTTAGTTTCTAATGCAGCACGTCGTCCTGGGACTGGTGCCAGCTGAGCTTGCCTTGCGTGCCTTTGCTGACTGGCTTCCCCTTCAAAGCAGAAAGGGCACAAGCGCCCGGTCGATCTGAGAGAAAAAGCTTTTAAGAGCCGCGCGCTATGTTCTGCATCCATTAGTCTAGCAGAGTGCCGCATCCGTCTCTGTAGGCCACCTCCCCTCAGACCTGCACCGGGCAGCAGACAGGCCCTGTCATGCTGGAAGCTTTCGGAGCCGCGAGGCGGCCCTCGTTTGCCCTCACATGGGAGTCTCTGGTCAGAGGGGCGGGCTCTCAGGCGCGTGCACAGCTCTCTTCATATCCCAAAGTCAGAGCGGCGCAAGTCACCTCTAGCCGCTACTGCTGCAATGAAAATAACATCCCGGAGCCTGGTAATGTGTTATCAGTCATCATTAGTGCTTCCACTGAGGTGCCCCTCAGTCTCTTTACTGTAGGAGGATTTTCTGCGCGGCTGGTACCTGTGCAAGTCTGTACGCTGGGTGGCTGGCATGTGCAAGCGTACTTGTATTGAATGGCATTTACAAAGCCCTTCTGCTCTCGCTAAGGAGTAGCACACTACTCTGTGGAAGGGCCATGGGCGCGAGACTGTCTCTCACGTGGCATTCTGGGTAGTGTGGATGCCGTGCACGTGGACAAGATTTGTGCTCTAATTTGTTTTTTGAAGTTGTGCCTATGTATGACCTTGAAGCAGAAAGAAGTGAAGAATGGGCCAGTTACAGGTAGGAGATGCGGTCATGCAAGCGGATATGCAAGCAAGGGTCATGCAAGCGGTCATGCATGCAAGGGTCCTGCAAGCCGTCATGCATGCAAGGGTTATGCAAGCGGCCATGCATGCAAGGGTCATGCAAGCTGTCATGCATGCATGGGTCATGCAAGCGGTCATGCATGCATGGGTCATGCAAGCGGTCATGCATGCAACGGTCATACAAGGGGTCATGCATGCAAGGGTTATGCAAGCAGTCACTTATAATTTGATATTGCCACCTCGGAACTGTGGTACAGCTCAGCCCATTTCCACAACTGATCACAACTTTGCACTACCTCAGAAGTAATGAACAGGTAGAAAGGGCCAACGGAATGCCAAAGGAGCACATCCTTTAAGCGATCGTTGTGAACTTCACGTGCTTTGTAAATTCAAGAGGGTCGATGTTTCATACCATGCACCTCCCTATTCTGGGATGGGAAATAATGACTCTGATGCAGAGAGGGCATCCTCCTGCAAGAGGCGCTGCCACCAGTGGGTACATTTATTCACTTAGGAGTTTTAGAGCATGCTGCCTTTACCCAGGGCTGGTTCTAGGATTTTTGGGGCCCTGGGCCAGGGAATGTGCGAGGCCCCTCTAATTTGCATACGTGACATATTCAGGGCTCCAGAAGCTGTTTTGTTCAGACTTCTCCTGGGCCACAGCTCCTCCTCTCAGCCACCTACAAGCACCTCTTTTACAGCCCATTTCAGGCTGAAGGTGCGAGAATTGCTTGGGGGCTGAGAGTTAAAACTGTGGGGCGCTAAAGTGCTGACTATTGGCGTCCCGCAGTGTCTCTGAATGGGCAGCCGGGCAGGAGGTATAATTGCAGGACAAACCTGCAAAATGCATCTCCTTGCAACTGGGACACCATACCTAAGAGGCCCAGGGAGGGAGGATCCCTAAGAGGCCCAGGGAGGCCCCCCTCCCCTCCCTCTCATGGGCCCAATTGCAAAGAGATGCCTTTCTTTCAATTGAATCGGCAGGAGTACAAGAGGGCTGGTTGTGTGTTGAACTGGTGTGGGGCCCCATGTTGGTGGGCTGAGTGCGAGGCCCTGGGCCGCTGCCCACACTGCCCATGCCCAGAGCCGGCCCTGCTTGTACCTTTCAGTTACTTTAGAGCACTGACAAGTAAAGGAGCAAGGAAAGTGGTGTAAGGAAATTCTTGTAAAATGAAAGGATGTTGAACTGATGTAAGGATGTTGAACTAATGAAAGGATGTTGAACTGATGAAAAGGGTGGTGGAACAGGCCTCCACTTTGGCGCTGCTGTTAAGGTTTCTTCAGTTCTAGCTGGGTGATGTGTTGATGGTAGATGTGTGTATTGCAATGACGTAGAGTCAAATTATTGAGAGCCACTGGTGGTGAAGCAGGTGTTGGGGCTGTGGTTGTAAGCAATGACAGCTGGAGGGGGATAAGATTTTGGGGAGGAGTTCAGCAAGACCTTGGGTCCAGTATGCAGCAACACTTTATATCATGCCTGCAGCTGCTGCCGCTAGATGATTCAGGCTACACAATATTCAAAAAAGATGTCAGTTCCTTCTCTTCCCCACCGCTAAGTTTCTAACCAATACCATAACCTAACATGTATTTGTAAAGTGAAAGTTCTTCCCCCTGGGGCATTTTTGCAGCTGAATAATAATTATTTATTGTTACACAATTCAACAGTGATCATTTTATCAACCTCAGAAGGAAGAAAGGCTGAGTGGAGTCGCTGGGATTCGAAGGCGTGAACATGCGGTCAGAGTAAATACTTATCTCACAGAAGTTTGTTCTGGAGCCAGACTCCGAGTTGTCCTTGCTGTCCTCCCACGGACGGATTTCTAAAGCAAAAAACTGGCAAAATTTATTAGGAAAAAGGGCTGGTAAAAAATCCGGAACATACTGATGCAGCTTGTTATGCCTCAGTTTTACATGGAAATGTCATTATAAATGATTTTCACCCCAGGTTATTGTTATTTACTGTGTGTAGGCCTTATTTAACAATCTTTATGGGATCATTTAAAAATAATCATAAACGATCAATAGTTATAAATGAAATTACAAAATCCATACTTATGACAATACTAAAAGTTTACACAAACGATATCACTTTATAAATCAGTAAAAACATTAAAACAATTATATTACAAGTTTTCTACAAAGTAGATCACATGCTCTCTTTGTAAATATTGGCAACCCAAGTAACTCAAAAGATTATTTATACCGTATAGCAAATTTTAAAAAGAGACCTCCACTCAGGCAGATCTCATGGCAATTGAGCATTCGCAAAAAAAATGACACCCATCTGCATCTCTTAAATTGTAATCTTCAGAGAATTGGAATTTAAAATTTGTGCGAAAACGACTGATAGAATTTACAGAAGAATAAAAAACGTAACTGGGTCTGTGCAGTTGTTTCGTTACATGGGCAACTACATATTCCTGCCGTATTATATTCACCCAAAGGGAAACAGAGCTGCGATCCGTTGGAGCCCAATCTGAACCTGGTCAAAAGTGTCCTTTCCAATGAGCCAAGTACCAGATCCAAAAAAGGCTCCAAACCTGCCCAAGTTTGAATCAAAGCATATTCTTCAATGGAAAATTCAATTAGCTCCATCTTTTTCACACAATTCGTAAATGAGCCTAAAAGTTCTGTTTAAAGTATATCATTCAATCAGTACTTAATTTGCAAAATAATAAGTGCTGGTGCCCAAAGTTTCCCTTGAAGCCCGCTGATGGCCATGAAGAATGTTGGGATTGGCGAATACCAAGGATGCATAGTGTGCATTCCACCTCTTCACTCTTTCTTCCACCACCAGGCAGCCTCTGCTCCCTTATTTTGCTCTTACAGGCTGTTTTCTTATCCTTGCCTTTGGCCTTTGTAATTGCTTTTCTGTCTTTCTCTCCCCGCCCCCACCCCCCATTTGTGCTATTCTCTTTCTTACGCTGAATCGAAAGTCTGATGAGTAAACGTAAGTGCTGGTAGCCATAAACTAGGTGCCAGTGGGCCCTACCTGAAACCACCAGCTCAAATTAATCACTGCATTAAATGCCTTTAATATCTTCCAAGTGTCCAATTCCATTCGGTGGTCAACACCTCTCTGCTACCACCCATTAGCCTTGCTGTTCCCTTCAGCTGTACAGTGAAATATGTAGTCTCTGTAAAAATGTGTGCTTGATACATATATTGTAATGTTCTTATTCATGTCTCACTAAGCAGTCGATGATGCACCACAATCTCTGGTCTGATGAGGACACTCAAGGACAATTCAAAAGGTTCTGTGTGAAGGTTGTGTTCTTCTGGAACAATACACCAAAGAAGTTGGATAAGACATTTTTTATGATGGAGCTTGCATTCCCAGGCAGCACCAATGTGACACAGAATGTAAGACATTATTATGGGCATAGCAAAGCGCTCCTTTTCAAATGGCGTGAATGAGCCGGTTGTACAGTGTTATACGTGTGGTCTGGATGTGAAGAGGCAGAGAGAGAGAGAGTTTGAACGATTGCATCTGTGTGTGTGTTGCATACTTGCATGTGAACATGCATGCTTCTATATGTACATGCATGTGCTTTGGGAGTGTGGTCATGTGAATGCTGCCATCATCATCAAAGACTTTATTATTGATCACTAGGTTAATAAAAGTACATCACATAAAACATTTAAAATCATAGACCAATAAATATTACTTTAAAAGAATCAAATAAAGTATCAAAGTACAATATCAACAAGGCAAATTTAAAACAGCGTTGGTCACACAAAACAGCCTAAGACCATTGTAAATACAACAAGCATTTGCAATGCAATAGATCTCGCATTTACGCGGGTTTAAGCTATTGGCATTGTAAATGTCAATGCCTTTTATTTATGTTTTGAAAACCAAAACATAAATAAAGGGCATTGTCATTTACAATGCCAATAGCTCAAACTGCATAAATGCGAGACCTATTGCATTGCAAATGCTTGTTCAAACCTTGGGGTCTATCGTCGTAGCCGTTGAGCCTGTGAGCTGGAGAAGCCCCATGACCAATTAACGCCAGCACTCACACCGCATGCAGTTTAGAGTTTCATGAAATCACCCCCACCCACCCCTCCGACAAACCGAGTGTGACGAGCGAGCACCTGAGAGCAGCGGGAGGTACAGCGCCCAGGTCTTACGAGAAACGCACCTGGGCAGCCACCACCGGGGTGCAGCGCGGGAACCTTATGCTGGAGACGGAAGACGGGGGGGCCTTATCACCCCGATGAGGCGGCACCCTGCAGAACACAGCAGAGAGGGACTCCGCCCCACGGGACTTCTGTAGCACTGCGAAACTGCACAAAAACTGCTAACATATACACACGCCCGCATGACTTTTTGTGAAATCACTGCACCGATTTCCTGCCGAGTGTGACGAAATCAGTAAAAAGATCGCTGCCCCGGGGTGTTCAGATGTTATGCTGTTCACCACCAAGTGATGAATCACTGCCCCCCCCCACACACACACACACACACACACACACACACACCCCTCAGTCACAACAGCGGGCGGTAAACAGCTCCTCTTCAATCCTATCAGGCACTTTACTCCTTCAGTCCGGCAGTATGTTCAGTGTGGAATATGCAGTTGTATTTATATAGCGCTTACTACCCCGTCGAAGCGCTTTTCGGCGAGTAGTAAAGGATTAGAGGTGAATTCTCTGTTAAAGCGCGCACATTTAATTCCAGCCACATCTGCAATTGTGTCCAACTGGCCTCTAAAGTCATTCTTGACGCCAAATGCACTTGTAAGTTATGTCTTTCAAACTACAAAATACCCGAAACCCTTGCGGCTCCACACACAGAAACCAGCCCCATTATAGCCTGGGTCACTGAATAATGGACCGGAACGCGTGATGTTTCGGCAGAAAACCTGCCACGCATGTACCTTTGAAAAAGGCGCGCGGGTTCATCCATGTACCAACTTAGGACAGCGAAAACAGGAGCGCCTAAAATGCAGACTCTAGCAGGAGATGTAAGAACACCAGAGACGCCACAGAAGTCACGGAGAACAAGCGCAGTGCGCCCTGAAGCTACAGTGCCCGGACAGCTCGTGACGCAGCATTTTCTCTCCGACTTAAAAAAATGTGCAATGCGAACGTCTACTGCTCCCGAAAAACTGCAGTCATGATGGGTTTTGCCTAGTCCTTTGCCTTTTACAAGTTGTACAGCATATATAATTTAAAAACAACACGGCACATGTAGCATCTGTAACAAACGGTGCAGAGAATCGAAGCGAGGAGGTGGCTCAACATATAACGCTGCCGACTTTGGAGCTGGAGAACAGGGTTCGAGCCTCGGGTGGGCTGTATCACTGTATCACGTAATCACATATAAATAAACGGAGATCTCGGAGGGGAGTGGGGAGAGACAAATAAAACAGGGGGGGGGGGTCACAAAGAGCGCATTACCACTGCATCATGCGGCTCCTTTGCCAAAGCCGAATGAAAAAAAAAAAGTGCTTACAGACTAATTAAAGGAGACAGTCTAACGCTGCAAGTAAAAGATCCAGTCCGGGTGGGCGGGGCCAAAAGGAGACAGGGCGGTAACAAGGAGGGACTAAAAAGCCTCACTTACAATGGAAAGCCAGTGTTTAGCATGCACGATGACGCTAGCCAATGGAAAGAAGGGGCGGAGCCTACACTCCACTTCTGAAATCTGCTCGATTACAAGAAGCCTCGCAGAGCGAGCAGCGCATGCGCGCTGCAACGCAGGTCTGCGAGACCTAAAAATGGAGGCTAGCAGCAAATACATCATAATAGCAGCCAGGAAAGCATGGGTCCGAAAAAAAGAAAGATTGGTAGCTTCATATTGGACTCAAAGAGCCATAGCAATGAATAAACATCCTACAACAAGGTGCATCAACGTAGGAGTAATAAAGTGACCAGTGCATTGGTACATTGAAGTATCAGAATAGCAATGTGCAGTATGGAGAAAACCACGTCGACCACAGATAGTACAGTACTGAAGTATTATTACCAGTTTAAAAACCCACCCAATACTGAGAATGCGTGAAGCACTAAATACTAGCGCTCCTTTGCGTGCTGACAGAGCAATGGTTTCCATTTATATACTTTTTACAGCTTACCCACAGGGCAAATAGATATTTGGTTACGCCGAAGACCACTACTCTGCTAGTATCAGTTTTCAGTAGTAAATGCTTCCATGTAATTTCTGGTGCCCAGATTCTTACATGGTGGCACAATCCACTTCTTCCGAAACTGGGGATTTGATGGACAAAAGAAAAGTGCCTGGGTAGGTAGGTGATTCCAAACCTCCTTGGCAAGCAGGACAAAGGTAATCTGTTACGCCCTTTTCATGCCATTTATTACTAAAGGCTTCAATGGGTAACGATCCGTACCTGAATTCCAGGTACGTCTTCCTTGCCAAGGGGGGGACAATTTCATCAATTGTGTGCTCATACTGCGCACTGGGTTTGAAATCAATGAAGGTTAACGATAGGGACCCTTTGCAGTTCAACACGTTTCCAACAGCAACACGCTTCCAGTAGTTTGCTTTTATACTGGCTCTGGAATTTGTACACAGCTTCTCCGAAGAAAGCCAGAATTGGCCCAGGCCAGATGTTTGGAGTAGGTCCTTAACGCTGAGGAACCAGGGGATTTTCCCAACACCCTGTGAAGCCATAAGATCTATGAGCCCCACCTGGTAAGATGCTGTCTAGAATGTTGTTAG
Source organism: Calotriton arnoldi (assembly GCA_963921515.1). Classification (NCBI taxonomy): domain Eukaryota; kingdom Metazoa; phylum Chordata; class Amphibia; order Caudata; family Salamandridae; genus Calotriton; species Calotriton arnoldi. The sequence continues at coordinate 2,740,104 of CAWUFW010000852.1, forward strand.
TGTTGAGTCTGAAATGAGAGTGGGCAATTGTTGTGGAGACATCTAAGATGAGATCTTTTGAGTTTCTGGAAGATCCCTGGCGAGACGACTGTACTCACAAGTGTTCCTGTAAGAAACTGCTAGACCTTCTTGCCACCACAATGTCCTCATGGAGTTGTATGCTACTGCAAGGCATCATCAAGCCAATATGCGGTGGTCAAGTGGTCCAATAGCAGAAAGCAGGAAGTTAGCTTATTGTGAAACAACAACTTTCTGAGACATGGGCACTTAGCTGGAAACTTTGCCAAGAACAAGGCATGTCAAACACCTTAGGACAATAAAGCACATAAGCATAACATAGCACCAGACTAGGCAAGGTTGGAGAAAGTGGCTGTTGGGACAGAAGAGCTTCTCTTATGGTGGCGAGCATGTACCCCTGCCCCGAGTGCCCCAACTGCAACGATGTCTGGATCCCTTGTGCTGATTCTTGTTTTCATGGGCGAACACAGATCATGCATATAGGCCATGACATAATGTTAATGTTATTGGGTTTTTATAAAGTGCGCAGCTACCCGAAGGCGTCCTGGCGCTAGCTCCTAGTACCAAACCTGTGCAAACTAATAGGAGAAAAGCCAAGTCTTCAAGGCCTTCCTAAAAGCCAGGAGACTAGAGGAGGAGCGAATGGAAAATGGTAAAGCATTTCAAGTTTTAGCAGCGCCCAGGATAAAACTTCAACCTCCCCAGTTAGTTTTTTTGAATCTGGGGACTGCCAGGAGCTTTGTGCTGGAGGATCAAAGAGTTCTGCTGGGAAGATACAAGACTTGTTTTTGTCTGAAAAAAGCCAGACCCGAATTTTGGGAAGCCTTATAGGCTATACAGATTGCTTTGTATTTGATTCTTTTAATGATGGGGAGCCAGTGGAGGTCCATAATCACAGGTTTAATGGGACAGAATTTAGGAGTCCCGGAAAGAAGTCTACCAGCTGCGGTTTGGAGGACCTGAAGCCTGTGAAGATGTTGCTGCTGCATGTTCATGAACAGACTGTTGCAGTAGTCTAGTCTCGACAGAATGAGCGAGGACACTACAGTTTTCCTGCCATTTAGTGGTATGAAACACAGGATTTTCCTTAACATTCATGAGATAAGAAATGTAGAGGAAGTAACTGAATTAACCTGATCTCCAAAGGTAAGTCTGTGGTCTATGATAGCTCCTAAATGTCTTACTTTTGTGGCTGGAATAGGGAGAGAACCCAGGTCTGTCGTCCACCAGGCGGGGGACCAGAAGGAGGGATTGTTACCAAACAGAACAACCTCTGTTTTGTTTGAGTTCAGTTTCAAACAATTCTGGTCCATCCAGGTGCTAACCGCTGGAGGAAGGGCAGGTCAGAGGAGAGGGCACTTCAAAAGGAAGCAGACCCCTAACACAAGCTTCAAAGACTCACACCAAATCACATTTTGTGTCTGGTAATGGACAATAAGATGGGCAGCTCAAGGCCCCAAATTGACAACTGTCAAGCTGCTAGATGACCTGTGCGATGAGGGGAAGCTCTGCAAGACTTCCGCCTGTGACTAGGGCTGGAGGCTAAGGCCTGCCAGTCTCCCAGTTGGGTGAGGGAACATCACTCAGGGACATCCAAGACCACCTGCCCCTGAAGCCTGGAGCATCAGTGTCTGCCTGCTTGCCAAGACCAGTGAGCCCTGTGAGGAACAGGAGAGCTGGAGGGAGCGAAGTCCAGAGGGGGAGCCTGGTAGGTGGATCCCTGTAGCGAGATGTGAGGAGATGGCTGCTCACTGATCGGATTATTGCCCATGTGCAGGGTTAAGTCGGTTACCCCTGTATGTCAGAGGAGTGTTGCTGTAAAGTGAGCCATGAATTTTGCTGCACCAACTGGGTCATTGCCAGTGTGCCGGTTTAAGTCAGCGATCCTCGTATGCCAAAGGAGGGCCACCGTGAGATGAGATGTGAACTCTGCTGCACGATTGGGTTGTTGCCCTTGTGCAGGTGGAAGTCTGCGGCCCGTATGCCAAAGGTGGACGCCATGAACATTGTCATGCTCATCAGGCTATCACCTGTGTGCAGAGTGAGTCGGCAACCCTATATGTCAGTGGAGGCTGCTGTAAAGGTTGCAATGCAGATCGGGCTGTCGCCCATGAATGATGTTAGTCAGCAACCCTACATGCCAAAGAGGGCCGTCATGAAGATTGCCATGTCCATTGGGTTGTCCCCATTTTGCAGTGTGTGTTGGTGACCCTGTATACCAGAGGGAGCCTCCGTGAAGAGGAACCTGCTGCCTGGCCAATCGGGCTGTCACCCGGGTGAAGAGCAGGTGTGATGACTCCATATGCAATAGGGAGCCAGAGGAGGAAGAAAAGGATCACAACCTGGTGAATGCCATCACAGGGAAGAGAGGCCACCATGGTGACCTATGTGGCTGGAGCCCTGACTGAGTTTCAGAACCAGGAACCGTCGACAAATCTACCCCCCTTGAGGGGAAGACCGAAGGAAACATGCAGTTGCATCGCAGAGGAGCTGAGGACACCCAGCCGCAGCCCTTGAAGAGCTGTATGTGTGATACTCACCCGAAGGCAGCCACAGCAACCAAAAGAGAGACACTCTTGGAGACTTAGGTCAGATGATACCTGCTGGTGAGGGTAAGACTGAGCTATGGGCCAGAGGACCCCAGTAAACTTCTCTGCAAGATAGAGCTTCAGCACTGGAACACTTTTCACTTTTGTAAACTGAGTCAGAGTGGGGACTACTGAGACCCAGATTGCTTGTTGGGCCTAACCTGAATGTCGCCTATAGTGAATGGGGAATAACCACTGCCACTAATGAGAGGGAGGCAGGACTCAGGGGATAACAATTAAACCCTAGAGCCCTGATTTACTAGAGTTGTGTATCTTGTTTATGTATGCCGTATTTCACGTTGTGTTCATATATAAATACCACTATTGTCATAGGAGAAAGTATTTGACTGGACAATCAATTATTGCTGTTGTTGAATGTATTTTGAGTTGTAAGCCTGTCTGCACCCCCTGTATCTACCTCACTCCGAGAAGCCTTGGACTGCTCGACCCGTGCTACCACTGACAGTCAAGTGCTAGTTTCAGGATCCATAGTAGGTCAGGCCCCGGACACCAGGAGTAAAAGGCCTCTACCCCCTCAGTTGGGCCCAGTAGCTCCTGCTTGCCCCGTGGCCCTCTGAGCGGGGTATTGACAGCTGCACACCAGGCAAGTGTTGCTCCGGCACATGAGAAGGCGGGGCATAAAAAGGAAACATTTACAGGTCACATTTGCACTTCTAGGTTACCAGGAAAAGAATCAACATAAGTTGCATCATCATGTGTAGCTCAGCATCTGGCAACTGTAGATGCTGTATGGACTGTTGCTGTTTCTGCCATTCCTCGTTCAAACTACTTTGTTTTCTTTACCCATTGTCCAGTCCCTTGAGGTCAGGAATTTTAACATATTTCCATAGGCATTTACTTTTTGTATCTTGCTGTGCTCTCCCTTTAATGTCCCTTACTTTGCTTGCTTTTCCTGACTTAATTTTCCGTTCCTGGGTTCGTTTCTAAGACTTTCTGAGGACTTGTTAGTCTACTCTATTCTGATGCCAGTCAAACTAGATTTTGCAGTTTCTTTATATCTGATTTCCTTGTGGATGTGTGCTAGTACTTGATAAATGAAATTGTACCATAAGGTATTGGAAACCCCCTCAAGCTGTGATGCTGCTCACCCACCAATTAGAGGGTTTCTCCAGGTCCGCGAGATGACAATGTTGGATGAGTTCTCTCTTTGTCTCCCATCCCCATTTGGTCTTGTCCAAGCACTGGGGTTTCAAACCAGATACAGATCTCACCTTAGGAAGGAAGAATTGAGATAACGTTGGAATCCACTGCCAGCAGCTCTCTTCGGTAAATCAGGAGGAATTGCTCAGTTGGCAGACTCTTCATCGAGGCCCACATAAAGCACCTTCTTCAATGCTCAACGTGACTAACATGTTGAGAACGCAACATTAGAGAATACAGATAAAGAACTCTGTTAAAGTAACAGAGATAACAAGCTCTGAAAAGCATATGAGAATCTAGTATAAGGAAGCCGGAGGGCCAATAAAACCATTATGTGCCCCACGTCAGCCAAGCCTCTATCAAATGAAAGAGTTATTTACAACCTTCAGATTAAACTACAGAAGCGGAAGCTTAGAAGATCCCACTTTAATGTTTGAAAGTGGGGTGCAATAGTGTCTTGCGTAGAGGTGGGCGAGCCACTCAAGCTCGAGCCAGGCTCGAGTCAGATGGTTGGCTCTGGCTCAGCTTGAGGTCCTCTTGGAACTTCAAGCCCAGAATGAGCCGAGCTTTCACAGGAGGCCATATGGTTTAGTAGCTACAAATGCTTTTAACATGGGGAACCATGTTCAAATGCTCTGCTTCCTGTGAATCTCCTGGTGCATTAAAAAAAAGTGTAAGATAGTTTGTCTGTTGGGAAGTGCTTGTATGTATGTGGGCAAAATTTGTAATATGTGAAACTGCCAAAAATAAAATGTGTGTTCTGCCTATCACCCAAACTCTAACATCATTTTCCAGGATATAAAGCCAAAGCGTCAAACTTTGATGCCAGAGATGCCAATCTAGTGGCTGAATTGCTCTGCATGAAACTGGAAACTCTGGAAATTAATCCCGGCTTCCCTGTTTGCCCAAATGGTGGGATCCTAGGAAACTACTGTGTCACAGAGCCTCCTTTTTGTTCAGTTTGGTATATCAAAGCACCATCCAATACATGAGTTCAGGGGGAGTGCTGTACAAAAACTTCTTTTGTTTTAATAATGTTGCTCTGTGTCTAATTAAAATCTAGGCCACATATAGGGTACACGCGACTACTAACTTGCCTCTTAGTGCACTAACCGCATTGTCATCATGGTGGGGACAGGATTATGTCTTAGTTTCTGTTCAAAACTTAGCACTTCTAATAAAATACTTTTCGATGCAGAGATATTGTAGTAAGATTAAATCCTTCCACTTGTTATAGAAACGTGTGCGTTTTTGAATTTTGAGGACTCCTTACCACATTCTAACGTGATGCTCGTTGCACGATTTCATAGACACGTGTTTTCCGAGCTCGGCTCGTGCACCGGCCTCTAGAGCCAGAGCCTAACCATGGCTCGTCTCTGCTCGTCTGCCTGTACATTTGTTGGCTCGCTCAGGCCTAGTCTTGGGAGCTCCAAGTTATAGTTATTGTAGGCTCGAGAGTGCCATTATCGGAATCGCTTGCTCTTGGGCACTTCCAAATTATTATCTTACTTCTTCCTGTCTCTTCGACCTGTCTTGGCTTTGGTTTCGAGCGCGGGGTCATCGTAATTTTTGACCCCCATCATTCCCCTAATTTAAGAGTGATTTTTAGTTATAACGGCGAGTCTATGCAGGATGCATTAGCAGCAGGAATGCTTCGCTCATGCCATGTCAACGGCATTGCAAACCTTCCTCAGACATTTTATTGGAAGATTACATAATGCAGTGCAGAGGGCTAGACTGGGAAAACGCAGCGGAAGGAAACAGGGGCAGACGCAGCGCTCCGGCCGATTCACCGAAACAACTTCAACCACATGAATGATTTAGTGGAGGAAGAAAGGAAAGGATCATACATACACACCCCTATTGCTCAGACTGAGGAGACTGACGAGAGCACTCCCTCTCCAGCCCACGCGCTCGCTCAGTCGCACCAGAGAGATTGCTCTTTCAGTCAATTTCTCGTGGAGCCAGACATGGCGGCGGAGACTGGGCCTGCTTGCAGCCCCCGCCCCCCGGCCGCGTCCCGGGGGGCCCCCTCTCACATCACAGCGCATCAGCCGTTTGATCACTCGAGTGGGCATCAAATGTCACCCAGAGGCGCAGGGGACCGGCTCCTAGCAGGAGCTGGGGCCGTCCCTGGCAAGCTCTGCAGCCCTTTCATTTCACTCGGTTTCCATGCGCGTCGCGTCCTAGCACAAGACACACAGAATGTGGCAGTTTTAATCAGCTGCAAAATGCCAGGTTACCCAAAGCTAAGGTCATCTTGGACTGTGAGGCAGTAGCAATCGGCGTTGTACGTCTCCTGCTGACATGAAGAGATATTGCTTCCTCACCCCTGACTGCGCTCCGACTCCACGATTCCCACATTGTTTGGAGTCGCGTTTGGCACACTGGATTTCGCCCCCGCCCGTTTCCCCTGGGGTAGAAGTCAGTCATGCCACGCGCTAGTCTCATTTCCATAAAATTGAATCTGAAAGGTCCCTCGTGCTCCCCAGATGAGATAGAGACGCGTTAAAGATCACACCAGTGGTTGAGCTGGAACGGAACGCCCTCCTGTTTGTCTCTCAGATACTTTTGAAGAGCACAGGCTGATGCGAAGGCTCTCAAGGGCAGTCCGACAGTTTGGGAAGAGGCTGAAAAATGCTCTATTACTTACCAGTAATCTTCATTACTCCGGGTCCCGTTGTCCTCGTTCCATTCAGTTACAAAGTGGAGATAACCATCTCCCGACAGAAAAAAGACAAGAGGCATGCTGGGACCCTAATACTGCCCCTCCCACCGGGAGTACATAAGCAGTACTTACCCAGCATCCTGCCTGTACAACCAAGCCCACACAGGAAGGCCGGCCGCCCGGGAGGGAGGGAGGGGCGTATGAACGGGACGAGGACAACAGGACCCGGAGTAATGAAGATTACCGGTAAGTAATAGAGCATTACCCCCAGGTCCCTTATGTCCTTTTCCCATTCAGTTACAAAGTGGAGAATACCAAAGCAGAAAACCGGCCTTCCGAACCCACAAGCGCACCCAGGAACCACACCAAACGCAGCAACCCAAGGGAGCACAGAAAAGGCGGGAACCGCAGGAAGCAACCGGCCAGCATCCCAGAACAGGACCGCAGGGACACAAACAAGGACCGGACACAACCAAGAAAAATACAGAAGGCCAGAGCCACAACAAGGAGGCCGCCCACCAGAAAAAAACTGGAGACAGAGCAACCAGGCCAAAAAACCCAAAAGGACACGGCCAAGGGAACCCCCGGACAAGGATGTCCAGCCCAGAACCACCAGGAAGGCACACAGGATCCGGCAGCCGCACAGACACCGAGCAAACCCCGACCACACCGGAGAAGGCCAAAGAAAGAAGCCAAGGCCGGTCAACAGGGCACAGGCACAAGCACCTTGACCAACAAGGAAGGAGGGAAGCACAGACCAGACACAGGCCCACCGCACCGCACCAAACCGAACGAACCGACCCCCAGAGAGACCAGAGGACAAACCCAAACCCGCAGAGGAGGCCATGGCCCCAGGAAAGAAAGGACAGCACCACCTGGACCGCCAAAGACCACCCCAGCCCAGAGGGAGGAGCCACAGCGAGAGTCCAGGAGCCGACCAGGAGCCAGACCCCAACCAAACAGAAAAGGACCGGGAAGGAGCCAAAGACCAGAAACCCCAGGAGGCCAAAGGCCCCCACAGGGAGGGGGTCGCAAAACAAACCAGGACCGGACACAAAACACCACAGCAACAGGGGCAGAGGAGGCCAACCCAAAGACCACAGGCCAGATACGCCCCCATAAAGACCCCACAGACAGCCGACCAAACAACCGAGGCCAGCAAAGACCGGGAACCAACAACCCGGAACCGAACCGGCACAACAAGGGCGGGGACAGGGATAATGGCCACAACCCCAAACCCCAACGGGAAGGAAAAACAAGGCAGGGCGCAAGCCCAGGGCAACCGGGAACCCCCGGCAGACACCAAACCAGGAACCAACCAGGCACGAACCCGCCGAACCCCAGAGGGCAGACAAGAATAGGAGCCAACAGGGCGGAGGACCAGAGAGGACCAAAGCCGGGCCAGAAGCCAAAGGACCGCACAGGTACCCAACACCCAGGCCCAGCATGCAGCAAGGGCAGGAGCAGCGGAAAGGCCACAGGGCGCACAGCTCCCCGACCAGAACCCAGCAGGCCAGACCCCAGCCAATGCCGGAAAGGAGACAAGAAAACGGCCAGAACCAGGGCAACAAAGCAAAAGGAACCAGGAAGCCAGGACCGAAGCCAAGCAACCCGCCAACGCAGGAGGACCCCCAGGCCCAACCAGCCCCGGAAGGAGCCCACGCAGCACCCAGGCCGAAGCCAAGAACAGGGAGGCCGACCAAGACCCCCAGCACCCCACCGCCGGACCACACAGGGGGCCGGAAGAAAAAATAAACAGAGGAAACCGCCAAAGCGGAAACCGGAGGCAGCAGAGAAGTCAGAGGGCCAGGCAGCAGCAGACCCCGGACAACTGACAGCCAGGAGGGCGGACCCCACAGAGGCAAAACGAACACCACCGAACCGCACCCCAACCAGAGAGGGGGGAGGGGAGGGAGAGGCGGCACCCCAAACAGACACACACCGGGAGGAGAGCCCGGGGAACAAGGGAAGACAAGAGCGAGCCAGGATACCGGAACCAGTAAAGAACCGGGAACGCCCCGCAAAACACACCCCAGAGCCGGCAGAGAAGCGACAGCAGAGCCAGCAAAACCAAGGAGGCACAGCCAGATGCCACGCCGAACCACCATGAAGTCGGCAGACCAGGAGCAACAGGAGGCAACCCCGGACACGCCAACCCAGAAGCACCGAACACCAGGACCCCACACAGGCCCGAACAAGGCCGCCGCAGCCCAGGGGAAAACAGGGAAGAGGGCCAACGAAGAATGAGGCCCGGGGCAACGGGGGAAACCCGAAGCCCAACAGCACCCACCGGAAACCCCAGGACCAGGCAGAAACACGGACACCCAACGAGGCGAACTAAGCCCAGGAAGAGAACCGCCGGCAGGAGCAGGACCAGAAGGACACCAGGACACGGCCCGAGACCAACGGAGCACCAAGACAGGACACCCAAAGAGTGCACAGGCAAGGATGCAGGGCCGAAGAAGGCAACCAACAGGCGCCGAACACCGCAGGAGCCGGAAAGCCCCAGCGGACCCCAGCCAGGCACCCACGACGGGGAACAGACGAGACCAGGACCCCCCAGGGAGCAACAGCCCCTGGAGCCCAGATGGACCCCCAACCGGGAGAACCGCAGGCCAGAAGAGGGGAAAACCGGCGCCAACACCAAGGACACAGCAGCAGCGAACACAGCCAGGCCCAAACAGCAGCGGCATGAACCCCAGGGACCAAACAGGCGAACCTCCACAGGGAAGCAAGGAAAGGAAGAGCAGGAGCCCAACCACACCAGCCAAACCCCAGAGACCAGACGAGAGCAGGAGCCGCCAGGGAGGGGAAGGCCGTAGGCCAGAAAAAAACAAAGCAAGCCACAGCACCCAGCAGGCCTGCCAGACACCCAACCAGACCAAGCAGAACCGGCGGCGGAACCAGGAGGGGCGGCCAGGACCCACCGAAGCAAGCCCAAAGGCAAGCACCGGAAACACAGCAGGGGCGCAGCAGAAGCAGGGGAACACAAGGACAACGCCAAGGAAACCCCAGAAGCCAGGAACAGCTCAAAGAGAGCACCAGAGCCAGGAGCAACCAAAGACAACAGCACCCAGCATGGAAGAGGCAAGAAGCCGGAGACAGCAACAGCCAGCCAGCCCCCATGAAGCAAACCAAGCACACAGGAGGACCCGGGACAAACACCAGCAGCCCCAGACCGGCGCAAGGAGAACAGAACAGCCGCAAAGGAGGCAGCACCAGGGAAAGACGCAGCCCAGCAAACGCCAACCCCGGAAACACAGGAAGGCCAGCCCACAGAACGGGACGATGGCAGGAAAAGAGCCCCAAACCGGACCGAAGGCAGCGGGGTCACAGCGCCGCACAGAGCACCAGGCACGACACCTGGAAGCCCCGAGAGGAACTAGGAGCAGCCCACGGGAACCAGGAGGAAGCGGACACCGCACCCCACCGTGGACGCAGCCCTCCCAAGGCCAGACCACAGCACCCGCACCATCAACACCCCGAGGAGCAGGACCGCGCCGGCACAGCAGAAAAGAGCGGGGCAGACCCCGGGAGGATCAGAAGCCCAGGAGAGAGCAAGCACCAGCGTGGGGGAGAATAACAGCCGCAGCCGAAGAATAACTCCCCACACCAGACAAAGTGCGAGGCGTACAGCGGACACACAGGCCCAAGAGGACCACGGACCCAGCCGCACCACCCAGGGAGGCCACCAACCGGCAAGCGCAGGGAACCCCGGGAGGACACAAGCGCCGCGGCCCCAGCGCCAAAAACGGAGGCATGAACACTGCACCACCCATCACGCCAGCCGAGCACCCCGGAATGCCCCCAAGGGCCGTGAAAACAAGAAAGAACCGCCACTGGGATAGGGGCGAGCGGTCCGGCGCTACGACGCGCCACGTAGCAAAGAGGTGCCACGCAGCCAGGAACCAGGACCGGACAACACACTCCACCTGGCACCCGGCGCCCCACAGCACAGCGAGAGCACCGAGCCACCAGCACAGGGCATGAAACAGCCAGCGACCAGCAGCGCTCATCACCGGCGGCGCAGAAAGGGAAACTCACCCACACTCAACCGCACCGCCCGGGCACAGCAGGCGCAGGGGAGGGCGCGAGCCGGACTCTGCAAAGGAAAAAATAGAGCGACTGCAGCGCTGCCCACTACCCCAAGCCAAGACACCAGTGTGAGACAAGGAAGTGTGGCACCATAGCTATCATATGGTGACCGATGCCGTATGCCTCCGTGTGTACTAGAGCTAGGCTGGAGCATCATTACAGGAAGCACCAAACAGCAACGTCCCGCACCACCACAACGGAGGAACCAGCGCCGGCCCAACCGCCGAGGAGCAGGCAGAGACGAACGGCAGGGGAAGAAGAAAAAGCCGCCAAGCGGAACTCACCCGGGACGGGGGCCAACACCAGCACCAAGGCCCCCCCCGCAACCGCCAGCAGGAATCCAGGGGAAACGGCAGGAACACCACAAGCGTGGCATGACTCACCCGGCCAGGCTCGGGAAGACGTGCCTGCGACCCGGAAGGAACCGGGATTTCACGCCCCAGCCGCAAAGGGCCGGGCGGTCAGGCAGGATTCCGGCACCAACAGAGACTGACTCCCAGCAAGCCCGGCAGGCCAGGAGACAGCCCAGGAAACCCCGCGCCCGCACAGCCAGGCAGCCGGGCGGGGGGAGGAGAGAAGCACTGCCACTCCAGACCAGCAGGAGCAGCCCCAGCACATCCACGTCCAACCTGTCGACAGACAGAAAAAAAGAACAGGCGGGATGCTGGGTAAGTACTGCTTATGTACTCCCGGTGGGAGGGGCAGTATTAGGGTCCCAGCATTCCTCTTGTCTTTTTTCTGAAGGGAGATGGTTATCTCCACTTTGTAACTGAATGGGACGAGGACATAAGGGACCTGGGGGTAATGCACTGCACAGGGTCTGAGCTGGAAGAGACTTCCACAGACCATCTCACAGGAAAGTCATTGAGATCCCCGTGTAGTGGGTGTCACTCACAGGCAGGTGCGGTCGGTGGTAGGAGTGCCGGTCGGGCGGTGACGTGGGGCGGGGGAAGGGCACGGTGGGGGGTAGTAAACTACGGATTAAGGCCCAATACAGGTAAGTAAACATTTAAATAAATAAAACGAATTTCGTTGGGCGCACTGCATCGCATTTGGCAATGCAGCGCTCACAACGAAATTCGTTTTATTTATTTAAATGTTTACTTACCTGTATTGGGCCTTAATCCGTAGTTTACTACCCCCCACCCTGTCCCTCCCCCGCCCCACGTCACCGCCCGACCGGCACTCCTACCACCGACTGCGCCTGCTCACAGGGACGTTGCAACACAGCTTAAGATCTTTCAATTTTTTTGGTCTGGAACTAGTATTCGGATCAAACATGGTAATTCATCACCTTCCATAAAAAACGCGTACCTCTTACGTTGTAGGTAACAAACTTGACAACATGTCTACAAACTACCCCTTTGGCAGGCCCGGACTGCCCGTTGTTTCCACCGGGCATTTCCCCGGTGGGCTGAAGCCTTTGAAGGTCGGTTTTTGGGGCAGGGGGTGTTACTGGTGCCTCTGTCACTTTCTACAGCTCTCCGAGGTACTTACATCAGGCACAGGGGGGCTTTAAGAGAGAGAGGAGAGAGGGAATGAGAGAGGGAGAAACGAGCAGGCGAGAAGGAAGGGAGCATTTTTGCCAGGAATTCTTTTGTGTCCTAGTCCTGGAAGGACCTTTCACCTTTTACCAGTGAAGGAAAAAGGTCACACTAGTCAAAATACAATTACTCATGTGCACGTCTAGACTAGGGAACCAATAGAAACCCTAGCAAAAATGCTCGAACCAGCCCCACTCCCTTTCTTTCCCTGAGCTATCTCTCTCTCTCTCTCCTATCCATTCCTTCCCTCTCCTTCTCTTCACTCGTTCAGACTGTTTCTTCTCTCTAACCTTTCTCTTGAATCCTCCTCCTGCTTGCTGCAATCAATCTGAGAGCGATGGGGATAGAGGCAGGGGAACCAGCAGCACCTCCAAGGGCTCCATCCCACCAGGGAAATATCCGGTGGAATAAAGGCCTGTCCGGCCCTGCTCATGTCTTCATCAAGCTCTCACCTATACTATGACGAGCTAGCCGGGAGTAAGGTAGAATGTCTGTCTCTTACTCAGTACAGAGCGGCCTATCTGGACCGGCATCCAGGTGCTTTCCACATCTGCCACTTAGGGTGTTTGCTAAGTTTTCACTAAGCAAGCACAGTTTTGTGAGATTTAAAAAATTTGAAAGGAAAATTGTTGAACATATCAATTTACGGTATTAAAATTCTACCTATCTGTGCTTAGTTTGGGCTGGTGGTCCCCGGTGGAGGCCACTAGCATTAACTTTTGGCGAAGGGAACTTATTTTTCCTCATCAGACATTGACCGTGAACAAGAGGAAAGCATGAAAGGAAGAGCCATGAGGTCGATTGAAGACTAGGCTGCCTTGGTATTCGGGGCACCTACATATAAAAGCTCAGGCCACGGATTTCAGAGCAGAGCTTTGTGCACCGGCACTGGTTGAATTACAAATTAAGCACTGCTGCCAATATTACTTGACTGCGTCCACAATGATACCGAGATTTATTTGTGGCGAGGCAGAAGGCATGATGTTTCATTCCTTCACTCCATTTTGCCTTATACAAATCTTCTGAGCCTTCCGAGCCATGCAACTGCACCCCTTCCCTCCTGGTCCTAGTCATACCCTTAGGTACTATGCAGGGATTTCTTAACTCCCCACCTGTTCTTCTTGTGATGTGACCTCCGAGCCAGTCGTGACTCTTTTCTTCGACCCTCTGCGTTACCTCATCCCCTTGGCGCCCAGTCCAGGTGTTCAGATAAAGGATGGATAAGAGTGTTTTCCTGTGACATCTTCATTGTTTGGACCAATTACAGTGGCATTCTTTCTCAGAGCTTTATTGCCTACCATCCCCTGGTAAAACAAGCATTTGCAATGCAATAGGTCTCACATTTGTCAGAGTTAGAGCTATTTGTGTTGTAAATGACAATGTCCTTTACGTGTTTTGGTTTGGAGTGTAGTGGATGTATGAACAAAGACACAGCTGCAGCACTGTCTAGAGGACTTAGAATGAGGAATTACCACTTGGACCAGAGAAGCAGCTGCAGCACTGTCTAGAGGACTTAGAATGAGGAATTACCGATGAGACCAGAGACGCAGCGAACTGGGGTGGCAATGTGAGCTAAAGAATGATGATGGATTCAACCCAGATCTGTGACTGGGGGTGAGTGTCTGAAAAGTTTCAGCGCTCCGTCATCATCTCTTTGTGTTTGCTTTGTTCACCAAAAGATGCAGCTGCAGCACTGCCTAGAAGACTTCAAATGAGGAATTACGACAAGACCAGAGAAGCAGCGAGCAGCACTGTCTAGAGGACTTAAAATGAGGAATCACCGATGGGACCAGAGAAACAGCTAGCAGCACTGCTTAGAGGACTAAGAACGAGAAATTACCACTGTGACCAGAGACACAGCTGCAGCACTGCCTAGAGGACTTAGAATGGAAGAGTTACTGACTAGACCAGAAAAGCAGCTAGCAGCACTGTCTGTAGGACTTAGAATGAGGAATTACCACTGGGAACAGAGACACAGCTGAAACACTACCTAGAGTACTTAAATGTGGGAATTTCCGACGGGACCAGAGTAGCAGCTAGCAGCACTGTCTGGAAGACTTAGAAGGAGGAATTACTGATGTGACCAGAGTAACAGCTAGCAGCACTGTCGGGAAAACATAGATTGAGGAATTACCAAAAGGGACTAAAGTAGCAGCTAGCAGCACTGTCTAGAGGACTTAGAATGAGGAATTACCACTGGGACCAGAGAAGCAGCTAGCAGCACTGCCTAGAGGACTTAGAATAAATTACCAACAGGACCAGAGTAGCAGCTAGCAGCACTGCCTAGAGGACTAAGAATGAGGAATTACTACTGGAAAGAGAGACACAGGTGCAGCACTACCTAAAGGGCTTAGAATGTGGAATTATCGATGGGACCAGAGTAGCAGCTAGAGGCACTGTCTAGAGAACTTAGAATGAGGAATTACCACTGTGACCAGAGATACAACTGCAGCTCTGCCCAGAGGTATTAAAATGAGGAATTACCAACGGGAGCAGCTGGCAGCACTGTCTAGAGGACTTAGAATGATGAATTACCAATAGGACCAGAGAAGCAGCTAGCAGCACTACCTAGAGGACTGAGAAGGAGAAATTACCACTGGGTCCAGAGAAGCAGCTGTTGCACTGCCTAGAGGAAATTAGAATGAGGAATTACCACTGGGACCAGAGAAGCAACTGCAGCACTATTTAGATGGCTAAGAATGAGTAATTACCACTGGGACCAGAAAATCAGTTAGCAGCACTGGCTAGAGGACTAAGAATGAGGTATTATCATTGGGAACAGAGATCCAGCTAGCAGCACTTGCTAGATGACTAAAAATGAGGATTTACCAGTGGAAACAGAGATGCAGCTGCAGCACTGTCTAGAGGACTTAGAATGGAGGAATTACTGACAAGACCAAAGAAGCAGCTGCACCTCTGTGTAGAGGACTTAGAATGAGGAATTAGCAAAAAGCCCAGAGAAGCAGCTAGCAGCACTGTCTAACGAACTTAGAATGAAGAATTGCCACTGAAACCAGAGACACAGCTGCAACACTGCCTAGAGGACTTAGAATGAGGAATTACCAACTGAACCAGAGTAGCAGCTAGCAGCACTGCCTAGAGGACTTAGAATGATGAATTACCACTGCGACCAGAGAAGCAGCTAGCATCACTACCTAGAGGACTAAGAATAAGGAATTACCACTGGGACCAGAGAAGCAGCTGCAGCACTGTCTAGAGGACTCAGAATGAGGAATTACCACTGGGACCAGAGAAGCAGCTGCAGCACTGTATAAAGGACTAAGAATTAGGAATTTCCACTGGGGCAGAGATGCAGCCGGCACCACTGGATAGAGGACTAGGAATGAGGAATCACCAACAGAACCAGAGAAACAGCTATCAGCACTGCCTAGAAGAGTAAGAATGAGGAATTACCGCTGGGACCAGAGAAACAGCGAGCAGCACTGGCTAGAGGACTAAGAATAAGCAATTACTACTGGGGACAGAGGCGCAGCGGCAGCACTGCCTAGAGGACCAAGAATGAGGAAATACCACTGGGAACAGAGAAGCAGCACTGTCTAGAGGACTAAGAATGAGGAATTACTATTGGGCCAGAGAAGCAGCCAGCAGCACTTGCTAGAGGACTAAGAATGAGGACTTACCACTGCGAACAGAGACGCAGCTGCAGCACTGCCTAGAGGACCTAGAATGAGGAATTACCACTGTGACCAGAGACACAGCTGCAGCACTAGAAAGGGGGACTTATTGATGGGACCAGAGAAGCAGCTAGCAGCACTGGCTAGAGGACTTAGAATGAGAAATTACCACTGTGACCAGAGACACCGCTGCCACATTTGTGACTAGATAAAGAACAAAATTTACAGCTCTGTTTACAGAAATAGAGAACCGGTGCTGCTAGCGTGTGAAACATAATTAATGCTAAAAACGAAAGATTGGGTGAAAGGGAGCTCGTGAGTAAAGTCAAATTTATAACATTCTAACATTGTGACTGATCAACTCGATCTTCAGTGACCCAGACTCTGTAGCTCATAAGTGAAAGCTGAGGTGCGAAGGGGAAAACACACGGAGAAACAGTAGGTGGGAGGGGAAAGCAATAACACTGGTCAGCTGCTCCTGTTTGCAACATTTCCAGAAGATGAGGCAGGCAATCAGAAAAAATAGTGCACAGAACGAACTGAAATGGACAGAAGCGGAATGAGCCCTGTAACAGGGCCAGTCTCAATGGGAGGGAATGGCAGACCAAAAGGAAGGACAAATGGGCACGGTTTACCATTCAAAAGTAAGGAATTTAGAAAGACACTCGGAACAACCAATGACAAGCAATGGGCCGGCTTGAAGTCCATGTACTGAATACACCACGCCTCACAGAGCAGCACATGCTTGCTTCTAGGCTCGACCTAAAAAAGTACTACTGTGAAGTGAATGGAATGACCCACAATAGTGGGTGGACCATAGACGCTTACCTTATGGTGTCTGATGTTCTCAGTGGACTGTCCCATTATGACTCTCATGTGAACATCCACATACCTGTTTACTGTAATCGTATTGCCATTGTGAAATATTAGCCATATCACCTGTGGCTCTGGAGTCACTTCAAATAGTTTATTCACTGGATGTTTCACAACAGCTCCAGTGGTTTGGCTTCTTGATGTCGTTTAGTCAAGTGTTTCTTAAAAGTGCTTCCAGGATCGTTCACACAAGGGTGGGCTCCATATTGTATCCACTGGTATTCTCCAATGAACCAATTCAATGGTAATCTACTTTTTGGACAAATCCCTCATAAAACCAGTAAATATACACATGTGTGTTTGTTTATTCTTCACTCTCTGCATCCCCTCATCCTCATCCTTGCTGCCACTGCACCATATCAAGAGTGTCTCGAAACCTCACCCACTTTTCCCAACACCTTCTGTACAGGCCATTCTACAACCAATTCTGTTTTCAAGTATGTACTCTGAAAGGGCATCTAGGAATCTGATGTAAATCTTAGCTTTTCACAACCTCATCAGAGGTATGAAGCACTATGTAGAGGCCAGTAAATGGGTATCTATTTGTTAACCTTATGTTAATGCTTTGGTTTTACCTCTAAGTGCATTTTTTTAAAAAATAGTGTGATTGACCTGAAGGTAGTGGAGCGTGTTACATAAGCACCAGTTACATTACACAACACCGCATTCATTCTTAATAAGCACAGAGAGATTAAGGGCCATATTTGCACACATTTCCGCAGCTGGAGTGTCATTTTTGTGATGCTCCAATGGTGCAGTGTGCCGGCCTTATCTACAAGGCCACACAAAGTCATTTTTCGTGGCTTTATATGGCCTTGTAGATATCGACTAAGGCAATGAAGCGCAAGGCGCTGTGTTGCATTACTCTGCATAAAAAGGGCGTTCCATGGACTTTGTGGTGGGTGTTCCCACGTAACACCCATGGATTTTGACGAATTCCCAGATTTGCAAGGATTTGTAAACCTGGCAATGCGTCAAAAGCCTACGCCTCCCCAGAGGAGGCGTAAGGGTGGGCTACGAGGATAAATACCTTTATTTCTCCTTGTTTTTTCTTCTTTCTATGTGTGCTGAATTCTGCAGCACACATTGATGGCATTTTCCTCCTTCTATTATTGTTTTTGTGCAGGAAGGTGTCCCTTCCTACACAACAACAATAATTCCTACAACGCAGGCACCCTTGCAGTATAGTGCAAGGGTGCCTGCATTGGCGCTAGGCAGCCAATTGTGCACCAGTGCAGAGGAAAGTACAGGGATGCATCGTATGCTGTAAATACGACGCATCCCTGCACTTTCTTAATGGTGCAGCGTGGCGCACAAGCTGGCTTGCGGCGCTGCGTTGTGTCATTTTGTTGTAAATATATGCCCCTAAGTGATTTGCCGAGAATCACAGGATGCTGAGCCCACGACGAGACTCGAACCTGGTTCCTCGGTCAGCCACTTTAACCGTAACGTTACATCCCAGGTAGAGGGAGGCAGGCAGAAAACACATGAAAGCTCGGCTCGTTATGAGCTTGAGGTTCCAACAGGACCTTGAGCTGAGCAGAGCCAGGCTTCAGGCTGCAGCTTTCAGTGGCTCGCCCACTTCTAGTAGAGAGGTATGACAAATTACACTCATGTAAAATATGATGAAAACGAAGGAAGCATGTAATATTAAGATCATCACAAAAGTCTATGTTTTCACATGCAAGCCCAAGCACGTAGATTTTTGCGACCTTTGCATATTCATTGTGGTTTTTGCGGTAAATACTAGATGAGTGTAAATTAGCAATTTCAGGCACCTTACTCTCAGTGAGCCCTGTGCACAGACCTGGCACGGTGGAGAAGGGCGAGAGATCGGAATGTCTTCAGTCTTCCAGATCAATATGTACACAAACATCTCCTCCTCCTGTGTGCAGTACAGTATTATAGTCGCATTTACACTGCAGCTGTTACCGCTAACGAGGCTTTTAAGTGATCTGAAACCCAAGATCAGTGGTCGACCCAGTAACCATTGGCTAGTGTTGGTTATTGGGATTAGACATGCTGTCGAGGACGCCATTCCGCGCATTTACTCCAGGTTCTTTGTGGTAGATTCAATGAATAGAAGCTAGGTGTGATCATGTTAGAATATAAAAAATGTCCTCGCTGTGTTGTTACATATTGTTCTGCATAAGTTAGCATTCGCGGCACCATTTTATGTTTAGCCGCCATTTTGAATCATGCCATTAACTGTGTATTCCCTCCTCTTGAAGCAGGCTGTGGAAAAGTTCAATTTCTCCAAGGTTAGGCCTTGCTGTACTAATGAATACGCTGTTCTTTTTAGCGCATACCTTTCCCACTAGATAGAGGCCTTCTCCCACTAGTTTAGCGGTAGGCATGAACAGAACGACCTTGGCATAGAGATAATGTGTGCCCGTCCTCTGAGCCGAAGCTCATCCTACTGTACTTCTTTGTTTCAGCTGCACCTGCTTGTAAAATTCCATTAGGGGCGGGCCTTCCTTGGTTCTGAAATGTACATAATGCATCTCTATGTTTGCTGATGTCAGTCCTCTCTGCAGCACCCCTAAGCCACTGGGCAGACAGGGCTCCGCACTAGTGTATCCGAATAAACATATACTTGGTTTGTATTCTCTATTGTCTGACCGACTCTTCATTTGTATGGAAGGCTGAGTGAGAGGTGGTCGCGAGTGACCTGGGTGGCCCTAATCGGGTCACTTCCTTCAGTTGGAGCCCGAACAGGGCCCCATCGGGCGAGTGGCCCTTCCTTGGTGGGAAGGTCGAGGTCATCGTCGGGTCGGACGGACGAATCAGGGTTCCCTGTACGCGGAGCGTTGTTTGCTCGCAGCTGCCCCTTCTGTCCTGCCGGACGGTGCCTCGCTCAGCAGTCATCCCGACTGGGGTCCTGAACAGCGAAACCCTTGGATCTGACCGTTTGGTCCGAAGAGTCGGCAGTGGAGAATAAATTTGTTTGAGCTGTGTGCACCAGGTGTGTTTGTCTTAGTTCTTTGTGGATATGGTACCATTTTGGCTTGTATTTGGCACGGTCTGAGGACCGATTTTGGTACGAGATGTTTGTGAACACTTAGCCAGGCAACATAACGAATTTGGCTCACTTTTGAAAATGCCTGCGTTAAGCAGATTCTTGGTTTCTTGTTGTCGTTGTTGCTCTGCAGATGCTCGATTGGAAGAAAGTCAACCGGCGCCTCCAGAAGGCACTCCGAACTTTGATATGTATGTGAAGCATGGCCTTGGCCCTATTATGTTTAGTATGCTATGGCACAAATATATGAGGGACAATGCCGAGTTGCAATGGCCGTTGACGGGCACTTATGATGAACAAAAAATTGGGTTTTTACAGGAGAAGTTGTTTGCGAAAAAAAGTAGACAGTCTATGTTTGATTCTCTTCAAACGTGGCAAAAGGAGGCTAAACAGAGGCGAATGAAAGCCGAGAAAGAGGCCCGGAAGATGAGAATGCAAACATTGACTCAGACAGCTGTAGCACATGAAAGAGAGAAACAAGAGATAGGGATTGAACGTGAAGATAGGAGGTTTTGATTGAATATTGATAAGTCTTATGTAGCCCGAGAAAGAAAATGATACTTTTGGGAAGAATTGCTAGATACTAGACCCCACCTCCATATGCCCTGCAGAGAATATATCCTGCTCTTCCTTCACAGGCCCAGCTACCCGGCTCTTCTGTCTCTGCTGTTTCTGCTTCTGTTACTGTTGATCAGACTGCCTTGGCCACGGCACCTCCTGTCCTTTCTTTGTCCTCGCTGTCTGTGGCAACTGTGACTGTTAGTACTCCTGCCACACCTATTGCTTCAGCGTCTCTTTCGCCAGCTCTTACACCCACGACGCAGTCGACATTGACGTTAGTACCTGCTCCCTCTGTTGCTACCCCCACTGTGTTCCTCCATTCCCCGACATTACTGAGTAGTGGGACACAGGTACGCGGCCCTGAGGATAGAGATTGGACAAAATTTAAGGAACGTATGGGGCGGACGTTAGTCCGATCTGATGTGGGAGATGAGGAGAAAAAGGTGGTGGCTAATCAGGCTGCGCAGTGGGCCCGTAACCCCATTTACAGTGTGGAAGATGTGTGGAGTGTGATGAAAGATTATGAGCCTTTCGTACAACAGCATGCTCTTAAGTACATGTCCGCTAGTTTGATCAGTCGTTGGGAGCAGTGTTTCAATGATGCAGCACCACAGATTATATATGATATTAGGGATCATGTGTATGTTACTGATATGGAGCCTGCTCACGTCTTTGGTAACGTTGCGACGTTGATTGCTTAATCGGGGTAGACTGCTTGGGAAGAGTCCCACCACTGTATCCCAGTTTCCGATGCGGGAGGTTCATCCTATCTATCATCCCGAAATACCAGAGCAGAGGGATCAGCATGATAACGTTACTAGACCCAGGGTAGCGGCCCGTTTCCAAGAACAGTGGGTTTATACTCCATGGAAAGGAGTGAGGTTTTGTCCCTTAAGACTCAGTTGCCTGACCCTAGGAAAAATCTGACTGCTTATTATAAAGAATTGACTGAGGCTGCCTCTTCAACAGTAATGACGCTTGCAGACATTGAAATGTTTTTTGGTTTACTAGTTCCGGTTGATATTTGGAGACAAGTACACACGCAGGATCATGTTGCGGAATTGGGCGGTACCTGGGATCAAATTAAAGCATGGGATCAGGAGAGGAAGCCTGGTGAGAAGCCTAAAGCGGAGATACTTGCTTTGCCAGGCCGCATTATAACGTATATGCATTCTATTATCCTTCTGAGAAAAGTTTATTGGGACAAGTTATTGGCTTGCCGTCAGAAGAAAAATGAGAGCGTGTCTGATTTTTTCACTCGGTTTGAAGGTGTGTGCTTAGACTACAGTGGACAGGATTTGTCGATCGAAGGTGGTGTGCGATTGTTTGTGAATAGATTTGTTTCCAATTTGTTTCCTGCGATTGCGACTCGATTGCAGGCTTCCTTCTGTTATTTTGAACATGGCACAGTATTATGAGCACAGGGAAAATGAGGATAAGGAGAAGACGGAGAAGAGGCATAAGGATTTGAAGATGAAGGTGTTGTTACAGCAGGCTTCTAAAGGGGACAGTAGAGGATGTGGTGGTTTGGCCCGGCAGCTTCCATGTACTAGTAGGAATACTACACCTGTAGGGCCGAATCAGTGCACATATTGTAAAGAGGAGGGACACTGGCATAGCGAGTGTCCTGTGCTTTTGCAGAAGGTGGCGGTCCCGAGAGGACGAGGTTCTCATGGACGGGGTCGTGGGGCTGGTGGCCAGGACAGGGCTCAGAAGGCTGAGGCCCCGCAGGGTCGTACTGATCAAAATTATTTTGATGAGCCCCGGGGAGGACAGTATTATCATGATGATTATGATAAGGATGAGGTGACAGGGATGTCTTACAGCTAGGATAGCCAGGGACAGAGTGAGGGACCAGTTCCGATACCTGTAGATCAACATGGTCCGTATGTTTTGGTTTTTTTTTTTTAACTTTATTTTTCAATTTTCCAGATAAAAAAATAAAAAAATACATTGGCATCAATGGAGAACGTATGCATACACATCATTAAAAGCAAGTACAGTCGCATGAGACACATGGCCGAACCAAAGAATGTAAGTACAAGGGGGTCAGGAAAGCCCTCCATAAGCCCAGCCCAATGGGGCGAGGTCGGCAGGGAGGGCACCCCCTACCGGCGTGCACCCCACTGAAGTTAAGTGTCGCTTTCCTCCGCAGGGACAATCCCCCCGGGGATATCTGCATCACTCTGCTCACTCGCAGTCGCCTCCCGTGAGGGCGATTCCCCCTCCACCAACCCAGTGGTACACAGGGCCCGCCAAGCTAGCAGGTCATCCTGCAATTTCTCATCCCGCCGGGAGAGTTGCATGTGTGCCTCTTTGGCCAGTGACCACTCTCGAGCATCCCTGAGCCAAGTCGAAAGATCAGGGGCCCTCTGCCCCATCCAAGTTATTGCCACCCTACGCCTGGCGAGCACCAGCATCAGCTGTAGGAGTTTATAGGGGAGTTTCTTCCTCTTGGGCCTACGAACCATCCCTAGTAAACAGTGCAAGGGGTCGAGATCCACCTGAAGCCCCGTAGCGGTTACCACCCTAGTCACCACCCCCGTCCAGAACTGCGCCACCAATGGACATTGCCAAGCCAAATGCAGGAATCCGGCGTCATCTGCGGCACAGCGAGGGCAACCAGCGCCCCTTGTATTATCAATGCGCCTCAAAGACACCGGGGTAAGGTAAGTGCGGTGCAGATAATTAAAATGTGTAAGTCGGAATCGGGCATTGCATGAGACAGTGTGAGTAAGGGAACCTATGCGCGCCCACTGTGCCTCCCCCAGCGGGGCAGTAAAGTCCCGCTCCCAGGCAGCCCTAGACGGTGGGACCGGAGGGGTAGAGTCCTGTTTCATTGCTGCATATAGGAGGGAGATCAAGCCGCGCCCCTTACCACACATAAGTATAACATCCAACGTACGTGTCAACGGTGGAATTCCTGGGTATTGCGGCCAGGTGATTCGCGCTACCTCCTGCAGTCCCCCAAACTGCAAAAATTGGCCTTGTCCAAGGCCAAAGCTATCTACCGCCTGCTCATATGTAAGAAAGGTTTCGTTGGGATACAGATCGGCGAGGACGTCGCACCCATCCTCTTTCCAAGCTTGAAAGGACACGGACCGCGCCATAGTCATAAATGGAGCCAGTATCCAAAGCGAGAGCTCCCTATGAAAGGGCGCACTTCGAAGGACCCTCTCCACAAAGTGTTGCCAGACGGCGGCTGTGTGCCGGACAGCATAGGGGAGACCCACATCAGACCCCGCCCCTTGCATCAGTGCCACCTGCAACGTCTGGGTGTCTGCCCTATCCATCAAGAGGCGCTTCTCCCAATTGTCTGTGTCAGCAAACCAACGGGCCGCATGTTGAAGGTGTGCGGCATAATAGTAGAGGTCAAAGCGAGGGGCTTCTAGACCGCCCTCCTCGTAACTACGGACAATGGTTCGAAGGGCTACCCTACTGCGCCGACCCGCCCAGAGCAGAGACGTGAGCAAGGTGTTGAGAGTTTTGAAGACCCGAGGCGGCAAAGGGAGTTCTGTAGCACATAGAGCACCCTGGGGAGCATCACCATTTTGGAGATGGCGAGACGACCCATCAGGGAAAGTGGGAGAGTATTCCAAAAGGACACGGAGTGCCGCAGAGCCGCAGTTACGCGGTCCACGTTACGGGCCAACGCTTGTTCATCCGTCAGGGTCACCTGTATACCCAGGTAACGAAATGCCGTCCACTCCCAACGCAGCTCCAGGTCCGGTAAGTCCTCAGGAGGCATCATAGCAAGTCCCGCCAATGGGAACACGAGGGACTTGTCGCGGTTCAGTCGCAGTCCCGAGACTTCTCCAAACCGGTCAAGGTGGTGCAGCAGCACCGGCAGGGCCTCGCGGGGAGAGACTAAGTAAAACAAAGCATCGTCCGCGTATAGAGAAATGACGTGAGTCGTATCCCCTAGCCTAATACCCCACTGTGCCATGTCCGCTCTAATCTGAACCGCGAAGGGCTCTATAGCCAGAGCAAACAAGAGTGGGGAGAGCGGACACCCATGTCGTGTACCCCTCCCCATCCACCACGCCTTGGACCGCGCACCCCCAAGCTTGACTCTGGCGCAGGGGGCCGTATACAGTATACGAACCCATCGACAAAACTGAGGACCCAGTCCCACTGCTCGCAAGACCTCGAGTAGATACTCCCAATCGACCGTATCGAACGCCTTGGCGAGGTCAACAGAGACCAACACCATCTGCTCCTCCCTATCCCGCACCTCAAGGAGTATATGAGTCAGTCGCCGCAGATTCATGGATGTGTTACGTCCCGGTATGAACCCACATTGATCCTCGTGGACCAGGCTGGACATGTCCAGTGCTAAGCGGGACGCCAACAACTTGCAGAGAATTTTGATATCAGTATTAAGCATCGTGATCGGCCGATACGACGAGGGCTCGTGTGCGTCACCCCCTGGCTTTAAAATCATACATATTTCCCCCTGTGTCATACTGGGCGGGAGGATGCCCCGTTTAAAGGCCTCGTTGTAGACTTGCAAGAGAAGGGGGGACAGGACATCAGAAAACGCATGATAAAACTCGGGCGGAAAGCCATCGCCACCCGGAGATTTGGCTCGCGGAACATGATCCGTATGTTAGTGCGGATGTGCATGGTTCAGCTAAAGAGTTTTTGGTGGATACAGGTGCGACAAACAGTTCTATTTCTCGTTCCTTGGTCCCTGGGGTGGCTCTGTCTGGCCATAATAATGTTTCGGTAGGTTTTTCTGGTGTACCGGTTGTGAGCCCCATTTCGAAACCCCTCGCGTTGACTATTGGTTCTTTCATTGTGGATTCGCCGTTCTTGTTGACGTCTAATTGTGGTGAAAATTTGCTGGGTTTGGACTTGTTGAAGAAATTGCATGCTACGATTTATTGCTCTCCAGCGGGTGTTTACATGACAATGGGTCCGGATGTAGTGCGTGCTACGCAGGGCTTGTCTAAAGATGCGCCTCTTCCTGCGGAGTTTAAAGATGTACCGCCCACTCTTTGGGCGACAGTTGACACAGATGTGGGATTGTTACAGATACCACCAGTTTCGATCCGAGTTAAAGACAATGCTATTTTACCTCGCATCCGTCAGTATAAAATACTGCAGGCAGGTGAGCGAGCTCTATTGCAAATTGTACAGGATTTGATTGAGAAAGGAGTGGTTGAGGAGACGCCTGCTAATGTTTGTAATAGCCCTATTCTTCCCATTCTCAAACGGACACCTTCGGGTTCCTCTGATGATCATGCAGATGTTTATTGCTTTGTGATTGATTTGCGGGAAGTTAATAAAATAGTGATTCCCCAGTTTCCGGTCGTCCCAGACATTACGACTCTTTTGACAATGATTCCTCCTTCTGCTACATACTTTTCTGTTAAGCTTTAGATTCTGTCGCGCTCCCCAAGGCTATACAGAGAGTCCAAGTATCTATAGCCAGGCACTGAAAAGTCAGCTGGATTCCTTGTCGCTCCCTACAGGTACTGTATTGCTTCAGTATGTCGATGACTTGCTCATCGCTTCGGATACAGAACAAGGTTGCAAAGACAGCACGGTTAAATTGTTGTTACATTTAGCTCAGCATGGCCATAAAGTATCCCTTTCCAAATTTCAGTATTGTCAACAGGAGGTCACCTACTTAGGTCACCTACTGTCGAAGGAGGGTAGGAGATTGACCCCTCAGCGCATCAGCACCATTGTTAAAATGGCCATTCCTTAAACTCAAAAAGATGTGCGCGCTTTTATTGCCATTATTTCCTACTGTCGCCAATGGATTCCAAATTATTCCCTACTAACAAAACCCCTGCTCGCTTTGACTACTAAAGATGTGCATGAACCCCTGCCTTGGACACCTGAAAACCAGCATTCTTTTGAGCAATTGAAAACTGCGCTTTGTTCGGCTCCAGTGCTTGGCACGCCTAATTATAACAAGCCATTTGTATTATATGTCCATGAGACGGCTGGTTGTGGGCTTTCTGTTTTAACACAAAAATGTGGAGATAAGCAACGGCCGTGTGCTTATTTCTCTGCTGTGCTTGATCCTGTTGCACGAGCCCTCCCGAGCTGTCTAAGAGCGGTCGCGGCTGTGGTTGTCTAAATAAGACAATCGGCTGGGCTCGTACTTGATACTGACCTCACAGTCATGGTACCCCATGCTGTAGACACACTTTTGAACAGGACAAAGATGCAGCACCTCACCAGTGCACGTCTGACAGGTTATGAGCTAACGCTGTTTGCTCAGCACATTACGATCAAACGATGTGCAACTCTGAACCCAGCCATGTTACAACCCCTCCCTTCTGAGAATGAGGAGATTGACATACATGATTGTATCTTCCGGACGGAAGAAGAGACGAAAGGATGGGTAGAACTGACTGATGTTCCCTTATCTGACCCCCAAGGGGAACTATATGTTGATGGCTCTTGCTTTAAATTACCAGATGGCACTACAACTGCTGCATACGCAATCACTATGCTGCGTACGATAGTTGAGACCTCACGAGTTCCTTATCAGTCGGCCCAAGCGGCAGAGCTCGTTGCCCTAATACGAGCCTGCAAATTGAGTGAGGGACTGGTTGTTAATATTTATACTGACAGCCAGTACGCCTTTAGAGTCGCCCATAATTTTGGGCGACTCTGGGCAGAGAGAGGGTTCCTTACTTCCCATGGGACCAAGATTCAGCATGGTCATCTTATCTATAGGCTTTTGTCCGCTTTGACACTCCCTAAGAAGTTGGCAATAGTGAAGTGTAGCACCCATAGGAAAGTTACTGTCGATGTAGATAAAGGGAACGCTTTTGCAGATCAGACAGCTAAGGAAACAGCCCGAACTAAGATGAAAAGAATGTTTGTAGCAGGCCCCGCTAGGTGGGTGCCCGAGGTCACAATGTTCGAGGATACACTTGAGAATGTGAAGGAGATTCAGAGTGAGGCCACAGTGGAGGAATTAGCAGTGTGGCAAGAAAGTATAGCACAATTGAATGACGAGGGATGTTGGATTGACAAGTCAGGGAAGCAAAGATGGATGTTGCCAGATGCATATGTTCTTCCTGTAGTCACAATGGCCCATGGCCCAGCCCATATCAGTGCTAAAGGTGTTAGCAAGTTGATAGACACTGTGTGTCAGAATGACAACATGTCCAAAACTGCTGCACATTTAGTGAAGTATTGCATGGTGTGCATGATGCACAATCCTGGGAAGGGTACCCCTACACCACCCGGTAATTTTGCAACCCCGACTTTCCCTTTTGAGGTCCTTCAGTTAGACTACATTGAGTTGGACAGAGTCAATAATTTTAAGTACTTGTTAGTGGTTGTTTGTGCATTCAGTAAATGGATTGAGGCTTACTCCACTAAAGATAATACAGCCATAACGACTGCAAAGGTACTCCTGAAAGAGTTCTTTCCTCGTTTCGGCTTGCCCCATTTGATCTGGAGTGATAGGGGAAGTCACTTTGATGCCAAAGTTATGCAGTTAGTTTGTGACGGTTTGCACATAAAACAGAAATTCCATGCTGCAAATCATCCCCAGTCAGCAGGTTTGGTTGAGAAGTACAATGGTAATCTCAAACTGAAATTGGCAAAGATTCAGGAGACAACAGGGTTGCAGTGGCCAGATACTTTACCATTAGTACTTTTGTCGACAAGAACAACAGCACATTCTAGAACAGGATTGTCACCTTACGAGGTCATGTTTGGATGCCCGGCAAATGTCTGGGGTGTCCCGCGCCCTCGTAAGTTTTCTGATATTGAATACCCGCTATTGACAGATTATCTGTACCAGTTAACTGAAAATTTGTGTTCTATTCACCAACAGATCCGGGACACTCTCCCTGATATACCCAAGGGTCCGGATACAATATTCAGCCTGGTGATTGGGTGTTGCTGCACAATTTGCAGCGGAAGAAGAGGTTGGAGCCCCGCTGGAAGGGACCTGAACAGGTCCTTCTGACCACCCGCACCGCCGTGAAGGTCGCCGCCCGAAAGAACTGGATTCATGGTACTCACTGCAAACGAGTGCCCCTACCTTTACCCTATGACCAGTGGATCGCCGAAGAAGTTGGGGATACCGAGTGTGAAAAAGTGCCGCAATGCATCCCCTTTAGTGAAGCAAAATTAACGTGGACCCAAACGGATGCAGAGAATGACGACGTGCTAAATGCAGCGGTCCCTCCAGAAATTCGAGTGATTAAGGAGCCGCTCTTCATTGACCCCTCTGTGCCTGGAGTCACCAGGTACAATTTGCGCCCTCGGCTGAGGAATAGTGCACCAAAGGAGAAGTCAGATTAGTTAGGGATGGACTGTGCAAGTTAGGGTGACCTTGGCTATAGTACCAACAGTGTTAGTTTAGGGTATCGTGCGATTGGTGCACTGTTCAGACATTGGACAGGATAAATTGAATGTGCTCCCTAGGAGGGGGGTACACTATCCTGTGCGACGTGGGATTCATCGTGAGCTTAGGACTGAGCAAGCTCCACCGCCGGTGCTCAAGAGTGCCAACGTTGATGAACAATAGGAGCCTGTACCAGTGAGGCTTTGACGGACACTGGGAACACTTGCTTTTGCTATTAATTTTATTGCATTCCTTTTCTTGGGTCATAATTCATCCATTTGGTCGACCTATTGAGGGGGAGGAACAGCCGTTTGCATCACCGCGTTTAGCGCTGGGTTGGCCAAGAAAGACTAAAATGGTTTTCATGGCAATTGTTGTGATCTCGCAAATGATAATACTTGGAATATCCTGGTTCTTGGAGGAGAAGTATCCTGTACACTCTTTGGTTGGTGCGGCATCCACTCCCCCTGAGCATGTTTTTGTCACTCTGGCTCCACACAAAGCGGCGCATAGATCATCCTACACAGATAATGTTTTTATACAAATGTTGCATCAAGTTCATAATGTGTCCAATACAACTAATTGTTGGGTTTGTGGATTGCTCCCCTCAGTTACTCATAAGAGCGACAATTTGTTGTCCCTGCCATTTTCATATATTGGTAGCTGTGAAGGTTGGTTTGAACTGTTTGTAATGGTGCACTATCATTTCCAACTCTCTACTCTGGTTATGACACCTGCTGATTCTCGCACTGTGGTAGAGTACATACGTTTTCATCACAGGTTTACTCCCATAGGATTGGCAGGACAAGGAACCTTCGGTACATTGTGCCCAAACTCCTGTATGAGCACATATGAGACAGTGAGGAACGAATCATGGCTTCAAATGGAAATGGCTGATTTCTAAAGGTTCAACACCTCTGAGTATTTTCAATCTTTCCAAGCTCGCAATATTACTAATGACAAACCGATGCTGGTGTCTGTGGTCAACACAACAGCTAGTTTCTGTGTCCAGGGGACTGGGGAGGTAAAGGTGGGAGAGAGTAAATGCAATTTCACCTACAGACTGAGAACGATTAACAGTCCGCCTTTGATCCTGCCACCTAATGTCTATTTTGTCTGTGGCTCCCAAGCCCATGGCTGGCTCCCGAGGGGATGGTCCGGCAGATGTTCCCTCTCTTTCCTTCTTCCCCTGTGTATGTAGCCCCACCCAATTATCATAAAGATCATCAGTTGCAGCGTAGGCGCACATACTTGCCCCGAGTTAAAAGGGTTGTTGACACGAAAGATATAGATCAGACAGATACCACCGCACAGCAGTTTGAGGATGCCATAAAGGGCCTCCTACCTTTTTGAGGCCCCATGGATAATAGTTTTCAAATTCGTCGACTAACAAGAGTGGTGGAGGGGGTTATCAATACAACTGCTGAGATAATGACAAATGTCAGTGCTGAGCTCCAGGCTACGAGATTAGTTACCTTACAGAACAGGATGGTGTTAGACTTTATCCTTGCTGATCGGGGAGGGGCTTGTCGCATCATTGGCAGCAGCTGTTGCATTTACATACCTGACCACGCCCCCAGTGTGTATGCAGCCATACAAAAACTTCATAGACTGTCTTCTGACATACACCCAGAAAAAGGTACTTGGACCCTATCAGGGTGGTTCTGGACTATATTCACATCTTGGGGTTGGAAGATCCTCACTTTCCTAGCGGTGGTTGCTGGCATTTTCTTCACATGTTGCCTCTGTATACACTGTCTCCCGACTTGCTGCACCTATTGTGTAAGTGTTCTTAACCCTAAACAGAAAATATCAGTTCACGATACCAATGCTGCGATCATGTTGCAGAAAGACATTGCAGACATGATGCAGATCGACAAGGGCACCTTTGGTTCTACATTATCCCTTGCAGCTTCTATTTCTGATACTGAGAATATGGATTGTTCCGAGCACTGATGTCCTTTTGCTTCTTAGAATGTTATGTCCTTTTCACCCACCCTATAAAATTAGTTAGCGAATGCTAAAAGGAGGGTCTATTAGAATATAAAAAATATCCTCGCTGTATTGTTACATATTGTTCTGCATTAGTTAGCATTCGCGGCACCATTTTATGTTTAGCCGCCATTTTGAATCATGCCATTAACTGTGTATTCCCTCCTCTTGAAGCAGGCTGTGGAAAAGTTCAATTTCTCCAAGGTTAGGCCTTGCTGTACTAATGAATACACTGTTCTTATTAGCGCATACCTTTCCCACTAGATAGAGGCCTTCTTCCACTAGTTTAGCGGTAGGCACGAACAGAACGGCCTTGCCATAGAGCTAATGTGTGCCCGTCCTCTGAGCCGAAGCTCTTCCTACTATACTTCTTTGTTTCAGCTGCACCTGCTTGTAAAATTCCATTAAGGGCGGGCCTTCCTTGGTTCTGAAATGTACATAATGCATCTCTATGTTTGCTGATGTCAGTCCTCTCTGCAGCATCCCTAAGCAACTGGGCAGACGGGGCTCCGCTCGAGTGTATCTGAATAAACATATACTTGGTTTGTATTCTCTACTGTCTGACCAACTCTTCATTTGTATGGAAGGCTGAGAGGTGGTCGCGAGTGACCCGGGTGGCCCTAATCGGGTCACTTCCTTCAATCATTAGCGGTGGTGCACATAGCTGGTGGGATTAATAGGTGAAGCAGAGGAGATTAGATATTTTCAGTTTGACTGTCAAAGGAGAGGTGATGTGATCTTTGAAATGAGATGAGGCACGGGCAATTTGCAGAAATACAATAACGGAGATAATGGCAGAAAAAGCATGGGAGTTAGAAGTCGTCCTTATCTAATGGCTGGGAATGTCTCGCTTTGTACTTGTTGGATAACCTGTTCATGTACGTACGAAATCTGGCACTGAGAGATGTCCACTGAAGGACATAGCCCCTTGCTTGGCTAATCTGCCGCGATGTGACCAGGTGAGTGGAGAATCACAGTGAGGCTCAGGACGAGTCCAACCAATTAAACAAAGCATTTCCAGCCCAGGCTTTAAACCTTCATCTCAAAGTATGGCTAGAGATAGGACGGACTATGACAAGATATTGGAATGGACATTTAAATACATACAGTTAAACCATATCAGAAATAGCAGCCAATCAGGCGGTGAGAGGGCGGAGCTGTGGGCGGGGACCGGAACCAAATGCAGCCAGCAGCGCGGGAGCGCAGCGGACGCATGCAGCGGGCGCGCCGGTGGCGCGCCAAAGGCAAGCCCGTCTGCACCCGTCCGCGCCCGTCCGCGCCCAGGGTCCAGGCACCACGCCCGTTTGATCACCTACACCTTGGATACCCTTAAATTGATGCACTCCCCCCTTTTAAATCTCACCCGAGAAAAACAGTCGCTGATCTCTGAGCAAGGAATCCTTACCAAAAGATATGCATTCCCAGAAATACAGATCTCCACCACCCCCTGGCATACTCCACCTCACGCGGCTAAATCCCAGCCCACGCCTCTATCAATCTACTATCTTAATACACGTTCTCTTGTCAAACATCAGCTTGACATCTTTCTCCTCCTGCTCACTGATACACCTGATATGTTATTGTTGACAGAAACATGGCTCACTTCGGACTCCGCCCCTGATCTGCTGGCGGCTATACCACCTAACTACTATATCATACATGCCAATCGCTTATCAGGTAAATCGGGAGGGGAGTTGCAGCCATTATTCACACCAACTTCAGGTTCAGCACCCTGTCCTGTCTCTCCCTCAATGAGGTGGAAAACATAGTAATCCAACTTGAATCCACCACTGACACATTCGTCTGTGTATTAGTCTATAGGCCACCGCATCAGATGGCTCATTTCCCCCTGTCACTTAGCGAACAGATGGCGAAACTCGCCACTGATCACGCCAAGGTCCTCCTCGTAGGCGACTTTAATTATTGGTACAACGACCCCTACGAAGGACCACAATCTGCTGAGCTGTCTGACCTCCTTACTAACTTGAATTTCACCCAGCAGGTCTCCTCTCCCACCCATCTGAAGGGGCACATCCTAGACCAAATCTGGACCAGCGGCATGACTACTTCAATACCCACAATTGTCCCTTGTGTCTGGTCCGATCATCATCTCCTAAAATTCACGCTCATACTTCCGACTTTCCGTAAAATTTGCACAGTCAAAGGCGGCCTTGCCAGGAAATGGAATGCTATCAATAAAAAAGACTTTCTTAACACTCTGGCCAACACCAACCCGTCTCCTGGCATTGACATCGATGACACTGAAGCAAACCTCTCCCAATGGCTTCTCGAGGCCAGTAACAAGCACGCACCCCTTAGGAAAGTTAAATTAGCCCGACGTGCTGACGCCCAGAGATGGTTCTCTTCGGAACTTAAAACTCAGAAACTAGCCTTGCGCCAACTAGAGAGACAGTGGCGTCGGGAATACTCCCCTGACAAGAAATCTCTGTATATCTCAACCCGGAAAGAATATATGAAGGCTATCATCACAGCGAATGCCGCTCACTTCTCCTCACGTATTCTCAACTCTAACAAAAGCTCTAAAGAAATATTTGTCATTATGAATGAACTGTCCAACCCAGACAGGGTCCTCACAAAGGTCATGCCCTCTCAAGCATTGTGCAACTCTCTAAATGATTATTTCATTGAAAAAATCATCAACATCAAAGCCAGCATTCCTTTGCACCCCTCCATGTTGCCCGTTGCTACCATGCACAGAAACAATTGTACTCTCAGCCGCTTCCCCCCCATCAGTACCGAGATCTTTCAGGAGCTCCTAGTCAAAGTTAAATCAGGAGCTCCTTCTGACTGCTGCCCACCCCACATACTCAAAGACTGCTTATCAGTCTACCCGGGCCCGGCACTCACGCTACTGAACGATTCACTCACCTCCGGTCAAGTTCCAAAAGACTTTAAAAAAGCCATAGTGGTACCCCTACTAAAGAAACCTGTAGCTGATCCCACACTTCTACCTAATTACCGTCCCATCTCCCTACTTCCGTTTCTGGCAAAAGTGCTAGAAGCCCACGTAGCCAAATGCCTGTCCGCTTTTCTGGCGGAATCTAAATATCTCAACTCCTATCAGGCAGGTTTCCGGCCGGCCCATTCTACTGAAACTGTTATCTTGGCTGTCCTGGATACTCTCCGTGACAACGCGGATAAACATTCCCCCCAAGCATTGGTGCTACTGGATCTTTCCGCCGCCTTTGACACGGTCGACCACACTATTTTGGTCGACCGTGTCAAACAAACTGGCATTCTAGGTGCGGCGGCTTGTTGGCTCTCCTCCTTCTTGGAGGATCGTTTCCAGGCCGTCCGCCAAGACCATTTTTTGGCCCCACCACGGAAAACCAACTGTGGTGTCCCACAATGCTCCGCTCTCTCTCCCCATCTGTTTAATTTGTACATTTTTCCCTTGATCCAGTCCCTTAAAGACAGGAATGTGACGGTCTTTAATTACGCAGATGACCTGCAATTAGTCTTCTCGGTCGATAACTCACACAGTTCCATCACCGAATTTCAGGCCACCATGCTACATATCCAACAATGGATGGACCACAACCATCTTAAATTAAACCCTGGTAAGACGGAACTTGTTCTTACTGGGGACAGCCATAAATTTTGGGGCCCATATTATTGGCCATCAGAGCTAGGTCCTTCTCCCTCCCCCTCTCCATCAGCCAAAACACTGGGAGTCACCCTCAACAAGGACCTGTCACTGAAAACTCAGGTTAGCACGGTCATCTCTAAATGCTTCTTTCAATTGAGGAAGATCAAGAAGATACACCGGTTTCTCACACTGGAAGCTCTGATCCAAGTGGTAGTAGCCACTGTCCTGTCTCTTCTGGACTATGCTAATTCCGTGTATTTGGGCATGCCAATCTACTTGCTCAAACGGCTGCATATGGCCCAAAATCAGGCAGCCAGAATGATCCTGCATCAACCTAGATGGCAGCCAGCTACCCCTCTGCTGAGGAAATTGCACTGGCTCCCAATCCCTCATCGCTGTGCTTTTAAGGTGGGCTGCCTTATATTCAAATCCATGCGTGGCAATAACCCCAAATTTATTAACAGCCTGATATTCAGGCATACTCCCTCTCGGAACCTACGCTCTGCTCACCTCTCGCTCCTTACCATCCCCGTATTCAAACGAGCACGACAGGGAGGCCGCAGATTTGCCACACTTGCCCCTAGACTGTGGAACTCCTTCCCGCTGGAGACCCGATCCTGTACTGACCTCTTGCAATTCAGGAAGTCCCTTAAAACGTGGCTATTTGCACAAGCCTATAACTAAAGCGGTCTGCTGATAACCTCAGAGCCTTCATAGCGCCATGAACCCACCCGGTGTACGTGCGCTTTACAAATCATTATTAACATTAACATTAACATTAACCATAAAACCTAAGCTTCCAAAATACACCTTTTGAATGATCACAAAGAGAATGACAAGTATCCAGATGCCAATGGGCACCGCAGACGGTTCAAATTATGAAAAAAGTACTGGCTAAAACACAAATAATGGCAAATCATTTTTTTATTCCAGGTTAATAACCCAACAATGGTTCTTTGTGGGTTTCAGGAGTTACTTCCAGGGGGTTATGGTGTCTGCAACCCAGCATTAAGCTCTGACCTCATTAAGAAAGGGGGTCTGAGATTAAGCATACACTTCAGACTTGGAGGGGAAAGGTTTATCAACTCTCCTATTTACTCTGACTTGATCGCTCTCTAACTTCAGAATATGTTTCATATTCCACAATAACGTCCAGGTATACACTGTATGTTACAACTGCATTGTCTCTTGGTGTGCGCTTAAGAAAGAATTGGGCATGAAGATGGGCAAAGGAGCCGTAGAGGGGGAGTACATGACCCCTTCATGACCTCCCCATTTGGCACAGAAGTTTGTGGTATATAGGGAAGGAATGGATGGCAAGGGTAGTTGCCTTTTTGATCAGTTCCCTAGCCTGCTGCTGGTATTTTTTCCCATCTATGCTGGTTCTGACATAGTGAATTAATAAAATGTTCCCACCTCCTAAAGGCGCATAATACATTTACCTGTAAATAAATGAAGAATGCCATACAGATTGCTTGAAAGTACAAGAGGTGGGCAGGGGCGTAGCTTCAGGTGAGGTGCTTGGGGTGTGACACCCCTCAAATAATTACATTGGGGCATATTAGCAAGACCGGCGATAAAATTATCGCGTTTTAGCGGCAGGAAACTGCCGCTAAAACGCCGATAATGGGCTTGCTAATATGCGTTATAGAATTCAATAGAAGCCCAGGTTAGATGTCCTGCACATCTAACCTGGGCTTCTATTGGAATTCTATAACGCATATTAGCAAGCCCATTATCGCCGTTTTAGCGGCAGTTTCCTGCCGCTAAAACGGCGATAATTTTATCGCCGGTCTTGTTAATATGCCCCTACATTCTTTGATTGGTAGTTGGGTCTGGGGGCCCTGAGTAGGTTTGCTATGTGTGTGTCGGTTTCTCTTGTCATCCTGATTTCACTAAGAGATTTTAACTTGTTCATTTTTTGGATCAGAAATGTAAATATATTTAGCACCAGATGTACAAAGATTTTACGTCTAGTTGATCACTTTTTTCACTCAGCCACTATGCAAAATTATTTTCAGTATGTAGAAAGTCATTCAAATGTCGATTTGCATGGTTTTGTACAAAAAGCAACACAACGCAGCGTATTTTGCTGCTTTGCATTACTTTGCATCATGTAGGTGTTCCATGAGTGGTGCAAGGGCATTCCTGTGCATCCACCCATGAGTTTTGACACAAACCCATATTTACAAAGAGTTGCAGACATGAATTTGCACCAGAATTGTGTGCGTGCCTGAGGCTAGCATACTAGTAGAATATCTTTATTTCTCTGCGGTAATTCTTTTTTGCATGCGTGCTGCATTCTACAGCACACATGCAAAGAGGAATAAACCTCCAAAGATAGTTTTTGTACAGGAAAGTACCCCTTCCTGCACAAAAACGATCTTGATCATAACGCAGACACTATGGTGCAAGGGTGCTTGCGTTCCAGCTAAGCCACCCAAAGCACACCAGCGCATGGAGGGAGGAGAACTGAGACATCTTTATGAAGAGATGGTGCAGTTCTGCTCTCTTCAGATAATGCAGTGCAGTGAAGCAACTTTGATTCCTGCTCTGCGCCACTTCTTTGTAAATATGAAACTTAGAGAACCGGTCTACCAAAAAATGTGTAAATCGGCACCCATAGAATTACTGCTTGAATGGATGCAAATTTTAACTTTTTAGAATTCACTAACAGCAGTAGGCTTGGAAAGCTACAGCAGTCTTGGGTTTTCGGGCATACTACTGGTAATGAAACACCCAAAAGGTAATGGGACGAATGGTTGCAAGGAGTCTAACCACTGGCAATCCCTTGGGGTACCATTCAAAACCATTGTTTTTCACCCACTGGGCCACTCTAGGCAGAGGGCCTATTTAGGATTTAAGAGACGGATTAAAGGCATACAGGGTGGTGGAGAACTTTACTCTGCCCACCAAATTTAGAGATGTCCTCCAGCCAGGCTAACATCTCTATACATTGGCAGGAACCGCCATCATGGTGATTCCTGTCAATGTAGAAACAGTTTAATGGACAGCTCCATCAAACATTACGGCTGGCCTGCAAACTTTTCAAAAGATTTTTTATTTTCAAAAACAAAATCCCAAAGTGGGAGTTTATTCCTGAAAAATAAATAAACAAATAAATAATGCCCCCCACACCAGTTTTTGCTAATTGTGTAGGGGTAATTTTTTTTTTAACTGTCCCTTGCCACCAGGATATACCTGACGGTGACAGTCACAAAAAAAAATCCATCTTATGGTCCACTGTCAATAGGACGGATGGTTGGATGGCTTACTTCCGATCACACCTACTACGTATGTCCTTCGAAGGAAGTTTTACACTGACAGAGTTTACTACGTCGGTGTAAAGCTTGCAGTCCGCCTCATTTAAAATCGGGGGGTTGGACCTTGAGTTTTGCAGACAGGGTACTCTGTCACAGTTGCAACAGAGTATTGGCCCACTAAACTTGAAATCAGCCCCGGAGGCCCACCTAATGCAAATTAGTACAGACCCTGCTCCTCATGGGAAAAGCCCATCTCGAACATTGGTCACCCCACACATTCACCCTGTGGCCTAATAGTTTTTATGTTGGGAAATTCGAGATTTACACACCACTAATCTCATTGACTAAGCTACGCCCCTAGAGGCGGGTAATAGATATAGTTTTGAGTTTTGTGTCAGCATGATTCCTATCATCAGTTTTGACCAGTTCACATGAACAGTTGTGCGTCTTCTTTCAGTTGAGCAGAGTTATTGGTGGATCACATAAAATGTCTGAAATCATTGTCAGTAAAATCTGTTATGGGTATTTTAAATGATAGGCAGTAGATTTCGCAGTGCTTTCATTAGCACTATGTTGTTCCATATAATGTAGTTTTCTTGTTGAGAGCTATATTTAATTAAATACAATTTTGTGCATTTATGAGATGCTGATTGAATCATTCATCTGGATTATATGAAGTGCGCTCTATCAATATTGTATTAGTGTACGCACTGTTTTAGCATGAATCAATCCTAGTTATATGCATCGTTAGCTGCATCTTATCAGCTACTTTTATATTTCCACTTGCTGCTCTGTTAATATCTGCACCGTGCATCTCAATGCTATAATTGGGAGTGCAACCCGTTGTGTTTGTTCTGAGAACAGTCAGTGTTGAGTGTATTTTTACATTTACATACGTATCATTTTGAAGTTTTGAATTCCAAACATCAACCCCTCTTTTGTAGTGCACATCTGGTCAACGCCCCACTATTTTTCAGTTTCTTTGCTTGCTCATATTTATGCTGTGTATTTTTATGTACTTAATATAAATTGTACATTTTCTTGGCTGCCTGAGGTTGAGGCACCTCTTAGCTGTTTGCTAATACGGAATTTGTTGTCTCATTTGGGGTTTCCAGAGATATCACAGAGTGTATCTGGTTATGCGGAGTCTTGCTCTTTCTCTTGCTAATGTCCTGCCCCCGGGTAGTAAACATCTGAACAAATCGTTAATAATTAAAAACATGATAATTTGAAGCCACACACACTTAATGCATCTTTTAGAAGAAGGTCTTATTCTAACACCACACAATACAAACCTTAATTACATAATTATCTAAAAAGTAAAAGAAAACAAAATGTGTTCACACTTAAAAGGTCAAATTTAGGTTTGCAAGTGCACAATATTCCATTCACACATAAATAAAACTGTTTACATGATCTGGCCAATGCTGCTGACAACTTCAAATACCACCAAGACATTTTTTAAGCGATCTGGTCCCAAGTGAGCAAAAACTGATCGAAACCCTGCCAACATCTTAGATCTCTAATTAAATGAAGGGAGGTGGGGAGGACTATTTGGACCATCAGCAGCTGTTTGCTGCAGCCAGAGGCCATTGCGACCTTCAGGAAGAACTAACATTAGTTGAAAAAGAGCTAATGAGGAGTTTCCCTGACTGCTCTCCAGCTCTCCCTCTCCTGAGTCTGGTCTCAGGACAGTTACAGCAGAGAAGCATAAACACATTCACACAAATAAATGAGTGGGAAGCCTTTAAATGCCACCTAAAATACCTGTCTGAGAGAGGTGAAGGTAGCATGCATGCCAATACGCCCAATTTAGCCAGTAGATACCTACATACTTATAGCCCAACATTGCTTTGTTTTAGCTTTCGCTCACTTAAAATTCCTACATGCCACTGCAGGTAAACAAGGAAACTTAATTCACAAGAATTTTCCCCCACTGTCTCCCTTGCCGGCCAGGCTTTGGCATTCCCAGGCTTAGTCCTCACACCCTTTCAGCTTGGGACATGACAAAACCTAGCAAACAGCAGGGCTTTTGTGTCCAGCCAAAACACAGCAAAGTCACCACCAGCATCTGCGAGTTTCCAGTTGTGTGTGTTGTGTTAACGTCAATTTAACAATACAATTTTTTCAAAAGCGCATGCAGAGGTTCAGTAGAACGTCCCTTCTTTATTCCTACGGGCTGAACACACAAGGGAGTCTCCGTAGTAGATGTGTCTTCAGCTGCTGCGCTCACAAGGTGTGCACGCGCCGGAGAAAGGAGAGTTTACTTCTTGGTCTGGTTAGCATGAGCTAGAAAGAACATGGCAATCCAAGCACGCATCCATTGTCTGCAAACAAGAAAGGCAAGCTGGTCTGCTTTCTGCAGCTGGCTCCCCTTTCCTCCATCCTCACATGGATGGGAGGAAGGGCTAGGGGTATATTTGTGAGTGTGTGTGTTTGAATGTGCGCTTATGTAGGTGAATTTGTCTCTGAGAGTATGAGTGAATGTGTCTGTGTGTGTATAAATGGATGTGTGTGGCTGTGCCAGTCTGCATGTGTGTGATGTGTGTAGGCAAAGGTGCATGCCTGTTTATTTGTGAGTGTGTGTGTTTGAATGTGCGCTTATGGAAGTGAATTTGTCTCTGAGAGTATGAGTGAATGTGTCTGTGAGTGTGTGTATAAATGGATGTGTGTGGCTTTGCCAGTCTGTCTGTGTGTAGGCAAAGGTGCATGCATGTTTATTTGTGAGGGGTGATGGGTTACACTGCATCGCTCATATGAGGGAGCATAAAGGTGCCCATCTCCGTCATAATGGAAACTTCACCGTCTTGTGCCTCTTGGCACTATGTGGTAGTCACAAATGGCACAATATTGGTACCTGTATGTTTTTGCCATCCATGGCAGGTTGTGGCACTTCTGGTGGGTAACCATGGCATAAACAGGCCTTGCAAAGTGTGCCTACTGGCGTTATGGCAATTACCCTTGTCATAAAGTTGGTCCTATCATAATGTTTGGTTAGTGGAATTTCATACCCCGCCCCCCTTCGCCTCATGGTACACCCCTGGTATTAGGATGGCCCTTATGTTAGTAGGGGTTATCTCTGGCATAATGTTTGCAATCACTACAAAAACTGCAGCCCTGGCATATTGTGGTTGTATTTAGCTTTATGGTGAGCATCCCTAGAAACGGGAAACATCCTGAAGAACGACTCCGGAACAACGAGTTCCGGAGTCACGCAAGCCGAACAACGACTTGCACGAACAACGACTTAGCCTGAACCACGCATGTGCGTGGTTCAGGCTAAGACGGTCTAGTGTTCGTGCAGGGCGGAGTTCAGAGGAGCGTCGGACAGGAACAGGTAAGAGGTTTTGGGGTTAGTTTTAAGGGGTGGGGGTTTGGGTTAGTTTTAAAGGGGTGGGGGGATTCGGGTTTGGTTTTTAGGGGCTTGGAGGGATCGTGTAAGATTTTAGGGGTGGGAGGGGATCGAGTTAGTTTTTAGGGAGTTGGGGAGAATCGAGTTAGTTTTAAGGAGGTGGGGGGGGTTTGTGTTAGTTTATAGGGGCTTGGAGACTTTGTGTAAGTTTTAAGGGGTGGGAGGGGATTGAGTAAGTTTATAGGGGGTGGGGGGGGTTCGGGTTAGTTTTTCGGGGCTTGGAGGGATTGTGTACGTTTTTAGGGGGTGGGAGGGGATCGAGATAGTATTTAGGGGGTGGGGGGTTCAGGTTAGTTTTTAGGCGCTTGGAGGGATTGTGTTAGTTTTTAGGGGTGGGAGGGGATCGTGTTAGGTTTTTAGGGGGTTGGGGAGAATCGAGTTAGTTTTTAGGGGTGGGAGGGGATCATGTTCATTTTTAGGGGGAGAGGATCGAGTTAGTTTTTAGGGGTTGGGGAGAATAGAGTTAGTTTTTAGGGGCTGGAGAGAATCGAGTTAGTTTTAAGGGGTCGGAGGGGTATGAGTTAGTATTTAGGGGTGGGGAATTCGTGGTTCAGTATGTCGTGGTTCTTTACTTAGTGGTTTAGATTGGGTCGTTGTTTAGAATTCGTGGTTTAGGCACTCGTGATTAAGGAGGTAGTGGTTTAATCATACAATCCTAGAAACATGGAGCCATCTCATTTCTCATGCATTGTGCTGGTGTCTCCTGGAATAATTGTGGCCTTTCCTGGCATACATTGCAAAATGGCATATTGTGGGTATTCTGTGGAGAATGAGGACCACTGTTGCCATAATGGTGGCCAAACCAGGCTTGGTGGAAACTGTCTCTCGCTTCATGATAGGTTTTTCCTAAATGCGACCACCCCTGTAATAATGGTTGCTTGGATTCATATGGGTAGTCGTGGCATACAATAGATAGACCAGGGTGAGCATCCCCGACATGTGAGGCTGGTAAAGGGGCCTGTGTGTCAGAATCTGCCCTAGCAGGACAGCAGTAGTACATGAAAGTACTTGGTAAATATAACATGTTTATATTTAAAGACCAGCTCCTGTTTGCTAAAAATTAAATCTGGGATTCAGAGACAAAAAGTGTTATATACGAAGATAAAGACAATATTTTATGTAATGGGACTGGTTAGTATACCCAAAATGAGAAGAAGGTATTTGAGAACAAAATCTGAGTATTTTAATAACATTTCAACCTGGCCCTTTGGAGAAAGGAGATAATTTAGCTAAAAAGAAGAGCTAATATTTGATGCCAAAGTTTGTAAATATTTAGAAACAAGTGATTTGCAATCACACAATATATTTAAGTTGATCATTGAGTGATGATTCATGGTGAGTTGGGGATCCTTATTGCTGAAGTCATTTCTTAGTTCCAGAGAACATTTTTTACTGTGGCTGTTATTTCATGACTCATAATGATTTAGATGTTGGTGGTATTAGTTGTCATCTCTACTGCTTCCCAAGCCTTACCTTGCAAGTTTAGTGTAACCCAAGAGATATGTATGCTGTCTGATCTTGTAAGGAACCTGTAGGCTAGGCAGTAGATCCAGTGTCTAAGCTTGTGTGATCTATATAACCTCAGGACTTGTGCTGCTTGTGGCCTGAGATTGTGATATATGTGCCACTTTACCATGTGCCACACTATCATCTGAGGCCCCGATGATGATCGAGTGAGGCCAAACTTTCCCGATGATGACGGGGGCATACTCTGCCGAATGCCTTCAAATTCGCGACTAAATGAGTTTCACAAATTAGGAGGGCGGGGGGCACAATTTGTACCCAACTGTGGGAGAATAGAGAGCAAAACAAAATAGTGCATGCTATTCTCTATTCCCGGCATATTTTGCACCAGTGATTTGCCGTAGTAATCCCGGATGTTTGGGTGCAAACAGGATTTGCAGACCCACCGTGATCAGGCCTAAGTAGATTCTCT
Source organism: Calotriton arnoldi (assembly GCA_963921515.1). NCBI lineage: Eukaryota > Metazoa > Chordata > Amphibia > Caudata > Salamandridae > Calotriton > Calotriton arnoldi. The sequence goes on from CAWUFW010000852.1 coordinate 2,782,808, forward strand.
GTCACAATAATCAAACTGTTGGAGACAAGATGGAAAAGTGAAAGGAATGGGGAGCCAGAAGTCAAGAACTGTGCTACAAAGATGTTGAAAAATAATAGGCAACGTCAAACTGTGTATCCAAATTACTTCCATTTCCTTTAAAACCTATGTCTTTACAGCCCTTTTTAAGGAAAATTGTACGCCAAAATGCATTGCTATGCAACTTTGTAGTTACATTTTGTGGGGGAGTGTTTTGAAACTCCTGTAGAGAAGTCTTGCTTGACGCGCCCTAAATGTACTGGCATATTTCATAAATGCCCTTTCACAAGTGTAACAAAGGCGTAACAAAGTATTCAAAGGCCCTACTCTAATGCAAGCATGGCAGCAAATGCGCCTTTTGACCCACTTTTGGGTAGCAAAAGCATCCATTATTTGGGTGTGGCGAGCCACCGCCCATAAATAAGGACCTCGGTGCCACTGCACCTGCTACGCCATTGATGGCCAAGCTCTTGACTGCCAGTACAACCTGTGGCTCTTTGGCAAGTATATTCTGTACTGTAAAAACGAACCATTGTCTATTTTTTTCGAAATGCTCATTGTGGAAGCTCTGCTGGGAGGAGTGGGGTTTGTTCACTCAGTGCAATCTGGAGAGGTCGTTTACGCCTCATCACTTCCCAAGTTCACCTACCACCTCTGGGAAGCGGCCTCTCCTTACAAAGCCTGCAGAGCACGGTACAGTCAATAAATTGCTCCTGAGAGTAGTAAAGTAACAAGTTAATGCATAACATTGACCTTCTGTGCCTTTGCAGAAAACGGAATATCTCTTATATAATGCAGAAAACACAGCAGCAAAACACGGCAGCTCAGTGAATTTGCGCAGATATTTGGCATTCCTCGAGTTGATCACACAAATACCGGAGAAAACTCACAAAGGGCTGCGGCGGGCGCGGCTGGGAGACGGCATCTCCACAGTGGCGTCACGAAACTTGAAGGCCCCCCCCCTGCAAGGTACATGGACTGGCCCTCCTCCGACTCAATCATGAGCTCTCAGGCAAGGGTACTGTGCTGGGGGGAGGGGGGGGGGGGCGGGTGGAGCTTGCCCCCGCACCGCGGGCAGCGGGGACCTATGCATCTCTAATCGATTTCTGAACTACTGCAGAAGGTGGCTTTTACCGCCGACACACAGGGCGGTGCACTGGTGGCGGCTTGTCAGCCCTTACAGTCAGCACTGCATTGCAGGGAAACGAGAAGGCGACGACTCGCTGCACAGCAGCACGCGCTAGGGAGTCCTTGCAGCCCACACACGACAAGCAATGACGGTGGGAGGGGGGTTGGAGTGGAAGCAAAAGAAACTGGCTTCACTGCGGTCCCATATTAGAGAAGCAAGGGCAGCCAGGGCGTGGCTATCCACGGTGCAGCTGGTGTAGTGGCACCCGGGCGCCTGGGTTCTACCTATGAGCGTTGTTTCTCTGCAGAATCAAATTGTATAACTGCCTGTCACAAAACGGTTTGCTCCCACCTCGTAGTTGTTTTTTTTGGGTGCCTTGCCTAAGGATCTTCCACACCTCGTTTCTCCATGTGTTCCATGTGGCTCCTCGTGCTGAACGCTCGGTGTGCTGAGGATAGCGCTGAAGAAATGGTGTCACTGTGCAGTTCATTGGGTGCAGACTCTTGCAAGTAACCCTTTCCACCCCAGGAAGGTCGAAACAACAAGTACCTGATCTGGGTAACATGAACATCACTTTTTTTTTTTAAACTTAAACAGCGAAGACAGCATTCTGTAAAACATGGTCACGAATACACACATTCATGGCATTTTTCAAGCGGTTTCGTTGTCATTTCTATTGAATCACCATATCCAACCTCAGGGTCCCTCCTCCTCCTACCGCAGTCCTTAATTTGAGCCGGTGATGGCAGGTGGGGTCTATCGACACTCATTTTTGGGAACCGACGCTTATTTTTCCTCATCTGACTTCGACCCAGAGCAAGAGTGAGAAAAACGCAAGAGGTGGAAAGGAGAAGGAAGAGAAGGACGGGAAAAGAATGACAAAGGGAGAAAGCAGAGATGAAAAAGAACCTGCAAAAGCGAGCAAAAGTGGACAGGGCGCTTCGGACAGTGGATGGAAGACGCATGAGGCGGACTCAAGACTGGGCAGCTTTGGGATTTCGCATCCCCTACATTCTGTAGTGCCGGCCGCGACATTCTGAGCAAAACTTTGGCCCCTGGGACTTATTATTTTACAAATGAATCACTACTTTCTGGCATGTCCCCATCACGTTATTTTATATGATATATGAAATGCTTTCTTCTATATACAGAGCAGTGCCATAGTCCCTTTGAAGCCAGTGAGCAAGGGCGAGTAGCCCAAAACGCGTTTGGCATTTGAATGAGGGCATGCTGTAAGCTGTTGTACCCGCTGCCTCTTCAGGACTGAAAACGTTATTCACCAGTGAGGCTCTTTCCAAATGAGCAGTCATTTTTGTTGGATGTATTTCGGCCCGCTCGGTCGAGGAAATTGCCCGCCGCGGAAAGGCGGATCGAGAACCCACGAATCCGTGGTGTTTGTGACTGGTGCATGTTTTCATCGTGGAGTGTGAGTAATGGCAGGGGAGCGGCAGCGGACATTTTCATGCCAACCCACTGTGGATTTATTTTAGTATCAATTTGGGGAGCTACAAGATACCCACTGGGGTTATGTTGGAACACTACAAGTCACAGAATTCCCAGAGGCCTGTAGTGGCGGGGCTTAATTGACAATAAAAGGTGTTGTTTCCAACTTTCTTGTTTGACTCCTTTGAAGCCAGTGAGCAAGGGCGAGTAGCCCGAAACGTGCTTGGCATTTGTATGAGGGCATGGTGTAAGCTGTTGTACCCGCTGCATCTTCAGGACTGAAAACGTTATTCACCAGTGAGGCTCTTTCCAAATGAGCAGTCATTTTTGTTGGATGTATTTCGGCCCGCTCGGTCGAGGAAATTGCCCGCCGCAGAAAGGCGGATCGAGAACCCACGAATCCGTGGTGTTTGTGACTGGTGCATGTTTTCATCGTGGAGTGTGAGTAATGGCAGGGGAGCGGCAGTGGACATTTTCATGCCAACCCACTGTGGATTTATTTTAGTATCAATTTGGGGAGCTACAAGATACCCACTGGGGTTGTTATGTTGCAACACTACAAGTCACAGAATTCCCGGAGGCCTGTAGGGGCGGGGCTTAATTGACAATAAAAGGTGTTGTTTCCAACTTTCTTGTTTGACTCCTTTAAAGCCAGTGAGCAAGGGCGAGTAGCCCGAAACGCGTTTGTCATTTGAATGAGGGCATGGTGTAAGCTGTTGTACCCGCTGCATCTTCAGGACTGAAAACGTTATTCACCAGTGAGGCTCTTTCCAAATGAGCAGTCATTTTTGTTGGATATATATATATATATATCCCAAACAAAACCTCAGACTTCAAAGAGCCTCCAACCCTTCAGGGCGGCCTCGGTGATTACAGGGACGGAGCACCCTGTAAATTTGCAGCAGCAAGAACAACAAAGAAAACTCAGAGGCCCAGTGTCTGGCACAATCTGGCGTTTTATTGCAAAGTGGTTAGTGGCAGCACACAGGATTTCCTGACGCGTTTCGGCTCCATTGTGAGCCTTGTTCACAGGTGAATAGCATTAGCCTCATAAAAACACTGCGCTTTAATACACTCGAGCTGTCATGTGACTCAGTTTACTCTATGTCCTACAATTCCCAGAGTGCACCGTAATGTTAACAGACATTCCGAATGGAGTGCAGTGCAACATTTCTTTCTCCATAATTTCGTTACTTTCAAAACACTGCTAACTCATGCTGCATCATCCTCTTTACAGTGCATTTGGTTGTTAACGTGGACCGTAGTAAATAAAGTAAAATCGTCAACAGTCAGACATGCAATTCGATATTTCCGCATGTGAGCGCATTGTCTGTTATAACACCCAAATGCAAATTGCAGTCCAATATTCGGTGCTTCCAATGCTCTGAGGTCTTTTAATCCACATAATGCTGTCACTGTTAGATATAGTATCCATACGCTGGTGTCAGACAAAGTCGGGAGGAGGTGTCACCTCTCCCGTATCCCTTGCTCACCTCCACATCTAGAAATGCCTGGACAATACTCTTCTAGCATGGGGGTCGGCGGGTCATGCTCCCAAATTGAAATTGTATATATATATATATATATATATGATGATGGGCAGACAGCCGCCTTGATCCTGTTGGACCTAAGTGCGGCGTTTGACACCGTTTCACACAAGATACTCCTCCAGAGATTAGAGGCCTGTGGTATCAGGCAAAATGCTCTGTGTTGGCTGACTTCGTTCCTCTCCACACGGTGCTTCCAAGTAACACAACGGCCATATTTGTCCAAGAGGATCCCCTTGCCGCAAGGGGTCCCACAGGGATCGATTCTGAGCCCCACCCTATTTAACTTATATGTGAGACCACTGGCTGAGCTAGTGGAAAAACATGAGGTGTCTATAGTTTCCTATGCTGATGACACGCAATTAATTGTGATGCTGTCACAAGACAAGGAACATGCAGCTATTCGGTTTTCTAAATGCCTGGGAGAGGTGGCTGACTGGATGTCGGACCACTGCCTCAAGTTGAATGGAAGCAAGACAGAAATAATGGTGGTAGGCAAGGCACCGACCATATGGTCTTCAGCATGGTGGCCTGAAACATTGGGCCAACAACCATCACCAAAAACGGAGGTAAAAAACCTCGGGATCTGGTTCGACTCCGAACTGACTTTTGACGGGCAAACCCGGAAGGTGGCCAGCAAATGTTATGGGGCCATGAAAATCCTAAGGAAAGTTTTGGATCTTCTGCCCCCAAACGCCAGGAAAACTATAGTGCATGCGGTGATAACCTCCCAAATTGATTATGGGAATGTATGATATCTTGGAGCTTCTAAGGCAGGAATATCCAGACTACAGACAGTACAGAATGCGGCGGCTCGCCTAGTTCTTAGCCTGCCTAGAAGAGCCAACACAAAGGAAGCCCTGACAGCACTACATTGGCTGCCAGTGGAAAAGAGAGTCGTGTTCAAGGCGATGTGCCTATGTCACCGCATTCTATCGAAGAGAGGCCCAAGGTACCTTCACCCACTACTAATTCAGTACACACCCGGACGGTGTCTAAGATCTAGGGGGAAGGCACTGGTAACTGTACCGAGAATTCGTAGAGCAAGAATGGGTGCACGCTCTTTCAGGTACATCGCAGCTAAAACATGGAACACCTTACCACTGGCATTAAGAACCAAACCATGCGAAAGCAGTTTTTGCAAACAACTTAAAACCTGGCTGTTCGCAAAAACATAATAATAAAGATGATCTGACAGTCTGTATGGGCTACGCAGTGAGATACGCGGATCACTGTCATATCCTCCCACAGTGTCTTGCTCAGCGCGGGGACACACCGGTGGTGTAACCATGCGCTCTATAAATGGCTAAAATAAAATAAAATATATATACATACACACACACACACACATTTTATTTACTGCTAAAATTCAATTTAACATTCAATATTTAAAATATATACATTAATTAGTATTAATTATATACATAACGTTTGGTCATTTTTAATACATACTAAGTGGAAATATACATTTTACTGTAGGTGGTTTTGTTTTAAATTAATCTTCAAATACACAATTGTACAATAAATTAATATATATTTAATTGTTTTAATATATTTTTAAGATAGTGCTGTAACATTTTATTTGTTCTGGTTTAAAACATATATTCAATGTTTTACATTAATATTTACCATTCAAATATAGTATAATTTTTTTTTAAGTGTAGCAAACTTATTTACTTTTTCCTATTCTTTACCATAGGGAGATCCCTTTTACGGGCCTGGAGACCTCTGCCTACATGTAAAATGTTACTCGTAGTATGTTTATACTCTTAAATTTGGCTTCACCACTGGCTTAAGGGGGTCGGGACAGGTAAGCCTTTGTAGCAACTTTAGACTTGGAAATGGTGGATAGCTAAAAGTAGTAATGTTACTACAAAGTGTAAGAATAAATGTACACATGAGAAAATACACAAGTGTACAATTAAATTTGTGAACTGGACCCACAATGTCTCTGAAGGGCATAATTTAGGTTTTTGGGGCTGCATCTTCTAAACTTTTGAAAAGTATAAAATATTAGATCAATTTATTATGTATTCAATAAATGAAGAACTTTGAGAGAGTGAGGCCACATGGGTGGATGAATCAAGACGTTATCCTTATCAGAACTCTGTGAGGCCTAGTCACAATCATTCCATTCTACTAAGTCAACCAAAAAGTAGATACATTTGGCGGGACAACACCACTATGTAAGCGAATCCGGCGATATTTTGCACATGGAAAATTCATATGTACTGTAATATAAAAGACTGCACTTTGCACTTTGGGATGTACATTTGATCTACCTTGAATCTGTCATATGTTTTAACCTCGTATTTTTAAGCCATCAACTTTATAATCGTTATGGACGCCTGTATACAAAAAGTCCTAGTGGAGTCTGTTTTCCATTTCTCACTGTGTCACGTGATACACACATGGTGTTAGGTGCATAAAAGCAATGACAGACTCTATGCTCGTCATGTGATCAAGCCCTGTCAGTGGGCGAAACGCGTCATCAGCCATGTACAGCACCAGCAAATAAAAGAAGAAAATAAGCACTTAACTGGTGTCCGTGTCCCGTTTATCAGCCAGCAGCTGTGGGAGCCTTGGTGAAGTTCATCAATTACGTCGGGAACAGGCTGTGCCCAATTCACGGACCCCCTCCCCCTTAGAGGGTCACCAAGTTTCCAGCCTACCACGTACTTTTTCATTCCAGAAGGAATACTCGCTGGTGACCCCCTGCACCCGGAAGTACTTTGTGAGCCACCCGGTCGGAGAAACGAAGACACGCGAGTCGGAGGACCCGCGATTCCTCGCTGGAACCACCGGTAAGCCACTTTGATACGGAACATTAGCAGGTGGGGAGGTGTGCAAACAACCTGGTTGACGGCCAACAAAGGGCGCTACGATAAATGCTGTCATTGGGGCTCCAGTGCTGGTAACTTCGTGTCCTTTCAAATCGGAGGCTAGACGAAGGTTCATCTTTTCTATACTGCTATAACAAGCTTAAGACATGGCCGACGAGATAATCAAAGAAAGGGAAGCGGCGGCGTTAGAACTATTTACGAACCTGCCAGTTGTTTTGAAAATCGGACGCAATAGAAAAGAAGTTGTCAGCTCACCGGAGGGTGAAGTTAGGACACTTTTAAAAAAACTGGAAAAACTAATGAAGTCCGAAATCACATAATGGTGGGAACAGAAATCTTTGGAAAAATACGTAGAAGTAGGGAGAATACCACGAGGGCTACGGATAATGATAGCTCCGAGTTTCAACAATCCGAATCCTGAAATGCTTAAGGAATGGGCTAGCAGCAATTTGGAAGCATCAATGCATATGGTACAAATATTGATCAAGTATGCCAGAATAGACCGGGAATCCATCCTCAAGGAGATAGAACAAATAAAGGGAGAGCTGGTGAAATCTGAATATAAAGATCTCATAATGAAAATCAAGAATGAAATTCAAATGCGCCTTAAAAAACATGAGGACATAATTAAAACAAGAAAGGCATATAAGTATTCACGGGATAAACAGGACTATGAAACAGGTCACATTTTTACATTTGCCAAAAAATATGACTTTATGAAGAAGAAACAGCAACCGCGGGCCAATCTAAGTGGGGAACAAGGGAGAATGAACAAAGAGCCGGAGTCAGAATCCGTGTCGGAGTCCAGTTCAATCCAAAGCGAGATTGATTCTGACGACAGTAGAGGAATAAGACATCAAGGGAGAGAAGATATGGGCACCCTTACCCCAGCAGAGGAACTGGATTTTGTGCAGCGGGCGTGGCGCCAGACGCTCAGACCACGGAAGCCCACACAGAATCCAGAACACGACGCAACAAAAGAAGGAAAGCCAGAAGGCAAATCCGGCAATGTAAGAAACAGACGACCACGAAACAAAAAATGGAACAAGAAGTAACATCCAATACCAACACAGTGGTGAATTTATCTTCTGTCCAATTGGATCAAGCCGAAATCCAACTTCTGGCATTAGGACTATCCTACTGCCCAGAAAGCAGCTTGAACTATGTACAAACTCGAGTGGACATATATAAATTTATCCGTAAAATGAAATTGAAGAAGTACTTTGTCATCAAAAACTCTAAGAACAATCAGACCATGGAGCCTATAGCCAGCAGAGGAATATCCAGTCCAGATCCCCAATCTGCACTGTTAGTTGCCGATATCCCTATGCTACGAACTCTGGGAGCCCTATCAGAAGAAAACAATGAGGAAATTACATCTTCAACTCAAGACCTGATAAATGAAATGGGTATTGCTACATCAAGGACTGAAAAATCCCCCTATAAACATAAATCCACCTTTGTCCCGATCATGCCACGTGATGCCATCAATGTATATCAAGATGTGTTAATTGATGAAGTAAAAAAAAAAAAAAATTACGCCTATCAATTAAAGGTCGAAAAAGAGGAACCAATTTCAAATATAAACGTTACCAAGACCTGATCAAAAAGCTTCAAGATCAGGGGGGGCATGGCCTAGCGAGCCGACATGGCGGCCGCACTGTAGGCGAGCTCCGCTGAGCCCGTCATCGTAATCCTTCATTTATCCTGCCTCAACGTCCTATACTACTGTGGGAATGCTGTAATGAGGGGCTGAGAGCTGCGAGTGTCGGACGGCCGCGACATCATCCAGCGCCGGGTGTGATCCAGCCCGTTCTGCGGAGGTGCATGGCCGGTGGACCCCGTGGGCGGATCCGAGGTGGCGCGGCGTGAGCTGAGCCGGCCGCGGGAGTGACCGGAGCTGGGCGTGGCCCTGCCAGACGTGGCCTACTTTAAGCCCCGGCTGATGGCCCCTATCTGCTGGAGTGCCGACTTCGGAGGGGGTGAGCAGGCCGGGTGAGCTCGCGGAGACCCATCCCCCCTCCCCCAGCAACTCCCCTGGACGAGGCCTATCCCGAGTCTGGGCGGCCTGCTGCCTCTGGGGGGCTCCCGGTAGCTATATCCGGGGAGTGCGAGTGGATCCCACTTATTACGCCCTGCCCCCGCATCGGTGGTTGGTTCGGCCCACGCGCGGGGAGGGAGCGGCAGGGTTGGACTGCGACACACTTCAAGTGCAGCTGTGCGGGCTCGGCCGGCATCCTCACTGGGGGGGCTTTGGACTCTTGCCCATTGGTGCCAACATCGAGCCCCGGCGTGGGATTCCTGCTTGCTGGGGTGTGGTGGTGTGCGCTGTGCTGGGGGTCACTACGGAGGGGGAGAGGCAGCCTGGTGACCTTGCGGTGCGCCCTCTCCCCTCTCCTTACATCCTCCCCGGACCTTGCCCCTCCCGTGCCTCGCGGGGCCCATTGCGTCTGGTGGGCCATTGGCCGGACAGCTTTGGCAAGTGCGGACCTCGTCCCTGCCGCCCTCCCAATATCGGTGGTCACATCGGGCCACACCCGGGAGGTGAGAGAGTGGCGGCGCTGTGTGGTGGCGCACACCAGGGGTGTGTGAGCTGCTTTGGGTGTTGCGCTGGGGTCCCCCTGGCCTTGACTCACAGAGCCGTCCCTGTTGAGGCAGTGGCCCTCTTCCTTCTTCGGGGGCTCCTCTCCCTCCTGCACGGATTCGGCGGTCAGTTCGGGCCACGCTTGAAGTGAGTCGGCGGGGGCTCCTACGACATCCTGTGGGGCCTGGCTGTGGGGGCACAGTTGGCGGACCTGGGCCCTGCTCCCGTGTGGAGGGGACGTTCCCCTCTCTTGTAGGGGATGACTGGTTGGGGTCTCATTTGCCGTGCTGTGTGAACTTTGGAGTGGGCATTTCTCCCCCGGGACGGGGGCCCCAGCACCGCCATGACACAAGATGAGCACTCGGGGGGGTTCGGCCAAGCAGGGCACCATAGACCACTTTACTGGCCCCGCAACCTCAGCGGCGGAACAGGGGGGCGCGCAGGGAGGAATCCCGGACAACGCGGTTCTTCTGGCAGCCATAACGCAGTCCCGAACGGCCCTTGAAACCAAAATTGGGGAGGTGGGCTCTGAGGTCTTACTCCTGCGCCAGGACCTGCGCAAGGCCACAGAGCGCATACAGAAGCCGAAAACAGGATCTCTGGTGTGGAAGACTCGGTTCATACCCTGCAGAAGAAGGTGGCCTCGTTGGAGACTCTCACTAGGGGTCTGGCTTCCCGGGTTGAAGATGCGGAAGGGAGGGCACGGAGAAGCAACCTGCGCTTCATGGGGTTCCCGGAGGGATGTGAGGGGGGGATATGGAACAGTTCTTGACCACGTGGCTTGTCAGTTGGCTTCCCCCAGAATCCATGTCAAACTGCTTTATCATTGAGAGGGCACATCGGGCCCTGATGCAGAAGCCGCCACCGGGAGCTCGACCCCGACCAGTCATTGCAAAAATCCTCAATTATCACGATCGGGACGCAATCCTGAAACAGGCCCGCCTTAAGGAACCCCTGCATTTCGACGGTGCTCGTATCCTCATATTTCCAGACTACACTCGTCTGGTTCAGCAGAAGCGTCAATCCTTTATGGCGGCGAAGGCCCGCTTGCGGGACCTAAAGCTGCCGTATGCTCTTCTGTATCCTGCTAAGCTGAGGGTGGTATATCAGTCACGTACACTGTTCTTTGATTCCCCTGAGGACGTCTTCCAATGGACGGATGAGACAGTAAGGGTACGTTCACATACACCGCCAAGACTGGAGTCCGACTCGTCAGTGAGCGACTCCACCCGCAGGCCTCCTAAACTTAAAGTCAAGGGGAATAGGCGCTCGAGATCCAGACGATGCTCATAGTCTCACAGCGACGCCAACAGATCAGCATCGGTGCCCCGCTCGGGGAGGCCGGCCTCATAACCTTCCTGGAACTTTCCCAGTGGACAAATATACATACACATGCGCTTAGGTTGTCGAAGCATAGGTTGGGCTACTATCCCCCGTTGGGCTTTTTGGGTCCGGGGGTCAGCCCGTGTATCATGGCTGGGCTTTGGGGGATTCATTGGTGGAGGTGGGCCGGGGACTCCCGTTGGGGTCACCATGCCGCCTTCGCCGCAACAGATACTTCAGCGGTTTTGAGGTATTGGGGTGGGGGGTCGGGGTTGATGGGGATGTTCTTGTTCATTGTTTGCAGGTTTTTTACCGATGTTTTTTGTTTCAATTCTTACGTTTTGGGGAATTGTTCTGATTTCACTGCGCTGTCTTATCGCTCTTATATTTCGCTGCACGCTTTCATGTCACTGCAGTTCATGCTCATTGCCCTTCTTGCCACTCTTGATTACGTTTTGGGGGATTGTTTTGATTTCACTGTACTGTCCTATTGCTGCTATGTGCCGCCGCGTGTCTCCTTGTCACCGCAGGTCCCGCCCATTGTATCTATCGTTTTTCTGAATATCCACTCCTGTAGTTAGCCCACGGCCTAATGCCGGGTCCCTTCGGATCGTGAGTTGGAATGTCAGGGGGGCACTAGATAAAGTCAAGAGGGGGGTGATACTTCACCAGGCTAAGCGCTACCAGGCTGATGTTCTTATGCTGCAGGAGACGCACCTACTGGGGACCAAGGCCCTTTGCTTACAGAGATATGGGTATTCCCAAGTTTTCCACTCTGGGTTCACAAGGGGTTCTCAGGGGGTGGCACTTCTTATCCATCGTAGGGTTCCATACGTTCACTCTAAGACGTGGGCAGACACCCAAGGGAGGTATGTTTTTTTCCACGGATCTATCTATGAGGAACGGGTGGTGCTGGGTAGTGTCTACGCCCCTCCCCCCCTGTCCTGGACGTTGGCTGAACGCATTATGACTTTGTGGGCGGATGTTCCAGATGGGGTGGCGGTGGTGGGTGGTGACTGGAATGATGTGATGGATGGGGTTCGGGATAGATGGCGCCGAGGGGGCAGATCCTTCTCCCACCTCGCCGCCAAGACCTGGAACACCCTCCCCACCAACCTCCGACAGACCCAAGACCTACTGGCCTTCAGAAGACTCCTCAAGACCTGGCTCTTCGATCAGTAGCAGCACCACCCCCCTCTTCCCCCAGCGCCTTGAGACCCTCGCGGGTATGTAGTGCGCTTTATAAGTGACATGATTGATTGATTGATTGATTGAACGCCAACCGCGGGCCAACCAACTAAATTACCCTCTTTGGCGTCGGGTCTGGGCTGGGTGGACTCATGGCGACGACAGCATGCGGAGGATCAGGGCTACACCTATTTCTCAGCGGTGCATGAATCGTTTTCACGGCTAGACTATGTCTTCGTACCAGCTGCGGCAGTTGGGAGTGTCGGATGCGGAAATCTTCCCATGGGGGCTGTCGGACCACTCCCCGGTCGCGCTCAGGTTACGTCTCGGCCCTGCGAGGCCGCCCTTTTCTTGGCGTCTCTCCCCCTGGCATCTGCAAGATGACCAGTACAGGGTTCATTTGGGGCAGGCCATTGAACACTATCTAGATATCAATGTGGGCTCGGTGACGACCGCTGCGCCGCTGTGAGAAGCGATGAAGTCGACCATTCGGGGTGTGGACATTTCCTACTGCTCCGCAGCGAGGCGCTCCAAAAAAGAGTCCATAGTGCGCTCCAAGGCCCATCTGTTGGAATTGGAACACGCAGGTAGAGAGGAGGGTGGGGCACTGGCGTGTCGACAACTGCTAGTGGCGAGGCAATCGCACGCGGGTTTGTTGCTAGATGAGGCCCGAATGGCGTGGCTGGCGTCCCGCAGTAGGATCTATCAGTGGGGCGATAAGTCCAGTAAACTGCTCCATCGACTATGTCAGGGGGCGGCAAGTTCCCTGGTTCTGCCTGGGCTTCTGGGGCCGGATGGGAGGACATTGGGTGATCCCTTAGCTCTTGCTGAGAGCTTCGCGCATTACTATGCCGATTTGTATGCCCCACGGGAGTCCCTGTCAGAGGACATGGTCCGCCGCTTTCTCTCGGATCTTCCGCCCCGGCCTCTCTTTGATGAGGCTCGAGAGGCCTTAGATCTCCCGCTTACGGTGGAGGAACTGGGTACGGAGTTAGGTGACTTGAGCTCCGGGAAGGCCCCGGGGCCCAACGGATTCCCCTGTGAGATCTTTAAGAGATAAGAGATACTCCTCGCAACTGGGACCCCATCTCCTACAGGGGGTGGAGGAGGCGCGTGAGCGTGGAGGCCTGCTGCGGGACTGGAGACACGCTTAGGTGGTCGTTTTTCAAAAGCCGGGCCGCCCTCCGGACCAACATTCTTCATACCGCCCATTTCGCTGCTGAATATCGAGGCCAAGGTCTTGGCCAAGGCGTTGGCCACTCGCCTTCGCCCCCATATCACCTCGCTGGTCCATATGGACCAGGCAAGCTTCATGCCTCAACGGGCAACACGACACAACATTCGGCGGGCGCACATTGCCATAGACATGATTCGGAGGCTGGATGTCCCAGCGGCACTCCTGTTGGCGGATATGGATAGGGCTTTCGATTCCCTTAGTTGGTCGTATCTTTTTGCGCTCCTGGACCATTTGAATCTGGGCCCACGCTTTTTGGCCTATTTATAACTTCTTTATACGCAGCTCACGGCTTCGGTCCGGGTTGCGGGAGCTGTATCCTTCACTTTTCCGATTGGGCGGGGCACCCGGCAGGGGTGCCCGCTGTCTCCCTTTTTGTTCGCCCTCACGATGGAGCCATTGGCAGCTTGGGTGCGAATAGACGCACAAGTGGTGGGCTTCGAATGGGCGCCGGGACTATTGGACCGTATCGCGCTCTACGCGGATGATGTTCTTTTCTTTCTGACTGACGTTAACAGGACGGGCCCCAGATTGCTGCGTATCATGGAAATATTCGGGGAGACTTCCGGCCTGTTCATGAATGCGGGTAAGTCCGTGTTGTGGACACTAGGGCGTCCGGTGGAACTGGGCACCTGGGCTTCTGCGGTGCAGGTCACCACAGTCGGTATGAAATATTTGGGTGTCTTCTTATCCGGTTCAGCAGGTGAGTCTTGGGACTGCAATGTGGCACCGATCTGGGTACGGGTGCGCGATGACTTGCGAACCTGGTCTCGTATGCCCCTTTCTATTCCAGGTCGGTCGGCCATCTTTAAAATTGTCTTGTTGCCGCGGTTTCTGTATCAGCTGCAAAATTATCCATTACCTGTTAAGCCTTCTTGGTTCCGCCAGGTTAATTCGGTTCTGGGACAGTTCCTTTGGGCTGGGAAAACACCTAGGGTGGCGCTCCGAACTTGTTTTCAGTCCACGTATTGTGGCGGATTGGCCACCTCGGACGTTCAGTCTTATTATGTGGCCTCGCAACTACTGATATTGAATGAATGGTGGTATGGGGACCGCTCGGATCCGGCGTATGCAGTGGAACGGTGCCGGATGGGATCCTATTCCTTGCACACGGTCCTGTACTCGGCCTCTATTCGCAAGACACTGCCGTCCGCCACGAGTGTAGTTTTCCAGTTGTGGAGGGAGGCCCTGTGCAGGATGGGGTGGTGGGGCAGGCTGACACGGGAGACTCCCCTGTGGTCTAATGGCAGGCTGCCGCAACTTGCTGGTCTGGGGGGCGTCCGTGACTGGGATAATATCGGGATCTCTACCCTGGGGGATGTTATGCGAGGCACAGTTCTCAAATCTTTTCAGGATCTTCAGCGGGAATATCAGATTGCGAACACAATTTTTCAAATACCTGCAGTTCAGACATGCCATTCTCCCCAGTGTTGCGGATTTGGAGTCTCTCCCCGAGTTTAGTCCCATTGAAGCCAAGGTCTTTATGGGGGAACCTGCAAGACCATAAAATCTCTACAATATACCAAACCCTGGTGACAAATAGCCCCACCACGCTAGATAAACTTAGGGGGAGGTGGGAAGATGACCTGGGTCCCTTGGATGAGGAGGACTGGACGGAAGCGCTTGCGTCCCCTCGAGGAGCGGCGATAGCCATGCGTCTCCGGTTGAGCCAATTTAATTATCTCCACCGTGTGTATTATACTTGCGTTCGGCTGTGGAGGGCTGGCTTGATAGAGACCCCGGTGTGCCTGCGTTGCGGCTCAGAGGATGGTACTCTATTTCACACAATTTGGCAATGCACAGTGATAGAAAGGTTCTGGCGAAGAGTCTTGGCCTGCCTTGCGGAGGTCTTGGGGTGGGAGCTCCCTTACTCCCCAAGATTGGTGTTGTTACATGTAATGGAGGGGGTGGGGGGGGGGAATATTTATAAGCGCCATTTGATGATGCTGGGCTTTACGCTGGCTAAACGGGACATTGCACGTAGGTGGAAGGCTGGGGCTTCACCTCCGCTTTCGGCGTGGAAAAATGGGTTGGACTTTAATATGGGTTTGGAGGTTCCCATTTTTCAGGCACGTGGGTGCCCGATGAAGCATTATAAGATCTGGAAGAGGTGGGCGGTATATCGGGGCTTGGACCTGGAGCCCCCTGTTGTGAGGGATGTGGCACTTGAGGGATAAGCTGGGCAGGAGTTGTGGTTCAGGGCTTGTTGGGTCCTGCGAATGATGCTCTTCATGTGCGGGCGACTGTGTGCTGATATTGGTGGTGCGCAAAGACAGTGCAGTGGGGGGGTTTGTTTCCCTATAATTTCAGTTTCTGCATAATGCTTATGTTAAACATCAACGCAACATGTTTTGGGTAATATATGGCAGGCTGTCTCTGGGTTACAGAGCTCTGCATTGTTTGTGCCAATTGACGCAATAAAAAATGTTGTTAAAAAAAAAAAAGCTACAAGATCATACTGAAGTTACAATAAACAAATCGGACAAAGGGGGCAACATAGTCCTATGGCCTAGGAGTGATTACCTATTTGAAGCGGCTAAACATTTAAATGATGACGAATGTTACAGAAAATCCAACTTTCAGAAACTATTATCATTGAATGCTTTGTGCCTCAAACACTTGAGCAAATGGAAAAGAGAAAACCTGCTCACCAATGATGAATTCTCTTATTTGCGGACAGAATTTCCAGTTATTCCTATTATGTATTTCATACCAAAAATGCATAAAAAGACTACCCCAGTCCCCGGAAGACCCATTATCAGTGCGAGAGGGGGTATACTAGAGAAAATGTCTGAATATGTGGACTTCTATCTTCAAGATCTAGTAACAGCGCTTCCTTCGTACATAAGGGACACTAATGACTTTTGGAAAAAATCAGGGGTATACCATGGACAGAAGATTACTTACTGGTCACTTTAGACATATGCGCATTGTATACCAGTATTAATCACTCGGATGGTATAAATGCAGTACAATTCTTTCAAAAGAACAGAGCGATAGGACATTACCAGCATGGGAAAATGATTTTGGATATGATATCTTTCTGTTTACATAACAACTATTTTATGTTTAATAAAGATATATACCAACAGATTAGAGGAGTCGCAATGGGAGCCTGCTTCTCCCCCAGCTATGCGTGCTTACACGTAGGCTGGTGGGAGGAGCAGGTTCTCAAAGTGAAGTTCAGGGACATTTGGGATGAACGCATCATTTGTTGGATGCGTTTCATCGATATCTTTTTTGTTTGGAATGGTACTAGGGAAACGGCTAACATATTTATTGAGACCTTGAATACTAACAACCTTAATCTTCAATTCACAGCCTCAGTTGACAGTGAATCAATTGATTTTTTAGATGTACATCTATATATTGAAAAAAATAAAATAGAGACTACTCTTCACAGAAAAAGGATGGCAGGAATCTCCACGCTTCATGCGTCAAGTTTCCATCCTGTACATTTGATCAGGAGTATCCCCTACGGGGAATTCCTGAGGTTACGCAGAATTTGTAGTACAGAAACCACATTTGAGAGCTGTGTAAAAGAAAGTAGTAGTAGATTCAAAGCTAGAGGTTATAGTGACAAGATTATTAATAAAGCATTAGCTAAAGTAAGAACTCAATCACGTGAAGACATGATATGTACTAAAGAGATACCAACTAAAGGAGATATAAACCCCCGCTCTAATGTAGATCTGGTATCTACAGAAATGAGATTCATAACCACCTTCAATAGTCAACATAGAAAGATCAGGGCCATAATAAACAAACACTGGCCAATTATACAAACAGATGCAGTCTTAAACCAACTGTTTCCTACTCCGCCGAAGTTGACATTCAGAAAGTCTAAATCTATGCATAATGCCCTAGTCAGGTCTAGCCCTGAGTTGGTCTCCAACAAACAATCTAGCACTATGTCAAGTCATCAAAATTGGGCAGTGGGGTATAAGCTGCGCACGGTTATGTGATAATGTACTTATAGCTACAAATTCTTCAGCTAGTGCTCAAAGGAAAATGAATACAACGACTACCCTGCATTTCCACTCAATGTGAAAGTGCATCCACATTTATATAACTAAATACAAAATCAATTTCCTGAGCCACAATCATGTAGTGCATGACAGTAATTAATTCACACAGTAATTATCTTTAAGTGTTCATCCTTGGTCTTTATTCCATATCTTGTAATATTTGATTGCGCTTCAGTTCTTCATCAAAGCTACCGACAGTCACAGTTTTTGCCAACACGTGTTTCGTCTATTGGAAATAACCACAGACTTCGTCAGGGCATGGACAGAGAATCTACAAGTGGTCTAATCAATATCCACCACGATCAATCATCTTCCGATTTAACTGACCAGTAGATAAACTCCAGTTGTGGCACTTCCTTCATAAAATGAGTGAGAGTTCAACTTAGATCTATCCCCAATCTTCATAAAAGCAATCAATATCCTCAATCTCAAACAGTGCGACGGAGAGTACTCCGATCTGGTTTTGGCGTCTAGTCTGTGACTGTCGGTAGCTTTGATGAAGAACTTAGTTATATAAATGTGGATGTAATCTAGCACTATGTGGTTAGCACCACGTAACGGATTCACTAAGTGCAATACATGCCGTGCATGTAAATTCGGGATTAATACATCCCAATACACTACGGTATTTGGCCCTAATAAGAGCAAGCTGCAGGATAGATACAATTGTCGCACAGAGTTTGCTGTCTACGTATTGAGCTGCACATACGGTTTACAATACGTGGGCAGCACAAAGCTGCAGGTTCATGTGCGCATCCTGCAACATTTAAGAGCCATAGTGAACTCCGACATGACCTATCCGGTGGCTAGACATTTCAAAGCGGTGCACCAAACTAATCTGAATGATTTGAAATATTTGGTCATTGCTGCTGTGCCCCCTATGAGAAGAGGTGGAAATAGGGAGAAATTTTTAAGACAATTGGAGGCGAAGTTCATACTTGAGCTTGACAATAGAACCCCAAATGGATTGAACAATGGGGAAGAACTGTATAATTATTTATAACTATTTATAATTATTTAAGATTATTCATGGATTATTTATAACTGTTCAGAAATGTATACATCTATTTATGACATTTTAGGCTCGTTTTTGAATATATATATCAATAGTGATCTAGTTTCAAGCTTTGAATTTAATCAACAATATGTTTTTACTCCCATATCAGAGCATCATAATAACATCCCTCTGGTTTTTCCTGCTTCTGTATGTGAATACTGAATATCATTAACTTCATTGATTTGGATTTCAGTTCTAGAATATGATTGCCGATAACCGCTTTCCGTCTGTCCTCAATCATACCAAATTAAGTGTTTTTTAAAACCACATTTTATTTATCAGCACCAGCACTTTAAAGCACTTTATAACAGGACCCCCACAGTGACTTTTATAATTACGGTTGCCCATATTGAGGAAGGAATGCTTAATAAGGTCATGGGCCTTGGAGTGAAACGATTCGAGGGATAGTCCATAGAATTACAGTTTGATTCTCAGTGCATACTGATAACGGTTTATAATCACTAAGGTGAATACCATCAGTTTATTATTACAAGCTCAGTCCAGTTATAATTTCAGAATTTCCAATCCCTATTACAGGTCAATATGATAATTCTGCTGTTACGAACTGAGAACCTGCCCAATGTATATGTATTTATACTATGAGAAATTAATTTTATGGCATTATGCCCACAATATTTAAAGGTTTGCATTTTATGCTAATCATTCCATTCTACTAAGTCAATCAAAAAGTAGATACATTTGGCGGGACAACACCACTATGTAAGAGAATTCGGCGATATTTTGCACGTGGAAAATTCATATGTACTGTTAAATAAAAGACTGCACTTTGCACTTTGGGATGTACATTTGATCTACCTTGAATCTGTCATATGTTTTAACCTCGTATTTTTAAGCCATCAACTTTATAATCGTTATGGACGCCTGTATACAAAAAGTCCTAGTGGAGTCTGTTTTCCATTTCTCACTGTGTCACGTGATACACACATGGTGTTAGGTGCATAAAAGCAATGACAGACTCTATGCTCGTCATGTGATCAAGCCCAGTCAGTGGGCGAAACGCGTCATCAGCCATGTACAGCACCAGCAAATAAAAGAAGAAAATAAGCACTCAACTGGCGTCCGTGTCCCGTTTATCAGCCAGCAGGGAGCCTTGGTGAAGTTTATATATATATATATATATACACATACACACACACACACACACATTTTATTTACTGCTAAAATTCAATATAACATTCAATATTTAAAATATATACATTAATTAGTATTAATTATATACATAACTTTTGGTCATTTTTAATACATACTAAGTGGAAATATACATTTTACTGTAGGTGAGTTTTGTTTTAAATTAATCTTCAAATACACAATTGTACAATAAGTTAATATATATTTAATTGTTTTAATATATTTTTAAGATAGTGCTGTAACATTTTATTTGTTCTGGTTTAAAACATATATTCAATGTTTTTACATTAATATTTACCATTAAAATATAGTATAATTTTACCTATTTTTCCTATTCTTTACCATAGGGAGATCCCTTTTACGGGCCTGAAGACCTCTGCCTACATGTAAAATGTTACTCGTAGTATGTTTATACTCTTAAATTTGGCTTCACCACTGGCTTAAGGTGGTCGGGACAGGTAAGCCTTTGTAGTAACTTTAGACTTGGAAATGGTGGATAGCTAAAAGTAGTAATGTTACTACAAAGTGTAAGAATAAATGTACACATGAGAAAATACACAAGTGTACAATTAAATTTGTGAACTGGACCCACAATGTCTCTGAAGGGCATAATTTAGGTTTTTGGGGCTGCATCTTCTAAACTTTGGAAAAGTATAAAATATTAGATCAATTTATTATGTATTCAATAAATGAAGAACTTTGAGAGAGTGAGGCCACATGGGTGGATGAATCAAGACGTTATCCTTATCAGAACTCTGTGAGGCCTAGTCACAAAGGTAAATTTACATGCAACTCTACACATGTAAATTTAATCTTACATTTGTAGTAAATTTAGTCATTTTGGCTATTCAACATTTCCGTGTGTAAATGTACTACAAAGCGTAGACTTACATGTCTCCACCCTCTGAAACAGGGTGTGGAGCCAAATTTAGGAATGTAAAATTATTACTAGTAATTTTTCACATGTAGGTGAAAATCTTCGTCACTGTCGGGGAGATCTCCTCCAGCTTGGTAGAGATCTTGCGTTGGAAAATATTAGGAACATTTTTAAAGTTATTACTCAATGAAACATTATATAAATGACATAAATATTCATCAGTAACATAGAACTAATAAAATAAAATGTTACCGGACATTGGGCCATTAAATCAATTCTTTAATATTTACTTAATTAAAGAAAATATTCCAGTTTGCTTTGTAAATATATTGTAAAAAATATATATATAAAAAAGTTATTTCACCAACAGTAACATTTTTAGTTTTATTTAGCATATTACATTTTGTCAAAAGTTACGAGTTTAAATAATGTAAATTATTTTTCATTTTAACAAAAGTTTAAAAGTTGAATTTAATTTTGATGTATTTTTAAGTTTAATATCATATTGTAAATAACAAAATTAGTTGGTAATAATGATATATAATTTTCTAATCTTAAACAAAACATATATGCATAAATACATTTTAAAAGTCCAATTAATTGTATTGAAAATTACTTCATTAGGGGTGGTATTTTAAGGCCCTGTCTCCATTATTTGTTATGTGTGTGTTTCAGTACCTGTTAATGTCCATGCGTGGTGTTTGACGTACTCCAAGGCCAGGAGGGAGAGCATCTTAAATAATGAGCATGAAAAGCGAGCTTAAGTTCAGGCAGTGGTGGTAGACAGTCTTTGTACAGGGCCAAAGATCCTTTACTACGTGAGTGGGACTATGGTTGGAACTGGAACTGAAAGTATTTTACTGTATTGTGGCAGTTGCGCAGTGCTTGCCCCGGTCAATGAAGCGCTTGTACACACGCATAGCACGATACACCATGTGGATGTGTGGCTGGAAGTGTGCTGTCTTTACTTTGAGCTTACATGGGAAGTTTTTCCTTACCTTGTGTGCTGATCACCAAGTTGTGGTTATCGTGTTTTGGGACACATCGCTTAACGATGTGATGGATGGGTGAGGAAGTGGTATGCTGACAGGCGCTTTCTGAATAGAGATGGACTGTGAAAGTCATAAGAAAATCAAGTTGGAAACACAATAGAGTGTTTAGGAGGTGTCTGGGTATTCGCAGAAGAGGATCATCTGCCCTGTAAGTGAAAAAGAGACAAATAGCATAAAACTGTGAAACCCATACTGGCGATAGTCGTGGAGTTAAGGACAGGTAGCTCCACGGCAGCACTTAATTTATGTTCTTGTTTCCTGGTGCTGGTCACAGGGGACCGGAACTTACATTTTCATCATAAGATTTTGACACTGACCAGAGAAAGACAAGTGAGAAAGTAAGAGAAGATAGGAAAACAGTATCATAGGAAGAAAGGATGGAGGAAAAACAACCAGAATAAGTGAGATAAAGATGTCTGGAAGTGTGGGAGGTGAAAAAAGATCGAGGAGGTGGAATCAAAAATAGGCTGCCTTGGTATGCAGGAACGCCACCATTCGGCTGTGCGAGTAGCATCCACCTGAGAAATTTGGGCTCCTCCACTTATTTATTTTTACAAATGAATCACTCAAAATCTTTTTTTTATTTTTTTATAGATGCACAGGTTATAATGCGGTTAAAAACATTGCAGTCAAATTCTACCTAAAAACCAGGTAAAGTTATAACGTTGTCATGTATTGTTGGGACTAGCAGATTGTGTGGTATGCAAGTACTAATTAACAATAACAACAGGGTGCACTACTCCAGTGCTGTGGATCTGCAGCTTTGATATCTCCAGTGTGGTTGTAGTGTTTGAAAAGGAAAACAAGATTTCGTCTTTATGATTTCATTGTTTTGGTATATCAATTCCTTCCTTTCCCGGCTTTAACAACACAATGGGGCATATTTATAAGGGGATTGAGCCACCGGAACATCACTTTTAACGATGTTCCGGTTGCGCAATGCCCTGTACCATATTTACAAGTGGAGTTATGCCATTTTTTGTGGTTAACGCCGCTTTGTAAATATCGCACCCTTTCATACAGGTATCTGCGTGAAAGGGGCGTGCAATGGGTGTTGCTTGGGCGTTCCACCACAACACCCATTGCTTTTTGACATTACCCCAGATTTACAAGGATCTGTAAATCTGAGGCAGCGCCAAAAACTAACGCCATGCAAGAGCAGGCGTTAGAATGGCACAACGAGGAGAAATACCTTTGTTTCTCCTCGTTTCTGCTTTTTCTATGTGTGCTGCATTTTTCACATAAACAATCATTAAATAATGACGATTTGCTACTTCAATGTGTGCTGCATAGAAGTAACAAATTGCCATTATTGATTGTTTATGTGAAGGAAAGGACACCTTCCTGCACATAAGCAATCATTCCCTGCAACGCAGGCACCGCTGCACTGTGGCGCAATGGTGTCTGTGTTGGTGCTAGGCAGCTATGTTTAGCGCCAGCGCTAGGGAAAACACAGGGGTGCGCAGTATTGTTGTCAATACGGCATATACCTGCGTTTTGGTAATGGCAGAGCGCAGTGCTGCAAAATTTGCCACGCACTGCCATTTCCTTGTAAATATGCCCCAATATGTGGCTGTACAATCAATAAAAGGTGAGCACTTTTATTATTCTATTTGGGGGTTAGGTGGTTATAGTTTCAATGTCAAAACTGCCATAAGATGGCAATTTTCTTATTATAGTCTATTTTCAAATAGAAAAAACAGTTGGTCTGAATTTACTCAGCAGCCATTGCGGTAAGTAGGGTTCACTCTCTAATGTATGTGTTTCTGCTCTGGAATTCACATCATTTCTCCAGCTCATCACCTGACACTAAACATCCAGACGCGGACACATGTTTGGATCAAAGTTGAAGGTGAAAAAGAAGTCCAGATCCCCGAAAATGTGTTGGTGCCTTTCCCACCTGCACTGCTTCACTGGCTTGCAATTTATGTTCATTTTTTATGGCTCTGTTATGAAAATTGCCCTGGGATGCCTGCAAAGGCATTGACTGAATAAAATCATTTCTATGCTTCAGAGTGACAGGAGGTCACAAAATAAAAATAGAAAGGCCACAAAGAGCCAATTCAAAAGCAGAACCTTTTATTTTCCCGCCTGAGGACCTCTTCCAAGGTCACTCGAGGAAGGATCGCTTCCAAGTGCCTGACCGTTCAGAAACGAGCTGAAAGGCCTTGGGGGCAGAATGCACGCGTGGCTTTGCTCAAGGAGGCAGAGATGTCTACTGTCTCCGAGGTACCAGTGAGTGGGGAACAACAGACACCTGTTATTTAGCGCCAAGATACACGCGGGTGAACATGTGCTTTACAAATATATATGTTGTTTTGTTATGTTATGGCTCGTGTGGAGAATTTAGGGAGCCAGGCCTGAAAGACAAAAAGACATGATTCCAAGAAGGCCAATATATGTCTAGCTGGCACTCCAACCAGAGTTGTGACCACAAAATAAGTCACATTTAGAAATCAGCTTTACTGCACAAGTCACCCAAGATGGCTGTTCCACCGGAGAACCACGTGCCAACGGCTAATAAACTTACTTTCGACTGCTATTGTGAGGAGAATCTTTTTCGGCACAGAGCGCACTATAATATCGCTCAATTTGCCTCTTCCACTTTCTGGATGTGTTCTCTGTAGTGCATGTTTTGTTTTTTATCCACCTTTTAGGTTTGGAGTTTGACGGCATACCTTTCAGACAGACCTATTGCTAACCATATACACACAGAGTACACACAGAGGGACTTGAGTCCAGCCCTTTCCATCATTCTCATTCTTCCAGCTGCTTCTTTCAACCATTAGCTTGGGACTTTATCATTCATGTTTTGGCCCATCCTATTATTCATTTCTCACCTTATACTATTCATTATTCAAGTGTATCCCTCCGCCTCCCCTTGACTGAGGGCATTTGACTTCAGGTGGGCACTGCTACTGGCTCCTCCTGTATCACTCAAAAGTGCTAACACTCCGAGCGTTAGCAGTCAAAACCCAGACTTACTGGCATGTGCCTATGCCCGTTTAGCTGTTTTATAGTTTTAAAAACTAGATTTAAATGTTGTTTACTTTCATGCTGTTGACTAAAGCTATAAGCTGATTATATGTCTTCCCGCACCTTAGCAGGAGACGTGGCAAGAGCAGGGGATACAAGTAAATATTGGTGATAGTACTTAATGGAGGGCAGGCAAATACTCACACTCAGATAATGATCGATGACTGATTTTATTAGGTCAGAAAATGTATAGAACAAAGAATATTCAAGGCCTCCAAGAGTCACTAAACCACATCTTAGACAGGAAAGAATGCATTTCAAAACAAAAAGAGCACTTTAAGAGCCAGGGGCTGCATTATCCATGTAGCGCATTTTCCTTCATTGCGCTAGGCGCACCTTTCGAAAGGCACTGCCCTTAGGGCAGCCGCAAACTCGTGCCCCCCTCAGGGCAGCACTTTCATGTGAAAAACGGAGCACCTTCTCTTTGAAGGGGATTAGAGATCCCCTTGCAGGCGGGTGCAGTCACTGACTGCACCCGCCTCTTTCCCACCTCTAGAGCGCTGCTCTCATGGGGCGAACTGACAATGCGCCACCTTTTAGGTGGTGCACTGTCAGTTTCCCTCCTGGGAGCTTCTTTGCCTCTTTGCCCGCGTCTGTAATACAGCGCGGGAGCAGAGGCCTTTTTATGCGTTTTATGTGGACCAGGGCTATCGGTATTACAGAAGGGGACACTCAAGCGTCTGCGGCCCCTTCAGTAATACCCAGTGCTTTAAATGGGCCGGTACTCACCGGTACTGAGTACCGGCACTTTTTCATTTTCACCCCTTGAGTACCGGCACTTTTCCTAGAACGAAGAGAGTACCGGTACTCATGGGACCTGACTTCAACCCAGGCAGCGCTCCTTTCATCCCTCAACCTTTAACGAGCACTGCAGGGAATTAATCACGGGAGCTCTTGTCACCAGGACCCAGCGGTAGCTGCTTTGGAAGTCATCAGAGCAGGGGGAGGGGTGTCTGCAGAGTGGTTATCTTATCCATTGATCTTTCACAGTGGGGCTGAGAGGGGGCTGTAAAATCAAATGGGTGGCGGTGGGACGCACTGTTCAGGATAGAATATTCCGTGGACAGAACAAAAGAACGTTTGCTAATGCTTTCACTATCGCCACACATCTGAATTGCCTACCACACATGTGAATTGCCTACTTGCCTGCTGCTACTTAATGTGTTTTTCTGTTGTTGAAAATGTTAGTTATCACTGACCAGCAGCGTTTCATTTAAAAGTGGGTTTATGCTCCAACGACCCACATGTTAAAGCACCGCACACCAAGCTCACGACCTGGTGCTCACGTTAAAAGAGGTAACTGTCGCTTTCTATGTGGACAATCGAAGTGACGCTCTTCACAACCTCATGAATGGAGTGGGTGGGGTGAGAGCACTGATGGAAGAGCAGCATAGAAGAGTCTTAAATAGGCATTCATCCCGAGTTTGTTTTCAGCAGCAGCCATTTCAAGAAGCAGGCAGTTTCAAAGATTCCCGAATATGTTGCATAATTTTTCTAGTCTTGTCCTTGCAGTGATAAACGAAAAAGATAAAATTAATTCTGTTGTCCTGCGGGGCGGTTACTAAATGGAGAGAGTTGCACTCAAAGTTGAATTAGTGTGGGTTTAAAACAAATTTGAGGGGTGCAGAATGAAGGCTATTTGGAGCACTGTGTTCACGTGGGCATGTTTTCTGCAGAGTGCGTCCTTTCAACAAACTATTTGACTCGAGGAGATAGCTTAGGAAGGGTACATAAAATGGCTCTTCTGCGCGTCAATGCAAAGCCAAGCCCTCTTTTATCTGTCCCTCACAAAGCTCCTGTCCTGCATACAGTGACATTTAAAAAAAAAGTGTGTATTCCCTTTTCGGAGGTAAAATGCGAAAGACGATGCCACAGACTGACCCACTATTCACTTTAATCGTATCATCAAAAAGAATTTGTTTTAGTTGCCCCGTGGTTTTGTAATTTGGCCCTCGATTGCAGCAGTAATTCCAGCAGCTAGGCCCCTGCGGCAATGTCTAGGGCATTTTTAAAGCCCAGAGTCAAGCCGCGGTGCAGCCAGTCTGTTGGCTTCGTTTGACCAGTGGCCCTTGATCAGCAATTTCTGATGGCACAGCTGCTGCTTCTCCCCCCGCTCACCACTGTAGTGTAGTTCCTATTTCCCTAATAGGCTCTGCGTATTGGAATAATATAACCTATAGGCTTGACATAGGACTAAGGTCGGTATGTCCCTATCGAGTATATTAAACTTAATTACTTGTGCCAGCTAGCTCAGAGGCCACTAGAAACTCCTTGAATAACAAGAAGGAGTAGTTTCTGGCAACCGAAAAACATGACAACTTTTGTTTCCCTTTAGAATCGGAACATGTCTCAGAATCGTGGAAACAATAGATAACAGTTTCACTCAGTCAATCGTGCATGCTTAGTTTCTACAGAGTTACACAGAAAGGAAAGACGGGCGTTTCAATAAAAGGGTTTTATTGAACAGTCTTGTTTCTCGTGTAAGAGATATGTGCTGTTATGATCACAAGACAGTATGCAAGATAAATAATGTACAGCGTAAGCAGTAGAAATAAATAATACTGCGCTAGCATTATCTTTTAGCATATATTCACGTACATAAATAAAATGAGCTAAAAATGCGAGTATTCATACGATGCGTCTCTAAGCTAGTTCTACCCCAATGTACCTAACCTAGTCTAGGTGTAGGGAAAGGTAGAAGTAGGTGGAGTATTCTCTAGTCTGGTATACTAAGAGTATGTTTAGTATAGTACGCCAAGTCTAGTATGCCAAGAGTCCCTCTAGGATCTAGTCAGCTCCATACCTTGAGAATGAGAGAGGTGGGAATCTCTTGCCGGATCTGGAACTCTAACACCCCGCGAAGGGAGTCAGAACACTGGAAGCTGGATTCGTCTGCGTGCAGGATTGACAGCGTCTTCTCAGTGCGTCAGGCTGGGATATGGGCTCCTCTGAAGTCGAGGTCTCCTCTAACTTGCTTTGGCAAGGGAAGGTATATTTATACCTGGTAGGTGTCGTGGAATGTTAGCATTGACGTGAAGTCGGACAGAGGAAGACGTCAGGAATGAACCCTTAAGGTATAACGGTTCATACATAATAGATGAGTTCTTGGAGAAATCAATAGTCCTGTGCTAGGGGAACTCCCGAAGCCTAAGGGTCTGGTTTCTAAGAACTCGTTGTGACGTTAGGGTGGACGGATGTCGGTGACCATGCCTGTATTTGGAGTGCATAGTTAATGCCTAAATAAGGACAGGGATTCTATGCCTATATAAGGGCAATGCAAATTGTGCCTATATAAGGACATGATTCAGGAAAACCTATATACGGACCCCTAAAGCGGAATACAACACCCACTCCATTTTCGATTGAACGATAATACTAAATGCTAAACATTTAAATGCTAAACATAAAATTGAGTACCACATGTTGCTAAAAACATTTCTAAAAGCATTTTAAAAGAAGCTCAAAACTGTTGAAATGCAATAGGTACTGTACATTTAAAGCATCGTTTCCATTCTAAGCATATAACGGAAGTAAAATGCAACGTGAATGAAAACAGAAATATATACATATGACGAAATGGTCGATAAGTTCTCAAAATCAAAGCCATTGCATATCATAGAATTAAATGAAATGTTAGACAAGTAAGGTGACAATGTGTCCCTGGAAGTATTCAAAGAAGTCCGTTTTATAAAACTAGTTCTACTGTAAGCAGATTGTTCATTTGCCATTTCTTTTCTATCGAGAAAAAATTTGTTTTAAAAGAAAAAGTTCTATTTCTGGGAATAGTTCCAAGTTTTGAAAATATGAAGGCCAAATTTCATTGTTGCCCTGGTACACTGTGAGCCGAATCAAAGTCAGTGTATGGGTCTGGCGTAAACATTAGATCATCTATTTCCGTAGCCAAAATATCGTTCACCGAAGTTGGTGACATTTGGAACACCTCGTTCAGAAGGTTAATTGCACAGAGATGAGAAACATCGCCTTCAGCAGAAGAAGCAATGTTCGCGTCCGTTGTTAACTGTGTGCCCGTTGATCCATCTCGTACCTCAGCAGCAGCCGGAAGCGTCTGTGAGATCTCAATGAATGCCGTCATCAGGATTGGTAGCCTCTGGGGACAACACACAGCATGGGCCGTTATCGGGTCCAGCAGAGTATCGATATCCGTTGGCAGGACTGATGGGAGTGTTAGACAGGTGTCTAGCACGCATTCTTCACCGCAAAACAGGCAGCGTAGAACAGGTAAGATGCAATCTTGCCAGATTGGTCTGAATGACAGGAACCACGTTGTATTAAGTTCCCGTAGACGAGGCATGCCCAAAAGCTGTACTATTCGCTCACGGCATTTCCGTGCAAGGAGGGCTCTCTCCACATCGCTCGGAGTGATGTTGGCGAAGAGGCTTGCCATAGCGTAGTAGGAGGAATAGAAACAGAATTCCTGCAACAAGTGCTAGAATTAACGGCACACCACCAAACACCGAATGTGCGAAGTTTGGGATGATTCTGAGGACAGCCTGGAAAGGTGCTAATAGTCCGGAACAGATGGTCTTAAATACATGTACAATTCCGCTTGTATCAGACATGTTGAAGATACGTCCTATCATTTCTACGAAATGTATAGGGCAGTTTGTACGAATTAAAGCCTGTATCTCAGCCGAAGTCCTTGCAACTTGTAGATCATAGGTTTCTTTGGCCGAGGTCAAAGGCACTGATTGTTGTATAAGCATGGCTTTCATTCTGCTTAAAGTATCAAATCGTATAAAAGAGACATTCAACGAAGGCCACAAAGGCGACTCCCTGACTGTGTCTATTGGGGCAAACAATACTTGCATACAGCAAGTGACCCTGGAGTTGAACGTTACTAGATATGGGATGACTGGCAACATGCCACAGCAACTCTGATCATTCAACATGAGGTAACTCCCATTAGAAAGTTGGCCAAACGTTGGATTAATCACAGCAGCTGGTGTACCTTGCTGGTGGCAGGACAAATTTGACACAGAACCATTACAAGCCCGTGTAAAGATATGTCCTGACAAATCAGTGAACCGCTCAGTGCACTTTCACAGTGTGTACCGCTTAGAAACACTTCACGATCCCCACTCCAACATCTATAGGTGTAAGGTAAATTCCAGGATGTCTTAATGTATTCTTTACCCAACCTTTCATATTTGCCTGCTTGCATCTGTCTAAGGCAATACTGAAACTGGAAAGTAGTCACAGGTAGACTAATTTTGCCATGAATAAGCCATTCTGTAGCTGGTTTTTCTGCCACTGTGAATGGTAATTTTTCAAGTTTTTCAATGCTCAGCACTGTATACTTTGCTCCCCTTTGTGCCAGTTCGATCTGTTTATCAGTTAGATTGTATTCTGCAAACAGAGCCGTTGTGTTGATAAAACACCAAGGCACATAGCCCGCATGCAAAGATTGCAGCGTCCAGCTTAATAACATAATAGAACGTAACTGAGATTGGCCTTGCTGTAACATGGCTAAATCTTATTCCAGTATGTCGATAGCAGAGGATACAATACTGTCCAATGAATACATTCTGGAGGATAAAGTTGTTAACCCATTGTCGACCACAGAGAGAGTTTTCTCTAAGTTAATACGATCAAGTTCACGTATTCGTTCTGCGGCCTCCATCTATGACACCTTCCATGCTTCATTATAAGCAGCATAAATGCCGGCATATATGAAACGTTTTTGACGCGGTTTTCTTGGTCCAAGCAAGAATTCCCTAAGGTCTGCGTCTTCTTTAAGTAAAGATAAGTGTTGTTTCACATCCTTAAGTGTAGATTTTTGCAGCCAATCGAGGCATAATTTTCCTACACTGTATGTTGTTACTCACCCCGGATGCGGTCTTTGGACATATCGTGGGTCTGGCCTATGAATAGTAAACCCCTGTGTTTTATTCAGGAATCTCTCTTGACAGTTGTTTGTGTCTGTAGGCAAGATCAACCATTTTCTCCAATCAGGATTTGTTCTGTTGAGTTGTAGTATTGTGTCAACTGTAACCGCTGCCAGTGTATTGTTATTACTTGCAGGTGTTGGTACAGAAGGTGTTTTCATGTCTTTAATCTTGGCTAACCCAAGGCAAGACGTTTGTTGCACAGTGTCATTCAAAAACATTATTTGTTGAGGGACGATACAGGCTCTAAATAAAGCTTCTATCCCCTGCACTTGCCAATCTTTAGTACCCCAGACAGATTTTGTGTCTATTGTCTCTTTCCACAAGTCGAAACCTTGTCTAGACAGTTGGGCAATAAATGCTGCAGAGTAAATCTGTTTTTTATTAGTTAACATAATTTTCAGTCCAGTTTTGTTTACATTTTTATAGTAAAATGTTTCTGGATCAGACGTATTGTATCCTGAAAAATATGGAAACTTTTTAGCAAATGTTTTTGAACTACCTTTTGGTGGTGTAGGACAATGCTCCCATTGGTTAAACATAAACACATTTCTAGGTGTTGCAGATTTATGCAAAAAATGATGACCATAGTGGTTATAGCAATACAGCTGTTCATAGTCTGATGAACCCTCTAAATATTCATTATTAGAAAATGCAGCAGACTTTTCTAGGTCAAACCATGTTATTTATAGTTTCAAAGTCCCAATCATCAGAATAGGTACTGGATGAAACAAAATCACTTAGTGAGATCTTAAATAAATGTGGAATGTTCAAATGTTCAGTCGGGCCACAAATATCGAAATCTGTTTTGTCCCACACTATACCATCCTGTATAGGAACGGCTGTGATGTTCACTGCAGACAAGTCTCTTGTTTCACGATGGGATGATTTGTGAGGTTTTAAAAGTAAGTTCACTTCTTTTCTTTCAGTGTCCAAATGGATGTATCTGCTATTTATAAGCACGCTCATAGTCATAACCAAAGCTAGCCAAAGCAGGAAGAAAAATATTCCAGAAATAACCCAAAGTTCAATCCATGGTGAAACCAGATAAGTCTTTTTCAAAAAATGTAAAAAGTCTTGTACTTGCAGTTTAAAAGTTTTTGATGCTGGCGACGTCTTGGGCTCACTCAGATCCTCAGAAAACGTATCAAAGTTAATGAAATAGCCAGAAGCAGTTCTGTCAATTGTTGGAATTGCATCAGGATTTGTAGAAATCGCTGGAACCAGTTGATCACTTGTTACATTGGTGTAGAAAGGTGTATTTGGACGAACTGTTACTTGAGTTTCAAGAGGGATGAGTTCCATAGCATTGTTGCTCAGTCCTTCATCTGTTACTGCTGAATTCTCGATGGTTATCAGTCTTTCAGTCTGAACCTCTTGGATAGTAGCGAGAGGAGTGTGTCTGCTACTAGGTCGGAGTCCACGAGGCCTACTATTTAGTATTGGCCACATACTGTGGTTTGATGAGGTCGATGGACACAAATCTTTTCTCCTTTTTTCCAGCAAGGGGCGGCAGAAGTACTGTTCTTGTTCCGTGTATGGCCAGGACAGGTACTGGTTGTCTGTAAGAAGGTCCAAATTCCTTCTTGTCCGCAATTTTTTCTCTGACTAGATCCCCAACTTTTGGAATCCAGACAGGCCTTGCTGGGACCGCCGGTTTTTCCCCAGTGGTGGTTGGCTGCAGGAATACGTTGCTTTGTTTCGATCTTAGTTCATTTAGATCCTGTAAAACAGCCAAACGATCTTTGATATCAAAGGGTTTATTTTCCACCACTGTGCCACTACATTCTAGATCTGGCACCCACATTCTTGTCCCAAATAGGACCTCATGTGGAGTGACCCCCCCCAGAGAACTTCTTGGCAAATTGTTTAATGAGCGTTGGACCCCATAAAGATGTTTGACCCACCCATCACCCGAACCTAATACCCTAGCTGTTATAGACTGCTTTATGTCCCGGTTTTTTCTTTCCACAACAGAATTTCCCTCAGGATGAAATGGAGAGGAGTACCGCAATGCAACGCCCAGATTGGCCATGGCTTCTTTGTAAGCTCGAGAGCTAAACGCAGGGCCCTGGTCAAAATGTAGTGTGCCTATTGCGTATGTGCCGATAAAGACTCGCAAATCTTTTATAACAGTTTGAGCGTCAGCCGAGCGCTGAGGCCATATCCATAGGAACCTTGACTTAGTATTTGTGGGATTGCATTTGCCCAAAAGGACGCCTGCACGTAGTTAGTCTAATGCTGTCTAACAATGGTGTCTGTCCCTGGCAGGCTACTTCGCAGCATGGTGTCTGGTGGCGTTCTGCATCTCGCTGTATCTTACAGTCTATGCAGTCATTGATGAAGATGTGAATTTGTGTATTCATTCCAGGCCACCAGTACATCTCTTTTAATGTCAATATTGTTTTAGAGATCCCTTGATGTGACAGACCCTCCCCCAGATATGCTTCATAAATCAAAGCTGCTCTACGTTCCATGTTTGGAATTACCCTATCCCCCACTCCAGGGATTCGAGCAAAAGGAACGTTGTTCGCATCAATTACATAAGAGTACTTGAGTGGAAACTTTTTTGGTAACGCTGCACCACTGCCTTTGCTCGTAGCATTGACAGCCAACATTATCTCACTGTCTATTCTCGTTTTTGAACGAGTGATCGCAGCTACGGAAGCCGTCTGAACAGCCCCCTTTGCGGCTTCGTCAGCCAATGAATTCCCTGCAACGTGAACGCCATCACGTTGATGACTCAGTGTATGGATCACGTGAGCCTTTGGTAGTTCGCTTTTTAACTGAACTACTTGTTCCCAAAGCGTTTTATGCTTTATTGTGCCACCTTTTGCATCTTTGAACCAGTTTTCAAGCCAAATTTGTATATATTCATTATACGACTGTACACAGTAGAAAGAATCGCACACTATTAGTGTGGGGAATTCTCGATCTGTACTTTCAAGTGCCAGTTTGAATGCTTGTAGTTCAGCTCGCTGAGCAATCTCCTAGAGATTGGGTTTTTGTGACCATAGGTCTGAAGTTGCCATCGCGCATGCGACCTTTAACGATTGCGCACGCTGCACTGTAAGCTTGCTTACTCCCTGTTGCGGGTTGTGCGGATCCGTCAGTGTAAATTATGAATTCATACTGATCGAGAGGCAGAATCTCAGTGGGCAGAGGACATTCATGTTCATATTGCAGGAACGCTTGTGTTTTTAAATCAGGATCAAAAACATATTCAACATCTGTTGCAGCAAGAGAATTAACCCATTGTATCCATCTCGGATGTAATGCTTTAGCATTTGGAATGCTCGCTTTGTTACCGCCGCTAAGGCCGGAACTGGGGTTACGACAATAATGCGTTTCCCTTGGGCTAGAGCTCTTTCTTTTGCTACTGCAGTTTGAACTGCTGTCAGTATTTTTTCAGTTGAAGTGAAGCGCATTTCTGCTTGTGTATACAAATGTGATTTGTATGCAATTGGTACTTTTTCACCCTCATTAAATGTTAAGTAGGTGAATCCGCATTGACCCGAAATTATTCGGATCACTAAATTGCGTTGACTTACGCGTGTTTGTAAGTGATTTGTTGCTAACATGTTAGCTTGGAGTGAACGCAAGATTTCTGTGTGTTCCTGTGTCCAATTTTTGATTGAAAAATCAGGTTTGATTAGTGCGTAGAGAGGTTTAACCCTTTCTGCGTAATTTAGAATGTATGTTCTTCCAAAATTTAGGAAACCCAGGATGGATTGTAAATTTTTCAGCGTCTTTGGAGGTTGGAGCAGCGCACACCTTTCTAAAAAGTTGGCTGCCAGGCTCCTGCCTTCACTTGAAAGCTCATATCCTAGAAAAAGGACATTGAGATGGGCAATTCTGGACTTCTTAAAGTTGAACTTATAGCCCTCAGAGGCGAAGCCCAGTATAATGGTACTCACCCTGTTCAAGTGTTTGTCCAGGTCATCGTCTGTCAGATGGATGTCATCGATATATGACAATGCCTCATTATCATAAATTTGTAGTAACTCCGTTACTCTCGCTGAGAATAACCCTGGGCTGTTCTTGAACCCTTGTGGGAGTCGACAAAATTGACGCTGGGTCCCCATTATTGAGAAAGCTGTTAAGTACCTGCTTCCAGGTGCTATGTTTTGACAAAAGAAACCATTTGAGATATCCAATGTGGTTTTATATTTTTTACGCACAATGTTATTCATTAATGCTGTACTATGTGCATTTTGCACTGCAAATGTTTTAGAACAAGTGTTTAAGTGTCTGTAATCCAAAACTAGACGATAGGTATTGTCTGGTTTGGAGACAGGAAACAAATGATTGTTCATTGAAGAGGTGCATGGTTCAATCACCCCTTGGTATTCAAGTTGATCTAAGATCTCCCTGACCTGTTTTTTAGCTTCTTGCTTTATTGGATACTGCCTTTGTGCAGTAGGTTCATTTTTTAGATGTATTTTATGGTGAGGTGAGTCCTCATCCCATCCTACATGATATTTGTATAATGCTGGGGCCTGGGCAACTGCCCATTTCCTGGCATAAGTATATTTTAGGTGAATTGGAATATGATTGGAGAAGGCAGGCATAATAATGTCCTCGCCATGTGAGCACTCCCTGACAAATTGTGGTGGCCAGTCTTTTTCTGCTAGAAGTATATCATAGCCCCTTGAAAGTTTTTCCCCAAAAAGTGCTTTCACCTGTCTAGGTATGTCTCCCTCCATTCGGAGTGTTATTTCATATAACTTTTGTGGAGTACTAACCCTGGTGTCTACAGTCTCAACTGTAATGTACTCATTCAAGTCCACTATCTCCAGAAGTTCCTTCAGGTTCTGGCGAGCTATTGTGACTTCTGCTGCACTGTCCAGCATTGTCTGAGCCCATTCTCCGTTCTTGAGTTGTGTTCTCAGTATCCTCGGCATGTCTGACCTTCAGACCTGCTACCTTCTTTTTTGAGAATTGAGGTTTTGATTTATTTTTCGGAACGGGTTTGTCGTCTTTCGATTTCACGCGTTCTTCTCTATGTTCTGACCGTCCTCTTCTTTCCGATGTCTGTGATGAGATCTGAAAGGTACGAGAGGAACGTGTATCAGTATCTTGATACCTGTCAGACTTTTTCAAATTATCCCTATTCCTGAGGTTATACCTCCTTTCAGAGGGCTCCTTTTGAGGAGACCTACCTCGGGATTGAGAACGTTTCTCGTTTGAATTTTGTTTATTAGTTTCCCACTTCTTTTTAGAAGATGTGGGAGTTTGTTTTATTGAGTCCTTCTCAGGACTTTCAGATAGTTTCGGCTTCACTGGTCTTTCACCCAAACTATCTCTGCCTAATTCTGCATAAGATTGTTCTATTATTCTGGGTAGTTCTGTTTGATGTTCTGTAACATCGAATTCCCTTAATCGTTGGTGGATCGCCACTGCTGCTGCCTCCCCTTTAATATTAGATAATATTATTGTTGAGACCTGGTTGAAGTTTTTCAGTAATTTCATACCTAAATTCAGAGCAGACTCTGCCCCGTATTCGTTTTGAATTTGTTTCAGGACATCAGGTATTACTGCAATTGACGGAATACCATGTGTTTTAATATAGATGGCAGCAAAGACTGAGCCCCAAGTGGTGCAGTCTTCCAGTTGTGGTGTGATCCCCATTGGTAAACAGATTGTTAGTATTCTGTGTTTCTCATAAGGGCTAGTATTTGGAAATACTGCTTCTATTTGAGTAATTTTTTGAGCTATCCAGAATGGAATTTGCTCACGTTCTGTGGGCATTTTACCCATGACTGCGTATAGAGTCTGTGGTGTAATTTTTAGTGCATTCCCCTGTTGAGGGGTTTGATTTGGAAGTGTTAATGGTGGTTGGACTGTGAAAGTCCGCATGACATATTGGACTAATTGTCTGTAGATTTTTATTAACTCTGTAAGTTGAGTAAGTAGTTCCTCGTCTGACATTATTTCGATGTCAGGATGAGGAGTGTAGCCGGCTAGAATCGGCCATGTTGCTCCTGGTCTACCTAGTGGACCGAGCCTGGTAATGTTTTTGTGATGTTTTAGGGCACCTTTAAACCAGAGCTGATGCTCCTGGTATGCTAGTGGAATTTCAATATCCTCGAAAGGAATATATTCCTCTGGTGGTTCATCTTCTTTGTAGAAGTGAAACAGTCTTGTTACTGGATTTGATTCAGGAAATATTACCCATGAATAGAATACCTCGGTCTGAAAGGATTCGTGTGCCTTTATCACGAAAACTGCTCTACCACCTCTTGGTGGTAGGCCATGTTTTAGAAGTTTTAGAGTGATGGCTCTTCTTAAGTTTGGATTGATGTCTATAACACCCTCCTCAGGTTCATTTAAACCTGTAAAGTTAAAAACTGTTGCTATGGCTGGGTCAGCCGCAGCTCCACCGTTCCCGGTGTTATTGTCCCCGTTTGTGGACATTTTGTTTTTCGAAAAATGTAGAACAAGTTTCAAGGAAACAAAAAAGATAAGGTGCACAATATTTTGGAACACTGTATCCTTCAACGTTGAACAAACCAAACAACTAATATGTAAGGTGCTTCCCTATTTAGTTATGGTGTATTTTTAACCCTACCCACTCCAGACGTTTTATGGAGTATGTGAGTAGGGGTCTCTGAGAAAAGCACGACTGAGTAACTCAGTATCTAGCGTTAAATTACTGCCTTACCAAACGTTGGGCGCCATGTAGTGTAGTTCCTATTTCCCTAATAGGCTCTGCGCATTGGAATAATATAACCTATAGGCTTGACATAGGACTAAGGTCGGTAAGTCCCTATCGAGTATATTAAACTTAATTACTTGTGCCAGCTAGCTCAGAGGCCACTAGAAACTCCTTGAATAACAAGAAGGGAGTAGTTTCTGGCAACCGAAAAACCTGACAACTTTTGTTTCCCTTTAGAATCGGAACACGTCTCAGAATCGTGGAAACAATAGATAACAGTTTCACTCAGTCAATCGTGCATGCTTAGTTTCTACAGAGTTACACAGAAAGGAAAGACGGGCGTTTCAATAAAAAGGGTTTTATTGAACAGTCTTGTTTCTCGTGTAAGAGATATGTGCTGTTATGATCACAAGACAGTATGCAAGATAAATAATGTACAGCGTAAGCAGTAGAAATAAATAATACTGCGCTAGCATTATCTTTTTTTTTTAAATATCTTTTTATTGGCATTTATATAAAGACATCTACTTAACGGTCCACATAATTTT
This sequence comes from Calotriton arnoldi, assembly GCA_963921515.1. Lineage (NCBI taxonomy): Eukaryota > Metazoa > Chordata > Amphibia > Caudata > Salamandridae > Calotriton > Calotriton arnoldi. The sequence goes on from CAWUFW010000852.1 coordinate 2,820,428, forward strand.
TGATATAATGCAAAATCTTACATACTGCAGCATTTATCGCTTCTTACATAAGAACATTAAGTAGTTCCTGCGAAGCAAAACAAAAGAAAAAGGATATATAAAACTATCATATCCCTCATACGTTCACTTGCACGTGAAATACATAGTTACATGAGTGGCAGGTCCTCCTTATAATACATTCTTATAATTAACTTCAGTGTAATGGGGAGTGGTTGAACATCTAGTCCTGTGGCTGTTTAAACGCCTCCCTGTCTTTGTACATTACAATATGTAATCTGTCCAGCATTCTTCGGTAATACTTTGTCCATAAAAGAAATGCCACCTAGAAAAAGAAAACCAAATAATACAAACATTCAACTATAACAAAATCTAACCCACCAGAGGTCCTAACTGTTAAATATCCACTAACAGTGCATGACAGGGGTGTAAGCGAGGGGGGGAGGGGGGGGGGACGCAAGAGAGGCCCCGACACCCCTGGGTACGAGAATAGTAACCGTGAGGTCTAATCTGGTGACCTTCTTTATCCCTCAGATTTAGTCGGGGTGTATGCCGGAGTCTGATTCAGTGTGTGTCGTGCCTCCCATCTCTTCACTGTCTCAGCCCAGGGCTCAGCCAACGGCTTACGTCGTTTGGTAATCCTATCCTCCCGGAGTAGAGCTTGTTCTTCTGCCCTAACCCAGCATGTGACGTCCTCCTCCCATGCCACTACCTGCGGGGCGTGCCTTGATTTCCACCCCAATGCTATCCTTCTCTTCGCCAGGATAAGAGCTAGGTCAATGAACCTACTTCCTATTTTACGTGCTTTGGGTCTCGGGAACAACCCCAGCAGGCAGATCTCTGGAGAACATGCTAGGGGCCTGGTCAAGACCCTATTAAGCAGATCTACAATCCTGTGCCAGAAATCCACTAGCCTATCACAAGCCCACAGCATATGGTCAAAGTCTGCATCCAATTGGGAGCACTTGGGACAAGCTTGATCTTCCCTCCCATAGATTACATTTAACCTGTGTGGGGTAAGGTATTTTCTATGGAGAATATTAAAGTGAACAAACTTAAAAGCAGTGTTCCGAGATACCTTGTTTGGGCCATTAAGGGCTGTCTCCCATTCCTTCTCAGTCAATTTTCTATTTAACGTGCTCTCCCATCTCTCCAATAGTCGAGGCAAAGAGTGTGGCGCTAATTCCCTTATAGCCAAATACAACCATTTTATTAAGTGCCCTGCCGAACCCAGAGTTAACAGTGCCTGTAGAGTGGGATGGGTACCCGGTTCATTCCCGGCTATACCCCACAGTTCCGTCATTGCCCCTCGAAGTTTATGGTAGTTTAAAAATTGCCCTGGCGGGAGGTCGTGATATTACAGAAACTCATTCAACGGGAGCAATTCTCCCTCTCTATAACAGTCACTAATTGACCGTATTCCAGCCTCTTCCCAACCCATCAATTGTCGCCCAGTGAGGGGGGGACCCATTCCCGCCTGGGGGATACCTATAAGCGGAATACTTGGTGCATAGAGCAGGGTTCCCCTGGTGCGTGCTATACATCTGTCCCAGCAAGTCACTGCCACTGAAAGCAGCATCCCCATTCGAGCAATCTTCTGCCGGCGGTTAAGTAGCCTAGGGAGTAGGCTCCCGTGTAGTGCGCCAGGAGCAAGCGAGAGTGTAGTCGAGTCCCTCCCGTCTAACCACCTAGCAAGCCATTGGAGTTGGGCCGCCAAGTAGTAGGCCTCAAAGTCCGGGGCCCGTCCCCCACTCTGTAATGGGAGTTTCATGGTCTCCAGTGATACTCTGTGACGACCACCATCCCATATCAAATCTCGGAGCATCTCATCCAGGGTTCTAAACCAGTGTTTAGGAATTACCACCGGTAGGTTGCCAAAGTAATATAAAAGTCGTGGCAACATTACCATTTTAGCCAACGCTACTCTAGCCATGACTGGGAGTTTAAGTGTGCGCCAAAAGGCCACATTCGCGCGAAGCCCTCTCAGAATGCCCCCCAAATTACCTTCTATGAGGTCCGCTTGTGTCCGATAAACCTGTATCCCCAAGTATTTAAAGGAGACCGATGCCCAATGAAGAGTAGATGGGAAATCTGGCCACTGAAGGAGCGTAGAGTGGAGCGGGAACACAAAAGTTTTTTTGGATTCAAGCGTAAGCCGAAAGCTCCGCAAATTCCTCAAATATGCGTAGCACCGTGGGTATCCCGCTGTGACCATCTCTTAAGTATATTAACACATCGTCGGCATAAAGCGATATAATATGTGAGGCTCCACCAAGAGGGATCCCCAACCTACCCTCCTCCTGTCTAAATCTCACCGCCAGGGGTTCCATTGCTTGTGCAAAAAGCAATGGCGAGAGGGGGCAGCCCTGTCTGGTGCCCCTATGGATAGGGTATGGTGTCGATATCGCCCGACCTGTACGTACCCGTGCCCGAGGCTGTGTATAGAGAAGGCGAACCCATTTCAACCACCCCTCCCCCATCTGCATCTTCTCCATGACCGCCAATAAAAAATGCCAGCGTAGAGAATCAAAAGCTTTCTCTAGGTCTAGCGCCACTACCACAGCGTCTGGGAAACCTCCTATCTCCGGATGGAACATCACATGAAACAATCTCCTAAGATTTATGGACGTAGAACGTGTAGGAATAAAACCATTTTGGTCTACATGTACCAGGTGCCGTATATGAGGCAAAAGCCGGGTTGCCAGTGCTTTGCTCAATATTTTAAAATCCACATTTAACAGAGACAGTGGTCTAAACTCAGTCAAGTGAGCAGGAGCCTGTTTAGTTTTCGGCAGAGGAATCACCAGCGCCTCTCCGAGAGAGGGTGGCAATAATTGATCGTGTAATGCAACGGCGTACATCTTTTCCAGCTTCAAAGCTAAAATATCTACATATGTGACATAAAATTCGTCCGGTAGGCCATCCGGACCCGGTGTTTTTCCCCTAGCCATGTCTCTAATTGCCATCCTAATTTCGCCTACTGTGACTGGCGATGCGAACGAGTTTTCCGACTTGCGGTCTATAGTTGGGATCTGCAGCCCGTCGAGATATGACGATAAGTCACCATCCCTAATCACTCCTGGTAATCCGTAAAGCCTCTCATAATAGGCTCTAAAAGCCATATTAATAGCCCTTGGAGAGGAAAGTATCTGATTGTGCTCATCCATTACACTGGAGATAGGCGTACCTCTGCTCTCTGGTTTAATCAACCAGGCCAATAATCGTCCCGCTTTACCTCCCTCCATGTGCTGTCTCGTCTGATACGCTGTAAAATCTAGGGCTCTCAGCCGGTCCCAAGTAGAATTATAGAGACTTTTCACTTCTGCCAATTTACCGTGTGATCTAGACCCTCCTGCCATTTCCCTATCCAGTGCCAGTATTGTACCCTCTAGCTCCTCCAATTCTTGCGTCACCATCTTCCTGAGTCCCGTCTTCTGTCCCAGGCAATGCCCCCGGGTCACCACCTTCAGCGCCTCCCATTCTACCAATGGAGAGCCGGCAGTACCCTGGTTGTCCGTAAAATAAATTCCCAGGGTTGCCGAAAGAAGCTGGCAGAAACCATCATCCTCCAACAACGCCGGGTCCAGCCTCCATAAAGGAATGGGTGCCCTCTCCGGGGAGGGTGTGAATCGCAGTAGCAGGGGGCTATGATCCGACAGGCCTCTACCCAGGTATTCAGCTCCTGACAACATGTTCGACAATACAGCAGAGCAGAGGAACATATCCAACCTAGTATGCAAGTCATATAAGTGTGAGTAATAAGAGTATTCTCTGCGCAGCATATTCTGAATTCTCCAGACGTCTAGCAAATCCCACCCCGCAGCCCATCTCCTAAGCCCCGTTGCAGTAGTAGCGGCCAAGGTACCTCGGAGGGGAGGGGTGGATCGATCCCAACCCACGTCCCATACACAATTGAAATCTCCTCCCACAATCAAGTTGTTATAAGAAATTCCTGCCAGTCTACATGATAAGAGGTCCAAAAAGGGAAGCTGGTCTCGGTTAGGGGCATACACACTACCCACCGTTATCTCTTTCCCATGTAACATGCCAGTGATAAATACAAACCGTCCCTCGGCATCAATGAGTTTCCGAGTGAGGGAAAAGGGGACTCCTGGGCGAATCCATATCAATGTTCCCCTCGCAAAGGCAGAGTAAGCAGTCGCATATAATTGCCCTCGGCATCTGCGTCTAAGTCTGGCGACATCTATCTCAGTAAGGTGAGTCTCTTGTAACAATGCGACAAGGGTACCCCTGCATTTAATGTAATTCAGGATACTGTGACGTTTGGAGGGTGAACCCATGCCCCTGATATTCCACCTCAGGAACATATATCCCTCCGTCCGTTCAGCGTGTGATGCCATCCGTCCGTGTGACACACCCATCCCGCCCCGCCCCCCACCCCCACCCATCCGCACAAGCATTGCCGACCATCTGGTGTAAAACAAAAATCCCAACTGTGTAACTCCCCAACCCAAGAGCGGTCTGACAACTGTCAGCTGCCCAAACTTAAAGGAATACTGCATAACAGTTACGTACAACAAACAGTCATGGCACAAGACTACTCGCACTAGTGCCTACAGGGGAGTGTGGTCTACGAGAGCTGAGTCCACAATTGTCAAGCCAACATGACTGCTCAGCCTGATGGGCCGTATCAGCCCCCGCCAGGCGCGCCCATCCAGGGGCCCACCCAAGGGTCCCCAACAGTGCAAGAATACCAAGTACAAGAAAAAAAAAAGGGACACTTATCACATGAGGTCATCAGCAGCTCGAGGAGTCAGCACAGGCATGGAGCCGCTATCTGCTCGGGAGGTGTCTGTCTCAGAGTTCGCAGTTCCACATTGCACCTCCGAGTCCCTGTCCAGTGAGGTTTCCCTGCTACGCATCACGTCCGACACAGCTTTCAGCGCTTCCGCTCTCTCCAGTGCTGTCGTAGAAGGACTCGGTTTCCTTGCTGGCTTCCGCCGCTGTCTCCTCCTCAGTCGTTTCTCTTGGGTGCGCACCACCGGCTGGCGGCCATTGCGCGGTTTAGGAGCTCCGTCTGTTCTGTATGCCTCAACCCAGTCCCAGGCCGCCCTAGGGTCTTCGCAGAAATGAGTTGTCCCATCCATCATTATCTTAAGCCGAGCCAAAAACATCAGTGCATATTGGATCCCCTCAGCACGGAGTGCGCGTTTTACTTCCAGGAAGGATGTGCGGCGTCTCTGCACCTCCATTGTGTAGTCCGGAAACAAGGACACTTTATGATTATCCACCACGTAGGGTCCGATAGTCCGAGCGTTTTTTAGTAAGAGATCTCTGTCCCGAAAGTGGAGCAATCTAGCTACCACAGCTCGAGGTGGTCGCCCAGGCGCTGGTGGTCTAGCTGGTACCCGATGTGCACGTTCCAGCTTGTAGAACTGGGATAGGCCCTCCGGCGCTACTACATCTCGCAGCCATGTCTCCAGGTAATGAACCATGTCCGTTCCTTCCACTCCTTCCAGCAGGCCGATTACCCACACATTGTTCCTTCGATTGCGCCCTTCTGCGTCCTCCGCCCTTCGCTCTAGCACATTAACTCTGGAGGACAAGTCCCCGACCTGTGTAGTGAGGGCTTGTTGCGCCGGTGTAATTGTTTCCAGCGCCCGTTCCGTTTGTTTCACTCTGTCCAATAACTTCGCGTGCTCAGCGCGCAGCAGGCCCAGGCCCACTGCGACCGTGCTGATATCTTGATGCAAGGTCGCCTTGGTGTCGGCAATCGCTTCCAGGATCTTCGCAAACTGTTGTTGGAGAGATAGCTCCGGTTGATCGCTTTTATCGTCTGGTGGTGCATGACTAGATGCACTCTCCTCCCGGTCTGGTGGGAGACCGACTTGTTTCCCTTTAGGTTTCCCCATTTGCAATGCTGTGTGGGCTCTTGTGAAAGATCTAAGTCGTTGTTCCCCAGGGGGGCCCGAATCACTCGCCAGTGTCTCAGGGCGCCACCACTCAGCTATCCGGTCCGTGCACTCCAGGGCCCGTTCGTCACCGCCAGATAGTATTGGACTATTCTCGGGCAGTGCACTGGTGTGTCCCAAGCGCAGGCTGTAATCACCGTTCGTTCCCGTGAGAGTAGCTGAAGAAAGCGCTGGTTAGCCCTAGAGCCTCTAAAGTATCAACCCTCCGGGGAGCTTTCACGGGTACGGGCAGCAGACTCCTCCACGTCACTCACGGATGCAGCTTCCGTACTCCCTGATCCTCCGTGCAGCACTATACGATATCTCCAAGCGCCGCCACCAAATCCTCCCAGGATGATCGAGTAACACAGAGTCACACCCACCCATAAGGTTCTCCACACAGTCTGCGGGGCAGCCCACTATTGCGGGACAAAATGCGTCTCAGCAGTTGCCCGGCAGAAGCTTGCAGGTTCCGGCGAACACTCGTCCACTCCAAACAAATCAAACTTGGCCCCGCTAGATGGCCGCCACTCTGCACGCCTCACCTCTCAGCTACATTTGGGTGCTGGCAGACTAGGGGACGCCATGCAGTTCGTGCAGGGCAACCCAGGCTGCTTAGGAGGAAGGAGCCCGTCACCATTCACCGCCTACCGCCTCGGAGAGTACAGGGGGCACGACGAGTGCTGTTTCAAGCGGCAAACATCCCCTCACCTTGGGTGCGCCCCCTAATGGGCCCTCTCGCCAATCCACCAGCGGCCAGGTCTCCCCCGGGTATGGTGCCGTAATTTCAGGTCCTGGCCATGGAGGTATGCCTCTATCGGAGATCCGGGCTCCCGCCGTATGCCAGGACTGGTGTGTGTCCCACTGAGCGCCCCGCTCACTTGCACCAAGCACAGAATCCCCCCACCTAGGCCGAAACACTCCTCTCGTCTCTGGGTTATCGCAGCAGTGAACAGGCAGAGCGTGCCTCCAGACAAATCTTCCCCCAAACCGCCAGCAGCGTCATATACATGCCGCAATCGCCAGATGAGTCCACCTACATCCGCCGCACCCTGGAAGCGGCAGCGCAGCCGCCAGATTCCACAGTCAGCCGCTATGTACAGCTCCGGTCGATATGCACAGCTCCGGCCGGGGCCCAGATCGCCGTCACTCCTCAGGCCGCCATTTGTAATCTCCGCCCCCGTTTATTCACAGGCAGTCAGCAGGTCCCGGCAATAAACTCAGCCGCCAGACCCACCACCGGAGGTGCGCGTGGTCCCCTGTGTTGGGCCCCCAGCAGTCCGCCCCCGGTCCCGGGCCGATTCGCCGATCCACAGGATAATTGCGTAGGCTGATGCGGAGCTCTCAGCTCACGCATCCGCCATCTGCAGCTGCGTAGCCACGCCCCCGCGCTAGCATTATCTTTTAGCATATATTCACGTACATAAATAACATGAGCTAAAAATGCGAGTACTCATACGATGCGTCTCTAAGCTAGTTCTACCCCAATGTACCTAACCTGGTGTAGGGAAAAGTAGAAGTAGGTGGAGTATTCTCTAGTCTGGTATACTAAGAGTATGTTTAGTATAGTACGCCAAGTCTAGTATGCCAAGAGTCCCTCTAGGATCTAGTCAGCTCCATACCTTGAGAATGAGAGAGGTGGGAATCTCTTGCCGGATCTGGAATTCTAACACCCTGCGAAGGGAGTCAGAACACTGGAAGCTGGATTCGTCTGCGTGCAGGAATGACAGCGTCTTCTCAGTGCGTCAGGCCGGGATACGGGCTCCTCTGAAGTCGAGGTCTCCTCTAACTTGCTTTGGCAAGGGAAGGTATATTTATACCTGGAAGGTGTCTTGGAATGTTAGCATTGACGTGAAGTCAGACAGAGGAAGACGTCAGGAATGAACCCTTAAGGTATAACGGTTCATACATAATAGATGAGTTCTTGGAGAAATCAATAGTCCTGTGCTAGGGGATCTCCAGAAGCTTAAGGGTCTGGTTTCTAAGAACTCGTTGTGACGTTAGGGTGGACGGATGTCGGTGACCATGCCTGTATTTGGAGTGCACGGTTAATGCCTAAATAAGGACAGGGATTCTATGCCTATATAAGGGCAATGCAAATTGTGCCTATATAAGGACATGATTCAGGAAAACCTATATACGGACCCCTAAAGCGGAATACAACACCACAAGCACAGTGTGAAAATAACGCGGTGCCCGAGCCTCACTTTTAATGACGTTGTGGTTCACAAGCCTTTCTAAACCCCTCCCTCTGACTCTTCCCCTCCACATCCCTTTTGCTCATTTCAAGCCTCCTCCTACTGCTATGACCTCCAAAAAAAAAAAAGTCTAAATCCTTCCCTCTTCTATCCCTCCACTATCCTTTTCGATCCAAATAATAGACTAACATGTCCACTCATATTTCACTAAACTAATCCTTTATAGGTTCCAGAGTAGCGTGCTACTCGCCAAATAAAGCGCTTCAACACCCCATCAGGGGTAACAAGCGCTATATAAATACAAACCTTTTTCCCTCTTCTATCCCTCCGCTATCCTCCTCAATCCAAATAACTGACTAACATATCCACCACTCAAATTATTTTCATATTTCAATATACTAATTCAACACTAATCCTTTATGGGTTCCGGAGTAGCGTGCTACTCACTGAAAAAGCGATTCGACGCCTCGTCAGGGGTAGTATGCGCTATATAAATGCAATTACATTACAATACAATACTTGCATGTGTAAATAAAAAGGGATCTTGTTACCAAACTCGCTGATCCTTATTTTATCGACCTTGTCAGTCCAGTGAAAAATGTGAAATGCACTTTAAACAGAGGTGTTTGCAGCCAATGTTAAACCACCTGGGCCTACATGCCACATGGATGTACATGGCTGCATTTTTATCAGAAGCCAGTAAATGTGTTGCATGGCTAGGTATGTGCGTGTTCTTCACACTCATGGCTGCAATTTATTGCACACTGTGATCGAATGCTAAAAGCAGGAAAACATAAATTTTTATTTATTGTGTGCTCCCAGGTGATCGTCTGTACAAGATACGTGGTACAAGCACAGAAAACATATTTAATTTGTAATAAGCCCCATCTCCTAACCAGGACTTCACGTCATTGGCCATATTTTGATTCAGAAAGACCATCTTGCCATTTATAATGTGATTTGAAAGCCTGTTCCTTTTCTTTTTAATATTTATTTCATCCACAAATGCAAATGCAAGAATGCATTTGGCATTTAGTATAGTAAGTATATGAGGCATATAATATCAATTATTAGCTGAATTAACACACCTGGGATCATGGTGTGTATTTTTATTACAAACAGTGCAGCCAGATCAGCCCAGTAGATACTTCATTCTTTCTGATATCCCATCTGCAGCGTGTTTACTCCTTCCACCACTCCTTTTCAACCACATAAAATGGAATGTTGAAAGGGTGAGCCACCAACAGCAATATCGCTAGTGTCTGTGTGTCAGCATTTCTCATCCAGTAGCAGGGAGAGAGAGAGAGAGAATATGCTGCTCACTAAAGTAATACACAGTATGTCTCTTCGAAAGCAACTCTGGTTTCCAGGTTTGACAGAAACACCCACTAGTAGCGAGAATGAAAAGACTGCCTGATAAATTCCTCGCTTTTTGCAGGTGCGCATTCACCAATCGTGAGAACCAGAAAGCTGAGGTCCTTCCCATAAGTAAGTGAGCTCGGGGCATCATAAGTAACAATAAAGTGGATAACTCTGGAGGTTAATGCACTTGCTAGAAAGATCTGTGTAATTCTAACCAAGGGTTTAACTTACCATAAAAGGGCATAGAGGATCAATGTGTCTGCTGGAAAGCACAGCATGCAACATGTAAGTCACAGATTCGTTTTTTTTATGTAGATAGCTTAGTTGATTACTGTTTTTGTTGCATAGAGCCTTGTGTTACCTGCAGATCAAAAGTTAACATTCTTGTAATGTAGCTCAGTGAGTTATGACCCTGCAGCAAGGACCTGCCTGCAAACAAGAAGGCATATATTTAGAACCTCGCTGTTTTTCCTCAATCTTTTCTTATTTTAAGGATGCTAAAAAAGGCTACTTTGGGTAGTAATAAACACTTATTAGTAAGTGCCATATATATATAGTTATTAGTGAGATAACTAATGGACAGCTATATCTGACATTCTAACAATGCATGCAGATTTCGTGCATACAACCTTGGCAAGGTCAAAAAGCTAACCCCGCCCCTTGTTCCACCTTAGCACCTCCCTAAACTCTGCCCACTGCTCCTTTTGGTGAGTACCTGCACTTATTTTTTTCCATTTAAAGCACTGGTAATACCCGAGTGCCCCGGGGGTGCGCAACGTGGGCACAAACACCCGTTGAATCCTCGGGGCACTGGGTGTAAAATGGCCCCAGGTCTTTACGGGCCCCTGGATATCAATGAACAGGTGGCATGTAGATCCAATAGGCAGTTTTGCTCATAAGACGTTATCACCTAACATTGAGCGCCACCAAAGAAGCCTTTAAATCTTAAGGATTTTCGAGCCAGTGTGCAGTAAACCTGAGATATGTGCCCATAGGAAAAGGGGTCTTTCACTAGAGAAAAACCTTTAAAAGCGACGCGGTACCTTTTAGGCCACTCTGAAACCGGTGCTCGTTAAGTGTTAAATAAGCAGAAAGAGTTCATTGCGACTCATCATTAGATCTTTGTGGCTAGAATGTGAAGAATGGTTGGTGGGTCCCAGACCCCATGTAGACAGTCTTGATAAAGTTAGGCTGTGAGCCAACTTGAAACAGGCACTTTTCAGAACCTTCTTAAACATGCTGAGGTATTGAAAGCGATGGTCAAAGGTGTTTCAGGCAAGGCCCTTTTAAATATTTTCTCCTTGGCAATGCTACTCTGTCACTAAACCTGCAAGGATCACCTTTCTATGCAACTCTACCTTTGTAATTCTTGCCTTAAGAGCTTGCATGAACCACCTGCAACATGTCCAAGTTCTAGAGCAACCGGCCCTAGACTCAATGCTCAATCTAGGGATTGCAGCATTAATACACAATCAGTGCATCGTTGAGTAACATTAAATTCAGTAATAACAGGTAACTGCACCTAGAAACGGCAGAAGTGCAGTTTGAAACACTTTAGAAAAACCATGTGATTATTAAAAGTACCGATATCTTTATTATCGTCATCGTGAGTCGGGCCCACCTTTCCCACTGCACACTTTTATGAAACAGGAGATGGAAGAATGAGTGTAAATAACAGCTTTAACTTTATTATCACTTATGGAAACTCTTACAAGAAAGAAACCCCTGAGAATGTCAGAAAATCCACCAATACAAATCAAACAAATTAAAAGAATTACATTGATGATGGACAAAACTACATAAAGTCGTCAGTTCTAAGTCTTTAATATCCATCAGGATGGCTCACTGGAACAGCCAAATGCAGGGAACATATAAGAAACACATTGAAAGTGCAGTGATTCCATTTTTTGATGTGCGATTAACAGCTTTTGGCTGGAAAAAACATGTTAACAAAAAGATTCAGTTACTTGAAGGTCGCAGCATGCAGAGTCCACAGGCGAGCCTTATCACCTTTTGCAGAGCCGGTATACAGCGCCGTCTGCTGTTGTCCTCTTCATGTCAAGAAGGGGTTTTCCCCATTAGTTGAGAAGGAAGACTGGCCACTTCACCCTCAAACAGTTCCATTCTTCCAGGCTGTTGTAATAATATCCCTGCTATGATGGAGTGCTCCTGAGGATCTTCGAATTAGCATGGACCACTAGTGCCAATCCCAATCTCAGCAGGTACCAGTAGCCACCAGGAAGAACCCAGCATTGCTCCCATCAAATCACGATATAGTTCACTGGTTAGGAAGCCCATTTCAGAAAAGGTTAGACAGCAGCTAATGACCAGTCCTCAAACTAGCCCATCAAATTAGGAAATATGAAGCACAAACACAATGAACCAGAGAGCAGAGAAAATACAAATACTTAATGCACTCAGTGGGAGTATGAGGTATGTGGCCTAAACCAGAGGGAATGTGCATCACTTAGAAGGGACGACACACGTGTACAGGTAGAGACTTCAATTAAAGCATGCAGGCACTAATGGCCAGAGGACAGGAAACAACAGCTAGTGAGCTATGGATGACAAGGATTGAGTGAGTGGAGAGATCTCTTGAGATGACTGATTCCATTTCTGGATTCATTGGCAAGGGATTGTTTGTCACACCCGTTAACATTGCAGCAGTACTGAAAAATTCACAACTCTAAAAGCGGCACATTAAAACATGCTTGTGGCCTGTGAGTGAGTTTTGTGGTGGTGGTTGGAAAACCTTTCCTGTGTCATGGCTGATCTATGCAAAAATGACAACCTCCCCTTTCCTGTGCTGTCATGACTGACAATCATGTACACTTCAAACATGAAGACAACAGGAAATATGTTGGATTTGATTCTGCTAAATTAAGAGCTTAACTGAACAGAGACACAAATGGAAGGAAAATTTAATACAAACTATGTCGGCAAAAGACATTAAGCGAGTCTCATAAATCATGAATCAAATTAAATGTGCATCATTAAAAATCCTAAAACACCACCAGAGCCACCACGTTTTACCACCACGTTTTACCAGTTTACTGGCAGCGCCCTGCTGCACAGTACACTTAATATAATTACTCATAAATCTTTGTATTATAGAGGTTATTTTGTTCTGAAACTACATTGCTGTTTACATAATGAGTCGCTTTGGTGAATAACCCTGCATAACTGGTCTCAAGAATGGGTAAGAGGCGACAAGATAGTAAGCAAGGAAAAAGAGCAAGGGGAATGCATGAGTAAGTTATTAATCAGTGAGAAGAGACAGACCTGGATGAGATAGGACTGAATACACTGAAAACGTCTAGACTAAAACACAGTGCTGGAGAGAATGAGAAGTTATGTGCGTATGAGCTGAGCAATGCACAATGTCACTGAGTGAGAATAAAATAATTGAAGACTAAACTATAAACGTTTGTGATCTGTGGAGGCACACGACTGGGTGAGATAGTTCCTAGGAGAATATTATGAAAGAAGATTCAAGGAAATTTAATAAGAGAGAGATTTGTCTGAAAACTACTGAGATTACCCAGTAACGAAAGGCTCAATTCCTGTATCACCTACAAAAGCAACATCAGCTGTCTGATGATCCCCAAACTCTCAAATATCAACATGATTATGATGTGTATGTGAGCAGAAGGGCTTTTACTATAAGAAAATCCCTTTATCTCAACTTCCATTTTTACTGTCTATGTGTAGAGATCAGGCAGTGACTATTGGATGCATTTAAAAAACAAAACACTTTGGAGTCTTGCCTTACTGAAGGTAAGAATGCAAACTTTAAACTTAGTTTGTTCAAAGTAATACATTCTGATGAGATGTATTAAAATAATTAGGACTTTAGTGCCTTCTATTGTAATACAACAAATTGCGGGCAAGGATACCACTAGCTCCGCGCAAGCTCTCCTACTGGACTGGTGCCCCACCAAGCCGATACATATTTTTCCTGCAGTCGAGGACTTGGACTCAATTCAAGCAGAATGCTGGGAGCAGATGTTGAGCAGGACATCGAGGAATCTGATGCTCATCCTAATTGAGCAAGCAGAGAGCAAAATAGAAAGCCTTAAACAAGAGATTGTAGCGAGTAAGGTAGAGGTTGCTAAACTAAAACTTGAAGAGGGTACATGTAAAAAACGACAAGATTTTAGAACAAGTTTTAGATAAATATCAGGAGGAAACAAAGATGAGGAAGAAAGAGATTATAAATTTGGGAGGGTGTACTCATATGCAAGGAAATATGATGTGACATTTAGAAACGTAAAACCTGTACAGTGAACATCATCAACAGAAAGTGTAGCATCCTCGAATGCCTCCAGCTTGGAATCAAGGGACTCAACTAAAGCCAATGTGACCAGTGATTCAATGAGATAAAGTTCTTTTTAAAGAACTTTAAAAGATGTGTCTAGCATAGACAACACAAAACAGGAAGTGCACAATACAGGAGTTAAAGGAAGGTCAAGAGGAAAAAGAGGGGCGACCAGACACACTAGAAGAGGAGCAACCTGGGATCAAAACACAGTCCCAGGCTAAAGGGTCTCGGAAATAGCACAGGACCTAGTTGTGAATCTCTGACAGAATCCTAACGGATCAAGAGGAAAATGTTCTGAACAAAGGCTTATCATTTGCGCCAACACAACATGTTGATAACTTTGATTTGAAGAGAGACATATATAAATTTGTCAGAATTCACAAACTCAAAAAATTCTTTGCACAGAATCCTAGGATCCGCGTTCCGAGGTTAGAACAAACAAAGATTTCAGAAACTATGATACAGGATCTAGTAGACACTCAAACACTAATCAGGTTAAGTGAGGATGTGGTTCCAGATACAGAGGATCTAATAGCAACAATTGGGATTGAGGAAGGTATGATTGGTGATACTGTCTTGCCAGTAAATTGTGTTTTGTCTCTTTAAAGCCAAAAGAAAATGTGATAGACATATTTTTGATGTGATATGTAATGACAATGATTGTATGAGCAAAGAATTTGGTGCCAATAATATGACAATAAAAGATAGATAGGCAATGAATGCTTTGAGGAACTATTTAAATATAATCATTAGTCAAGGAGATAAAGGGGGCAACGTGGTTATTTTAAATTTTGAGGACTATAATGCTGAAGCTTTGAAACAGCTATTGTGCAAGATCGACTATGAAGTCAGTAAGGACCAGAGATATAATCCAGTACAAATAGATACTTCAAAACAGTAGAAAACATGGTATGACAAAGGCTATCTAGACCAAGAAGAACTTGGATATTTAGATGTCAAGAGTCCAGTCACACCTATCATTTATTTTTTGCCAAACGTGCATAAGAAATAGGACAAGAACATTTCTTGCAGACCAATTATCTCTGGAATTGGGTCAGCAGCGGAAAGGATATCTGAATACATTGAACTTTATCTAGCATCCTTAGTGGGAAATTTGGACACAAAAGACTGGTTACATAAGCTACAAGATATACCTTGCAATGAGAAGTTTTGGCTGGTGACTATGGACGTAAAGAGTCTATACACCAGCATCAGACATAGTGATGGGATACAGGCCTTAAAATATTTCTTTGGGATGAAATCTGCAAGCCTTTACAGCCATTCCAAAATGATCATTGAATTTGTTGACTTTGTATTGAATATTAACTATCTTGTGTATCAGGATGTCTTGTTTCACCAGGTTTGTGGTCTGCAATGGGTGCCAGGTTTGCCCCCTCTTATGCCAACTTGTTTATGGGTTGGTATGAGAGGAAGCATGCATGGAATTAATCAGCTCATGAAGGATACCAACATGTGGCATTATGGATAAGATACATTGATGATGTGCTAGTTGTTAGGGCTCTGAAGACTAATTGTCTGCTTATCACGGATATCTGAACACAAATATAGTAAATGTGAATCTCTCCTTTGAATACAGTCAATTTAAAATCTCATTTTTAGATCTGGAACTGTATGTAATGGATAAGACCTTACATTCATGCTCATATCGGAAGAGCACTGCAAGTGATAGCATCTTGCCCTACCAATCAGGTCATCCAGTAAATCAAAAATGGAATATCCCATTTGGTGAATTTATCAGACACAGGAGGAATTGTTCTAACATTAAAGATTATAAATTGGAAAAAGAAAGAACTGTAGAAAGACTTGCATGAAGAGGCTACCCTTTAAGAACTTTGATTCAATCGGCTCAGGGTATATCAAGAGAGGTGCTGCTTAAAAAGTCTGAGAGACAAAAAGAGCGGCATAAGGAATCAACAGAAAATAAGGTTTGTCACAATATATTGTGCAGGAAATGGGAAGATTTACAACCTACTTAACAAACATTTGAATATACTAAAGGCAGATAAGGCTCTAAAGCAGTCCAAGCCCATTGATCACATTTAGGAAATCTGAGACATTGAAAAATATTGTGAGTCCAAGTGACACATATAGATTTGTTCCAAAGAAAGCGGATACTTGGCTCAAACTGAAACCCCAATGATGCTTTCGGTGTCAGGGATGTGTATGCTGTAAATATATTTAAGACAAATCATATAAGTTTGAGAATCATGATAAGAGTAAGCAAATCAATATCAAAGCCTTTATTAACTGTAACACTACCTTCTGCATATACATGATTATCTGTGCCTGTAATAAACAATATATAGGCTCAACCATTTGACCTTTAAAAGAAAGATTAAGGAACATTTAAATGCCATTAGAGAATGTGATGAGAAGTCTCCTCTTGGGAAGCATTTTAAAGAACTTCATCACGAGAGGGATATTTTCAGATTAAGAATCATGGGTATAGATCATGTAAAAAGCCACCACAGGGGTGGAGATAGGACACAGCATCTCCTCCACAAAGAGACTTGGTGGACAGAGAAATTACAGACTGTAGAAATGGGACTAAACCTGGACAGATAACTAAGCACGACACTATATTAGTAGACACAGATGTCTTAAAACAATCTTTTTTCTTGGTTCTACTTATCTAATTCTCTATTCTTTACACTGTTTCTATGAACTTACAATTAATGTAACTCTCAATGAGTTAAAGAATGAAATTAGATAGACTCCGGCGTCGCTGTTGCTCTGGCTTATAAGATTAATGGGTGACAACAGTTGGGATCATGGTCTGAATGGCAGAAGTGAGTGTAAAGATTGATACAGAAACTTGAGACTTCTTTCTTGAATAGGTCAATGCACTGAGGCGAGACAACAGAAAGGAAAATAAGTGTAAGTTCGGATCTCGCTGTTGACCTTAAGTGTGAAAGAGGTAAAATGTAATCTTGTAATTTTGAATCAATGTGGAAACACTGACTGGGTATAGATTTGTTATACTATAAGATCTTAAGAAACTGTGAACTAAAAAGAACGGACTGTTGCTGAATGGCGATAGGTTACAGTATGCATAGTCAGTGAAAAAGGATGTTACACTTTGAAACTGAGGCCAGATCTTGAGGATGTTGGAGTGCTTGGTTAGACAATACTAGGACAGAAGGGGATTGAACAATGAGAAGACCAGCTTAATATTTGAGGCGTTATAGTAGGAAGCATTGAAGGATTAGAAAATGTAGTGATGTTTTTGAACAATGAAAAATTTCCCTTCGAGTTTGCCAATAGCTGAGTGCAATGGTCTATGGCCTTGAGACAATGGGAGGTTGACAGTAAAGGGTTTGGTTCTCGCTGGTGAACTTGATTTTAAGTTTATCAATTTTAAATTTATAATTTAGAAATAATGTGAGACTGACTACGTGGAGCACTATGTGATATATGACAAGAGATAGCAGTATTGTGAGATGCAATAGAATGAAACTGGGTAAGATTTTGTTATGAACAAAGACTTGGAGTTGTTGAATTGAGAATGTTGTTATTGAAATACAGTTCAGAACTTACATGTTACTGGGTTGTGTTTAGTTTGAAAACTGCCAATTAGCAGGGGATTGTCAAAGTGAGGAATCAGGTCTGTATTTCAATGGTCAAAGGTATGGTGTCAGTGTGGTATGCGGGGGACATGGTGCGAGCGACAACGCGTTATGAAGGTAAAATAGGCTTAGAAAGTATTGGTTTGAGATTATCGTGTAATAGGCAACAACAAAGTAGACAACAATTGGGTTATGTCACTCTCTTTTCTCCTTTTGTACAATAGAAAATTATATTTACAATATCTCAAGTTGAAAGCATGCAGCAACGCTGAGAGTCTATTCAATTCATGCTACAGTAAGAGTAAGTGGCAATGCTGCAAAGTGGATACGGTAATATTTGTTTGAGCATGTGTATGCTAAGATCGTTAGTGGCAACATTGTTTCTAGTAAAAGGTCACACAATGGCGCTAGGTAAAAAGGAGCTACTTCCAAATGCTGCGGTACACATGTTGTCATTATCCGATGGAATGAGAAAAAGTACATCATGTCGAGGTGATGATTTATGTAGCAAGAGTAGCTAAAACTAATGTTAGCCAACAAGAGAGTGGTAACCTTTAGGGGCAGTGGTGACACCTCTAATTCTGTAACAGGTTGAATCGCTATACCAGGAAGAAAGTCAAGAAAGAAAAGACAAGTAGTGAAATGTATGCTGTGAATGTGAGCGGCAACACTGTTTGTAGGAAATTACCATGTTATGATCTTTGAAGGGAAACGTTTTGTTGAAGGAATGAGGTTGTGTTGTATGAGATGCCTATACTACCTTCAGACAACAGAGAACGGCAGCATTGGGAGGCAATGGCAAAATCTTTCTTGTTGTATATAGCTGAATTTCCATAGTATGTAGGAAGTTAGGGAAGTGAATTAGGCTGCTGTGTGGTTAATGCTTAGTTGTTTAATATTTATATGGATCATGAGACGATGGTGGAGCTATCGGATTGAATGATAGTTTGCCTTTTATTTTATTTTTAGATTACCTTTCATGTGAATATCGTATTGTGGATTACTGATTTGCTCTGGAAAAATTCATTATTGGCCACCAATGTCTATTTAGAGAACCCCTTTGTAGGGTAAGTGGAACACAACACTATGAAGTAGCCTATCAATGGGATAATAAGAATACGCGAAAGGGATGCTTCTTAGGTTTCTCTAATATACCTCTCTTATATATTATCTTTTCCTTTCAGGCTAAACTACCTTCTTTTATCGATCAAAAGCTAAGAATCACAGTTTTATCAACCTGAACTGTGTATGATAATTATTACGGGTAAGAAAAGTAGGGGACAGAAGGGGTGCTTTTGAAAAATTGGAAAACAACGGACTTGGTTTATTTTAAAACCTTTTGATTGAATAATTGAATTGGGAATAGGACCTGAGAACTATAGATGGCCCCTTCAATGAACATATAAAAAGATATGAGATATGTTGGAAAATGTCCAGACATAAAAATAGAATGTATTAGGTCAATGTTGGGGAAATGCAAATTTGGAGTACTCAAATGTGAGAAATCATGATCTTGTCTGCAGATCAAGTTGAGCTTTGTCTTGTGTGTCTGGATCTGTCAATGGAATCATATCAGTTACTGCAACTTCAATAGAAAAGAAGAGAATGTAATTCATCTAAAAAGTGCTTTTTCGTTTATGTTTTCAGCCCTGAAGAAGCGGCGAGTACAAGCAGCGAAACGTTGGCTAAATACACCTGATGATATTTACTGTGAACATTTGAATTTCTGTGTATTAGAACAATTTTTCATTTATGTTTGCGAAATGTGAAATAATATATTTCCAGGACTAATTACATATATTGTTCAAAAACTTGCCATGACAGTTATAAAAATAAATCAAATTGAAATAAGTTTGTGTTTAAATTCATTGGTTGACAAAGCAATCAGTAAACTGCTCCCTATGAAAACTTTTTGTAGGTACTATTATAATAGTACCTTTTTTCATTTTAAAATCAGCACAATCTACTTTTGAAGGTTTAAAAATGTGGGTATGAAAGCAGCTGAGAAGATGTGGGATGTCAACAATGGAGTAGAACTATATCTGAAAAGAACCTAAACTGGTCTAAGCAGCCACACCGTTAACTTACCGGTTTATTACTATGACAAATCTCTTCTACCAAGATCTTCAAAATCTTCTGAAATCTCTCACAAAATGTTCACAGTAGCAAGCAGATAATGCCCATATGGCTGTCTTTGGCCCTACTATTCAAGTAAGTAGCTCTACGTTAAACATCTCAAGTTATCAAAATGAGAATTTTTTTATATTATTTGGAGTTTTGAACTAAACAGACTAATATGATAAATCTTTAAAGATTTGATTATTCTTGATGGTATTGACAAAAAAGCAAGATTGTACATAGTGAATGAAAGGCCACACAGACATATGCAGAGCCTAAGCCGAGGATATTTCAAAAGTTATGGGTAGATTTCCAAAGGAAGTTGTGAAATGCACTAAACGTTCACAATTTGATTTTTGTTTCAATGAATGTCATGGTGAAAGATGTTTGCTCCTGTCGGGTGGGTAATGATTCAGGAACAGATCTAGCAGAATCCTTGATTCATAAAGGGATGTGGAGAGCACCTGCCAAACAATCCTTTCCACTAAGGCAATTTTGGTTCAGAGAAGGCCCTGTCAACCATGTGGCAACATGTGCTAAGCAGGCTTGGAATCAAATGAGTAAAAGGATGTCAAAAGGGCAAGAAAGGGAATTGGTGACATTAGCAGTAGCCATGCACTTTTTAAAGGATAACAAAACAGCTTACTGCTGAACAAATGCACTTAATGAAGGAGGAAGGATGTGGAAGAGCAATCAAGGCTGGTAACCTAAGCAGAAACTACCCAATCTTTAAAAGGCCCGGAGACCACCTACTTCTGCAAGGCAAAAGGAAGTCAACATTTTGAGCAGGAGTTCACACTCCAAACCCTTCTCAAGCTCCAGAAGGCTCCCAAAGGTGTAAGTGCATCAGTAGGGGGAGCCCTAGTCAGGCCAGGCCTCAGACCCTGGCCAGACTAGCACCCTGCACATGAGCGGGTGAGAGAAAAATCACTTGTTAGGTTGCTGCCCTGACAGTACAGGATTATATTGGCCTGCCTCATGTAACCCTTATGTCCTCACCCCTCCATGTGCACCTATTACTTGCATTCAATCTCAGAGACACTTGCTCTTTTTTAGTTTATATACGATGGCATCACCCTGACCTTCTACAATTTCCTCCCACACAGCTTCCACTTTCATTAGTAACAAATGACAATTCAGAGTATGAAAGACACAATGAGGTGAAAGGAGACTTACCCCGTTTCCATTGTTACAGCTAGGACAGCAAAAAGGCTACAGGTTTTGGTGAAACTGCAGCAGGAAAGTATACAGGAGCCTGGATGATTAGGTTGCACAGTTTTAGAAAGGACTGAATTAAATGTAAGGGCAGACTGAAAGAAGCTTATAGGACCTTAAAGAGAATAAAGGACAGGACAATTAACAAAAATATAGTGGGCAGGATAAGAGGAGATTATGATAGGGAAATTACTGGCGGCGATTCTAGCGGACAAGGACAGGCAGCTGGGCGAGTTTAAGATGACATTAAACAAGACAAGCTGATAACTGACTATATGAGAATATAGCTAAGTGAATAAATATTGAGTGTACTGACAACAAAATGAAAGGAATAAAGGATGAAACTATAACACACAAGACTAGAGAAGTGAACATGAGACTTGAGCATCAAGAATAAAAGGCGTTCAAACATATTATGATACAAGTTTTGACAATGTCATCAGGATATCAGAGAACGGATGAAAACAGACAAAATAAAAGAAGATTACTACTTATTATGTATCATTAGGTTGTATTACATTATCTATAATAAACTTCTTCTTGAAAACTTAAAAAAGATTAGTTCAGAATAGACATGTTTTGTGAAATATTATGTAATGACATAGAACCCAATGACAGGAGACACTAAAGCTTGAGATCAAAAGAAACTGGCTGAAATTGGATCACTTTAATAAAAGATCCTATTGTAGATCAGACAGTGTGTCAGGGTACATGAGCCCGGGCTAGCTAACAAGCTCTTTGAGTAGCGGGCTCACAGCATTAGCAGATCGTTCTTGCATTAAAAGGATTTCTTTGGTGTTCTCAACATTTAATGTTCGCAGTTCTGCCAGCAAGCAGAGTATTTTAGCATAGAGAAACCTGCAAGACACAAAGACAAAATACAGGTATTCAATTTTGGAGACTACTGACAGACAGTTACACAACACCCATTTTTAGTAAAATCACAGCGAGATCAGAAGTGACGCTAAGCATACTTTAACTAACGATGGCATCACCGGAAGTGACATCACATGACTTGTAGCCTCTATGGGTGCCAAATGTATGAGTCTTTTAAAGCAATTATTATTGAAAACGTGTGGCTGATGCCTTTTAATAAACAGTAATTGCCAACATGTGACAATAAACTACTAAAACTATCTAAAGCTAAAGGCAGTCTCACTTTCAAACGATCATTTGAGAGTCTGATTAAAACAATAGAGAGTCTGATTAAAAAAAAAGCGTAGCTGGTAAGAAGTTCCACAGGGTTTTGAAATCTATAAATAAATGTTCCCCTGGAGTTACATACTAGACAAGGGGCAAGGATGTTGATGATGGGGAGAAGGCCACAGATTCTGGAAACTAAATAGTATAATGGCCATCCCTGAAGCTTTAACCCTATTGATATTTCATGACATCACTTCCCTCTGGAAGCTGGTAAGAGGGGTTCTAAAATAAAAACAACCCCTATTGTGCCTTGATCCATACACGGTTGGGGTAGCATGAGAAATCCTGTCATCTTTCCTTCATTAGCCAACAGTGGCAGCAGTGATGTTTGTAATAGTAAATCTGTCGGAATAGCCACATGTGGTATTATTATAAAAACATGCTCACGCTGTAGTCCCCATGGTGACCTATGGGAATTCATTGATAAACATTTAATGAGAATCAAATGTGTATGTTAAGTTTTTATCATAACTTTTTGTAACCTTGATAAAATTATTCTGGATGCTAATTTCTTAAAGTTGAAGTTAAAAACCTAGGTATTATCAGGTACAGTTACTGCATGTGGATGAATTGCGTTTTTCTCCATTTGCATCTGTGCTAAACATGGGCCTTTTGGGTAAAGATTTGCACAGGGATGTTTGCATTTGAGAAACCACTTTCTGCATGTTACATACTACACGCAGAGTTTAGAGGTCCTTTAGAGTTTGGTGGAGCGGAGTTCAGCTCTAATTCGATGCGGGTCACATTTCACCAAACTTGTGGCTCCCATGTTCTCAAACTGAGGTCGGAAACCACTGGGATGCTGATGGCGAGGTCTCAACTGTCCCTACCACCAGAAGCCTCTGTCCAGCAGCCCATCTGCCACTGGCCCTAAGCAATGGAATGTCTTTCATTCTCTGATCAGAGTCTCATGCATGACAGGATTTGAACACATATATTCCTGATAGCCTACTGTTTGACAGCTTCCTGTCTCCTGTCCCATGTAGATCTCAGTTTATTATAGTCACACATCTCGGTTCCAGGCACGCCTTTCTGGGTCTCCATGCTTGCTCCTGCACAATCTCATTTATTGCAAGCCGAATATGAGAATAACATGCAGATGCATAATCAATAAAACATAACCACGACTCTGAGGCCTAGCGTTCAGCATTTCACGGTGGCTTCAAAGGTGAGAGCAAGACAGTGACTAATTTGTAACCCTGGTTGTAGGTTATGAGTCTTGGGTGCTCACTTTGGGGACCAACATTTAATTTTCATTATTAGACTTTGACCTAGAGTAAGAGAAATAGATACAAAAAGGAAGTAAGAGGGAAGATGAGAAAGATAGGAAAGAAATAAGGCAGACATCAATGAAAAAATGGACCCCCAAGAGACAGGTAAGGAAACTGGAAGATTAGGGTCTTTGAAGGAAGAGGCATGAAATGAAATCAGTATAGGCAGACTTGGTATTTGGTCAACCTGGAATTTGGAAGTACTTGTGATGGGCTCCTCAGAAACACATTGGGCCCCTGCACTTCATATTTACAAATTAAGCTCCAACCAGGTTACATGGCTTTTGGACAGTGACAACAACACAAATAGTTCTATGACATGCCATTTGGACTGTATTACAACACATGAAGCAACACCACTTGCAGATGAACTAATTCTACAATACAATAATAGTTTAAAAGATGTTTCTCTACAGGCGCAACAGGAAAAAGACAAGTACAGTGGTCTCTTGGGGACTACGTCACCACATACTATGACCAGTTTGGCCATAAATTGATGACCAACTGCCTCTCAAAGGAAGGCCTGGGCATATATTACCTATGTTAATGCCCTCACACATATTCTACTGTTTGCTGCTCTTTAAGGGCCAGAAATAGAGCTGTAGAGAGGGACAATTGATGGATGGTGGAAGAAAAGGAAATTGGGAGTAATCCCATGGCCAGTTGCACAATTCCATTCTTTTTCCTGGCAGGCTCAGGAAGTAGTTGCAATAAGAATTGTTCAGAAGCTAGTTACATAGCTCGTTTCACCTTCCTCCAGCTTTTAGCCTCCAGGAGTTGGACTCTGGGATCCCCCTTTTGTGTCTGACCAGTGCCAATAAGTGGAATGGACGCTCCTTCTGGAGAACAAAGAATACACTTGCCACTAGTCTCAAAATTAAGAGAGTTTGGGACGATTCGGTGGAACTTGCTTTTGGTGATCTTATTCATTTTTTCGAGTCCCACATGGAAGAGTTCCGCAAATTGAGTACCAGTTTGTTGGTCGTCGGTCGCCAAAAAAGTGTAAATTTTCTCAAAGTATTAAATCAGAAAATAAACATATTAATACGAATACATTTGTAATTTTCATTGGGTCGACATCACAAAATTGACCGTCTTAAACGGTTAAGAAGCCATCCCAAACATCTTGAAAGGAGAATGGAAGGTGATTCTAAATGGATCAGTCTAAGAGAGGCTGCAATGGCCAAAGACTCTAGGAAGTACTGGCGTTTCATTGCCGAATACTGTGATTCTGGGGTGAAGGTGCAGGCAATTCTGATTTCTGAAAATGCCTGAGTGTACTATGGGAGAGATGTACGACTGTTTTTTGTGGTAGCAAACAGGAAATCGGCCCATTTGTGATTGCAAAATAGGTCTGCCCTATTTACAAAACCTTATTTTGCGAATTGGTAACCTATTACCGACTAGCAAAATCGGGTTTGCGACTTGCTATTAGGAAGGGGCGTGCCAAGGGCATCCTTTCCAAATAGTGAGTTGCACTTCAATGTAAGGATATTTTGCGGCCGCAAAACACTCGCAGTTTACCACCCATTTTAAATGGGTGGTAAGCCACTCACAAACGAGAAGGGGTCCCCCTTTCCCTTTTGTGACTGGCAGTGAAAATATTTTTTAAGAGCAGGCAGTGGTAAATTTCCTTTAAGGATAATGGGCTGCATTTATAAAAAAAAAACTGCTTTATTTAAAAAGCAGAGTAATACAATAATGGGGTAGACCCGAAAGGCCACTGGACCCGGGTAACTTATGGTACAAAAGAGTAATGTCACAGTGGACTACAATTACATATTATGCCAAACAAAGGAAAACATTATTACTTTAAATTAAATAAACACCACCATTTGAATCATTCACCAAAAATGGTTATGATTTAATTTCATCACAGAGTTGCATAATAGCCCGAATGTAAATGACATGTATCAATATGAAACATTATATTCAAGTCTGGTGACAGGAGAGAAAAGTGCAAGGGAAAAAGGGGATGTTTGTGAAAGTGAAGTGCAAAGGGAAGGTAGTGCGCATATGTGACATCAATAATCAATACATACAACCTAACCAACCAGATGTCTGGCAATTATAAATTTGAAAAACATAACAAAAGTATCCGATGCAGATAATGAATCTCTGTCATCAGTGTCTGAACATAAGAAAGAGACAACGTCAACGTTTCGACCCCTAAAATAAACAGCTGGTTTGATGCCTTGTGAATGGGGTCTTCCTCAGGACGGGGGTGAGAGTTAAAAACAGCTGTTTTCCATTCGCAGATGCAGCAGCCTACAGTCAGAGGTTACTGAACAACCTCGACGTCTCATTTGAATTGTTGGGGAATTGTGGACCTATCTGAGAGCTCGCAAGGCCCAGCTTTTTGTACTCTCAGCCTGAAACACTTTGGCTGATCCTTTCTGGTGCTCGTTTTTAACTTTGCTATTTGCTTTGTCTCCCTGCTTGAAGAAAAGATCTCCAAGGGCTTGAACTGAGCTTGCCCCCTGTTCTAGAGGTCTCAGGAACAGCAAAGACCTCACCATGTCTGTGGGCACCGTCTGTGATCGTCGCCGCAGAAGAAGAAGGGTAACCGACTCTGTCATCGAGTCCGTCGCAGGCTTCCGTGTCCTGAAACCCCACCGAGAGCAACGCCTCGCTTCGCAACGCAACCCTGGTCTAACCGACTCCGTCAACGAGCCGCTGCTTGCACCGCATCCTAAGGGCACCGCACTCCGCAACAGTTCGATACACGCTGCAAGGACGTCACCTACTCCGTCGCTGCCCGACCCGAACATCGACCAGCTCCGTCGCCGCACCGGCTCCGTCGCCGCACCCTGACCTGTCAGCACCGCAGCGAGCATCGTTTCACCCTTCAACGCAAGCCCTGGTCTCACCGACTCAGTCAACGAGCCGCTGCCTGCACCGAATGGTGAGGACATCGTCCACGGCAACGCTCCGTTTCACAATGCAACTGCGTCGTTTGCCCCGACCGACTCGCACCGATGTGTTGGTCGCAACAAGAAAGGTACTGTGTCCGAGTCTGTCGATGCTTTAGCTGGCCCGTATCGACGCGGTCGGCTGGAATTGTTAGACTCTGTCGTTTCCAGTATCGCGATAGCCCCAGGAGGAGCTACTGAGTCGAAGGCACTGTGTTTTATGATTTTCCTGCACTTTAAAGGTTATTTTGCACAAGTACTATTTTTAAGAGTATTGTATGTTGGATTTTTGTCGTATTTGGTCTTGTTGGTTTAGATAAAGATTTACTATTTTTCTAAACTGGTGTGGTGTCCATTTGTAGTGTTTTCACTGTATTACTGTATGTGTTCACAAATGCTTTACACACTGCCTCTGAGATAAGCCTGTCTGCTCGTGCCAAGCTACCAAGAGGGTGAGCAGGGGTTATTTTAGGAGTGTATCCCCCTTACCCTGACTAGAAGCAAGGGTCCCTATTTGGACAAAGTTACCTACCTCTGCCAACTAGAGACCCCCGAGAAAATTTATATTGGCAGTACTATTAGACGTTTGAAGGATCGCATTGCGGAGCATTTTAGAGCTCTTAAGAACTTGGATACCAGATATCCGATAGTGACTCATGCAATGGACTGTAAAAAACAATGTAAACAGCTAACCTTTAAATTTCATGGTGTTGAATCAATAGCAATGGATGCCAGGGGTGGTAACCGAGCGCTCAGATTGAGACAGAGCAAAGCACGTTGGATCGTGAAGTTACGTGCTGTAGAAATGGGCCTCAATATGGACAATGAATTACAGTATTATTGGGGATCATAATGTTAGAGTGGCCCCTTTGATTGTATCTGTAACTTGAAATGTGATCTTTTTCCCCCCAAATATGTACTTCAATTTATTCTACTACGTGGACTTTCCCCTCCTCTCTCCCTTATCTTATTGGACTTACTCTGTACTTTATCTATTGGTGGCTAAATTCCTCCTTTGTGACATCTGTTCTCTTGATGTCATGTCTACTGTATCACGTGTGATATATTCCTAGACGGTTTATTTGTATGAGGACTTTTATATTGATGATAGGTTCTTTTGCTCTTTTCTCGAACTGATTGCGCTAGTTAATTTTTAGTATTAATTAGTCCATTAAATATACGTTTAGCACACTGTGTATAACAGTATTATAGCTTAATTTCGCATCAGGCTAGCTCGTTGTTGGCTTTACTTAGTATTATACATGACAGCAATCAAGATGGCGCTTGTGGAGGCGCTTGATATTCCTAGTCCTTTGTCTATGGTACTTGTTCTAGTCAGAAGGTTTGGTATGCTTTTTATTTTTACATTATTGATTTAGATATATTATGGCATTCCAAGATGGCGCGATTGTGTAACGCCACGTAACACATGAGGAGTACTCTCCGTATGAATTTTCTGAATGAGGTACAGCTTTTATGACCGAACAACTTTGGATAATATTCTTTTCTCTTTACTTTTCTCGAAGTGATTGCTCTAAAATTAAACATGAAAGCATTTTAAGATGGCGCTTGTAGCGGCACGAGATAATCTTAGTCCCTTGTTTATGATAACTTATGTTCTAGTTAAGATGGTCTGGTTCGTTTTCTATGCTTACGTTACTGGGTTAGATATATAATGGCACTCCAAGATGGCACGATTGTGAAACACCACGAATACATGAGCAGTACTCTCCGAGTGGACTTTTCTGAATAAGGTACAGCTTTCATGACGGTATTACTATGGATAATATTTTGTCTTTACCGTTCTATTTTTGTGAGGTGCTAGGATATACTTAGATATTGGGCTACTAATATTTAGATGGTATGGGAAGCTCCTTCCTCATCGGTCATACTGTGACTTATTGGAGCTATTTAATTTCAATTCAAGTTGAGTTGGTGCTATGAATGGATCTCTCTAAATAGGGGTTCATATTAGCTGATGCTGCTGGTACCTTATATTGCAGGATACCTGTATCGCGTACTAAGGAAGCTGATTAATGAATATTAAGAGCGGGCTTTGAAAGATTGTTTGCCATACTATTTGTTGCAACTGGTGAGTTTGGTTTATAGCGTATATTATTTTGATTGTAAGTCAGAATAAAATCCCTTTGGGATATTTTGTATAGCATACCCATTCATCAAACAACCATACTGACCAACCATTTATTCATCACACCGTGGACAAGGAATCTAATATAAAGATGTTTATTCAGTATAAAATGCGCGCAATTCTAAAAACCATTAAAAAGTATGTGTACAATCAACAGCAATACCAAAACACAATTTACAAAATCCTCATTTCATTATTATTATAAAAAACACTCTACACTAAGTCAGTTTTAATACAATAATCATAAATCATCATACATAATTCATATTCAACAACCACATTATAAAATCCACAAGAAACTCATTTATATACACTTCATATAGGTTATAAAATCAACAAATATGACAATATAAAACATTCATAAGTATATCCCACATGTATATTAAAAAGGAGAACAAACAAGCGACGCGTTTTGGTGGTATAAACGGGTAAACCACCTTCTTCAGGCTTTAAAAAGAAAAGATGCTCCTTTTTTCCCCAAACATTTGTATCTGTTCAAATATAAACAATAAAAAGAGTTTCAGGAAAAAACATTTTCTGTGCATCTATACTAGGATAAACATATCAACATGAGACTCCAGATATTAGTCCATCTTCCATCATACATCACGACTAAGACACATCATCACAAACTCATCTTTCAAAACGACTCTACTCGCCCTATTTTATTTGCTAAGTCATTTACTTGTAAACCTCATGCCACACTCAAAACTTAAAAAAGGTGCTATCGGGGAGTAAAAACCCACCGCAGTCTGGGCCTCAAGACACTTTTGATGGAGAAGAAATCTTTTCGTAGTCCAAACACGAGGAGCTGTTAGCTTCTCACCATGCTAGAAAGATTAATCAGAAAACATAAGAATGCCTTAGTTAACTAGCAACCCTCATTAGTCTCAATAATGTAATGATATCCTTACATCTTTTACCTACCCTTATAAGTTGAAATTACATAGGGGTCCCAATAATATATTTTTTGGACTGCTGATGGCCAATCTTCATAAAGATATCTATATCCAGAATACAGGGTATGTTCCTCCAATATAAAACTCAACATTAATCATAACCCCTTAGGGTTTAACCTAAAACAGATATATAGAGAATATTGATATGTTGATATGTTTATCCTAGTATAGATGCACAGAAAATGTTTTTTCCTGAAACTCTTTTTATTGTTTATATTTGAACAGATACAAATGTTTGGGGAAAAAAGGAGCATCTTCTCTTTTAAAGCCTGAAGAAGGTGGTTTACCTGTTTATACCACCGAAACGTGTCGCTTGTCTGTTCTCCTTTTTAATATACATGTGGGATATACTTATGAATGTTTTATATTGTCATATTTGTTGATTTTATAACCTATATGAAGTGTATATAAATGAGTTTCTTGTGGATTTTATAATGTGGTTGTTGAATATGAATTATGTATGATGATTTATGATTATTGTATTAAAACTGACTTAGTGTAGAGTGTTTTTATAATAATAATGAAATGAGGATTTTGTAAATTGTGTTTTGGTATTGCTGTTGATTGTACACATACTTTTTAATGGTTTTTAGAATTGCGCGCATTTTATACTGAATAAACATCTTTATATTAGATTCCTTGTCCACGGTGTGATGAATAAATGGTTGGTCAGTATGGTTGTTTGATGAATGGGTATGCTATACAAAATATCCCAAAGGGATTTTATTCTGACTTAGTGTCTAGTTGGTGTCCTGTCCCTTTGGTAGAGTTGGACCCCTCTCTTTGATTTACTATTATTTTGATTGTGCCTGTGGCGCTCTGGGACTGTTTTTGGAGCACTTTTATCTATCTGTTGCACACGAGGTGTTTTGACTCTTTCTCACGAGGTGACTTGTGGAACCTTACTAGGTGTATTTTCTTCTGCCCTCCCCACTAGGGATACAATTTAATAGTTTTGTGTTTTTTCATATGGCTGTTACACTCTGTTACTTATGAAGTCTAGCCTTGGTTGTGGTTACATCAGAGTTTACTGTTTGACAGAAAATCTATTTAGTTTACACTGGTTATAATTTAAGCATACTTGTTTGTTTTTAGCCCTGAGGAAGTCAGTGGATATTTCCACAAAGACGAAACACGTGTTGGCTAAAGTTGTGGCTAAATCTGTATTACTGAAGACTGAAGTAATGGTTACCATACAGAGCATGGAATAAAAGCAAAGAAGAACACGAGGAGAACTTTGTGTGGACTCATGAACTCATTATTTGAATTTTTTTGCTCAGGATATTGACTCTTTTCCTCTGTATATGGAAAAACATAAATTACAAAAAATTAAAAGAAAATTATTTACAAAAAACAAAAATAAAATACAAAACCCCTTATTTTAAAGAAAAAATAAAAGCCTGAGTTTGTAAATATTTATCTATGCATGTACATGAGACTTTATATAGTACAATTTTATATCCTAATAATTTTCCATATGCATATCATGTAAAATCTCTATGTATGTATACCTCTTATGTGTTATGTAGCAAAATATTCATATTTTTTTCTTCCACTGCAGACAACAAAATAACGAATCTCCCCAAACCACCACCCTATGACTCATCATATTCTTCTTCCAAAATATCCCCCACCTCTACTCTCGGACTCATCTTAAACCTCTTTTACTACTATGAACTCTCAAATTACCCTTTCCAAACTATTCTCTCCTCTGTCAATCCTTTATCCTATTCATCTAACTAACAGGATCACATGTCTACCACTTCAACTACTCCCAACAATAATTAATATTTCTATCTACTAATCCACCACTAATCCACCTTTGAGTTCCGAGTAGTGTGCTAATTGCCGAAAACCGCTCCAACGCCTCGTCAGGGGTAGTAAACACTATATAAATACAATTACAATTCTGTCAAAGTGCACACAAATGTGCTTAAAAACCTCTGCTATGCTGATTATTACCTGTCATCTTGTTTTTATATTGTACCCATGTTCATCATTATAATCATCATAAATACTTTTTCGGTAAAACATACCATCAAAGTATACAAAAATACAACACAATTTACAATTAAAAACTTGAATAAAACAATTTAAAAGGGAATAAAATGCAGCAATCACGTATATCAGAATGCATCCTAGAACAGTTTAAAATCCAAGCAAAACTTGAAAATTAAGCTAACAAATGTCCATGCTATAGACAGACCTGCTCATCCTTCGTGTTTCTGACATATTCAGCCTCATTCTGGTGCTTGGCATTCTAAGCTAGGATTCATAGAAAGACTAGTCCACCATCTGACAGTTTACATTTCTTGCATCTTTCTCAAGGTCCTTGTTTGTTCTTCCCACCTGCTAATATGAGCTTCGGTTTCTGTCACTTGTACTCTCATTTGAAATCATGTATGTAGAAAACTTACAGAAGTCTATCAATAGGGGTGGGATTAGCATTAGATGCTCACCACTAGAGAGGGGGCACGCTGTTGATTTGCATAACAATATTGCACTTTGGTTGATTTGATAAATAAATGTGTGCAGACTTAAAGTAAGCATATATGTATTTCCTCTCATCCCTATGACATCCTGTTACAACTCTCTGAGAATTCTGCGCTCAAACATTTGTTCTCTGTTGCCCATGTCAAATGCTCTCGACGAGTAGGCGTACACTCTACTTGCTTGGATCTCAGATCTGGAACAGTCTCCCTTTGCATAGCATGAGTATTCAATCTTGCCTACCCTTCAAGAAGGATATAAAACGTATTTGTTCTGCTGACCTACTCCGCTCTTTTTCTTTCCTGTTTTTATCCCTCAGTTTTCATTGTTCCTAGCACCAAGATG
Organism: Calotriton arnoldi; assembly: GCA_963921515.1. Taxonomy (NCBI): domain Eukaryota; kingdom Metazoa; phylum Chordata; class Amphibia; order Caudata; family Salamandridae; genus Calotriton; species Calotriton arnoldi. The sequence goes on from CAWUFW010000852.1 coordinate 2,852,467, forward strand.
CCTGAACGAACTCCTAATAAATCTCATTCAATTCAATCCAATTCACTTCAATTCAGTGCTTGTTGTCTAGCAGATTGTGGGTTTACTAGTGAACATCTCTTGCGGTGATGTGGAGCCTTACAGCTTCCCATCTTAATATAGGCGTGTGATTGTTAAGTGTATTTCTGGTCCAGCATACAGGTCCAGACTTTTCTTGGGCATGGATGAGTAGCTCGGTGAGTCGTTATCAACAAGTCTCTGCGAGGGTGAAGTACACACAATTTGGTCTCCTATTGTACCCTTTTGATGTGGCCATAAGGATGGCTGACTCGATATTTGGGAACAACTTGCTTTAGAGAACTCCCAAAAGCAGCCCAATCTTTTGTGGCATTGGCAAATAATACAGGAAAACACAGATTTTATGTTACATTGGCTCCTTCAGTTGTCTGTTTTTTGTGTTTCAATTGCACCTGAGTGAAGTGGTGTGGTATGATATGGGTAGATGTTTGGTGTGCTGAGGTGCCACGAGGATAGGTGTTGTATGACGTGTAGTGGCATGCCTGTTGTACGGTGACATGTTGTAATGTAGTAGCTGATGTTGTGGTATTCCAAGTTGTAGAGTAGAGTGATGTGATTAAGTGAGATATGGTAAAAGGAGGTACAATGTAGCATGGAATAGTGTGCTGAATGATGTGGTGTGGTGTTGTGGTGTTACAGTAGGGAAGGTGTTGGAATAGTAAATCATACTATTCCTTAGCTTAGAGCGCCATCCAGCGCAAGTCATTGTAATGACTTACGTTGTAATACCCACATTGTAAAGGTATTGCGGTGTAAACACCGCAATGTAACCAATGTTTCCCATGTGATGTATAGTGTGAATTAGTGAACGTCAGTGAATAGGAGAAAGAAAGAATAAGGTTTGAGGTGGTCTTTAGTGTCTATCAAATCCTATATTTCAATTTCCAAGATATGGACAACTGGTAAAATAACATGAAGGTCCTTTTCACAATGTGTACAGAATCCAGTGCCAGCCAAGACTGCTCGTCAACCCACAGAGTACAACATCCTGGTGGGTTGCAGAATCAATAAGAAGTCATCGTTACTGGTATTCATTATGTGTAAACCTTTTCCTCTTACATATGAATTACGAATACCCTGAAAACGCCGCCGTTTACGTCAGTTTGATGCACCAACGAGCCCTGCTCTTGTTTCCACACTATGGACAAAGCAAAGGCTTGTGACCCAGCAGCCCACGGGGCTCGCGACTACCCCATTTTATTACACTGAGAGAAAACAACGAGAGCACATTATTCATGTAGAATTTATGAGTTTATTTTCTTACCATAGATGAGCTACGAACTTTGCCCTCTACAGTAATATGAAAAAATCATTATTGTGAGGGTCAAGAGTCATCAATGGGCTATAAAAGGAAAATGCGCCTTCCACGCTCCGTCGAACTGCAATGCGTCTCTGTGTAACAGTCGCTGGGGGGTGAGCTTTGCAGGCTGTGAAAACCAGTCTCCAGTGAAACAGTGAGTGCTGGTGTCATACAAAGCTGGAGGAGGGAGAACACATGAGCGGTTTCTCTCTCTTTCTCACACTCAATTCCTTTCTCTCCCTCTCCCACAAAGGCAGTGGTCCCGGAGCGATTTTCAGCCTGTAGGTGCTGCCATCAATGTTACATCACTGAACTCATAAGGATTCAGAAAAATCCAAGCATCACACAAAGAACAAGTGTCGCAAATGACCCACGCCCATTGAGCAGGAGAGTGGCAAAGGTGTAGTTTGTAGCTGGTGTTGCATTTTGGTGCACACTGTCTCAAATATATCACTAAAGCACAGTGTGGTCATCTACAGACAGCGCATTTCACATGGAAATGACCACTAAATTTGCACAGAAATACAGTTTTACTGATGAAACTATATAGCACACAAACAATAATGTGTGGAAATTGGGATTCAGCAAATATTTGCTATTTGTGCATCACAAAGAAAACTGTAAAGAGTGGAGTAGAGTGTTGTGGAGTGGAGTAGGGTGTTGTAGAATAGAGTGACAGAGTGGAGTGGCGTAGTGTGGAGTAGAGCAGAGTGGTATGGAGTAGAGTGGAGCAGGGTGGGATAGAGTGGGGTAGATTGGAGTAGCATGCAGTTACAGAGTGGAGTGGAGAGTCGCAGAGTGGAGTGGCGTAGAGTTGTGTGGAGTAGAAAAGAGTGGAGTAGGGAAGAGTGGCGTAGAGTAGTGTAGAGTGGCACAGAGTGGAGTAGAGTGTCATGGACTGGTGTAGAGAGTCATGGCGTAGAGTGGAGTAAAGTGAAGTGTCGTAGAGTGTAGTGAAGTACAGGGTGTGGTAGCGCACTCCAAATACAAACAACACATTTTTTATTGAAATGACCATAACATTTGTACATACAAAGTTTTACTGATAAAACTATACAGCTCGCAAACGATAATGTGTGGAAATGGCATCAGGAAACTATCGTTGCTGGACCACGAGCCCCAGAATTCAGATGGGCTCTGTGGAGGTGGCCCCTTACACCGGCGCACACCTGGCAGCAGTTTGTTTAGCGCTATATAGCGCGGTGCCAAGACCCGCTGCGCTGGAGACTATTTTACAGGACCACGAGTCCCAGAATTCAGACAGGCTCTGTGGAGCCGGCCCCTGACACGGTGCACATTTGGCAGCAGTTTGTTTGGCGCTATATAGCGCGGTGCGGAAGACCTACTGAGTGGGAGACTATTGTTGCGGGACCACGAGTTCCAGAATTCAGTCGGGCTCTGTGGCGGCGGCCCCTGACATCAGCGCACATCTGGCAGCTATTTGTTTGGCGCTATAGAGCACGGTGCTAAGACCCACTACGCGGGCTGCGCCTAGGCAAATCCCGGGCTAAGGCAGGCCAAGGGCGGGCCCGTCTTGTGCCCATCATCGCCCAGAGTAGGCTGGGCTGGGCCACCCCTCTGACATCTGAATCATTTGAAGGTACATGTGGATATCTTGCATTTTTTATGCAAATATTGGCCCTACATCAGGCTTTTAAAACATTGCTAATTTTTTGCCACCTGTCATTTGGTGAGGTCTCCCCCTGACCGGCAGCATTTGACCACTCAGCGGACACTCTGTTTAGCTGTGCTCTCTCCCGTGGAAGGATCAGGAGCCTTATGAGTTCGTTAGTTCCAGGGGAAGGGGAGCCTTAGTGTTTAAATTGCTCAGCCAGTTTTAGGCCCGTGCATGCTGCTGTCTGACTAGGTCTGGCTGTGCCATTCTCACTCATTTTCTGCCTCAGAATGGGCAAACGGAAAGACATGTCCATAGACGTGGGATATGCTCCGTCTGGTATAGTCCCAAAAGACCTAGTTTCTAATATTCTCTCTAAGTCTTCAATTTTGTCGTATTTAACAACTGCAGTGGGGGCGATTAATGATGAAATTTGCACAGTGAAAGAGAAGTTGGGTATTCCATCTGCCCCTTTAGAACCTGCAGCTGCCCTCTTGTCCTACTCTGACCTTTCAAGGAATGTAGCTACAGGGAAGAAGCCTGTGATACAGACTGATGAGACTACTGAAGTAACTTATCGCAGATGTTCATCGAGCATAGACTGAGATTGAGACTGTGCTTAGGAATTCTCCAGTTGACTGTGGCCCTCCAGCACCCAAACAGAAGTTTGACCAGCTCCCTCATCAGTCACAAAGAAGAACAGTCATATATTGCCCAAAGATCACACTGTTAATATTGTTAATATCAAATTTGATGAATTTGTACCCAAGGTCCAGTCAGTGATAGAGGTTGCAGTTGGTAAATGTCTTGAGGAACTGTCATTTATCGAAGATAGTTTAAACAATCTAATTTTCTTTTGTAAAGCTAACATGCCAATGCAAGGTTTAGCATCTGGCTCTCTGAGCCCTGAACTGGGGGTTGCGGGGCAGACAGGGAAGACATTTGTGAGGGATTCTGCACAAGGGCCAACAGGTGTACCTGGTTTATCTAAAGATGGTACGTTACTGCTCCCCAGTTTGCCCCCTCTCCGTATATCTGCACCAGACCCCCAGGGTAATTCACTGACCCATTCCATGCGGCCTGGTGTTTCAGGGAATCACAGCCTTTGGCCCAGTTGGGAGAAGTTTGGTACAATCCATTAAAAAAGACACCCCGGGGGCGGGGGAGTTGGGCGCTATAGGCAGCAGAGATGTCTGTGCACCCTCTCGAATAGTTCTTAGCCTCCTCATGCATCAGCTCCCTATGTTGTGGTACTCACTGCAGTCCCCATTTTACAACAAGGGGTTAGAGCAGATTGCTCCAGCTCAAGAAATAAAGTTAGTCACTGGCTGTCACAACTGGTCTATGAAGGGCAAACTCTGGCAAACAGGCTTATCATGGCTTGGAGGGTGGCCTGGGTTGGTCCAATCCCTGCAACCTTTAACAGGGATTGTGTGTAGTCATCAACTTTGATTGTCCAAGAATTGTCTCAACGATTTTGCACCTAGCAAGGTGACCTGCCTATCATCCAGGCTTTCATTTTGGATATTTTTACCGTCTGCTGGCGGTTCAAACTCAATCGTGGTCCATCGGCAATACTAGAAGCACTTGTAACTGGGCTATGAGGTCACCCGGAACCAATGACTTTGCTATACATACCTCTAAAAGAATCGAGGTTTTGGGGGCAGGCACTCTTGACTCACGCCATGGTCCCAACTACGAGAAGCAGCCCTCTGGGGACAGTGTGGGGACTGGGGTAAGAAGGGTGTTAGATCAAACATCGGAACAAGGGGCCATGCAGACTGAAGTACATACTGATCCAGAGGAGAGATGCTTCTGTGTTTTGGTCAATGACTATGGTGTCTCTTATAGTATTGAGGATAGTCTTAGTGGCCAACCTGTGAGAACTATTAGTAGGGGGTGTTTGCAATGGGGCCCTTGCTTCTTGTGAAATAGAGCTCTTGAGTGTCAAGAGAGGTACATTGAACGGCGCAAATCCCATTACAGTAGGGGGAGGTTCCCTGTAGCTGCACTGATATTTCAGATAGCCTATTTTCTAGTGGAGATGCCATTGCGAGTCAGCTTAGACTAGCTTCCTTGAATGCGGCAGATTTAAATAAGAAAAGAAATGACCTTGATTGGTAGGTGTTTCTCAGATCATTTCCTATAGTTTGCCTGCAGGAACGTGGGACTTAAAGGGTTCTTTTTTTTGGAAGGCTATAAATCATACTTTAATCCTACAGTGCGCTCAAACAAGGGGCATCCAAAGAGAGGTTTGTTTACCCTGGTATCTCTTTCATTAAATTGCAAGATTAAATATATGGCAACAAGCTTAGCCAATTTACAAGCAATTTTGTTTATGCCCCCGGTGGTTGGAGGTTTTGTTTTGCTACATTTTTATAATGCAACCACCGGTCCCACCTATTGCGACACACTCTCCTCTTTTAGGGAACACATGTTGAACATTGACACTTGTAGCAAAATTAAAGCTGGTTTTATTTTAGTAGGAGATTTTAATATTTATCTCTGCTTACATTCCTTCACTTCATGTAACCAAGAGTACCGTGAAGACTCTTTGCACTTGGAACACAGTCAAGCGGGTGCCGTTTTGAATAATATCTTAGCAGAATTTAACTTGGACTGTGTTATGACCAAAACCTTTCAAAGAGCAGACGGTAGTGTTGCCCCTAATTTTATTGGATGAGGTTTGCACATCCACAATACATGACTTTATTCTTTTTCAGTACCTTTGTGGGGCATTTTAGGTTTCAGTGATCAGTACTATATTTGTGTTAATGTTAATGATCTGTTTGCACAAGCCCTGGCACACAGTGCATCTACCCGCTTGGATAGCACAGTGACAGATCAGGGGAGCAGATTAAGGTGGTCGAAGATCGTTCCAGAGGACTTTTTAAAATGTCTTGTGGAAGCTGTGTGGGATAAATGTGACCTGTGTATGGGGGACTCATGTGATGCTGGTGCTTCCCAGAACCCTTATTCAGAGATTGGGGCTGAAATTAAATCTAAGATATCACTTCCCCCACAACCAGTAGTAAGTAGCAATCCTCGCTGGTTCAATAGAGATAGCTCAAAAGCACATAAATCACTAATGTCTGCACTTAAAGGTCAGCCTAAAGACACTTATGTTAAAGCCAGTAGACGTTCTGCATATAAGAAGGCCATCGATCTGAGGAAGAAAGCACTTAAAGAGGAAGCCTGGGCTGATCTTATGGAGGCCTCACTCAGGGCAGATAGTGGTAAATTCTGGGAGTTTGTTAATTGCCTTTTATTTAATGATAATGGGGACATACTATTTCTTCGTATATCCTCCTGGAAAAGTGGATTGAGAATTTAGAGGGTATTTATAATTCTTTGGATAGTGGTGCCCATCATGAGCTCTCTTGTTATCTGCCCATCAGTGTAATGTGACAATGGCGTTGGTGAGGTTATATCAGCAATAGGATACATGACAAGTCATAAGGCCCCTGGTCCTGATTGGATTCTCGCCGACTTGTTTAAGTTGTCACCTGAACTTTGGGCCCCGATTATAACCTGTGTGATCAATTAGGCAGTACGTTCAGGTCTCCCGCATTTCTGGTCCCAATCCATTATCCTCCGTGTTTAAAAAGGGCTCCAGAGATCTGCCCAGTTGTTATAGGCCCATATCCTTGATCTATTCCGTTGTCAAGGTGATGGGTAGGGTTGTTTTGAAGACTGCTATGTCATGGGCAGAGGACAGTTCCATTCTCTAGGATTTACAGTTTGGGTTTCGCCCAGGCCTGGGCACATGTGACCAATGCTTAAATCTTTTTCTGTTAATTAACAAATACACCATTGTGAGACCAAGGTTGCTGTTTATGGCATTCAGTGATCTGTCCTCTGCCTTTGAAAGAGTGAACAGATCAAAGTTGTGGCCCATTTCGCTGGAGATGGGAATGTACAAAGACCGTTTATTTCCTCAGCGAGGGATATGGTGGCAGTTGTTCGATATAATGTTGATGGGTCGTGTACCAGCTCTTTCAGTTTAAAGAGTGGGGTGAGACAGGGATGTATACTGGTCCCATTTTTGTTCACATTGTATGTAAATGACCTGGGAGCCGGGCTGCTAGATAAGCTGGTGGACTATCCGCGGGTGGGTACTCGCCAGATTCACGCATTGTTATATGTGGATCGAACTGTGTTGCTAAAAAAAGACTGCCTGGGCCTTCAGACACTGCTCAACGGTTTTGCCATGTATATGGACTCTTGACCTCTCAACAAACCATGGTAAATCTCAGGTAATGGTTTTGGGCTAGAGGGGGACCAAGTTAGGAACCTTCCATGTACAGGGCCACACGTTGGCCAGGATTCAGACCTACACATATTTAGCAGTATTTTTTGATGATAGATTTACCTAGGCCCATTGAAAAGATCCGAAAGATTATCCCTGTCTAGCTCTATTGGGCCGTTTTTTTTCTTTCTCCTCTAGAATCAGTAGTAAACCACTGGGCGCACTGATCAAGATCTACCAGGCCAAGTCAGTCTCAGTAGCCACATATGGCAGCGATGTGTGGGGATATATAGACCCAAAGGAGCTTCAAGTGGAGGAGAATGGGTTCTGAAGACGTCTCTTGGAATAAAAATAAATAAAATGTCCCTGCATCCACTCCTGCTTTTATGGTTCAGGAGGTGTTGGGGCTGCTTTATCTGTTGGATCTCATTGTCCCTTGATCAGATGGCTCACTATTTGGGTGAGACCAGAGAATCATTTCAATAGGGAGATAGTCACAGATTGTATGCAGCTCCAAGTGTGGAGCTCAATGAAATGGCTGGCATATATACGGAACACCTTTGTTAGGTTTGGCAGAACATCTCTGTTTGACTCGCCACATAATATTACAAAGGCATTTATTTCTTGGACATGGAACAACTTCCTGACTTGAAGGAAAGCTGCTAGACAAGATGTAGAACTTGAGAAGCCCCTAGTGCGAGGACACACACAGATTTTAACAAGGCCAGATGTTGAACCCTACTTGCTTAATGTGTCTAACGGCCATCATTGTTTTCTACTTACTAGATTCCAATTTCAATCAATTTCATCTGTCGATGGCTTTACCTAAGCCAAGTCTGTGTAATGAACAGATGAGGCCCTGCACATGTGATAATTTTTCTGCCCAGAAACTCGTGCATTTTATGTTTTTTGTGATTTTTATGATGTCCCCCGAGTGACCATTTTAGTACCTCTATTAAAATACCTGAATTTTTTCCAGGTTAAGCCAGCTCTCATGTACCTTCAGTTACTTCCGGATGATCATATAGCTTATGTTGTTGCTTGCTTCCTAGCCTCATCATTGAGACTGCGGAAGGCGCTTGACATGGGTTCTGGGCTAGCTTGATTTGCTACATAGTATTGTGGCTCAAGATGACTTTTTTTTAACCACAAGAGGGCGTAGGTAAGCACGTTGGGTCCCGAATTGTTACTCAGTATTCACTCCACCGCTATCTGAGTTGCTGCTTTTACATGAGCATTAAAGGGGAACTGAGTTTATCTTGTACCGTTATAATGTATGCACTTTATTGTGGTTATGAGACTGCTTATGCTTATTCTGCGTTTTGTTGGTGCAGATAGATTAGAATGTAATGCACTTAATTGTAAGCTGTTGCTCCCATATTTAATGTCTCTAGGGATAGTAGTCAAGCATGTTTTTTCTTGGCTTTGATCAGCCTGGATAGCTTAAATTACTGGATAAATTGCAACATGAGTATTGTGTTTTTAATTGTGTATTGTTTGGGAATGATTTGCTAATTTACTATTTGAGTGCATTAGCTTGTATTCGGTCTTTTAATGATTTTATTATATAATGTCAATATATTTTAATCACTTTTATTGATCGATGAATGTAATTATGCTATTATGCACTTTTATGGTCTAACTTAGACTGAATACAGTTACTTTGACTGGCATCACCTAGAGTATCGAGTTGTTTTGATCCTATTAAAATCTTTGTTTCCATTACATTTTAGAATTAGAATCAAAGTGCTTAATTTGTGCTTTTCTACCTGTTTATTTATTTTGAAATGTTTGCACAGTATATTTGCAGGTAATTACATTTTGATAGGTGTTAGAAGAAAACTACAATCTACAGCATTTACTTTCACATCAGCAAGATTGCCACACAGTTCACTTTACAAAGTCTTCGCACTGCAGTAAGAGCAAGAAAACACCAGTCTTCACCTTAAAAGAATAAGCAATTTATCAGCATACTAGACATTTGACCTCTGTCTTTGAACGCAGAGCACATGCAGCAATATACCATCAAAATTCAAAGATGTTAATGCTCATTCACCGTCAGAACTCCAGCATGGTTATTTTGGGGGCGCTGCACAACGCCCCCCCCCCCCCCTACTTTCAGCAGGGGGTGGGAACAGGTACTGCAGAAGTACCACCAATCCACCCAGGAAAAAGTTTTATTTTTTATTTTTTATTTTTACTGATAGTATACAGACTAAAGCTCCCACATCCAGTACATAATTCATTCTTCAGAAATGAGATGCCATCTCCCGAATGTGAAATAAATAGCTCGGTTTTGACAACTACCTCGTGCAGGACTCGTGGGGGCTATTTTATATATCACTGCTCAACTGCATTCCAGGAACCTGATCTAGAGCAGATAAAGACGTGTTCCAGGACACATATTAAAAATGAATTGTGACTCTATAGTGCTCACTGCTCCATTTGTGTTTTCTAGGCATTGTGCAATACTTTGACAGAACTATTAACAAAAAAAATCAAACCCTCTTTAAGTACCTTGGGATGGTGAAGCCTCCTTAGGATCCAAAATTGGGCCCTTAATTTAAAAGTGAAAGCTCAGCAGGGTGCCAGCGGCCCGAATCGGGTGCTAAATGTTGCAGAGCTGAGTCTAAGCCATCACTTTTAAGCTAAGAGCCTGCTGGAAATACTTTGACATACTCATTTATGTTTCATAATCTGTAGGTTTTTCTCATGAAACATATCAGTGATAACGAACCCAGAAGGTACATTCCTCTAAGGCAGTGCCCAAAACCTTGAGAGCGGTAAACATGTGAAAATAAAAAAGCAGCACTAATGCCATTAGTTACATGTAGTTTGCATCTATTAAGGGCCAGCAGCCGCAAATTCACGCATTGCAAAATATTGTGTTACTTGTTGTGTTTGTACGACTGCCAACACACACCATCCTGCCTTTTCTTTAGTAGTTTTATACAGCGCGAACACGAACCAAAGGTACTGAAGCTCTTTACATGAGCACCAGGTACATCACACAAGGACACATGCATTGTTTACAGGCCTGGGGAGATTGAGTGATTTGCCCAGAATTACAGGATGTTGATGCAACACAGAGACTCAAACCTGATTCCTCAGTTTGAAGTCAGCAGCTCTGGCCCTGAAGCCACATGCTGTCCTTGCCCCAAGATGAGGCTGCTTCAACATCGCCTGCCATGCTCAATGATGGCGATGCTTACTGCTTACCTTCACCACTGTGAAGCATGGGCAATACCCTTCAACTCTCCCGCCTTACCCAAGGGCGGGGTGGCATACGTTTGCCGTCTTGGCCAATGGCAGTGCTCTACCTAGCCAGAGATCTCAGGTAGATTAATCACATCCAACTTGCCACAGTGCAGACGTCGGATGTCTCCCAAAGACGGATGGCGGAGTACTCCATTTCCCTAAGCCAATGTGCCGGGAAGAATACTTCTCTCATTTGCCAGAGACGGGGTGTATATCCCCCACATCCTGTAAGGGTGAAGAGGGGCTTCGCTTTCATTATGCTCTCCAAATGTCTGCACACATCAGAGAGAAAAACAAGCATTGGCAACGCCAATAGGTCACGCCTACGCAATACCTATTGGCTTGGCTGATGTATTTTAGCCATGTTGTACACCAGCGAATCTACTGTTTATCATGGCTAAAGGTTAGTGGCGTAGAGGAGAGTGGCATGGAGTGGAGTGACTCAGAGTGGAGTAGAGTGGTGTAGTGTCATGGAGTGGCATAGAGTGGAATGGCGTAGAGTGGAGTGTCGTGAAGTAGAGAGGAGGGATGTATAGTGGAGTGATGTAGTTTGGAGAGATGTAGAGTAGCAAAGAGTGGAGGGCATAGAAGGGTGTAGAGTGGAGTGGAGTGGCATAGAGTGGAATGGTTATGCTATAACTATTTATAGAGCGCACAAATACCAACAAAGGTGTCTTAACGCTAGCTACTCCTGAAACAGAACAAAGTGAAAGAAAACAGTTAAGAAAGATCTAATTTTTAAAAAGCCAAGTTTAAATTTTTTTTCTGAACGTTAAAAGAGAAGGCAAATCTCTAATCTGACAAGGAAGAGAATTCCAGAGCTTAGCAGAAGCCACCACAAAGCTTCTGTCACCCCAGTTGGATCTATATGTTCTGGGAACAACCAGTAGATTTGCGCCGGCTGAGCACAGTGGCCTGTTTGGGGTGTAAATCTTTAACGATTTCTTAAAAAATTCGGGTCCTATGTTATGTGTGGCTTTATAGGCAATGCACAACGCCTTAAATTTTATTCTGTTTCTGATAGGCAGCCAGTGCAGTTAAGTGATAACTTCAGACACAGAATGAAATTTCGGTGTGCCGGACAACAGTCTAGCAGCAGCATTATGAATTAGCTGCAGTTTGTTCAAGATTGATTGCTGAGCATTAATCAGTAGACCATTACAATAGTCTACCTTAGACAGAACCAAGGCCGATAAGATAGTTTTCCAGGCTTCAATGGGGATAAAAGGAAACAGTTTCTTAGCCATTCTGAGGATATAAAAAGACGACCAGACTACTAAATTGACATGATATTTATATGAAAGCTTGTCATCAAGAATGACCCCAAGATTTTTTGCCTTGGTAACTGGGACAGGAGGCAGTCTGAGATTGTCTGGCCACCAACGAGAGGACCATGCTGGAGAGGGGTTGCCAAACACAATCACCTCGGTCTTAGAGGAATTTAATTTGAGGCAGTGATTGGCCAACCAGGTACTGACCGCCAGCATACCATTATGAAAATTAGACAAGACACTGTCTCCATCATTATGGACGGCGAAGACAATTTGAGTATCGTCAGCATAAGATGTAAGAATTAAGCCAGCCGATTTGATCACTCGAGCCAGGTCGGTCGCGTAAATATTAAAAAGGGTAGGACTGTTGGAGGAGCCCTGTGGGACTCCACACGGAAGACAAAAAGGAGGGGATTAAAAAACACCCAATTTTACTGATTGGGCTCTGTTGGATAGGAAAGATGCTAACAGGTCTTTGGCCTTGTCCCTAATACCTAAGGAGGAGATAGAGTTGATCAGGAGACCACGATCAACCGTATCAAAGGCTGCTGATAGGTCCAAAAGGACCAACGCTGCTGCACCACCCTTATCCAACGCAGACCTTATTTCCTCCGTGGCTTTAATGAGCGCTGTTTCTGTACTATGACCTTTCCTAAAGCCAAACTGCGTCTCATCCAACAAATTGTGGGCCTGAATATATTGGATCAGTTGGTCATTTATGATCTTTTCAGCTAATTTAGCGGGCAAAGGCAAACGTGCAATTGGCCGATAGTTGTTAGTGTCTTCTGGGTCCAGGTTTGACTTCTTTAGTAAAGGCAGAATGGAAGCTTTTTTCCATTGACAAGGATAGACACCAGCAGTAAACATAGAATTAAAGATGTTGGCCAGAACTGGCCCGATTAGCTCAGAAGATTTCTTAAGAATAGCGGGCGGACACGGGTCCGAAGGTGATCTTGATTTAGCCGCCCTCACCAGGTTCGTTACTCGCTCTGGGGAGACAGGGGTGAACTCTCTCAGAGAGAAGTTTCCTAAGGATTCTGTAAGGCAATCTGACCTGGTTGGAGAGACGAAAGAGGCATTGAAGTTGGAGTAGATGGAATCTACTTTGGCCTGAAAGCTAAGGGCTATGGAATTGCAAAATGATTGAGTCGCTAGATTAACCAGATTACAAGGGGGAGCGGGGGGGTCCCGAGTTTGGATACCACCTGAAATAGGAGTTTAGTAGAATCTTGAGCAGCTTCAGTTTCTCTTATAAAGTAGCTGCTTTTCTCCTTAAAAAGAAAATGTTTATAGTTGGCCAAAGCTTGTTTATAGAGGAGTTTCTCCTGGCCATCGTAATCCCGTCGCCAGCGTCTTTCTTGATTCCTACAACACGGTTTCTCAAGTCTCAAGACTTCCAAAAAGGGCGTGGTTCTATTTTTGGAGGCTTTCTTGTAGGGGACTAGTTTGGCGAAAGAGGCATGAAGCCAATCTGTAAAGCTCAAGGCTGCCTGTTCCGGGTCATGGGAGAGAACCGGTTTAGTATCTAATAAGTTTTGTCTAAGAAGCCCATGATCTATATTCTTCCATGCTCTAAAATATTTGAAGGTTATCCTCCTAGGGTGAGGGGAGTTCACCTTCCGAAGACAGATGTCGAATAGGACTGCATGATGGTCCGACCAAACTAACGGAAGAACCTCCTTAAAAACTATGGCATCATTGTTAGTAAAAAGGCCGTCTAGGGTATGTCCCGCAGAGTGGGTGGGTAGGCCTACTTTCTGCAGAAGCCCTACTGACCCCAATTCCATAATAAGGTGATCAGAGTCCTTGTCATTATTAGCATCCAGATGAAAATTAAAATCTCCCATTATAGTAAAACTCGACTCATAGGCTGCGGCTTCTAATAGGCTGCCCAGAGTCGCTAAAAAGTCTCCCCTGGGACCGGGAGGACAGTAAAGGAGTAGCCCTTTAAAAGATTGGTGCTGTGAGACTAAAATATTGAAGCTCAGGGCTTCACAGACCGTAGAGGGCACCAGCCCTACATTTGCTGCAATGGTGTCACGGTCACGATAGATTAGTGCCAGACCACCACCTCTTTTAATGGGCCTATCTTGTCTTAGAACAGAGAAACCCGCAGGAGCGACTGTACAAAAATCTGGGCCCGACAAGGGATCTGCCCACGTCTCGGTGATAAATAAAAGATCAAGCGAGTGGCTAGCTATTAATACGGCTATTTCGTGCTTATGTTTAGGAAGAGAGCGCGCATTTATCAGGGCGGCCTGAATCTTGGTACGGCCATTATTCCTGGCTTTTGGAGTAACTCTGACTGTGGGGTAAGATAAGTCCAGTGATAATGTAGGATGGGCTATCAAAGAGAGGCCGCAAGCAGGGAAAGTGAGTTTAGGCTCTTTATAGAGCTCCACTGGGTCAAAGCTGGCGCAGGCGGTCAGCGGCATTTTGTAAAAGCTATTTAGCGCATGCAGTTCCCTACTAGAGTATGTTAACAGAGAAGGCGTTTTACCTGGAATTAACAGAGATGGGGTTTTGGCGCTAGGAGCGATCCGGCGCGGACGGTAGCAGACGGGCTTGCATTTGGCGCACCCGCTGCGCACGGACGCACTGAGATCTTCATTATGCCCCCTTCCCTCCAGGGTAGGGGGCATGGCCGAAGACGGCACCGGAGCGCGAGGGAAAAACGAGTGGGGAAATAAAAAGGGACTTTGAACTAGGGTCCAGCAACCCCTGCAGTGATCGCAGGCTCCCCTACGATCAGTGCTACTGGTAACAGAAAGGTAAGGAAATGAAAAGTGCGGAAATCAAATCATAAAATCATTAAAAATGGAGGTATTAGACTCCTCCAATATGGCGCCTGTAAGGGGAGCCAGGCTCCTCCCAAACCTCAAACAAGGAAATAAAAGTTGCAGGCAAGTGTCCGGGCTCAGGAGGAGCTGCGCGGACACGCTGCGATCTTCATTAAGTAGCCCTCCAGGGTAGGGGGCGTGGCCCAAGACGGCTCCAGAGTGCAAGGGAAAAAACGAGTGGGGAAATAAAAAGGGACTTTGAACTGGGGTCCAGCATCTCCTGCAGTGATCGCAGGCTCCCCTACAATCAGTGCTACTGGTACCAGAAAGGTAAGGAAATGAAAAGTGCAGAAATCAAATCATAAAATCATTAAAAATGGAGGGATTAGACTCCTCCAATATGGCGTCTGTAAGGGGAGCCAGGCACCTCCCAAACTTCATGGTGTAGAATATAGTGTTGTGGAGTAAACTGCTTGGGATGTACAGTGGAGTGATTTAGAGTGGAGTGATGTAAAGTGAAGAGATGTAGAGTAGCACAGAGTGAAGGGGTGTAGAGTGGAAGGAAGTAGAGTGGAGTGTTGTGGCATATAGCGGCGTAGTGTTGTAGAGTGGAGTGGCATGGAGTGGCATAGAGTGGAGTAGGGTTTTACTGATAAAACTATACAGTGCACAAACAATGCGTGGAAATGGCATCACCTAGTGCATTGATTTGATATGATGGTATTAAAATATTTGTTCCCACCTGACTTAAGAATTACAAAAAAATGTGCTTCTTTATTCTGATATATTCTGAAATATTTGCACAGTGTATTTACAGACAATTCAATTTTGTTGTGTGCTGGGAAAAAATAACATCATGCAGCCTTCCTCCAGCACATCCCCAGTACCCAACATGATTATCTAATGAATCCTTTAAACTTGGAGTCAGAGAAAGAAAAGTAAACACCAAGCTCCTTGGAAGACAGAGAGCAACATTTGACCTCTGTCTTTGAATACATTGCAAATGTGACAAGATAAGATCAAATTTGAACAGCCTGTTCACAGAAAGCGAGCACTCGTGGAATATAGTAAACAGGCTATGCTCCACAGGAGGGACAAAGACATACTGGACAGTCTAAAACAAAAAGAGCCAGCAAATAGAAAGTTAGCAACAGTAAGTTACTAAACACAAGGCTGATGGTAAGCAATGGGTGGAATGCATTCTCAGGGAAGCTTTCAGAATGTCCCTAATAAGTCTATATGGCCGTTGCTCTAACTGGTAGGTTTCAACCTAAAAACACAGTTGACTTATTTTTAATGATGTTATGATTTTTTTTTTTAAATGTAGTGAGGACCTTTTTTCACCAATGCGTGGAGGGACTATGTTATCTACACCCCATCACTGCCAATGGCAGAGGGCATCTGCATTGTTCCCATCTGTCTTGAGGAAGAGTGGAGAATGTACATTATTCTTCATCCACCACCTTACTCAAGGTTGGGAGAGGAAGTATGCAGGACTGGATTGGGACAAGCCGCCCTGGCAAGTGCCCTGAGCCCCCATGCTGCGTGGAACAAGCAAGAGAGCTGATCACTGGTGTTTAGGAAATGTTCTCACATCAAGACTTTTAAAAAAATGATATCTAGATGTCATTAAGCACTCAACACCACCAACAGAAATGTATCAACACCAAGGAGGAAAAGTCAAGTACTTTGAGGGAACACATGAGCCAAAGAGATGGCAGCAGAAGCCAGGTAGAGGGACTAATCAGGCACATCAAATGAGTTTGAGGCAACCCAAGCCCCAAACCATTGCAATGAAGACAGTAAAAAAAATACTACACATGTGGCTGCTCTATGCAAACGATACAATGAATAAGTGGACAGGTGGCTGTGCTAATGGCCACTAAAATATGAATTTAGCTATAAGAAACAGCCTCTTGGTCAATGGTTCAGGATCAACACAGGTTGCTTGTATATTGCATTACCTCCATTCGGGCAAAAATCACGCCAATCCAGTCACTTCATACAGAGCAATCTGACAACCACCACACGCAATGGTTCCCTCCAAGCATGCGCAAACACACACAGAGATACTTGCAAGAAACAACAACCCTACTCAAACCACTCCAAGGTCTGAAAAAAAATCTTAATTTTAGCACACCCACTCCAAAAATAGTTTTGAAAAACAATGGGACAGAGCAAGTGAGAGCTAAGGAGCAGTGAAATGGGAATGAGAATGTCACATCTGGGGACAGATAATAAAGAGTAAATAAGGAGACCAAGAAAATGTAGAGAAGGAATGAGCAGTTCAGAAGTGGGATATAGTGAAAGTGGTCTAGGCAAGGTAGCTATAGAAGAAATATAAAAGAAGTGAAAGAAAGGAAAGAAGGGACATGCCCAAAAGCAGCCAGAAATAAACAAGAAAAGATAGAGAATGGCGGAATTTTGACAATAGCAGGCTGAGGAAAAGGAAAAAGAATGGGGAAATATAGCGAGGTAATGGAAACAGTGAGCTCAAGAAAAGAAAGGAAATGTTGGAGACATCACTGAAAAAGACAAGGTGGAGAAAAAGGTGGCAGAGACAGATGCTCCAGAAAAAGGCATAACAGAAAGACAAGCAGGGAGTGCAGAGCAACAGAGAAGGGAATGAGGAAAGAAAAAGGATGGGAGACCTGAATGAAAGAGGAGATGAGTTCAGCGGAGGAGCGTCACTACCCCCCATCAGCCTCAAAACTTTATAAAATAAAATGATAATAAAAGTGTTTATTATTGTTTTATTTTTCTTTCAATCGTGAGTTTTGGGGGCGGGGCCTATTTGGGGGTTGTCATGGAGGGGGAGTGGTGGGCAGGGCACTGTTGTCAGTATGCATGACAGTCTGGCCGTCCATCTCAGGCTGGCCAAACCGTCATGTGCACGGAAGCTGCCTCCAACCCAGCTGTGTTGCTGGGTTGGAGACAGTAAGCACAAGCTCCCAGTTTCACTGGGAGTGCAAATCATCGGCGTGAAAGTAAATCCTGACGCTGATTTCAGCAGCATGAAAGCAGTATCACGATTGGTCGCAGGGTATTCTGGGAACCTGTGCTGGTGAAGAAGTAGCAGAAGAGCAGAGGTGCGGCGATGCGGCAGGTACGTGTTTTTTGTGTGTCTCCTTTGTTTGTCGTTCCCCCCCTTTCCCCTCACCACCTCCCCCACCCCACAACTTTGCCGGGACACAAGCAGCTACTGGATGAGTTATAAGAAAGCAACACTGGGAGGACAGAACTAGTGCGTTTAAAGAACAGGGCAAAGCGGAAACAGGAAAGGATATGAAACAGAATAATGACCTCAGCTGGTATAGTAAGCAAAAGCAAAGGGGAGAAAAACAAGAGTGATAAAAATACAATTGAGAGAGAAAGCCGAAAGAAAAGCAGGAGTGGATGAAGAAATGGGATGAAAACTTGATTGGGGGAAATTGAGGGGGAGGGGAGGAAAAGAGAGTGTGAGACAGAGTGCTATAATATCACTGGCACAGGATCTACACATATAATGTTACTACACCGCTAGACTTATGGTGCAAAAGACAAAAGGAAGACACAGGTTTGTTTTTTGGAGGATGAGACTGGTATTTTCTCCTTTTCAGGAGTTATGCTGTTCGTGGCCTCTATAATTTGGTCTGGAATGCAGAGGCATTGACGGCTTTGGTGCTGGCAGAAACCAGTGTGACTATCTTTGTTGGTGCCCACCCCAAAACATACCTTCTTCTCCAAGAATCTCCCCCCTAGCATGCTCCACCAGTGCCCTCATCTCTCCATAGCCCCTCTCTCACAAGCATTTAATTTGTTTTATAGCGCTAATCATAGCAGTGTATGGTGTCAGAGCACTTTACATCACATGCTGAACCAATAAATACCGCACAAACAAATATGGCTGAGGCATCATCATCTTCAAGGAAACCATCAGATGCACCATCACCAATGACGACCCCACGTCTCTCATGAACCCCTCAACTTCCTGCTTCAAAATGGTGCAAAGACCACGATAAGAGGCACCCTCACCTACCAACTCCTGGGACCCCAAGCAGCATTCTGCGATGCCATCCCCAACCTCATCGCCCCCTAGCTATCCACTCTCAGCACTACGTCCTACTCGGTGACCTCAACTTCCACATCGACGACCCCAACGATGCCAATTCCATCGCCCTCCTAGAGAACCTCAACATCGGCCTCACCCAACTAGTCACTGAATCGAAGGCTGGACACACACTCAACCCCATTTCCACCTCCAGTGACAGAATCAAATCCAGCCACACCACAGACCTCACCTGGACTGACCAGAACATTGAACACTTCACCATCACCGACGCCCATCACACCATCACCAGGCGTCAGATCTGCTCCCACCACAGCTGGAACAGGGTCACAGAAACTCAGTGATCACAGGCCCTCACCACCTCCCAACCCGAGGCCTCAACAGACCTCAACCAGGCCATCCAGAACTTCAACGCCTGGATCACTGACAGCACCTACAGCGTTGCCCCACTGAAACCTACAAGATCTAACAAGACCTCTAAACATGGCAGCTGGTACACCCCAGAACTCAGGATCACCAAGCACAACTGCCACCAACTGGAGAAACGATGGCACGCCACTAAGAACCCCGCTGACAGAGCAGCTCACAAAACAGCACTCAACAACTATCTGAATTTGGAGGTAACCTCTGCACATATTTACTTCAATAGATGTGGGAGTGGCTCTCAAGTACCTTTGGACAAGGCTGGGAGATGTACCAATAAATTTCCTCCATACTTGTGCAGTACAAGAGCAGGCAGTGCAAGTCCCTCCTGATGCCTAAGAAAAGCCAGGAGCGTGAAACTTCCCTTCCACCATCGGGCAACATAAGAGAGAGATGTAAAATTGCACTACTAGCTGGTCATTCAGCAAGGCCACAGTGGTGTAAAACCTGTATAACCCCAACCCCAACCCCAACATTGCTTCTATTATTCTAGGCCACATCAGGAAAAGAACACACAGATGCCAATTGGCATCCGGCCATACAACCTCTAATATTAAATAATACAATTAAATGTCCCTGCTGCTACCAACAGTCTTTTGGAGACTGAAAGCTTACTATAACTTTTGGCAAAAAAAATATTCTCAAGTACATTTGTTGAGATTCTGGGCCTGATTCCCAAAATCATTTCCATTTGTATATCATATTTACAAACTTAAATAGCTAGATTTACAACTCTATGGAATTTTTAAAAGGTAGCATTCAAAAGTCGAGGATTTATTGGGATTGACATGTCCACCGCAGATCATGTGTACTCTCCTCGTGCTGTGACTATCAACAGTGGCTATATGAATTGGCTTCACTGAGTAATTGAAGAAGTCACACCTAATATCAGTTAAAGAATCAATAAATTGAACAGTGGTCCTTTCTCTAAACAGAGCCCAGTGTGCTGCCTGACTGAAAAGCAAGAAAGACTACTATACCTTATTGATCACTATTGTATTGCAATATTTATATAGCGCCAACTACTCCTATGTGGGGCGCTGAAGTGCTTGCCTACGTGGGTAGTCCAGTACACTGTGTAGGGCGTGTGGTTGGAAGTGTGTTGTCTTTGCTTTTATCCTGTGTCAGGAACTGTTTCAGTGTCATGTGTGATGACCACAGAAGTGCGGTCATCGTGTTATATATCGGACATAGACCTTAGCAGTGTGATGGATGAAGAAGTTTGAGAGACAGGCGCACAGTTCATGGTTTTCGGGAAGCTGGTAACTTTGAACACCTCTGCAGGTCCCTTTATGTATTTCATATGCTCATAGTCCACTTAGATGTTTACTGCACTAGGTTGTCCTTTCTGAGATATTTTGTTTAAAGTTTATAATCCTGAGCAGGCATAGCTTAAAAGGAGAAATGAAGGAGAAATCTGCTGGGATGAACTTTGTAATATCATCCCATATCTGATTGTCATTGTGAGCTGTCGAGCAGCGGCCATAGTGTGAAGCTAGTTGGGACCAGCAGTGGTGAACTTAAAGTCCTCAGTTGGCCAGCAGCATATGGCAGGTCTCTTCAGTTATAGCATACCTGTTCAGTTGGTAATGGGTAGTTTATTGCTGTGGACTGGTACAATACTGGGTGATGGAAATGACCATTAGCAGCTTTGTCTTATGAGATTGTAAGAGTGACAAGCAGTAAAAGGGATTATGCAGCCTACAAAGCAAATGAGTAGCTTCACAACCCTTGAGCCTTAGTCCCAGAACATCCAAGGTGCCGACAGTAATTGAAGCCATCCAAACAATGAAAACACCGCCTCATTGGACACAAGATTAGCAAGGTTACAGACAGAGTATATCAAATCAACTTCGTCATGTTTTAAGTGCGACGTCTTTTCAAATATATTCACTTGTTCTCTACATAACATTCTTATATGATATGCACTTTCTCTAAATGTTGGTATTTTTGGTAAAATTGTCCTTGGGGGTTTTCAACAGAGTAGGATTACATGATTTTTTCCAATATTTAATGTTTGCCATTTTAGTTTTAGATATAGCTACTGCAGAACACTCTAAATGTGCTGGTTGACAACAGACTCTGCTCTCTGGACTCAACACTCACCCGTAGGAGTGTGCACTCGTCAGGACGTGTGCTCTAAACAGACTAAGGCTGCAGGGATTTGTCCCCTTGGCAGGATGGAGATGCAGGGACATGCCCCGTTGGGAGGATGAGACTTCAGGGACTTTTCTCTTTCGTAGGATGGGGCTGCAGGAACGTTTCTCCCGTGCAGGATGGCGCTGCAGGCAGTGGCCCTGGGCAGAGGGGGATGCTGGGATTAGCCTTAGGCAGCGTGGGGCTGAAGGGATTGCCACTAGGTAGGGTGGGGCTGTTGGGATTACCCCTGGGAAGGATGGGACAGCGGAAAGTGGCTCTCGGCAGCATGGAGCTGCAGGGAGTGCCTTTCGCAGCACAGTGGGGCTCCAGGGAGGGGCTGTGAGGAGCAGTGGCAGGCGGCATGACTCGCGGGTGGGGGGGGGGCGGGTGTGGGTGGTCGCGGGTGGATCACGATTGCGGGAGGGAGTTTAACAAAAATAAAAAATAAAAAAAATGTACGTTCCGCCGGGTCCCGGGTCTCTGGTCCTGCTCCTGCTCTACTGCTTCCGACTTCAGGAACAGAAAGCAGACAGCCAGGCTCCCACCCCTAAGCCAATCACAATGCTGCAATGCAGAGTTGTGATTGGTCTGAGCACCGTGACATGGCGCTCAGCCAGGGGCTGTAGGGGTGGGCATGTTCTCCATGCAGGCTGTAATGTAGCCTGCATGGAGAAGGGGAAAGTGCGGATGACTGGTTTGGGCGGCCCGAGAGGGCTGACCAAACAGTCACTGCGCACTTAGGAGTGGGCAAACCACTCCTCCCCTGCCCTGCTCACAGAGCAGAGCAGCCCCGCCCGCAAAGGAAACATAAAATGATAATAACTTAAAGTTATTATTATTTTATATTTCCTTTCCACTGAACGAAAGTAGTGGGGTAACGCTCCTCCGCCATAGCGGAGGAGCCGCCACTGGTGAGGAGTTAGCCCGTCGGCATGATAGGGCTTTGAGAAGTTGTCCTCTCAGCAGGATGGCGCTGCATGGGCTTTCCTCCTCTGCAGGATGGCACTGTGGGGAGAGTCCCTTGTCGAGAGGGAGTTGCAGGAGTAGGCTCTCACCTGGGTGGAGCTGTGTTTGTATTTTGTCTATCATTAGTCTCTCTGTAGTGTGGCCATGAGGCAGAATTCAAGTCAGCTTTCTGTTGCGGAGCAACAAAGTAACTGAAGAGCAACCAGCAGAGGTGTCACAATTTGAGGTCTGGGCATACACATATGAAGGCAGGATCTCTGTGTTGACATTTCATGAAGAACTTGGGTCCTAAAATTGTGACTGCGGTGTCCCTATCCAAACTTATTTTTCAGTAAAGATATTTTGGGTCGGCGTTTTTTGGCTTCACCCAATGTCTTTCTGCACTAGCCAACCTTTCTTAAAGACAGTCAAGAGGGTTGCCTTTGTCAAGCAGCACTTGACAGCTTTTCACAAATTAACACACAGGTTGTTTGGTTCGCTCTGTGTTATTGGGGACACTGTGCTCGAGTCCTAAGCTTGCATTTGACACACTAGAGCATTCTGGGAGTTGTAGTCCTGGTTCACATCTGTTGGGGAAACAGTTATCGGTCGCTATTCTCTCATTTTGAGGTGGAATGTGTTGATCTCTCCATTCTTCCCATGAAACACAGACAATGTGTCTCCGTGGACAATGCTTCGGGGGTTGAGTGGCAGTCACTGGGACAGAGGTGTTCACCAGTGCATAGTTTGATGTTTGGCAAACAATGTTCTTGGGCCAAAAGCCCCAAGACAAC
Organism: Calotriton arnoldi; assembly: GCA_963921515.1. Taxonomy (NCBI): domain Eukaryota; kingdom Metazoa; phylum Chordata; class Amphibia; order Caudata; family Salamandridae; genus Calotriton; species Calotriton arnoldi. Next base: position 2,875,346 of record CAWUFW010000852.1, read on the forward strand.
TTTTGGTGACCTCAAATGTGTATGCACCCCTGGAGTGAACCCTTCCAAGTAGATGTTTGTAGCTTTTTTCAGGAGGAGATATGAGCCGTTGCAGTATTGTATTGTAGTTTTTGATTTGTCGCTTTCTGTTGTCACTGATTACAGAAGTATGGAAAGGTTTTGTTGTGTGAGTGAAGCCTTGCACGGATCCCCATTGCTGGTTTGTCTGTGGCTCATGCCGCTTTTCACGCTATTGTGCACTGGTGTCGTTTTTTCTGTGCAAGAGCAGTGTTTCACTGTGAGTGGTGGTTGGCATTGAAAATGGATGTGCTGTTTGACGCTGGAGCTGGATGAATGTTGCAGAACCGTTTATTGCTTCCTTGCAACAGCTTAAATGGGGTGTAGGGTCCCTATTTTTGGCATGGTTCTCCATGCACAAAGCTTTTGAAGCCACATAGAGGAGTTGTAGTGTTCTTTCCAATTGCCGGGGGTTTTCAAGAGAGACCCACATTTGCCCAGCCCTGGTTTCTTGGCGTAGTCAATAGCAAGGCTTGCCCAACTAGCTAGTACTCATTGTTTCGCCCTATGGAAGATGATCCCCAAGATGTTCTTGAGCACCCGCCCTGAGGCCTCCAATGAGAGTGTTGTGCACTTTACCTCAAGAAAGAAAATGGATGAATGGCTGTTATGAAGGCATTCTGAAGTCTCTCCTTCAGACGGGGATGGGGGGGGGGGGAGCGGGGGTGACTCAATTCCCAGGGATGACCTCTTTGGGCATTTTGTTCGTTCCATCCCTAAGCTAACAGCAGTGGCGGCTAGGTCCACAGACCTGTCTTCTCATTTGGCTCTTTTGCTGGCTGTCTCTCTTGGGCCTCTGCCTTGAAGGTCGGCAGCTTCCACAGGGATGCAGATGTTGGTGTGGATTCTTGAATGGTGAGATTGGAACACAGGTGAGACTGGAGCACGTGTGCCAGACAGAGTCCACATTTTGTTTCGGAGACGTTTGCTTGGTGTGTGCCCATAACAGCATGGCTCATACATGAGTTTCTTTCGCTGGCAGCTACTAGCTGCTAGCTAGTCCTGCTTTGAAACACATACAAACGTGCCTTCCTCTTCTTTCTGTCAACCCTTTGGTATCTGGGAAGTGCTAGTTTTTTCTCAGAAATTTGCAGGCAAGAGCACCAGCCTTGGATGGCTTCCTTTTCAAGTACCTCTCTAAGTAGTTCTGTAGACACAGCTTTTGTGTCTGGTGGTGCTCCTCACAGCAGGGTAGCCTCCAGACTGTAGCACCCACAACAGGGGTAGAAAGAGGTGTGAATTATCTGCACCTGGCTATGCGCAGCCACAAATCCAGTGATGAGGAAAGAAACAAAAGGCTGGTCTCACCTAAAGGACCCTTCTCATTCTGAACAGACTGCAGCCCCCTTCACCTCACCATCTACCAAGTAGCAGTGCTACAGGAAGGATCTAATCAAATTTCTATAAGAGCCTTGCGCCTCCTTTGTCCTCACTTCACTGTCTAGGTCACCCCTCCTGCATCCTGATACACTTCTCTAGTCTGGTAAAACATCACCACCCCGCTTGTGCACCTATGCACAGGAACAGGCCTGTAACGTCCAAAATAGAACCGACAGGCCTTCATTACTCTGCTTTGCTTATACAATGCATGTACTACAATAGGCACACTCACAAACAACATACACGTGGATGGGATTAGGTGACAAAACAGGGTATAAGTCTGTCTGCGCATTAGCAAGACACTCTAAGACAGAGCCAAATAACTCATTTTTGGGAGTGAGTGACAAAAATACTTTAACTTACAGAATAGTGAAGTAAGTTATTTAAATTAGACTTTTTCTTTTTCCTGCGCCAACTCCCCTTGTGCAGCATACAGACCCTGCACCAAGGTTGGGATACTCCAGACTGTTTAAAAGGGATGTCTTAAGCTTGGGACACAACTTTTAATGTTTAAATGAATTGCACACTTGGAATCACTTGTCTGTCCCAGATAAGGAGCACTATGTCTAATGTTGTTTCTTTCTACATTGTTTCTTATATTCTCCAATTGCTTGCTATCTCAGAAAGCCTTCTCTGGTTATACTCCTAAAACCCTGCATGAAAAATGTACCTCGACATACTTTCTTTCTTCAGAGTGACCCTTTTCTTAACTTCCATCCTCTGCGTGCCTTTTATTTCAGAGTATAGACTCCTTTAAGTCTCACGCCTGCCTCAGTCCTTCTTGTAATTCTGCAACTGGCTGATACTTCATTTAATAGATTGCAATCTCTCCTCTTTAAAAACCTAACATTACCTAATCTCCGCCTATTTATCTCACCAACCACTCACCTCAATTCACATAGCCCCACTAACTATCACACCTAACTGGTATTATACAATCTATCATAAAGTAACTGGAGTAAATGCATGCAATTTTTTCTTGACAGTACAAGACTAATCGCAATAACCAACAATAACCACCAGATTAACCACTAACCTTGGGTTTCGGAGTAGCGTGCTAGCCGTAATGCGATTCAACGCCTTGTCAGGGGAAATAGCCTCTATATAAATTCAACTAAAATGATATGGACTCCAATTGACTGCCAGACTCCAAAGTGTTATGGTATTAGTATTAGTGTGGGTTAATATACTGTATTGTATTGTAATGTAATGCTGCAAATTGCCAACACCATATCTCAAAGATCACAACTTCTCCTTTAAAAGTTCTACCCCTGTAAACTAACAATACCTCATCTCCTGTAAGCTTGTCTATTAATACCACCAATCAATGTACAAATTCACACATCCTCCTCCTACTAAAGATCACGCATAACTACTATTAATTTAATCGAATACATAGAAACTGGTGTAAATGCATGGAGAACAAAGCCCTCACAAAATCCGGAAAAACCTTGGGTTCCAGAACAGAGTACAGTCTGGTGTAAAGAGCTGCAATGCCTTATAGGTTGTAGTAAGTGCAATATAACTGCAAATAATAGAGATTAAGGGAAACATGCATGTGAGATAAAGTAGACAGAAAGAGGAGGCATGCGGAAGATTGAAATGAAGGAGAGAGTCATTCGAAAGAAAAAGGAAACCCGACAATTGAGACTTTTATGTCAAGTTCAGTTTTCATGAATACTATAGTAACTTTCTGAGATAGCAAGGAAAACTGCATAAAGAAACAACCTTATTTACATGTGTTACAGTATCACAAGTGCATGCACGTGCACACACACACACACACACACACACACACACACACCCATCACCCACAGGATAAATAGAATTAAACTAATTCTGGTTTCATTTTCCATGAAAATCTGATGGAAGAAAACTGCTAAGACAGGAATGCTGTATTTTAAATGATGCTCCTCTGCCTTCCCTCCGATAGTCAGGGCGAGATGAATAGAGTCTGTTTTAGTGTGTTTATGATTCTCAGTAATGCTTTAGTAATGTTTTATTGAGTTTGAGCTTCTCAGGGCAGGTAGCACTGGGGCTGTGAGCAATCTGGAGCACCCAAAAATAGGCTCAATGAAGTGAGAGATCTTGCATCTGGCCAGGCATTCAGCCTTCCTGAAGCTGTAATTAGAGTTACAAAAGGAAAGGCCCTGCCTGGAAACTTCCTCACCTGAGCAATAGAAACTGCAGACCCACCCTCTCACACTTACCAGCTACCAAACCTTCAGTGCTCATCTAAACAAGTACTCAGCAGGCCCTTGTTAACAAGGTCCTCATTGAATTTCTCAGGGGAGCCCGGTCTCCATTCTTTCTCACTTCTGTGTCTGGTCTCCACCCCAGGAGCGGCCCGACCCCTGCAAAAGTGGTGAGGCGGGTTGGAGGAGGGAGGGGAGGGGGTGGTCGGGGGACAAGATAATAATAAAAAAACTTACCTGATCATTGCCGCCGCCGCCCACAGCATCGCGCTCCTCCAGGCTTCTTCTGGGTGCAGGCTCCCAGAATGCACTACGGCCTATCCTGATGCTGCATGAAAGCAGCGTCAGGACTGGCCTGAGCGCTGGGACTTTGCACTACCAGGCAGACTGGGAGCCTGTGCCTGCTCTCTCCAGCCCCAGCAATGTAGCTAGGGCTGGAGAGAGCTTCACTGCGCATGATGTTTTAGCCGGCCGAAAATAGCCGCCCAAACCATCATGTGCAGTGAAGGGAGTGCACTACCACTTCCCCACCACAGTGTCATCCCCTGGACCCGCCCCCAAGACTCATCAGAGTCCTGGGGGAGTGTCCAGAGCGATTAAAATAAAACGATAAACAGGTTTAAAACCCGTTTTATTATCGTTTTATTTGAGGGTGGTGACAGGGGGGCTGCGATCCTCCGCTCTAATGGAGGGGCCACCGCTGCTCCACCATCAAGCCACAGGAATACAGACAGTAAACTTCCACTGTCTAGGGAGGCTGTTCCCACCACCATCCCTTGCCATGCCACAGCACCACCATACCATGACATATGACATAAAGAAGGGATATATATCAACTACCATGTCAGCCATTTTATGTTATATAACACTTTTACAAAGAAATACCAGCACAATCCATCAGTTCAGGTGAAAAAAGTAGTGCACAAAACGTCATATTGTTCAAGCTTGAAACCACGGTTGACAAATCACGCCAATGATAATTGAGGTACATCGAGTAAATAATTATTTTATGGCATACTTTAAAATGCGCCCTGATGCCCAAGTGTTTAAAAGTCTGATCCTCATTTCGGTTGTATTTGTGGTTCACAAATGTCTAGCAGTTTGTAAATGACCGTGATTTTTGTTCACTTTCCCGCTGTAGCCGCTGTAAAGGGCTCACGTCAGGTAGAGGCACATGACGTCAGGTAGAGGCACATGACGTCAGGTAGAGGCACATGACACCAGCTGTGCAATGCAAAGGTGGCGGCTGTGATAAAAACTTGAACAAAAGTTTTCTGAGCTTGACGCCCAAAAAGTAAAAACTTATTGTGCAACGGATTAGTTACCAAAAAGATGCTTTTTACTGTCTCGGTATGTTTGTTAAAGAGAGCGGCAAACAGTCGAGGAGCCCATATAATGGCGGAGCTGACGAGCGCCAGCCTGCTGATGCTGCAGGGCACTCTCATCCACCCTTCTGCTAAATATGAATCAACCGATACATACCGCATTTCTGTGAACTGAATGGCTTCAAGACGGGGTCGGATTGGTAAGGCGGGCACTCGGGCAATGGCCGAGGGGCCGGTATCAAAGTTCCAGCTGTGGGCTGCTTTTTTCTTGGCAGTCTGGGGGCGATTTGGGCTGTGTCTGGTGTGTTTGGATGTCGCCAGCGGCCCAGTGGGGCCCTGAGTGGCCTTTCTGGAGGCTGATGGGTGTCCATTACCTCCCTTTTATCAACGGGCAGAGGTGTCGCTTCCTTTCTCTCGTGGGGCCGGCCAATTAATGTGTGCATACTGAGCGGGGGGCAGGGGGCCTGAGCAGAAGTGGCCTCACTTGTTTTCAGGTGTTTATAAAACTTCGCTGAAGCAGTGTTTTGCGGAAAGGCAATATGCAAATGTGGGCCACTTTTTTTGAGCGTGCCCGGGCCGATTTTTAATCCCAATCCAACCCTGCTTCAAGACGCTTCTTTTGTTTAATGTGCGCAGCACTTGCGCAAGAGGCAGTGCAGTCTTTTAATCCACGTTTGGTTTTTAACATGTTTATCACATAAGTGCCAGCCCGATTGGTAACATGCAGCTTTGGGGAACGTTCAGAAGCGAACCATACGGACACGTAGCCCACGAGTACTGTAACCATGACGTACCAATTACAGTGAGCACAGTTTCGGGGCCACATTACTATAGGGGTGGAGTATAGTGTCCTTATATGAATCCCAACAGGGCGCTTCGTGCCCTGACATCTTGTCTCTACGTGATAGCAGGAGACACATAGACAGACCTACGTAATATATATATATATTCACTGAAAAAACCATAGGTTTCAGGGGCGTTATAGTTAGTTGGACATTTCACTCGTACAAAACCAGTGAAATTCCCCCGTTATAGTTAGTTCAGCTAACTATAACTCGCGCCCCCGCAATGCACTGCTGATGACGTCACATATTACATCACTCATGACATGGTCAGTGACATCACTGATGACATCTCAAATGACATCACTGATGACATCACAGATGACATCATCCAGTGACTGTGTGTTTCTGTAAAGTTTAAATATGTTTAATATATATAGGGAAAGGCGTATTGAAGAATGAGTGGGTGTATAAGTGTCTGAATGGATGATTTAGTAGGTGCGTGACTGACTCTAAGTGAGTGATTAAACATATCTTACTGAATGCATGGGTTAGTGACTAAACTGTGTGAATGTCTGTATCCGTCTGTCTGTTGGTGTGTAAGCAGCTGCATGGGTTTGTGAATAGCTACATGAGTGTCTATATGAGTTATTGATTGGTTGTCTGAGTATCTGTATGGGTGCCTGAGTGTTTGTGTGGGTGGGGTGTGTGTGACTCTGTGCATAGATGTGTGAGTGGGTGATTCACTGGGTGCATGGTTTCAAGAGTGCATCTGTGATGGACTGTATGGGTGGGTCAGTGTGTGTATGGGCGTGTTAGTGAGTGAATGTATATCTCAGTGGTACATGTGTGAGTAACTACATATGTGAAAGGCAGTATATATGTGTGTTAGAGTATATAAATGGCTATAAGTGAGAGTGTGTGATTGTGAGAGTGGCTGTATGGATGAGTGTGTGCTTGTATCAGTGATTGTATAAGAGCGTAAGAATGTGCTAGTATTTGTATGAGTAAGTGAGCTGGTGTGTGTATAACTGTATAGGTGAGTAAATGGGAGTGTGATTAATTATTTGCATGACTGACTAGGTGTGTGAGTACCTCTATGGATGAGTGGCGGTGTGTGAGTGTCTATATAGGTGTATGAGTGCATATGATAGTCCAGTACTGAGTGACCGTAAGTATGAGTGACTGTACGGGTGAGTGAGTGGATGTGTGTGTAGACCTAAGAATCAGTGAGTGGGTATGTAGTTATTGGTGTTGGAGTGTCTATGGTTTTGAGAATGGCAGTCTGTAATTTAGAGTGGGTGTATCAAAAGTTATATTAGGGTGTGAGAAGATGCATGAAATTATCACATGGATGATGCCATCAGTGATGCCATCAGTGATGTCATCAGTGATGTCATCAGTGATGTCACTGACCATGTCATGAGTGATGTAATATGTGATGTCATCAGCAGTGCATTGCGGGGGCGCGAGTTATAGTTAGCTGAACTAACTATAACGGGGAATTTCACTGGTTTTGTACGAGTGAAATGTCCAACTAACTATAACGCCCCTGAAACCTATGGTTTTTACAGTGAATTTCTAAGGTTGTTTAAATGATAATTTCTAACTATAACATGCCTGAAACCTATGGTTTTTTCAGTGAATTACAAAGGTTTTTTAAATGCTAGTTTCTAACTAAGCCTACAGAGGTAGGACATGTGAAGAAAAAAGAAAAAACGCACAGAAAGAAGCAAAAGAAATGCAGAAAGAAGCAACAGAAGTCCACCAAGACGAAGAAAAGTGCAGGAAGAAGCAAGACATGTGCAGAAACAACCAACAGAGGAGCAGAAAGAGGCCTTGTTGCAAAATCATCCTGTGCCCACAACTTTTTCAGACGGGTACTGATGGTAACTGACTCTGACTAACCAGGCCTAGAGCCAGTGCTATGCTAAAAGACACTTAGAATACAGTGAAAACACCTACATACACTAGGGAACACTATGCGTTGGGGTACCCCTGTGATTAGCATGACCTCCTCTGTAAGGCCCTAGTACATAATAGGGCAGGGGGATTAAAACTACCTCTAAGTCAGAGGTGCAGAAATATGCTTCTTTAACTAGTAGTCGCGTTTGCAGAGTGGTGGAGAAAGGGTGCTGGGCGTCCAACCAACGCTCAGGAATTCCGCTGCGTAGGACTTACAGGAGGTACCAGGAGGGATTCCTGGCCCCCAAACTCCCTCAGGACTAAATTGGACTTCATCCCCCATCCCGTAGTCTGCCACGAGGCACGTTTGCAGAGTGGTCGAGAAAGGGGGCCATGGCCTCCGAAGACGTCTTAGCAATCCCACTGTGTGGGAGTTACTGGAGGTAACAAGAGGGGTAGTTGGCCCCCCAAGGACATCCTTGGGGGCCAACTTCCCAAACTATTACCTCCAGTCAGTCCCACACAGCAGCATTGGTAAGTACTCGTACCAGACCAAGCCCACTTTGCCCACCACTATACAAACGCGCTCCCTGGCACTCTCTTGGATGGGGATTGAAGTCCCCTTCACTGCTGGGGGTCCTTTAGGGGCCAACTAGCCTACCTTTTACCTCCAGTAAGCCCCACGAAGTGGGATTGGTGAGAGGTAGACAAAGGCCATGCCCCCTTTCTCCACCACTCTGCAAACACACCCCCTGGCGCGTTGTAATTTGGGGGATTAAGTCCCCTTGAATCCTGAGGGTCCCTGGGGTCCAACTAGCCCACCAGGTACCTCCAGTAAGCGCCACAGAGCTGCGTTGCAGAGAGGTGTAAAAAGGGGCGTGGCCTGGACCACCTCTCTGCAACTCAGACCTGTGGCGCTTACTGGAGGTACCTGGTAGGCTAGTTGGCCCCCAGGGGCCCTCAGGATTGAAGGGGAATTAATTCCCCAACTTAAAACGTGCCACAGGGCGTGTTTGCACACATGTCACCTCAGGCCCCGCCCCCTCCCTTCACCACTGTGCAAACGCGCCCTGTGGCGCGTTTTAAGTTGGGGGATTAAGTCCCCTTGAATCCTGAGGGTCCCTGGGGTCCAACTAGCCCACCAGGTACCTCCAGTAAGCGCCACAGAGCTGCGTTGCAGAGAGGTGTAAAAAGGGGCGTGGCCTGGACCACCTCTCTGCAACGCAGCCCTGTGGCACTTACTGGAGGTACCTGGTGGGCTAGTTGGCCCTCAGGGACCCCCAGTATTGAAGGGGAATTAATTCCCCAATTTAAAACGCGCCACAGGGCGCGTTTGCAGAGTGTTGCTGGGAGGGGCGGAGCCTCCGGCACGATCGCGGTGTTTTTTTTAATTTGTTTTTTTAGAAGGGGGCTGTGTGGCCCCCTTCTTTACTTTTGGGCCCTGGGGACCCCATCCCCCAGGGCCTGACTCCCATTAAAAAAATATATATATATCAACGGGAAGGGGGCTGCGTGGGCCCCTCCCGTGGCCAGTCCCGGCCCCGGGACCCCAGCCCCGGGGCATGGCCACATATATATTTTTTATGGAGGGGGCTGCGTGGCCCCCTCCTGAGGCCTCTATTGGCCCCGGGGACCCCATCCCCCAGGGCCGGCCTTTTTTTATTTATTTATTTATTTACTTTTTGGGGAAGGGGGGCCGCTTGGCCCCCCTCCCGGGCCACTTCTAGCCCCGGGGACCCCATCCCCCGGGGCAGGCCCTATCCGTTGGGGACCGTGGGGGGAGCCCCAATGCCCCCACGGTGCCGCCGGCTCCCCGCGTCCTGCAGGAGCCGGCATTGCTTTTCCACATGGGGAGCTGCTGACATGCAGCTCCCCTTGTGGAAAAGCAATTCTGCTTTGCTTCATTGAAGCGAGAGCAGGTTTCCTGCTCTCGCTTCAATGAAGCAAGCAGTTTGCAATGACAGGGCGGAAGCCGCACAGCTCCCGCCCTGTCATTGCAAACAGCAGTGTCCCGGGGTGGGCACCCGGGACACTGCAGGAGCCGGCCCTGGGGGTGGCGGTCCCCAGGGCCATCAAGGGCTCCAGGAGGGGCCGTGCGGCCCCCTCCCAACGTATACACAGCCCCGGGAGGTGGTGGTCCCCGGGGCTCTGTTATGGACCCCCGAATTTACATACTTAGTGCCCCGGGGATGTGGCGGTCCCCGGGCGTGTTTTGGGGGCTCGAGCCCCCCCACACAGGTTCTTTTTAAAAAAAAAAAAACAAGCCCCGGGGGGTGGCGGTCCATGGGGCTGCGGGGGGGCTTGTGCCCCCGCAAATATTTAAGAAAAGCCCGGGGGGGGTGGTCCCCGGGGCTGCGGGGGCCTCCCTGGGCCCCCGCAATTACAATATTGCATGCCCCCGGGACTTGGCCCACCCAGGGGCTAAATAATAACGAAACGCAGGAGCCCGCGCTTCGTTTCTTGTTTTTTTTTCGGCCAAAATTCGCGCTGGGTGCGCGAATCTCGCCGATTTTTTTAAAGAAAAAATGCTTTTTTTGGCCCAGGGGGTCCTTGTGGGACCCCCTGAGCAGGCCTAGGGGTCAGGTGTTTCTACCCTGCCCCCTTTTCTTTTTTTCACCTTTGTTTCCCTGTTTTCTTGCGACTCGGTTCTACCGAGTCACAAGATGGCTGCCAACACTTCCTGGTTTGGAGTGTTGACAGCCAATTAGAATGAAGCTCGTGGTCCGGAGGGTGCGCGGATCCACCGCACCTCTAGATATCAAAACTTTTATTTTTTGATTTTCTCAGCAACTACTGAACGGATTTACACCATTTAAAAAAAGGTCTCTTTCTGAACCAAGGGCTACCTTTTTGCCACATTTGGTGTAATTCCGTTCAGCAGTTCGAGCTGTAGCCGTGTCTAAAGTTTCCTATGGGAAATTGATTTTCCGACCTCTTTTTTTAAATTTCTCAGGAACTAGTTAACGGATTTACACCATTTAACAAAAAGAGTTCTTTCTGAAACAAAGGCTACCTTTTTGCCAAATTTGGTGTAATTCCGTTCAGCAGTTCGGGCTGTAGCCGTGTCTAAAGTTTCCTATGGAAATTAACATGGAGAAAACACATTTTGGGACCCCCTTTTTTCTCGGCCCCCGCTTGGCGAATCACCCCGAAACTTTCAAGACAGGAGCTGACCGGAGCGCCCCACTAGTTTTGAAAATTTCGCGAAGATTCATCAAACGACGCTAAAGTTACTGGGAAAACAAAAAATGCTTTTCCTATGGAAAATAGGTTCTAACTATAACTACCTACTGGCGACCGCCAGTAGGTAATAAATATATATATATATATATATATATATATACACACCAAACAGACATAGATTCAGTTATTTATACATGCACACATTCGAAGACACACACACACACACACACACACACACACACACACACACACACACAAACACACAGTCTTACCTGAAGAAGAGAGTGTTTATAGTGGAATATGTACTAGCTGAGTTTATGCTGAAAATTTATGTCAACTGAAATACTTGATAAGGAGTTAACAAAGTGTAGAAATGGACGACTGTCCAAATATATATTGATTCTTTAATTAAATGTATCACCCGCACCCAAAAACTGAAGCAAATTTACAACGTTACTACGGTGTTATATATCACGTCTCCTTTGTGTTGTACTACGTGTGAGCAAATGCACACAAGGGTTGAGGAGTGGGTGTTTCAAGGCTTGGCTTCCATTGAAAATCTATGAACATCCACATGCGAGTTTGTGAGGATCCAAAAACTCCTCTTTGGATCTTTCCCATCCTAGAAAGGATGAGGGATTTAGTCCCATCAAGGGTAAGAGTAAACATCTTTCCAGCGTGGAAAGGGGACTAGAACAACACCAAACTTTGTGGAGGTTCAGGGGTATGGATTTCTCGACACAGAGAATAATTTCTAGGTGGAAAATTAAAATGAAATGGTAAAAAAAAGTGCCATTGCACAAAGCACTTGCTTTCCACAAAACAAAACAATACTGTGCGCACAATTTCGAATTCGTGGAATGCCAACCCCAAAATAGTAGTTTATCTGACATACCTTAGACCACAGACAGAGATCTGCAGTAGACTCAGCCTTCTAATCATATGTCGAGAAAGCTTTATTAAACGGAAACACTCATAAATCTACTCCCAAGAGGGCCTCTGTGAGCTGGCAGTTGAGGAATTAGAAAAAAAGGGGAGCCAGAGACTGGAGTGGACACCCCTGGAAGCGAGTGTGTCTTTGGTTCAATCCATATGCCTGATTATGATAAGAAGTGGTGAGAAAAGTTCGTCTGAAAATATTTGTGTAATTTGCTGGATTTAAAATCTGCATCACACCGGCAGCAGAACTCTCATGAACACTGTTGAGTTCAGGTGAAAAACTAAGGAGACCCAAAAGATTAAAGGGATAATGCACCTGTACTGATCTGGAGACAACGCACTCTGTTTCTCTCTAGTGTACTTCTTTCGCTTATTCCCTCATCGTGTTCTTCTTACCCTCTCTCCATGTTGATATCAGTTTTGTGTGCTTCTCACTCTCTAGTGTGCTTCTCCCCCAGACCTCTCACCCTCTGTCTTCTCTCCACCGCGCCCTGTGTTCTTCTCTCCATATATGCGTCTCCCAATGGCCCTCGTGTTGCTCTCTTCCTCTTGGGATGCTTTTCCCCTTCTTGCCTCCACCTTCTCCCACTATTCATTCTTACGTTACCCCTACCTCACCGATATGGTTTTATTTTATTTTTTTAATCTGTGCTTCTGTACGAAATGAAATCTAAATTTATTGTTGACTGGTTCAAGTGGCACCCGCTATTGTTGGGTTTTCCTGCCGGAAGCAGGCCGGGGATTGTACATGATAAGAGGACTCGAGAGCCACTGGCCTGACCCCCTTCCCCTCCCATCAATAACCTCTGTCACACTTGAAACACTGAAACGGCTCCTGCAAATTGAGGTCTATAAAGAGGCCCTGAAGGTGGCAGATAATTTGGTGTGATCTTGGCTGCACCACCACATTCAGAAAATAAAGCAAACCAGGGCACAACCGGTTGTCCAGCTGCAGACCAGAACCATCTCTTGCTTACCACTTGAGGTTCCAAAAGGCCTACAGATAAACAGATAAACACTGAAGATCTCTCAAGCATACAAGCCCTCGTGCCTCCAGCATAGTTCAAATCTGGCAGCCATTTGAACTTTTATCTGCCACTCACTGGGTAAGGCAGGCTGGTGTGTCCCACCGCAATGGGCAGATCCAGAGCTCCCACAGCACTGGTGATTCCTACCGGATCCAACAATTCCACTTCCATAGAAACTGTCATGACTACAAACAAGCCTGAACTCCCTGGAAAGTCCCTGTACAAACAAAGCTCATAAAATTCTAGAGGCTGTAATCTATACAAAGGCAACATTGTATGGAACGGTAGCTAAGTTGGCTATCAATCTAGGCCTCCTGCAAGAGGATCAATAAAATCTATCTGACAGGGTATGGATAACAAAGTCTACATTACATGAACTTCACCCACAGACATCAGATCTACAGTAACAGATGCAAGAACAGAATGTGCTTCTTAGAAGGACATGCACAGGATACTGAAGGATGGGCCAGGTGAAATAATATCTGCATCATCGGGCTGATGGAAGGTGAAAAAGGCCACAACATCCTCACTACATAGAGTTGTGGCTATCGAAACGGCTGCCCTGAGGGCTTTCTGCCTAGTTTACAGTTGTAAGAGCCCATTGTACTTCTTTGATGCCCGCTCAAAATGGTGGCTCCATGAATTCTGAATTACAGGGACCGTGATGCAATAATTCAACAAGCACCACAAGAAAGACATTTCACAGTTGGCTCCAGGAAGGTCACGATATTTCCTGACTACACACTTGCAGTACAACACCGCAGAGACCGGATTTACAAAAATTAAGCAAAAACGCCACACGATCGACTAAGATATGCCCTCTTGTTTTCCACCAAACTGAAGTTCATAGCTAGCCATCATACATTCTTCTTTACCAAGTGTGAAATACTTTACCTAAAACTGGGCCGAGCAACATGAGTCAGCAAGCACCATGATGGGCAGGGACACAGTACTGAGTTCACAATTCAGCTAATCAAGATGTTGAGGCAGAAAATGCAAAAGGAAATCCCTCATACCTGGACCCACCCTCACCCACGCGAGATTTGAAGGCCGTAGTTGAAACTGCAGCATCTTTTAGACAAACATCAGCAGTGAAACTATCCAATGACACTGGCACACGCTGTTCTAATAACAAGACTGATTCTTATACCAGAAGCAAGTTGTTTATCCTAATGCCGGCTTTCATGCCAGAAATTGCTATTGAACTGCTCTGAACATGTACTGAATCATCATGCTATTCTTTGCCTAAAAGACAAGGCTCCTTCTTCTTGCATTAATGTGACCTGAAATTGTATCTGTTGCTTTTCCTTCTTTTCAACGCAAGCCGCCAATTGCCTTGGTCCCGGTGGGTACCCTATATGGTGAATGCCACCCTCCCCTTTCGCCTCTTATTTCAGAGACACCACAGCGACTCACAGAATGCCTAGTCACTATTACAAGCATACGCTAGCCAGCTAGCTGGGCTGACAAGGTACATATCCCACACTCCACAGGTTCCTTATAACTAACCTGAACCAGTCATAAAGTCCCCCCCCCCCCCCTTGGCGGGTGAAGGCACATTTTTCCTCAATATAGTAGGACACGTGCTGCAAAAGAATGCACTTACATTTTTCTTAGTTTAGTGTAGTTGCCTAATCTTGGGGTGGGGAAAGTTGGGACCAATACCTCAGGGGTGGGAGGGATGGTTCCTCTAGAAACTTAGGGGCTGAAGTAAATGTTGGCAGATGGTACTACATCACAACAGTGATAGAGTACCCGTCCCACCAACCTGAACGGCTGCCACATTTATTGTTGGGTGGACCTTCAATGTATAGACAGTGGAGACTACTCCATACCTACCACCTATAAACACCTTCGATGGAGTAAAAGCCATCTGAGGTTTGTCCATGTGTGCGCCCGCTGTATTTAGATTGGACAGACTCTTGGCCCCTGTTCACTGCCGTCACTGCCAGGAAAAATGTGGCAGCAAGGGGCAGTGAAACCTTTTATATGAATCCCACGCAATGGGAAAATGCTCCCTAGGTGGGACAGTCACTGTTCTTTTTATTTTCAAAAATAAATTCCCGCTTTGGGATTTTCATTTTGAAAAGAGAAAATATGTTTGATGGACGGTTCCATCATATTGACGGAACCTTCCATGAAACTTACAATGCATTTCCAGAAACCGCTGTGACGGTGGTTCCTGACAATGCTATAGCTGTCTTCAGGGGGAACAGACATCCATAAATACGGCAGGTGGAGTACCCTCGCCATGGTGGAAGTAAAGTACCTTTCCATCACAGCGGTAATTACTCGGTCTGCAAATAATCAAATCAGCCCCTTAATCCATAGAATCCCTAGATTAATTCATGGGTTCTTGATGTGGATGGAAGCTCCTTCTGAAGTCCCATGTACCTCCCCATCTGATACAAGATGACGTTAAACACGTATAAGATTTTAACATGGAATGTCCGAGGGATTTACACAATAGACAAGCGGTATAAGATACAATCCCATTTACAATGCAGAGAGATACATTTTGCCATGTTTCAATAAACTCATCTGGTGAATAGAAAAGGATAAAAACAACAAACTAAATGAAGGGGACAAGTTGTGTCCACTAGTTATTAATCATATACCAGAGGGACACTTATCTGGACAAGGCCCAGGATCCCATTCAAAATCTGTAACCAAATCATAAACACTAATGGCAGATATGTATTTGTACAGGGCAGGCTTGATGGCAGACTCCTGTTGTTGGGTAGCATTAATGCTCTGAACGTAGGGCAAGTGTACTTCTACTCATCTCTTTCCCCGCTGATAACAAATTTTACTTATAGGAAGATATTTTAATGGGTTATTAGATATACATTTGGATAGATCCCACTACCCCTCCCTAATGCACCTCTGCATGCAGCTTCCAAGGACCTCAGGGACCGGTTGACACATTAGACTTACAGGGATGTCTGTGGTCACAAGCACCCAATGTAGTAGAAATATTCCTATTATTTGACAGTTCACAATGTCCATGTTTGGCTAGTTTGTATCAGAAGCCCTTCTAGCCTGTTACAGGAGACTTCTATCTAGCCTGGATAGCCAATTCAGATAGACCCAGGATCACTAATATGGTAGACTTTGATCGGACTCTTCAATAGTCCCAAGAAGGTATTACCAAAGTTTTTCTGGGTTACTATAAGCAATGATATGCAACAGGGACAATGGGACAGACTTCGCTGTAGGTGACTTCTTGATTGATATTCCATTGCCCAGACTACCGCTCCAAGACAAAAGCATGTTGGGGCAACTGTTTTCTTTGCAGGAAGTGAAAGGCACAATATCAATGCTGACACAAGGGAAGATTCCTAGAGCAGATGGACTGCCTCTAGAATTTTACGCATCCTTCACAGACCAAATAGTGCCCAAGTTGGTCATACTTTACAATGAGTGTTAGAAACTTTAGGGAATCCCCAATGCATTCCTATGGGAGGGCAGGCCAACCTTACCAAATGTACACAGAGAGCGCACGCACTTTACACTGGACCACAGTGCTAAAGTGCCCAGAGGCCTAAAACCACCAACACCATGTCAGAGAAAAGGCAAAAAGTTTAGGGATGAACCTGCCAAAAAGGGCCAAGTCCAACAATGAGGCTATTGAACATGCGATCCTTCTCCCCATAACCTGTGTGGCCTTGGTCGTTGTCCTCTTTAGACCAGGTAAATCCCTACATAAAGTGAGGGACTGCTTTGGTCTTGGCAGTGCCTTCCCTAAAGGGATCAAGGTCCTTTGTACCTCCACAACAGCGCAAGTAAACATGAGCTGACTGATCTTGGAAAAATATCAGGTATGTCTAGGAATCACGCGTACACTTCGAGAGAAAGCAGAAGCAGCCACAGACTTCTGCCTTAACAATGGGCCTACTCTAGCCCTCGGAAACTAAGCGTTTACTTATTGATGTGCGGAGCGACTATACTCTGCTAGCTTTATTATTACACTCTGATTTCGGACATAACTTACAAAATTCAGTGGATTTTACAGATCACACGACTTGACCTTTACCTAGACGGCAACACTGACTGCTTAGAGAAATCCCAACCATAGGTCACAGGGCGAGAAGACCAATACGCTTCTTTATACCTAGTCCATGGTGCTCCAAGGACTTTTGGATTTCGCCACACGACGCGTCTAGAATTTGGTTTGCTTTGTTTCTAATTACAGACAGCCTTGAAAAAGTCATCCTTTTACGAAACATGTGTCGGCTGTTTCTTTCGATTGATATTGGCCTGCGCATCAACAAACTTGGGATGCTTTCAAAATAAAAACATTGGATCTGCAACATTGGCAAACCAGAAATACAATTTTGTTATAGTGCTCTGGATTTGTGACTTGGTCTAGGAACCAGGTAAGGCTGCCCCATCTGTCCCCTCTTATTCACATTAGCATATGAACTGTTTGCTGCACAACTCCAAATGGTTTGTACAGATTGAGGAATCTCGAACTGTGAAACGTGTGATAATGTTTCACTCTATGCCGATGATCTACTATTACATATGTTGGGGCACAGAACCACTTTGGTGTATTCATCAGAGAACTAGAAGCTTATGGCACCTTGCCTGGGCTGGTGGTGAATCTGGGCAAGACTAGTATATACCCATTAAGACTTAGGACCCCCTCGATATGGGACAGATCCATGACTATTCTCCCAAAAGTAGCAAACCTCTGCTTCTAAGTATTTTAGGGTAGCGATCTACTGCACAGAAACTGATATAATAGCCTGTAATACTGCAAGAACGGTGCGGTCACGCCAATCGCAAGTTCTGACTCTCCCTCCCACTAAGGAAATCTGGCTGGCTAGAGCTGTCAAAAATTATACTGTTACCTCACCTCCTTTATTATACAAACCAACCATGCATTCTGCCAAAGAGGCACTTTAAAGAATTGGTCAGCTTGTAATTGGACCTGAAGTGGAATGGCAGCTGTCCTAGAGTGCCTCAAGACAACTTAAAGTGCAGGTACAGTAGGAAGGTCGAGGGGTCCCTGATTTCGAATTATGGTATTTAGCAGCCAAACTCAATGGCTTTAATACTGGATGGCAAAGCGAAATGTAAATGATCTTAAGAAAGACACATGAAAGTCTAGAACAGCACAGTTAGCTGTGGCAGTAGCCTTTGACCCCTCGTCTCTGCACCGTTCCCCCACTGCCCAGCTCCTCGATTCTTCTGCATCGCTCACAGCCCCGAGGACACCAGTTCTGTCCCGGAGTCTGGCTACTAAGCAAGTAGTTATTCTCTTTTGTACTTCTGTTAGCCCTGTTTAGTTTAATTTAGTTAATTTAGTCTTGTGAGCCCCGTTGTTTAACTCCTAGCCTTGTGAGCCCTGTTGTTTAATTTAGTATAATTTGTTTCCATGTTGTATTTTCTACCCTCCTGTGTACTATGCCCACTGCCTGCCGCTTTTCCCACTTCAGCCGATTTCCCGCTCACCGCCCTCCCGCCTCCCTGCCAGCTCCTCCTAGGACTACTTATGGAGGCAGCTGCGCAGCTCCACTGAGTAGCCTATGACCCCTGATCTCTGCACCACTCCCCCGCTGCCCAGCTCCTCAAGTCTGTTGCATCGCTCGCAGCCAGAGGCCGTCAGTTCAGTCCCACAGTCCAGCTACTAAGCAAGTAGTTATTTCCTTTTGTACTTCTGTTAGCCCTGTTTAGTTTAATTTAGTTAATTTAGTCTTGTGAACCCTGCTGTTTAATTTTTAGCCTTGTGAGCCCTGTTGCTCAATTTAGTATAATTTTTTCACACATTGTATCTTCTTCCCCCCTCTGTGTACTGTGCTCACTGCCCGCTGCTTTTCCCGCTCCCGCCCATTTCCCATTTCCCGCTTGCCGTCCGCCCACCTCCCTGCCAGCCCCTCGCCATCTCCCAGGACTACTTATGGAGGCCACTGCGTGGCCGTGTGCAGCGGATGTGCCACTGGCACACCAAAAGCAAGCCCGTCTGCGCCCATACGCATCTGGACTGCACCCAGCACCAGGAACCCTGTTCTCCGTACTTCCACAGATACTCCGCAGCAGACCTCTATACCCTGGACCCCGAACACAACAACAACTGCTGCCTCGCTTCGCCTCACTCCACAGCAGGACCTTTCACCTGCATCTGCTGGTTTCACAGCCAACCACAGCACAGAGACAGCCCTAATCGCCACAACAAACAATATCCGTGCCCTACTCAACAGAGGAGAATCAGCAGCCCTGATCCTTATTGACCTCTCTGCAGCCTTCAACACCATCTCCTACCACACACTCATCAATTGAATATGCCAGATTGGAATCACAGATGATGCGCTCAGATGGATGGCATCCTTTCTCACCGGGCGCACCCAGAGAGTTTGCCTCCCTTCCTTCACCTCACAATCCAATTTGCGGCGTACCCCAAGGCTCATCCCTCAGCCCAACCCTCTTCAACAACTACATGACACCACTCGCAGACATCATGAAATCACACGACATCATCATCGATGCCCAGCTCGTCCTCTTGCTCACAGCGTACCCCACCACGACAAAGACCAAATTCTACAAATTTATGAAGAAAGTCTCAGCCTGGATGAAGGACAACTGCTTGAAGCTCAACATGGATAAAACTTAAGTTCTGATCTTCGACAGACACACCGCCCTCTGGAAAGACTCCTGGTGTCTGGTGGAGCTCAGACCCATCCCACGCCAAATGACCACGCCTGCCACCTCAGCATCATCTTGGACAGCTAACTCTCCATGAAACGTCAGATTAACGCCATCTCCACAGCCTGCTTCTACAAGCTCTGCATGCTCCGCAAAGTTTTCATGTGGCTCTCCCATCAACACCAGGAAAATGGTGATGCAGGCCCTCAACACCAGCCGACTGGACTACGGCAACGCACTCTATGAAGGCACCACCACAGAACTCATGCATAGACTCCAGACAATCCAGAACGCAGCCGCCAGACTGATCGTCAACCTGCCCAAGAGGACCCATATCACCCTGCACCTGAAGGACCTCCACTGGCTCCCCGTCCAGAAGAGATGCCAATTCAAGCTCCTGACCCACGCTTACAAAGTCATCCATGACCAAGGACCCGCCTACATTAACTACCTCCTGCATTTCCACCGACCTCCCAGGATTCTCCGCACCGCACACCTTGCACAGATACCACGCATCCGCCGCTGTCGCTCCGGAGGACGCTCCTTCTCCCACCTCACCGCCAAAGCCTGGAACGCCCTCCCCCTGCACCTCGGCATCGCACCCTCGCTGACCCACTTCAGGAAGGGACTCAAGACCTGGCTTTTTTACTGATACCTGCAGCTCGGTGCCTCAATACCCCCTCGGGTGATTAGCCACGCTCTACAAACACTACTTTATTGATTGTTTTTTTTTTTTTTTTTAGTTTTATATAGCACGAACTAGACCCGAAGGTATCAGAGTGGTTTACACGAGCACCAGTTGAGTTAGAGATGGACACATTCATTTTTTTTTTGTTAGGCACAAGGAGATTAAGTGATTTGCCCAGAATCACAGAATGTTGAGCGTCCCTGCTGAGACTCGAACCCGGTTCCCCAGCTCCGAGGTTGACTGCTCTAGCCATTAGGATGCATCCTCTCTCTCAATCTTGACTGATTGATTGATTAGCTTGGGGGGTCCTACAACTGTCTAGATCACAAATCGCCAGAGCCTGCCGCACACGAATGGCGCAAGAGTGACACTGATGGATGTTGCAAAGCGCGAGAGGTGTTATATCCTACGCACCCAATATTTCACTTGCCTTTCTACTAGCCCAGATGCCTGTATAAAGTAGTAATGCAACAATTAGGATGGGAACTGGCTGGGCTTACCACTTTGGAAGCGCGCTTCGAATCATTACTGAACAACTGAGCTCCCACTTGGAGTTGGATCTATCATAACACATGGGGAGGTTTTGGCCAAGATGCGCATTTTAAGGAGCATCACTATCTCTGAACCACAGCCCCCCTGAAGAATAGGATGAGCCCCCACTTATCTGACTGGCTTCTTGTACGTGGCTCCATGCAATGACACAGATCTGAAAATTGCATGTCAACTAGTGCTAAATAACCATCCCTGGAGCAGCACCAATAAACCAACTCGCAGTCCATATTTCCCTGCAACAATCCAACAACATCCTATATTCATTAAAGACGTATCTTAGTGATCAGATCATTAATCCACATTTTAGCTTGCGAATACCTGCACCATCCGGTTTAAGCCATTTTGGATATGTTCACGGTCATTTTTCTTGGCAAGACTGTCTTAATTGAGTTTATGAGTTAAAGCTTCTAAATTAATGGCACTTTCTCAGTTTGATAGTATGAAATTCCAAGAAGTTAACCTATTCAACGTAAGCGCAACTCAAACATCATTCATTAATGTATGCACAAGTGTCGGAATTATTTGGTAAACCTGGACTGAGATCTTCCTTAAATCCTTGCCGCAGTCATTTCATTTGATTTTGAAATGATGTTTATCAATGATCTAGTACTGGTAAGAAGCAAATAAATATATATATATATAAAAAAAATTGGGTATATTCAAGAATAAGTGCAATACATTCTTTTAAACCGAACAAAACTGTAAATGAGAAAGAAGGTATTACAAATGCAAGCATATTAAATTGTACTGTACCACTGACAAAGAGTTGCTTAAATATAAAGAGACAAATGACAGTCGCTAGACATAGTAATGAATAATAATTGTGTAATTGAGGTGCTGACATGAAGATTTCACTTAATCTCAAAGTTTGGAAAAGATAATCGAGCGGAATGTTTGATAGTACTAATGCATGAGCAAAGTGACATACAGCACGGCAAAGAACATAAACCGCCTATTAAATAAGAATTGTATCTAATGAAGAACTAAATTATCACAATTTTTGTACCAATTCTATTTATATATTTATTCAGCGGTTTTCTTTAGCACTGATAGGCCAAAGTGGCAACAGCTTCCTCATGGGATTAATATCAGGAAAACAAGTTTTGGACTACCTCTATAAATCTCCCACCAACCAATGACAAACCTGAACGGAATGTTAAAAGTTTGAAATAAAGTGGAATACATTTTTGGAACGAGTTGTAAAGATTCATTAAGTGGAGCCAAAGTTACAAGCAAAAAAAACTTTTCCTGTGTAAAGAGGGAGATACCCAAATCTACAGAGGAGACACTGCTTCCTTTGTAAACTGTTAGTAAATAGCACCATGGAAAAAGGTGCAAAACGCCTAAAGTGGGAGTACGCCAAGGTGGCACAGTTCTGAACATACGCCAGTATACATTTATATTTTATTTCTTTCACCTCCACACTGCGAACCACACATTCTTTAAATTATACTTTTTTTTTACCAAACTACAACTGATGAATTTCAGTGGTTATTGTTTTATTTTTAACATTAGCTTGTGTGTCATTCAAACCCCTAACTATAACTTAAATTTAACCTTTGTTTTTTTCAATGAATTTCAGTTTTTTTAACATAAGTTATGGTCTTAGAACCTATTTTAAACAAATGGAGGTGCACTAAACATAATACAAAAGTCCAAATTATTTTCTTTCTTTTCGTCCTTTATTTCAAACTTGACAAAGGTGCACAAAGACAGCCAACGCGTTTCGTTCCTTAAAACCACAACAGTTTTTGGAACTTCATCAGGGCTTAGCCAATAACGAAACAGTGAGCTCAAATCTTACATCAAGGTAATAACGCTGAGTGCTTCATAAAACACAAAGATCTTCTGACACCGCTTGATAACTGGCCTGAACTAATGAATAATGCAAGCACATGAAAAACTTATAGTGCTTATGAGAAAAGTTGTCCCAGACTTCGGTTATAATAACACCTAATGAACAATACAAGCACTTGAAGTAATAACAAGTGCTGATGGAAACGGTTGTCCCCGAAATTGGTTATAGTAATACCTTCAGTAATGCAATGCCTGGTAACGTAGCAATAACTCCATATTTTGTTCCAAATTCAACGGTCAGTGTTTAAGTCAGCATCAAGTAATGCAGCCACCGTAATACGTGGTGATGTCTTCATTCTCGAACGCCAGCCTCCCTTAGAACCTAACCTAACTATAACATCAATTTAACCATTGTTTTTCAGTGAAGTTCAAGTTTTTTTTATCATTCTAAATTGAATCAAGTGCAAACCCTTTGGATTAAGCCAAATCCCCGGGTGCGGCGAACCTCAGATACGCTCGCCAATAGTGTACTCTTGTGGATTACTTCTGGGTATTCAAATTTATAAGCTAACGTGATACAACTACTTGGCTATTGTATTCTCATGAATAAATTATAGTTTTCAAGGAATGAATATTAATTTGGAGTCACAACAATAAAATATTACAAGTAATTGAATCTAAATATTTGTAGCCCATTGTTGCTGGATGCCTTTTAGGCTCATGGCGCTCCCAGAGGGAAAATTATTAATTTAATTATCTGGGCATTTTAGGCAAGTAATAACACAAAAACAAACCCAATTAAACCAAAAGTTCAACAATTCTTAAAACGGAACATAAATGTATTTTGCTAATTGAAAATATGATCTCAAGATTATCCATTAAAAGTATAAAAATGGTACTCAATAACAAAAATCTGAGGACGAATGGTAGATGTTGAACTTCAGATTGGGGAATCTCGAACGGTGAAACGTGCAATAAATTTTCAAACATGGTCAGTCTCAAGAAGAATCCTAGATATTAAATTTCATAAAGCTAAAAACAAATTCAGAAAGAGGAGCCCCAAGAATCAGTTTCAAGTCCTTCAAAAGGCACATGTGTGAACATGCTACTGTTGATCGAAAGACCTTCTTTTTTATAGCTACAGCATTCATCTTATCAAGCAGGTAGTCAGATGTCAAGCAACGAAACAGACAGGGGTTCATGATGTTTTCTCTTACTTATTGAATCAGCTATTTCGTTAGTACCATACAGCTGACAAATGATCTAAATGTGATAAAACTTCAGTACCTTATTGGCAGCGCCAGCTCCTCTGCTATGGTGCAGGAGCGTCGCCCGCCCATGCCAGCAGCACCTACAAAACGTGAAAAATAAAACGATAATAAAGCAGGCTTATTATCGTTTTCTTTTTCTTTCATTGCCGAGTCTTGGGGTGGGGCCTAATCCATGATCGACATGGAGGAAGAGTGGTAGGTGCACTGCTATCAGTGCGCATGTGGGGTTGGTCTTGTTGTAGGGATTCTGCACATACACAGAGCTATGCACAGGATAATAGGACCTCGGAGTATAGTGGTGAGCCAACCATGCACCTTAGTACCCACAATCCCAATCCGACTAGCTTTAGCGTCTCATTCGCAGCGCAGCTACCAATGATTAGACAACCCAGAACACGGTCTCTCTCAGGACTCGCGGGAGCAAGAACACTCTTTCATAACTCACTCATACTTGTCCACAACGTGCGTAATAAGAGACACAGTATAGTTTAAAATGTTTATTTCAACTATCGTGCTCTAAGATACAGTACACGTGCCAGTACTATCAGCATAATGCATAATGATAAAATAATAAGCATGGTTACAATTCCATAGAATACAAACAGGGAAAGCATTTTATAAAGACAGTGGATATAGGGCTAAATAGCCTTACCACCCTCCCCGTGCCAATAACTAGTTTATTATAAAAATAGAAGATCTCTGGGCTTTGTCTAGCGGACCCCCATACCTCAATATCTAGATGCAAGGTTTACATCATCAGACAAGCACAGCTCTTCTCCCTGGAAAGGTTTTTCTCCAAGTGTCACAAACAGCGAGATCACCATATTAAAAGCACACGAATTACACCAGTGCAGCTGTATTCTATGTTATGTCTAAGTGCGAGGGGCTGACCAGATCAGCAAGAACAAGGGACGTTGTTTTTCGACCTTGTACATGTTGTGCAGACGCAACCCACTGGGAACAGGAGAAAAGGTGAAAGGCAAAAAGGCAGACAGTTCTAATATAGCCGGGCACAGGCAGAGGCTGGAAAACAAAGTCACAAAGTAACGTGTGCAAAAAGGCATCATGGCAGCCAGGCCTAAGCTAATTTAGCAATGTAGGCAATGAGGCCACAAACCATACTAGAGTCTGTCGTCTCAGGACGGCCAAACTGATATGCGCCCTGAGCTGTCTCCAATCTGAGCTGCGTTGCCTGGTTGGAGACAGCAGGCACAGGCTCCCAGTCTCTCTGGGAGCGGCAAGTCGAGGGCGCTCAGGCCAATCCTGATTCTGCTCTCATGCCGCCATCAGCATGAGAGCAGTGTTAGGATTGGCCGCAGGGGAGTCTGGGAGCCTGTGCTGCAGTGGAGCCGGAATAGTAGCGATGCGGCAGGCATTCAGGTAAGTTCTTTTTTTTTTGTCATTGTTTTCTCCCTCACCTTCCCCCGCCCGCCACTTTGCCCCGACACCAGCTGCTACTGCTTATTGGAAGGGTAAAGGACCATGCAACCCAACAGATCTCGATCCTGTCATGATTGTGATATCACAGAAATAGGCTCAGATGTAGAGAAACATTATAGATAATCTATAAAAGTACCCAGACATGGAAATTCACGAGAGTCCTTTATTTATGGTACTAATACGTAGGTGATGACGATGGTAATAATAGGTAAAGGAGCAAGAAGTCCTCCCTTAATTTTGTGGAAAATGTTGGAACAGATATTCATGATGTAGTTGAAAGATGGGTGACCTGCAGAGTTGTTTTTTTTAAGATTGGTGTTTATAACACTGCCCGACGAATAAAAGGGAAAGGGTCAGTGTCACAAAAGGTGGAACATTGCTATTCAATAATGTTGAAGGTTCCTCATTGGTAACATGGAGTAATAAAGAACTCCGGTTATAAGAAGAGCGTAAAAAATAAACAATTAGAGAAACCAGCAAACTTTGACTATGTAAAGTAGTTATAAAAGCGTGCTGTTTCTAACTGATCATTGAGATCCTTGGAGATCAAACTGTAGATATTTTTAGGTCTTGCCTACCAGACTGCACAAGCTGTCTGTTGGCAAAAAGACCTATTGCCTGCCTACAGTGGGCTTAGAGTCTGCTTACTTCATGCCATTGGTTATTTTTTTGTCACTCTCATTTGCTTGCCTCTTATTTGTCAATTTCCGTGGACTTTACTAACTCTTCTTGTGTCTGTCCCTCCCATGGAACATGGACACATTTCTTGAGGCCTTCCATGGCTCAGTTTTGAAGCCTACTTCTTTCTTTTTGATAGGCATTCCACAAGAGTGCATGTGTTTTCCAGCTGTCTCCCTCATGCGCCCCATGCTCAGTGTTGCTCTTTCTTTCTTGCCTCCTCTGTATCATGCTCACACTCGTCTGCTTCTCCTCCCATTGCTATATGACCTAACAGGCCCAAATTCCTCTCTGTAGCCAGTATGCTTCTCTTTGCCCCACCCTCCATATTGCTTCCCTAACCAAACCCTCAGTGTTGCTTCTTCCTTATGTTGCTTCAATCTCCTGTATTAGTTCCTTCCCCACCAATGCCCTCAATTTTGCTACCCCCCCACCCATGCCTCAAAAAAGAAAAAAACATTTTCGCGCTACTATTCGCTATTTTTATTTACAGATCCAACTCAA
This sequence comes from Calotriton arnoldi, assembly GCA_963921515.1. NCBI lineage: Eukaryota > Metazoa > Chordata > Amphibia > Caudata > Salamandridae > Calotriton > Calotriton arnoldi. The sequence goes on from CAWUFW010000852.1 coordinate 2,901,718, forward strand.
ACTGATAAATAAAACAAAAAAAGGGCCTACGTTCAACAAATGAGGAGGGTGGACGCATCATAGTGCCGTGTTTTGTTTAGTCTTTTGCCATGTTGCACAGCCTCGCTAAAAACAACTGGCAAAGTCAAAAGGTCCTAAAGGTTAGACTTCCTGTCTTTGCCAATGCTTGTTTGATCCATACAGCTTCTCTTTGTAACAAATACTTCTTCTTTTACCTCACGTTTGCTTTTTATTATTTCAAGATCCTGATATCACATTTGGTTGATGTTATGTCTGGCTTTCTTGAAGTGGTTGATGCTAAAGACGGGATTCTCCGTCCGTACATTACTATTGTGTACTTTAATGAGTACTTTGATCTCTCTCTCTCTCTCTCTCTCTCGCTCTCGCTCTCTCTCTCAGTCTTTCCTACTGTAGGAGGCTGGACATATTAGCAAGTGCGCATAATTGCTATTGTTACAAATGGCTTTAAGAAATTGTTTTATCTTTTCCCGTTTTGGGGATGGGGTACTGAATCAACTAAAATGATGGCTTGCAGGTTCCATAGCCTTGGCAAGGGAAAGAGCCTCTTTTTGGGGCCTCATTGTTCTATTGTTATTAGGAGTTCTGGAGGCCAATTTATTGATATTAAGCCTGCGTTGGTAAGTAAAATGTGTGTGTTTTTTTAATTAAAAATGCCCTTGAAATCTAGTTCAAACTGTAGTACTCTCCAATACTTGGTGATCATTCTCTTGGTGGTGTTGTGTGTGTGGATATAGCAAAACCAAAGGGGATGATGGACGGAGTGTTGAACATTGCAAGCACTCACCCCGAGTCAACTGATCTGGGTTTAATCCATCATCATTCTTTAGCTCACTCCGCCACCCCAGTTCAGACATGGCCATATGCAAATCAGTCTGACCCTGTGCCTCATGGGAACAGTCCAGCCCGAACTGCCAAGCCATATCTTCCCTGGACCGGAAACAACCATCCTGGGACCGGTTTCTGGCTTACAGCCGTCATCAGCTAGGGTCAGACTGATTTGCATATGGCCATGTCTGAACTGGGGTGGCGGAGTGAGCTAAAGAATGATGATGGATTAAACCCAGATCAGTTGACTGGGGGTGAGTGCTTGCAATGTTCAACACTCCGTCCATCATCCCCTTTGGTTTTTCTATGTTCGCCCTAAGTTGGCAGGGTATGCCCAGACGTGGGTCCCTTGCTCACTTTGCCACTGGATTCAAGATAGCCTGGCTGATGACGGCTGTAAGCCAGAAACCGGTCCCAGGATGCTTGTTTCCGGTCCAGCGAAGACATGGCTTGGCAGTTCGGGCTGGACTGTTCCCATGAGGCACAGGGTCAGACTGATTTGCATATGGCCATGTCTGAACTGGGGTGGCGGAGTGAGCTAAAGAATGATGATGGATTAAACCCAGATCAGTTGACTGGGGCTGAGTGCTTGCAATGTTCAACACTCCGTCCATCATCCCCTTTGGTTTTTCTGTGTGTGTGGATATTACATACAAATACAATCCTTTTTTCCTTGCCTTTGGAAAGAGAAGGAAAGACAGGGAAGAATACATGCAGCATGGACCAGAACTAAGTAAAGGTACCCGGTATGTGCCCCTTAAAATAAATACAGTAAGGAGGCTCTGTAGTCCCGTTGAAAGCATCATAACTTGTTTCTATAGATAGTTGGGTTGCCCACATCTGCCCCCTCTGAAATCCTCTCTTCTTACTTGTGACTGTTACCTCTGCTCCTTCGCACTTTTGTGCCCACTCTCCCTCCTCTTTTTCACTCTCAATCACTAAAAACATCTGGTGCATCCTCCGTCCCCACCTGTTTTTTCCCATTCCCCCCTCTTTGCACCTCTATCTCTGTCATGGTGTCTCTTTTCTCAACACCTCACCCTGATCTAGCTTAGCTATTCAACACGATTTCCTGTGCCTTTATCTTCTGTTTCCTTTTTTTCTATAAAATGCAGTGGATATAGAAAACATGCTGCCATGGCGGACATAGAAAACATGCTGCCATGGTGGACATAACAGGCTGCCATGGTGGACATAGAAAACAGGCTGCCACGAAAGACACAGAAAAAAGGCTACTACTAAAAACCCTTTTAACGTTTCCCATCTGGCTTTTTAAAACCTTTTTAGGGAAAAAAGGTATAATAATAAATTACCTAGTCAATCAGGAATTATACGAAATTTTGATGCAGCTTTATTTTCATACAATACCTGGAATTTGAATTGGAGCCCAGTGCATTTCTTACGAATATTGTCAGTTTTTCCAACATATTTTTCGCACATTTTGGAATTAATCGAAACGGAGGTAGGCCAGCATGGGATGATTAGACCGGAATCCTCTGCTTTTATATTTCTCCAAACTGAGATCTGCCTCTTCCATGACATCTCTTGGCACTCAGAGCAGGGTTGCTAGGTGACCACACTACTGGTTGGAATCCCGGCCCGTTTGGCTTCCAATAGGAACCCCACTTTCCAGGAGTCAACCCAAAGACTCGAGCCTGGGGTCACTTTACAATTCAGTACACTGTATGCAATGTTCATCCACTCAATAGAGCAATAGCAGACAGATATTTCTTTTAATGTATTGCTGTTCTCGTCCATTTCAATGAAGCCAAACTAAGGGAATTTACTTCTTGTAAAGTTGCTTCAGTGACAACAAAGAGGATGAACGATCAAGTGATGTCAATTTATGAATGTGTCTATGATACCACCTTTCGTGACGTCAGGCCATATGCAGATTACCGGGGGCTCGCATCTTCCCAATTTTGCAAGAGGCCAAGGGTCATCACGCGGGAGTCCCCCGGCACCATTCACAGTCACACTTTCCTCCGCAAAATGTGCCCACACAACACAAGCGGGCCTCGTCTGCTTTGTGTTATACAGTATTGAAACCAGGGGGATAAAGGCAGCCTCTACTAGCTGGTGCAAAATGCTGGAGCAGCTTTTAAATGTTTCCCTAGAAAATATTTCCATTGTGAAGCAGGTGCCCAGAGGCAGGAAAGTCCGAGAAAGGCGCTGTATTAAGTTGGTGATCCGGGCCCTATGAAGCTTCGGACAGGCGTTGGAGGGCCCCAGAATCACACATCACTGAATTCCCCCACTTTAAAAGACAAAGATGACAATTAGCACATTGAATGCAATGCTGACAGTGGGGCAGACAATCCTCTGTCATGGACTGGAGTCCAAGACTCCTGGTACAGCCCTCTGCAGCTCTCCTGCAGGAAGACTGCCTTCTTAGAGTGAAGGGAGGAAGGCAGGTGACAGGGCTGACGGATTCGTGAGCGAACATTTCCAGCCCTTGGAGTCACATGATGATGCTAGCAGTGGCCAGTTCACTTATCACTGGCCCTGCGCGCTCAGCACTTAACTGCACTGCAGATCTCCACCACCTCTGCACGTGACAGACCGAGGAAAGACCGACAAGCACAGTGGCAGCTCCAAGTGGGTGGACTGAGAGGCGTAGGTGGGGAACAAAAGGAAGCGGCAGAAAACAACAATTACGATAAGAGATGAGTAAATCGCACCATCCTTCCCGCCCACGGGACATAGACGGCCTGAAAAGAATCATTACACGTTGATGCAGGTCCCGTATAATTATGCAAACACACACATCTGGTAAATAAAACAGCAGAACAGGGACCGGGCTCTGGAGACTGTATCCATGGTGTAGACACAACTAGGGGTGAAGTCAAGGACGGAACAACAGCAAGATGGCCCGGAAGAATACGAAGAAGGAAGCTGGGGTGGACGGAGGCATTTCGAGAGGGGGCAGTTAAGGAGAGAACAGCACAGTTAACGATGAGGGTGAGAATGTAAAGGGTGCACCGGCTGGAGAGGGGGGTCTGTAGACAGAACAAGTACTGGGCATGGGTGTGGAGCTGAACCTGCCGATACTGTGGGCAGGAGAGCAGAGGGGCCTTTAAAGATGATGCTCAAGGGGGGAAGGGAGGAGTTACAGGGAACGGGGAAAAATGGCAAATAGTACAACAGAAAGAGAGGGCAAGATTAGTAACAAAGAGGAAAAAAATGTACTTCTTCTCAGTAATGTTTATTGGGTAGTCTGTCTCAGGCAGGCGGAATGATTCATGCTATAAGGACTGGAATAAGAGAGGGCGGGGAGGAACAGGTTTGTACAAAATATTTTTTTCCATATTCATCTAATACCCCAGTATGAATATACAGATTATGGAGATATTGGCGGAGAGTTTACCATTCTCTACCCAGCATGCACGATTCCACATGGGACTGTATCAACAGGTGTAAGAAAGCTGTCAGGACTCTCCATCCTGCTAGCTTAGTCCACAACTATCGTTCATCCATACAAATGCCGGTCCAAAGCCCATAGAACCACAGACCAAGGGCCCAGAACTGTACAGCACAACGTGCCACATGAGCTCGTGCAAAAGCATTACTGAGCGGAGGACACACCTTTCTAAATGCTGAATGCTGGTCCACTCCACCTTCGAGTGGAGCTAAACTGATTTTACTGAACACCTTCCCTTCTCCCTAGCTTCAAATATGTATGTCAATCAATCAATCAATCAAGTGACTTGTAAAGCGCGACTACTCACCCGTAAGGGTCTCAAGGCGCTGGGAGGTGGGGGGGGGGGCTGCTTATCTGCGCAGACACTGTGGTTCAGTCGAACAGCCAGGTCTTGAGGTCCTTCCTGAATTGGGGGAGTGACGGTGATTGCCTTAGGTGGAGAGGCAGATTGTTCCAGGTCTTTGCCGTGATGTAGAAGGATCTTTCCCTAGCCATGGTCTTGCGGATATGTGGGATAGGCGCTAGGTCAGTTGGGAGGAGTGGAGGTCTCTGGTGGGTGCGTGGAATGCGAGGCGGTGGTTGAGGTATGCAGGTCCTGAGTCGTGTAGGGCTTTGTAGGCATGTGCGAGGAGCTTGAAGGTGATTCTTTTGTTGACTGGGAGCCAGTGGAGGTCTCTCAGGTGGCTGGTGATGTGGCTACGGCGGGGAATATTGAGCATGAGTCTGGCGGAGGTGTTCTGGATGCTCTGCAGTTTCTTGAGGAGTTTCTGGGTGATGCCGTAATCGAGTCTGCTGCTGATGAGTGCGTGGGTGACCGTCTTTCTAGACTCGTTGGGGATCCACTTGAAGATCTTTTGGAGTAGGCATAGCATGTGGAAGCAGGATGATGCAACGACGTTGATCTGGCAGTTCACGGTGAGAGAGGAGTCCAAGATGATGCCGAGATTTTGAACGTGGTCTGTGGTGGTGTGGGGGGATGTCAGCAACATTGTCATTTACCGTAAACTAAGACAGAATTTCAAGTTGATAAATGAATAATTATCTCATGTGAGATTATTGTGAGTGAGCTGGGAATATTGTGTAAGGTACAAGGCAGTTAATGTCATGCTGAAAATGTTTTAACTGATATTTTGAAAAGAATATAGGAATAATAATCCAAGTTTAATTTTAAGTACAACAGGCCTCCTTTGTGGGTGAAGAAAAATGGGAAATATTAAACTCTTCTCCTAATTGTTGTGTCTGGAACGTAGAACAAAATAATAAAATAGCAAGACTGAATTAATTTTATAAAAAATATAAGCTTATATCATAAGAACTGTTGTCAATTAGGGGCAGCCAGGGGTAGCACTGCTACTCCCAACTTGCTTTTTGGTACCACTGCGACGACTGTCTTCAGAGGTTAGGAGGCGAACCCCTGCCACTGCAGGACAATAATAACTACATTTTTATCCTCCATTTCTACAGTTTTGAAAGGATGCACATAGCAGATGTTACTGTGAACCTGTTTATTGGCCCTCAATTTACCGGCGCTACGAGGATGGAAAGTTGAGTCGGTCTTACCAAGATTCAAGCTCTTTGCCTTCATTTAGTGCATTTGGTTGATGTGAGTGTTTAACTTGCTGAGCTATCCTACAGGGCCAAGGGGTCAGCGTTTAATTTCATTGGGTCAAGCGGCACGTGATATCACTTCTGCGACCCATGGCATTTTAATTAATTGATTTTCTTAAGTATAAGGTTATCCAAATTATGATAAGAAGGCAAAGGAGTAGACCACAACCTGAGGTGGGGGCGGCAGATAGATTTAGCAGCGCAATATTGGGATGTGGGTGTTGCAACTGATGATCCTAGCTGTACGCATCCAGTCCCAGTGCTGTGCTTTCATACCAAAGGTGGCAATGTTGCTGATAGCTCTGTGCCGTCAACCCCAGTGCTTCGCTCTGTAATCAGGGACAGTGTTGCTGCTGTTAGTTTCACATAGTCACCCTCACTGCTATGCTGTCTAGCTGCATGGAAGTATACAAAAAAGTGATGGAATTTTGAATTAATCTCAGCCACTGGTAATCACTCGGGCTGTAACCCAGTCCATCATTATTTTGAACACAATGCCACCTCATTTTGGACCCAGTCATATGCAAATCAGTTTTGGCCCTGCTCCAGTGGGAACACTCTAGCCTGAACTGCGAGGCCAGGTCCCCCCAGAACCGGAAAACAAGCATCCCAGGACTGGTTTTGCTCAAGTTAGAGCTCATCAGCCAGGTATAGCTTGGTTCCAGTGACAGTGTGCATGGGACCCACATCTGGGCACACCAGTCCCACTTAGGGTGCCGCACTAAAGTATACAAAAAGCTGATGGATGGAATGAATGGATTAATCTCAGCCACTGGTAATCACTCGGGCCACTGCTGTTCTAAATTACCAGGTATTAAGTTGTGCCTGACTCCTAGTTCGATTGTTGATAACCTTGTTTGTGCACTTCGGGTCTCCTGACCATTCATCTTCCTAGAAGCCATGTTAACCCTCTACCTATTAACCTAGACTTAGTGTTTCATAATTCCATTTTGCCTTCATCCTCTTGTATCTCTTGAAAATTCATGAACATTCCTTCTAGTGGCCAGTTGTCTACTTTTCCATGTCTATTGTTGATTACCTGGTTTATGCACCACCGTTCTCCTGACCATTAGTTTTGCTAGTGGCCATGTTAACCCTCTACCTATACATATAGAATTAGTGTCTCTCGATTACATTTTCTCTTCGCCCTTTTGTAAATTCCTGAACTAACATTCCCTATAGCAGGAAGTCTTCATTTTTTCTCGAGTCTATCAGTCCAATCAATGGCACAGTGTGACTATCACACAGTCCATTTTCATGGCTATGGCATTGCCATTCCTTACCTGCCCTCCGGACCCGGGTGACTTTGCTGAATGTAGCATTGTAGAGTGAGAGCCATCTTTTCATGAATCTGGTCAATCACGTCTCTATGTAAAACCCCAGGCCGGTCTAGAAAAATCAAACAATACATTGATGAACACATGACCAAGCCAAACTTATTGCCTAGTGCTTATATCTAGAATAACATTACACAAATTTTGAACTTTTATTTCTCAAAAACTGTTGAATGGATTTACATTAATTCACAAAAAGCATGCTCTCTGGACCCAGCTTTCTGACAAATTTGGTGCAACTCCTTTCAGCAGTTCTGGCTGTAGCAGTGCCTAATTTTCTTATGAAAAATTGCATGGGGGAAACGCATTCTTTAACCCTCCCCTTTTTCTCGGCCCCTGGTTTACGGATCATCCCAAAACTTTCATGAAGATTCATCAAATGGTGCCAAAGTTATTTGCAAACCAAAAAATGCTTTTTCTATGGAAACGTGGTCTTAACTATAACTACACAGTGGTGACCGGTGACAGAGGAAAAATTGTTTCAGCTTTCAAAAAAATTCTTCTGGAAATTTTACGTATGCAAAGACAGAGTACAGTGTCTTAAAGTTTCATCAAGAGGTACTAACAGAAGCAGTGTTGGGAAGATTAAAGCTGGCCACCATAATCAAAGCTCACTCATTTGTGGCATGTAATTTATGTGTGGAGATGTCTTCTGGGTCACAAACCACAAGTTCATTCCCGCTGATCTAGATCCGATTTCAAGTCATGTGATTTCCTGTGCTTTCATTGTCGGGACGATGGTCTTCTGATGTAGTTGCCAGTGACGTAATTAGTTTGCTAATTGGTAATTTTAACGTGGCAACCCTTCTTTTTTTTTGTGGCAGAGAATGTTGGCAAATATACATTCTCTTTAAGCCATTGCCTCTACAACTTTTTTTTTTTACCTGGCTGCCATCAAACTGCATAACATTATCTTCTTCAATAAAAATGTAACATTAAAAAATCACCACTGAAACATTTAAATATAATTGACTATGAAAATAATTGAAAATAAATTAGTGAGATATCCTTAGAACAATGTAATAATGACCACTGTTTTTGTTTGGGTTAGTGATAGGATGCCATTAAATTTTTTTACATAGATTAAATATTATTAATGCTATTATGTTTATAAAGACGATTTACTATTGGTAGGGTTAGCAATAGCATTTGGTTTAGTGGAATTACTCTTATATTTTAAAATCAATTCAAAATATGTTAATCAAATTTGAATAATTAATTCAATTAACCATTAATAAAAGTGTTGGGGGTAGGTTAAGCACAAGGCATAGTGTGGTGCTATTATATTGCATAAAAAATAAATATGAAGAGGATGTCTGAGTAAAAATGCTAAACTATGGCTGAGATCACTTCCACAACAGACCCCAATGCACCATGGTTGCAGGTGCATAATGTATAATATGTTGCAGCCATGTGCATTATTATATTATGCGTAGGGCTCCCTGTTTTCCGTTTTTACTGATTTTTACAGATAAATACAGACGGAAAACATTTTTTTTTTGTGTCCATTTATTTTTAAATGTGGATAAAAACGGATATTGGGTTGTTTTTTGAGTAATTCTAAATTCTGTCTCCCTTGACTGCCAAGCCAATAGCTGTGTGGGTTGATAGGAAAGGGGGTTAAAAAAGAAAGTGATTTTAGTAAAGAGGCTTTAACAGCAGTAGATATACACAAGGCTGATACTGTAATTTGCATGTTTTCATATAAGTGCATTGATTTAACTTCAGCGGGTGTTCCTAGCACTGAAACCTGGCAGGCATTCAAGCATGACTGCATATTTATCAGTTAAATAAATGTGGAAATATACTAATCTCAGCTTCATTTTTTCACAAAGACCATAATAAATATGGATCAATACAGATAAAATGAGCAAAAAATAAATATGGATAAATACAGACGGAAATGTCAAAAAAATAAATACCCTAATTATGCGACATGGGGCCTAAAAATACCTTTTGCTGAGCCATGGCGATGTGCATTGAATGAGTAAGCTGTCCCTGAATGTCATGACATGTACGGTTTGATGTTTGTTGCACACAAACATCAATCACAAGAACTTTATTTAAAAAAAGTAGCCTGCCTTCCATGAAAGTCAATACTAGTCCAGGTACAGTTCAGATACTCGTCTAGATTACTTGTGCTCATTTGGGGGAAAGGGTGAGGGAAAGCCACACAAATGTCCCCATCTCTGGCAGGAAATGAAAGTACCTTTCATGGATTTCCTTCAGGAAAGTTTGGAAGTGACTCAAGGGACACCTTCTGTTTCTTTTCTTGTTTGGCTGTATTAATTAGGGGCAGTTAACATCTACCAGGTGTGGTCAAATATGCCCCAGCCAGGTGTCACACCGAGTCACATAAGAATTTTATACAAGAGTAATTAGTATAAATGTGCAGCGTGCGTCATTCAAGTTTTAACATAAGAGCACTCAACATAAATTTGCTATCAGACACCAGAATATGTATGTACGTATATATGTATATATATATATATATATATATATATATACACACATATATATATAGCTTCCAGTGGTTGAGTGTAGCGGCATGTGCCAGAACACCGAGGCTGCCCGTGACACGCCTGCGCCCAGGCGTTGTATTCATTAAAGTAAATCCTCTGTATGCGTCCACAGAGAAACGGCACTCCGTGTAGTGCTGAATATTCAATTTATTGAAATCTTATGGCAAACATAAAAGCGTCAGGCGCGTTTCGGCTCCTGCACAGCCTTTCTCACAGGAGCCGAAATGTGTTTGATGCTTTTATGTTTGACATAGGACTTCAATAAATTGAATATTCAGCACTACGCGGAGTGCCGTTTCTCTGTGGACGCATACGAAGGATTTACTTTAAAATGTATATATATATATATATATATATATATATATATATATATATACACACACACACACACACACACACACACACACACACACACACACACACACACAAGTGCTGGGGCATGGCTACGACGCAGAAGATGATGGACGCGCAAGTGATCAGCTCTACTCCGGCCCACCATTAATCCTGCCTTATTTGCCTTCTGGAGTAAAGGCTGGTTACCCCAACCCACAGATTAGTGAGTTGAGAGCCCGGGGTGACGGGGGTGTCTTGTAGGGGGCACCCGTGCAGCTACAGCGGACGATCCAAGATGAACTGGGGAGAGGCCTAGTAGATAGGATGGAGAAGAGCGGCTGTGTCCGGACCCACTGAGGGGCAGAAGCCGGCAGGGGGAGCGAACCGAGTGCAACGACCCCTGCTGGACCACTCGCCACCCCGGGACTGCTGGAGAATCACAGGCCCTGCCGCCTGAGAGCCGACGGCAGGTGCCCTCCGTGCACTGGAGAACCGAGTGAGTAAAGCGAAAGCTCACCACTGGGCCACACAAGAGATGGTGTAAGGGGCAGCGTGGCGGATGACTGGTATGGCCCCCACACCCGGATGAAAAGCGAGAGTACCGTCGTGGGGCAAGGGACTAAGGCAGGAGCCGGAGCCCTGGGTAAAGCGAATAGAGCGAGCGGTGAGGTGCACCATCCCTGGATCGCTGATGGAGTACGCATGAGGAGGGCGCGGCCTAGCCAGCGGCATAGAGGAGACCCAATCGGAGGGCTGTAAACCCCACGGAAAGGCCCAGAGTGAGCTCCTGGAAGGAGAAGGCAGCGAGGCACCGGGACACGGGTCTCGCATTGGAGAAAGGTGAATGTGGGCCTGCAGGAGGTAATTAACAGTTTGAAAGTGAGCACCCACTGACAGTGGGGAGAGGGCCCACCTCACCGGAGCACTTGTCCTAGGGTGCCATTTCCTAACCACCGTATCGAGGAGGACTGGGCTCAGCTACAGGAAATTCATGCTGGTAAAGAGGGGCACGTCGGACACTGGACCCACACTGCCCCTGCCTGTGGGAGGGAGGGGGGGAGAAGGTCTGGCTGAGCCTGGACTATGCGGTGCCTTGGACCATCTGGGAGAAGTGAGGGAATAGCAGATTTGGGGGGACCTAGGTCCAGGCAACGTTTGATGGCTGGAGTTGAGACCTTCTGAGTAGGATGGGGCTGAGGGCCCCAAGACCTCACATGTGACGGATTGCCTATTGTGGAGGTGCACATTGCTGGGAGACTGTTACTTTTGGTGGGCCCGAGATGGGCAGGTGGACCCCGTAGCAGGAGATGAAGAACCAAGTGTGGTCCCGAGGCGAGGCCTGACGATGAGGAGAACCAGGGGGACCCAATTGAGCACTGAGAGAGGCACAGAGGGTACAAGACGGGCACATGATCACGCCCGACCACTCTACATAAGGGTTTTACTGGATAACACCTAGTGCCTATGCTTTCTGGTGCCGGGTCCTCACACAGTCTGCAGCCACCATGGGGAAACTGAAGGCTAAACAAGGGAGCATGCAACCAGAAGGAGGATCCAATGGATCCAAGACTGAGGACGATGGATGTGCTGACCTTTCGATACACATGCAGCTAGATAAGGTGTTGGCCACCATAGCGGACACAAAATCCATTCTGCCACAAGATATTAGGGCGGTGTCGGTCGGGCTGGGCCTGTTGCAGGCGGAACACCACAAACTGGTGGACAAAGTGACGAAAGTAGAAATTGCAGTCGAAGACTTTCGGCCAGACCGAGCAGCCACGTCCCTTAAACTAGAAGAACTGATGACCAGGGTGGCAACCCTTGAAAGGAGAGCTGAGGATGCGGAAGGCAGAAATCGCAGCAATAATATCCGAGTGGCGGGGATGCCGGAGAGGACGGAGGGTACGAACAAGGTGTCCTACCTCGAACAATGGCTTCCCACCACAGTGGCTCCGGGGCAGCTCATGCAGTTCTTCGCACTGGAATGGGCACACTGGTTGCTAGTGCGCTCCTAGGCAGCAGGGAGATCCCCATGTCCGGTAATGGCGAAGCTCCTGCATTACCGGGACCGTTTCGTAATTCTTCAAAACGCCCGGACCAACGGTCCATATGGAGTTGAGAAGAGTAAAGTGTCAATTTTTCCAGACTGCACAGCTCAGGTTCAGGCCCGCAGAGCGTCATTTCTGGAAGCGAAGAAAGCCCTGCGAGAAAAGGCCATTCAGTACTCCCTAATGTTTCTGGCCAAGCATCGAATGATTTTGGACGGTAAAACACACTTTTGCGATACTCCAGAAGCTGTGTGGTCTTGGTTGGAGGCATTTAAAGCTGGCACACCGCATCAGCAACCGCGAACTGACCCAGGAGCACTGAAATGTCCAGCCTGGAAAAGGTACAGGAGGTAGGCTAGGGGCACCGCACTGAAAAGACCCACCTCTTCCCAAACGGAATGAGAAAGAATAGTGGCACTGCAGACTGTGGCAGAGATCATGTCTACATAGACAGCGGAAGGGGACACGGAGAGGTCCTCAGAACATAAATCAGGTCACTCCGAGTCAGGAAGTTCAATCCTGAGCAATGCTGCACTACCTGTGGTGACCCCAAGATCAGTGGATGAACTGATCTAACTACCAAGTAGGTGGAATCGATAATCTTTAAGGGAGGATGGATGCTGCAGGACTCTGCCTGCCTTTAACACAGGGAACAGGTGGCCAGGGAAGGGTCCGAAATGAGTACACACTGACAAACGCTGAGACTTCCATTATTGGGGAAAGTAGCTTGCTGTACAATGGGGGCGGGAAAGCACAAGTCAGCAGGCATCATACATGAATATTGGGCCAGAAGGAGAACCACATGTGCAAACTACCGCAGCTTACCCCCCGACCAGATTGTCTCTACTAGGAAACTATAGGTGGCTATCTTCTCTTAATGTTTTTTTCATTACAGGTTTGGGCGCCCATCAGTTGCGAACCTGCCCTTGGGATGGGGAGTTACTTGTTTGGGGTGTTTAACTGTTGTCTGGGGGGCTCACAAAGTCACATTACAAACAAGTGCCGGGGTTGGTGGAAGCTGGGTTGGGGGCCGCGGGGTCCGGTACCTATGCTGATGGCAAGTGTGAGGCAGCTACACCATGAGGCAAAAATCCTGTCCTGGACCGTGAGAGGGATGGGGGTCAGCGGCCAAACGCCATAAAATACTCGACTACATTAACCGCAGGGGGGCGCACATAGTGATGTTGCAGGAGACCAATCTCACTGCAGAGGAGGGTACCCATCTGAGGCGAAGGTGGGGCGGACAACTATATGCTACCTCTTATTCTGCATTTTCCCGGGGTGCTTTGTCGTGGGTTAGAGCCGGCACTCCTTTTGAAGTAGACTATACACGTATTTACCCAGAGGGACATTATGTCCTGGTGAAAGGCAGACTAATGGGGAGGGAGATTGCGATGGGTAGCATTTATACACTAAACCAGAATCAGCTGCAATACCTGCGGACACTGTCCACGTGCCTTACATCTATGGGTACAACTGACCTTCTTCTAGGGAGCGACTTTAATTGTGTAGCAGACGTGGAATTAGATAGGTCTACTCCCCTTGCTCAATGGCACTTAGGCCTGTAAAGCGGCGCTGGGTTTTCGGGAGTGGAGGGAACAGTGGGACTTGCAGGATATCTGGAGGGTCCAACCAGGTGTACCGCAGGACTACTCCTATTATTCTTACCTTTATAGCCTCCACACCAGGTTGGATCTGTTTGCCTGTTCTACACGTCTGAGCCCCTCCGTGATGCACACTGAATATTTGGGGCGCACCTTATCTGATCCCAACCCGCTCCTGTTGTGCTTCCGCTCAGTAGCGGAGCCCACAGTGACCCCCACATGGCGACTCAACCCAGCCTTCCTGGAAGACATGCGGTTTAGGGTCTCGCTACAGACAGCCATCTTGGAATACTTCCGACTTAATCAGGGTACTGCCAGTTCCTCAATGATAGAATGGGAGGCCTTTAAGGTGGTGGTGAGGGGACACTGTATGGGACAACCGGTGGGGGTGAGAAGGGAAATCCTCCGGGAGCTGGACACATTAAAGAAAAAAATGCACGACTTGGGCTCCAAACTGACGGGCCCGTCGACCTCCCCATAAGTAACTAGAGTAAACAAGGAGTAAATACAATAAGGTGCTAGTACGGCTTAGAAGTCTGGACCTGTGTGAATACCAGACAAGGGTGTATGAAGAAGGAGGCAGGTCGGGTAGGCTTCTCACGTGGCTGGTGCGCCCTGAATCCAGAGGCTCACCCATCCCCATATCATGACACCCATCACTCTGATCATGACGGATGAGGGAACAGTGCTTCATTCGCGTAGTGCTATAAACGAGACCTTTTGTGCATATTATGAGAACCTGTATGGGGAGACTCAGCTACTGCAGCTGGAGAGGGTGGCAGAGTTTTTAACACCCCTGACTCTGAGGACACTGAACCCCGTTGCAGGGGAAGAACTAGGGGGGGCGATAACGGAACAGGAGGTGAGGGTGGCTATGAAGGAAATGGCTACTGGGAAGACACCGGGCCCGGATGGCCTACCGGCAAAGTTTTATTCTGCCTTTGCACAGACCATAGCCCCATAATTGGTGGCACTGTACGCCGAGGCGTTGAGCAAGGGACTATTACCAGACTCCACCAGAGGTGTGCTGGTTATCTCCCTACCAAAACTGAAAACCTTAGAAGAGCATGTCGGAATTTCGACCCCTCTCCATGTTGAACATGGATTGTAAGGTATTGAGTAAAATACCAGCCCCACCTATTACATGGGAACCAGAATGGATTCATGCTGGCAAGGTCCACCTCTGGTAACCTTTGCAGACTTTTCCATGTCCTGCACCAAACAGCCGCTAGCCTCTTCCAGGAGGAAGCAAATATGTTGGTTGACCTAGAGAAGGTGTTCGACTCGGTGAGGTGAGACTTTCTACATGCAGTAATGGACTGGGGGAAAGCTGGGGGAAACGGGCGAGGTTGTTATACACGCGCCCTACGGCACTGGTTGGTTTGGACCGGGGGTGATCTCTAACTTGTATAACATCCACAGGGGAACCAGGCAAGGGTGCCCTCTGTCGCCTCTTCTATTCGCTATAGCTATTGATTCTCTGGCAGAACTTTTTAGACAGAGGGGGAGACAACATGGCTTGTGCTTAGAAGGAGAGGATCACATCATTTCTCTTTACGCCGATGATTTATTGCTATTCTTGGGTATTGGAAGCCGAGGGGTGATGGAGGCCTTGGCAACGCTAGAGGACTATTCTGCTTTAGCAGGCCTAAAACTGAACAAATCAAAAACTCATATCGTCCCGTAAATACACGGAGACCACTAGCCGGCAGAACTTCCTGTGGGCCTTGCTTGGTCTCCCCATTCTTTTAAATATCTTGGTGTACAGGTATTCCATACTCTGGAGACCTCCAGGATGGTAACTTGAAGCAGGTAGTGAGATCCCTAAAGACGAGTGTCCAATTTTGGCACTCCCTTAAATTGCCCATAATTTCCCGCATAGCGCTATCCAAAATGATCATGCTCCCCGACTTTTGTATTTTTTAGTGAACCTCCCAGTTGTGATTCCACCTTCTTGGTTCACAAGCCTGGACACTTTGCTCCGTGAGTTGGTATGGGATGGAGGCCGGAATAGGGTGTTCCTGGCAGTGCTGGGGAGGGCCCGGAGGAAGGAGGGCTGGGTGCCCCTGATTCTGAATTGTACTATCTGGCAGCTTAAATACAGTGGTTGGCCCAGTGGCTAGACGGGAACAACTTTGGGACCCTGGGGCCCATAGGACTGATAGATAACCAGGGACTGTTATTGGCAAAACCAATACACTCACCCAATACCCCGAGGCTGGGTGTACTGCTACGAATGGCACTGAAATGCTAACATCGATGCCTCAGGCGCACAGCGGGGACTCCCCTCAAAGCACCAGTTTTGCCACTAGTAGGGCTTCCACACAGGGACACCTTTTCACCATTCACAAGGAGGCATCTGGCAGAATGGACGTTGGCCGGGGTCGTTACTGTGGGTGATTGCTTTCAGCAAGGGGTACTCATCCCAATGGATGATTTCTTATCCCAATACACTCTGCCTCATGGACAGTTTTTAGTTTATAATGCAGTGGTGAGGACATTTGGGCATCTGTGGCGGTGCGGGCGGCAGGAGCTGAAAACCCATGGAGTCCTACAAGCACTGGTGACATTAGTGGTGGCCCGACACCTGGTGAAATGGCTATATAGGGCACAGCTTCAGATGGTTACGAGACCCCTAGCAAAGACGACGGAGAAATGGGAGGTGATTGTGAGCAGGGAGCTCGCAAACAAGGAGTGGAGTAGGGTTTTGGGAAGCCCGAGAAAGGTGTCAAGGAACAGTAAATTTAAGCTTATCTAATTTAACTGTATTCACATGGCCTATTTGACACCTCACAGATTAAGACTCATATATGGAGAAGATGATCGCCGTTGCCCTAAATGTAGAGAGCCAGATGTGGGGTTTTTAAATATGTCATGGGAATGTTCAAGAGTGCAGGGCTTTTGGGAACTGGCAGTGGCTTCCATTAACAAGGCTCTGGCTCATACACTCCCCTGCTCGGTGGAGGTTTGCCTGTTGGGCTTATTTTCCAGACCCAAAACCAGAAAGGTGGGATCCAGATTTGTAGATCTGGCATTGGTGTTGGCCCGGAGCCAGATAGCTCTTACATGGATGGCAGGGATAGGCCCCACAGGGGTAGCATGGAAAAAGGATGTGGACATGTGGGCTGCAGCAGAAGAACAAGCATTGATGCTGGAAGATGCCAGGGAAGTTCGCCGCCACCCACTGGCTGATATGTGGAATGAGGTGTTGCAGGCATGGGGTAGTAGGAACGAAGTGGACTCAGGTGGCGGTGCTGAATGGGAGGCGAATTTGAGAGCCCCCCAAGCACCCCTTGAAATATTGCATTGCCTATGGGAAGAATGTGGGATGGGGACATGGGCCTATGTGGATCCCCCTTTTTCCCCCCAAAAGAATTAAGCAGATCCTTAGCATGATACACCGTAAGCCTCCCCTCCCCCCCAGAAAGGATTAGCCCCTATGACACTGGATGGCGATGCGCCCACTGGACAACATGCTGTTAGTTTGTTTCCAAAAGTTTGGTTTATATGGTTCACAAGATGTCTGAATAGTATGACTGTGACAGGTGGTATTACTTGTAACTCCCCAAGGGGCTTTCTTAGAGTAGAGCAGTGGCTCTTGGCATGAACTATAGTGGTCACGAAGTGAATTGCCATGATGATATGTAAACAAATGCTATGATGATAGAATGATAAAGTATATTGTATGGTTCTGTGCACATAATGACTCACGACATACATGAAATTGCTGTGCTTATCTACATACTGCTCTTGTAAATGCATATAAATGTGTGTAGTGAAAAACTAAAAGACATGTTTAAAAAAAAAGATATATACATGTGCTCAAGACCTCGATGAGATCGAAACGTGTTATTTTGTTGTTTGACTAATTAAAAAGGATTGCTGAAATCATCGCTAATCTGGAGTGGCACATCTTTTCACCAGGAACCAGGTGAGAATATACACATACATATATACACATACATATATATATATATATATACATACATATATACATACATATACACATACATATACACATATATATTCAGACACACATATACATACACAGAGATGCACTCGACACTGGAAGTTCTATCCGGAATTTAGTGACAAAAACCAGCACTTGCAGTCTGAAAATATTTTACATTGCCTGACCCGTTTCGGGGCTTTTGCTCCTTAATCATAGGCTTCACTGTCAGTTCACAGAGTCACAAACATGCATTTCCACTCCTCTGCCTCTTAATGAATAATTGCCCTCTGGTGGGCCTCCAGGTGAGTTTAGCCTTTCGTGCATTTGGGGAGTTGTAGTGCGTATTTGTAATTTTTCACCTTTAGTAGGTTCTGTGACCTTTCAGAAATAAATGTTGAATTCTTTCCAGCCCTTCAGTGGGCCTCAGATTGCATGTCCGGTTCTTTAATTAATCCTTCCACTGTGCAGCTTGTGGGCTCAGCATAGTTCCAAGCCTGCAGCCCCCTTTGCTGTTCAAGGGTGGTGCAAAGTCCCACAGTTGGACTGCCGTGAAGAAATATAAAAAACCAAATTGCCCTGCAGCAGAGATGCACTCGACACAAAATGCCACAGATGGAATTGACTCCTTTAAAGGCAATTTGAAGTATTGAATGACAAGCATGAATCAAAGGTAATTCCAAAGATACTAGTCATGGTTGTGAAGGGACATGGTTTTACACGCACCAGAATGAGGCATTATGGACCTTGTGGTCTTTTGAATAACAAACGGAGTTCAGTGAGAACCAAACGGTGAATGCAAAAACATATAAATTAGAACTGAATAATCTATGCATCAAACGTGAAAAAAACGCTCACTGACTTTGCTTCTGAAACTTGTGTTGAGCCCACTTTGATGACTGTATCTTTAAACATTAAGGCATTTTCTGTCCGTCCTTTCTGTCCATGAATTGGCTGTATAAATACCTAGCAGGTGAACCACCCATGTGATTAGCATATGAATAAGACTCGTGTAGAGTTGAAACGCATAATGCTACATGTCTTGCTGCCATTAAAAAAGAATTGTCACTAAGGATTGGCTGGAGGGCTTGCTTGCACAGTACCGAAAGGTGCAGGACGTGTAAATTCTTTGGAAAATATATATATATATATATA
This sequence comes from Calotriton arnoldi, assembly GCA_963921515.1. Classification (NCBI taxonomy): domain Eukaryota; kingdom Metazoa; phylum Chordata; class Amphibia; order Caudata; family Salamandridae; genus Calotriton; species Calotriton arnoldi. Next base: position 2,920,538 of record CAWUFW010000852.1, read on the forward strand.
TATATATATATATATATATATATATATATATATATATATATATACATACACACACACATTCACACACAGGTGGACATGGCCGGTACCCGTGTGAGGAAACCCTTCTACAATATATCTCTATCTATCTATTCATCGATCCCGAGTAAGTGCGTTTTTCAATGATCTCTGCTTCCTGCAACGATACCTGGAGAAATATATATATATATATATATATATATACATACATACAATTAAATAAACTGAGGTTTAAGATTAATTATAGTTAGGAAACCTGGGGCAATATGCGCTGAATGCATTCAAGGATCTCTTTCCAGATGGCCACATACTGCTGATGATGTATGTTTTACTGACTGTAGTGATAGATAACTCTGATGAGGGCACCTGATTTCCAAGCTCTATCATACTAGCATGGCCATCCTCCCAATGTGGGATGGGTGTCTTCAGGAACACTCGGAGCAAGATCTGCACACGCCCCTGTCAGATCAGATTTGGTTCTACTGCGGTCAGCAAACGAAACTTGTTTCTCCCAAACACTGACACAAGCTTATACATTTTACATTTCTTAGGCGCTCTTACACTGCACCTCGCTCCTTGGCTAAACGTGACCCTACCAGGTCTTTTTGCTCTCCTAAATGCCACCTTGATGATGTTGACTTTGCGCACCTTGCACGGACATGCACATACACCCATATAGAGGGATTCTGGACAGAGGTTTTTACACAGCACTCATTAGTGATAGGGCCCACTCTATCTCCTGACCCACTCCTGGACCTGTTGGAATATATCCAGGATGTGCCTAAAGGGATTCGCAGGTTTACCGCATTTGCACTACTGTTGGTGAAGCGAGAAATCGCTCTGCATTGGGGCAGCACGCACTGTCCAACAGTTAAGGGATGGATAACCATCCTTTCCTTTAGTGACACCAGCAGTGAAATATATTCGTCATTACAGCCACCCTACGCCAGCTCCAAAAATATATGGCACCCAGTATGTGACTATTTGCTGCAGGAAGAACAGCTAGATCAGTGAGCATACCTACTGTACAATAATGTATACTTTTCCACGGGGCATGTGTGCTTCTGATACCAACATACCAATTATGATGCTTATATATCCACTGCCTGAGGTTCCTCTATTATTTTTATTACTCCTTCTTTCTGTCACCCTATGTGACTCGAATGCTTTGTAGTGTGTGATATTATTCGTAAATGCATTCTCATCCAGAATGGATGGTTCATCCAATTATGTTGCTTTCGATATTGTACATGATTATTTCCCCTGATTGAGGGGTATCGTGTGTGAGTTTTGTGTACAAGTCAAAATGATAAACAAAAATTAAAAAGAAGAATATGAAAACTTCATTTATTGTTTCTATACAAAACCAACTTGAATTACACAAACCTTATAAATTCACTAGATATAGCTATAACTTTATAGTTATAACTTAAAGTTAAAATGTATTCCCCGCTCAAAACTTACTATAGCATGTGCACCTCTGTCAGAGTGTTGTCAACTCGCTAACAAGAGTAAAGTAACTATACCCTGGCCCTCTACCATGCACAGTGTTCTCATACATGATGTCATTTGAGATGTCATGAGTGTTGTTATGAATGTTATGATTTAACATGCTGTAAGTGATGTAATATGATAGGTTATAAGCAGTGCAGGGGGAAGGCACAAGTTCCTCTTTAATATATATATATACACCATATATATCAATGGCTATATAAGAGTCCTCACAGAGGTACTTCACTTTTATATGTTGACAGGCATTAGGGTACAGGTGTGGGAGGAAAGCACAACGAAAGGCGTTCTGTTGCTATGCACCAAGGATCTGGAACACTACTTTCTCTTCTATACGTCATACCATATCCTTCGTACTTTAAAGCCCCTTCTTCATTCAGAACTCCAATGCAGTAAAGCTCGCTCAGCCTGTGGAAAGCTCACAGCTATATACTCATTGACAATGTAAATGATATGCATCATTCAATTCAGTACCTATATGCTGAGGCTTGTAACTCTAGAAAGGGGTAAATTATAGTATCTGATATGTTGCAACTCTAATGCTAAATGCAAGGTATTGTGCAGTGTTGTTTCTTAGCTATTAACTTACAAAACCACTACAAAATAGGTAATCATATATATATTTATGCAACCCAAAGAGCCCTCTAAAGAACATTATGCTTCAAAGAAGGTGGGCTGATATATCAATTTCACTTCAAGACTGTACCATTGGTACCCTTACAATTGCATAAGGCTGTACCTCACAGCTGCTTGCACCCACAGCTCATACACTTGCATACCATACTTACAACTGATGCCAACCAAGGAAATGTGTTAAAGAGGAAACTAACTAATTTGACATTGAAGTACTATGATTGATTGTATTCAATGGAACACTGCCAACCGTATGAAGAAAACTCATTGTTTCATTAACTGTGTGCCATTTGCAAAAGTTTTAAAAGTTGACTTAAACTTTGCTCTACTATAGTATATCCTATCACTATAACCTGCTGAATAGTACCCAATAACATGGGCTTTCCTTATGGAAAATCCCGCTGAGTACATTTCGCTTTGGAAAGAAAGACTTGTCTGCTGAGAGATAAATGGACAAGAATATGGAGTCCAAAAGTAAAATAGAGCCAGACAATGAAGCTGGTCATTTACAAAAAAAATTTTCCCCCACAAAGAAAAAAATAAATGTATTAAATAAATTAAATGTATTATCTAGTCTGCAATTCAATGTCATTTTAATTCGGACATAGTGACAGCTCATAATCTTTGAGTGAAGGAGATCAATCTGATTGCATAACATAATTAATACATGAAATATAAACACTGAATGCTGGCTACTATCCCACGTTATTAACTCACAGTAGTTCCATTGCTTTGACTTTTTGGAATTCGGACAACCCATTCAGAATCTCACAATTAAGGTTCTCGGTTCCATCCTCCCATGCAAACCCCTAAATCTCTGACTCTGCATTGGGTTACACTGCACATTTGCAGATGGTGAATTGGGTGCCGATATACACAACTTCGCATTTCAGTTGCACTTCAACAGTACACTTCTTTTGTGGAAACCTGTCCAACACATTTGTTAAGTTTATTGTCTTGCACCTGTCGGTCCATGATAGTTGTACAGTTTGTGTACATTCTGAAATAGTACTAGGGCAGGTTCTTACTTCTTAAATGGAAAGAGTGATGGATTATGCATGAGCCCTTTGGGCATTTGAAACAAATACTGAGTATATGTGTTTATTGTGCATGCTTTCCTTTTAATGGTAGTGTTCTCTTTGTTTAGGGGAACTAAATATTTCAATAAGCCACAGGGAGTAGCTTACCATTGTGCAAAACGTTACTTAATGAAATATTGGTGGCAGCAAAGAATAATGTATGACAAGGTGCAGAATGGTGTTAACATTAAGGTACGCACAATTACCGAGAGGCAATCTGAAATACAGGAAAACAAGTTTACTTTATCTTGTGCCAATTTATGCTGCATATTAAAATTACTTTACCATGCCCTTCCACTCTTAAAGTCTTGACAGTATGTTTCAGCCAAAAACTAGAATGTGTCCCTGCTATTCAAAAGAGCTACAATCTTTGAGTGTTGGTTTCCAGAGGGCATTTGCATATGTAAATGCCTCAAGCTCTGTATCTTGCCAATTTAAAGAAAAGTATTTTAATATCGATGGCTGTTGAACTGAAAACAGGAATTTTTACAACCTTCTATTGCACCAAAGGCGCACGCTCCATTTTATCTAGACATATACCTTGGGTCTGGTATGTATTTACGTATTCTGTCTCTAGTGAAGTGCAACAAGAGTTCTTAAAGGTAAGTATCACCAGTGTACCTTCGTAATAAGTGCCACATACGGCGTCACTAATTAAGCCAGCGTGTGCTGAAAGATGTCCTTGTACTGTAACATTCTGAAGCACTTATCTCTTCTCCATACCACAATGGTTATTTATTATTAGTAGTAATTGATTTGAATGGTACTACACATGCAATCAACACACCAGTTGGGGCCTGCTTATAAGCAGAACGTCTCTTTAGGCAGATTGGGTTTTAGTGACTTTGAGGGATGCTAAGGTGGGAAGGGCCCTCAGACTGGGGTCCAAGGAATTTCAAAGATGGGAACCTGAAATCTGTTTTGATATGTTTCTTTCCACAGTGTTAAAATGGGCTGATCTTACTTACTTTACTACATTTTAACTTCTGACCAGGAGTATAATGGGGAATTAAACAACTGACGTACTTGGGTCCTACTTCCCGAAAGATGTTGTAGACAGTGCAGATCAATTTCAAATGAATCCTTGGTTCCCCTGGGAGCCACTGGCATTCTTTCGGGGATAGATCAACATGATAATCTTGCCTCATATTTAGGCAGTGTCTTGTCACTTTGTTTAAATCCGCTGGAGTTTTTGAATGTTCCTTTTTAGAGCACCAGTGTACACTATGTTAAAGTAGCCTGGCTGAGACAGAAATAGGGGTTTTGTGAGTTTTGACGCTGGTATTGAAGTAAAGTGAGTACCCTTCTCAACATTATGAGCTAAAAATTGCTGTTCATTGCCACTGATATAATATGTTCACTGAAATAATCACCTGATCTAGCCATACTCCAAGGATTTTACTAACCATACGAATGTATGTTTTGCTCCATGCCGAGATGGCCAATCGAATAGTAAAGAACAGTAGGATGACTCTCCTGTAATCACGACCTCAGTTTTGGAGATGTTTTGGCTTAGGAGGTTTCCCTCAACCAGATGAAGTGCCTTTGGCTATTTGAGATTTTTTGTTGTTATTATTGGTTATTTTCATTTCAGATATGAATTCCAGTATCATCATACATTAGGAAATGATGCTGAAAAATCACCTCTGTCATAGGGACCCATTATATATTGATCAGAAGCAGCAAAAAGGCAGAGCCCTAACTTACTTTTGGGCTTAGGGTTTTGATTGGTTGATAAAGTTAGGGTTCTGATTGGTTCCTAGTGCTATGGTTTCTCTTGGACTTAGGTCTTAGGGTTCTGATTGGCTGAAAGAGTTAGGGTTCTGATTGGTTCCTAGGGCTAGGGTTTTTATTGGACCTAGGACTTAAGGTTAGTGTTCTGATTGGTTGCTAGGGTTAGGGTTCTGATTGGTTCCTAGGGCTAGGGTTTCTATTGGGCTTAGGGTTATCATTGGTTGATAGGGTTAGGATTCGGATTGGTTAACAGGGACACGGCTCCCATTGGGTTTAGGGTTAGGGTTCTGATTGGCCCACGTTCACCTGATCCCTAGGGCTATTTAACCTTAGACTCAGGGTGTCTCAACCCGTGCGTCGAGGCTATGGGCGAAGATGAAAAGGGCTGTTGCATGTTTGGGCCTGTTCGGGTCAGGCATAGGGCCAGAGATGCCACCCTTTTTTTCCATTTACCAGGAACCACCTTAAGCCATCCACATCTGCAAACATATTAACGCAATCTCAGCAGACACACCACTCATTTACAACAGACAAACTATCCACATTTCAATGTCTCAACAATCACTACTAAGCCCCACAAACCAAATCGATACACCCTTCTGCCGATCCTGCCACACAATGGCACCTTCACTCTCACACAACCCTTCACTCTGTCCTATACCACTATCAAATCCACACATCACCAATATAACACAAACCCACATTATACATAACCTTAAGCTCTTCATACACACATTCCCTGTTCACACAAAACACCAGCTCTACCCTCTACTTACTATTAACAGACCCCGTTCCATTACCACCAACCATCTCTCATGTCATCCACCAACACCCTCCTCTTTTTACCAAAAACACACAACCAAACAATCCTTAAACTCCATTTCACCACACATATTACCTCTTCCTGCTACCAAATCTAATACAAATGCTCACAAACCTTGTACATCTACTCTCACACCACATACACTTTCCTCCAAAACCTTCACAGAAATTCACTACATCAATACTCATCGCAGTACTCCACAAAAACAAAACATAACACACACACCAGCACATCAAAATTTCACACACACAATTTCATACTACATCTAGTCCCAAAATACAAACACCCACTCCCACCATCATAACTACACAAATAATGCACACCCTAAACCAACTTTACTCGCCAATTTTCTATCCTCACCAACACCTGCCACAAACACCCCAACGCAACACAACAACACTCATTCACCCTCCTCTCATCAACTGCACAATTTATAGCCTTAAAAAATGACCCACATGCTCCAACACCAAACCAACCCATATACCTTCTATCCTAAACAGACACAAACTAAACAAACAACAAGCCATTCTTCACAACTTCTCATCTCCTTCTCTATTACGCAAGACTACTCTGCAAAAACAAAACAGTACACCAACTCATTCTCAACCACTATCTTCACCTTCTACACACACAGACCCAACAAAATGCCTTCTAAGCCTGCTGGACGAGGATTAAGATATAAACTGACAACACTATTGCTATCTGGATGCAGTTAAAACCAACACTAATAACACACCTGCTACAAGTTCAACAAATACTACTCACTCTTCTAGAAAACAAAGTCACATCACCACCAAAACACAATCTCTAGACAATCTACTAATAAATGCTTGATCACTATAAAAAACAAGCAACACATCTATGACCTTCTCACTGATACACAACCCGACTTACTCTTCATAACTGAATCATGGTTGGGAGATGACGTGGCTCCAGGGATGCATGAGCTGTTCCTTCAGGCTATGAAATGGTCACACAAAATTGCACAGACAAAATAGCAGGTGGACTAGCTGTTATATTCAAGGACACAATACACCTCACTAAAGCTGACATTTCAATATAAGGTTGTGAGGCTCTATTCACCAGATGCAACCCTACACCAACTTCCTCCTGTAACTTCTTCCTTTTTTACAGACCCCCACATAACAATACTACATTCCCAGACACGTTTCTAGACACAGTTTCAAACCTTCTGACACTGCACTCCAACCTATGCATCCTTGGTGACCTAAATATATGATTTGACAAACCCAATATGCCTCATCCAAGAACGATCATCACTTGTCTAAACACACTGAACCTAAATCAGATCATTCACAAACCCACACACATTGTTGGACACATCCTAGATGTCATTTATGCAAATCCAGAACTAGTTACCTTTCAACAGATTACTCTAGTCACATGGTCAGACCACCACCGCCGCAGCTTTCCAACAAAAAAAACACCACAACAAAGGCCACATTACATTCTACCACATACCAACCAGGGAAAAAACTCAAGTGTGACCACTTAAAAGCACAACTAACATCCAACACAGATCTTGAAACAATAAATTCAGTTCAAAAACTTTATGAGTGCCTCCAGTAAGCTTTTAGCTTTTGATATCCCAATACCATTAAAAACAACAAAACAGGACAAAAGAAAACAAGCACCTTGGAAGAATGCAGAACTTAAAAAGATAAAACAACAAATTGCAAAGTTGCAAGATACCTGGCTCAAAACAAATAACAATTCAGACAAACTCCACCTACACAAACTTAAAAGATTATACAGGTCAACAATCAAAAAAGCTAAAAAAAAACCAGTACTATTCAAACAGAATTCAAAATGTTAAATGTGCAAATAAAGAATTTTACAAATTCTCACTGAATTTCATAAACCTAAATGCACAAAAGGAGCTCATCCCATTTCTCAAGAATTTACAAACAAACTGGCAAATCATTACACAACCAAAGCAGGCATGTTGGACTCATATTTAAACAAAGGAAAACCAACAGCACCAACCCATTTCCAACAATCCCCTCCAAGTGTAGGCTAACCCAGCCTTTACATTCCTTCAAACAACTATCAGAAACTGAATTTATGGATCTTGTCAAAGCAAGCAGGCCAGCCGGCTGCCCTTCTGATCCTTGTCCACCACAAATCTTCAAGAACATTCTTTTAATTACCTCTGCTGCCACACCAGTCAGAACAATCATCAATAATTCTTTAACTACAGGAATCTTTCCAGAAGAAGATTATTAAAGAAAACAAACCTGGAACCACATGAGCCAAACAAATAGAGACAGATGACAAATGGACCCTTCCAGGGCAAACTGAAAGAGCAGCATTCACCCAGATGTCACAATTCATTGAAGATAACACCATACTTTCCAACTTCCAAACAGGATTCCTTCCAGAAGAGTCACAGAATCTGCCCTCAATGCCATCTGGGAAGACCTTAACAACACAGTAGACTGGAATGGGGTCACATAGTTGCTCATGACACTCTAATCCAAAGGCTCTACGAAGCTGGCATAGAGTGGACTGTTCTTGACTGGATCACATCCTACCTTCAAAACATAACAAATATCATCCATACTTCACCTTTTTCATCCAAACTATACTTCACAAAAGCAGGGGTCCCTCAAGGCTCTATCATCTCACCAATGCTTTTCAACATCTGCATGAAGTCATTACCAGCAATGATCAATTAATTTCAGCTCACATACTAAAACTGCACAGATCACACAGATACTTCTTAAACTGGAAAGCTGCAAAGACATCAGAAAAGCAAAACTCTTCAGTTACCTCAGAGCCATTGATCAGTGGATGACATGGAGCCATCTCAAATTCAATGTGTCCAGTACTGAAATACTCACATGTGGCAATTAGAAAAACTATGACCCTCTCTGTGTCTAGCCGGACAACCTGGGACCATCTCCTAAAGTATACAAGGAAGTAGGAAACCTTGAATTTACCAAGGGCTCCAAGCTATCGATGAATGCCCAAGTGGATAAGATAACAAGATCAAGCTTCATTACTATGAAAACTCTCTAACGCATCTTCCCCCACGTAGGATTTGCACACAAGGTCCAACCTACTATCTCTCTTGTACTGTCTAAACTTGATTACGCCAATGGCCTCTACCACAGATCATCTTTATCAACTATGAAAAGACTACAACAATTTCAGAACTCTGCTGCCAGAAAACTCTTACATTACATCTCCCCTGCCTTGAGGACCCTGCATTGGTTACCAGTGGCCAGAAGATCCACCTTCAAGCAGCTCTGTATCACCCACAAAGTAATATATGGAACAGGACCACTTTTAATCAGGAATAAAATCACAAAATACATGCAACAAAGGAACCTCCGCTCAACATTGGCACCTCGCCTCAAAATCCCAGCATACAAGAAAAATAATATGGGTGGTACATCTTTTTCTGTTCAAGTAGCCAAACTATGGAATTCATTACCCCCAAACATAAGATCCACAGATAAGTATCTTATTTTCAGAAGACTACTCAAGAGTTGGCTCTTTCTTACATGACCACCATACTCAAAACAGAAATGTACAGCATATGCCTGTGTATGTAAACATGTATAATTATATCATATGTATTTAGGTATGTGCATTTCTTTGTAGATTTTATTGTATATATATATATATTCACTGAAAAAACCATAGGTTTCAGGGGCGTTATAAGTTAGCTGGACATTTCACTCGTACAAAACCATAGAAATTCGACCGTTATAGTTAGTTCAGCTAACTATAACTCGCGCCCCCGCAATGCACTGCTCATGACGTCACATATTACATCATTCATGGCATGGTCAGTGACATCACTGATGACATCACTGATGACATCTCAAATGACATCACTGATGACATCATCCAGTGACTATGTTTCTGTAATTTTTAAATATGTTTTACATATATTCTTAGGTGTATTGAAGAATGAGTGGGTGTATAAGTGTCTGGATGGGGGATTTTACAGGTGTGTGACTGATTGTATAAGTGAGTGATTAAACGTGTCTTACTGAATGCATGGGTTAGTGACTAAACTGTGTGAATGTGTGTATCAGTCTGTCTGTTGTTGTGTAAGCTGCTACATGGGTTGGTCAGTAGCTACATGAGTGTTTATATGGGTTATTGATTGTTTGCCTGAGTATTTGTATGGGAGACGGAGTGTGTGTGTGGGTGGGTTGGAGGTGTGTGACTCTGTGCATTGATGTGTGAGTGGTTGATTCACTGGGTGTATGGGTTCAAGAGTGCATGTGGAAACAGCTGTATGGGTGGGTGAATGTGTGTATAGGTGTGTTGGTGAGTGAATGGATGTCTCAGTGGTACATGTTTGAGTAACTACATATGTAAAAGGCAGTATATGTGAGTGATGCTGTATATAAATGAGTATATGTGAGAGTGAGTGATTGTGAGAGTGGCTGTATGGATGAGTGTGTACTAGTATCAGTGATTATATAAGAGAGTAATTATGCGTTAGTATCTGTATAAATTAGTGAGGTGGTGTGTGTATAACTGTATAGGTGAGTAAATGGGAGTGTGATTGATTCTTTGCATGACTGACAAGGTGTGTGAGTAACTCCATGGATGAGTGGCGGTGTGTGAGTGTCTGAATAGGTGTATGAGTGCATATCATAGTGTTGTATTGATGAGTGACTGCATGTATAAGTGAATATATGGGTGAATGAGTGGATGTGTGTGTAGACCTAGGAATCAAAGAGTGCGTATGTAGTAACTGGTATTGGTGTCTCGATGGTTTCGAAAATGGTAGTCTGTATTTTACAGTGGGTGTATTAAAGGTTATATTAGACTGTGAGGAGGTGCATCAGATTTTCACGTGGATGATGTCATCAGTGATGTCATCAGTGATGTCATTTGAGATGTCATCAGTGATGTCATCAGTGATGTCATCAGTGATGTCACTGACCATGCCATGAATGATGTAATATGTGACGTCATGAGCACTGCATTGCGGGGGCGCGAGTTATAGTTAGCTGAACTAACTATAACAGTGGAATTTCTATGGTTTTGGACGAGTGAAATGTCCAGCTAACTATAACGCCCCTGAAACCTATGGTTTTTTCAGTGAATTTCAAAGGTTTTTTAAATGCTAATTTCTAACTATAACGTCTGTAAAACCTATGGTTTTTGCAGTGAATTTGAAAGGTTTTATAAATGCTAATTTCTAACTACAATGTCCCTGAAACCTATATTGTTTTTAACTAAATTTAAAAAAGACGTGCATACTTTTTGTAGTGAAAAACTAACTGTAACAGTAGTCTGTTATAAGTTATAATTTAACAATGTTTAAAACTTAATTAGCACTAATTAACATATAAGTGTGGAAAAAGTGTGACGGAGCAGCTATGATACCCGACATCGAACAACAGCGTTCACAGTTCGATTCCCGGCTCCAGCGGCACGTTAGCCCACCACTATGTCACTGTGGGCAACACCTTGCTTAATCTTTCCGATGCCCCCGAGCACCGGCACACCTTTCCAGGGGTAGCTGTACGCTTTACAAATGCTCGCATTTTTTTAAATTTAAAACCATAGTGATGAGAAATATTATCACGTTTTTTTTTTCTTCTATTCTGATAGATCTTTTTTTTAATGTCTTCTATTTAGAATTACGGCAATTAATAAATGTATTTACTCATGAGAATGGAAATGACACGGTTTTCCGGGTAACAGTTTTTAAGCTCTCCAACGTATGTACATATTAAGGACCTTATACGTGTTAGGTTCGAAATCGAAACTTTTTCCGCTTCACATTTTGTAACTTTTCCCAACACGTGCACAAGTTAAACAGTTAAAATGTGAGCACGTGTCAACTGTAAAACGTGACATCTAAATGGGCGGAGCCGCATCTTCCTTCCATAGACTACTCAATAACCAAAAAGTATATAACCCACACCCGTTGATTGATTAGTTTCGTTTTTGCTAGTTATTTACGCGTCTCCATTCAGTGATGCAGGTGCTCTTTTCTACAGTCGGATTCTTCTTTTGCGGCCACAAAACATAATCCTGAGTTGTAAGTTGTTTGATTATGGCATACTAGATATTTATAATACGTAGCTATTTGTCAATATTTAAACACTTGTATTTAGAAAAAAGTGTTATTGGTTGTTTTTGCTATTTATATGTAACGTCAGCAGCTTGTTTTCAGAAACAGACAGAATACAGCAAACATTGTTCCTGTTCTGGCTCCTTTGAGCTCATATAGTGTGACTTTGTATATTATAATATTGACACTGTACTTGACCTCAGAAGTGTTGGTGACCCGTCGGCGCGAAGACTAAAGATTTATATGTAACGTCAGCAGCTTCTGGTTTTTAGTCTATTTCTCCCTTGAGATCATATAGTGTGAGTATGTATATTGTAATATTAACATTTATACTGACCTCAGTGGAGTTTATGACCCGTCGACGCGAAGACTAAAGATTTATATTTAACGTCAGCACCTTCTCGTTCTTACTCTGTCTCTTCCTTGGGATCATATACTGTGAATATGTATATTATAATATTAACAGTCATTGTGATCTCAGAGCACTTTATGACCCGTTGGCGCGAAGATGAAAGATTTCGAAGACCCGGAGAAAAGAAGCTCTCAACATACTCATCGCTGGAAAGTATTTCGTTATTGATCTTGTTTTGTATTGATGACTTCATTTTCATTTTCCTTTTTGTGTGCCATCAGTGACACTGTGTATATTGTAAGAGTGTGATATTTCCACACAACAGGAATTGGAGATTTGTCGCCGCCAGGAGTAAACCATCTGAAATACAGTTTACTGACCTTTATAACTTACTTGATCAGATATTTTTACAGTGACAATATTTTTGGAAATTGCAGTTTAAAAAAAATAGTTTCCATAGATACTTTCTTAGTGAATACCTTTGATAAACCCTACATTTCTGAATGTTTTTTTACTATTTCTATTTTTGTCTGTTGCGGTTCCTATTCACCTTCTCCCTATAGAATATATACGACCAGTAGTGTATATTATTATACTACTATCCTATATATTCTTAAAGGAGTACGTGATTTGTTAGCGGAGCAGTGAGCGACCTCTAAGCACTACGACCGAACTTTCCCGAATTCTACAGAATAGAAATTATAAAAAATGATAAAGCGTACATTTCTATGTAGTATAAAGTGATTTGTGTTTAACTGTTTTTTACTTGTTATTGTTCTTGTGACCTGAGATGATGTAGTGCGGGAGTGTTTCTTGTAGCACTTCTTTTCTACTTTATCTAAAAGTAACTCATGCCCTCTTATATTATCAAGAATATGGGGCAACACTTTTACAAACTATAGCAGAAAAAACAAAGGGAGGGTGTGCCCACGCTTAAGGGATATTTTATGAATTGCGTTTTTATTTGTCACCCCTTTGATATATACAGCTTCAGTTTCCGAAGAAAGTATATTTGTAATTGCTTAATAAAAACTATTTCAAACCTAGAATGAAATTTTTGCTGCGCAACCACAGCTCCCCGTCAGAAAAGTAAACACCACATTAGAACTAAACAGTGCTCCTGGGAAGTATCCCACCCGCAAACTTAATAAAAAGAAGACCGCAACACACTTTGTTATTTTCCCGCCGTGATTTGTACACCCCACGCCAATTATATAAATGGCCCTTAAAATATATAAAAAAACTATTTTTACCTTCACAATCCCTCTCCACCACCTTGTGACCACTGTACAGAGTTAATAGTGTTCCTACCCTCCCCGCTACTACTTTATTTTCCCGTACTCCATTGAAGTGCGTCACAAAATGGTTCCCAGCCAATAATGAGCAAACTTGTACTAGGAACACTTTAGCCAATAAAATGTCCATGGTGTTCCGCAGAGGGGAGGGAATCGCTGCCAACACTTCTACTTTCAATGGTTTACAGCCAATGAACATTAAGCTTGGGAAGGTCCTGCTTGAAACACGTTACCCAATCAGATGTCCCTGATGCTCCGCAGAGGGTGAGGGAATGGCTGGCAACCCTTCTACTTTCAATGGTTTACAGCCAATGAACATTAAGCTTGGGAACGTCCTGCTTGGAACACGTCAGCCAATCAGATGTCCCTGCTACTCCGCGGACGGGGAGGAAATGGCTGGCAACACTTCTACTTTCAATGGTTCGCAGCCAATAAACATTAAGCTTGGGAAGGTCCTGCTTGGAACACGTCAGCCAATCAGATGTCCCTGCTACTCCGCGGACGGGGAGGAAATGGCTGGCAACACTTCTACTTTCAATGGTTCGCAGCCAATGAACATTGAGCTCGTTGTTGGAACACCTCAGCCAATTAAACGTTAATTTTGTTCCAGACACACGAACAGAACACGCCCTCCCACATAATATTAAATTTCGTCTAAGAAAGTGACACTGTCCGTGATAAAAGTGAACACCGCATTATAAGTAAACATTACTGCGCATTATATTAAAGGAAGGCTGCAATACGGCGCATTGTTATTTTCCCGATATGATTTACACAGCCTACTGAACATTGCCGCAATACGGCACATTCACACTACCTGTGTGTGCACCCTACACACTGCTTGCCGCAATACGGCGCATTGTTTTCCCGACGGGATTTCCAGAGCCTACGCAACCTTGCCGCAATACCGCTCACCGTTGTTCTGCGGATGTGATTTCCACGGCCTACGCAACATTCAAACTCCCTGCCTCTGCACCGTACAGACTGCTAAAACTAAGACCACAGTGTTCCTACTATACCCTCTTATACAATTTTTCTCTTTTGTTTCGCCCTACGCCTTTCAACTCAGTCACAAAATGGCTGCCAACACTTCCTAGTTTCAACAGTTCGCAACCAATGAGCCGCACGCTCGTGCTCATAACGCCTCAGCCAATCAGATGTCAGAATTCTCAAATATCGATATCTGTAAATTTTGATATTTCTCTAAAACTACTGAACGGACTTAACCCATTTAAACAAAAGCGTGCTTTTTGGACCAAGACCTTTCTCCCTGCCAAATTTGGCGTAATTCCGTTCAGCAGTTTGACCTGTAGCCTTGTCTAAAGTTTCCTATGGAAATTGCATGGAGAAAACACGTTTTGGGACCCCACCCTTTTTTCTCAGCCCCCCCTTCACAAATCACCCCCAAACTTTCAGGATAGGAGCTCACCTGAAAAGAGGAACTTTTTGGAAAATTTCGTAAAGATTCGGCAAACGACGCCAAAGTTATATGCACATCAAAAAATGCTTTTCCTATGGAAACTAGGTTCTAACTATATACTGGCGACCGCCAGTAGATTATATATATATATATATATATATACATACATACACTACGTATGGTTTAAACTAGTTTCTCTCCGAGCTACGCCTGTCTACACATGGGGTGGTGGGAGGAGAAGATCTTAAAAACTCCTTACGCAGATATTCTGTCACAAAACGTGGTCAAATGGGTCCGCTACATTGATGACCTATTTGTGGTCTGGCGCGGCGACAGGCACAGTGCAGAGGCGTTCATTACCAAGCTCAATTGCAATGACATAAACCTGCACTTCACTCATAACATCAGTGAGTGCGCCATCAGTTTCTTAGATGTCGAGGTATACGTGGCAAACGGCAGGTTGCATACAGAATTACACCGCAAGTCCACTGCAGGGAACATCATGCTGCACTCCACGAGCTTTCATCCTAGACACACCATTTGTAGCATACCATATGGAGAAATGCTCAGAATACGCAGAATCTGTAGTTGCGAACAAGACCTAATTGTAGCACAAAGGGAATGTAAACTCCGTTTCCTGGATAGAGGCTACTCAGAACATACCATAGATGAAGCCATACGACGCACAAGGGCATTGTCCCGAAATGATCTGCTATTCAAACCATCACGGAGTGCAGGCAAACACATTAGCAGAACAGAATCAAACACCATCAATCCTAGACTCATCCTCACATTTAACAAACAGAAGGGTAGCTTGAACAGTATCATCAAGAAAAACTGGCACTTGGTTCTAAGTGATCCGGTTTTGGGGGACAAACTCCCGCATACACCCCCAATAACTTTTAGAAAGGCCCCTTGTACTAGTGACTTTTTGGTCAGCAGTAGTCCAGAGACCAAAACAGGCTCCAGCTGGTTGACAGTCCGAAAAGGCTTTAATCAGATGTACCACATGTAGGGCATGTAAATATGGCATAAGTAAGACCACATATTGCACGCCCTTCAGAAACAAGCCTAACAAAATAGACAAGTTGCTAACTTGCACATCTGAATTTGCCGTGTATGTGCTGGAGTGCTCTTGTGGACTGCAGTACGTGGGCAGCACGAAACTGCAGGTCCACAAGAGAATCCTCCAGCACCTCAGGGCCATAACCAACTCAGATGCAACGTATCCGGTGGCCCGCCACTTCAAAGAGGTGTATGGTAACAATCTGGACCATTTGAAATATTACGTGGTGGACACTGTTCCGCCTCTAAGACGAGTTGGCAATAGAGAGGCAATATTGAGACGATTAGAAACGAGATACATCCTTGAGTTTGACAGCAAAAGCCCACAGGGGCTCAACACCACAGAAGATTTGCACACTTGGCTATAGTTCTGCTCTATCAATCCACCTACCTCCATGACTTACCTAGAACATCAGCAAAGACATGTACATTGGCTAGACATTCAAATTATCCTAACGAAAACGCTGTTCCTCTTCCCTTTGAATCTTTTTCCCCTTTTACTTTTTTGTTATGTCGTAAAAGATGCTCTTAATTGACCATCTTTGTCAACTAACAATTGTATTGTACATTGACACCTTAGTTGCACAGCTCTGCTCATCGAGCACATAGAGCGAATAAAATAGCACCTTTGGCACCTTTTGGCACTTTTGCACACATTCATGCACTTTACAAGCAGCAGTTACATGCCCTCAGGGGCAATTTGCCTATTTGCACATGGACTTGTAGTAATAGCAGAATGGTTGTCGAAACATATTCTAAAGCAATAGATTGAAACAGCACACCGGGACCAGTTTTTAACTATGTGTATTTTTACCTGAATATATTTATATAGGAATACTGCATATTTTGCACATGGTTTTAACCCAAGTTCCAGTTTTATGCATTATGTTTGTAGTAGGATCTTTTACCGAGTGTTGATTACCCATTTGTATTTATACAGAAATTAAGCGTACTTTGCACATGGTTTTAAATCCGAGGACTAATCATTTAAAGTGTGTTTTACCATGTATACGTTACCTAATTGTATTACACAGTAACTATGCGTACCGTTTGCACATGGTTGTAAGAAAATGCGAAAATAAGCTATAACAAATGTAGAAACATGCTGAATTCTTGTACTGTGAAATAGAAGTACAGACGGGTAGTCTGTCTTCCATATTTAGTTGCACTTAGCACTTTAAATTGTGGGGAGGAAATGGTAGCACAACATGTGATCAAGGCCTCTAGGGGCCGAAACGCGTCATGGCGGCACAGCACGATATGAAATAAACATAAACTTGCACGAAATAAGAGGAGTCCGTTTCCGGTTCCAGGGTGCAGGGAATCGTTGGAGAAAAGGAGCTTTGAATATATATATATACACACACACACACACACACACACACTACGTATGGTTTAAATATATATAGATATTCTTTTACATCTGCTTAAAAAATGTATATATTACATATGGTATATATATATATATATATATATATATATATATAATTTATGCTTAACATGTATATAGGTGACTGTATAGTTTACATATAAATGATTTGACTATATGCTTATGGGTCTCTGCTTTATTTATTATGTCTATCACAATGTGTGATAAGTTATATAAGTTATTGATTAGATGCTTATGGGTTTTATTTTATCTATCACGGTGTGTAAATATAATCATAACAATTGTATCTAAAAGTTATTCACCATTGAAATATTGGGGAAAATGTAAAATAAAATAAAAATATATAAATAACCAAAATGCATAAAATACCCCCACCCAAAATGAATACAAATGTATTATCTTTATGTACAGGAACATTTAAAAGTCTGAGTTTCTAACTATTTATTCAAACTTGCACATTTGGGACTTTATATATTACAACTTTTTATCTCTTTATTATTTTCCATATACGTGTATACCTTTCTATGTAGTTATGTATCAATATATTTATTACTTTACTCCTACTGTAGAAATAAAATAAAGGCATTCAACTCTCTGCAATGCACTACTCTATATGTCATCCTAGACCTCTCTCAATATATCCTCTACCTCCACTCTAACGCATCCCAAACATCATTGTGCTACTGCGATGATCTCCCTAATAACCTTTTCTAGACTCTTCCCTTCTCTATCCCTCCTTTGACTCATCCAAAACCTCCTTTTACTACTATGATGTCCCAAATAACGCTTCCTAGACACTTCCATCCTCTATACCTCATTTATCCTACTAAATCCAACTAAAAGACTCACATGTCCACCTCTCGAATTAACAATTTATATTTCCCTATACTAATCCACCACTAAACCATTTTGGGTTCCAGAGTAGCGTGCTACCCACCAAAAAGTGTTTCAAAGCCTTGTCAGGGGTAGTAAGCACTATATAAATACAATTACAATTACTCCACTTGTCACAGTTTAGGTTATTTAAGTGACATTGTCAATTCTGACCTGCTGACTTCTGTCAGTCAGAAAAGACTGGATCCACTGAATTGATGAGTCTGTAATTATGGTGCACTGTTCCATCTTCTGTAGCAGTAAGCTGTAGTTCACTGTGCCAATCAAAGACAACAGGTTAAAAAAAGGTGAGGACATTAGAGTTGTTTGGGTCTAGAAGTGGAGGGAGATGCTTTCTGATATCTGGGGAAAGTGGTCTATTGACAATTAAGAGATCTGAAACCTGATGGGAGGTCACATAGGATGTTTTGTGCTTCCTTAAAGTTGTGAAAGTATTGGTTAATCTGGACTTCCAAAGATTAGCTAGGAAGCGGGAAGTTGGAAATTGGATGAAAACAGAGTTTTGGAATCAGCAGTTTTGTTTAGCAGTTTTGTTACCTTTGTTTATAGGTGCTATTTGAAAACCTTTTTGAGTAGGGTATTGTCAGCTGAAATCTTTGGTAGATCTGTTATACAGAGGTGTGGGTACCCACTCAGTTGTGTAGGATACTACAAAGAATGACACCACTGGTTGGATGGACACTAATTTTCTCAGATTATAGAGGGACTCTGTTGAGATAAGGGTTGAAATAGACAATGAATATGGGTGGGATGATGCGGTTCAAAAGGGTCTTAGATGAAGAGTCCTAAAAAGCTAGAATAATTTTATCAATCTCGGTCACCAAAAAAACTGTGAATCATCTCAAATTAAAGAATAGCAGTTCAGTTGTAGAGCCTGTTTCAGTGATCATATGGAAGATTTTTGAATGGCTCACTGGTTTGATTTGGGCTTTTCATGATTCACATACAATGCCAGGACCCTTTTGATCTTCAGAGTCCACATTGATAACCTTGCAAATGGGATTTACATTAGAGTTTGCTCTTACGATCGCTCGAGTTTTTCAAACAGTGTTTGAGTTTGTGACCTATTCTCTTACATTGAGCCAATTTTTATTTGTTGCTAACTAAATCAGTGGATTTCTTTAGTTCTGCTTTACCTAGGTTTTCCAAGGTGCAGGTGATGTTGTTACTTAGCATTAGTATCAAGCTCTTTGGGTTAGAATTCTGAGATGGAGGTATCTTAAGTTTAGTGTGAGGAATCAGGACCTGCTTGCAGCCCCCCCCCCCACTTTTTGGCCCATTTGAGACCCCTGGATGCTGGATTTATGACTGAGTGCCTTGGGTTCAGCAAGGCAGGCCCAGGGCCAGTGTAATGTTTAAACACCCACATGTTTAGGGTACATTATGTATTGGGGTACACTTACAATTGGCCTGACCTACCCTATAAGTCCCTAGTATATAATAGAGCCTGGGGTCATTTTAAAAGCAGCCCTGTGTTGCAGCACTGCTTTTAAAAGTAAATTAACTGCAAACTCGACTTTGGTGGCATGGGCCCTTTGAAAGTGCTAATTTACCTTATTTTTACATATTCGGTACCCTCAAGTTCTCCCCTAGGTGTTCCAGGGTGGGGGTCTTGTAAATATAAGCAGGGTCTCTATAAAAGATGTTTTATAAACCCTGGTGAATAAAAGCTGCCTAGTTTATTTTTCTACAGGGTAGGAAATTCCCTGCAAAGTCAACTTTGGTACTGTGGGCACTGTGAAGTATTAATCGAAATAATTGTTACATATTAGGTACCACCCAGGGCTCCCCTTTTTCCCGGGGGGGTCCTGTAATTATGAGCAGGTGCTTTATAAAATATGTTTTATAAACCCCGGTGAGGGAGAAATTGCACATTTCGTTTTCCCCATTGTAGATAGTTGGCCTCATAGGCTAACATGGCAATATTTTATGGACGCATGACTATTGCTAGGAATATATGAAAAATACAATTTAAGGGCTGAATAAAATGGTATTGATAAATCCAGCAATTTGCCATTGTTTAATTTATCCTAACTTGTACAGAAAAGAAGTCATAAGACTTTGTCTGTAAACCAAAATCCAGCCTTCCTGCAGTCTTCCCTGATTGGTCAGAAATGACGGTATTAGCCAGGCTGCCTTGATTACGTGATAAGTGGCTACCCAGGGTAGAGGCTATCTGCTGGAAAAACCTCTAGAGCTACACAGGAATGCCAGAGCAGGGGAGAGAGGTCATAAAGCATGAGGCTTCAGAGGATAACAGGACAGGCAGGGAATGCCAGGTCAACCTACCCTGTACCCTGTGTCCCAGCCAGATAGCAGGCTTAAGGAAGGAATTCACAGATGTGAGTGGGGGGAGTTTATGGAAATAAGCCATACTCTGAGCTCTTGCTGCTCTGCTGAAATTTTAGCCATGATGGATTTTGAGAGAATAGTCCTTTTTGGGACAAGACTATGCCAGACTTTGGAGTAAGTTGTCATGCTTTGGGGTGCTGCCCTGCACCCCATTGGACAGGGGTGCTCCCCTGCTTGTCACCAGAGAACACTGGATAAATATGTGAGAGGTGCAGTGCCTCTCAGTTCTGCTGCCTGACACTACAAGAAGAAGGAGGTTGTTCTGCTGGAATCCTGCCCCAAGGACCTGCCTGGTGAAGAATGCACCTGCTGCACTATCTGAGAATACAGCTCTGATGACTTTGCCTTGCTTCAAGGAGGAGTAAGGAGTGGACTCCCTGCAGGTACAGGTTAAGAGAGCTTAACTGACCCATCTCCAGCTAGAGTCCCCCTCCGGGAGTGTGTCCAGTGGCGTTTTAAAGGGTTGACCAAGTGCATTGTGGCAAGTGAAGTCCAGGCCTGCCAAGGACCATCTAGGAGATTCCAGACCCTTGGATTTGTGTTTTGGACACCAGGAGACCTTCTGGAAGGACCTTCAGAAGTTTGGGAAACTTTTTGGAAACAGCTCCTGGAGGTGACCGATCCAACTGCAACAGCCAAGCCGGCCACCATCAACTGCGACCCGGATTCCAGATTCGTCCGGTTGACGAGCTCTGGAGGTCCAACTTCCATAGTTTGATCAGGAGCTCCCTTAAAGTCAAGCTGGCGAACCCTTACTGAATCCGGACCGGTGGAGAGCAGCGAGGACCCTTGCTGAAAAAAGCTCCAGGAAAGTTTCTAAGTCCGAAGGTAAAATTTTGACCGGGGCCTACCGCATGGAGTATCCAAGCAGGGCTCCATCGCGGTCAGCCTCAAACTTTGACTTTGTCCCAGCAAAGCGCAATTAGATGTCCAGAAGTGGCCTATTGGTTTCTAAGCACTAGAAAGTGTTTATTCTTTAAAAATTAATATTTCCTATTTTTATAAATTGGTGTGGGATTTCTCTTGTGTGTTGTGTTTTACTTATTCACTTTATTGGTGTTTTTAAATGCTTTACATGCCTGTCGGTATAGAGACCCTATTTAGGACCCAGTACCATGTTGGTGACCTTGTTGCTGGTGTTAGGTGCCTACCTACCACTCCCTATAACCCACCTTCCAACATTTAGTGAATGACTCATAGAACATGGATTGGGATGAATCTGCTGGAGATTCGGGCAACTAACCTGGACCCTTAGTTAGGTGACTACTGGTTGAGCAACTATGAATGTGGATTAATTGCCATTTGTGACATATCCATGGCACGGATGAATATAAGATGTATGGTTGCTTTTATGTGGTTTAGTCCTAATGCATAGGCCATATGAGCCATTTTGTATTGATATACATGAAAGAAGTGAACGAATTCCAAGAAATGAGCTGTTTAAAATGAATACGTCTCTTTACATCGAATGCGCTACAACGCATTCCATTATAACGCGGTCGTTACAACGACAGCGTTGTTACAACGCGAGCCATTACATCGCAAGTCGTTACAACGACTTGCTGTAGGGGGCGCGCTGGACTTAGGAATAGTATAATTTCCTATTCCTACTCCAGTTTGTGCAACAGCAGGGTAGGTGTTGGATTGTAAATCCAGCACCGTCTGCCCCCTACAGCGAGTCGGTGTAACGACTTGCGATGTAATGGTTCGCGTTGTAACAACGCGGTCGTTGTAACGACCGCGTTGTAATGGAATGCGTTGTAGCGCATTCGATGTAAACGATGTCTCCCGTTTAAAATGTAAGCTACATAAAATTTTGAACTGCAAAAGAAAGAACTGAAAGACTTCAGTAGAAATAAGTGAGGGTTTCAGATTACAATGAAGGAAAATAGTTTAACATTATACGAGAATACAAATATTCGAGGACATAGTTTGTAACTTGGACATTGAGAATTCCTTAAGAACAGATTTACAACTGTTCTTCATGTGAGCAGAATGAATGCTGGTGTGTTTTTTTGCCTTCTACTGTTTCTTGAACTTGTTAAGCTACATTAACAGTGTTTAAATCAAACAAACACATGATTTACCTGGGTATTTTGTTTTGTTAGAAAAGAAAATACCATAATTCACTAAAAGGAGTAATTGAAACATTAAATATATTTTGGGCTGTAGGTCAGATATATGAGCAATTTAATTAGAATAAAATAACTTTTTATCTGCAGTGAATAACTGTGGAAAAATAATTTTACGCAAAACCAAAGGGGATGATGGACGGAGTGTTGAACATTGCAAGCACTCACCCCCAGTCAACTTATCTGGGTTTAATCCATCATCATTCTTTAGCTCACTCCGCCACCCCAGTTCAGACATGGCCATATGCAAATCAGTCTGACCCTGTGCCTCATGGGAACAGTCCAGCCCGAACTGCCAAGCCATGTCTTCCCTGGACGGGAAACAAGCATCCTGGGACCGGTTTCGGATTCATAACCCTCATCAGACAGGGTCAGACTGATTTGCATATGGCCATGTCTGAACTGGGGTGGCGGAGTGAGCTAAAGAATGATGATGGATTAAACCCAGATCAGTTGACTGGGGGTGAGTGCTTGCAATGTTCAACACTCCGTCCATCATCCCCTTTGGTTTTGAAAAATAATTTTAACCTAGTGTATATCTGTGCACCAAGCGGGACCATGCCATAAGAGAAAATAATCACTAGTTATTTCCTAATTGTATATAAATAGATCGCTTACAAGCATTCAAATGGCACCACAATGCAAGGTAAATAATTTTAAAATTGTATTGGTTAAGGAATAAACTCTGGAGGGCTTCCATCCTTGATTAGGAATAGCCTCTGAAGTGCTTGCATCCTTGATCAAACTGCTGTTATAGTGCGACTAGGTGCTCACTTACTCATATGGCAAGTACAGCTTCCTATATCAGCTATGGCCTCTTATACCCATGTTCAAGTCTCATATGACAAGAAACAGCCATATATATCCAGGTGCCCTAAATTCATCTTGATATGCCAGGTCGCACTTCATATGACCAAGAACAATTTCAAATGTCAAGTGTTTTACAAATTGGCCTTTTGATTGAGGGGTTGAAACCACTTCTCAAGAAACACCCACAATCCTTGTCACTGTGAACTATAAAAGACATTAAATTAAGCTGTGTTTAACCCTCTGGTAGCTTGGCACAAAGCAGTCAGGCTTAACGTAGAGGAACTGTTAGGCATTTATGCAGCACACACACAGTAAAAAAGACCACAAAAATCTCACACCAATTAGAAAAAACTAGTGCCTAAAAGATCAACGTGTCAACCCCGGAAATCTTGTCGCGCGAGACCCGGGCAAAATAGAAAGATATGGCTGAACGCGATAGGGTGTGGTACAGATACCAGAGGTGGATTGGACCCGGTCTCGGCTTACCTTCAGATTTAAAAGAAAATTGGAAGAAAAATATCTGAGAAGGCAAAGTTCAGTGGGGCACGGCAGCAGCCGCTGGCTGAAGTCATGGTGAAGATTTCTACGTTTGACGTTGTCATTTTTTTGGAAGTCGAAAACCTCCAGTGGGACAAAGTTGCAGGTTGTAGCCAATGAGGGCTCCACGAGGCCAGATACCCTGCTGCGGGGAACTGCTAAACAAGATTTGCTGTTGCGGAGAACATAGCGGGAGCTACCACAAAGTCAGGCCGACAGGTGATGCACCTTGAGTGGATTGGCGAGCAGGCACATTTTGGCTGAAAATTTTCCAAGTCCCAAGTTTATGGTTTTGGCAGTTTGGTCACCTTTAGCACCACTTCCAAAGGTCCAGAAATGGGTTGGCCCCTCTTGGAGGGTAGGGCTCAGTTTGGGCAGGGTGCAGGTGCAGGGTTCAAGTTGTTGTAGCTTTTTGTGTCCCTGTAGCTCAGAACAGGGTACCTGCCAACTAGTCCTTTGAGTCACTCTGGTAGTTTGTGGTTCAAGCAGCAAGGCAGTCCTCAAGTAGCAGTGCAGTACTCTGAGGGTTCAATGATGGCTTCAAAAAGCAGGGCAGTCCTCTAAAGTACACAGTAGACCTTCCGTGTCCTCCATAGGTCCAGGAGTAAACTGAAGAGTGGATCTCAGGGTCCTATTTTTATACCTTATGCCTGCTTTGAAGTGGAAGAAACTTCTAGAATTTTCATCCGATGGTTGTGGAATTTCCTTCCTCCCTGTCCAGGCTCCTAGAGGTCAAAGGTGAGAAAAGACTGGCGTGAAGTTCTTTGTAAGTGTGCTGAGGCAGCTCCTTTGAAACTTAAGTGGGGCAAAGAACAGCTCTACCCGCCCATCCTGGAAGGATTGCCCATCTTGCGAACACCTAGTCCCCATATGACTTCATGCATGTATTATTTACTATTTTAAACACAATCAGGGCTCTGCGTTTTTCTCTTTGACCGAACGGGAGGCATTCAATGTGGTGTTATGAGGGCATTGTATGAGCCATTCAGTGGGTGTAATTAGGGAGCTCCATGCAGTCCTGAGCACCCTAGATAATAGGCTCCATACATTAGAGGGTACCCTGGGAACAGACCCAGATGCCAAACAATGACTAGTTGACGCAAACGAACGCTAAAACGCTATACCAGAGCGTCTGAGGTGCCACAACTATAAAACCTATCCGGCTAAGGCACATGCAGAGGAGGGTAGATCTGGGAGACTTCTGGCATGGCTTATCTGTCCAGCATTATGAGGTGCACCTGTCACTCACATCACATCCTCCACGGGGCTGCACATGTACTCGCCAGGTGATATCAACAATGAGTTCCGCAGGTATTATGAAACGCTGTACTGTAACCCAGGGATGCTGCCTGAGGGGACGCAAGACCGATTCCTGAACCGAATTACTCTCCTGTCTCTGCCACTTGAGGACCGAGAAGACATAGGCGGCCCTGTGACGGTTCAGGAAGTCAATCAATCAATCAATCACGGCATTTATAGAGCGCGCTACTCACCCGGGAGGGTCTCAAGGCGCTGGGGGAGGGGAGAGGGGAAGTCCACGTGACGCTGAAGGACTTGGCCACGGGTAAGACTCCGGGTCCAGATAGTCTCCCGGTGGAGTTTTACTCTGCCTTCGTGGGCTCTCTGGCTCCCAGACCGGTCATACTCTATGCTGATTCTTTCTGGATAGGCCGCCTTCTGGGCTCCACACAGAGTGCAACAGTAATTCCTCTACCTAAGACTGATGTACCTGGTGGGCCCCTATTGTCGATTCCCCCACTGTCCATGTTGAATATGGACTTCAAACGCCTTAGAAAAATATTGGTGAGTAAGTTGCTCCCATACATGCAAACGCTGGAACACAGAGACAAGAACAGTTTAATTCTGAACCGTAGCACATCACTCAACCTCAGAAGTCTGTTCTGTATACTTTATCACCGTGAGGTGCAGGCTGATGGGGAGGCTCTTAACATGTCAGTAGACCTCGAGAAGGTTTTTGACTCCATTCGGTGGGACTTTCTCCTACAGGTTATGAACAAGATGGGGTTGGGAGAGTGGTGGATTAAATGAATCTCCCTCCTTTATACAGATCCGACAGCCCGAGGGAAGACTGGTTCCACATTTTCCACAGCATACGGCATATTTAGGGGAACCAGGCTGGGCTGCCCACTGTCTTCTCTGCTATTTACATTGGCAATAGAGCCATTGGTGGAACTGTTCTGGAACGAGGGAAGGGGTACTGGTATAGTGATAGACGGCCATGAACACATTATCTCACTCTACGCTGACGATCTCCTACTACATTTGATGGGATGATCAGCTGGAGTGCAGGGGGACTCTCAGCTCCTGGAAGA
The DNA here is from genome assembly GCA_963921515.1 of Calotriton arnoldi. Classification (NCBI taxonomy): domain Eukaryota; kingdom Metazoa; phylum Chordata; class Amphibia; order Caudata; family Salamandridae; genus Calotriton; species Calotriton arnoldi. The sequence goes on from CAWUFW010000852.1 coordinate 2,946,984, forward strand.
TTTCGGGACTATGCTGGGCTTAAAGGTTAACCGAGCTAAGACGTGTATATTCCGGTGCGTAAGGGGTACCCCTCGGCCACTGGATCTTCCGTCGGACTTCATATGGTCCCTTACTAACTTTAAGTGTTTGGGAGAGAGGGTGTACCATGACCTGTATGACATTCGAGAAAGGAACTTGAAACAGCTCTCTGGTCCCTTCGGTCAAGTGTGACCTTCTCGAGATCTTTGCGCCTGCCACTTATGGCGCGTGTTCTTCAAAAAAGGAAGGTGCACCAGGAAAAAAGTTCAATTTCAGAAAGTTAAATCCATCATCTTCATTTATTGATCATTTGAATTGTACAGGTTAAAATCAAGCCAACGCGTTTTGTTCCATGTTACATAGGAACTTCATCAGGGCTTAAAAATCTGTATGTCGTGATCAAAATTCTTGGAAATATTTATCGATTTACCACCTTAGGACAACCATCATATCAAGGGGTCAAATTCTTCTCGTCCAAAGATAGCATAAGGGGACCATATCTTGTCCCAACTAGAGACCAATTTCCGATAAAAAGCAATAGTAACCTGAGGTCTTATGGCGGGTGTCTCGCTTGCCAAGATGGTGATGCTCCCCCGCTTATTATACTTTTTTACGAACCTACTGGTTAAGATTCACGTGACGTGGATCAAACACCTTGATACCCTCCTTCATGACCTGATATGGGATGGCGGTTGTCATAGAGTGTCCCTGGAAATCGCGAGACGTCCGCTAAATGGTGGGAGACTGGGAGAGCCGGATTTTGAGCTCTTCTTTCTGGTGGCACAGTTGCAATGGGTAGCTAGATGACACTCACGCACACGCCTTGGACCTCTTGGGATTAACTCTTTATCAGGGACTTTCATTGGCCCACCTGCTCTGCCCGGAGGTAGTCATTCCACAACCTAGCTCACTACTATGAGTGGCATTGCAGTGTTGGCGTTGATGTCTTGTGCGAACCCAGAGGCCTCCCTGTATGCACCATCTCTGCCGCTGCTGGGCCTCCCTCACGGAGACCCAGTCACATGTTTCATCGCTGCCCAACTCATAGAGTGGACGGAGGTGGGGCTCAGAGGACTTATCGGATACCCACCCCCAACCCAGAGGTCAATTCCTGACCTATGAAGCGCTAGCACGGACGTTCGTAGACCTGTGGGCCAAGGGGCGGGAAGAACCCACGTGGTCCTTAAATTCCTGCTGTCGATGGGCTCTGCACAACACTTAGTGACATGGTTCTACTGAGCGCTGAATGAGATGGGGAGGAAACCATTAGAGACAGAGGGCTCGTTGCGAAGCAATACTGGGACATAATATCGTGGATAAAGAATGGGAAAGAGTAATAGCATACCACAAGAAGGTCTCCTGCAATACCAGGCTAAAATATATCTACACATGATGTACCTTGCCCCACACAGACTACAGATCCTACATGGGGGAGAACCTTGAAGCTGTCCGCTCTGTCAAGTGCTTGACGCTGACGTTTACCATATGACTTGGGGATGCCAAGTACTACAGTCCTTTTGGACCCTGATACTACAGCGGCTTCAGACCACCCTGGGGCGCACCTGTATGATACAAATCTGTTTCTTGGGGGGGCTTTCCCAGACCCAGGGCACGTAAAGTGGGCTCTAGATTCATTGACCTGGTACTATCCATAGAATAGCAACGGCATGGAAATCAGACAGAGGGCCGAAGCTAGAGACTTGTGAACGGGACGTCATACCAGGGCAGAGGTGGAGGGAAAGGCACTTAGGAGGGACGATACCCAAGGACTGCGCAGACATCCATTGGCTGAACAGTGGATGGAGATCTTGACGAGCTGGGAAAACCCGGGGACAACATAGACTCGGAACTGGACAACCCTGGTGAGGAAGTGGGGAGCCCCAGGGGACTTGGCATGGAGGGAGACATGGATGGGGATAGTTGCGCTGGTGAATGAGCAACAGAGAGCCGGGGCATACGCCATTCTGAATTATGGGCAAGGCAAACCCATGCTAGCCATACTTACGGTGCAGCCACTACTGTTCTCTACCCACTCCCCTGGACACGGACCTGATGGTCACTGTCACCATAAGACCCGAAAGAGTTGGCGGCTGTTAACAGATTATAACACATATACATACATCCCTATGGCCTGGCTTATGCCCGCCCCCCTCTAGACCCAGAGACATAGTTGATAAGCTGTCTAGAAGCTGTTTATTTTATTTTATTATGGTTTCTCCAAGTTCCCCCTTTACCAATGGCCTACATATATATAGTCTGAAACACACAATGCATGGAGACATCTTGTGCCTATTGAATAACACACCCAGATAAGTCGGCTATGGGGTATGGGGAACATACTTACGAGTTTAGCACTCTTGATCTTCTGATTGTTGGGGCGCAATGGAAGTATGAACCTAAGCTGATATTTACTGTATTGACTCATCCATATCGCCTGGCTTTTACACAATGTGTGGTGTGTTCCATGAGGGTGCTTAAATGTTAGAAGGCATATATTCTGAAAATCTATCTGCTACTGTGATGTAACAGAAAATGACAAATGCCAATAAACATATCTTTGAAAAAAAATCTTTAGAGACCAAACATGACATTTCTACCCGTTACCAAACAAACGTTATCACTTATTAAATGTAATAAGGTAACCCAATGTCATCCTATGAGAGAGGTAGGCCTTGCAGTAATGAAAAAACGAATTTAAGAGTTTTTCACTACCAGGACATGTAAAACTTAAAAGTACATGGCCAACATTTTAAATACATTGTACCCTGCCCCAAGGGCTGTCTAGGGCCTGCATCAGGAGTGATTTATATATATTAAACAGGCAGGTTTAGGCCTGGCAAAGGGGTTATTTTGCCAAGTCGAATTGACACTCTAAAACTACAAACAGGCAGAGATGGCAGGCCTGAGACATGTTTTGAATGGCTTCTTAAGCGGGTGATACCCCAAGTGCTGCAGGCCTGCCAGTAGCATTTAATTTACAGGTCCTGGGTACATGTAGTACCACTCTACTAGGAACTAATAAGTAAATGAAAAGTGCTAATTTGGTACAAGCCAATTTTACCATGTTTAGGGGAGAGAGCACAAGCACTTTCGCATGGATTAGCAGTGGTAAAGTGCGGTCCTAAGACCAACAAAAATGAAATTTTGAAAACAGGAGGGGTGAAGGCAAAACGTTTGGGGATGACCCTGCAGAGAGGGCCAGGTCCAACTTCAAGAAACAGCCCAATGCAATGAAGGATTGCTTTATATCCTGGGAAACAGCATCCTGTACCAAGGCTATACAAAAGGCTATTTAACTTTAAACCCAAGAACGATCACATCGCAGATTTATGCACCCATGCACAGACCAAAGTTCATCCCTTAGTTGCTTTGTATTACCAGGTACTATTTTATATGCCCAACAGCCTCCTCTGCAAAGGTGTTGTCTAGAATGCCCAGGTATTCACACTCCAAATACTTGAATCATATGTCTATTGTCCAATTGAGTATTCCACCACCATACTTTGATAGATACACTCACACAAGCACACAGAAAGTGCCTCTTGAGGAGTGGCACCCGGCCTTTTAACAAGTAGTCAGCATGTTGTCTGCGCTTTCCCTCATTGGGCACATTCAGTGCTGGGGTGTGGTAGTGGTACTTGAAGCAAATGGGGAGCAGACCCTACACCCCATTCCCTATAGCCACACATACCTATTACAGTGCATTGATTTGAAATGGATCAATCCGACTTAATAGTCAAGTTGTGAAGGAGATAATCTGGAACGAGGGATGAAAGGACTTACATTGTTAATTAGCTACAATTAGGAAGTGCGATGTGTTGCAGTTCTAAAAAAGATTCAGGGGTGAGCAGGAGGAGGGAGCTAAGCACACTGCTCCTGGGTTGAAAAACTCATTGTGGTAATATTTTCATGAACCAGTCCCTCTACGTTTGGAGCAACCAGTACTGGCAATTCAAAGTCAATCTCCCAAATCCTTTCTCCCAGCTTTTTATAGATTAGGGCCTCACTTACCTAACCAAAACCCGTGACCAAAGGCCAGGGTAGGTTGTGGTCATCTGTAACAGGTGGGTGAAGACAGCACTCATGAAGGCACTTCAACTGCTGGTATGTACTGAGACAGGAGAGAAAATGTCCCACAAACAAATAGTTGTTGGCAGTAAAATATCCAATCCACAAGTTACTGCAGCAGTCTGTGGCTGCTGTTGATTCTGTCTTTGATGTGCCTGTTTCTCTCTTCCTCCTTCCCCTGAGGCTAGCCACCAGTGGAACCAGCAATGCTACGAACTCACAATCAGTAACAAACCCTGAAGTTCAATGTACACTGCATGTCCCTGCGTTCACCCTTTTGTGAGAAAGTCTTACATCTCCATATACGCAGGACGATACAACACCTTTCCAAATTGTCATATTTTCCAATCCCATGTCACCTTCCACATCTACAAATTAATTATTTTCAAAGGCCTAATTTCCCAATGCCATCTTTGTCTGGCAAGTCTATCATACAGAAATGTAGTACACATGTGTTACATATTAGGATGGGTCATAAACTTGAATCCCTTCATTCGTTTTATTTTTGGGATACAGATTTTTGGAAGCCTGCCACATCTACATGGGGATATAATTAGAAGTTCATTAGTAAAATGGAAAATTAAATTAGAAGCCAAACATCACAGCATAAGAGAGAAGGGCAAAGAAGCAGCATGTACTATATACATGGATTGATTACTTTATGGTCCGCAGGCCAGATACCGGATTCCTAAAGTATCATTCTTTGAACTCCCTATAATATCTAGTGAGTCTATAATTTTAATAATGACAAAGTCCTCCTACCCCCATACCAATAAAGTAGAAATGTTCAGATATAAGTCTTACAGGAAATTCTAGCTCAAATTGCTCATTTACTAAATACAGCCAACAACAATATCTCATTTCCACCATCAGACTAGTATAGTTAGGATCAGTCAAAGCAGAGATATAGAGGAACAATGTTGTGATGAATGTATTTCCTGGTGTCCCCGCCCCCCCCCCTCAACACATTTCAAATATTCATTTTCCTGCATCCCGCCATTATCAAAATATTTTACTCACCGGGGCTGCCACTGGTTGACATCCCCTTACCAACAGCTGCATAACTCACCAGGTGCAAAGAGGGCAATGGCCTCCATCAACACGTATTCAGCCTCATGTAGCTTCAGCTTCTTCAGGTTCACGTTAAACTTTATTGCAAGATCCAAGTACATCTGATGAATCCCAACTAGGATGTCAAGAAATTCAGAAAATAAAAGAAAAGGGTTTTTAAGTTACTATATTTTAAAATAAATGCAGCTGACCATTGTTGTTAGAAAGCTTTCATTGGAAGATAGATCTAAACCGATGATCTCTTTCATTCATCTACTTTCGAAAGGATTCTGTTGCCGTAATGGGGCATGTAACATTCTTTGTAGCTGGAAAAATAGCTCATTGAGTTTTGTGCTCACTTCTGAAATCTGCCGTAAGTCACAGGTCCCATTAACAGCAGTCCTGAATCAGACTTTTTGCATTATCCAGATCAATGTAAGTATCATATTTAATTGAGAGTTCCGCTCTTGGACAAACAAAATTGTATCAAGTTTTTTGTAAAATATAGATCATTTTATATAGGTTTGTATATTGTGGCGTAATATTGTAATTGTATTTATATAGTGCTTACTACTCCTGACGAGGTGTTGAAAGGCTTTTCGGCGAGTAGCACGCTACTCCGAAACCCAAAGGATTAGTGGTGGATTAGTATAGGGAAATATTAGTTGTTAATTTGAGCAGTGGACATGTGAGTCGGTTAGTTTGATTGAACACAATAAAGGAGGGATAGAGGAGGGATGAGTCTAGAAAGGGTTATTAGGGAGCTCATAGTAGCAAAATGAGGTTTGGGATGAGTTAAAGGAGCTATACAGGAAGGAAGAGTCTAGGAAGTGTTATTTTAGAGATCATAGTAATAAAATGAGGTTTGGAATAAGTCAAGGAGGGGTTATATGGGAGATCATAGTAGTAGAATGAGGTTTGGGGTGAGTCAATGAGGGATAGAGGAGGGACGAGTCAAGAAAGGATCTTAGGGAGATCATAGTAGTAGAATGAGGAATAGACTTTATGCATAGTGATACCTCCGAGCTGGTTTTAACTCACACTGCACTTTCACTTTCGGTGATCCCAGACGAATCATTTTTCTTGATTGTTTTTCTATATGTTGTGTCTTGTCTTCCCCTACCCTATTGCTCCACCCCAGGCGTTGGGCTACGCAGGGGTGTACTGAAGCAGCCCTATGATGAAGCATGTCACACAACTGTGTGAGTGAGGGCAGTATTCTGACACACAGCTCGTGCCACCACACATACGGATATTTTATCACTCTCTACTCCTTCTTGTGTGTGCATCTAAAATTGTAGTACATGAAGTTCAATAGGTGCACGCTTAGAATGATGGAAATTCAAACTTTCAGGTGTTGCTGTACATCAAAGCTAGCTTAATTGTGCATTCTTATGTATTTTTTTATAGTTCTTTTATTTTCATGTTTTCCTCAATCCTTCAATAGTGAAGCACTTATAGATATAATTGTTATGGTCACGTTTACATATTGTGATAAAAAAAAATAAACAGAGACCCAAAACCATTTAATCAAATAAAGTTTATGAAGACTATGCAGTGGCCTATATACATCTTAAGCATGAAATTATATATATATTATATATATATATATATTCACTGAAAAACCATAGGTTTTAGGGACAGTTATAGTTAGTTGGACATTTCACTCGCACAAAACCATAGAAATTCCCCGTTATAGTTAGTTCAGCTAACTATAACTCGCGCCCGCAATGCACTGCTGATGACGTCACATATTACATCACTCATGACATGGTCAGTGACATCACTGATGACATCTCAAATGACATCACTGATGACATCATCCATGTGATAATTTCATGCATCTTCTCACACCCTAATATAACTTTTGATACACCCACTCTAAATTACAGACTGCCATTCTCAAAACCATACACACTCCAATACCAATAACTACATACCCACTCACTGATTCTTAGGTCTACACACACACATCTACTCACTCACCCGTACAGTCACTCATACTTACAGTCACTCAGTACAGGACTATCATATGCACTCATACACCTATATAAACACTCACACACCGCCACTCATCCATAGAGGTACTCACACACCTAGTCAGTCATGCAAAAATTAATCACACACCCATTTACTCACCTATACAGTTATACACACACCAGCTCACTTACTCATACAAATACTAGCACATTCTTACGCTCTTATACAATAACTGATACAAGCACACACGCATCCATACAGCCACTCTCACAATCATACACTCTCACTTATAGCCATTTAAATACTCTAACACACATATATACTGCCTTTTACATATGTAGTTACTCGCACATGTACCACTGAGATATACATTCATTCACTAACACACCCATACACACACTCACCCACCCAAGCAGTCCATCACAGATGCACTCTTGAAATCATGCACCCAGTGAATCACCCACTCACACATCTATGTACAGAGTCACACACACCCCACCCAACAAACACTCAGGCAGCCATACAGATACTCAGAGAACCAATCAATAACCCATATAGACACTCATGTAGCTAATCGCAAATCCATGCATCCATTTACACACCAACAAACATACGGATACAGACATTCACACAGTTTAGTCACTAACCCATGCATTCAGTAAGATACGTTTAATCACTCACTTGTAGAGTCAGTCACGCACGTACTAAATCATCCATTCAGACACTTATACACCCACTCATTCTTCAATACGCATTTCCCTATATATATTAAACATATTTAAACTTTACAGAAACACACATTCACTGGATGATGTCATCAGTGATGTCATCAGTGATGTCATTTGAGATGTCATCAGTGATGTCATCAGTGATGTCACTGACCATGTCATGAGTGATGTAATATGTGACGCCATCAGCAGTGCATTGCGGGGCGCGAGTTATAGTTAGCTGAACTAACTATAACGGGGAATTTCTATGGTTTTGTACGAGTGAAATGTCCAACTAACTATAACTGTCCCTAAAACCTATGGTTTTTTCAGTGAATTTCAAAGGTTTTTTAAATGCTAATTTCTAACTATAACGTAGTCTGAAACCTATGGTTTTTTCAGTGAATATATATATATATATATATATATTCACTGAAAAAACCATAGGTTTTAGGGACAGTTATAGTTAGTTGGACATTGCACTCGTACAAAACCCGTGAAATTCCCCTGTTATAGTTAGTTCAGCTAACTATAACTCGCGCCCCGCAATGCACTGCTGATGACGTCACATATTACATCACTCATGACATGGTCAGTGACATCACGGATGACATCACTGATGACATCTCAAATGACATCACTGATGACATCACTGATGACATCCAGTGACTGTGTGTTTCTGTAAAGTTTAAATATTTTTAATATATATAGGAAAAGACGTATTGGAGAATGAGTGGGTGTGTAAGTGTCTGTATGGATGATTTAGTAGGTGCGTGACTGACTCTATAAGTGAGTGATTTAACGTATCTTACTGAATGCATGGGTTAGTGACTAAACTGTGTGAATGTCTGTATCCGTCTGTTTGTTGGTGTGTAAGTGGATGCATGGATTTGCGAATAGCTACATGAGTGTCTATATGGGTTATTGATTGGTTCTCTGAGTATCTGTATGGCTGCCTGAGTGTTTGTGTGGGTGGGGTGTGTGTGACTCTATACATAGATGTGTGAGTGGGTGATTCACTGGGTGCATGATTTCAAGAGTGCATCTGTGATGGACTGCTTGGGTGGGTGAGTGTGTGTATGGGTGTGTTAGTGAGTGAATGTATATCTCAGAGGTACATGTGCGAGTAACTACATATGTAAAAGGCAGTATATATGTGTGTTAGAGTATTTAAATGGCTATAAGTGAGAGTGTGTTATTGTGAGAGTGGCTGTATGGATGCGTGTGTGCTTGTATCAGTTATTGTATAAGAGCGTAAGAATGTGCTAGTATTTGTATGAGTAAGTGAGCTGGTGTGTGTATAACTGTATAGGTGAGTAAATGGGTGTGTGATTAATTTTTTGCATGACTGACTAGGTGTGTGAGTACCTCTATGGATGAGTGGCGGTGTGTGAGTGTTTATATAGGTGTATGAGTGCATATGATAGTCCTGTACTGAGTGACTGTAAGTATGAGTGACTGTACAGGTGAGTGAGTGGATGTGTGTGTAGACCTAAGAATCAGTGAGTGGGTATGTAGTTTTTGGTGTAGGAGTGTCTATGGTTTTGAGAATGGCAGTCTGTAATTTAGAGTGGGTGTATCAAAAGTTATATTAGGGTGTGAGAAGATGCATGAAATTATCACATGGATGATGTCATCAGTGATGTCATTTGAGATGTCATCAGTGATGTCACTGACCATGTCATGAGTGATGTAATATGTGATGTCATCAGCAGTGCATTGCGGGCGCGAGTTATAGTTAGCTGAACTAACTATAACAGGGGAATTTCACGGGTTTTGTACGAGTGCAATGTCCAACTAACTATAACTGTCCCTAAAACCTATGGTTTTTTCAGTGAATTTCAAAGGTTTTTTAAATGCTAATTTCTAACTATAACGTGTCTGAAACCTATGGTTTTTTCAGTGAATTTCAAAGGTTTTTTAAATGCTAATTTCTAACTATAACGTGCCTGAAATCTATGGTTTTTTCAGTGAATTTCAAAGGTTTTTTAAATGCTAATTTCTAACTATAACGTGCCTGAAACCTTTGGTTTTTTCAGTGAATTTCAAAGGTTTTTTAAATGCTAATTTCTAACTATAACATGCCTGAAAACTATCATTTTTTAAGTGAATTTCAAAGGTTTTTTAAATGCTAGTTTCTAACTATGCCAACAGAGGTAGGACATGTGAAGAAAGAAGAAAAACGCACAGAAAGAAGCAAAAGATGTGCAGAAAGAACCAACAGAGGAGCAGAAAGAGGCCTTGTTGCAAAATCATCCTGTGCCCACAACTTTTTCAGACGGGTACTGGTGGTAACTGACTCTGACTAACCAGAGCCAGTGCGCGTTTGCACAGTGGTGAAGGGAGGGGGCCTGAGGTGACATGTGTGCAAACGCGCCCCGTGGCGCGTTTTAAGTTGCGGGATTAAGTCCCCTTGAATCCTGAGGGTCCCTGGGGCCCAACTAGCCCCCCAGGTACCTACAGTTAGGACCACAGAGCTGAGTTGCAGAGAGGCGTTCCGAGGCCACGCACCTTTTTCACCTCTCTGCAACGCACCTCTGTTGTGCTTACTGAAGGTACCTGGTGGGCTAGTTGGCCCCCAGGATTCAAAGGGAATTAACTCCCCAACTTAAAACGCACCACAGGGCGTGTTTGCGCACATGTCACCTGAGGCCCCGCCCCCTCCCTTCACCACTGTGCAAACGCGCCCCGTGGCGCGTTTTAAGTTGGGGGATTAGGTCACCTTGAATCTGAGAGTCCCTGGGGCCCAACCAGCCCACCAGGTACTTCCAGTAAGCACCACAGGCCTGCGTTGCAATGCCTGTAACAAATTGTGCAGTTGTGTTTAGGTAGTGAAGAGGGTCGTGCTGGGGGTAGTGTTTTAGGGCTTAGGGTAGTGCAGTGGTGTTTGTGTAGTGTAGGGGGTCATGCTGGGGGTAGATTTAGGGTTTAGGGTAGTGCAGTGGTGTTTGGGTAGTGTAGGGAGTTGTGCTGGGGGAGTGTTTTAGGGTTTAGGGTAGTACAGTGGTGTTTGGGTAGTGTAGGGGGTCGTGCTGGGGTTAGTGTTTTAGGGTTTTAGGATTTAGGGTAGTGCAGTGGTGTTTGGGTAGTGTAGGGGATACTGCTGGGGGTAGTGTTTTAGGGTTTAGGGTAGTGCAATGGTGTTTGGGTAGTGTAGGGGGTACTGCTGGGGGTAGTGTTTTAGGGTTTAGGGTAGTGCAGTGGTGTTTGGGTAGCGTAGTGGGTACTGCTGGGGGTAGTGTTTTATGGTTTAGGGTAGTGCAGTGGTGTTTGGGTAGTGTAGGGGTTCGTGCTGGGGGTAGTTTTTTAGGGTTTAGGGTAGTGCAGTGGTGTTTGTGTAATGTAGGAGGTCGTGTTTTAGGGTTTAGGGTAGTGCAGTGGTCTTTGGGTAGTGTAGGGAGTCGTGCGGGGGGTATTGTTTTAGAGTTTAGGGTAGTGCAGTGGTCTTTGGGTAGTGTAGGGGGTTGTGCGGGGGGTAGTGTTTTAGGGATTAGGGTAGTGCATTGGTATTTGGGTAGTGTAGGGGGTCATGCGGGGGTAGTGTTTTAGGGTTTAGGGCAGTGCAGTGGTGTTTAGGTAGTGTAGGGGGTCGTGCTGGGGGAGTGTTTTAGGGTTTAGGGCAGTGCAGTCGTGTTCGGGTAGTGTAGGGGGTCATGCTGGGGGAGTATTTTAGGGTTTAGGGTAGTGCAGTGGTGTTCGGGTAGTGTAGGGGGTCATGCTGGGGGTAGTGTTCTAGGGTTTAGGGCAGTGCAGTGGTGTTCGGGCAGTGTAGGGGGTCGTGCTGGGGGTGGTGTTTCAGGGTTTAGGGCAGTGCAGTGATGTTCGGGCAGTGTAGGGGTCGTGCAGGGGGTGCTGTTTCAGGGTTTAGGGCAGTGCAGTGGTGTTCGGGCAGTGTAGGGGGTTGTGCAGGGGTGGTGTTTCAGGGTTTAGGGCAGTGGTGTTTGGGCAGTGTAGGGGGTCATGCTGGGGGTGGTGTTTCAGGGTTTGGGGCAGTGCAGTGGTGTTCGAGCAGTAAAGGGGGTCATGCTGGGGGTGGTGTTTCAGGGTTTAGGGCAGTGCAGTGGTGTTCGGGCAGTGTAGGGGGTCGTGCAGGGGTGGTGTTTCAGGGTTTAGGGCAGTGCAGTGGTGTTCGGTCAGTGTAGGGGGCGGTGCAGGGGGTGGTGTTTCAGGGTTTAGGGCAGTACAGTGGTGTTCGGGCATTGTAGGGGGTGGTGCTGGGGCTGGTGTTTTAGGGTTTAGGGCAGTGCAGTGGTGTTCGGGCAGTGTAGGGGGTCGTGCTGGGGCTGGTGTTTCAGGGTTTAGGGCAGTGCAGTGGTGTTCGGGCAGTGTAGGGGGTCGTGCTGGGGCTGGTGTTTCAGGGTTTAGGGCAGTGCAGTGGTGTTCGGGCAGTGTAGGGGGTCATGCTGGGGCTGGTGGTTTAGGGCAGTGCAGTGGTGTTCGGGCAGTGTAGGGGGTCTTGCTGGGGCTGGTGTTTCAGAGTCTAGGGCAATGCAGTGGTGTTCGGGCAGTGTAGGTGGTCTTGCTGGGGCTGGTGTTTCAGGGTTTAGGGCAGTGCAGTGGTATTCGGGCAGTGTAGGGGGTCGTGCTGGGGGTGGTGTTTCAGGGTTTAGGGCAGTGCAGTGGTGTTCGGGCAGTGTAGGGGGTCGTGCTGGGGCTAGTGTTTCAGGGTTTAGGGCAGAGCAATGGTGCTCAGGCAGTGTAGGGGGTTGTGCTGGGGGTGATGTTTCAGGGTTTAGGGCAGTGCAGTGGTGTTAGGGCAGTGTAGGGGGTCGTGCTGGGGGCGGTGTTTCCGGGTTTTGGGCAGTGCAGTGGTGTTCCGGCAGTGTAGGGGGTCGTGCAGGGGGTGATGTTTCAGGGTTTAGTGCAGTGGTGTTCGGGCAGTGTAGGGGGTCGTGCTGGGGTGGTGTTTCAGGGTTTAGGGCAGTGCAGTGGTGTTCGGGCAGTGTAGGGTGTCGTGCTGAGGGGTGGTGTTTCAGGGTTTAGGGCAGTGCAGTAGTGTTTGGGCAGTGTAGGGGGTCGTGCAGGGGGTGGTGTTTCAGGGTTTAGGGCAGTGCAGTGGTGTTCGGCCAGTGTAGGTAGTCTTGCCGGGGGTGGTGTTTCAGGGTTTAGGGCAGTGCAGTAGTTTTCGCGCAGTGTAGGCGGTCGTGCTGGGGCTGGTGTTTCAGGGTTTAGGGCAGTGCAGTGGTGTTCGGGCAGTGTACGGGGTTGTGCTGGGGCTGGTGTTTCAGGGTTTTGGGCAGTGCAGTGGTGTGCGGGCAGTGTACGGGGTCGTGCTGGGGCTGGTGTTTCAGGGTTTAGGGCAGTGCAGTGGTGTTCGGGCAGTGTAGGGGGTCGTGCCGAGGGTGGTGTTTCAGGGTTTAGGGCAGTGCAGTGGTGTTCGGGCAGTGTAGGGGGTCGTGCTGGGGCTGGTGTTTCAGGGTTTAGGGCAGTGCAGTGGTGTTCGGGCAGTGTAGGGGGTCGTGCTGGGGCTGGTGTTTCAGGGTTTTGGGCAGAGCAGTGGTGTTCGGGCAGTGTAGGGGGTCGTGCTGGGGGTGGTGTTTCAGGGTTTAGGGCAGTGCAGTGGTGTTCGGGAGTGTAGGGGGTCTTGCTGGGGGTGGTGTTTCAGGGTTTAGGGCAGTGCAGTGGTGTTCGGGCAGTGTAGGGGGTCTTGCTGGGGGTGGTGTTTCAGGGTTTAGGGCAGTGGTGTTCGGGCAGTGTAGGGGGTCTTGCTGGGGGTGATGTTTCAGGGTTTAGGGCAGTGCAGTGGTGTTCGGGCAGTGTAGGGGGTCTTGCTGGGGGTAGTGTTTCAGGGTTTAGGGCGGTGCAGTGGTGTTCGTGCAGTGTAGGGGGTCATGCTGGGGGTGGTGTTTCAGGGTTTAGGGCAGTGCAGTAGTGTTCGGGCAGTGTAGGGGGTCATGCAGGGGTGGTGTTTCAGGATTTAGGGCAGTGCAGTGGTGTTCTGGCAGTGTAGGGGGTCATGCTGGGGGTGGGGTTTCAGGGTTTAGGGCAGGACAGTGGTGTTCGGGCAGTGTAGGGGGTCGTGCAGGGGGTGGTGTTTCAGGGTTTAGGGCAGTGCAGTGGTGTTCGGGCAGTGTAGGGGGTCGGGCTGGGGCTGGTGTTTCAGGGTTTAGGGCACTGCAGTGGTGTTCGGGCAGTGTAGGGGGTCTTGCTGGGGGTGGTGTTTTAGGGTTTAGGGCAGTGGTGTTCGGGCAGTGTAGGGGGTCTTGCTCTGGGTGATGTTTCAGGGTTTAGGGCAGTGCAGTGGTGTTCGGGCAGTATAGGGGGTCTTGCTGGGGGTAGTGTTTCAGGGTTTAAGGCAGTGCAGTGGTGTTCGTGCAGTATAGGGGGTCGTGCTGGGGATGGTGTTTCTGGGTTTAGGGCAGTGCAGTAGTGTTCGAGCAGTGTAGGGGGTTGTGCAGGGGTGGTGTTTCAGGGTTTAGTGCAGTGGTGTTCGGGCAGTGTAGGGGGTTGTGCTGGGGCTGGTGTTTCAGGGTTCAGGGCAGTGCAGTTGTGTTCAGGCAGTGTAGGGGGTCGTGCTGAGGCTGGTGTTTCACGGTTTAGGGCAGTGCAGTGGTGTTCGGGCAGTGTAGGGGGTCGTGCTGGGGCTGGTGTTTCAGGGTTTAGGGCAGTGCAGTGGTGTTCGGGCAGTGTAGGCGGTCGTGCTGGGGCTGGTGTTTCAGGGTTTAGGGCAGTGCAGTGGTGTTCGGGCAGTGTAGGGGGTCATGCTGGGGCTGGTGTTTCAGGGTTTAGGGCAGTGCAGTGGTGCTCGGGCAGTGTCGGGGGTCGTGCTGGGGGTGATGTTTCAGGGTTTAGGGTAGTGCAGTGGTGTTCGGGCAGTGTAGGGGGTCGTGCAGGGGCTGGTGTTTCAAGGTTTAGGGCAGTGCAGTGGTGTTCGGGCAGTGTAGGGGGTCGTGCTGGGGCTGGTGTTTCAGGGTTTTGGGCAGAGCAGTGGTGTTCGGGCAGTGTAGGGGGTCATGCTGGGGTAGTGTTTCAGGGTTTAGGGCAGTGCAGTGGTGTTCGGGCAGTGTAGGGGGTCTTGCTGGGGGTGATGTTTCAGGGTTTAGGGCAGTGCAGTGGTGTTCGGGCAGTGTAGGGGGTCTTGCTGGGGGTAGTGTTTCAGGGTGTAGGGCAGTGCAGTGGTGTTCGGGCAGTGTAGGGGGTCATGCTGGGGGTGGTGTTTCAGGGTTTAGGGCAGTGCAGTGGTGTTCGGGCAGTGTAGGGGGTCGAGAAGGGGGTGGTGTTTCAGGGTTTAGGGCAGTGCAGTGGTGTTCGGGCAGTGTAGGGGGTCGTGCTAGGGGTGGTGTTTCAGGGTTTAGGGCAGTGCAGTGGTGTTCGGGCAGTGTAGGGGGTCATGCAGGGGCTGGTGTTTCAGGGTTTAGGGCAGTGCAGTGGTGTTCGGGCAGTGTAGGGGGTCGTGCTGGGGTAGTGTTTTAGGGTTTAGGGTAGTGCAGTGGTGCTTGTGTAGTGTAGGGGGTCGTGCTGGGGGTAGTGTTTTAGGGTTTAGGGTAGTGCAGTGGTGTTTGTGTAGTGTAGGGGGTCATGCTGGGGGTAGATTTAGGGTTTAGGGTAGTGCAGTGGTGTTTGGGTAGTGTAGGGAGTTGTGCTGGGGGAGTGTTTTAGGGTTTAGGGTAGTACAGTGGTGTTTGGGTAGTGTAGGGGGTCGTGCTGGGGTTAGTGTTTTAGGGTTTTAGGATTTAGGGTAGTGCAGTGGTGTTTGGGTAGTGTAGGGGATACTGCTGGGGGTAGTGTTTTAGGGTTTAGGGTAGTGCAATGGTGTTTGGGTAGTGTAGGGGGTACTGCTGGGGGTAGTGTTTTAGGGTTTAGGGTAGTGCAGTGGTGTTTGGGTAGCGTAGTGGGTACTGCTGGGGGTAGTGTTTTATGGTTTAGGGTAGTGCAGTGGTGTTTGGGTAGTGTAGGGGTTCGTGCTGGGGGTAGTTTTTTAGGGTTTAGGGTAGTGCAGTGGTGTTTGTGTAATGTAGGAGGTCGTGTTTTAGGGTTTAGGGTAGTGCAGTGGTCTTTGGGTAGTGTAGGGAGTCGTGCGGGGGTATTGTTTTAGAGTTTAGGGTAGTGCAGTGGTCTTTGGGTAGTGTAGGGGTTGTGCGGGGGTAGTGTTTTAGGGATTAGGGTAGTGCATTGGTATTTGGGTAGTGTAGGGGGTCATGCGGGGGTAGTGTTTTAGGGTTTAGGGCAGTGCAGTGGTGTTTAGGTAGTGTAGGGGTCGTGCTGGGGGAGTGTTTTAGGGTTTAGGGCAGTGCAGTCGTGTTCGGGTAGTGTAGGGGGTCATGCTGGGGGAGTATTTTAGGGTTTAGGGTAGTGCAGTGGTGTTCGGGTAGTGTAGGGGGTCATGCTGGGGGTAGTGTTCTAGGGTTTAGGGCAGTGCAGTGGTGTTCGGGCAGTGTAGGGGGTCGTGCTGGGGGTGGTGTTTCAGGGTTTAGGGCAGTGCAGTGATGTTCGGGCAGTGTAGGGGGTCGTGCAGGGGGTGCTGTTTCAGGGTTTAGGGCAGTGCAGTGGTGTTCGGGCAGTGTAGGGGGTTGTGCAGGGGTGGTGTTTCAGGGTTTAGGGCAGTGGTGTTTGGGCAGTGTAGGGGGTCATGCTGGGGGTGGTGTTTCAGGGTTTGGGGCAGTGCAGTGGTGTTCGAGCAGTAAAGGGGGTCATGCTGGGGGTGGTGTTTCAGGGTTTAGGGCAGTGCAGTGGTGTTCGGGCAGTGTAGGGGGTCGTGCAGGGGGTGGTGTTTCAGGGTTTAGGGCAGTGCAGTGGTGTTCGGTCAGTGTAGGGGGCGGTGCAGGGGTGGTGTTTCAGGGTTTAGGGCAGTACAGTGGTGTTCGGGCATTGTAGGGGTGGTGCTGGGGCTGGTGTTTTAGGGTTTAGGGCAGTGCAGTGGTGTTCGGGCAGTGTAGGGGGTCGTGCTGGGGCTGGTGTTTCAGGGTTTAGGGCAGTGCAGTGGTGTTCGGGCAGTGTAGGGGGTCGTGCTGGGGCTGGTGTTTCAGGGTTTAGGGCAGTGCAGTGGTGTTCGGGCAGTGTAGGGGGTCATGCTGGGGCTGGTGTTTCAGGGTTTAGGGCAGTGCAGTGGTGTTCGGGCAGTGTAGGGGTCTTGCTGGGGCTGGTGTTTCAGAGTCTAGGGCAATGCAGTGGTGTTCGGGCAGTGTAGGTGGTCTTGCTGGGGCTGGTGTTTCAGGGTTTAGGGCAGAGCAGTGGTATTCGGGCAGTGTAGGGGGTCGTGCTGGGGGTGGTGTTTCAGGTGTTAGGGCAGTGCAGTGGTGTTCGGGCAGTGTAGGGGTCGTGCTGGGGCTAGTGTTTCAGGGTTTAGGGCAGAGCAATGGTGCTCAGGCAGTGTAGGGGGTTGTGCTGGGGGTGATGTTTCAGGGTTTAGGGCAGTGCAGTGGTGTTAGGGCAGTGTAGGGGGTCGTGCTGGGGGCGGTGTTTCCGGGTTTTGGGCAGTGCAGTGGTGTTCCGGCAGTGTAGGGGGTCGTGCAGGGGGTGATGTTTCAGGGTTTAGTGCAGTGGTGTTCGGGCAGTGTAGGGGGTCGTGCTGGGGTGGTGTTTCAGGGTTTAGGGCAGTGCAGTGGTGTTCGGGCAGTGTAGGGTGTCGTGCTGAGGGGTGGTGTTTCAGGGTTTAGGGCAGTGCAGTAGTGTTTGGGCAGTGTAGGGGGTCGTGCAGGGGGTGGTGTTTCAGGGTTTAGGGCAGTGCAGTGGTGTTCGGCCAGTGTAGGTAGTCTTGCCGGGGGTGGTGTTTCAGGGTTTAGGGCAGTGCAGTAGTTTTCGGGCAGTGTAGGCGGTCGTGCTGGGGCTGGTGTTTCAGGGTTTAGGGCAGTGCAGTAGTTTTCGGGCAGTGTAGGCGGTCGTGCTGGGGCTGGTGTTTCAGGGTTTAGGGCAGTGCAGTGGTGTTCGGGCAGTGTACGGGGTTGTGCTGGGGCTGGTGTTTCAGGGTTTTGGGCAGTGCAGTGGTGTGCGGGCAGTGTACGGGGTCATGCTGGGGCTGGTGTTTCAGGGTTTAGGGCAGTGCAGTGGTGTTCGGGCAGTGTAGGGGGTCGTGCCGAGGGTGGTGTTTCAGGGTTTAGGGCAGTGCAGTGGTGTTCGGGCAGTGTAGGGGGTCGTGCTGGGGCTGGTGTTTCAGGGTTTAGGGCAGTGCAGTGGTGTTCGGGCAGTGTAGGGGGTCGTGCTGGGGCTGGTGTTTCAGGGTTTTGGGCAGAGCAGTGGTGTTCGGGCAGTGTAGGGGGTCGTGCTGGGGGTGGTGTTTCAGGGTTTAGGGCAGTGCAGTGGTGTTCGGGCAGTGTAGGGGGTCTTGCTGGGGGTGGTGTTTCAGGGTTTAGGGCAGTGCAGTGGTGTTCGGGCAGTGTAGGGGGTCTTGCTGGGGGTGGTGTTTCAGGGTTTAGGGCAGTGGTGTTCGGGCAGTGTAGGGGTCTTGCTGGGGGTGATGTTTCAGGGTTTAGGGCAGTGCAGTGGTGTTCGGGCAGTGTAGGGGGTCTTGCTGGGGGTAGTGTTTCAGGGTTTAGGGCGGTGCAGTGGTGTTCGTGCAGTGTAGGGGGTCATGCTGGGGGTGGTGTTTCAGGGTTTAGGGCAGTGCAGTAGTGTTCGGGCAGTGTAGGGGGTCATGCAGGGGGTGGTGTTTCAGGATTTAGGGCAGTGCAGTGGTGTTCTGGCAGTGTAGGGGGTCATGCTGGGGGTGGGGTTTCAGGGTTTAGGGCAGGACAGTGGTGTTCGGGCAGTGTAGGGGGTCGTGCAGGGGGTGGTGTTTCAGGGTTTAGGGCAGTGCAGTGGTGTTCGGGCAGTGTAGGGGGTCGGGCTGGGGCTGGTGTTTCAGGGTTTAGGGCACTGCAGTGGTGTTCGGGCAGTGTAGGGGGTCTTGCTGGGGGTGGTGTTTTAGGGTTTAGGGCAGTGGTGTTCGGGCAGTGTAGGGGTCTTGCTCTGGGTGATGTTTCAGGGTTTAGGGCAGTGCAGTGGTGTTCGGGCAGTATAGGGGTCTTGCTGGGGGTAGTGTTTCAGGGTTTAGGGCAGTGCAGTGGTGTTCGTGCAGTATAGGGGGTCGTGCTGGGGATGGTGTTTCTGGGTTTAGGGCAGTGCAGTAGTGTTCGAGCAGTGTAGGGGGTTGTGCAGGGGTGGTGTTTCAGGGTTTAGTGCAGTGGTGTTCGGGCAGTGTAGGGGGTTGTGCTGGGGCTGGTGTTTCAGGGTTCAGGGCAGTGCAGTTGTGTTCAGGCAGTGTAGGGGGTCGTGCTGAGGCTGGTGTTTCACGGTTTAGGGCAGTGCAGTGGTGTTCGGGCAGTGTAGGGGGTCGTGCCGAGGGTGGTGTTTCAGGGTTTAGGGCAGTGCAGTGGTGTTCGGGCAGTGTAGGGGGTCGTGCTGGGGCTGGTGTTTCAGGGTTTAGGGCAGTGCAGTGGTGTTCGGGCAGTGTAGGGGGTCGTGCTGGGGCTGGTGTTTCAGGGTTTTGGGCAGAGCAGTGGTGTTCGGGCAGTGTAGGGGGTCGTGCTGGGGGTGGTGTTTCAGGGTTTAGGGCAGTGCAGTGGTGTTCGGGCAGTGTAGGGGGTCTTGCTGGGGGTGGTGTTTCAGGGTTTAGGGCAGTGCAGTGGTGTTCGGGCAGTGTAGGGGGTCTTGCTGGGGGTGGTGTTTCAGGGTTTAGGGCAGTGGTGTTCGGGCAGTGTAGGGGGTCTTGCTGGGGGTGATGTTTCAGGGTTTAGGGCAGTGCAGTGGTGTTCGGGCAGTGTAGGGGGTCTTGCTGGGGGTAGTGTTTCAGGGTTTAGGGCGGTGCAGTGGTGTTCGTGCAGTGTAGGGGTCATGCTGGGGGTGGTGTTTCAGGGTTTAGGGCAGTGCAGTAGTGTTCGGGCAGTGTAGGGGGTCATGCAGGGGTGGTGTTTCAGGATTTAGGGCAGTGCAGTGGTGTTCTGGCAGTGTAGGGGGTCATGCTGGGGGTGGGGTTTCAGGGTTTAGGGCAGGACAGTGGTGTTCGGGCAGTGTAGGGGGTCGTGCAGGGGGTGGTGTTTCAGGGTTTAGGGCAGTGCAGTGGTGTTCGGGCAGTGTAGGGGGTCGGGCTGGGGCTGGTGTTTCAGGGTTTAGGGCACTGCAGTGGTGTTCGGGCAGTGTAGGGGTCTTGCTGGGGGTGGTGTTTTAGGGTTTAGGGCAGTGGTGTTCGGGCAGTGTAGGGGGTCTTGCTCTGGGTGATGTTTCAGGGTTTAGGGCAGTGCAGTGGTGTTCGGGCAGTATAGGGGTCTTGCTGGGGGTAGTGTTTCAGGGTTTAGGGCAGTGCAGTGGTGTTCGTGCAGTATAGGGGTCGTGCTGGGGATGGTGTTTCTGGGTTTAGGGCAGTGCAGTAGTGTTCGAGCAGTGTAGGGGGTTGTGCAGGGGGTGGTGTTTCAGGGTTTAGTGCAGTGGTGTTCGGGCAGTGTAGGGGGTTGTGCTGGGGCTGGTGTTTCAGGGTTCAGGGCAGTGCAGTTGTGTTCAGGCAGTGTAGGGGGTCGTGCTGAGGCTGGTGTTTCACGGTTTAGGGCAGTGCAGTGGTGTTCGGGCAGTGTAGGGGGTCGTGCTGGGGCTGGTGTTTCAGGGTTTAGGGCAGTGCAGTGGTGTTCGGGCAGTGTAGGCGGTCGTGCTGGGGCTGGTGTTTCAGGGTTTAGGGCAGTGCAGTGGTGTTCGGGCAGTGTAGGGGGTCATGCTGGGGCTGGTGTTTCAGGGTTTAGGGCAGTGCAGTGGTGCTCGGGCAGTGTCGGGGGTCGTGCTGGGGGTGATGTTTCAGGGTTTAGGGTAGTGCAGTGGTGTTCGGGCAGTGTAGGGGGTCGTGCAGGGGCTGGTGTTTCAAGGTTTAGGGCAGTGCAGTGGTGTTCGGGCAGTGTAGGGGTCGTGCTGGGGCTGGTGTTTCAGGGTTTTGGGCAGAGCAGTGGTGTTCGGGCAGTGTAGGGGTCATGCTGGGGGTAGTGTTTCAGGGTTTAGGGCAGTGCAGTGGTGTTCGGGCAGTGTAGGGGGTCGTGCTGGGGGTGGTGTTTCAGGGTTTAGGTCAGTGGTGTTCGGGCAGTGTAGGGGGTCTTGCTGGGGGTGATGTTTCAGGGTTTAGGGCAGTGCAGTGGTGTTCGGGCAGTGTAGGGGGTCTTGCTGGGGGTAGTGTTTCAGGGTGTAGGGCAGTGCAGTGGTGTTCGGGCAGTGTAGGGGGTCCGGCTGGGGGTGGTGTTTCAGGGTTTAGGGCAGTGCAGTGGTGTTCGGGCAGTGTAGGGGGTCGAGAAGGGGGTGGTGTTTCAGGGTTTAGGGCAGTGCAGTGGTGTTCGGGCAGTGTAGGGGGTCGTGCTAGGGGTGGTGTTTCAGGGTTTAGGGCAGTGCAGTGGTGTTCGGGCAGTGTAGGGGGTCATGCAGGGGCTGGTGTTTCAGGGTTTAGGGCAGTGCAGTGGTGTTCGGGCAGTGTAGGGGGTCGTGCTGGGGGTAGTGTTTTAGGGTTTAGGGTAGTGCAGTGGTGCTTGTGTAGTGTAGGGGGTCGTGCTGGGGGTAGTGTTTTAGGGTTTAGGGTAGTGCAGTGGTGTTTGTGTAGTGTAGGGGTCATGTTTTAGGGCAGTGGTGTTTGGGTAGTGTAGGGGGTCGTGCTGGGGGTAGTGTTTTAGGATTTAGATAAGTGCAGTGGTGTTTGGGTAGTGTAGGGGGTCGTGCTGGGGGTAGTGTTTTAGGGTTTAGGGTAGTACAGTGGTGTTTGTGTAGTGTAGGGGTCGTGCTGGGGGTAGTGTTTTAGGGTTTAGGGTAGTGCAGTGGTGCTTGTGTAGTGTAGGAGGTCGTGCTGGGGGTAGTGTTTTAGGGTTTAGGGTAGTGCAGTGGTGTTTGTGTAGTATAGGGGTCATGTTTTAGGGTAGTGCAGTGGTGTTTGGGTAGTGTAGGGGTCGTGCTGGTGGTAGTGTTTTAGGATTTACGTTAGTGCAGTGGTGTTTGGGTAGTGTAGGGGTCGTGCTGGGGGTAGTGTTTTAGGGTTTAGGATAGTGCAGTGGTGCTTGTGTAGTGTAGGGGGTCGTGCTGGGGGTAGTGTTTTAGGGTTTAAGGTAGTGCAGTGGTGTTTTTGTAGTGTAGGGGGTCATGTTTCAAGATGCAATGCTCCAATACCTGACCAGTCTGCACTACATAAAACTGCAAAAAACAAAAATAAAAAGTGTTTTGCACACTTTTGTCATTGGGCTATATGTGGGCTACATCTGGGTAATATTTGTGCTACATTTGGGCTCTTTTTCACTGGTGGCCATCTTGGAAGACTTCTTTGTTATGAAGTTTCCTAATTTCTTCATTTACTGCAGTCTCCTCAGTAGGAAATGCTTTCAGTTTTTACTTTGATTCCATCAAGAAGGCATTCAGATGTCTCACATCTGCCATAAATTCAGAATGTTAGCACTCTAGTTGCTCATTAGATCACTGGAGTAAAGCTACTGCTCACCAGGAGTTAACTGGTAGTCTGCTGCTGGTATTGAAAGTGATTGTTTCAGTCTGCATGTCAGAATTTTCTAATGAAATAGAAGAGGATTTGAGATCTCACTTAAAACATGCCCTAATTTTTCTTTCTGCAGCACTAACCATAATTTCTATTTCAAAAAGAACCCTCATTTTGTTCCTTTTTAAATTAAATGTTTTAAGTGTTACTGGTTTATTCCAATCAAGATGGCTTCAGGTGTGCCATACTTTTGTCATAAGTAAGGCTGTTAGCGCTCTAGTTGTTCTTTAGAACACTCTGGGAAGCTGCAGTAGAACACAAAGGCATCAACTGGCAGGCTGCTCCTGTTGAAATATAACAGGAAGATATTTGAGATCACACTTGAAACATGTCCTAATTTTTCTTTCTACAGCACTAACCATAATTTCTATGACAAAATGAACCCCATCATTTTGTTCCTTTTTAAATTAAATTGTTTAAGTGTTACCAGTTTATTCCAATCAAGATGGCTTCAGGTGTGCCATACTTTTGTCATAAGTAAGGCTGTTAGCACTCTAGTTGTTCTTTAGAACACTCTGGGAAGCTGCAGTAGAACACAAAGGAATCAACTGACAGTCTCTGCCCTTGTTGGATGTACATGTTTTACTGAGAATGTCAGACTTCATTCTCACATGAGTGAGAAAGATAATGTGAATTTACAGAAAATATGCTCTCATTTTAGCTTCTGGAGCACCTTCCAAATCTCCATGGGACAAGCATGAGAAAATAGTGTTCTCTCAAACATGATTCATGATATCCCAGCAGAAGGTTTTTCACATGGTAAAATCACCTTAGAATACACCACAATTCCTAAAATTAGTATGGTACCATCAACAAATAAATTCTAATGTAACTAAAGCCTGTTATCACCCTTTATAGTTCTCCTTTGGTGACCCTCAAAATCTTCTATTCACTACAATGCATTTCAATGAGGTACTATCATTTATATTGGTCCCAAGATGGCTGCCAGCAATTCTAGGATGAAGTGCTGACAGCCAATCAGATCTCACGATGACCTGTGTGGTTAGGCTCCGCCCAGATATATATGTGACTTTACTTTTGATTTTCTCAGGAACTACTGAACGGATTTACACCATTTAAGCAAAAGGCACGACACTGAACCAAGGGCTACCTCTTTGCCAAATTTGGTGTAATTCCGTTCAGCAGTTCGGGCTGTAGCTGCGACTAAAGGTTCCTATGGAAAAATGAATGGGGAAAACGCGTTTTGGGACCCCCCTTTTTTCTCGGCCCCCGTTTAACGTATCACCCCGAGACTTTCAGGATAGGAGCGGACCGGAGCGCCCCAACAAGTTGGAAACTTTCGCGAAGATTCGTCAACCGGCGCCAACGTTATTTCAAATAGAATGTCGCGGATTTCCTATGGATAATAGGTTTTAACTATAACTATCTACTGGCGACCGCCAGTAGATAATATATATATATTTATTTAAAGCAGAGAACTCTCGGTAGTTCCCAAATTTAGGTGGAGAGCAGCTCCTGTATAGAGCACCCTACACCACCAGCGACACTCTGAATTTGCTCACCTCAAATTTCTGCTTTTCTATCCAAGTCTTTAAGCATAGGTTTAGCACAAGGGAGCACCCAGTATAAGTCAAAACAATACCCTTTCAGGCAATTTGAGGTGAGCAAATTCAGAGTGTCTCTGGTGTTGTAAGGTGCTCTATACAGCAGCTCTCCACCTAAACCCTTGCTCCGACAGGAAAAAAGGCACGCACACGAAGCTTGTATGAATACGGCTTCTTTTAATGAAAAGGGTCCCCCACGACCCTGCAGCTGAAAGAGAGACGCGTTTCGGCTGTTCAACAGCCTTTATCAATCTGATGGACGCCATTTTGTACAAAACTTATATAGTGCCTAATGCATGGACATGGTAAAAATACTGCGTGAGCTGCAAAAACATTTATAATACAATTCCACATCTCATAGAATTGCTCAATCAAACAGAAATATCTTGCAAGGTGTGCAAACATATAAATCGTAAGAATAAAGTGCAGCTCTTAAATACATTGCATCCACTTCTATTGAATATCGCATGGCGTCAACCACCTCTCATAAAAATTTAAAATTTAAAATGAACTTCGGGCTGAATGTATATGGGTCATGTTATCAACCGGAAATGCCGAGTTATCTTAGCGAGTTCTGCTCGCCTATTGGCTACTGGGTAGTTTGTTCACATATTTGTGTCTTTAGAGCTGACGTGAAAAGTACAGTCTATATTGCGTAATGCAGCAACCATCTTATACAGTAAATAACATTGTTTTAGACCAAGTGCAGAGATACACGTTGCCCCAATACCAAGTGACATCCAAACTGAACGTCAAAATCGCCGTACCTCCTTAGAGGACTAATACGGGACTACCTGTCCCATAATGCCATAGTGTGACATTATCTACTCGATGTCCTGAGATACGGCAAATAGCAACTTCAATGTTTTTCAAGTACTAATACGGTATGGGCCCATTGCACAGATCAGATAGGAGTCAATGTCACCAAGTTGCTGCATAGTTCCCATAAAAGGCAAAAGATAAAAGTTCCACTGTTCAGCGTACACTACGTGCATGAAGGCAGATCCCAGGCATTTCAAACGGTCCACTCGGAAACTCCCACTGTTTACAGCAGCCCGCCTATATATATTTTTATTTTTTAATCTGCTACCAGGACCAGTCTTTTCATTTGATGTTACAAATCGTCCAAGCAGTACATGACACAATCCAAATGTCCTCTCAATCCGTTTTATTTATTTGATATATCACAAACAAAAGTGCATCGTGCAGCCTATATATTAACCATAAGTAATATATACATTTGTTAAACAGACCTAAAGAATATTGATATATTTTGAAACCATAAGTAGTATATATTTTTGTACAAAGAAATGCACATATCTAAGCACATACATATACTACAAGGGTTACATTCTTGTTACATAAATCTTAAAGTTTCTTTTCAACAGTAAAAAATGTGTTTCAAGTTGCACAATCAAGGAGGTTATACCAGCACTCCCTGCCCAGTAACTGTCTAATCCAGTCGCTTCAATGACATTACTAATGCCTTTCCTCTCACTCTGGGCTCATCATTTTCCAGAATTACCCACATTCCATACTGTGAGAAATTCGGTTGCTGGTTGAGGGGGTGAACCCCTACTCAAGCAACAGCCACAATCCTTGTCACGGTGAACCACAAACAGTAATTAAATTAACCTGTGCTTAACCCTGTGGTAGCTTGGCACAAAAACAGTCAGGCTTAACTTGGAGACAATGAGTAAAGTATTTATGCAGCACACAAACAGCAATAAAGTAAAAACACAACACAAGAAAAATCTCACACCAATTTAGAACAAAAGGGTAAAATGTAATAAATTATTTGACACCAAAACGACAAAAATCCAATCAGTAGAACCGTGGATATGCAATTTTAAAGATTTAGGGTAAGTATAGCAAGCGTCCTAAAAGCACAAAGCACCACTCACGGTTATCTGGTCGTGCAAGACCAGGTGAAAGTCACAAGTTCATGCCAACTGTGATGAAGTATGACCCTGATACAGGACCAGGTTAGTCCACCTGAAAAAGTTACCTTCTAAAAGTCCAGCGTGAAGAGTTCCATTTGCGGTGGAGGAGACCGTGAGGAGCAGGGAGAGCATCGCGGATGGTCGTTTTTGTATTGTGAAGAGAAGCCAGGCATTGTAGACAGGCATTGCTGTATGTTGAAGATCCTGGATCCTGTCGGGTGTCTCCGACGGTCATTGCTGGAGAGCCACATTGGCAGTCACTGTGGGCTGTTGAAGCTGTAGCACAAAGTGAAGATCTTGCATTGCTGACGGTCGCTGTAGTGCAAAGAGTTGGGTTCACTTGAGCTTCACGTTGGCGGTCAGCATGAGCAGCAAGATCTTTGCGCGAACAGGCCAATTGTTGTTGCAATGGGCCCAAAACTTCAAGATTTCTTCTGTTTTTTGAGAAGGAGCACAACTGATGCCACACCAAGGGTCCAAGACCTGGGGGGCACTTCTTGGGGATCAGGAATTCACTACAACAGAGGCCCGCAGGGCTCAGGCAGTTCCATTTGCAGGTCCAGTTGCAGCAGCTCAGCTTGGCAGTTGCAGAGAGGCTTTTTATGTCGCAGTAGCACAGAACATGAGGTCAGTCAACTGACCCTTGGAGTCACTTCAGCCTGGGATGAGGGGGCAGGTCCAGTCTTCCTTCCCAGCAAGCAGGGCAGGCCTCATACTGAAGAGTGGGTCTGAGGGTCCCCTTTTTATACCTGGTGCCCACACTGACGTGAGAGAAGCTTCTGGAGTTTCCCCCTATAGAGGTTTCCCGAATTTCCTGCTGTGGTCTCATGCTGTCTGGGGGCACAATAGGCTAGTGTGAAGTTCTTTGTGTGTGAGCTGAGCCACTGCCTTTGAAGTGCAAGTGTGGTAGGGGACAGCACCACTCCCCTTTTAAGTCAGAAGTGGCCCATCCTACCAACACCCAGACACTGCTTTGTGATACTGTCCTTGAGGAATACAGAAAGGCCAACTTCCAACTCCACTTAGTCATGTTACCGAGGAAAAGGCTGCAGGTTAGGACAAAAAAATGTCAACTTTCCAAAGGTGCTATGGAAACAATTGATGGACGGAATGCTCAATGAATAAAACATTCAGCCCCAGTCAAGAGATCTGGGTTAAATCTATCGTTCTTTTGCCAAGCTGAGTTCTCCCTGGACCGGAAACAAGCATCCTGGGACTGGTTTCGGGCTAACACTGCTCATCAGCCAGGCTAGTTAGAATCCAGTGGCACAGCGAGCAATGGACCCACATCTGGGCATACCCATCCCACTTAGGGTTAAAGTGCTATGGCAACAAATGATGGATGGAATTCTGAATGAATCAAACAATCACCACCACTCAAGAGATCTGGGTTAAATCCACTGTTCTTTTGCTCGCTACAGCACCCCAGTTTAGACCCAGCCATATGCAAATCAGTCTTGACCCTGTTCCTCATGGGAACAGTCCAGCCCAAACTGTCAAGCCAGGTCCTCCCTGGACCGGAAACAAGCATCCTGGGACCGGGTCGGGGTAACACCCCTCATCAGCCAGGCTAGCTTGAATCCAGTGGCACAGCGAGCAAGTGACCCACCTCTGGGCATACCCATTGTCACGACTTGCTCCCTGCGTTCTCATGTCCACCACCAGGGGGCTGAACTGTGGGACTCTCCAGTGTCATAACAGGCTTCTGGACCCTCCCCTTCATGCATATACTGACTTCCAGCCATTTGGACACTATTTGGGAATTGCCATCCATTCCCAATCCATGCCAGGTTTTGTGGAAGCCAGTTTGCTCATGCTGGAAACTCTATTACCTAGAATTCCCTGCTCTCTGCTTCGTCTCCACCCCTGCAGGCCAAGGATGGGAGGAGGAATTCAGCTCACCTGTGGCTGGCTGCTGCTAGCCTGCTCACACCTGATGCATGTGTTACTGTGATCTCTTTTAAGCCCCAGCTCCCTTCAGGCCAAGGTTGGTCATTGTAGCTGTGTACCGGTGAGACCGACCCTTGTTTCCAGTGCTCCCTAAGCTTTTGCTATCCTTGTTTCCAGTGTTTCCTAAACTTTAGTTACTACTTGTTCCTGACCTGCTGCTGTTTTCCTTGTTCCTGAATTAGCACTGCCTGCAGTGCTACCTTGACTCCTGAGCCTTAGTATTCCTTGTTCCTGAGCTGCAGCAGTTTCCCTTGTTCCTGAATTAGCACTGCCTGCAGTGCTAGCTTGACTCCTGAGCTTTAGCTCAATTCTAGTTCCTGCTCCTGAGCCTTAGCATTCCTTGTTCCTGAGCTACAGCAGTTTCCCTTGTTCCTGAACAAGCACTGCCTGCAGTGCTACCTTGGCTTCTGAGCTTTTGCTAAATTCTTGTCTTGCTCCAGCACAGCCTTCAGTGCTGCTTTGTTTTCGTGACTCCTAATTCAGCACTATTCTAGTATACCCTTGTAGCCTCCCCTTCTGTATATCCTTTTCCAGTCCCTGCCTTTCTTCCCATTTCCTTGGTTCCAGTTCCTAGATTGCTGTCTTTCTATTCCTGCTGTCTTGCTTCTGTTACCTTTTTTGTTTGTTACCTGCTTTCTGCCAAGTGTGCCATGTGATTTCCTTCCTTTCCTGTTAAGCACTCCTCCTTGCTAGCTCCTTGTCTATTGTGCTTGTGTTTACTTCTACCCCCTTGCTGTTACCGCCTTGCATGTTCCTGTTTGATCGCCAGGATCTGTGGGCACAGCTGACTACCTAGGTGGTGTTTCTTGTTCACTGTGAGTATTGTCTTTGAGTTACATTAATAACATCACCATAGGTATCAGCTCCACAGACCCTGCCTTTGCATGCATATCCTATATGTGGGTTTTTGCAGTCAGTATCTATAACAGCAATTGTGTGTGAGGAACTTACTGAGCTTCAGTCTTACCGTGTGGAGCTCCCGAGTGCTTTACCCCACATTCCCTTTATTGTTATTGTTGTGTGTGTGTGTATATATGTCGTGCACGTCGGTTCGGGTGTAGTTATTCTGAATGCTAAATCGCCTCATGAGTGCCTGTCCTTTCCGAGTCTTAGGCATCTTGTTCCTTTGTGCAGGCTTCCCCTTTGGATCCCTTTTTCTCTTCTGACTTCCTGTGGGACCCTGGGCAGCGCTGTACTACTCTTTCTGTGTACGTTTTCTACCCAGTTCCTAGTCCTTGCCCAAGTCCCTGACTGTGTTCCCGACATAGTCTCGGACAGTCCCTGACACCCATCCCACTTAGGGCTAAAGTGCTACAGCAACAAATGATGGACGCAATGCTGAATGAATCAAACAATCACCCCCAGTCAAGAGATCTGGGTTAAATCCATTGTTCTTTTGCTCACTACGCCACCCCAGTTTGGACCCAGCCATATGCAAACCAGTCTTGACCCTGTTCCTCATGGACGGAATGCTGAATGAATCAAACATTCACCCCCAGTCAAGAGATCTGGGTTAAATCCATCATTCTTTTGCTCACTACAGCACCCCAATTTAGACCCAGCCATATGCAAATCAGCCTTGACCCTGTTCCTCATGGGAAGAGTCCAGCCCGAACTGCCAAGCCGGATCCTCTCTGAACCGGAAAACAGGCATCATGGGAATGGTCCCACGATGCTTGTTTCCGGTCCAGGGAGGACCTGGCCTGGCAGTTCGGGCCGGACTGTTCCCAAGGGGAGCTGGGTGAAGATTGATTTGCATATGGCTGGGTCCAAACTGGGGTGGCATGGTGAGCAAAAGAACAATGGATTGAACCCAGATCTGTGACTGGGGGTGAGCAGTTGAAAAGTTTCAGCACTCCGTCCATCATCTTGTTGTGTTTGCTATGTTCGCCCTAAGTGGCTAACTGTAAGCCAGACGTGGGTCCCTTGCTCGCTTTGCCACTAGATTCAAGCTAGCCTGACTGTTGAGGGGTGATACCCCGAAACCAGTCCTAGGATGCTTGTTTCCGGTCTAGGGAGGACCTGGCCTGGCACTTCGGGCTGGACTGATCCCATGAGGAGCAGGGTCAAGACTGATTTGCATATGGCTGTGTCGAAACTGGGGTGGCATGATGAGCAAAAGAACGATGGATTAAGCCCAGACCTGTGACTGGGGGTGAGTGGTTGAATAGTTTCAGCACTCCGTCCATCATGTTGTGTTTGCAACTTTCCAAAGGTGGCATTTTTAAAATTGTGACTTAAAAAAAAATAAAAAAAAAAATAAGACTTTACCATTAAAGAGGGTTTTAATTTACAATTCCTGGGACACCAAACATGATTTCTCGCCTGCTCCCAACCAAAAGTTATCACATATTAAATGTAATGAGGCAATTCAATGTTATCCTACGGGAGAGGTAGGCCTCACAGTAGTGAAAAACGAGTGTAGAAGTTTTTCAGTACCAGGACATGCAAAACTTAAAAGTACATATCCAACTTTTTAAATACATTGCACCCTGCCACATGGGCTGTTTAGGGACTACCGTAGGGGTAACTTATGTGTAGTAAAAAGGGAGGTTTAGGCCTGGCAAAAGGTTTACTTTGCCAGGTCGAAAAGGCTGTTTAAAACTGCACATGCACGCTGCAATGGCAGGCCTGAAACCTATTTAAAAGACTTCTTAAGTGGGTGGCATGATTAGTGTTTCAGACCCACTAGTAGCATTTCTACAGGTCTAACACATATGAAACATTTCTATTACACAGAAAAGCTGCGGAAAGCTCCAATTAAGAGTTCGGAAGTGTTTTTGGACTTTGAGTATTTGTTTAAAAGGAATAAGCTGCTTGTCAAATTGAGAAAGCTGATCGGTACATAAATAGTCACATGCACAGGGAACCAATGCATATTTTTAGACTTACACATTGTTTGCATCACAAAATAAATGCATATAGATATTTTGGTTAAAATAATGTAGTAACAAGGTGTCAAAAGACAAGAGCAATGCGTTAAAATGGTTGGATTATCAAAGTTTTGGAGCTGGACTAAAGCTTTTAAACAAACCTACCCTCCCAAAGAGTCTTTCCAGGAGTTTCTAGACTCAGTTAATGCTCAATTTACTATCTAAACTGATTAAATTGTCCCATGCAGAAACAGCTATAGAAAAACTAAGAAATTCATCAGTCCATCCCCACCAGTCCTGAGCATCATTTGAAAAACACATGGATTAAAAGGAGGAATAAGAGGCCCTTTAAACTTCAACAAACGTTCACAAAAGCACTGACAATTTATCAGTAGGCAATATTGGAATTGGAATAAGGAAAAGTAGGTTTCTTTACAATTCAAGTTGGAAAGTTCTTTTGGATCTGTTGAACTCAGATTTACTTCCAAACTTATTCCCCTAGAAACCCAACAACCTGCTACATTCTAAATTTCGAACTTAACTTGGAAAAAATGAAAATATGTAAAGTTCAAAAGGTCATTTAAAAAATAACTACATTAACAATATGGACTACTTAAATTTCATTTTTATGGTTTCATTTAGTCCTTGGCTTCAGCGTTTCATAAAAGATGGCCAAAACATTGAGCATGAAACAAAACATATGTTTTTGGCAATGGATGTTACCAAAAACGACTGAAATTATTCAAGGGAAGCACTGAATTATGTTCCTCCTGAAAACTAAGGAGAAGTGAGAGGGCGGGGAAGAGGACCAAATTGTGCCAGAAGAAATGCCTGGAAGAAGAGTAAGGAATGGCAAACGCCATTACAGAAACAAGTACTAAAAAAAGGAAAATATAATGATGTTGGGGTGCTCGGTGTTGGAATAAGCTGACCAAAAAGCAACATTACATAGCTAGATGTAAAAACATCATGAAATGTGAAATTATTTTCAAAAATAGATCCTTCTATGAGTTGTTTTCAGTAAGTCTCAATATATTAATATACAAACAACACACAACAACTCAAGTTCCATATGCCTACTCTGGTGAAAAATACCCAGCCAACACAGAGTTTCGGTTGTCCTTTACTTTCCTTAAATAAAGCCCCACAAAAACTAGGTGCTTTATTGCTTACTGACTTTCCAAATCCACCAACATCACTTGTGAGCTTGAACTCTTTCTAAACAGTAAATTCTCATTTTATGGCTGAATCTAAATCTTTGTGGTGGTTGACAGAGTATGGCACACCTCTGAAACCTCGCATTAACACTATGTAAAACCGGACTCACCAGGCCATTTGAAAGAAATAACAGCTTTCATTCCAAATTTGACTGCACAGTGGCAATGTGAGCCGTGTTTTTTAATCCATCACTTCTCAAGTATGGCGTCATCATACTCGGTTGTCTCTCCTTGTCACCCTTCCCTACCCTTCGGACGCGTAAAAACATGACACCATCGGCATGCACTCTGGAGTCTGCCTTTTTACTGCACTTCTGCTGCACCACTACTGGTTCTCAGTGGGTATTAGAGCCCAGCTCAACCAATGCTTCCTTATTCACAATGGCCTCTGTGCCCCACCCAACAGAAACCTACCTTGAGGAAAGCCGGCACTCCTCTGCCAGAGTGCCACACAATCACAGAATACAAACCTCACCTTAAACCCCATTCCTACAAGATCTACATAATCAGGAACCTAGTGACCCTCTCCGTCACTGAACCCACACCGCTGAACAGCCTACCTAACCTCAGAAAAGGACGCTGTATACGATAGTTCCAAACACTCCTGGAAGCAGGATCATGCTGAAACGTGTTTATTGCTACCCAACTGTCGCCCTATAATCTCGGCACACAAGACACCTCGACATTGGTATCCCACTAACCTAGACTTGAATGTAACTTTGCATGTAATTTGTATATTCTCTTGGCAACATTTTGCATAGCACACAACAGGACAATGTGTGTATATATGAAGTTAATGAAACGCTATTTAAAAACTTGACAACGAAGAAAGGTGAAGAAAAGAGGGCTAGAGAGTATCAAAATGATAAGGTGTATAAAAATAAAAAAAGCAGGTGCAGTATTAGAAATCAGTTGCTGGAGGGCATTCCCACTCTATCCCGCCCCCTCTCCAGGCCCACTAACAGAGAGGAGAAAGGAAAGGAGGAACAGTAACCTCGATACTATAGAAGCATCAGTCGGCTAGTAGAATACATGGATGAATAAATGGTGGGGTTCATTAAGTGGACACTAGTCGAAGGTGTGACCATAACAAAGATTTTAAAAAAATGGTCAACTATGGCTGACCTTGTATCACACTAGGGAAACACTGAAGATTGCTTAAAGAACTTAAAAACTGTTCGACTCACCAATCAAGCAGTCTTCGATGCTGTAGCAGATTTCACCACAACTCCAGGACAAGGCTTCTTCATCGAAAAGGGTGTTGCACTGGATCTGGGACACTTCGAAGGCTGCTCCTTTGAGTAGAGCAATCTGATCATCCATTGACAGTTCTCTTTCCAAAAACAAGAACTTCCATTACAACACAAAACAAGAGGATCACACCATGCTTCAACTACATTAAAAGACAGGGGCACTATTAGGAAGAGTAGCATCCTTTCGTCAGTGGAATGCATTAACAATTCAGATTTTCACATGATGTCTTTCGTGAAAGTGTAATTAGTTTACAAGAACATTCAAGGTCGTCATGAAGCAGCATGTGAGTACCAAGTTATTACAGTTCATAGAGTAATACTGAACGCTCTGAAAAGAAACCCTATTTTTCTGTAATTACAAAGGATATCCCTCAATGTTCTGAAAAGTACAACCAAATACAAAAATTTAGTTCAGGATCTCCAATTAAATTTTTATGAGCAACACAGCAGTTACTTTCTTCAGATAATATGTCGAGTATATGACATGTTTGCTATAAACAGGGCATTTGATAAATTCTTCTTGCAAAATCTATGCTCCTGAAAGGCAGGTGTTGTTGGTCATGTGGGCCATGATGACGAGTTGCATGGTAATGACGGAGTGCAGCCTCAGCACCAGTAAACCACAGCACTGTGTGAACCACCTTGCCAGTACCATGCAATTGCCAGGTCATTTCCACAGAATGGGGAATGCCTAAAGTCTCATTACACATGAAAATGACTTTTTCCGAGCAGATTAAAGCTCGCATTTACCACCTGCAGGTGGCTAACTATATGGGGTGCTGGTGGGAAGAGGACAGGATAGACTGGTGCAGGTGGGAGGACCATGAACACTCCTGCCATGCCATGGGAGGGTGATTAGCCTAGCCAGGCTGCGACTGTGCCCACAGACCCTGCCCCATACTTCTGCAAGTGTACTGGGTGCAATGTTCAACTTATAAAAGGAGACCCAGGGCTCCTGAACCTGGAAAACACGAGTGCGTGAAAGCAAGTCAGTTGTGATCGAGTTGTAGCCCATATAAAAGCACAGTTTCTATTTTTGGGTTTCATATCACAGCCTAATTTAGGCAGCTCAGCATTCAGGCACGAGGAGATAACACATTTAGCTGCGAAAATAAAACAAGCATTGGCATAGCCAATAGGTCTCGCCTTTGGGACCTTATAAGTGTTTAGCCATGCAACAGTTGATGTTGTTGCACCAAGGATATTGTGCTGGATAACTAAGCACTTATAAGGTCCCAAAGGCGAGACCTATTGGCTATGCCAATACTTGTTTAGAGAGAGCGGCTTCCTGCATAAAGTATGGATGCAGCCAAAGGCACCACAATAATATGGATTCAAGTATTTAGATTTAATAGCACTAAATGGGGATGCAACACAATGGAAGAGTCAGCATCTTATTCCACAGCATCAAAAACTTTATTGAATCAATGACCACTTTGAGATGGGGAGAGGAGTGGGCCTAACGGCTAGGGCGGTCGATCTCGAATCTGGGGAACTGGGTTCGAGTCTCGGCAATGACGCTGAACATCCTGTGATTCTGGGCAAATCACTTAATCTCCCCGTGCCTAACAAAAAATGAAGGTATCCTCATGTAATGCAACTGGTGCTATGTAAAGCGCTCTGATACCCAATACCTTCGGGTCAAGTTTGCGCTATATAAAACTCCGTAAAAATAAATAAATAACAAAAAGATGAACATAGCAATAAATAAAAGCATTGTTGAAGGATGCAACTATATTTCTGTTGTCAGTTAGACGTTAGCACAATAAAGTTTAATTGAGCACTGTTTACAAACGTCAGTTCTCTAAAGAAGACGTCAACAGTGTTGCCGAGGGCTTGCTGGGAATATACAATAATCATTTGCCATTGAATCGTTGTCCCTTTTCAAGGTAGGAGTCATTATTTACTGTTTCAAAAATTAGAGAACTTAGGGAGAGAAAATATTACAATGAGGCCTGAGTGTAAATTTCATTCACTCATTAGTTTCTGAGGTATTTCGATTACATTAAGAGGCTCTTTGAAGCTCAAATCGTCATAAAGACATTACGTTAAGTAACAATGCAATTGGTAAATCTACTCCAGAAATACAATTTCTATAATATACGTGGTCAATATGAATGCCAGAACTTAGCTCTACTCTCTGTGAATAATTACAATATATCACGCAGCACCCACACAGTGCCAAAACTTTCACGTTACAGAGGCATGTACAGTGGTAGCTAAATGCATTTAATAAATGATTGCCCTTCGCATGAACTAAGGCATATATGAACAAAAGACATCTGAAAGCGGGACCACATTGCTGAATGACTGTAGAGTCTGAATTTAAAATATATTTTTTTGTACGTCACCCAATATATTTGGAGCAGTTATTCAATTCAATTCAATCTCCTTTATTCGGATATACAAAATATCCATAAAAGTACAAAGCAAAATACCAGCATACATTAATATATTTAAAACATACAATAAATACCTAATTTGATACAATAAAATACAATAATATCATATACACTGTTAAAAAGGAGACGACACTGCAAAGATAGGATGTTACATAAAAATATAGCAGCATAATAAGTAAAGTGCATGTATTATAACAGATAGTCATTAGAATGCATTCTACGACAACCGGAATCCAAATTTAAATACTAATCCAAAAGGGAGAACAGTAATAAAAAATACACTCAAGTTTTGCTTAAATAATGTCCATAGAGGCACGTGAGCGGACAGCCATTTTCAAAAATGTGCTAACTTGAAAAATTAAATTTTCCCCATCAAGTTTAAGAATAACACTATAGGCTTCTCTGAAATCATCAATACCCAGGGCTTTAAAATAAGGGATCAATAATTGCATACTGTATTTTCGGTAGTAGTTGCAAAAGAATATAAAATGTAACATCGATTGGTTTCCATGGTTGCCACAATAACATGGCGTTTGCTCAAGGTTTATGTTGAAGCCTAAAGGGAAGCACAATAAATATTTTAGGGTGCCTGATCTAAGGCGAAAGAGCAAACTACGATCCCAGCGGTTAATAGCTTCTAAAAGATAACCAGCTGGCAAGTATGGGCGGGGGACATCACCCTCTACCGTGGATATGTAACGAAATACTGTAGATTTCGAGAATTCTCGCTCATACCTAATACCTTCATAGTGTTTATACAGAGCCTTCTGAATAATCTTTTTATTGATGCCTTCCAAATGGTTTGGGTTTATAAAAATATGTGCGAGATTTATACTAGTCAAGCTAGTCCTAACAGCAGCCAACCATGGTATATCAATGCCCTTATCACAGTTAAGGCAGTCAGTTATAATTTCTCTGCTCAGTGCAGCCGCTGGATTTTGCCATACTTTTAACCAAAATACGGCAGGGCGAGACCTAATATAATCTTCCACATATAGCAAATTCAACTCTCTGTGACAGATATAGGATGATGAAGAGATCGGTACCCCCAATACTCTCCGGCAAAATCTATTTTCCTCGATCTGGGTGCTGTTACTATTTGTATAACCCCATATCTGTGCCCCATATGTTACTATGGGTAGACACTGAGTTTTATAAATATTCAATAAAGATAGCACTACCTCAGATCTTCTAGGCTGGGGAAAACTCAAAACTGAGTTAACCGATTTTGAGAATTTACTTAGTCCATGTGCAGAATGGGCCGCCCAGGAACTGTTATCAGAGAATACTAGACCCAAATAGGGGAAAGTGCAAGTGCTTATCAATTTTTCAGGACCTAAATTAATAACTTTAATAGAATATTTTTTGGGGCCACAACACATTAAAAAAGATTTTTTAAAATTAGTGCAAAGATCTAATTCGTTCATAAAATCATCAAAACCCCTAACTAAAATGCGGAGAGAGTTCGGGGTGCGACCCATTAGAACCGCGTCATCCGCATACAATAGAGCAGGAAGTTTATTACCATTGATCATTGGGACGTCTGTATTCAAAGTTAATAATGTATTATGCAACTCATTAATATATAAAATAAATAGGAGAGGGGCCAGTACACACCCCTGCCTGACCCCTCTACCAATGGATATAACCCCTGATACCTCCCCAGCCATACTAATCCTAACCCTTTCCCTTAAATCCCTATGTAAATACGATAAAAAGTGCACTAAATCCTCATCCAACCCGTATCTTAAAAGGCATGCCCACAAACGCGATCTATTAACAAAATCAAAGGCGGATGTCAAATCCATAAAAGCCAGGTAGATTGGGGATTGCCGGGCTATTGTATATTTACCTATAATTAGATTGAGGTTAAGGCATTGTTCCACGGTTCCCAGGTTACTTCTGAAACCTAACTGGCATTTGTTTAAAATACTTCCTTCCTCCGCCCAGGACCTGATTTTGTTGAATAATACCCTGCCAAGTATCTTAAGAGTATTATCGATCAGGGAGATCGGTCTGTAGCAGCTCGGGTTGCATCTATCCCCCTTTTTAAATATTGGAACGATTATACTGGAGGCCCATGTTTCAGGAATATGAGAGTTTGTTAAGTTATTAAAAACGTTCAGAAGAAGGGGTGCCCAAAACTCTGTATTATACTTTATAAGGTCAATCGGTAGACCATCCGGGCCGGGGGCCTTATTCCCTAAACTCTGATCAATGGCATCCTCGACTTCAGTCAGCGTTATATGTATTCTTGACACAGGATAGATGTCACTATAGTCCCCATTGTCGGGCGGAGCTGTATATATTTTAGAAAAATGCGCTTCCCAAGTTTCAGCAGATATGTTACAACTTATCGGGGTAATTGAAAGGGCCCGGGTTCTCATGATTTTAACCACAGCCCAAAAACCCTTTGTATTATTGAGCCTTGCAGCACATGCCAAGTTGTCCCACTGTTCTTTCAAGATTTCATCTTTTCTCTCCTTGACCACCTTTTTATATTGGCCCCTCAACAATCTTATGTGGTTAACATCCCTTGGTGCCTCTTTCATAGCTGCCCGAAGCTCTCTATTTGCTTGTGAGCATGTTGTGTTGAACCATTTTTTTTACTGTTTGACACGGGTCTTGAAATTATTTGTTTAACACCTGCGCATAAATCGGGAAATGCGGTGACTACCTCAGGGTTAGGGTCAATTAACGACAGGCAGCTATTAACGGATAGGTGATATGTTGACAGCATTTTTGAAAATACTTTACAATTATCTATACCCTTCCATATAATTCTTAAATTGTCTGTCGAGGATGCTATGTTACAGGCCCCTGGTTCCTTGGGAAGGCCGGGTTTTAGTGCTACCCTAAATTTTACAAAGTTAGGGTTATGATCCCCATACATGGTAGGTATAACCTCGGCTTTGACCAAGAGATCTTCCAGTACGTCTGATATAAAGACGTAGTCCATTACTGAGGCACAGCCACGTCCTCTATAAGTTGGTAATGGGTGACTGTTGCAGTAATTTATATCAGCAATATCCATCACATTAAGTAGATTATATTTTGGTAAATAACCCAGTAACTCAGTCCCCCTTCTGCATGGGGGTGCTTGCAATGTATAAGCAGCACCTGCCCAATTTACCCCTGAAATTTTAGCATTAAAATCACCACCCAAACAGATTCCAGCTAACTTATGTGACCTCATTGGGTCTTGAAACTCTGAAACAAAGTTAAAAAGATTCACAAAATTTAAATTAGGTTCAGATAAAAAATCATTATTATAAAAATTAATAAAACAAATTGAGACCCCACATGTATATATCAGGGCCTGAAAATTGGTTCTATGTGTAGGAATAATTTTAACAGTGCCTCCTGAGGAAATATTAACCCAGATAGAGAGGCCACCTGACGGTCTCCCATATAACGAGGTATTTGCCATTACATTAAAACATTCAAACCCTTCAAGATACAGTTCTTTTGTTGTCCAAGTCTCTTGAAATAGCAATACATCAAATTCGTTTACCATCTTTACCCAATCCTCGATGGCTATTTTAGATGCCAGCCCGGCAACATTCCAACTTAACACACGCAAATCGTGTGTCTCCGGGCTGTCAGTTGTAGAGGAAACCGATGTAGCTATAGAGAGGGATGGCTCAATGGATGTTATTATGGGCTGCAGTCAATCTAAACTATCCAGGCCAGAAAGGGCCATAAATCTGTTTTGCGTCAAATGTAAATTGGTATCCAGTATGTTATGTCTAGGGTTTGGCTTATAAAAATAACCAAGAGGTAGTGACCAAATATTAGTAGATATGCCATTAGTACACTCTTTTGATGATAATACAAATCTTACAGAAGCTGGTCGCCGAAAATTAATGACGACGCAGTCACCCTCTATAATTTTATCTGATAATCCAACCCAGCCCACCCTGCGCACCATTATAATGTCATTGATATTACCGGCACTAAACCCTTTATGTTTGATCAACCAGTCAGTGCATTTATTTCGTAGTTGGTCCCAAGATTCAGGCTGGTTTTTCCCTATTGGTGGGACTCCTGCAAGGATCAAAACGTAAGGGCAGGATGCCGGAGGTAAATTTAACACATCAGTTCTACCCTCAATATACTCGCCTGCTTTGGGCTTAATGGCAACGATCTTAATGTCATGCGCAGGATGGGCATTATGTACAGAAATTAAAGGAGAAATATTGTTAACCTGTTGATTCGGTACGTGTGGACTAAAAGGGTCGCTAGATTTTGATAGTGTGACATTGTGGTTTGGGTGCTTAGGAACAGGACATCCTTTAGCTTGATGGCAGGTCCTACATGAATCTACCATAGGATGCTGATCTTGTGTTACAATTCCCTGTATCAACCCAGGTTGTACTCTGCTTACAGATTGCTGATTAGAGGGGCCCCTCCCTGTTGGGATACTGGTCTGAAAGTACTACCAGGCACACTTAATTTATTAAACAAAGATTCTAAGCGATCCAAACGTTTCCAGAGTATGGTAAAATTCCTTTCAACAAGCTCCCTAACATTCTCTTTAACAGTATCTATGATAATATCAATTGCTGTGTCCCCAAGTGTAAAATTGTTAAAAATTGCTGGTAAAGACCCAGTCTGAGAGGAGATTGAACGTTTGACGGCTCAGAAGGGGTTAAGTCAATATGAGCGCTGACAGAAGCTGTGTCGACTGTGTCAACTATAGCTGCCGGGCCCTGGATCCATGTGCTTAGAGCGGTGCGCTGCATCTTCGAACGTGGGGGTTGTTTCCTCTTAGGACAGGCTGGTTTGGTTAATTTCCTTTTTCTCTTAGCCCCGGATATTTCTGGGTTTGGGGAAATGTTCTCAGAGTCGACAAAGTCCCTGCTATACGTTGAAACAGCAGGATCCTTAACTCCCCCTGTGACCCCAATACTATTGCTTCCCTCAACAGCCAGCCAGTTTCCTTGAGCTGACAAGTGCATATTGAGATCAGATGATGGGTGCAGCGGCTGGGTAGGGCTAAGGAGATCCCTGTTTACAACTAGTGGGGAAATATGCGAACTTGGTAAACCCAGGGACAAGCGTCTCTCTGTCAGTTCTATTTCAGTACTAACAATACTGACGGCTCTCTCCAACATGCTATCAATAGTGGTAGTAGTACGCAAACTATGCGGAGCATTGCGTTTAGACGTCATCGATATTATCCGTGGCAATATTTATCTAACTTTATATTGCTTACCACATAGAAGTCACAGAAAGTAGAGATTAACGAGTCTCAGAGGGGTTGCCCAGCCCGGCCTCCTTCGGTCTCCGACGGGCTCAGACGGGCCCGCCCTTGGCCCGGGCTTCGCCCGCGCGCGTCCCGCGTTGCGGGAGTCAGGTCCGGAATTTATAGCGCCGGCTGGCGCAAGCTGTTGACGCGGCTCCTGCCGCGGTGCTGGATGGTCCAGGCAGTCCTCCCCTGCGTGGTCAGCAACACGGGATGGCGGCAACGACACTGGGCAGCCACAAGAAACCCCCACGCTGCGGGAGTCAGGTCCGGAATTTATAGCGCCGGCTGGCGCAAGCTGTTGACGCGGCTCCTGCCGCGGTGCTGGATGGTCCAGGCAGTCCTCCCCCTGCGTGGTCAGCAACACGGGATGGCGGCAACGACACTGGGCAGCCACAAGAAACCCCCACGCTGCGGGAGTCAGGTCCGGAATTTATAGCGCCGGCTGGCGCAAGCTGTTGACGCGGCTCCTGCCGCGGTGCTGGATGGTCCAGGCAGTCCTCCCCCTGCGTGGTCAGCAACACGGGATGGCGGCAACGACACTGGGCAGCCACAAGAAACCCAGTTATAGATTACTCAACTATTGACACTGCACCGCAGGTTGCTCCTGAGGCTTACTGGTTTAATTAATAAAGAACCCGAAATAATTAATTTCTTCAAGGAACAAATCAACATTCTAGGCCAGACTCACAAAGCCTTTTTGCTTCACTAAGCACTGTTATGTCAGAATATCGAACACACAAATGCTGTGCTACAAAAATGTTATAGCCAGAGTATCAGCCACCAAAATATTGTGAATGTCAGCATTATATAACTATGTATAGATTTACTTATATTAACTCCACATCTACATACCTTGAAGGTGTATAAATTGTCAAGGATGCAAATCTGAGACTAGTAAATGTATCCTTATATAATTATATATATATATACTTACTGTCACGCTATGTTTGTAATAGACATTCTAGCTCCTTATTTTAGTAGCACAACATTTAAGACTAAATATTTTGGTACTGTACTTCACTAAGACCATATCCAGTAGCCTAGAAAGGATGCCATAGGCCTTGGTGCAAGCAAGGAAATGGACCCTTATGACTGCTGTTGGAGTAGTAAATACAGCAACGATCAGGGTTCAATGGGCCCCTCAGGGTTCAGGGCCCTAGAGCCACTGCCCCTGCTGCATCAATGGTAGCTATGCCCCTGATATTGATCATGTAAATTATACCCAAGTCAGAACGGAAAACCAACTACTTACAGAAAAAACTTTGTGAACTGGGTCCTCTGAGTCAAAGTTTCATAAAGAATCGACCTAGTAGTCCAAGCCTTATAGATAAATAGGGCCTATGGGAATTGCATCTCAGGTGGTCAGACCTCAAAAAGAGCTCCAGAAGA
This sequence comes from Calotriton arnoldi, assembly GCA_963921515.1. NCBI lineage: Eukaryota > Metazoa > Chordata > Amphibia > Caudata > Salamandridae > Calotriton > Calotriton arnoldi. The sequence continues at coordinate 2,989,067 of CAWUFW010000852.1, forward strand.
GCTATTTTTGTCACGGATCAACACGGAAAACATAAAGAGGAGATATATCAATGACCACACAGGCAGACACACAGACACAACCACCCACACACATGTCCACCCCACGCCGTCACTTGGGCAAGTATATTTTTCCAGTGCATGTTAACACCACCAAATCGTAAATTTCCTTCTACATGTCAGAGATATGAGGCACCGATCCAAGTAACTTTCCCTCAGCCTAAGCACCGTGTCTTCTATGTGCTCAAGGGCCGGTGCACTTCTACTAATATTGCAGCCGCCTGGTTCAGGTTTAGGGCATAAAAAGAGATGATGGAAGCAAAATACCAAATGCAAGTCGTTCCAGACAACGAACAAACAGCTCTAACTCTGCAGCGAGAGCCGGACTCGCCCCAGTCCCAGGCCTCACAGAGATAAACATAAACTGAGCGTCAGACACTGTCAATAAATATGCTAATCTTGCCCAGCTGCTCCATAAACAAAGCAGGCGTCTTAAATATCAACATGTTCTCTTTCTGATGTGGAACATTTGTTTTTCTTCTTTGGATGTCCACACAGAAGTCGCTGGAGTAATTAAACCAAAGGGAAGCAATTTAACGGTGCACAGTTTCACCCGCCGCCTCCTCCGCCCCACTTGTGCGAAAAGGTCACCGCCTCCGAAGCATGATGCGCCGCACCAGCGAGACCCATCAATCAGCCTGGTCTCATTCTGTCCTGACCTCGAAGCCTGATTTTCGTGGATGAAATGGAGCGGCACGAGGGGCGCGCCAAAATAACGGGAGCGCGACACAAACAACGGACTCCAGAAGCTCATGATAACTCCTCTTTGTAGAGGCCGTCTAGATACCGCGGCGCAAAGTACATGTGGTTATTCACAGTCTGCAACTGCTACCATTCTGACAGTGAACAAATAGTTTGCAAAACTCATAAAATCTACTAGAAGGTATAAAATGTTGGTTGTGTAAAGTTGTCACAACTATCACAGTGGCACCAACGCAAGTGCTCTGATATTTCAATTCCACTTTAAAAAGTAACTTGGGATGTGGTAGGCCGCGGTATAGCGCCCTTATTTCACATCAAAGGTGCCATATACGCTGGTTGGCGTTTACATGATTGGCAATTAGAATAAAAGACAACACTGAATTGTAGTTTTTATGATACAATACTAATGTAACTTTAGCAATGGCGCACTGTAGAGATATGCGGACAACACACCATCCTAAAACCAGCACAAGCGCGCGCCTCGCGCGGCAGCAGGGGGAGGGGGCCTGCGCGATTCCCTTGCGGGAGCGTGCAGCAAGGCGCGATGATTGCGACCATATGGCGCCACCATATGGCGCAGCGCGCTCCCGCAAGGGAATCGCCAGACGTGCACGCGTTGCCATTGCAAGCAATGCAACGCGTGCACGTTTTTGCCCCCAAAGCTGTGCCGATCGCTAAAGGTCTCTCCTATGCAGCGCATGCGCGCTGCGTAGGCGAGACCTAAAAAAGACAGATACCCAACCCGCCCCCCGAGTTAACGTTCAGTTTTAGAGGGAGCACGGCCTACTGTAGGTGGCACCACTCTCTGGAATTTCCTGCCAGAATACTCATAGGCTTGAAACCGAACGTGAATACCTGTGCAAAACTGGCGTCAAGAATCCTACAAGTATGTGGTGTGTGCCTCAAATGTGTTATTTCACTGATTTGTCTTATGAGCAAGTGTAGGATGAAGAAGCTTTAAATAGGGTGCTGGGCTGACTCCCTAGATAGTTTAACACAGAATATATATTCAGCGGGAATCTATGCAGTACCTTGGAATGACATGGGAGACCATTTATGGGTACATTTGGGGGTCATATAGAACTTTGTGTCCCAAGGGCCGCAAACACACCAAGAAGCAAAATGCATTTGGACAGGGGATCTGATGAACTATTTATAGTAACAGTCCAGGCCGAACTGCCAGGCCAAGTCCTCCCTGAACCAGAACACAAGCAACCCATGACCGGTTTTGCCCTTATTCAGACTCATCAGCTGGCCATATCTTGGTTCCAGTGGTACAGTTTGCACTGGACTGGTCTGTTCCCATAGAAGCAGGGCCAAGACTGATTTGCAAATGGCTGGGTCCAGATTGAGGTGGCATGGTGTGCAAAATAACGATAAACTGAGATGTGGCCTTGAGTAATTATACATTCCATCCATCACTTTTTGTAGGCTTCAGTGTGATGACCTAATTGGGACACGTATGTCTAGATGTGGGTCCCGTCCACACAGTGCCACTGGAACCAAGAAATGTCTGGCTTATGAGCCATAATAAGGGCAAAATCAGTTCTTGGTTGCTTGTACTCCATTTCAGGGAAAGCCTGGCAGTTCGAGTTGGACTGTTCCCATTGGAGAAGGGTCAAGACTGATTTGCAAATGACTGGGTCGAAACTGATGTGGGATGGCTTGTAAAATAACCATGGACTGGGATGCAGACCGAGTAATTACCAGTGACTCAAGCATTTCATCTGTCACTTTTTTGTGAGGATCGAGTCTAATGACTTTAAGCTAAATACATCAAAAACTGAAACAGCAGTGTGTGGAAATTGGACCAACTATCACTGATCCATCATCTTGCCTAAAGAACATGGGCCAGATGTACTATTTACTGGCTGCAAAATTCTGGTCGCAATCTGTGACGAGTAAATACTTTTAGGAACTGACCTATGCACCATTTGGTAAAAAACAGAATTGGATGGAGTCGCAATCCAGCCCACCTAATAATATTCTTTAGGTCGGTTGCTAAGCGAGGGGGGCTGCCGTGCTGGGAAATGACTTGAGTTTGGCGCTCCGCTCCAGGGGCCCGAATAATTATTATTTTCCCACCTGACATCACTGCTGTGTGGAGTTTTGCCTGCTATGCTTTGAACCGGCGATGTAGGGGTGGCTTGCTGTTCTTTATCTGGCCCCCAGCATGTCGTGGAGACGCCACATCCCAGAAGGCGGAGATGCAGCCTGCTGATTTGTGAATAGCTGCCCTGGGGTGAGCCAGGTTGCTGACGGGGTGGCTGCTGTCTACCCTGCCTTTGATCGTGAGGTGTAGGGCAGGTGCGGCCTGTGGGGCTGGTGATGGCGGGGAGGTCGCAGCGCTCCGTACTGTGATTTTGCATCACGGCCTTTGTGGGAACGGAGACCTGCGTTTGAATACTTTTTGGCTGGCCTCCAGCTATCCTCCAGACATGGGCAGATGTCTTCCTAAACCACTACAAGGCGGTATAGCTAAGACACAACACATGTGGGTACCTGAGCCGGTACCTCAGTTGCTTACTAAAAAATCGTTTTTGTGTCCAAAGGGGGTGCGCAGCTCATAAAGTCCAGTAGTCAAATGTTGGTGAGAAAATATTTTATTTATTTCAAATTGTATCAAAATCATCAAACATAAACACTCCAGCCAACGCGTTTCTTTCCCATACTGGGAACTTCATCAGGGCTGAAACAATAACAAATAACACAAATATTACATTCAAATGACAAGACACAGGACTAACATAAAGCACATATATATACACAAAAAATAAACATAACAGAAGTATATACATTCCTGTTTGAAACAAATCAAAACTCAAACGCTCACAAAGGACTTAACACATGGACTACATATATAATACACACTACACACAATATTAAAATATTAAAACACCCTCGAAAAACGATGGGACCTGATACTTGGCGCAAGACACTTCAACATAAATTCATGACAGCAAGTGTCATAATCCGCCACATCATTTCAACACAGATTCAATATGCTTTGAATGATGCATACAATCAGCATAGATTAAAAGGCTGAAATCAGCCAGTAACCCGTATGGACATCCCTATACATCAGAACAAAAAAGGAGGTAATAATACATTTCTTACCAAATGAAAAAAGTAAAAAACTGCTTGTAGCTTTCGCCTCTCACTGGCAAGTTTTCACGTTCCGTTATTTTAATTGAGGTGGACTCTCCCCAGGTAAATGTACGTCTTAAAATGTGCCTAGAGGGTGAAATATAGGATTTAAAAAACTAAGCAAGGCAAATCTATATCCTACTCTATTCATGTTTGTTCAAAGGCTGGAAATATATAGAGAAAAAGAGGGAGGTAGAACTGTATGGAAAGTAAAAGCCATTCATACTATGCTGCATGAGCTCCATCATTGTGTAATAAAGTTCCAAGCTTGGCAAAAAAAGGGGGTTCTGAGTGAAGGCCTATACAAATTAGAAAAGCAAAGTAGACTTAAACACAGGTCACAGCACAATCTGACACGAGGAGAGAGAGAAGCACTTAAGAGACTAAAAAATGACAGAGAAATTGTCGTAAGGGAGGCTGACAAAGGCGGAAACGTCGTTGTAATGAACAGAGTAGATTACTTTGGGGAAATTGAACGACAACTGGGTGATGTCCAGTGTTACGAAAAAATGGGTTTCAATCCCACAAATAAATTGACTATGGACATCAATCTAAAACTTACAGAGTGGAGGGATGTTGGTCTACTAAGTGATCAGGAATATAGGTATCTGAGAGTAGATAACCCCAGGTTCCCATGTATCTACATTCTCCCTAAAGTACACAAGAAAGGGGGCTTTCCCCCAGGGAGACCGATCATTTCGGGGGTGGGCTCACCTACGGAAAGACTGTCAGAATTCATCGACCTTAAGTTGCGTAAACATGTTCTGGACTTACCATCGTATATCCAAGAGAGTAAGGATATTTTGTCCAAATTTAAAGATTTTATTTGGTCTGACGAGCTGTTTTTTGTGACATTTGATGTAACAAGTCTGTATACATGTATACAACATGACTTTGGACTTATGGCAGCCAGATTTGGTAAGAAATGTATTATTACCTCCTTTTTTGTTCTGATGTATAGGGATGTCCATACGGGTTACTGGCTGATTTCAGCCTTTTAATCTATGCGGATTGTATGCACATTCAAAGCATATTGAATCTGTGTTGAAATGATGGGGCGGATTATGACACTTGCTGTCATGAATTTATGTTGAAGTGTCTTGCGCCAAGTATCAGGTCCCATCGTTTTTCGAGGGTGTTTTAATATTGTGTGTAGTGTGTATTATATATGTAGTCCATGTGTTAAGTCCTTTGTGAGCGTTTGAGTTTTGATTTGTTTCAAACAGGAATGTATATACTTCTGTTATGTTTATTTTTTGTGTATATATATATGTGCTTTATGTTAGTCCTGTGTCTTGTCATTTGAATGTAATATTTGTGTTATTTGTTATTGTTTCAGCCCTGATGAAGTTCCCAGTATGGGAAAGAAACGCGTTGGCTGGAGTGTTTATGTTTGATGATTTTGATACAATTTGAAATAAATCAAATATTTTCTCACCAACATTTGACTACTGGACTTTATGAGCTGCGCACCCCCTTTGGACACAAAAACGATTTCTTGATCTGGAGCACAGTGACGTCACGCAACGGCTGGCGTTGGTGGTGTTTTGCGCGGCCAACTCACTTATTGGAACTGGCGTGAGGTGCGGAACGAGTGGTCCGCCGTTGCTCAACTGGACTAACTGCTTACTAAAAACATTGTTCCTGAACTGTCTCACTGTAGTGACTATTGGGTCACGTTGGTGTTTACTTGCTGCACAGTGTTTCAGTGTGTCTCATGCAAGTATCCGGTGATCCAAACATGGGGAAGGCTTACCAGAAGCAAAGTAAATTAACATTTGAGCAACAAAAAGTCCGTAGAGCTTAAGAAGGTGAAAAGAATACTGTAGATGAGACGCCACCAGGTACTGCGGATGAAACCAAAGCACTACTGCGTGACTTGAAGGCTGGACAGGTGGCCTTAGGAGGAAAGCTGGATGCTGTGCACGTCCGACTTGACCCCTTATCAGAGTGTTTGGATAAACATGCTAAGCAAACTGATGGCGCTGACCGCCGGATCTCAGATCTTGAAGGCGATGGTGCGGCACCTGCGTGGCCTAATATTGTCCACCTGCTCAATTATCGGGATAGAAATACAAATTTAAGGCTAACCAGAGAACAGGGTCCACTGCGTTACCACGGTTCTGATATTGCCATCTTCCTTAAGTTTATAATTGCTGTCCTGGGGGCCAGAAAGAAATTCTCCGATGTTAAAAATATGTTGCGTACTAAAGGTGCAGGTTACACTATGCTGTACCCAGCAAAACTGAGAGTAATGATTGAGAGCAAACCTACATTTTTGGGCGATCAGAAAGCTGCCCTTAACTTTGCAAAACACCTGGTGTTCTTGCAGCTTTGGCATCCTCTCAGGCTGGCACCAGCCATGGCAGAGCGTACTGAGCGATGTTGAATGATTCTGAAGTGGTAGGCTGCTCCATGCAATTATTATTGCATATATTGAAAAACATTTGTTATCCTATCATTTACTTTCATGGTGTGGCAGCTTGTGCATTTTCAGTGGGTTAAAGCACCTCATGGTGCCTGCCACAAGGTGCAGGGATGTTTAGGGGGGCACCATAGGTTCCCCACTAGGCCCCATAGCAGAGGGCCAGGGGAGAAGAGGGCCCTGCTAGGGGCCCCCAAAGTCAGGTTCCGACAGCCAATCTATGTCGGAAAGGCCAACGTGGATTGGCTGTTGGAAACCGGCATCATAATCCAGACGGCGGAAACGCCGTCTTTAAGGGATCATGAGCGCTTTCAGACTGGCCGACGGGTTCCTTGAGTCCATCGGAACCTTGTCGGATTCCCCCGCCGGTTTAAACTCCGACCACTGTCATTATACGGTGGTCGGACTTTAAACCCACCATGTCAGTTGGAAAGCCTCCGACCGTTTCCGACCAACATCGTAATCAGGCTCATAGTGTTTCAATAGCTTCTTACTCCCTGGAGCTGATGGCGCATCAGAGCGCGTCTGCTTGGGTGACATGCAGTATAGTTCACTTTGTTTCCTTTTTTCTCCTTTTTTATTTCTGTTTCCTGCCTTTCTTGGGGATTAGGGTAATTTGCAGATGTTTGCGGTGATCAGTGTCGGAGGGTCCCTGACTTGTTTTATAGTCAGTGAGGTAGGAAGCTGGGCGGGATTGGAATAGTTTGGAACTTGCTGTTTCAAATGTGCTTGATCTAAACTGGATTTACCTAGCACCAGGGTTCCTAGACAGAGGCATGCTTGTGGATAATGTACTTCGTAAATACACTCCTCTTCTGTTGTGTACTTTAGTCACATAGGCAGAACATGTGTTAAACATCACACTTACGGTGGCCTGAGGCGTCAAGATGGCGGTCGCACTCTAAGAGTGCTCCTGGACCCCTCCGTCATCCGCCTCGCATCCTGTGCTCTCTGGCAACCATCAACCATTCTTACCTGCCTGCCCGGACTCCTGGGGCACGGGGCATCGTCCGGAGCTGTCTGTTGCCCGTGTCGACCTCCTGGGACGTCCTGCCGACTTTCGATTCTCCGGGGCCCTGAGCTACAAGATGGCGGTCTTCATCACGCCTCACTGACTGGCCTGGCGCTCCAGCCCTGCGGACAACGCTTTGTGTCGCTGTTCTCCCCTGGCCGGCTGTGACCTCCTGGCCCTCGGAAATTGCTTCGGCCTCTGTCCCGTGGTCGGCCGGCCTCGTTGGCTCCCCCGCACTCCGTGGGGGTGGGGAGGCGGCGCCTGGTGCTCCGGCCCGCGGGACCGGCACTCCAACCAACGGCCCAGGCCTGACGCCCGCGGCGGCGCTCCCGGGTCCCCCACACCCTCGTTGGGGGCGGGGCGGCTGCAGGCGCCTCTGATCAGCGTTGGCCTTGGGGCCCGCCCGGGGACCGGCAGAGGAGCGGCTGCGGACTGGTGGGGGCCCTCAGTGCGGCGGCTACCATATCGGGTAGCGGAGTGTGAGTGAGGCTGGTGTCCGGCCCTCTTGGGGCCCCCTCTCTTTCATCCTCGCAGCGCCAGCCCGGTTCTCGGGGGCTGTGGCCACCCTACCTTTGCTGCCTCCTGCCTTCCTGACATCGTGACTGGGGGGCCCACCGGCTGCACGGATCGGGCAGCGGGCGCCCCCTTTTTCCCTCACGCCGCCCCCATCTGAGGTGATACCCCACCCTGCTGGCCGCCGCTTGGACGTTCGTCGCCCCTGGAGTTGGGCGGTCTCCTGCGCCCGGCGGCCTAAGCTGATCCTTGGGCTGCCTCTTGCCTCTCCTGAGCCCTGTCTCGCTGGTGGCGGCCGGCCGAGATCCACACGCAAGACTGCTCCGGTGAGTGGGGAGTGGGCCGGGGGATCGGCTGCCTTGCCGGGCGGCGGGCCGGGAGGTCGATGCTGGGCCTTCCCGAGGGTGCCCCCCCTCCCCCCGACCCTCCGAGGTGCCATGGCGGCCTGAGGCGCCATACTTGGTCTTACCCGGCGGAGCCCTGGGGAACTTTGCTGGCGCCGTGCCTTCAGCGAGAGTGCTCACTTCTGCCGGACCTGCCCCGGAGAGCTCCTGACCTCCCACCGACCTAGCCCTTGCCGCCCTGCTGAGAAGGGTTGTGGAGCGGGGCGCTGTGCCTGGGTCTGGGGCACCTCTGGCCTGTCGCCGTAGTCCAAGCCATGAGGCCTAACCCTGCCGTACCCGGCCTACATCCTGCAGGGGGCCAGGACTTCCCCCCCTTTTTCTGTCTGCCGCCACTCCGGGCGGCGGGGCGCGGCTTGACGGTCCTCTCTTCAGGTGGCTCGCCCCTCCCTGGACGATGACCGACCGAACGCGTGCCTGCAGGGGCACCTGCAACCTTCATCCTCCCCCTCTCCCTGCCAGTATCATATGAGTGCAGCAGTGTGCGGCATCGGGGCGGTCTGAAACACCCCTTGTCCACCCCTTGACTGATAGTGATCACCCTGCCACAGTGGTCGATCGAGCTGAATCTCGCTCCCGCAACTGGACCTTTGGCCGGGATTGACGTTTCTCCTATTCCAGCTCTCGCAGCCCCTGCGGCCCGTCCGGCTGCAGATCATGGGAAGAGACAGGGTCCCCAAATCCGCGACTGCCCCCACACAAACCAAAATGGACCGCTTCACCACCCAGGGGCCTGATCCGCCGGGACAAGCAGATGGCGTTCCCCCTACCCCGGGTACGGACCTTGCGACTATCCTGCAGGCCATCAGCTCTTCGCAGGCTTCGGTGGAGGGGAAGATAGGGGAGGTCAAGGTGGATGTGTCTCTCCTCCGGCAAGATCTCCGTAACGCCACGGCCCGAATAACTGAAGCCGAGTCCCAAATCTCGATGGCAGAGGATGATATTCGCCAGCTTAAGGACCAAGTAGCCAGCTTGAGCTCGCACACCAGAGAACTCCACCGGCGTGCTGAAGACGCCGAAAATCACGCACGCCGCAACAACCTCCGACTGGTAGGTTTCCCGGAGGGGATTGAGAAGAACCAGGCGGCCGCCTTCGTAGAGGCTTGGTTTTCCTCCTGGATGCCGAAAGACTCTCTTTCTGCCTGGTTCGTGGTAGAGAGGGCACACCGATCTCTTGCTCCAAAACCACCGGCCGGGGCCGCTCCTCGCCCCTTCATCCTGAAGATCCTCAGCTTCAAAGACCGAGATGCCATCCTACGCGAAGCACGCTCTCAAGGTCCTTTGAAGTTTCAAAACCACACCATTATGGTGTTCCCAGACTACACCAGGGAAGTGCAGGACCAACGTCGATCCTACATTGAGGTCAAGAAGAAGCGGAGAACCCTGGGCCTTCAATACCAACTGCAATTTCCGGCACGCCCACGGATCATCTTTCAAAACGCAACGCACTTCTTTGACTCCCCCAAGCGGCCTGGACTTGGTTAACAGAGGAGCGGCCCCTCAGGCAGCAACGCATCCCGTCCCCCGGACCACCGGGCTCCCAGCCCGCACAGCCCCGGCCGCCGGGGCGCCAGCGTCGGCGACACACACACTCCAGCAGGAGACACCGGTCTCAAATGGCGTCCCAAAGATCCTCAAGCCTAACAGTTCATGGACCTCGAGGATCCTCCAGCTCCTCGGCCTCCCTCCTCATCTCAGAATCCAAGCTTCTGGTGGCCCGCTGGTGGACCCTCCACCTTCGGCTCAGCGGGACCTCTCGGGAGCGGACGCTGACCTTTCTCGCAGTCTGACCCTTTGACGTGCTGCTGAGCGACCGCTGAAGCGGTTGGCACTTTGAGGACGTGCCCTGACTTTCGGAGGATCCGGGGGTTCTGGCAGACTGTTTTGCTCTGATTCTTCGTCTTCCTGCCGAGACACTGTACATCCGCTCATATGAAGGGGTCCTTCCACGCTTTTCAACCCGAGCGTTTTAGTTTGGTTTTCTGGTTCTAGGGGGTCGACAGATGCTTCTGTTCTCGAAGTATAGGGTGGGGGCGGGGCGGGGGTTGGGATTGTTTGTTCCCAAGGTTTGTTTTTGTTTTTTGTTGTTTTGCTGCACCAACACTCACACGACACTCGGATCCATCTCCCTGTGGGACTTATACACACGGTCCTTCCCACCAGCGCGCTCTCGGGCCTGCTCCAGGCCCCACATTTGCCGTCGGCTCTCAAAGGTCCGACGAGCCACTACAGCGACCTCCAGCCCCCATGACGAACATACCCTCTCTGAAGGCAGCCCTCCACATTTTATCCTGGAACGTTAATGGTCTACTAGACCGCCACAAACGAACGGCCATCCTGCGCTATGCACAACGCCTCGGCATAGAAGTGCTTCTGCTTCAAGAGACACACCTGATGGGTAATCACTGCTCCTTCCTAGCGCGATACGGCTACGATAGAGTTTGGCACTCGGGCTTCGCTCGAGGTTCTCGTGGAGTGGCCATAATACTGAAGCGCACCCTTCCCTTTGTGTTTTCGCAAGTTATTCCTGACCCGCAGGGCACGTTCGTAATCATTTGTGGTACACTGGGTGGCACTCCCCTCAACCTTGTGTCCTTGTACTCACCCCCCTCGATGCTTGCGGCGACCTTGAAACAATCCACCGCTCTGCTGACCACCCTCCCCCTGGGGTCCACGGTTATCGGAGGCGACTTTAACGCGGTTTCCGCCCCACTTCTCGACACGACAGGTCCCCCATCTACCTCCAGGCTGGCGCAAGCGAAACAATTAACGAACTGGGCTGAATCCCTGGGCCTTTGCGATGCATGGCGAATCTGGCACCCACACACTAAACAGTTCACGCACACCTCCGCCGCACACCACACGCAGGCGCGCATAGATGCAATCTTCATCCCGTCTACCGATTGTACCACGATCCAAGATGTCCGAATACTCCCTAGAGGTATCTCCGACCATTCCCCGTTGCTCCTTAGCACAGGGGCTCCCCCCCCCTACTCACGCCCAACATGGCAGTTGAACGCTTGGTTCCTTCAGGACAAGGACTTTAAGAAGGCTGTGGGATCGGAACTTAAGCAATACTTCTTAACCAATGTGGGATCGGTTCCTTCTCCGGGTACCCTGTGGGAGGCAGGCAAGGCCACTATTCGTGGCTTTGCCAAAGGCCACATTCAACGTCAGCGACAGGCCCAGCTGCTACAAATCACTTCGCTGGAGGCGCAAGCGCTGCGCCTTGAGCAATCCCCTTCCGTTGATGGCGATGCTTCTCGAGAGCGGCACCTCGCTAACATTCGAGACGAAATTAAACAACTCTCGCTGGATGCCGCCAAGCTCCTCTGGAGATCTTCCGTAGCCAGAGTTTATGGCTGGGGTGATAAAAACGGCACAATCCTTCATAGGCTCGCCACGTATCCCAGAGCAAACCGCATTATCCCGGAGATCCTGGATCAGGATGGGTTGACAACGATCCCCGGTGGTTATGGCCGGCGCATTTGCCGCCTTCTACCGTCAACTCTATGCCGAACGAACCCCAGTGCGCTCACTTCTCGAGTTGCTGGATGATGGTGGTGCTCACCTCCCTCAGCTGGACTCTGCTGCTCAGGCCGATCTCGACCGCCCGATCTCTCATGACGAGATCAACGAGGCTATTGCTCACACTTCGTCGGGCAAGACCCCTGGTCCGGACGGCCTCCTCCACGAATATTATGCGGCATACCGTGAAGCCCTCGTGCCTCGCCTCGCTGACCTTTATGCAGAGGCTTTGGAGAAAGGTTCCTTCCCGCCCGAGACAGACATGGCCACCATCGTGGTCCTCCCGAAGTCACAACCGCCATCTCCCCATTGTGCTGACTATCGTCCCATCTCCCTCATCAATACAGACGTTAAACTGTACGCTGCTGCAATTCTTGCTCAGCGGCTGAAGCCCTACCTTACCACGTTGGTCCACCCGGACCAGTGCAGATTCATGCCCCAGCGGGGCACCAGACACTGTCTCCGGAGGCTGCATCTGGCCCTGGCTGACCTCAAGGTGCTTACCCCTTACTTGGTGCTTCTTCTTATCAATTTTGAGAAGGCGTTCGACTCCGTGGACTGGACGTACCTGGGAGATGTGCTAGCCACAATGGGTTTTGGTCCTCGCTTCCGTCAGCTGGTCAGGGTTCTGTACACCCGGCCTCAAGCGCGTGTCTTGGTCAATGGGGTTCTCTCCGATGCCTTCCCCATTCAAAGGGGAACGAGACAGGGATGCCCCCTCTCGCCCCTTCTATTCGCCTTGGCGATGGAGCCTCTAGCGACCTTGATTCGGTCCGAGAGTCTCGTGCGGGGATGGGAATGGCCCAACTCTGAAGTGGACAAGATCGCACTGTACGCGGATGATGTCCTGCTCTTTTTGGCTGAACCCGCCCAATCAGGCCCTTGTTGTCTCCAGATCTTGCGATCCTTCGGGCAAGCCTCCGGCCTTCGAATGAACTCTAGTAAGTCGGTCCTGGTCCCATTACATCTCTCCAGAGATTGCTACGACTGGCAGTCCACGATACCGCTTCGGCGTCAGTCTTTTAAATATCTTGGGATCTGGGTTGCTCTCCTCCCGGAATTGGGCTGGTCCCTCAATGTCACCCCGCTCGTGAAGAAAGCTAAGGCGGATCTCCACAGGTGGCAGACACTACCCCTGAACCCCTTGGGGAGGGTCGCTTTGTTTAAAATGATGATTCTTCCCAGATTTCTTTACGTTCTCCAAAACACCCCCTTCTGTTTTCCACGGGCGTGGTTTCGGGAGCTGGACACTATGGCCACTAAATTCCTCTGGTGGGGAGCGAGGGCCCGGCTGGCGTTAAATATCTGCCGGATTCCATCATTCGACGGGGGCATGGGTATGACACATTTATACCTATATTACTTGGCGACTCGCCTATTGAATATACCTGACTGGTTTAACGGGGGCTGGTCCGACCCGGCCTACAGGCTTGAACTAAGCGAGCTCGGCCTGCCCAAAATCCAGTCCCTAATGTATCCATCCCGTCTACCTTTCCTGAAGTCACGCGCTCTGCGCTCTTAGCCTGGCGGGCAGCTCTGCGACATACCCAGTGGACACACAAACTCACCCAACACACGCCTCTATGGCATGGTACATGGCTCCGGGAGGTCAGTGGGCTGCAAGGGTTTCGAACGTGGGATCTTATAGGGATCTCTCAACTCGGTGATGTGTGGGCGAGCGGCCACATGCACTCTTTTAAGGACCTCCAGTCCAGATACTCCCTGCACCCAACACAATTTTACAAGTATCTGCAACTGCAACACGCCCTCCACGTACACATATCGGATGACACCAGGATCCCTGAATACAGTCCTCCCGAGGCACAGACAATGCTAGGTGACTTGGGGAAAGGGGGTATTTCCCGCATTTATCGGACACTGGTCAATAACACCCCAACCTCACTGGACCGACTCAGGGGCCAATGGGAGGAGTGGGTGGGTCCCCTGGACGAGGAAGATTGGCGCGATGCCCTCATGTCACCCAAGATGGTCACTGCATCCGCTAAACTCCGCTTGATTCAATTGTATTATTTACATGCTGCTTACTTAACCCCGAGGCGCCTCCATTGAGCCGGTTTTTACCCGACTGCCTCGTGCACGAGGTGCGGCCACGATCCGGCCGACTTTTTCCACATGGTATGGGCATGCCCCCGACTGGCTCGGTTCTGGGGTGAGATCGAAAGCGAGCTTACTGAGGTCCTGGGGTGGGAGGTTCCCCATGATCCACGACACTCACTTCTCGGGATTACGGATGGACTGGACGGGTCCAGGAACGAGAAACTACTTTTCAATACAGCTATGGTTGTGGCCAAGCGGGACATAGCCGCCTCCTGGAAGCTTCCCACACCACCATGTTCTGAGAAATGGCGGAGGGGGGTGGATTGGTGCGCGGCACAAGAAAAACCCATGTATGAAGCACGGGGTTGTCCTAAGAAATATCGGAGGGTGTGGGGCTAATGTCTGGGTGCCGTGGAGTAACCTGAACTTTGTACATAATGCTTGTATTCAATGCTGCATGGTGGGGTCAAAGGCAATGTATCTGCTCTTTCAGTTGGCTGTGTGTTAATATTGCCGCTATCCGATGCCTTACTGCTGGTGCTTGTTCTTTGTCAAAACAATAAAATTGTTTATCAAAAAAAACCATTGCACTTACATGACGTGACGTAACGCTGATTTCCTGGAATATTTGTGGTTTAAGATATTTAGGTTAGTCCAGTCATATCTTGACAGACACAATGGATCCATAGTGTTACTACAGGAGGCTCGCCTTAGAGATACTGACCCCAGCAGATTTTCAGCTAAATGGGGTGAGCGGTGCCACCTATCCATGTATAGCTTTTATTTGCGAGGGCTAGCCATATTAATATGCACAAATACACACAGGAACACTACTAGACCAGCCTGTGATTATTATAAATGTCTATGGTCCCAACACTGATAGTTTTGATATGTTCTTTGATTTGACAGAAATATGCCGAGAATGCACTGACTGACTAATAATATCGGAGGGAGACTTCAATTTTTTAATAAATAAGATTTTTAAAAAATCACTCCAGACATGTCTCATCTCACTCCAAATTTCTCCCGAACGGCATGAGATGCGACTTCGAAGTGCTAGATCTCCATGAGACCTGGCACACCAAATATGTGGAAGAGATCTCATACTCGTAGCATTCCATTGTTCATGACTCATCTCCTAGAACAGATGTCTGGTGGTGCTCAGATGATCGAATCCATTGGATCACGGATCAGAAATATCCCCCTAAAATGCTGGCAGACCACCCTCCGGTGTGGCTGCATATACCCTTAGCGAATGACTCTAACCGACTGCACCCCTGGAGATTCCCAACTTGTGTGTTATTAGACTCTGCTTTTAGAGCAGAGGTGGCTACTGCGATACGGGACTACTTTATGTTAAACATATGGACAGTACATTCAATTCAGTTATTTGCGGGGCATACATGTCAAAACAATTTGCAATATTAAAACCAATCCACACACAACTGCTGATAATAGAATCCTAATTCAAAGATCTTGAGAGCCGTTGCCGGAAGAGCCCAAATGACATGATATTGCTCAGAGCTGCAGGCAAAAGGTAGGTTTCTAATTGCGACACAATCCAGTTGGCCACAATCACATTTACTGAAAAAGATTAGCAGGCCACCATGTTTTGGTTGATTTCCAATAATTCTTCAATAAAGTAGACATTGTTGCAGCCTGTTTTCCTAAAAGGAAATAGGGCTGTGTTTAAAAAAAACCATAACTTTTACTTTTTTTTTAACAGTTTAAGACTTGGCAGTGGTCCCCTGGACCAGTGACTCCTCTGCATCAAATTTTCGTTTACATTCCCAAAGGGGAGGTGTGTCGATGGCACGCCTCCATTTTGCAAATGCATTTCCACCCCCCTTGAAATGTCAGTAAATTTCCAATATTTTGCGAATGCATTTTAGCTGCAAAACACTGATCCATAAGATAACGATTCAATATTTGGAAGGAACACCTATGACACACCCCTTTCAAATGCGGAGTTGTTATCCATTCGAAATCCCTTTTGGGAGTCGGAAAAAACGTTTTTGCCTCCTAAAATAGAAAAGGCATTTTATCAGATTCGCAATCTCTGAATTGGAGCATTTGCAACCATTACAATGCCTAGTCAATCTGTCCATGGCACTTAAAACCCTTCCAACCAAGTCTGTAATCTGGAGCAATGATTAACTCCAATCTCTTCCTGGTAGTAGAAGCTAATCAAGCTACCAAAGGATCTTTCTAAATCACACGATCCAAGCATCAAATTTTCCCTTACCTTGGTTTCCCTCTAAAGGTGCAACCGTTCACTCAGTGATTTTCCATCTAGACTTTACCAACAATGTCTACTTCAGAGCGCCTTGTCACCTTCTTTGTAGTCTGCAGAGAATTCAGAATGCAGCCCCAAGACAAACTACCTACTCCCCTCATCAGTTCTTCCACTTTTAAACTTTCTTCTTAGGGACAGAAGCATTACCTTTACAGCAGCATTTATGCCTCATTTAGACATCTACAGCACTCTTCCCTCAGATGTACTCTACAGTAATCTCCAAATAATATCACTGTGCTCTAGGTTGGACCCCACTCTTGGCCATTCCTCCCTTTAAAAAGCCTTGCTCAGACAGAAACTCTTTCTTATTCCAGGCAGCCAAGAAACTGATCTCAGTTCCTGCTAGAATAAAAGCAAGTAACAACCGTTCTGAATTTTAAAAACATGGCTCTTGCCGCATGCATAAATTTATCAGATGAGTAATTCCTCTATAGATTCGTTTTTAGTCTGAATTTTAAAAACACGGCTCTTGCCACATGCATAAATGTATCAGATGAGTAATTCCACTATAGATTTGTTTTTAGTCAGGGCAGCCAATGTTATCTCTAAGGAGATAGCTCTGACAGAGGAGGCTATCACTAGAAACAGACAAGATTAGCCAGGATCTGTTGTCACTGGACAATCATGATATTGACATTGACAAGAATGCAAAACCTGATACCGGCCCCAGGTCCTCACCTACACTAGCATCTTATACAATGACCATTAATGGTGCTAACGGCAACGATGGACAGTCAACCGTAGAAGAGGACTCCGCCCCGGTTGGGCCTCCAACCAAAAGGATAAAGACTGGGTGGAAGAGAGTGACTCGGCCGCAAACACAGAATAAGCCTTTATTACACTTTAATACAGACATGGACCAATTGATAGACCTGTTACTGCCCAGGTAGGAGCTTCTACTTAAAACGATGATAGGCCCCATATGCACACGGTTGGAAGGTATTGAGGCGAAGCTGGAGGCTCTCTCCGTGATACCACCTGGGTCAGTAAATTATGGCACAAACCCAGTGGCTGTGGGGGACAGCAGAACGGATGCGTCTACACAAGCGGGCCTGACCAATGAGGCGACCCATCAAAATAAGCCCTGGACTCAGAGGGAGACTCAAGGAGATGGGAATACCCGGGCCTCTAATAATAAAGTGGACACCAATATTCAGGAGAATGACGTGATAGGGGCAGCATCCTTAAAGGGAGCTCAACTTGTTCCGCTAATTACTAACATCCTCAATGCCCAGTGTAGGTCGCTCGACTTCTTTAGAGTTGCCCCCGGAGTCAGCGCCCTTAGTGGCTGTCCTACTAGGAGTTCCCTTACCACCCAAGGCTCAAAGGAAACCACAGTGGACCTTATATATAAGGTTACTCATTGGTGTGACAGCAATGTAGTAAATGGGCATAGTCAGTCCCCACACATTATTATGGCTAGAAGGGTGGGCTGGGTGGGCCACAGGGTTAGGAAAAACATGGTAGGTGATTGTGTAGTAATTAATGTAAGACATCCAGTTCATGCTAAAGCACTCGTAGAAGTTAAGGTTGTTCCCCTGCAGTACTTCTATCCTACTAATCTTTTCCGCCCCTTTTGCCCCAGACAGTTCACCCTAAGACCAGCTAGAACGGTCCAGGCTGACACTGGTAGGTCTGTACTTCTCCTATAAAACAGATTTGATCCCCTACAAAAAGAGGATGGTCTAGGCCGTAATAATTGACTACCTTCTGCTGGGGTTGAGCTGAAGGGCCCAAGTACTGTACAACAGATGGGTAATGTTTTCACCTCTCTATCCAAACCTACCTCTGTTCTCCCAGACTCTTCATGTCTGAAGAACTTGTCCTGGAACATAGCTGGTCTTAGATCTAAAGGAGATGATGTTTTATGGCAGAGGCTGATCGTGTGTTGTCACATAATTGCACTACAGGATACGTGGGACACTACTGAGAATTTTTATTTGGATGTTTTACTTCCTATTTTAAAAGTGCAGTTCCATCTATAGCACGTAGACCAAAGGGTGGTCTTCTTTTACTGGTCTGACTAAAACTCACCTGTTCCATTAGAATCGTAGAGACGCAATCAGTCCATCTGTTTGCAATAGAGGTGTTGTTTGCCAATCGCCCCCCTTGCTAGTAGTAAATTTTTACAACTCCTATTGCAGAAGCTCTGCTATTGAACATCTTATAGCACTTGAGAGGTTCTTTAAACAATATGGTGAGAGGCAAGATTCATATTATGAGTCCATAATTCTAGGTGATTTTAATACGCATCTCTGCCACTTGGGCTGTATCTCGGGAAAAGGCATGGAAGCCCTACTTCTAGCAGCCCATTTTGAACATACGGAATCAGGCCACTTAATAGAGAGATTCCTGGCTGCAAACAACTTGTTCTGTCTAAAACAGCTGGGCACGGATGCACCAGTCCCTACCTTCGCGGGCAGGGGTATCTCTAGTACTATCAACTTTATAATGGTCTCTGCTCCCCTAGTCCCCGCAGTCCACAACCTGACGGTCTCTTGGACCACCTACAGTGACCATAACCCTCTATCACTCAAATTGGTGTACTGTATTGAAGCACATAGAGGGGAGGGTAGGAGCATTTCAAACTCTGACCTTAGTACAAAAGCTCAAGCCCGTAGGCTAAAATGGACAAAGGTGGTGCCAGAGACTTTTCTAGATAGTCTATATACAGAGTGTGCCGAGGAGATTTTGCTTTGCATGGACACGAGTTCACAGGATAGAGTGGTTTTAGATGCGTTTGATAAAATAACAAAGTGTATATCCAATGGCCTTATGATTAAAACCAGGCCTTAAGGCTGCAAGGAGGTTAGGTGGTTTGATGATACCTGCACTAGTGCCCACAGGAATTTAATCCATGCCCTCAGCAAAGCCCAAGGGATGAGGCACTAGTTAGATCTGCTAGGAGGGCCTATAAATCCGCAAATTCAAAACAGGAAAAATACTATTAGGGCCCAGGCTTAGAAGGCACTTGATGAGGCATGTGTGCTGTCAGACAACACAAAGTTCTGGGAAGTAGTCAATAGTCCCTTCTTTTCAGATACAGCAAACGCCAAAACAGATTGCACCATAACTGCCGAAAGATGGGTCCTACATTTTGAAGGGATGTATAGTGGGGACGAGGTAGGGGGCCCCGATATACAGTGGG
This sequence comes from Calotriton arnoldi, assembly GCA_963921515.1. NCBI lineage: Eukaryota > Metazoa > Chordata > Amphibia > Caudata > Salamandridae > Calotriton > Calotriton arnoldi. The sequence goes on from CAWUFW010000852.1 coordinate 3,008,354, forward strand.
ACTCTGGTATAGATAGTGCCCCATTGCATTTCAATATCAAAGAGGTACAAAAAGGTATCCTGGCTACAGCTGGAGGGAAATCGCCAGGCCCGGATGGGGTGCCGGCATATTTGTATAAAGCAGACTCCTGAACTTGGGCCAGCATCTTGACACGAGTGTATAATGCGGCCTGTTCCTGTGATCTTCCCTCTTCTTGGTCAATGGCCACTATTATACCTATTTTTAAAAAGGGCTCGAGGGATGATCCAGCATGCTATCGACCAATTTCCCTTCTGGACTCAGCTGCATAAATCATGGGGAAAGTGGTTCTGGATCGGTTAACCACCTGGCTGGACAAGTTTAATATTGTCTCAGACCTGCAGTATGGTTTTAAACAGGGGAAAGGGACGTTAGATCAGTGTATTAACCTACATTTGTTGGTGGGGAAGAACACAATAGTAAAAAAGGGATCTTTGCAAATGGCTTTTATGAATCTAACGTCAGCTTTAGACCGCGTCAATAGATCCAAGCTATGATCAATCCTTTTGGAGCTGGTTCTTGAGGTGGACCTAGTGGCCTTCCTACACTCTGCCCATAATAACACTAGGGCAGTGGTGAGATACAATGAGGATGGCTGTGGGTCAGCTTCATGGGCTGTCAAGAGAGGGGTCAGTCAGGTGTGTATCCTGGCCCCCGTACTGTTTACACTCTATATTAATAAGCTTGGGGATATCCTTTCATTCACCAGTAGAGACATCCCAAGAGCCGGTGCCAAACTCATACCTGCACTTCTGTAGGCAGATGATGCAGTGCTGTTTGCTAGGACTGGTGTAGGACTACAAAAACTTTTAGACGCTTTTATAGATTTTATGAACTTGCTTGGTCTAGCAGCCAATTTTTCTAAATCGCATACCATGACAATTGGCTGTAAGGAGGCCATGAGGTGCAAGTTCTTCTGCAGGGGGCCGAACTTACTAAAGTTCAAACTTTCCCCTATCTGGGCATGCTGTTTGACAATAATGGGACGTGGGTTGCACAGAGAGCACACAAAAGAACGTTTTGGCAAGGGCGGTGGGAGCTTCCATGTACTTTGCAAAAAGGCTGGGTACAAAGCCCATCCCTGCACTGTTAAAGGTGTATAGGGAAACATATCCCCGGCGGCTGTGACGTGTGGGGATACAAGGGTGTGATTGATCTGCAAGTGGTGGAAAATAGATTTTTGCGTAGGCTCCTTGCGGTTCCCCACTGCACTGTATCCATGCTTTCACGCTGCACGAAGAGCTCGGCATGGGATACATCTCCGATTATACTGCAGTTGCACCTTTAGTACGATGGATGACAATTTGGTCCTCCACAGTCCCCACTCTGAATCAACTTGTTATAGTGGACTGCATGGCACTGTTGGGGGCACTGCATATTCCTTGGCTAGGGTACATAGCGGAGGAGATGAGAGGTCTGGGCTGTCCCGATCTGTACACAAACCCCAAATTGCTACGTTCTACTGACATCAGGAGGGGTAAATCTCTGTTTCTGGCTAGGCGACAGGAGGACAGGGAGGGTGTGGAAACTGTTAAGCCTACGGTGAGAGCTTACATCACACTTAGCCCATGCCCACATGCGCACCCATACCGGTCTCTTGTCAATAACGTTTATCATCGTTTCCTGTTAACCAGATTCAGACTAAATCTTATCCATTGGCTACTAGCCTTTCCAATAGGCTTCTTGAAGCCTGGGGTCTCGAGGCCATGTCCATGTGACAACTTTTCTGATCAGGACACTTTGCACTTTACTCTTTTTTGTGAATTTTATGTCCCTCTGTGTAAAAAATATATTCTTCCGCTTTTGAGCCCATTCCAATTTGTCCAAGCAAGGCCAGCATTATTATGCCTGCAGTCGCTTTCTTCGCCCATGGTTTGTTTTGGAGTTGCTAGCTATTTCTCTAGCGCTATAAGAATTAGGAAAAAGTTGCCTCCTGTCTAGATAAATTTGTAGTCTCCCTGATTTAATGGAATCACAAAGGTTTTTGGGAGATACCCTAGTACTTACTTAGTTGTTCTTTTTATTGTACACTTTGTACCTTTTTTAAATGATGAATGTATGTTTTTAAATATAAATGGTTTTATTTATTTTGCATAAACATTTGATAACAAACTATACAACTATTTGAATAAAAGATAATTGAAAATACATTCCTTCGAATATTCATTTTTATGTTTGAATTTTCATTATAGATTTTTTTTGCACATGACTAATATTTAGCAACCTGGGAAAAAATTGCTTTGGTTTATGTGATTTCTGTGTATGGCCTTGACTAATGAAATGAATAGGATCTAGATGTCCATTTTTTAGAACAAAAGGAAAAGGGAATTCTGTTTGTGTTTTTACATATCTCCCTGATTTAATGTACATGACACTTTTTTATTCATGAATTTTATTTGTAGAATTTTTATAGTCTGCGTTTTTAACACTGAGTCATATACTTATTTTTATTCTCTATTTTTATATCTTTCTAGGGAAAATTACATGTGTAAACTGTATTTGCTGTGTATATATGGTGCTCCATTGTCTTGTTTTAATAACTGTTGCTGGTGCATTTATTTTGTGCTTTTATGGCTTTTATTAGCTGAATAAAGAATCTTTGACTGACTGAGTAATTCCGGAAAAAACGGAATGAATATGCATGTATGACCGCATGTATTCTCAGAGTTTTCTGCCACAATTCATGGCAATGGGCAGCTACCAGCTTGCAAAACCATGATTCAAGCATGTGTCCGGTCCGCACACAGCACTCTTGACAGCTCCCATGAAGACCAGTTACAATCAATACCCTAACAACCATGTGCTCCGAAAGACCACCGAGTAACTGGAAGTGAATTGGAGAGTTTTGCCAACTCTTAGGAGGTATGAAATTAAATGATACGTAAATTCTTCGAAACAATTCAAAAAGGTAAGATATTTAAGTACTGAACATATGGACTGTCAGAGACTGATGATGCTGTTATTTTAGCACTATTTGGTTAATAGTCAGATGTAAAAGTGTATATATATATATATTACATTGCACCTTGCACTTTGAATATTGACCTTTTAAATTTTTGGGTTTTTATTCTTGTTTTACTCTGCTCACCTGTTTTTAATCAATTTTTATATTCATGAATTAATGGATATTTTAATTACTACAGTGCCCTTAATGTTTTTGCGTATTTGCACACATTAATGTTATAGGCTGCTTGTGTAGAAATTTCTTCTATGTTTATTAGTCTTGACATTGTCACGTGAGTAATCACTTGCACTTTAAAAGTTGGTAAACTCCTCATGCCCGTCATGTGATCAAGGCCTCCTGAAGGCCGAAACGCGTCATGGCGGTAGTGCTGGGTGTTACAAAATAAAATAAACCTTGCACCGACTTCTGGGTCCATATTCATCTGTTCCTGTTGAGCTGGATTTACTGGGCGAAATACGCTGCATTAATATTATCGAGTTTGCTTCCTCGGTAATCTGCGGACCCCTCCTTCGTATCCAGGCCGAGCGGCAGGAAGCAGCTTTTCGTGAATCGGAAACACTCTATGTTCCTGTAAGGATCAGCCGCGGCAGCCCCCGGACAGTGCAACTTTTTCCTGCTCACGACGAGGTTGATGGAGCTTGCGTCGAAGGACTCAAGCAACGCCAGGATCCCGCAGAGGTAGGAAATCGCTAATAAGTCTGGTGAAGGAGTGTGCATGACACCGACAGCGGCATTTATCCGGCTGCTTTTGTCTTGTTGTATATCTGCCCAGAAGATTGCACTATGACCGCCGACGCTTTGAGGAGCCGAGAAGAGGCAGCAAGTGAAATGTACAATGACTCACCGATTGCGGAGTCAGATACCAATGTGTATATTTCTGCAACACAAACTGGGAATCCTAATATAAAGGAACTTTTTAAAAGATTGGAAAAGCTAATGCGAGCTGAGCAGTCCAAGTGGTGGGAGCACCGGTCACAATCTAGGTACTTGGAGGTTGGGCGCATTTCTAGAGGGCTGCGCATCATGCTGGCGCCGAGTTACGAAAACCCAGATCCTAGAATGCTCGCAGAATGGGCCGAGTGCAATTTGGTATCCTCGTGCAAATTAGTGAGGATTCTTGTCAAATATGCCGAAAGTGATCGGGTGGCATTACAGATTAAAATTGATGAACTGAATGAGGAAATAAGCAAAACGGCTACACCCGATACCATTGAAAAATATCGGGAGGAAATGTCAAGCCGTTTGCGTAAAGAGGAGGAGGTGATTAAGAAGCGCAAGGCATTCAAATTTCAGCGGGACAAACTTGATTATCAGAATGGTCAGATTTTTACTTTTGCTAGGAAATTCGAGTCCTTCAAGCTATCTAAAGATCAAGCGCAGGCGACAAGAGCACAAGCCAGTACTAGCGCGAATGCGCTTGCATAAACATCAGTGTCTGATTTGAGTTCGGTTACAGAAAGTGAGTCTGAAAGTGAACAAAGCCGCCCGGAAAAAAAGGTTGGGGTTTACAAAACTTACCCTGGCGCAGGAGGTGGATTGCCTCCGCCAGGACAGAAGACAGACCCTGAGACCTCGTGCAAAAAATGCAACAAGCACCAAAGAGCCTACCAAAAACGCCGGGAAAGACGGCAATGCAGACGCAAGTGGGAAACAGAACAACAAAAAACCACCCCAACACAAGAAATGGAACCGCAAATGAACACAGCAAGAGATAAAAATAATTCAACAGTGGACTCGCTTGCAGTGATCAATCTTTCAAATATGTCGCTGAGTGTGGCTGAGCAACAGACTCTTGCATTAGGACTATCATACAGCCCAACCAGTAATTTTAATTACGCCCAAACACGCATTGATCTATATAAATATACGCGTAAATTAAAATTACGTAAATTCCATGCTCTACAGAAAATAGAGCATGGACCTCTGTTGGTGGATGCTGTAGCTAACATGAAAAGTCCTACGTTGTTAACTGTCAATGATCTTGAACTGTTACAGAATCTACAACTACTTCAAGACGAGGATATTGTAGTGTAGCTCCTATTTCCCTAATAGGCTCTGCGCATTGGAATAATATATCCTATAGGTTTGACATAGGACTACGGTCAGTATGTCCCTATCGAGTATATTAAACTTAATTACTTGTACCAGCTAGCTCAGAGGCCACTAGAAACTCCTTGGCAACAAGAAGGGAGTAGTTTCTGGCAGCCGCAAAACATGACCACTGTGTTTCCCTTTAGAATCAGAACGTGTCCCAGAGTCGTGGAAACAATAGATAACTATTTCACTCAGCTCAGTCGTGCATGCTTAGTTTTCTCCAAGTTACACAGAAAGAAATAGACGGGCATTTCAATAAAGGATTTATTGAACAGTCTTGTTTCTAGTGTAAGTTAAATGTGCTGTTACCATCACAAGACAGTATGCGAGATAAATAATGTACAGGGTGAGCAGTAGAAATAAATAATACTGCGATAGCATTATCTTTTAGTACATATGCTGTTACATAAATAACACAGACTAAAAATGCGAGTACTCATACGATGCGTTGCTAAGCTAGTTCTACCCCAATGGACCTAACCTAACCTAGGTGTAGGAAGAGGGAAGAAGTAGGTGAAGTATTCCTTACTACGGTATACTAAGAGTATGTTAAGTCTAGTATGCCAAGAGTCCCTCTAGGTTCTAGTCAGCTCCATACCTGAAGAATGAGAGAGGTAGGAATCTCTTTGCCAGACTCGAACTCCAACACCCCGCAAGGGAAGTCAGATCACTGGAAGCTGGGCTCTCTGCGTGCAAGGAAGGCAGCGTCTTCTCAGTGCGTCAAGCCGGGAAACGGGCTCCTCTGAAGTCGAGGTCTCCTCTGGTTTACAGGGGCTAGGGAAGGTATATTTATACCTGAGAGCACCTAAGAATGTTAGAATTGACGTGAGTTGGACAGCGAAAGACGTCATGAATGAACCCCCTAAAGAATAATGGTTCATTCATAATATATGAGTCCTTGAAGAAATCAATAGTCCTGGACTAGGGAAACTCCCGCAGCCTAAGGGTCTGTTCTTCATGAACTCGTTGTGACGTTAGGGTGGACGGATGTCAGAGACCATGCCTGTATTTGGAGTGCATGGTTTAATGCCTAAATAAGGGCTGGGATTTTATGCCTATATAAGGGCAGGGCGAATTGTGCCTATATAAGGACATGATACTGGAAAGCCCGTTTATGGATACCCTAAGAGGAATACAACACCCACTCCTCTTTCCTGTTTACGATAATACTAAAATGCTAAACATTTAAAATGCTAAACATTAAAATGCAGTACCGCATATTTCTAAAATTTTTCATAAAACCATTTAAAAAAGGCATTATTTAAAAAACCTATAAGAATGCAAAAGGTACTGTACATTTGAAGCATTGCTTTTCATTACAGGCATAAAGTTCGAAAATAAATGCAATTGGAATGAAATAAGCAGTAATATTTACATGTGACAAAAAATGATCGATAAGTTTCTCAAAAATCAAAGTCATTTCATGTCATGAAAATTAATGAACTGTTTTAGACACACAAGATGACCAAGTGTCCGTGGAAGTACCTTGAAGTCTGTATTATAAGGCTAGTTCTACTTTAAGCAGATTGTAGTGCCATTTTCGTTCAAAAAATGGGGAAAAAGTTCAATTTTGGTAGAGTTCCAAGTTGTTTAAAAATGAAGGCCACATTTGTCACTGCAGCTCTGGAACACTGTATGCCGAATCAGAGTTAGTTCACGGGTCTGGTGTAAACATGAGATCATCTATTTCAATAGACAAAACATCATCCACTGTTGTTGGTGTCAGTTGGAACACCTCGTGTAGTAGATTAATTGCACAGAGATGGGAAGCATCGCTTCCAGCATAGGTTGCGCCTCAGCAATGTTCGCGTCCGTTGGTACCTGTGTGCCTGTAGATCTTTCTCGTACCTCAGCAGCAGCCGGAAGCGTCTGTGAGATCTCAATGAATGCTGACAGCAGGATAGGAAGCCTCTGGGGACAACACAGAGCATGGGCCGTTATCTGCTCCAGCAGAGTATCGACATCCGTTGGCGTTGCTGATGGAAATGTTAGAGAGGTGTCCAACACACATTCTTCACCGCATAGCAGGCATCGTAGAACAGGTAAGATGCAATCTTGCCAGATTGGTCGGAATGACAGGAACCAAGTTGTATTAAGGTCCCGTAGACGAGTCATACCAAAAAGCTTTACTATTTGCTCACGGCACTTTCGTTCAAGGAGAGCTTTCTCCATTTCGCTCGGAGTGATGTCTGCGAATAGGCTGGCCATAGCGCAATAGCAGGAAGAGAAATAGAATTCCGGCAACAAGTGCTAGAATTAATGGTATGCCACCAAACACCGAATGTGCAAAGTTCGGGATGATTCAGAGTATTGCCTGGAAAGGTGCTAACAGACCTGAGCAGATGCTCTTAAATACATGTACAATTCCGGTTGTATCAGACATGTTAAAGATACGTGATATCATTTCCACTAAATGTATAGGGCAGTTTGTACGTATTAAAGTCTGTATCTCAGCCGAAGTCCTTGCTATTTGTAGATCATAGGTTTCTTTGGCCGAGGTCAAAGGCACTGTTTGCTGTAAAAGCATGGCTTTCATTCTGCTTAGAGTATCAAATCTTATAAAAGAGACGTTCAGCGAAGGCCATAGAGGCGACTCCCTGACTGTGTCTATTGGGGAAACAATACTTGCATACAGCAAGTGACCCTGGAGTTGACCGTTACTAGATATGGGATGCCTGGCAGCATTCCGCAGCAGCTCTGATCATTCAACATGAGGTAACTCCCATTAGAAAGTTGTCCAAACGTTGGATTAATCACAGCAGCTGGAGTACCCTGCTGATGGCAAGACAAATTTTCCACTGAACCATTACAAGCCCCGTGCAAGGAAATGTCTTGACATATAAGTGAACCACTTAGTGCAAGTTTACAGTTTGAACCGCTCAAAAACACTTCACGATCCCCACTCCAACATCTATATGTATACGGTAAATCCCAAGATGTCTTAATGTATTCCTTACCCAACCTTTCATATCTGCCTGCTTGCATTTGTCTGAGGCAATACTGAAACTGAAAAGTACCCACAGGTAATGTTATTTTGCCATGAATAAGCCATTCTGTAGCTGGTTTTTCTGCCACAGTGAATGGTAACTTTTCCAATTTTTCAATGCTCAGCACTGTATACTTTGCTCCTCTTTGTGCCAGTTCGATCTGTTTATCAGTGAGATTGTATTCTGCAAACAGAGCTGTTGTGTTGATGAAACGCCAAGGCACATAGCCCGCTCGCAAAGATTGCAGCGTCCAGCTTAATAACATAATAGAACGTAATTGAGACTGGCCTTGTTGTAACATCGCCAAATCTTGTTCTAGTATGTCGATAGCAGAGGATACAATGCCATCCAATGAATTCTGGAGGACAAAGTTGTTAACCCATTGTCGACCACAGAGAGTGTTTTCTCTAAATTAATTCTGGAGGACAAAGTTGTTAACCCATTGTCGACCACAGAGAGTGTTTTCTCTAAATTAATACGATCAAGTTCACGTATTCGTTCTGCACCCTCTATCTGTGATACCTTCCAAGCTTCATTATAAGCAGCATAAATGCCGGCATATATGAAACGTTTTTGACGCGGTTTTCTTGGTCCAAGCAAGAATTCCCTAAGGTCAGCGTCCTTTTTAAGTAAGGTTAAGTGTTGTTTCACATCCTGTAGTGTAGACTTATGCAGCCAATCGAGGCATAATTTACCTACACTGTATGTTGTTACTACCCCCGGATGTTGTCTTTGGACGTATTTTGGGTCTGGCCTATGAATAGTAAAGCCCTGAGTTTTATTCAGGAATCTTTCCTGACAGTTATTCGTGTCTGTGGGCCAGATCAACCATTTTTTCCAATCAGGATTAGATCTGTTGAGTTGTAGTATATTGTCAACTGTCACCACTGCCTTTGTATTATTTTCACTGGCAGGTGTTGGTACAGAAGGTGTGTTCATCTCTTTTATCTTGGCTAATCCAAGACAAGATGTTTGTTGGATAGTTTCATTCAAAAACATTATTTGTTCTGGGATGATGCAGGCTCTAAATAAAGCTTCTATCCCCTGCACTTGCCAATCTTTAGTACCCCACACAGTTTTTGTGTCAATTGTGTCTTTCCAAAAGTCGAAACCCTGTCTAGACAGTTGGGCATTAAAAAATGCAGAATAAATCTGTTTTGTATTTGTTAACATAATTTTCAGTCCTGTCTTGTTTACATTTTTATAGTAAAACATTTCTGGTTCAGATGTATTGTATCCTGAAAAATATGGAAACTTATTAGCAAATGTTTTTGAACTACCTTTAGGTGGTGTAGGACAATGTTCCCATTGGTTAAACAAACACATTTCTTGGATATGAAGATTTATGCAAATAATGATGACCATAGTGATTATAACAATACATTTGTTCATAGTCTGATGAACCCTCTAAATATTCATTTTTAGAAAATGCAGCAGATTTTTCTAGGTCAAACATTACGTCATTCACAGTCTCAAAGTCCCAATCATCTGAATAGGTACTGGACGTAATTAGATCACTTAGTGAAATTTTAAACAAATGTGGAATGTTCAATTGTTCATTCGGGCCGAAGATATCATAATCTGTTTTGTCCCACACTATACCATCCTGTATAGGAACAGCTGTGATGTTCACTGATGATAAGTCTCTTGCTTCACGATGGGAAGATTTATGAGGTTTCAAAAGTACGTTTACGTCTTTTCCTTCAGTGTTCATATGGATGTATCTGCCACTTATAAGCACGCTTACAGTTGTTACCAAAGCTAGCCAGAGCAGGAAAACAAAAAGTCTAGATGTAATCCAGAGTTCAATCCATGGAGAAACCAAATAAGTCTTTTTCATAAATTGAAGAAAGTCTTGTACTTGCTGCTTGAATTTCAATGACACTGGCGTCGTTTCAGGTTCACTCGGATCTTCTGAGAACGTATCAAAGTTAATGAAATAGCCAGAAGCAGTTCTGTCAATTGTTGGAATTGCATCAGGATTTGTAGAAATCACTGGAACCAGTTCATCACTTGTTACGTTGGTGTAGACAGGTGTATTTGGACGAACTGTTACTTGGTGTTCAAGAGGGATGAGTTCCATAGCGTTGTTGCATAGTCCTCCGTCTGTTACAGCTGAATTCTCGATAGTTATCAGTCTTTCAGTCTGAACCTCTTGGATAGTAGCGAGAGGAGTGCGTTTGCTACTAGGTCGGAGTCCACGAGGCCTACTATTTAGTATTGGCCGCATACTGTGGTTTGATCAGGTCGATGGACACAAATCTTTTCTCCTTTCTTCCAGCAAGGGGCGGCAGAAGTACGGTTCTTGTTCCTTGAACTGCTAGGACAGGTACTGGTTGTCTGTAAGAAGGTCCAAATTCCTTCTTGACCGCAATTTTTTCTCTGACTAGATCCCCAACTTTTGGAATCCAGACAGGCCTTGCTGGGACAGCCGGTTGATCCCCAGTGGTGGTTGACTGTAGGAATACGTTGCTTTGTTTCATTCTTAATTTGTTTAAGTCCTGTAAAACAGCCAAACGATCTTTGATATCAAAGGGTTTATTTTCCACCACTGTGCCTACGTGTTCAAGGTCTGGTACCCACATTCTTGTCCCAAATAGGATCTCATATGGAGTGACCCCCCCTAGAGAACTTCTTGGCAGATTGTTCAATGAGCGCTGTTCCCCACTAAGGTGTTTGACCCACCCATCACCCGAACCTAATACCCTAGCTGTTATAGACTGCTTTATGTCCCGGTTTTTCCTTTCCACAACCGAATTTCCCTCAGGATGGAATGGAGAGGAGAACCGCAATGCAACGCCCAGACTGGCCATGGCTTCTTTGTAAAGCCCTAGAGCTAAACGCAGGACCCTGGTCAGAATGTAGCGTGCCTATTGCGTATGTGCCGATAAAGACTCGCAAATCTTTTATAACAGTTCGAGCGTCAGCCGTGCGCTGAGGCCATAACCATAGGAACCTAGATTCAGTATTTGCGGGAATGCCTTTGTCCAGTAGGACGCAGGCGCGTAGATAGTCGAATGCTGTCTAACAGTGGTGTCTGTACTGGGCTGCCGCATTCGCAGCATGGTGTCTGGTGGCTCTCTCGCTGTAATTTACAGTCTAAGCAGTTGTTGATGAATATGTGAATTTCTGTATTCATTCCAGGCCACCAGTACATCTCTTTTAACGTCAAAATTGTTTTAGAGATCCCTTGATGTGACAGACCCTCCCCCAAATGTGTTTCATAAATCAAGGCTGCTCTACGTTCCATGTTTGGAATTACCCTATCCCCCACTCCAGGGATTCGAGCAAAAGGAACGTTGTTCGCATCAATTACATAAGAGTACTTGAGTGGAAACTTTTTGGTAACGCTGCACTGCTGCCTTTGCTTGATGCATTGACAGCCAACATTATCTCACCGTCTATTTTTGTTTTTGAACGAGGGATCGCAGCTACGGAAGCCGTTTGCACAGCCCCCTTTGCGGCTTCGTCAGCCAATGAATTCCCTGCAACGTGAACGCCATCACGTTGATGACTCAGTGTGTGGATCACGTGAGCCTTTGGTAGTTCGTTTTTCAACTGAACTACTTGTTCCCAAAGCATTTTGTGCTTTATTGTGCCACCTTTCGCATCTTTGAAACCATTTTCAAGCCAGTTTTGTATATAGTCATTATACGACTGAACACAGTAAAAGGAATCGCACACTATTAGTGTGGGGAATTCTCGATCTGTACTTTCAAGTGCCAGTTTGAATGCTTGTAGTTCAGCTCGCTGAGCTGTACAATCCCCTAGAGATTGAGTTTTTGTGACCATAGGTCTGAAGATGCCATCTCGCATGCAACCTTTAACGATTGCACACACTGCACTGTAAGCTTGCTTACCCCCTATTGCGGGTTGTGCGGATCCGTCAGTGTAAATTATAAACTCGTACTGATCAAGAGGCAGAATTTCAGTAGGCAGAGGACATTCTTGTTCATATTGTAGGAATGCTTGTGTTTTTAAATCTGGATCAAAAACATATTCAACATCTGTTGCAGCAAGAGAATTAACCCATTGTATCCATCTCGGATGTAATGCTTTAGCATTTTGAATGCTTGCTTTTGTGACCGCTTCTAAAGTCGGTACTGGGGTTACGACAATAATGCGTTTCCCTTGGGCTAAGGCTCTTTCTTTTACTACAGCGGTTTGAACTGCTGTTAGAATTTTTTCAGTTGAACTGAAGCGCATTTCCGCTTGTGTGTACAAATGAGATTTGTATGCTATTGGTATTTTCTCACCCTCATTGAAGGTTAAGTAGGTGAATCCACATTGACCCGAAATTATTCGGATCACCAAATTGCGTTGACTTACACGTGTTTGTAAGTGATTTGTTGCTAACATGTTAGCCTGGAGTGAACGCAAAATTTCTGTGTGTTCCTGTGTCCAGTTTTTGATTGAAAAATCAGGTTTGATTAATGCGTAGAGAGGTTTAACCCTTTCTGCATAATTTAGTATGCATGTTCTTCCAAAATTTAGGAAACCCAGGATGGATTGTAAGTTTTTTAGCGTTTTTGGAGGTTGGAGCAGCGCACACTTTTCTAAAAGTTAGATGCCAAGCTCTTGCCTTCACTTGAAAGCTCATATCCTAGAAATAGGACATTGAGATGGGCAATTCTGGACTTTTTAAAGTTGAACTTGTAACCCTCAGAGGCGAATCCCAGTATAATGGTGCTCACCCTGTTCAAGTGTTTTTCCAGGTCATCGTCTGTCAGATATATGTCATCGACATAGGACAATGCCTCATTGTCATAAATTTGTAGTAACTCCATTACCCTCGCTGAGAATAAACCTGGGCTGTTCTTGAACCCTTGTGGGAGTCGACAAAAGTGACGCTGGGTCCCCATTATGGAGAATGCTGTTAAGTACCTGCTTTCAGGTGCTATGTTTTGACAAAAGAAACCATTTGAGATGTCCAATGTGGTTTTATATTTTTACGCACAATGTTATTCATTAATGCTGTGCTATGTGCATTTTGCACTGCAAAAGTTTTAGAACAAGTGTTTAAGTGTCTGTAATCCAAAACTAGACGATATGTATTGTCTGGTTTGGAGACAGGAAACAAAGGATTGTTCATTGAGGAGGTGCATGTTTCAATCACCCCTTGATATTCAAGTTGATCTAAGATCTCCCTGACCTGTTTTTTAGCTTCTTGCTTTATTGGGTACTGCCGTTGTGCAGTTGGTTCATGTTTCAGATGTATTTTATGGTGAGGTGAGTCCTCATCCCATCCTACATGATTTTGATATAATGCTGGGACCTGGGCCACTTCCCATTTCCTGGCATATGTATATTTTAGGTGAATTGGAATATGGTTGGAGAAGGCAGGCATAATAATGTCCTCGCCATGTGGGCACTCCCTGACAAATTGTGGTGGCCAGTCCTTTTCTGCTAGAAGTATGTCATAGCCCCTTGATAGTCCTTCCCAAAAAAGTGCTTTCACCTGTCTAGGTTTGTCTCCCTCCATCCGGAGTGTTATTTCATATAACCTTTGTGGAGTACTAACCCTGGTGTCTACAGTCTCGACTGTAATGTACTCATTCAAGTCCACTATCTCCAGAAGTTCCTTCATGGTCTGGCGAACTATTGTGACTTCTGCTGCACTGTCCAGCATTGTCTGAGCCCATTCTCCGTTCTTGAGTTGTGTTCTCAGTATTCTCGGCATGTCTAATCTTCAGACCTGCTACCTTTTTTTTTTTGTTGAGAATTGAGGTTTTACTTTGGTTTTTGAAGCGTGTTTGTCGTCTTTCGATTTCACGCGTTCTTCTCTATGTTCTGTTCGTCCTCTTCTTTCCGAAGTCTGTGATGAGATCTGAAAGGGACGAGACGAACGTGTATCAGTATCTTGATACCTATCAGGTTTTCTCAAATTATCCCTATTCCTGAGGTTATACCTCCTTTCAGAGGGCTCCTTTTGAGGAGACCTATCTCGGGATTGAGAACGTTTCTCGTTTGAGTTTTGTTTAGTAGACTCCCACTTCTTTTTAGAAGATGTCGGAGTTTGTTTTATTGAGTCCTTCTCAGGACTTTCAGATAGTTTCGGCTTCACTGGTCTTCCACCCAAACTATCTCTGCCTAATTCTGCATAAGATTGTTCTATTATTCTGGGTAGCTCAGTATGATGTTCTGTAACATCGAATTCCCTCAATTTTTGGCGGATCGCCACTGCTGCTGCCTCCCCTTTAATATTAGATAATATTATTGTTGAGACCTGGTCGAAATTTTTCAGTAATTTCATACCTAAATTTAGAGCAGGCTCTGCCCCGTATTCGTTTTGAATTGGTTTTAGGACATCAGGTATTACCGCAATTGACGGAATGCCATGTGTTTTTGTATAGATGGCAGCAAAGACTGAGCCCCAAGTGGTGCAGTCTTCCAGTTGTGGTGTGATCCCCATCGGTAAACTGATTGTTAGGATTCTGTGTTTCTCATGCGGGCTAGTATTTGGAAATACTGCTTCGATTTGAGTAATTTTTGGAGCTATCCAAAATGGAATTTGCTCACGTTTTGTGGGCATTTTACCCATGACTGCGTATAGAGTCTGTGGTGTAATTTTTAGTGTATTCCCCTGTTGGGGAGTTGGATTTGGATATGTCAATGGTGGTCGGACTGTAAAAGTCCGCATGACCTATTGGACCAATTGTCTGTAAATTTTTATTAACTCTGTGAGTTGAGTAAGTAAATCCTCATCTGACATTTCTTCAATGTCAGGATGAGGTGTGTAGCCGGCTAAAATCGGCCATGTTGCTCCTGGTCTACCTAGTGGACCGAGCCTGGTAATGTTTTTGTGATGTATTAGGGCGCCTTTAATCCAGAGCTGATGCTCTTGGTACGTTAATGGAATTTCTATATCCTCGAAAGGACTGTATTCCTCTGGTGGTTCATCTTCTTTGTAGAAGTGAAACATGTGTGTTACTGAATTGGATTCAGGAAATATTACCCATGAATAGAATACCTCTGAAAGGATTCATGTGCCTCTATCACGAAAACTGCTCTACCGCCTCTTGGTGGTAGGCCATGTTTTATAAGTTTTAGAGTGATGGCTCTTCTTAAGTTTGGAGCGATGTCTATGACACCCTCCTCGGTTTCATTTAAACCGGTAAAGTTAAAAAGGGCTGGTAGGGCTGGATCAGCCGCAGCTACACCGTCTCCGGCGTCTTCAGTCATTTTGTTTTTTGCAAAATGTGGAACAAGTTTCAAGGAAACAAAGATAAGGTGCACAATATTGTGGAACACTGTATCCTTCAACGTTGAGCAAACCAAACAGCTAATATATAGGGTACTACCCTATGTAGCCGTGGTGGATACTTAACCCTGCCCACTCCAGACGTCTTTTGGAGTATATGGGTAGGGGTCTTGAGAGAAAAAGCACGGCTGAGTTACTCAGTATCTAACGTTGAATTACTGCCTTACCAAACCGTTGGGCGCCATGTAGTGTAGCTCCTATTTCCCTAATAGGCTCTGCGCATTGGAATAATATATCCTATAGGTTTGACATAGGACTAAGGTCAGCATGTCCCTATCGAGTATATTAAACTTAATTACTTGTGCCAGCTAGCTCAGAGGCCACTAGAAACTCCTTGACAACAAGAAGGGAGTAGTTTCTGGCAGCCGCAAAACATGACCACTGTGTTTCCCTTTAGAATCAGAACGTGTCCCAGAGTCGTGGAAACAATAGATAACTATTTCACTCAGCTCAGTCGTGCATGCTTAGTTTTTTCCAAGTTACACAGAAAGAAATAGACGGGCGTTTCAATAAAGGATTTATTGAACAGTCTTGTTTCTAGTGTAAGTTAAATGTGCTGTTACCATCACAAGACAGTATGCGAGATAAATAATGTACAGGGTGAGCAGTAGAAATAAATAATACTGCGATAGCATTATCTTTTAGTACATATGCTGTTACATAAATAACAGACTAAAAATGCGAGTACTCATACGATGCGTTGCTAAGCTAGTTCTACCCCAATGGACCTAACCTAACCTAGGTGTAGGAAGAGGGAAGAAGTAGGTGAAGTATTCCTTACTACGGTATACTAAGAGTATGTTAAGTCTAGTATGCCTAGTATGCCAAGAGTCCCTCTAGGTTCTAGTCAGCTCCATACCTGAAGAATGAGAGAGGTAGGAATCTCTTTGCCAGACTCGAACTCCAACACCCCGCAAGGGAAGTCAGATCGCTGGAAGCTGGGCTCTCTGCGGGCAGGGAAGGCAGCGTCTTCTCAGTGCGTCAGGCCGGGAAACGGGCTCCTCTGAAGTCGAGGTCTCCTCTGGTTTACAGGGGCTAGGGAAGGTATATTTATACCTGAGAGCACCTAAGAATGTTAGTATTGACGTGAGTTGGACAGCGAAAGACGTCATGAATGAACCCCCTAAGGAATAATGGTTCATGCATAATATATGAGTCCTTGAATAAATCAATAGTCCTGGACTAGGGAAACTCCCGCAGCCTAAGGGTCTGTTCTTCATGAACTCGTTGTGACGTTAGGGTGGACGGATGTCAGAGACCATGCCTGTATTTGGAGTGCATGGTTTAATGCCTAAATAAGGGCTGGGGTTTTATGCCTATATAAGGGCAGGGCGAATTGTGCCTATATAAGGACATGATACTGGAAAGCCCGTTTATGGATACCCTAAGAGGAATACAACAATATTAGTGTGGAGCCTGGCGAACGTGAGGTTTTACCTAATCTAAATATGGCTGGGCACATGCACTTCAACTCCAAATCCACCTTCAATCCTATAATGTTACACAACAACTTGGATTTGTTTAATGAATTGGTGACAGTTGAACTTAAGAAATTGCATAGGTCAACTATACGGACCAACTACGAACACACTCAACAACAGAACTGTTATATCCAATTGATGAAGAAGCTGCAAGCCAACGACAATATTATAGTCCGCCAATCTGACAAAGGTAGCAACGTTGTACTATGGCCGCGCGAACTGTACATAGAGGAAGCATACAGCCATCTTAATGACTGGGATTGTTACAGGAGGAGTGATATCCGAACAGTTAAACAAGCATGGAATGACTACTATGCGAAACTTGTGGCATGGAAAAGTGCAGGCTTGTTAAGCAGTGATGAGTTTAGATTCCTCAAGAATGACCACCCTGTCATCCCGGTCATTTATTTTATCCCAAAGACACATAAGAACTCTGAGAAACCTCCAGGGAGACCGATAATTTCGGCACGTAAAAGCCTAATGGAGAATACATCCCGCTATGTTGATTACTTTCTCCAAGATCATGTTAAGACTTTACCATCATTTATTCAGGACACCAGCGATTTTCTGCGTAAAAATCTGTGATATCATGTGGGATCCAGAATATGTATTGATTACCTTAGACGTCACATCGCTCTATACCAGTATACACCATCATGACGGTATCAAAGCAGTAGACCACTATTTGAGTTCCAAACCCATTTTCATGTACAACCATAACAAAATGATATTGACTATGATCACAACATGCCTGAATAACAACTTTTTTTTATTCCAGAACCAGATTTTTCATCAAATGAGAGGAGTAGCTATGGGGGCCTGCTTCTCCCCCAGCTATGCCTGTCTCCACATGGGACTGTGGGAGGAGCAGGTCCTCAAAAGACAATTTGTTGATGTTCTGTCTAGACATGTGATTTGCTGGTATCGTTACATCGACGACTTGTTTTTAATCTGGAAGGGAACTGAACAGCAGGCACTTGAATTTGTTGAACAGATCAATAGCAATAACCTCAACCTCCAATTCACAGCTCACATGAGTAAAGAAGTAGTGTGTTTTTTGGACGTAGAGGTGTTCATTGAAAATGGGAAACTTGAGACTAGGTTGCACAGGAAGCCCACGGCAGGCAACACAGTGCTCCATGCTAGCAGTCACCACCCAGAACACCTGATTCGCAGCATTCCTTTTGGGGAGATGCTGCGGATCAGGCGTATATGCAGCACGGAGGTTGACTGTGCTAAAGCCCAAAGTGACAGCAGGATGAGATTCCTGGCCCGAGGCTATTCCGATGATATGATTAACAAAGCCATTAGAAAAACTGCTCTAGTCCCAAGATCTGAAGCTTTGACCACTAAAACTAGATGCACCGATTTGACCGTAGCTGCACCTGCTGAACCTGTTAGATTGATTATGACTTTTAATCATCAACATCGGGCGTTACGCAGGATAATCAATCACAATTGGGTGTTGGTTCGTAATGACCCAGTGATAGGAGGGTCATTTACAAAAAACCCCAGCGTAGCTTTCAGGAAAGCACGGTCAATGTGTGACACTTTGGTTAAAAGTAGCCCCGAATTAACCACTACTAAAACATGGTTGAACTCCAGAAGGGGATTTGTTAGATGTACCATCTGCAAAGCATGCAAGTACGGCACCAGTAAAACGTCGTACAAGAGCCCCTTTCATGATGATCCGGTTTCCATCTCCAAGATGCACACTTGCAAAACTGATTTTGCCGTATATGTGCTGGAGTGTTCGTGTGGCCTGCAATACGTGGGCAGTACCAAGTTGCAGGTCCACAAGAGGATACTCCAGCACATAAGGGCAATCAGCAATAGTGATGCATCCTACCCTGTTGCCAGACATTTTAAGGAGGTTCATGGCAATTGTCTGGAACACTTGAGATATTTTGTGGTGGACTCGGTTCCATCGCTCAGACGAGGTGGCAACAGGGAAGCTCTGCTTCGCAGATTGGAAACAAGATATATCCTGGAGTTAGACACCAAGACGCCCCAGGGCCTTAATTCCAGCGAGGACCTATTTACCTACCTTTAGCTTTTCCCAACTTGCGCAGGTTGCACTGTAACTGTTAGATTTATTTCACGAACAAGCCTCTGAAACTTTTTTATTATATTTTTATTAATAGCTTTTCTTAACATTTTTGGTGGCACTTTATTCTTTGCACTTGCACTTTGTTGTATAAACATAGAAGGATGAGTCTTAGCTCACTGGACCACATCCTTCCTTTCCGGCAGAACACAAAGCGTCCGCCTCGCCCCCTTCCGATCCAAGGCCACCAAGATCATCTGCGGCGTACCCCAAGGCTCCTCCCTCAGCCCAACGCTGTTCAACATCTACATGGCACCCCTCGCCCACGTCGCCCGACAGCACAACCTCAACATCATCTCCTACGCCGACGACACCCAGCTGATCCTCTCCCTCACCAAAGACCCTCACACCGCCAAAGCCCACCTCCACGAAGGAATGAAGGCCGTCGCCGAATGGATGAGGACCAGCCGCCTGAAGCTGAACTCGGACAAGACGGAGGTCCTCATCCTTGGTTCCAACCCTTCAGCCTGGGACGACTCCTGGTGGCCAACATCACTGGGAACAGCCCCGCCACCCACCGACCACGTACGCAACCTAGGGGTCATCCTCGACCCCACCCTCTCCATGACTAAGCAGGTCAACGCCGTTTCCTCATCCTGCTTCAACATCCTCCGAATGCTCCGCAGGATCTTCAAGTGGATCCCCACCGAAACAAGAAAAACAGTCACCCAGGCCCTCGTCACCAGCAGGCTGGACTACGGAAACGCCCTCTACGCAGGAACGACTGCTAAGCTCCTGAGACGGCTGCAACGCATCCAGAACGCCTCTGCACGTCTTATCCTCGACATCCCCCGACGCAGCCACATCACACCCCACCTGAGAGACCTGGACTGGCTTCCTGTCAACAAGAGGATAACCTTCAAGCTCCTCACCCACGCACACAAAGCACTCCACAACTCCGGACCAGCCTACCTCAACAGACGACTCAGCTTCTACACCCCCACCCGCCAGCTCCGCTCGACCAGCCTCGCCCTCGCCACAGTCCCCCGCATCCGGAAAACGACCGCCGGCGGCAGATCCTTCTCCCACCTCGCCGCCAAGACCTGGAACACCCTCCCCACCAACCTCCGACAGACCCAAGACCTACTGGCCTTCAGAAGACTCCTCAAGACCTGGCTCTTCGATCAGTAGCAGCACCACCCCCCTCTTCCCCCAGCGCCTTGAGACCCTCGCGGGTATGTAGTGCGCTTTATAAATGACATGATTGATTGATTGAGTCTTAGCTCACTTGGGCAGAATTTTGTTGTGAGAGCAGAGATAAACATCAAGGCATGGTTTATTATAGTGTAGGATGTAATAGGAGAGTGTATATGATGATGAAATATAAACTATCACTCCAATTTATAATCTTACTCTATATACTGATTTTGATATGAATTACATAACCAAATGGCTACTTGCAATATATAGTTTGCCTTTGTTGTAAATCCTCTATCTGCAATGTACGTATTTAACATCTTTTTAATATTTATGAATTGAGTATTTATTTATTATGTGGTTTTATGTTCTGTACAGTCAGACAATATGATTGCAATACATGAATACATATCCATATATCTTTTTAACCCACTTGGGTTTTATTACATTGCACCTTGCACTTTGAATATTGACCTTTTACATTTTTGGGTTTTTATTCTTGTTTTACTCTGCTCACCTGTTTTTAATCAATTTTTATATTCATGAATTAATGGATATTTTAATTACTACAGTGCCTTTAATGTTTTTGCGTATTTGCACACATTAATGTTATAGGCTGCTTGTGTAGAAATTTCTTCTATGGTATCTGTGCAAATATTCTTGTTTATTCAAACAGCCATTACGCGTTTCAGCTCTGACGAGCCTTGATCACATGACATGCGCCACGGCATGATCTCATCTTTTAAAGTGACAGGTGCAGAATCAAAAAACTTGCAAAACAACGCCATCATAAACATGGACAACATCTTTGTTTAGTGTCACATTCAGTCTGTCTTCATATACATTTACTCTTGAAATTATCTACGCTACGGGGTATTAACATCTCCGTAAAATTCATCAACTTGTGAGAACACCCCTACATAGATTTTAAAGTTTGAACGGTTAAATCCATCTTGCCCACAGTAGACATTTCATCTCTATACTCGTGTTAAATAATACAACTGAGAAAGTAAAAAAGGGGGAAAGGGGCGAGGGTGGGAGATGTATGGTGATAGATAAAGCATACATAGCATATAAGATTTACATATAAATATCATATATATAAATACTATATATAAAATTAAATATGAATATAATTATAAAATTCCTTGTAAAATACATTTCTTATCCTGCTAAAAATGTTATCACTGATCCACCCATGGCACAGCAGTTCTGATATATTTTAAACTTTGACTGTTTAGTTGCCCATGTATGACATGTCTCAATAAAGTGCAAGTGACTAATCACCGAAAGAACACTCAGTGTCTTTTCCTCTCTTTCTCTTTGTTTTTATCCTCTTTTTTCTTTCTTATTGTGCAAAGTGCAAAGTGCCTAATAATGTAAAACCAATGTTTATAAACTTCTCGTTTAAAAAAAACCTAATACCAACATTATAACACTGCTTTCTGTTACTGTCACCATATATAATTATATTTTCATTAGTCTGATCGACAGTTTGGCCGCTCTATTTACGTTTCCTAATCCCGGTATTAATACCCGTTTGAATGTGTTCACCGTTAGATTTTTAAATTTGTCGTGATTAAATTTTGTTATTTGTACATACATTGTATTTGTTGTTGTTCATAAATATTAATGCTGTATGTTGGCGAGGTTTGTAGCCTACCTTAGATGGTACACCATTGCTTTCTGCTCCATGTAGTGCTAATTAAGAGACCCATTGTATACATCTCCCTGTATGTTCCTGCCTCTCTATCAACGATCTCATTTGGGGTACTTCTATTGTTTGTCATGATATCCCTCCTAATATGGTGCACACTCATTTGTAGATTCAATGGAGGCAAGTGTAGAGGTCCTCAGATGTATTGAGGCCTCCTGGGTGTTTGGAATCTAATTCCAAGATATAGCGTGTCTCTAATTTCCTTAATTTGGTCTCTCTGTTTCCCCTTCTCCTGCTCGGTGGGACTGCGTCTATAAGATAATACTTGAGTCCTTGTACCTTCGAATCATGTTTATCTTTAAAATGGCGTGCAAATGGGTAGGTGTTGCCTTGATTTACAATGGCTCTCATATGCTGGAGGATTCTTTTATGTGCCTGAAGGTTCGTACTACCAATGTACTGCAAATTACAGGGGCATTGTAGAACATAAATGACATGGTCAGTTTTGCAGGTCAGGGCCTTCTTAATTTTACATTCTTTGCCTCCAAATGGGGTTTGGTACGAAGTCGTATTGACCCCGTGTTGGCAAGCCTTACAGGTTTTACATTTATAAAAACCTCTATGCGATGTTAACCAGCTTGTCCCTTCCATAATCTCTGGATTAGTTTTTACTAGACTGTCTCTCATAGAGGGTCCCCTACTATGAGTGAACGAGATTTTATGCGGAAGTAGGTGTCCTATAACCGGGTCGTTGAGTACCAACGGCCAATTTTGTTTGATTATCGACCTTAGACTCTGCTTATGCTTACTATACCCGAGGATAATCCTGAACTCATTGGGCCCTTGATTCTCTGTTTTGGGGTTTTCAATGTCTTTGAGCTGGTTGAGTTCAGTTGAGGAATTGCTCCGTTTGTCTCTGAGCAATTCGGCCCTGTCTGACTTCATGGATTTTGTGATTGCTTTGTCCATGATTTTATGTGTATAGCCCCGTTCTAGAAATCTCTGTTTACTGACTATTTGTGCAATCCTAAGATCTTCATCATTACTACTAATCCTTCTCAGCCTTAGAATCTCCCCGTATGGAATGCTCTCCACCAAGTGCCTGGGATGAGCACTGCTGGCATGCAGGATGGAATTGCCAGCAGTCTCTTTCCGATACAATTTTGTTTCGATTTTACCATTAGATACATACACCTGGGTGTCAAGGAAATTAACTGATTTGTGACTGATAGTGGCTGTAAAGTGCAAGTTGATATCATTCTGATTGATTTCATATATTATATATATATTTACCTCAGACGGCAGTTTTCCTTACATAGCCACACATTTTAAATTAATGTGTATTATAGAAACACGTAGATTAAAAGATAGGTAAAGAAATAGAAATGCACAAACTCACCGGAATTCTGGGATCTCTTTTGCAAATTTGATCAACTGTTTGATCACAAATGTACTGAGATCGCAGAAGTGCTGGAGAAGCAAGGCTGTCTCAAAGGAGCAATTCTGCTCCTCAATCTGCGTTCTTCTCTGTTCTTCGCTAGGTGTCTCAAAGATGGGTGTCTCAAAGATGGGTGACAGAGACTCCTCAGTGGTGGGTGACAGACTACAAGGAGAAAGGGAAAGACTGCTAGGGTTCCGACAGCGCTTGTCCCTAGATCTCCTAAAATAAGTATACAGACTGTCTGGAGGCTGGAAATAAATAAAAAAAATAGAGCGAGAAAAATAGATTAATGTTGCATTGTTTTTCACACATTAATTTTAAGAACACCAATAAAAATACATCCATGTCAGAGAAGGTCATAGCTACCACTAATCCCAACACCTTTATTTTCCAAAATCCCCAATGAGAACTTTCCTTCAAGTCAAACTTCGTAACAAATGGAATGTCACCTGGGTCTCATGTAATTGACCTTTCAAAAACAATTTGACCTTCGATTATGACAGACTTCGTGACCAGCATAGGGTTTTAACACAAATTACTGACTCTGTAAGAACGTCTTTACCCGCCCAGTGTCCCAGTCATGCTTTCTGTAAAACAGTGCAGGAATTTGACACATTTTATGGCCTTTAAGGGAACTTCTAAATAACTCTTATTCTTAAGTCGTGGATTATAAAGGGACTTCAGTATATACCTTGGAACAACACCATAAAATGAGCTGCAATATATCAGACTGGATGACGTAGGGGCGATGGTCAGATGGTGAAGAAGAGGGCTGTGGTGGAGATACGGTGCTTGAAGCATAGGCTACCCTTGACACAAGACTCCATCAAACTTCAAAAGAATTACTATCTGCAGGGCAAGGTCAGGAGAACTAAGATTGACTACTCCAGTAGCCCAAAAGGGCATTCTAGTCCAGCAAGAAGGAAGTGTCCTCAAAAACTGGTGGAATCATGAAACAAGAAAGAGGACAGACTGGGAGCAACAAATACCAGAAAGACAAGATGAAGATGCCGGTGTAGCTGGATGGTAGTGGAATAGGAAAGCAAGAAGCAGGCGGGCAGGAATAGAAGATTGAGGAGCGCTACTGACGAGGCAGTCTCAAAACAACAAGTAAAGGCAGCCTCTTCCCTAAACAGCAGGACAACCAATCTTGTCAGATTATTCAGTTCAGGAAAAATGTGTCCTTTTAGGAATACAACAGCTGAAAGAAGGGTGGACATTAGCATGTCACAGTCTCTGTAGGCCCTTGCCCATGCATGAACACAGAGAAGGGAAGGTTGCCTCTTTTTTTGCACTGTCTGAAGAGCTGTCCATCTCGACCATGCTCTGCTCTGAGTTCTGCACTGTGGATCCAAGCCTCCATCGTGTTGCCCTGTCTCAGCAGAATGGATTCTCCAACAACGAACATATTAGAAAGAAAGGAGAATGTCCATGTACTGGTTCCATGATGGGAAATTCCACTGCTAACCAGGGGGGAGTCTCTGTCAGAATGTTTGCTTTTATTGTAAACTCAGGATTGGTTAACTGAAAAAAGACTGTCATGTATCAGACTTGAATTATGTATTTAATAATAATGAATGCAATAGAGTGCCTGAAGGAAGCTTAAGGCTTAGAAAACACGCCTGCTTACTTTTAAGAGGAATCATACGAATTGTGCAAATGAATGAATATGTCCTTGTGTGTGATGTTTTCATTGGTCGCGTTCACAGGCAGGAAAAGCGACCATTCTCCGAAGTTCTCTAAGAGACAGGGCAGCTATTGCCGCCGCAAGGAGAGGTGACTTTGCAAGTCCCCTCTTGAAGTACGGAATGGTAATATCAAGGACGCACGCTTCAGGGCACTTCCTAAAATGTGAACAAAAGTATTCAATGTCCTGTGCAGGAGGAGAGCCAACCCCAGCTGACCTCACCGTGCTCCACAGAGCATCCTGCCTAAGAGACATACCCCAGATACCGGTGCTTGGGACAAGGTGGGACATATGGACCACCTGCCAGATGGATGCTGACACACTGAGCTCAGACTTCATGCTTGATGGAACAGTGAGGTACACAGGGAACCTTTACATCACTTGCCATATACAAATACATGAACACAGCCATGCTCCAGGACAGCTAGTTATAACTTAGGTAGAGAGGAGGCCAACTGATTAGGGATGTGTGATGAAATATGATTGGGGCATATCTAACCTTTGCCCTAACCGTAATGTGAATGTTACTTGCTGTTTCCAATTTCTGTATTCATTACTGTATAATACATAATCATGGAGTATAAAGTACAAATACTGTGTACTGATTTGTAGGGTAAGTTAGTGCACTACTGTAACATCTGCAGATAAGAAATCCTCTGACAGGTTTAGCCTACTCACAACACTCCTGGCATGCAGGTATAAAAAAGGGGACATGCGCGAGAGAAACCCGACAGCTTTCCTTTTCTTTTTTGGGGGGCTTAGGACATCTACTGACTGTGACACAAATAATTTGGAGCTAAGGCAACATTACATTAAATCATATTTCAACTTGCTGGCGATAGATAGATAGATAGATAGATAGATAGATAGATAGATAGATAGATAGATAGATAGATAGATAGATAGATTATATGAATCCAACAGCTGCAAGACACACTTATCCTTTGCAAGATTCTATAGATTTGGTTGTTCCAGCAGTAGCTTTTCCATATTTTATTTAGTCACCTGTCCTCAGATATACAGCTAGTTAGATGGATGGATAGACAGATGGACAAATGGAAGGGTGGTTATATGAGTGGATGGAGCAATGAATGCTTGAATGAATATACCCCATGGATTGGGCAAAAGATTTGAACTTTATAAGGAGTTTAGGGTGGTCCTTGACAAAAAAAATGGTATTTGTTACAGCTTCAGTGTATTCTCAGGAAGAAAGTGGTTGACTCTGTAATAACTTACGTTTTGGCCTTCAGGTGAAATTGTGGATTTTGCAAAATTGTTAATTCAGGTTTACAACTCTAGTCACTTTTAGTGCCTCAATGTGCACCTTGAATCCAAGGCGTAGTTTATGTTTCTGTGTGCAAAAGTTATAGAATTTGTGCAAATAGATATTTCTTACACACTAAAATCAAAACAGAAATCAACTTGATCTGGACCCATTTACATTTGTAACCCCCACCTGCCCGCAAAACCCCCACCCCGTATTTTCACCCACACATTTTAACCTCAGAGCGACTGCACCTAAGCATTGTATTTGTTGGAATTTATTGAAATAAGGTCTGCCTCTTTTTTGTTATCTAGGTGAGGTAATGCAGGTGTCCCTTCCTGCACATAAACAATCATGTAATAATGACGATTTGCTACTTCTATGTGTGCTGCAGACTGCAGCACACATAAAAGTAACAAATCACTATTATTGATTGTTTATGTGCAGGAAGGGACACCTTCTTGCACATAAAACTATCATTCCCTGCAACGCAGGCACCCTTGCACTATGGCGCAAGGGTGTCTGCGTTGGCGCTAGGCAGCAATTTTTAGCGCTTGGGAAAACACAGGGGTGCACCGTATTGTTGTAAATACGGCGCATCCTTGCGTTTTAGAAATGGCAGAGCGTGGAGCTGCAAAATTTGCTGCAGCTCCACGCTCCGTCATTTTCTTGTTAATATGCCCCTCAGATTCTTACACAACCTGCTCCAAATCGTCGAACATATCTCTATGCCTAGGTTATTGCTTGCCAAATTTGGTGATGAGAAGGTGGATGGAGAAAGTTGCAAGAAAGTGAACCGAATCCAGAGTCAGGTCCCAAGTACATAGTTAAGAAACCTTTATAGTCCCAAATACAAAGATAAAACAAAGAACAAATATATTTGCTAAGGTTAAAAAGCAGACAAAGTATCGGATACATCAGTTTATGGAACCTAAGCAACCTTAGCTACTCGAGGCTATTTATGACCCAATCTCCACAGGTCATCTGCATTCATGCACAGATCTGGAGTTGTGGTGTAATGATGTTGCATTGGATCACTGGAGAGTAACAGTAATCTCACAGTCAGTGCTTAATTTGTAAAATATGAAATGCAGGTGCTCACATTTTTTAGGAGGCCACACTCACTTCCCCGGCTCTGCCCACAACCTCAAGTGGCTCCTCCAGTGCTTAATTTGTGCCGGTGCTTTCCGGTGCTGAGCACCAGCACTTATTTCTCAGGGCCGGGTCTATTGTAGGTCTGGTAAGTCCTGCGCTTGTTTTTACTTTTTATCAGGCTAGGGAAGGGTTAAAGAAACACTGGATCACCGAGGCAGGAGGAGTGGCAGCACCCATGCTTTGCGTGAAGAGCACTAACACCTAGATCAGCCGAGCGGCGAGGCCATGTACTGGAGTGGCCAAAAACTATAAAAGTGGAGCAAGAGAGAAATAACACACATCCCACTACCAAGAACCATGCACACACAGAAGTGTACAAGTGGAACAGCAGAGCCAGGCGCTCTACCCACAGGCTGGGCTGTGAGTTCCTGCGGTGCCTCCTAAGCTCTGCTCTCCGTTCACCGAAGTTCACGGTCATCTGACCTGATTCAGCGCAGATCCCAAACACCAGCAGGTCTGAGATTATTTTATTTACATTGCCCTGGACAGTGCATGCAGTGAGAAGGGAACGGCAGAGAACAGAAACTGAAACCATTCAGCACAAGTGCTCACTCGCACCTGGCATTAAATGCTGTTCACTGCTGGCATGCTCCTCTGCACAAAGGCCATTCTTGCCCAGCCAGGGACACTCATGTAAAGCGCTCCAATATCTTCAGTCGAGGTAGCGCTATATAAAACTGCAGGAAACAAAAATGTAATGCCGTTTTTGAGCATGAATCCCCTATTTCCACCCCCCTTTCACCCTCCAAAACATGCCCAGGGTTCTTCGGAGACACTACAGAATGCTTCTTAAGAGCTGTACGGTCCAGCGTACCATTTCATGCCAGGTGTGATGTCACTTTTGGAGCACAAGTTTGAAGCTGTTCTGGCAAATATGTCATTCTCATAGCGCTATTCGTTTTGAATGGCGGACTGCGTCAAGAGCGTTGCTTATATGGTGATATTTATTGGTGGAAAATGGGCAATGGGAGCGTCCAACAACTGCCATGTCAGTGTGCTGCACGGAGGGATGGTGTTTTTTTCCTTGTTTTCATGCAAGTGTCGCAGAGGTCCACACACAGTCTTTCCGTGGCTGCTGGGCTGTCTTTGGCCAGGTGTGGAAGGTGCACAAGCAGGGCACATACCACGCAGGAGAATACGCTGTACCTACAATTTGAATCAAAACTTTCAAAATCTGTGAGACATAGTGTAAGCTGCAATTCTTTTAACTTTTGGACGGGTGAGCTTCAAAAACCCAGGGAAGTAATAGAAAAGATGAAACACATCAGATAGGTGGCTTGGAGAGGGAAATCTAGAGATGAGAGGTGGTATTTCCATTAGCCTAAAATAATTCTAGGCACTGTTGAGAAAATAACAGGAAAGTCAGCAATTTCCAAGTTATATGATGATGGAGAGAGTGCCTGGATGCAGGGCCTGTTGAGTCAGTGGAGTAATGTATTCATTGCATCGATCTGTGTTTGGCCTCATAGTCATAAGTTCGAAACCTTGCAAGGCCATGCAGGCTTTCATCCTCGAGACAATACAAGTATTCTTGAGTTGGAAACACAGGAGTGATAATGCGTTTCACAAAATACACATTATGAACTGGAAGCAAGCATGCAAAACAGTGAGGAACAGAACCAAGAAAAGGTGGTTCTAATGGATGATAGCAGGGGCATAGTGACCATTGGTGCAGCCGGTACAATGCACCGGAGCCCAGAGGTGGGAGGGGCCCAGTCTGACCTGCACCAACTGATAATATTTCAGAGGGTGTCTGTGCACAGGATGTGTAGTCCTGGTCACATCTGTGGCCCCTAATGCTGCAAATTAGTTTAGGAACCTGCACAACTCTTTTGAAAAAATGTTGGAAGGCATTGCCGAGCTCAGCTCTACTGCTCTCCTCTGATGGCCACAGCACAATAAACTCACACAGGTATTCTGCTAATTCCAGAGCATCAGGGCATCCCCACGTCTCTGCCAGTGCTGCTCGCTCCTAACCCGTAGTTCTCACTGGCTGGGCAGTGGCCCTTCACTCACAGCTCTGCTGTGCCACCTCAGCCCTGAACTTGGGCCTTTAACTGACACTTTTATCAGGATTACCAATTGTGATGCCACAAAACATCTTTTGATGGCATAAAACCATAACACAGTTAAATAATTGCTATTGTGTGTCTTGGACAGCACAGCTATGCATTGATGAGACAGGCCAAGAATGATACAGCCCTGTCACCCCTCAACTTTACATAATGAATTACAGTATAGGTAATAAAGCAGAGGTGTACTCTTTTCGTGCTCTCACTCAGTATCTGCTTTTCTTTCTCCCCTTCACACCTCACTCCTTCCCTTCTGTCCATTCTTCCTTCACTATCTGCCTTACGCCCGTGTTTCCTCTTAATCGCCGCCTTTCACCTTCCCCTCTCTCCCTTCCACTTTCCTTTCACATGCTGTCTGCGCTTCATCCCTTACCTTTCTTCTCTTTCCACTTTTCATTCTCATCATGTTCAACTTCAATCTTGCACTCCCAATCTCTGCTTTCCCCACTTCTCTTCACATTCTTTATCTACTGTATCTATCTTTGCCTTCAGACCTCTCCTCCTTCCTCACTCTCCCTTTTATGTTTTTCCTCCTTGAGCATATATTTATATCCACTCCGGGAATCTGTGTTTGATGTCAGGGTCATAAATTTAAATCTTGGTGTGACCACTCAGTCTTTTTTCTTTCTGAGGTCCATAAAATTAGTGCCATTGAGCTGGATAACAATATTTTTATTCGGTGTCAAGGCCTCCTCTGGTGAATATGTGCTTTGCAAACATAAACAGTGTGTTAAGGACACAGATATGTATTTTAATAGTTTGTTTTTCAATTTCTTTGCAATATTAACCAGCCATTATTCCCTCTGTCCTTCCTTGACCCAGTACATTCCCCTGACCTCCTTTCTTTCCTTCGTGCCATCTTTTTCTTTCCTTGTTCTCTCCCTCAGCACCTCCAGCCATGCCTCCTTTCCTCTTTCCATTCTTGCTTCCTTACAGCCTCATCCATTTCCCATCCTCCCTCCATTGGTGCATTTCTTCCTTCTTCCTCCTTTCATTCCATACTTTTTTCCCTGCTCCTTCCTTCATCCCTTCTTTAATTTCTTCTTTTCTTATCTTCAACCCTTCCTTCTGCTTTTCTTCATCATCTTCTTTCTATTCATACATCGTCCACTTCCTTTCTCTCTCATTCCTTCTATCCCTTCATGTCTTCCTTTCACATTCTTTTTTTATTTCCTCCTTCTTTCATCCATTACTTATTTAATTCCTCACTCCATTACTCACCTTCCTGCCTGCATTTGTTGCTGTCTTCTTTAATGTATTCCTTCCTTTTAAACAGCACAGTACAAGCATATTCTCTTTAGTTCATAAAGCTGCCTCAGGTCCTCAAATGACCCTACTAATGGTAAATTTTGAGATTTACACACATTTTTTCTAATTTGAGTTCACGTTTAAGTTGTTGACATAGGCTTCTCAAATGTTAAAATATGTTATGTTATATTGATTCGTATAGCGCACTAATCACCCGAGAGGGGATCCAGGCCCTTGGGCAGGTGTGTAGGTCTGAGGTCTTCGATGTGCTTATGTGAAGAACTAGGTCTTCAGCTCCTTGCGAGAACTCAAGAAGTGAGGAGGTAGCTCTAATGTGTTTAGGCTTGTGGATGTGGGTGGGGCCAATAAAGGAAGTGGGAGGAGCCCAGTGCTTAAATGGTAAAATATGAAGTGCAGGTGCTCACATTTTTTTAGGAGGCCACACCTACTTCCCCGGCTCCGCCCACAACCTCAAGTGGCTCCTCCCACTTTCTTTATTGGCCCCACCCACATCCACAAGCCTAAACACAATAGAGCTACCTCCTCACTTCTTGAAAATTACATATCTGAGTCCTTAATACACCGTTTATGTTTGCAAAGCACATATTCACCAGAGGAGGCCTTGACACCGAATACAAATATTGTTATCCAGCTCAATGGCACTAATTTTATCGACCTCAGAAAGAAAAAAGACTGAGTGGCCACACCAAGATTTAAATTTATGACCCTGACATCAAACACAGATTCCCGGAGTGGATATAAATATATGCTCAAGGAGGAAAAACATAAAAGGGAGAGTGAGGAAGGAGGAGAGGTCTGAAGGCAAAGATAGATACAGTAGACAAAGAATGTGAAGAGAAGTGGGGAAAGCAGAGATTAGGAGTGCAAGATTGAAGTTGAACATGATGAGAATGAAAAGTAGAAAGAGGAGAAAGGCAAGGGAAGAAGAGCAGACAGCATGTGAAAGGAAAGTGGAAGGGAAAGAGGGGAAGGTGAAAAGGCGGCGATTAAGAGGAAACACGGACGTAAGGCAGATAGTGAAGGAAGAATGGAGAGAAGGGAAGGAGTGAGGTGTGAAGGGGAGAAAGAAAAGCAGATACTGAGTGAGAGCACGAAAAGAGTACACCTCTGCTTTATTACCTATACAGTAATTCATTATGTAAAGTTGAGGGGTGACAGGGCTGTATCATTCTTGGCCTGTCTCATCAATGCATAGCTGTGCTGTCCAAGACACACAATAGCAATTATTTAACTGTGTTATGGTTTTATGCCATCAAAAGATGTTTTGTGGCATCACAATTTGTAATCCTGATAAAAGTGTCAGTTAAAGGCCCAAGTTCAGGGCTGAGGTGGCACAGCAGAGCTGTGAGTGAAGGGCCACTGCCCAGCCAGTGAGAACTACGGATTAGGAGTGAGCAGCACTGGCAGAGACATGGGGATGCCCTGATGCTCTGGAATTAGCAGAATACATGTGTGAGTTTATTGTGCTGTGGCCATCGGAGGAGAGCAGTAGAGCTGAGCTCGGCAATGCCTTCCAACATTTTTTCACCAGTGTTGTGCAGGTTCCTAAACTAATCTGCAGCATTAGGGGTCACAGATAAGACCAGGACTACACATCCTGTGCACAGACACCCTCTGAAATATTATCACTTGGTGCAGGCCAGACTGGGCCCCTCCCACCGCTGGGCTCCGGTGCATTGTACCGGCTGCACCAATGGTCACTATGCCCCTGCTATCATCCATTAGAACCACCTTTTCTTGCTTCTGTTCCTCACTGTTTTGCATGCTTGCTTCCAGTTCATAATGTGTATTTTGTGAAACGCATGTTCACTCCTGTGTTTCCAACTCAAGAATACTTGTATTGTCTCGAGGATGAAAGCCTGCATGGCCTTGCAAGGTTTCAAACTTATGACTATGAGGCCAAACACAGATCGATGCAATGAATACATTACTCCACTGACTCACCAGGCCCTGCATCCAGGCACTCTCGCCATCATCATATAACTTGGAAATTGCTGACTTTCCTGTTATTTTCTCAACAGTGCCTAGAATTATTTTAGGCTAATGGAAATACCACCTCTCATCTCTAGATTTCCCTCTCCAAGCCACCTATCTGATGTGTTTCATCTTTTCTATTACTTCCCTGGGTTTTTGAAGCTCACCCTTCCAAAAGTTGAAAGAATTGCAGCTTACACTATGTCTCACAGATTTTCAAAGTTTTGATTCAAATTGTAGGTACACCGAATTCACCTGCGTGGTATGTGCCCTGCTTGTGCACATTCCACACCTGGCCAAAGACAGCCCAGCAGCCACGGAAAGTCTGTGTGTGGACCTCTGCGACACTTGCATGAAAACAAGGAAAAAACACCATCCCTCAGCGCAGCACACTGACATGGCAGCTGTTGGACGCTCCCATTGCCCATTTACCACCAATAAATACCACCGTATAAGCAACGCTCTTGACGCAGTCCGCCATTCAAAACGAATAGCGCTACGTGAATGACATATTTGCCAGAACAGCTTCAAACTTGTGCACCAAAAGTGACATCACACCCGGCATGAAATGGTACTGCAAACCGTACAGCTCTTAAGAAGCATTCTGTAGTGTTTCAGAAGAACCCTGGGCATGTTTTGGAGGGTGGTGGAAATAGGGGATTCATGCTCAAAAACTGCTTCACATTTTTGTTTCCTGCAGTTTTATATAGCGCTACCTCGACTGAAGATATTGGAGCGCTTTACATGAGTGTCCCTGGCTGGGCAAGAATGGCCTTTGTGCAGAGGAGCATGCCAGCAGTGAACAGCATTTAATGCCAGGTGCGAGTGAGCACTTGTGCTGAATGGTTTCAGTTTCTGTTCTCTGCCGTTCCCTTCTTACTGCATGCACTGTCCAGGGCAATGTAAATAAAATAATCTCAGACCTGCCGGTGTTTGGGATCTGCGCTGAATCAGGTCAGGTGACTGTGAACTTCGGGTGAATGGAGAATAAAGCTTAGGAGGCACCGCAGGAACTCACAGCCCAGCCTGTGGGTAGAGCGCCTGGCTCTGCTGTTCCACTTGTACACTTCTGTGTGTGCATGGTTCTCGGCAGTGGGATGTGTGTTATTTCTCTCTTGCTCCATTTTTGCCCAGTCCAGTACATGGCCTTGCTGCTCGGCTGGTCTAGGTGTTAGTGCTCTTCACGCAAAGCATGGGTGCTGCCACTCCTCCTGCCTCTGTGATCCAGTGTTTCTTTAACCTTTCCCTAGCCTGATAAAAAGTAAAAACAAGCGCAGGACTTACCAGAAGAGCCCGGATCAAGACAGGCCTCTCACAGCAAGGAGACCGGGTTAGATTGGAAGCATTCGGCTTTCATCAATTTGGACTTCCCGTGCTGAATGTTAATGAATGATTAATTCTGCCCACCCGGCACTGAGAAATAAGTGCCGGTGCTCCGCACCGGAAAGCACCGGCACAAATTAAGCACTGTTGTGGGTATATCTGTCTGCATGAGGTCACTGGTAAGACTGGTCCAGTTATGTCACAGACTATTTTGAGTAAGTTTTGTGACAATAGAAAAGCTGCAGTGGGAAGGACTTTCTGCCTGTAGATGCCGGTTCGTACTCATTCGAGTGAGATATCGCTCACTGGCGTCTTAAAATTACAGTTTTGGACTCGTTTCCAATTATAGTGTTTTCTGTTCTTTTTTTTTTTAATGCAACTGTTTTTTGGTCACTGGTTTACGGCTCCACGTTCACAATGCCTGTTAGGTGGTTACTTTTACATTACTTATATATTCTGGTAATACATGGCTACATAGCACGCCACATATCCTACATGGGATTGTTTTATGGACATTGTTTGCCCATTCACTTTTGATAGTCTATTTACCCTTACTTGTGTGAGGTCCTAGTTTCTTAGTGGATGGCTACCCTTTTTGCTGTTTGATTGTTACTCGCCCTTACATGAGGGATTTTTGTATTTGTGTGCAAGTCACCCTGTGCTGCATATTGTTTTATTTGTGTATAAGTCACCCTGTACTGCACATTGTTTTATTTGTGTGTAAGTCATCCTGTGCTGCACATTGTTTTATTGTGTTTAAGTCTCCTCGTGCTGCACATGTTGTTCGTTCTCCTAGTGGAGTGGTTCACATTTTAAAGCCTTACTTTAGGGATGTTAGAGTGGGTGCCAGTCCCATTTCTACAGTTTGCGTTGTCATAGTGCATTGGTTATTTGGTGTTTAAGTCACCTTGTGCTGCACCTATTCTCTGAGTTGTTGTATTGTGTGTAAGTCACCTTGTGCTGCACGTTAGTTAAAGGGTGTTTAAGTCACCTTGTGCTGCACCTACACTCTAAGTTGTTATGTGTGTGTTAGTCACCCTGTGCTGCACGTCCTGTTCACTGACTTTATGGGTTTTAGTCCCATTTAGTTTTGTTTGTATTATGGGTCACAGTCCCATTTTTCACATGTATGGTCCCTTACATGAGGGGTGGTGAGTTGGGTTGTAGTCCCTTTTTCACAGTTTGTGTGGTTTTGTTCCTTTTACAAAGAAACTATTCATGGGTGCAGTCCACCCATAGTGGTAGAGTTCCAGGATGTGTTTCTCCCGTGTATTTCTCTTCACATTTGGTTTTTTTCATTAAAGGAGGAGGATGTGTGATATTTCGTGAGTATCTTTTCACTCTCTGTTCCTTCTTTGTTTAGTCTTTGTTCCCTCTTGTGATGTGGTTTTTACCTTTCATCCCTGGGTTCTGGACTATTGCCTTCTTTTGTTCATTTTTGTATGGTTTAATTAATTTTCAATTTTAAGGGGAGAAGATATGTGGTATCTTCCTGTTGTGTTTATAATGTTCCCTGTTACCTGGTTCCTAGCTGCTCAGCCAGTGTGAGTGCTCTGTGTGGAATGTTGGTGTGATGGACATGAGTGGAATGCTTGGGTGCCTGGTGTGAGTGTTTGACAGTTGAAGATGGGCAGAGCAGCAGGGAGGCTGCTCCTGGTGGGGTGCTACTACTGATGTTGTGGACTTAATAAATAACTTACAAAGACACTACTCGGCTACGTCTACTACTTCACCTCTATGCATGGAACTTCATCACCACACATATATTAATAGCACAAACATAAACATAAATATTGGCACTGAGAACAATGGTGCAGGTCCAGCAAGATAACTGATAATAGCAAAGTGTCTAGATTTCATTGTCCTTAAAAGCCCAAAACTAAAGGAATATAACAAATAGTTGCTTTAATGAATAATACCAATGGTACAAATACAGCTTCTGCAGATCAAGTTAAGCACCTATTTATCAGTTTGGTGTTTAGATTGATTTATTAAATGTTCATGCTTTATCACATGAGCATGATGAAAAATGTAGATGGGTTTTATTCGAAGCTCTGTTCAATTAACTATCCTAAACATTTATGGACCTATTGCACCAACCAGCTTTCTGAAACAATGTTATATTGAAGAAAGCCCTTTTGAGCAAAGAGAATTTATTACTGCTGTAGACTAAAGGCGAGAACAGTGGTATATGTGCAATTTGGGAACTATTAATAAGGGATTGAACTCCCGAGAAGAATGGATGAAACTAATTACAGGATAATCATTTTTACAAGTATAGATGAATTTACCTTATGGATATGAGGTCCTTCTAAACTGAGCCATAGAATTGAAATGTTTTTCTACAACGGATTTTGAGGTCATCGCTGGGGACACATATGTTTTTGTTTAAAAGAACTAATGTTTTCACTTCCCCGCTTTTTGGATGTGCATATACAAATATATGTTCTAGAGTGATAGTTTACATCAAGACACGTAGTTGATCAATTTACATCTAATGTTTAAAGTTATTAATATTTAATTAAATAGGTATATATGTTTTATGTGTTAATGAAATTAACATATGTTTTCATTGATGCGTAGATAAATATATACTTTAAATGCCAAGATACATTTAATTGTACCATAGAGTGGAGCGCGTTCTACTGGTTTTGTGCTTCAACTACGGTGGTTAGTTTTGAAAGATTTGATTCGAGAGGGACCTAAAGCAGAAACTGGGATGGGGAGTTGCTCTGTGGCTTTTACTTCCGGATCAATTCAGGAAGAAAATACACCCGGCTGCAGTTTACAGGCAGTCACTTCCAGGGTATCTGTAGAAGAGTCAGGTTCCCTTTATATAATTGAAGAGTTTCTTCTGGTAACGCTTAAACCAGGCACGTACAGGTGAGTCGGGCAGGGGAATTAATTATCAATTTAGACACGCTGACGTGTATTTAAAGTCGGCGCTTTCCCAGCTTTCCCGAATATCGCCAACACGAGGAGAACCATTTAGGCTCTGATGGGAATGCTTCACGGAGGTAAGACAGGGAAAGACAATAGGTAGAATTAGATTCTAGGACACCGGGAGGTTTTGTGTGGGAGTGATCATGAGGGATAACTAAAAAAAAGGGTTTTCTTCTCCTCCCTCCCTGTCCCTCCTTTTCTTTAGGCTCAATATCAGAAAGGGCATGAGCATTGGAGAAGCTGTATATATTTGTATTCTTCTCTTGGACGACGAAGTCATACAGCGTTTTTCCAAGAGCGAGCTCCCTAATTTAAACTAGGAGGTAAGGAAGGCTTTATTTGAATAGAACGTAATATTCTTTTCCGATTTGGAATTACTTGTAGTAACATCTTGGCCCCTCCTTTTTAGGTCTCGCCTGAGCCAGCGCATGCGCTGCTCTGGCCGAGACATTTAGTAAGTGGGCTTTTAAAAGTCCGACCACACGCTTTTGCTGTCCTCAAGCTTGCGGTTACGCGCGCGGGCACGCGCACAGCCGCCATCTGGCTTTCCTCACGTTTTGCTCGACGGGAGTCCCGTTTGTTTGTGTGGCAATGCTTCCTCCCTCCTCCTCCCGCAGCATTCACCGCTCTGCCCGACTTCCTCCCTCCCCTCCACCACAGCCACTTCGATTCACATATGAGCACTTCAAAGAGCCTGCGATCTCGGAAACCTGCAGGCTGAGACTGAGCGAGTGGCTGCTCCGCCTCTGGTCACCGCCACCATGCCAGAGGTACTGCGGTAGCACAAAGACTTTGCTCCTCTCACTTTGGGTGCCACCGACTCTGTGCAACAAGACTTTGTCCCTTTCACTTTGGGTGCCACCGCGCCTTACCCCCAAAACAGTTGTCGGCATTCTGGCTGCTCCATTTCTGGATTACCCTAATCCCCTTAAAGGGAGCATCTGCTTGTTTGTCCCGTAAAGCTCTGATGTCCCGTAAAGGTCTGATGTTACCAGAGCGCATTGTTTTGTTAATTTCCCAGCGATTTCTGTTAACAGTTACAGATGCAAAACTGGTCGAAGACAATTGTGTGTTTTTAAATGCACACTGGGTGGGCTCTTTAAATGCTGGCATAGTCCCATAGCAGTATGTGTCAGCATTTTTGAAATCCCGGTACTGTACCAGCCATGCTTGGAAGCTTGTTTTCATTACAAAGCTGAGCCACTGATGATTGCACTCATTCAAAGGGGAAAAGGAATTTGGACCCCTAGAGCTTTCCGTTTCTACCGCTCACAGACTGCACGAGTACCCACATTCTCATCAGACTCTCAAATTCTTTCTCTTGTTCTTTGTGTTCTGGCTTGCTTTGTCGCCTCTTGTTTCCCGTGTTTGTGTTTCTTTTTATTCTTCTCACAGTCACACACTTGCACGCACAGAAACACACAGTAGCTTTTCCCCATAAAAAGTGCTTGTTTTGATTTACTTTCGTCTACTCTTTTCCCTGCTCTTTCTAACATAACATATCAAATAATTTCATCTCCTTTGAAAGGTCATCCATCCCTTAGAATATTTTCTTTGAAAAATATATATACTATATTCTTCTCCACCTGACAAAGGTATTTTGTTCCTTCATGTGTTATTATTTTATGCTTGGGCAGTACACTGAGATCATAAGGTCTTTGTTCTTAAAAATGGAGGTTTTGACATCATGTGTCTATTCGTACTTTCCAATCCCAAACCAGTACTGTTCTGTTTCTGTTTAACTCTGGTTCCTGCTTTTTCTCTCTTTCAGGTATTCGTTTCTTTCTCCCTCTCATGTCTCTCTCAGCATCATTTCTCTTTCTGCCCTATTACTGTCTCTCTATTTCTCTCCCTCTCGTTTCTTCTTCTATCTCCTCCTCGTTTCTCTTTCTCCATCGCTTCTCTTTCTCCCTCACTCTGTCTCCCTCTACTTTCCCTTTCTCTCACTCTGGTTTCGTATTTCTACCCACAGAAATCCACTCTATCCCATTTAACAACAATACACATAAATACACTCCACACTATGCCACATAATTCCTCTCAACATAATTTCACTCAACGCCACACTGTACCATGCCACACTATTGAACTCCACACAAATCCATTCCACACCACATAATTCCACACCAAACCACATAATTCCTCCCCACAACACAATTCCGATCCACACCACATATATCCAATTCACGTTAACATAATCCTTATGAAAGCCTTCTTACTCCTCAGGGGATTGGGGATTTCCTGGTGATGATTCTGATGTCTTATTCAAGCTTGGATCCAGGTCCTGCAGTTTTTGCACCTGCTCGAGCCTATGCATCCCACTGGTGCTTTATCCCAGGTGCTGAGTGAGAGACCTCCAATGCTGTATGAGGAGGAGTTGGCTGCAACACAGTGGCAGGCTCTCTGCTCCAGTGCAGATCTTCTGGCTAATGCACCGGAATCTGCACTGGTGGATGGACCTGTCCAACCATTACAAATGTTGCCTTTGGGACCTTATAAGTGTTTAGCCATGCAATAGTTGATGTTGTTGCACCAAGGATATTGTGCTGCATAACTAAATACTTATAAGGTCCCAAAAGCGAGACCTATTGGCTATGCCAATGCTTGTTCTTATATACTTCTTCTATAGACTCAACTGAGGCAAAAATACCAGTAGATCTGGCGGTTCAGCCTTTTATATATTTCTCAACTGGGATACATCTGTAGAATCACGTCCAAAACAAACGTTGGCACTTAGTGAGACCGTACAACGTATGAGAGGCTCGCTTTATTTGTTTTATTCTGTTTGGAATATGTTCATTTGATAATATAGCTAAAAATGGATGTTCTCTTATAGATCGTGCAAAACGGTACCCCTAAGGCGGGGTGACTTGGTTGAATGGTGTCAACCTGATGAAGATAAGCATACTATTAATACGCTTAGAGTGTAAAATAAGGTAAATAAGATGTTCTTGCTCTTTAAATGAATAATAATAGTATGATAACCTTGGGAATGGAGAAACAAAAACGCAAAAACTTTTTTAAACATGAGGTGGTTCTTTACTTCCCCTGTTTGTCCGCTGAGTTGAGCAGTTTCATATTAGACTGCAGCTGAGGCATTTGTGACCAATCCCATAACATGCAAAGGAGAAAACTCTAAAATAACTTGCTGCTCTTGTTTAATTTACAAGAGTAATCATTTGCGAGGATGTGAGCGATGTAAAAAATAAGTTTTATGGTATGGATGAATGTGTGGCTCCTTTTCTTTGTCTTTTTCTTCTACT
The DNA here is from genome assembly GCA_963921515.1 of Calotriton arnoldi. Lineage (NCBI taxonomy): Eukaryota > Metazoa > Chordata > Amphibia > Caudata > Salamandridae > Calotriton > Calotriton arnoldi. The sequence goes on from CAWUFW010000852.1 coordinate 3,048,452, forward strand.
TATTCAGCCCATTCAGTAGGTCGATTTATGTCTTTAGTATGAAATTAAGAAAAAAATTCTTTTTATGTAGTATGATATGAATTTGAATTTTTGAGAACTGCAATGATGAGTTTATTGATCTAAATGTATGTATCTGTTTCATATACAGGATCCATCTCTGGGGCAACGTTACAGTGCAATACTGAGAGTACAAATAATTATTGTCTTGAAAAAGATGGGATATTAACATTAGTTACATCGAAACGCGTTGATGCAAGTGTTACACAATTCGTTGGGTTGACTGGATCTGTAGATACTAGAACACGACTAGTGGTATCGGGTCTCAGTTAAAAAAATCATCCTTACGAATGTGTTTAGCTAAATGACAAAGTATATTGTCTGTTTGTTTTTCTCTCTCAACACTAGGCTGTCATTGTAATGTGATAATTCTGTTTCCCTTACTAGGTAAGGGTAACAAGAGTGTGCACGTGGTAGATGAATTGGATCCTTTGTACTTCCCAATTAATAATGAAATAGACATTCAATGCACATTTCTTGGATTGTTTTAACCAGCAATTGTATATTTTTAATAAAACTTTGTACTAATTTCTACTTTGACAAAAATCTTTTGTGCTTATTGTGTGGGCTTTGAAATATTTCTATACTATCCTGTGTTGCTTGTTGAGATGCGAGTTATCTTTGCTTCCAATTGAGTGTGTAGGAACCAAGGGATAAACTGTTTTTACTAATCATATTTTAAACCCATTACTTGTCTGAAATCCAAATACACGTTTCCACAGACAAAGCTCCTAGAGCCTTTAAAAATGTGATGAACTTGAGACCTCTGTCTGATTCATGGAGACTTTGCAACCGGGCTTCCAAATAATACACAGTTGGTACATACCTCTGTGGTTCTCTATCTAGAAATGAGTACTAATTTACAATTTATTACCACTAATATAATAAAACCGAACATTGGTTTTATTTGTCTATTAGATCATGCTTCCTCAATAGTGTTTATTGACCATAATTGTACTGGGAGTATTAACAGTAGGTGGAGGTTCAATATTTATCTCATTCCTGATGCAACCTTTTGTAGTGAATTAATTTCATAAATTGTCATAAATGTTGCTGAAGCTGCATCTGTACAACTGGCACACATATAAAGCTGCTTTATGAGGTTTTGTTATTTCTTAAGTTGATGGACAAAGTATTATAAGGAATGCTTAATATATTCTTAAGGTTAATCGCATTAGATTAATTAAATCTTTGGAACATCAAAATCACATTTCTAGTTCATCCGATACATTTGCCAATTTAATAAAGGTAAAAATTGACCTAACTAAATAAACTTGCTATATTAAACGCCAATAATATCCCTCTTAGAGACAAGGCCGAACATTATGGTGTTCAAAACAATACAGGTAACATATTATTAAAGTTGAAAATAAAAAAAAGTCTAATTTAATACAATCAGTGATAAATAATGTGGACAATAGCATTATTGCATCAGATAAAGGTATTGCTTATATGTTTGAACTGTACAATTAAAACCAATATGCAGAAGGTAATTATTTCTCACAAAAAGATTTTGGTGTGTATTTTGGAAACTTTCTAAACAATAAAATAGGAGTTTGGATTTTAATAAATTAAAGGCTAGCATTACATTCCATAGGATAAAAATGCTACTGCGGCTCTTAAAAAGTCCAAAGCTCCTGGTCCACATGCCCTTTATATTGACTTTATGGCAAATTTCTCAGATTTGCTTGCTCCACAATTATCAGAACTCTGAAGGTTGTGCTAAGGGAACATTTGTATCTGCTGCAATTACACTCATCCGTAACCAGGGTAAATATTAATGTTTTTGCAACTGTTTTATGCCAATTTAATTAATAAATAGTGATTGCAAAATTGTTATACAATATCAGCTGCTGGGCTTGAAACATTTATCCCAACCCTTGTAAAATCAGATCAATCGGATTTCTTTCAAGGAGATCCTCTTCGGGCAATGCCAGAATTGTTTTTTTTCTTTACAATGTTATTTTTGAAGCATCCTAGAATCTCGCACTAATTAAACCCAGTTATAATTTATAACATTAATATTTGTTCTCTAAATTACATTCTAGTAAGAATTTCTTTTCTCCTGTGCTTTGTAAATCTGTCCAATTTAATAATAAATCAAGCTTTTGAAAAAATGGAAATGAACAAGGTATACATCCTAAGTTGAACATTTATTAAAGTATAGTATTTGTATTCATTTTTATGATTTACTAACTTCACTTAACCTACTCAGGATATTTATAGATTACAAATATAACCAATACTACCTCTTTCTTTCCACAGTCTACATTGCCCAACTACATTTCTTCTACCTCTCTATGAACTTCTATGGTGATGCACAAAAAGCTTCAATGATAAATCGAGAATTACATAAACTTCCCTCTTTTAGAAATAAACCACAGACTGAACTGCAGCGGGAAAACTATATTTCAATAAACTGGTCTACTGATGATATGTGTGATAGTATTTGGGGAACGCTGCATAAAACCACTAAAGTGGATACTGTCACACACTATATTTAATTTTAAATAGTAGATTATATACTCCTGTTAAATTATATACAATGTTTAATGTCAGAAGTTTGATTATTATTTAGAGTGGGTGTCTGCTCACTTCAAGGAATAATCACAACCCTTGTTAGGGTGCACCCTCAAAGTCACTAATTTAACCTAAGCTCACCCCGCAAACCTATGGCACAAAGCAGACAGGCTAAATTTGGGGCAATGTGCAAGTATTTATGCATTACCAAAACAGTAATAAAGTGAAAATGCAAAACAGTAAACATCCCAAACTGAATTTAAAAAAAACAGTGTAACTTTTAATAAAAACAATTACACCAAAATGACAAAAAAAAAAACAATTGAGAGGAACCGGAGATGTGAATTTTTAAAGTTTTAACAGGGATGTGGAATTCCTATAGCCTGACGCCCAGGATATATTGTTTGGCGTCAAGGACAACAAGTTTTCAAGATTATTTTGTTCCTGGGAAAAGTAGGTACCATTTCTTTGAAGCATCATTTAATAAAATGTGTAGATGTATGCCAGTATTTCCAAAACATATTCATAATAGAAAGTCAGTGCAAACAGTTTCAACAAGATTATGGGAAACATTTAAATAAACAAGCATTGGCAAAGCCAATAGGTCGACATTGGTGGTCAGACTTTTGGTTTTGTCAATGCATGTCTTGGTTTGACTCAGCTTTTGTAAAACATTATTGTTGTGGGAGCTGCTGGGCCCTCACTATTGTAACAAACATTGGAAAAAGCAAAAGTATTTTTTGGTCTCAAAAAGCACACATTGCCATAGTAGTTCATGGCACTTAACAAAACTTCTTGGTGTGCTGATATGCTCCTTGTGAAAGAGCAGATAGCAATCATTCTCAATGAAGCCAGCCGATAGATGGATAGAGAGAGAGAGAGATAGAATTTTAATAAAAACAAAAGATCCTGGTTAATGCCAGACCTAATTAGGGGCCCAATTCTTAAAGAAAGTCACTAAAGTGCACCCGTGGTATGGGGTGTGGCCAAGATGGCGGCAAGTGTGGATGCGCAACGTTAAGCTCCGCAGCAGGCCTGCCAAAAGATCCTGAATAAATCCCTCATCCACCTGCTACACGTAGTGCTAAGACTGCGGTGAGCCTCTGGAGGCCGCGCAGACCACTCGACGCTGAAATTTGGCTGCAGCGGGGGCCGCTGGTGGGGATCGGCATCGAGTCGGCCTGAAGCCGAGGTGCTCGAGTGATGACGGCCCTCCCAGGTGCGTCTGAAATTGGCGTTTACTGAGCACGTTACCCCCTGCGAGTGCGCACTTGTTGTTACGGGCAGCCACATTGTTCGTGGTGCGCCCGTAGTGGAGGGACTACGCCGTTCGCCCGATCCCGCCCGAACGAGGGACCCCGAGGCCCATGACTGCCGCTGCCTGTGAGGCACTGGGGGATGGTGATCGAGCGACCTTGCAACACCCCCTTTTGGAGACCAGCTGGGCCGCGGAGCCTGCTGCTCGAGGCACCCCTGGCGGGTGTGCTTGACTCCAGCGACCCCAGAGCACAGCTGTCCCCAACGGGTGAGTGCTTGATGTGGCGGGTGAACATACAGCCTGGAGGGCACCCATGGCAGCAGGACCACGCTGCCTGATTGTCTACACCGGGCCGGTGTGACTGGAGATTTGTAATTGTCTCCGCCTGCGGGGCACCGGGAATCAATAATTTATAAGACTTGCGGCGTACCCCCTTACAGCTGGCCACAACGCTAATGAGACCTCACCAGCCTGGGACTGTACCTCCTCGCAGGCCACTACCAACAGACCAGAAGAGGTGGCTGATTTTCCTGACCTCGTGGGTGCTGGTACAGGCGCAAGGGTTGGACAGTGGAGCTGAGCCCTGCTTGTGGTGCTTGCGGGCTGCTGGGGCTCCCCCGACTCTGCCCTCTTTTCTCTCTATCCCGACCAGGATCTGATCGGTGGGACTTCCACCGGGTCACCAACCACTGAATGCCTAAGGACATATAATTTGGGTTCCCCTGAGCACTGACAGTAACGTGGCCTGTCCGCGGCTATTGCCACAACATTGGCATGCACCCCACAAATCTTGTGCAGTGCACCTACCCTTGCACACCATTATTAGAGGGTGCCCCAGCACTGTATAAACGCCAATGCCATTGGAGAGGGCCACCGTCGCGACACTAGTGGCAGACCACTAGTCAGGTGTACCTGGAAATTCATCTGACTGTGCACGCCTGCACCCTGCGCTCTATCTGACCACGTCACGATACCACATCTCCACCCCAACAAGTACCAACAGATCGTGGCGTCCTGGCACGCTTTCAACTACTGGTGAGGCACCCCAATCTCCCCTCAAGGAATTAACACTACCAAGGTATTCTTCTGCACAATGCCACACGGCCAAATAGCAGGATGGGGAAGCCCAGGGCGGACAGGGCGCAGCCCCAGCCGCCTGATGTAACAACTCCGGCTTCTGGTGTGGGGGACACCACGCAACATGTAACCTTGAACTCAGTCGATCATACCGATCATTCACACCGGTCTGACGAATTGATGGCAGCGATACTGGATATCAAAACTATACTGGGCCCTTAGATTGACTCGCTTTGCGTAGAAATGGGGTTTCTGAGGGAAGACCATAAAAAATTGAAAGATAGCGTGGAGGAATCGGAATCCACGCTAGCATCCTTGCGCCCCACTGTATCCACGGCAACAGATCAGATCAAATCCCTCCAGCAGGAGGTGGAATACTTGAATAACCTGGAAGAGGACCAGGAAGGTAGGTCCAGCAGAAATAATATTCACATAGTGGGCCTACCGGAGCGGACAGAAGGCCACAGCATGGAGCTCTACTTGGAGTCCTGGTTCTTCACGGATATTCGCAAGGGCAAAAACTCAAAATTCTTCTCAGTTGAGAGGGCGCATACGGTGCCTGGTGGTCTCCCACGTCCGGGCAATCCTCCTATACCTGTGGTAGCGAGACTGTTTAATAACCGCGACAGGGACCACATCCTCCAGGTAACCAGGGCCCGCATCCCATGGCAAATTGAGAACGCAATGGTGCACATTTATCCGGACTACACCCTGTCAGTGCAATGCCGTAGATCCTCCTATCTGGAAGTCAAGAAATGCCTCCGGGACCACGAGATACAATACTCGCTGCAATATCCAGCCAAGCTGTGTATTCGCCACAAGGACAGTAGCATCTTTTGCTCTACTCCTGAAGAGTCCTGGTCGTGGATGGATCAGAATGGATTCACACATGCCCCACCCACCGCCTCAGTGGACCCTCGACAGTCATGGAAACTTGCGGGCACACAAAGGGGCTGTGACAGGGGCAGAATACAGTGTCCAACGAAGGCCCAGCTAGCAAAATAACGAAAGCAAGCCATAAAGACGGCAGAACATCTTGGTGGCCCTACGTCTCCTCCAAGATCCGAAGCGGGTTCAGATATGGCGCCGGATCAAACACTGCCTCTAACTGACTCCCAACACACAGCATTGATGGGAGGGGGCCCGGTGGTCACCCCAAAGACTGCAGAGGAACTCTGGTGATCCCTCAGATGGCAACTTGAATGGTTTCAGCAGAACATTGTATGTTCATCATCAATATAGGGGTCGGCGCGCCTCTCTTCGTGTGCCAACCATATACTGGAAACAAGAACACTGCAGGCTTGAACTGTACATAGAGGCCAACTTGCAGACGATGTGCAGAACTGCTACGCCCCCTCGAGAATGTTAAGTGGCTGACATAGCATCTCTATATTTTCTTTTCTTTTTTTTTTTCTCCACTCATTTGCACTCTATTTATGGCACAAGATATCATTGAACATTATTTTTTCTTTTTCTTGTACTGTTATTTCTTGTTTGGACTGTTTGCATTTCAGTGCAGGTGGCCAATTGCCCGTTGGCAAGCCGGCCTGGGGTGGGGAGTTGGGTATTTTTATTGCTTGCTGTGATCTTTCTTCCTATGATGTACATAAAGCGCAGGATGGCTGTTATTATTGTTGCAACTGTGGTCAGGGGGTGGGGGTTGGCTGGGGAAATCTGCTGGCAAGGGTGGTGAATTGGTTGCAGTTCTGCTCTCACTCTCTTACTTCTTGACAATTAGATGGTAAGCAATGATTATATCTTATTAACCTGGAATGTGAGGGGATTAGCAGGAAGTGCTAAATGCCACAAGGTCTATCAATATTTACACAGTCATAAGATTTCGGTTGCATTCATACAAGAAATGCATCTTACTACACAAACTCTTACGTCTCTCCGTAAACGATGGAGGGGCACAGTCATAGGAACCACATACTCGGGGTATGCTAGGGGCACCCTCATATGGGTGGCACCGGGCACTCCTTTGAAGATACTGCATACCCAGACTGACGCTCAAGGTGGCTATGCAATCCTGGAGGGTCTCTTAGACAGCTTCCCGCTGACACTGGTCTCCTTATATGCCCCAAACTCAGGGCAAGCTTCATTCCTACAGAGAATTACACCATCCCTACTTACCGACCCCACAGCGCCAACATTCTGGGGCGGAGACTACAATTGCGTGCACGATCTTATCCTAGATCGCTCGCACCCGCCGCTCCTGGGGGCTCAATCCATTAAACTAGCACAGCACATGAGGGACTGGACTGTTAATATGCAACTGAGCGAAGGATGGCGTAGTAAGCATCCTACAACGCGTACCTATTCCACGATCCACGACCTCCACACGAGGATAGATGCAATATATTGCTTGGCCAATGCCTTGCCCAGGGTAGCGCACGTGAAATAACTGGCGCGCACGATCTCAGACCACAGTCCACTGCAACTGCAGCTTTCGTGGGGAACGCAAAGAGCCAGGATCCCGACCTGACGTCTCCCCCTCGCTGCACTCAACGACGCGGCATTCCGCACCTCCCTATCACAATCTATTACCTCATACTTCCAGACTAATACAGGCACTGCTTCAAATGTGGGTGTAGAATGGGATGCTTTCAAGTCTGCCATTCGCGGGCAAGCTATTAAAACAGTCTATGGCTCCCGTATGTCACTCACGAAAGAACTCCAGAAACATGAGTTGGAAATACAAAGATGCGTGCGGCCCTCCCCCACAGACCCCCATATTATTCACTTGCTAGCCGAGGCTCGTCTGGCATACAAGGAGACACTAGACAGTCTTTGTGCGCTGGACTATAAACAATACCTAGTCCGTCCGCACACTGAAGGGGACAAAGCGGGCAAAATGCTAGCATGGTTATTAACAAGCATTTGCAATGCAATAGGTCTCGCATTTACGCGAGTTGGAGCTATTGGCATTTTAAATGTCAATGCGTTTTATTTATGTTTTGGTTTTTTAAATATAAATAAAAGGCATTGTCATTTAGAATGCCAATAGCTCAAACTCGCGCAAATGCGAGACCTATTGCATTGCAAATGTAAGGCTTGTTTACACTGGTTATGTGGTTTGCACTTCCGATATTGTGAGGTTTGTGTAAAAATTACATTTGTTTTGCATTTTGGGTGGAGCAAAAAGGGACACACATACCTTCAAACCACTGAAAACTTCTCAACCAAAATCAGTCATGACATTTCACAAAAAAAAACATTAAAGTTGCTAGTTATATATTTTTTCAATTTATTTTGCTTGTTTTTTTTTTGTATACTCCACAGTTTTGGAAGGATTTAGCCATGTTGGAAAGTCGTATAGTGGTTGTTCTGCGTGCAAAACGTGGATCTGTTGTTGGTTAGATAGCTCAGTTGGCCCGAGGAACTGCCGAGGTTCGAGTTGCAGCAGGGCCAATTCCGCCTTTCATCCTTCCAAGTTTGCCAAAACGGGTCCATTTTGAGTTCGGTGATGATAAACTATGTTATTCATCACCCGGAGACAGCAAAGTTTCTGATATGAACTATAGACATACTTAAACCTGCTCAGAACCTTCAAAACCCTTGCCTTGTTTAATTGGACCTGCGTCGAAGATGGAAGACAGTAGGAAGCACAGAGGTATGCTAACAAACCTTCCACCGCTAGAAACAAACCTACCTGAAAGGAAAGAGTAGGTTAAAATGGATGGAAACACAATCGTTTCTGTTCTTCCAACTGGTCCTACCATCTGTGGTATCCTGCCCTATCAGGATACTCGCGGCACACGTGTAGGCCGCAGACTTGAGCGACATGCAAATGATGGACACAGACACTGTGGTTCACTGCTGGGCCAAGACCCCGAGCGGTCCTGAGACCCTTTATTTAAACCCTCGGGCGAGCCCGCCCTCGGGGTGCGTGCGTGTGAGGCGTGTGTGGACGGGCCGGGTGGCTCCGTCACTACAGCCCTCCAATCTTTTAGATACAGAGACCCTTTTGGGTTTCGTCAGTCTTTCTTTGTGCACCACGCAAAGTCTCTCAGTCTCTGGCTGGGGGTTGGGTTCGGCCGGAGACCATACCGCTGGCTCCGGGAGTTCTTCATTGTTTCCGACCCCTCCATGCCCCTCTCTGGCTCGGAGGACACGGCTCCAGAATTTTGCGGTTCTTCCGCCACCTCCAATTCTCTTCCTGCTTGGTGTTGTGTAGGATCCGGGCTGCCAAGAGGGGTGTCCGTGGTGACTCCCCCTTCCACTTCCTCCAAGTCTTCCGTGGCTAGGTCGAGCGGTGATGGCCCACTTCCGACTTTCTTGAACCAGGAGATGTTCCTCATGACTACGCGAGTCCCTCGCATAGCCGATACCATGGCGCCGTGCACATTGATGACCTCCCATACCTCAGGCTCATACGGGGTGCGATACTTCCAGCCAGGGTGGCGGTCCTTCACCACGACTCGGTCTCCAATGTGAATGTTCATCGGTTGCGCCCTTCGAGCTTGGCTCGCCTTGTCATTAGACGCTTTCCTTCGGGTCTGGGCGGCCCCTTAATCCAACGCTGGGGGACTCCACGAGGGGTCCGCAGGAACTCTGTCTCTTGGCGCCCTCCGAAATACCAGGTGAGCCGGCGCACACTGGGTGGTGCAGTGTGGGGTCTGTCGATAGGCACTGAGAAATTGTAGAAGGCATTGCTCGGCATCTTCTCCCTTCTCAACTCCAATCCTGAGGGCCCGGTTCATCGTTCGCATGAACCGTTCCACCTCCCTGTTCGCCTGGGGCCACTGTGGCGTGATCTTTCGGTGTCGAATGCCTCTGGAGGCAAGGTACTCCTGGAAGTCCCTTCCCTGGAACGGCGGTCCATTATCTGACTTGATCTCCGCAGGCAGCCCCATCATGGCGAAGGCACGCTCAAGAGCAGTCTTGACGTGGTGAAACGCTGTCGACGACACTACCTCCACCACTGGGAACTTCGAGTGCAAATCGACGACTACCAAGGTGCTCCGTCCGTCTAGAAATGATCCAAAATCAAGGCTCACTTTGGACCACGGCTTCAGGCATGGATCTTCTGTGATTACCGGGTGGGGCGCAGGATCGCCACCCGTGATGTTGCAGGCATGACACGTGCGGACGACTTCCTCGACCATAGCGTCCATCCCCGGGAACCAGACTTTGCTCCTCAGCCTGGCCTTGGTCTTCGAGACTCCTTGATGCCCTTGATGCACTAGACGAACCACTTCCTCTTGAAGGCTCCTCGGAATCACAAGGGTGGTTCCCCGCAATACAACTCCATGAAGGCCCTCGCTGAGTTCGCTCTGGACCCTCCACACTTGTTGTCGGAACAACCTTTCGTCTGCGGTCAGGGAGCTGATACCATCTAGGAAGTGACGCCAGTTCCTGTTGGTTAACGTGGTCTTGACCTTGGCAAGGCACTCATCTGATTCGGTGGCCTTTCCGATATCTTCTAGCATGAGGGCGACTGGGCATGCTTCAACTGAGACCATCCGGACAAGCTCTTCAGTGTAGTCTTCATCGGCCAGGGCATTGGACGGCACTGGCGGGCCGGGGTGCCGCGACAGGAAGTCGGCAGGGTTGTTGACGCCCGGACGGAAGATTACTTTAAAGTGGTAGGCCTGCAACTGAACTGCCCACCTCTCGATCCGGGGAGGAGCGAGCCGAGACGTGCCAGCGAAGAGAGGAACCAGAGGCTTGTGGTTCGTGACCACCCGGAATCCATGCCCATACAAGTAGAGATGGAAGTGCTGGCATGCCCACTTGATGGCCAGGGCCTCGCGCTCTATCGGTGCGTACCGCATCTCTGTTGCAGTCAACGCCCAGCTGACGTTCGCAGTTGGAACCCATTCTTTAGACTCTGTCTCCTGCATCAGGACTGCGCCCAGTCCTCCGGGACTTGCATCCACCACTACTTCAGTGCGCCGATGTGGGCGAAAGTATGCCATGACTTTGTCATCGATGAGGGCCTTCTTGACGGCCTGGAATGCCAGATCTTCCCTTGCGGACCAGACCCACGGTTGACCAGACTTTGTGAGGGCCCGGAGTGGCTCGGACAGGGACGCCAGGTTGGGAATGAACTGGCCACAGTATGTGGCCATCCCGAGGAAACTCCGGACTTCGGTGGCTGACGTGGGTCTCGGGGCAGAACGTATGGCCTCCGCCTTCTTTGGGTCAACACGCAGTCCTTCCCTGGAGAAGATATACCCAAAGAAGTCCACCGACTCCTGATAGAACGAGCACTTGGCTACATGCAGGGTGAGTCCATTGTCTGCTAGCCGTTGAAGGGTGGCTCGGAGGTGTACATGGTGCTCCTCTAGCGTCTTGGAGAACACGAGAATGTCATCGCTCAAGTTTATTACACCCTGCAGTCCCGTGAGAGTCTCCCTTATTGCGTTCTGGAACACCTCCGCGGCCGACGAGAGACCGAAGCTCAATCTCTTGTAGCGACGCAGTCCTACGTGGGTGGAGAATGTTGTGATGTTCCTGCTGTCAGGGTGGAGCTCCAGCTGATGATAGCCGGCATTGAGGTCGAGTTTGGTGAACCACTTGGCGCCGTTCAGGTCGGTCACAATGTCATCCATCGTGGGTGTGATATGACGTTCCCTCTTCATGGCCTTGTTTAATAGGCGCATGTCGACGCAGAGTTGAATGGCTCCTGGCTGTTTTGGTTTCGGGGCTACGACTAGAGGGGACACCCACAGTGTGGGGCCCGACACCTTCTCTATCACCCCCAGGTCCACCAACTTCTTCAGCTCCTCCTCCACTTGCGGCCACAAGTGAAATGGCACCCGCCGATGCCTCAGGGCCATGGGCCGGACCGTCGGATCAACGTGCAGCTTGAACGTCTTCCCCCTCAGGCAACCAAGGCCCTCGAACAGCATGGGAAAGTCTCTGAGCATCTCTCGAGCATGTAGATCATGCACCTAGTTCGCAAAGAACACTAACTCCAGGTCCTCCGCCATGTGGCAACTGAGGAGGGTGCCTCGTTTCCCCTCGGTGACGTGGAACTTTGTGTTGAGATGATGGCCTTCGCTGGTAACTTCGACCTCCATGACTCCTCGTAGAGGAAGTGGCTCATTTCCATCGTATGTGTATATCCTTGCCTTGGACGGCAGAAGTGGCGGGCGTGGCGATAGTTTCTCATACTGGTCACTGTCCATTACGTTTACTGACGCTCCAGTGTCTATGAGGGCACTCACAGGAGACCCAGCTACGGTGATGGTACACATGGGCGGCGGTCGGTGCTGTGTTCCTTCCCGGCCGACAAATGACACAAAGAATACGTCGTCGTCATCAGCTCCCAGGCCAAACCCTGGTGGGGTGTTGTCTACTTGTTCCGCCGGGTCTTCCAGCGTCAGTTGCCTTACCGCCATCGAGAGTCCACGTGCTCCAGGGGCGTTGCTCCTTCCTCTTCCACTCCTGCAGACCTTTGCAAAATGATTAAGTTTTCCGCACTGGGAGCACGTTTTTCCTCTCGCGAAACACCTCCCTGCCGGAGGGTGATCCAAACCACAGTTTCCGCATGTATTTCTCTGGGGAGGCCTCGTGGATCCTCTTGATGGAGTCGGTCGTCTCTGAATCGCGTCCACTCTCTCTTCTTTGACCACCAGGGGTCGTGGCGGTGCGACCTACGGTGTGGGCCGGTTGAGGGCCGCTTCCATCTTGTCGGCACGCGCGTTGGACAGCTCGTGGGACCTTGCTAGTACAAGGATCTCATCCAGACTGATGCCTGGCTGGCGTAATATCAGGCGGCGCAGTGTCACCGAACGACATCCCTGGATGACTTGCGCCCTGATCTCCTCCCTCTGGACTGGCAGCGTGCAGGAACTCGCTAACTTTCGTAGACTGGCGTAGAACACATCTATGGTCTCAGCCTCCCCTTGTCGTGCTTGTCTGAGTTTGAATCGCTCGAAGTCGGGGTTTATCTGGGGGTCGAAATGCCTGTTCAAGGCCGCAACCGCTCCGTTGTAATCGTCGTTCGGCCCAGTGTTGGGCAATGTCTCAAACAAATCGTACAGCTCAGCCCCTCCGTAACACATGAGGAGCGACCTCTTCACCCTTCCGTCGGTCTCCCGCACACCCACGAAGTACTGGTCTAGGCGTCCGATCCAGGACTTCCAACGTGCTGCAGCAGTGGCGGGATCCGAGAGTTCGCTGAATGGCGGTATGGGGGCAGCCATGGCCTGACCAGGCCGAGGATGATCTGGTACAGCTGCCTGCTGGGGTGGTGGTGGCGGCGCCACAGGTGCATTACCCCCTCCATCAGCGTTCTGCACACTCATTATTGGACGCTAGCGTGTGTCACCAACTCCTGGGGGCGCAAACAGCAGGACAGGCGTGGTGTGGCAGGGACGCCCACTGGCAGGCAGTCGCAGACGGCGAGAGTATGGTGCAATGCCCTTTCAGTTGCAGAGACCAGGTGGGAGACACTGGTGTGCGTGACCAGCGGGTAAGTGATGTGACCGTGTGGCAGGTTGCAGGCTGCAGATGACGTGCTTGGGGTGTTGAGCAGTCCCTAGGGCGAGGGGCCAAACAGAAGGCACTGTCGTGTGGCAACGCTGGGCTGCCGCTGCGGGCACCTGCAAACTGGTGGGCCAGGTGGGAGACAATCGCGCATGGACGCGCCAACACTCACTTGGGCCCCGATGCTCTCCCGCTTCACTGTACGCGCGGGGAACGTCTCTCTCCGACCTGCCGGCCGTGAGCTCAACCACGTGACCGCGGGAGCGCGGCGCACGGTAGGCCTCGCAGGTGCAGGGGCACTGGCTCGACCACACAGACGTGGGAGCGGCGTGTCTGGCGTGCGCACAGACACGCATTCAGCAGGGCCGGCCTCACCTCGTGAATGCTGCTCCAGGCGCCACCAGTCTTCGCTCCGCTGCAGCCGCCACTTGACCCAGACGTCGGGGCAGGGAACCAGGCACCGCGGGGTGGGCACCCGCCGATGACACACCGTGGGCTGGCAGGGTAGCCGCGCACGCCCCGCGGGGATCCGTTCTGGCGGCACCCCGCCGCGACCACAGCTCCAGGACCGGACGAGGTGAGTGAGGCACGACAGAGGCGCGGGTGGGACCCGCCTCGTCGCCAGTGTGGTATCCTGCCCTATCAGGATACTCGCGGCACACGTGTAGGCCGCAGACTTGAGCGACATGCAAATGATGGACACAGACACTGTGGTTCACTGCTGGGCCAAGACCCCGAGCGGTCCTGAGCCCCTTTATTTAAACCCTCAGGCGAGCCCGCCCTCGGGGTGCGTGCGTGCGTGTGAGGCGTGTGTGGACGGGCCGGGTGGCTCCGTCACTACACCATGTAATCCAAAGGCCTGTGCGATATTTCCCCTTACACTCTTGTAATTTGCACAATTCGTGCACATTTCACATAATGAAATTATGCGAAATGCCAGAAATCGTTGCAGTGCAAAATTTCGCACACTTTCTTTCTGTTAAACACTGGTACATGAGAATATGTCTCGTAGGAGAAATGTTGGAGCAGGAAATGAGTTACGAGAGAAATTTTCGAATCAAACTAGTTCAGTTGTTGGTGCCTCGAGTGACCTTTGTATGTGAAGAAAGCTCTTGTAATCAATTTCCAATCGAGGTGGCCCTTAAATGCATTTTGCGTACTTTACGAGTAACTGTGCATAATTTTCCCGACATGCCCTGTACTTTCGCAATAAAAATTCTGCTATTTCACACAGCGGTATAGAACAGCGCATGACTTCTCACACAACTAGGTGAGATGTCATTATTGCCTGTAATGCTATTTAGCACATCATTGCTATTCTCCATCGTAGTTTGGAATTTATTAGGATTTTAGAAAAAGGAAATGTCAATGGGGGAAGGGAACATATAACTTAAAAAAAAGAAAATCTAAAAAATACATTAAAATTAGATACTGAACAGAATGATAGACCATAAATGAAGACTCAAACCCTAGAAAAGCCCAATTTTGCTGGAAAATAGCAGCGTTCGACGCAGTATTACACCTCTCATGCGTATGCCGGATTTCTGTAGCAGTGTCTTCCGGGTGTACGGTTGGAGAGTTTCACATGTGAGATGATCGACACTAATGTTTGACTGATCTGTGTTCTGCTCCTGCCTACAGCGACTGTCTCTCCCCCGCGTAGAGCAAATCAGAACAGCGGGGGCTCTCGCTCCTCACTCGCTTATCAGCCTCATTTGCTCCCATGAGAGTAATGATTCACAGAAGCGTTGATGAAAGTCTTTGACAAATGTTATGCCACCTTCCGGGAATACTGATTTTTATAATAGCCCAGGTAAAGCCATCTCCTAATTCTGTGAAAACCCTGTTTTGTTGACCGTAGCCAACCAAAATTACAGCAGTAATGTCTCGGACAACGGAGTGCGGGCGGGAGGATGGGGTTTCAGTTCAGCACTGGGGGAAAAAACCAACATGGAGAGGGTGGGGGGGGGACTTTGCAACACTAGTGGGTTCGCTGTATGAATGGCACTTTCACATTCTGCAAATACTCCGCTCAAAAAAAAAGTCTGCGTCTACACGTTATCGTAGTACTTCCGTTTACAGCCAGTATTAGGAAAATAAGGAGAAAATCGCATTTCATAAAAAGGGGAATTTAAGAACAAGTCCCGTGGCCAGCACATGAATTAATAACGAGCGGACAACAGGGCGCTTGGTAAACAAGGAAGTAGTCCCTAAATAAAAAGATAACAGCCCAGCAGCGGAACTAAACTGTAGTTGGTCGGTGCTGCTGCCTGCAAAACATAAGCAAAACGGAAGAGACGTATCGGAACGCAAGCCAAGGATAAGCCAGCTAACAAGAGCAATGGCAGAGTTAACCAATGGCAAGCGGCAGGAGAAATTACTCTCGATATTCTATTTACTACAGGTCTTGTGACAGCGCATGCGCTGTCTAGGCTCGACCTAAAAAATGATACCTCACAACCCCCCATCATGGCGCTATATACTACTGAGGGCTGCTTAGTAAACACCCAGGAAGCGATTAATGACTCCTTTCATAATTATTATCCCTCTCTATATAAAGCTCCTGACACTGGCGATCTCCCTCTCATTCAACAGTCCTTATCACAAGTCCAGTTCCCGCAAGTAGCGCAACCTCATACGATCTATTTGAGGACCCTATTACTGCAGATGAAATCTCCGACTCTATCAAGCAATTGGCAACAGGTAAAACCCCGGGGCCAGATTGATGGCCTTCGGAATTTTACTCAGCCTATTCGAAGGAACTTATTCCTTGACTTTCCAATATGTACGAGGAGGTATTTGAAAGGGGAGAACTCCCGCCCTCCCTGCGAGAGGCGACACCGGTCGTGCTACCCAAACCGGGCAGAGACCCACTCCAAATGGCCTTGTATCGCCCTCTGTCACTGCTAAATGCAGATTATAAAATTTTAGGTAAACTTTTGGCCAATAGGCTAATGGAAGCAGTACCCATATTGATACATGAATATCAGAACAGCTTTATCCCGGGGAGAAACACTGGCCTGAACCTGCACCGTCTTTTTAAATTGTTAGACTATGCCCGTACAGAACTTGACACACTTTGGATAGCAGCTGTAGACATTGAGAAGGCGTTTGACACCTTGGGCCAACACGTACTTGATTAGGGCATATGGGCGGACAAGTAATGGCATTTAGTTTCTCTCTATGCAGATGATGCGTTAATTTACCTGCGTGGTCAGATCACTGCCCTGCAAGAATTAATGGAACTGCTGGACGAACATGCCCAGGTCTCGGGCCTGCGGGTCAATTGGCCCAAGTCAGCAGTGTTCCCAATGAAACTGCTTTCAATGGACCAGAGGCAAGCTATAACTCGAACTCCGTTAGAATGGGCGTTTGACACTTTCAAATATCTGGGAGTTCAAATCTATTACTCTCTGACAGATATAATAGATGATAACCTAGGTAGGGCATTCACTAGGGCTCGCGCAGCTCTACCATTCTGGCTGAGTTTACCCTTGCCCCCTATGGGTCGGGTTGCCATTTCTAAAATGCTTTTACTCCCACGGCTCATGTATTTCTTCTCTGCCCTTCCTCATTGGCTGCCACACAGGCTGTTTAACTATCTGGAATCACTCCTGGTCTCCCTGATCTGGGGGGGTTCCAGATCCAGGGTGGCACTCCGCAAATTGTACCTGCCACTAACTGACAGAGGCTTGGTGGCGCCAAACTATGAACATTACTACTCAGCAGCACAACTGCAGTGGCCAATGAGTTGGCTCTCGAGTAGTAACCTCACCGAGCTGGCCACTTGGGCGCAACCATTGCGACAGCCAGCTGTGATAGAGTGGCTTTCAGGGTCTACCACCACACTGCAGAGGAAGCAGGGTAACGTGCTAATGCTGGCAGCAAGACGCAGCTGGTTAAAATATGTGCTACCCAGAGGCCAACCTACGCCATATGGCCCCAATCTACCACTTGAAGTTCTCCCGGGTTCATTTACCTGTCACAGACGCCCGGAACTCGAGTCCTGGAGGGCGGTGGGGCTGGACATCTCGGACGACTTTTTTGTAGATTCGCAACGACAAGATCATGAGGGTTTAATAGATGACTTCGGGATACCACAGGGGACTTTCCTGCGCCACGCGTTGCTATCCCAGCAATTCCTCCAGACATGGGGTAACACCCGCACTGAACCCGCCACATCTCAACCATTACAAATTCTATTGGCACATGGACGGGGCAAACATGCGGTAACAGCAATTTATATCTCTCTTAGGTCTGACTATACGCCTCTGTTGACACCACTGCGTACATACTGGGGCTCGGCATTGTCGATCACTATTACCGATAAGCAATGGACACAATGCATAAGTTACCCTAAAATCATATCCACGAATGCCAGGCTGAAGTACACACAATTTAATTACCTACACCACACATATTTAACACCATATAGAATGTCACACATGTATCCTACCTCCATTGATGTTTACCCTAGGTGCCTAGCTCCAGAACCAACCTTTCCTCATATGGTCTGGACATGCCCTCGCCTTCGAGCATATTGGAATGAGGTAGCGGCGACATTAACGGAGGCAGCGGGCACTTTAATAATAGCTCAGGGCCCACACTGCCTGCTTGTAATTACGAAGCGCACTTCACCCAAGAACCTCAATAAAGTTTTAGACTTGGCTCTGGGATTGGCCAAACACAAAACAGTTATGACATGGAAATCGCACACAGGCCTTAACACACGACATTGGCTCCTAGTCCTCCGCAGAGCACTAGTTGCAGAGCATGCAACCCAAGTAATCAATACACGACGTACACCTTCATGGGTTAATCCTATACAATGGCAAGAGTATTTGACGTTCATAGAAACTAAACTGAACACGACAAACCCAACAATGTCGTGAAGCACGCCCTCGTCCTGCACACCCAGCATAACATATTGTTACATGGTTGCATATACAGCGCGCCCCCACAAACCACATATTTATGCCCAGTAATGGCCTGGACTAAAATATATACATGATTATGCGGGGCACGGGGTACCCCCCAGTACTACTTATGACCGCATATAGTCGCTTACTCCTGATCTCAAACAGCCAGATCCAAAACACAAACGCAAGTCAGACGAAATCGAATAACTCCGAATAGTTAGCAGTTTACTTGTTGAGTATTCCAATTTTTTAGAGACAATGAGATATAATGTTTTAAGACTATTGTATACGCTATTGCTTGGCACCCCACCAAAGCTGCTCTAATGAATGTTATTGAAATACTATACATAACATTATTGTCAAAGTTAAATACTTATATAACTTGCTGAAAACCAATAAAGAATATTTTTAAAAAAAAGAAAGTGCACCAGTGGTATATGTCTTTTCATTAGTGCAGATTTACGTATTTCATGAATTCACAAGAATTTACAGAAGTAGACCAGGAAATCGTACTCCTAGTAAATATTTGTGAACTGTATTTTAGCACAAGTAAATATCCATGTGTAGATTTGCTCATGCAAAAATCTGTTGAGCGTTTACAAGTTCACTTTCCCTCCAACCACTTTTTTCCCAACTCTGAAAGGGGTTTCACTTCTGATCCTTGTCAGGAGTACATTTCCACCCTTTCTCAGTAGGGGAAAAGACTAGAGAAGAACTGGTGAAAACCCTTAAAACATGCAAGTTAGTAGGCTTGCACAGACTCAAAAGGGCAGTTCAACCCTGGAACTATTGCTTACCGCTACCTCCAGCCCCATTATGTTGATCTGCAAAAAGGTGGCAGATTAAGGAAATTGCTAGTATTCAAGCCCTACTATAGTATTAGCCCTGGCATAATCAGAGAGGCTATTTTCAGAGCGCTTACATAATGAGATTAGTGCCATAATTTGTGGCCACACTACATGGCACAAAAGGGACAAGTAGATTTTTTTTACAGGACAAGTAGATTTGTGAAGCAATCTGTCCCATCGACATGTAGATATTTTATTAAATTCCACACCCCTATTTAAATAGATACAGTGCCAAAAAGCACAAAGCGTTCATTTTAGTCAATGGTCGTGGTAGACTGGGAACTGGGCGCAACTTGAGGATAACCGTGTGTGAGTGCGGGTCGAATATACCAGCCAGATTCACTCCGATCAAAGATTTTAACTTCTGACCTAGTCCTTTAAGTCCCAATCCCCCACAGGATTACATTCACTTCTATAGCACCCCCACCAGAGGCATTTAACTTCCAGGCCCTGGGCAAACGTTGTACCTTATACTATGGAATGATAGGTAAGTTAAATATGCCAATTAGAAATATGTCAAATCAACCACGTTTAAAGGGGGTGCCCATGCACTTTACTGCTATTTAGCAGGGGTAACGAGCATAGAGCTCCAAAGACAGCAAATATATAGGGACCAGCAAAAGGCGTTGACCACGCACAAAAGGAGGATTTCCTAAAGCTAGGGTAGCCATTCACAACTTCATTCCCCTCTCCACCTGTCTGTCCTCAACTCTGGTGGGAGAAACTGTGGGAGGACACACTGCTCCCTGCCCTGGACAATGCAGGTAAGGCCACTCCTTGGGGGGGGAGGGGGGACACTCCTCTGTCACTGGCGCCTCTCCACTGTCATTCACATTTCCCTCTTCCACTTCTTCCTCATCCTCCTCCTGCTCCTGTGAGGTGGATTGCAGCAGCTTCCTCCCAAGCTCTGAGGGCAATCTGGCATCCATCTTAGAATCCTTGCTTAGCATCAGTCCCCTCTGCTTGCACATCTTTCTCAGCTCTGCCATGCTGAAGCTCCATGCTGTCACGATTAACCTCCATGTTATAAACAATTTAATGTGCAAAAATTGAGAACATAAATAAATTTATCAGAAATCAAAAATGTCCAAATACAAATTAATGCCAATTAACCTCCACAAAGTCAATTTAAAAAGATAGTTTTAATTTCAGCACCAAGCACAAGTCTTGGATCCCACTGCGGAACTCCAATGTAAGAAATCTGATTGTTCTTTGAGGTTGTCAGTTACCTACCCCAAAAGTATTCTAATTTACTTTGTCAAATTTATGTAACTATTTGTGATGCACATGTAAAGAGGGCATATGTGTGTTACTGCGATATAGTGTATTAATTCTGGTCTTTACTTTGCCAGAAAGTGACCCACTTTTTAATATAACCACAACTCTTACTTTCTCCAATATTTTTTAGGTTGATTAACAGATACAGACTTTGGTAACGACAAATAATTTGATCTTTTTATTGCTATTGCTTTTCAGTAAATAACATCATGCTAGCTATCCTCATGCTGGTGGAATGGTATTTCTGCAAAGCATAGAACTGATAGATCATTTGACCTCTCTAAGCATGACCGTATTAAAAGAGATATTTGGTTACCACAAAAAACTTTCTATCATCTAGACACAGTCATAACAATTCTTCTATTTTACCGGAAATTCTCATAACTCTACGAACGCCACATTTATAGAACTATATCTTTATTTAATTCCTCTTGCATTTTAAGTTTTCAAATCTTTATTTTAATTATTTCTCCCACCGAAGACCTCAAAATGTTTTATACACTTGTTTTATGCTTCAATTTTTCAAGATATTATCTATTCATATATTTTAGATTTAAATTGATGTGCTTTGTTATTGTGTGATTAAATTGCTTCTTTGATTTTTTTTTCAGAAGCATTGCTTATTGCGAAGTACTCTGATTGGTGGTTATTATTTATGCTGTTACTTTTATTCTATGTTCTTTAAAATTAAACAAAAGTTATAAAAAAAAATTTGGAAAGAAATATTTGTGAAACTTCGGAGATTAAAGCAAAATAATTATCAACTGATGCACATTTTTAAATAGCTTCGTTTCAGAGCACCGTTGATCAGCAAAACCATTTTCTTATACCAATATAGTGAGCTGTAGCAATGTATGTTGTCTGGCAGATGCCAAATTCCACAGTACAACTGAAACAAGCATTTGCAATGCAATAGGTCTCGCATTTGCAAAAATTTAAGTTATTGGCATTGTAAATGACAATGCCTTTTATTTATATGTTTTGATAATTAGCACATAAATAAAAGGCATTGTCATGTACAATGCCAATAGCTCAAACTCTTGTAAATGCGAGACCTTTTGGAATAGAAATGTTTTAGCCGAATTCTTTATGCATTGCATGTCTTAAGTTAGCATTCGCTGCACCATTTTGTATTCAGCCGCCATTTTGAGACATGATCGAAACTAACTTCTGTCTCACTCTGTCCGCCTCAGCAGAAAGCAGCTGTGATATTTTTTTTTGTATTTCTCCAAGGTTGAGCTTCGCTGTACTGATGAATAGACTGATTTGTCATCACATACCTTTCTCACTAGATAGGCCTGCTCCCACCCTTAGAGCGGCGGGCACAGGCAGAGTAACCTTGACGCTGAGATAGCATGTACCCGGTCCTGGGATTGCAACTCATCTTTCTGTATCTCCTTTGTTCACCAGCTACCAAATGGAAATATCCAGTCTGGGCGTGTCTTTAGTGATTCTGAAGATGTACAATATGTGTTATCACGTTGGCAGAGGTCAGTCCCTCTGCAGCAATCTAAGGAGGCTGGTCAGACTGGACTCCACTTGAGGGTATCACTAATAAATATCTTTGGTTTGTATGCTCTACTGTCTGACCAACTCTTCATTTGTTAGGAAGGCTGAGAGGTGGTCGCGAGTGAACTGGGTGGCCCTAATCGGGTCACTTCCTTCATTTGGCGCCCAAACAGGGACTCCATCGGGTGACCCTTCCTTGCCTGCGACGGGTGAGGAGGTTGGGGCCACATCGGGTCGGACGGGTAGATCGGGGATCCCAGCATGAGAGAGTCTTGAACTCGCAGCTGCCCCGTCTTTCTGACTGGGCGGTGCCTCATCCAGTGATCATCCCGACTGGGGTCCTGAACGGCAAAACCCTAGGATATGACCGTTTGGTCTGAAGAGTCGGCAGTGGAGAATACATTTGTTTGACCTGTGTGCACCAGGTGAGTTTGCTTTGTTTTTTTGTGGATATGGCACCATTTTGATTAGTATTGGACACGGTCTGAGGACCGGTTTTTGGACAAGCGCTTGAATTTGTTTGAGTTCCTTATGAACATGGTACCATTTTTTTATTTGTATTTGATGAGATTTGTGAATGGACTTTGGTGAGGATATTTGCAAATATCTGCTAGATATACATAGTATGCTTGTTTTCTTTTGAAAATGCTGTGTCTTAGTAAAGTGTTTTGCTTGGGCTGTCGTTGTTGTACTGCTGATGCTCGATTGGAAGAAAGTCAGCCAGCGCCTCCAGAAGGCAATCCAAATTTTGACATGTACGTAAAACATGGCCTTGGCCCTATTATGTTTAGTACGTTATGGCACAAATATACGAGGGACAATGCAAAGTTGCAGTGGGAGTTGACGGGCTCTTTTGATGAACAGAAAATACATTTTCTGCAGGAAAAATTGTTTGCGAAAAGGAATAGGCAGTCGATGTTTGATTCCCTCAGAACATGGCAAAATGAAGCTAAACAGGGACGAATGAAAGCAGAGAAAGAGGCCCGGAAGGGGATGATGCAGACAGTGACTCAGAAAGCTGTAGCGCATGATAGAGAGAAAATAGAAAAAGGAATAGAGTGTGCTGATAGGAAATTTTGATTACAATGTGAAAAGTCTTATGTTGCCCAAGAAGAAAATAATACATTTGTGGAGGAATTGTTAGATACTCGACTTCCACCCCCATACACCCCGCAGAAAATATATCCTGCTATCCCACAGCATCAGTCATCTGTTTCTTCTGTCTCTGCTGCCTCTGTTTCTTCTACTATTGATCAACCTGTTTTGGCCACGGTACCTCCTGCCCTTTCTTTGACTTTGCCTTCTGCGGCTACTACGACTGCCAGTCTCCCTGATACGCCTATTGTTTCAGCATCTCTCTCGCCAGCCCTCACACCTATGACACAGTCACCAGCGACGTTGGTGCCTGTTCCTTCTGTTGCTACTCCTTCCCTGTTCCTCCATTCCCCGACATTACTGAGAAGTGGAACGCCTGTACGCGGATTAGGGGCCAGAGACTGGGCGACTGCTAGGGAGCGACTGGGGCGGATATTGATACGATCTGATGTGGGAGATGAATAGAAAAGGGTGGTAGCCAATCAGGCCGCTCAGTGAGCTCGTCACCCCATTTAGAGTGTGGAAGATGTGTGGAGTATGATGAGAGATTATGAGCCGTTTGTGCAGCAGCATGCCCTTAAACACATGTCGGCTACTTTGATTGGACTGTGGGAACAGTGTTTCAATGATGTAGCACCCCAGATTATTTATGATATTAGGGACCATGTATATGCTGCCGATATGGCACCTAGTGAGGTTTTTAATAATGTCGCGACGCTGGTCGCTTATCGAAGTAGGTTGCTTGAGAAGAGCCCGAAGACAGTATCCCAGTTTCCGATGAGGGGAGTCCAGCCCATATATCACCCTGAACTACCGGAGCTACGAGATCAGTAGAATGCTGTTGTTAGACCAAGGGTAGAGGCCTGTTTCCAAGAACAGTGGGTTTACACTCCGTGGAAAAGGAGTGAGGTTTTGTCCCTTAAGACTCAGCTGCCTGACCCAGGAAAAATCCTACTGCATATTAAAAGGAATTGACTGAGGCCACTTCATCGACAGTGATGACGCTTGCGGATATTGAAATGTTCTTTGGTTTATTAGTGCCCGTTGATATTTGGAGGCAGGTGCACACACAGGACCACGTTGTGGAATTGGGTGGTAACTGGGATCAGATTAAAGCATGGGACCAGGAGAGGAAGCCTGGTGAGAAGCCTAAGGCCGAGATACTAGCTTTGCCTGGCCGAATTATTACCTATATGCACTCTCTTATTCCACCGAGAAGGGTAGATTGGGACAAGTTAACGGCATGTCGTCAGAAGAAATATGAAAGTGTGTCGATTATTTCACACGATTTGAAGGTGCGTTTTTGGATTTTAGCGGACAGGATTTGTCGGTGGAGGGAGGTGTCCGATTGTTCGTTAACAGATTTGTTATGAACTTGCTTCCTGAGATCGCGACTCGGTTGCAGGCCTCGGAGAGCACTTGGACCACCTCCTCCCCTTCTGTAATATTGAGTATGGCACAGTATTATGAGCACAGGGAAAATGAGGAGAAGGTGGAAAAAAAGCACAAAGAATTGAAGACCAAAGTGTTGTTGCAGCAGGCTTCTCGAGGGAATGGTAGAGGACTTGGTTGTACGGGCCGACAGCTACCTCGAACTAGTTGGAATACTACGCCTGTAGGGCCAAATCAGTGTGCATATTGTAAGGAGGAGGGACATTGGCGTAGCGAGTGTCCAGTGTTGTTGCAGAAAGTCAAGGCCCCGAGAGGACAAGGTTCTCGTGGACGGGGTCGTGGAGCTGGTGGACAGGACAGAGCTCAGCATGGTGCAGCCTCACAGGACCGTCCCGATAGTAACTACTTCGATGACAATAGGGGCGGACAGTATCATCATGATGACTATGATATAGACGAGGTGACAGGAATGTCTCACAGCTAGGACAGCCAGGGACAGAGTGAGGGACCAATCTAAATACCTGTAGATCAGCGCGGTCCTTAGGTTACTGCAGATTTGCATGGCTCAGCTAAGGAATTTTTGGTGGATATAGGTGCAATGAATAGCTCCATCTCGTGTTCACTGGTCCCCGGGGCAGCTCTGTCTGGCCATAATAATGTTTCGGTAGGATTTTCTGGTGTACCGGTTGTGAGCCCCATTTCCAAGCCTCTTACTTTGACTATAGGTCCTTTTACTGTAGATTTGCCATTTTTGTTGACGTCTAATTGTGGAGAAAATCTGATGGACTTAGATTTATTAAAGAAGTTGCATGCGACCATTTATTGTTCCCCGGAAGGTGTTTATATAACAATGGGTCCAAATGTGGTAAGCAGTGTCTGTCCAAAGATGCACCCCTCCCTGCTGAATTTAAGGACGTGCCGCCCACGTTGTGGGCGACGGGTGACACGGACGTAGGACTATTACAGATACCTCCAGTTTCCATTAAAGTTGAAGATAATGCCATTTTGCCTCGTATTCCTCAGTACAAGATACCGCAGGCAGGGGAGAGAGCTTTGTTGAAGATTATACATGACCTGATTAAGTCAGGGGTTGTCGAAGAGACAATTGCTAATGTGTGTAATAGCCCTATCCTTCCCATTCTTAAGAGGGCACCTTCGGGTTCCTCTGAAGACCATCCAGACGTTTATCGTTTTGTGATTGACTTGCGCTAAATTAATAAAATAGTGGTTCCTCAGTTTCCGGTGGTCCCTGACATTACTGCCCTTTTGACGATGATTCCTTTCTCTGCTAAATTCTTTTCTGTCATTGATCTGAAAAATGCATTCTTCAGTATTCCGATCCATTCAGACAGCAGGCACTTGTTCGGTTTTACACTAGCTGGCAGAAGTTTTAGATTCTGTCGAGCTCCTCAGGGCTATACTGAGAGCCCTAGTATATATAGCCAAGCTTTGAAAGCCCAATTAGACTCCCTCACGCTTCCCTCAGGAAGGTATTGCTTCAATATGTAGATTTCCTTCTCATCGCTTCTGACACTGAAAAGGGTTGCAAAGACAGTACGGTTAAATTGTTGCTGCATTTGGCACACCACAGACATAAAATGTCCCTTTCCAAATTTCAATATTGTCGACAGGAGGTCACCTATTTAGGTCACCTACTGTCGGAGGAGGGTAGGAGATAGACCTCTGAGCGCATCACTGCTATTGTTAAAATGCCTATCCCTAAAACTCAGAGGGAGGTGCGCGCTTTTATTGGCATTACTTCCTATTGTCGCCAATGGATCCCTAACTACTCGTTACTAACAAAGCCTTTGTTGGCATTAACCACTAAAGTTGTGCATGAACCCTTGCCTTGGACGCCTGAATGTCAGCAGTCTTTTGAGCAATTAAAAGTTGCACTTTGCTCTGCGCCTGTGCTTGGTACGCCTGACTACACAAAGCTGTTCGTGCTGTACGTACACGAGACGGCTGGTTGTGCGCTCTCTGTTTTAACACAGGCCTTTGGAGGTAAGCAACGGCTGTGTGCTTATTTTTCTGCTCTTCTTGACCCTGTTGCAAGAGCCCTCCCGAGCTGTCTAAGAGCGGTCGCGGCTGTGGCCGTCTCAATAAGACAATCGGCTGGGCTCGTACTTGATACTGACCTCACAGTCATGGTGCCTCATGCTGTGGATACCCTTTTGAATAAGACCAAGATGCAGCACCTCACCAGTGCACGTCTGACCGGCTATGAGTTGACTCTCTTTGCACCACATGTCACGATTAAAAGATATGCTACTCTAAACCCAGCCAAGTTACTACTCCTCCCTTCTGAGAGCAAGGAAATTGACATACATGATTGTATCTTTCGGACGGAGGAAGAGACGAAAGGACAGGTAGACCCGACTGATGTTCCCTTATCTGACCCCCAAGGGGAACTATATGTCGATGGCTCTTGATTTAAGTTACCAGATGGAACTACCACTGCTGCATACGCAATCACAACACTGTACACGGTAGTTGAGACGTCACAGGTTCCCTATCAGTTGGCCCAAGCTGCAGAGTGCGTTGCCCTTATTCGAGCCTGTGAGCTGAGTGAGGGACTGGCTGTCAATATCTACACTGACAGTCTGTACACCTTTGGAGTTGCCCATAATTTTGGGCGGCTCTGGGCAGAGAGGAGGTTTCTCACTTCCCGGCCGCCATTGTCCCGGGCTGCTTAGAAAGTGAAAGTGTGCATGGCACGCTGAATGTTGCAGGAAAGCATGTTATGCCTGCAGTAGGAGAAACGCATTAAAGAAAATAGTGCTTACAGACTTAAAAAGACTCACCGTGTAACAACCGAAGTAAAAGGGCCACTCCTCATGGGAGGTAACTAATGAAGACAAGGCGGTACTAAGGAGGGACTAACAAGCCTATTAAAGAATCAAAAGCCAGCATTTACGAAGGACAATGACACAAGCCAATGACAAATATGGGCGGAGAGTGGGTGGGGCTTCTATTCCATACTCCAATACAGCATGGCTCGCAGAGCAGTGCATGCGCTGCCCAGGCTCGACCTAAAAAGGAAATATCAAGTTTCATTGCTGAGGTGTGTTTGTTAACACTATACAAGCACATAAATATGCCACTGTTGTGAGTGACTGCACACAAGCACTGCTTATTTAGTAGGAGGAGGCATGGTGAAAAAGTGGCAGACTATCACAGATTTGGTCATTAGTGTAGAGCACTAGGGAAGGAATGTACTGCTATCAGTAAGAGATTCTTTTTAGGAAAAATGACGGTTGTATATCATTTAGTGATTCCAGGATGTTTGGATGCATGAACGCAATGAAGCTGCATCAAGCCTACATTGTTTAGTACAGATTGTCGCGAAGATTTTCACACGTTTTATATTGAAGACGTAAGCACACTACAAACCTTTGTGGGTGACAGCAGTGGTTGTTCTTCACTTTACAAGAAGGGGGTGAGGTGGCACGGAAACGCAGCAGTGGCTACTAATAATGAAGAACACCAGTGCTTCTTCTGCTCTGAAGAGCGGGGGGAGTCAGTACACAACTGCATCTCAATGAACTCTGCTGCATGTGTGAGGGCAAGGGGCGGTCTCAAAGCATCTCAATGAACTCTGCTGCATGTGTGAGGGCAAGGGGCGGTCTCAAAGAGGGGCTCCTTTACCTCTCTATGCTTACAAGAAAAGAGAAAATGCTGACACTCCACATCACAAGCACTCCACTTACCAGATGGCTGTCCTGTGGGCTGATCCAAAATTTGACAAGAAGTGTCAATTAAGCCATTGGCTGAAGGGGATAACTTACTCCAACACTGCATGTGTGCTGTGTGGCCTGAACCAATGTTGATGCCAATCAACAAAGCAACAGTAAAAGAAAGCTCACCCAATGTTCCTTTCTGCAGGTATTATTACTATGAATAATATATAAGGATTTTTCAGAAAACTGTAATTTAACAACACAGTAAGATCGGTCTCTAGAACAGACCTAAAAATAAAAGACCACCCCATGCTGGATGGCCTGACTTTTTCAACAAACATCTAGCTGGAACAAACCCGTTCCCATAATGTTCTATCTGCTATTGGGAGATAGAACACTGTGCCACAATGGAACAGCTCCACCAATCACTGCTACCACCACTGAATGCTGCTACTAACAACCAACAGTCAAGTTCCGGGGGACTAGATCCTGGAAATTGATGGTTTGAAGGCACCAAATGACTTTAAGACTTCAATACAGTCACTTGAAATATTAGGTCGGGATGGTAAACATCCTGTGTAAACTTAACATCCATGTCTCTTTGTTATTAAAACATGCCACAAGATAAAAACGGCAACGCAGTCCTCCTTTGCAATCCTTTAATTTAATCACATTACGTAAAAGAAGAAAGTTTCCATCATCATTTTATGTTGAGCACCAGTTTAGCCTCAAATCACTGTCTGCATAGTCTACTTTTATTGTAGAAGTTTATTTTGGCAAACAGTCCAGTTATTCAAACGGTGTTACACACGGTAGTATTTACGTGTAGGCATTTCCTCGACCATGACATACATGCTACACAACATACTGCCACGTACTGATACCTTAGCTCTAAGTTCTGGCTGGAGATTTCGGGAGGATTTGGCCATTTTTCAGCATGTTGTGTGCTAATCTGCACTTTCTGGCTTTTGGGTCTTAAAATGTGAATTATTACATTGGAAAGCTGTTTATCCTCCTCTGAAAGTCAGAAAATCGTTTAGTAATGCTCAAAACATTCTGTGAAGTTAACCACATTTTCTGTGTGCGGGGGAGTACATCAGTAGATATACAGTGAGAGAGAAAGGTATATCTGTACACAGAGTCAGTGCCAGGAAAAACCTTGCGGGTGGCAGTGTGCTCTACGCAGTGCTTTAAATAGGCCAGTACTCACCGGTATGGAGTGCCGGCACTTTTTAATTTTCGCCCCTTGAGTACCGTAACTTCTCCTAAGACAAGGAGAGTACCTGTACTCATGGGGGCCTTGCCTAGACACAGGTGGTGCTGCTCGCATTTTCTCGTGCCTCGACAGCACTTTTCACACGACCCGCTCTGATTCTGCAATCCTGAGCTGAGATCGCACAGGAGCGGCAGAACAGCAGCTCTTGTCACCTGGACACAGCAATCTTGTCGAACTTCTCTGCAACTCTTCCAGCAGCGGTGTGGCGGCAGGGTGTTTTGTTCACCCTTTGATCCTGCACAGTAGGAGTTGGGAGTCCACCATAAAACTAATGGACGAGGGCGTGAGGCGCATTCTTCAGGGCAATACAGCTTTTTAGCATGCAATTGTTTTAAATGACTGAAAATGTTAGTTCATCAGCAATTTAAATTAGGCATTTTAACTTGAATGTAAATCCCTGCCCTTGCCGCCAATTTTATGATTACCCTCAAACAAAAAAACACCTTAAAGGCAACACAATTTTTTTGGTTTGGTGCATTTAAACCACTTGTTTCGTATGGGAAACCATGCATAATCCAAATGCGACAGGCAGCTCCATGGAATGCCTTAGACTTTCAGACAGTTCTAGATTATAGCTGGTAATGCTTTTGCATGCTGGAACTCGTAGTTACCCTTTCTCATTTTAAGTAAGGGTTTCTAAAAATTCCAGCATGCAAAGCTTAGATGGCAAAATTCAGAGACGGTTTTGAACATACCCTTATTAGTAAATGCTTTAGAAATGATTATTAGGGCCATAACCATTGGACAGATACTTTCGATTTTCTTACAATGAACTTGGATTTCTTGCATATAAAGTTTGGAA
This sequence comes from Calotriton arnoldi, assembly GCA_963921515.1. NCBI lineage: Eukaryota > Metazoa > Chordata > Amphibia > Caudata > Salamandridae > Calotriton > Calotriton arnoldi. Next base: position 3,078,602 of record CAWUFW010000852.1, read on the forward strand.
AGGATGAAAACGTAGCCCCGCCCCTGGCTTCGCCCCTAGTCCCGCCCCACACTCCACCCCCAAGTCCACCGCTCCTTTTGGTGAGTATCTGCACTTATTTTTTCCATTTAAAGCACTGGCTCTACGAATACACATGACATAACAGAGTCTAGTTATTTAGAGCGTAGTTCAAAACCACTGGGGGAATTAGGCTGACATGGCCCCCATTCAAAGTTGCCCACTTTCTTGACAACTTCTGCAGGTCAAAAAAGGGAATTTGGTAATTAGACCATTTATTTAAAAAGTTTTATATAGCGCAAACTAGACCCTGGTAGACCATGAATGTAAACCCTACAAACAAAGGTGAGAAAACATGGGAGGCAATAGGGTGTGGTTGGGATTCCCTTTTGGGCTCCACATTCAACCTTTAAACGAACAAGCGCTGCACCACTTGCCTCACCTTTAGGCCGAAGATCAGAGGCATGCTGTCATTGAAGTTCTTCTTGTGGGAATGTTTCAAAAGTTCAATCAGCTGCTCTTGCTCCTCAGTGAGGCCACCCGGAGTTACTTGCTCCACTCTCTGCAGACGCTCCTGCTTCCTTTGATTCCTTAGAGCTCGGCGTATCATCAGGGACTCGTGTGACATGATCACTGATCAATCAAATAGAGGAAAATGAAGATGCTGTAAATGGAATCTTTGGATACAATGGTGAGAAATTCTGTCTTCACTTGTACACTTTACTGTGCCAGGGAAAGTATAGAGGCAGCGCAGCCTTCCTTAAACGGCACCTCTCTGGGACCCACTTTCAGAAACGGATAACGCCAATTGATTACAGTCACAATTTGCCTGTGATCCACAATATCTTCTTTTGTTGCTCACTTGAATCACACATGATGTCCTATAAAAACCTTAGCCATACCACTAGCTACTACACAGGCTATAGATAACAGTGAGGGATTTCTCCAGCACAAAGCTACTAACTGCATCACCTCTCGGGTAAAGAGGTGATTGCACGAAGGCCAGAAGACGTACAGTCTCCCAAATCGAAAAGAAAAATGGAACCTCATAAACTGTAAGATTATTTTACAAATGTTATCAACCAAACTAGCTGGCAGAATATTAACGGGAGAAAAGTGATACATGAATGTAGAAGGTGACCAGATGATTACATGCCAATGGGTTATCCTGCTCCTAACCCTAGACTTCATATAACCAATTGGTGAATTCTGGGAGTAATAGTCTTGTTCAGTTCATTTGAATCAACTGAGCTAAAACACCTGAAAACAAGGATTTGTAAAGGGAACGTACATAGCTGTAAAAGGTTTGGCATGGTGGCCTGTGATGTGACATATGACCCCAAGTGTTGGACAACAGATTCAAGCGATCCAGGATGATTTCTTTTTTCATTGACAATTGCCTGTTGCAAACTGAGGAAAATCCGATCTGATTTGATGTTCTTAAGGGAACATCCTAACAACTGGGTTGGGAGATCACTAACAATGTATTTATGAGTAATAATGTGGTTTGAGCACATCATAGTTCATGTCAATAACAACAAAAATAATAACAGAGATGCAGACAGTGGTGAGATATTGGTTTTATTCTGGAAAATGGTCAACTAGCAAGTAAATTACATCTGTGCATAGGCATTTGATCATGTCAAGTACACTGGCCCTATATGAGCATCTGCTGAATCTTACTTGTGTCACATTTGAATGGATGGTGCAGTACCTTGACTGATTAGTGAGAATACTTGATGTAACTGAGTGCTGAGGCAGAGAGCATGAATGTTCAAGACTGAGTAAATATAAGGAGCAGTGTGGAGCCAAGAGCTGGCTTTTGAAGAGGATGGATGTTTAAGACTGAACTGCTGGTGGTGGTCTTGCCCCACATTACAGCCACTATTCTCTATATTCCCTACATACAGATAGTAGTGGCTTTCAACTTATTCTATAGAAGGGTGGTTATTTCAAGGCAAATATTAGCTAGAATAGGGATAGTGTGCTGCGGAAAGTCAGGATCTAGTGGGTGAATTAAGAGACTAGTATACAGTGTCAGATATTTCAGCCCTCATAATGCCAGAAAATATTAAAGTGTCAGTTAAACTCACAGAAATGGGGCCACGCAAAAACATGCAAGAGTTGTAGCTGATGAGTCCTACAGTCGAATATTACTAACAAAATGACTGTACAAGCATTGATAACGCCATTTCTTTCAGTCTTTGGATCAAGAATGGTTTTGTCATGCAACAGCAACATTCTACTTGGAATTCAATGTCTAACCAGCCTGTTCCTCCCAATTTCAGAATACACTGTAAAGGTGACATAGCGAATGTTAATGGACAAGTGCATGGTATAGATGGTCAAATGGTCTGGGGGAAATAGATGATTAATATTGGGAAGCTCCGTTAATGTTCCCGCGGGAGGCAGTGATCGAATCCAGGCTGCAACTTATCCAACTCAAAATCCTTCACCGGATGTACTATGATAGGGCTTGCCTCCACAAAATGGGAAGGGCATTCTCATTGGCATGCTTGCGGTGTAGGGAGTCACGGGGAGGCTTTTATTACACACTCTGGACATGCCCAACAGTACATTCTTTCTGGTGTAAAGTGCTCTTGGAATTAGGCAGAGTCATAGAGACCACAATACCCCAAATATATACTCTTAGGCATATCCACGGAGATTGACCTCCCACAAATGATGCTGATATTTTGCAACCTAGGCTTAGTCCTGGCTAAAAGAGATTTGGCCAAGCACTGGGAGGCTCCTGAGATTCCATCCATGACCGAGTGGAAAACAGGCATGGACCGCTATATGGCAGTGGAAAGAGATACTTATCAAAGCAGGGGTTGCCCGTGTAAATTCTGCAAAATATGGGGTAGTTGGATCAATTATTATGGACTTGAGCTACAAGATGATATGTTCCACACTCAGACCTCTTAAACTGTGTAACCTGAATTGATGTTGCTTGCTTATTCTCTCTTCTACTGTACTCATCAGTCAATGTGAAAACACTGGTAATATGGATGCACTTCTGCTTTTTGTATTTATGTATCTGGGGCACTGGTCAGTGCGCCTTTTAAAAAAAAAAAAAAAAAAATATATATAAAAATCCCTCCACTATCCTTCTCATCCTAATAACAGACTAATATATCCACTGCTCAAATTACTTCATATTTCACTATACTAATTCACCACTAATCGTTTATGGGTTCCGGAGTAGCGTGCTACTCACCGAAAAAGCACTTCAACAGCTCATCAGGGGTACCAAACACTATATAAATGCAAACCTTTTTCCTCTTCTATCCCTCCAATACCCTTCCTTCTCAATCCAAATAACTGACTAATATAACCACCACTCAAATTACTTTCATAATTCACTATACTAATTCACCACTAATCCTTTATGAATTCCGGAGTAGCATGCTACTCGCCGAAAAAGTGCTTCAACGCCTCATCAGGGATAGTAAGTGCTATATAAATGTAATTACAATACAAGACATATGCACAAAGTGATTGAAATTCTAGCTTTGATTGCCTAATATTTGTCATCGCAAATGAATCTCCTTCACAAATAGCATTTTCACTGCAACAGTGACAATCCAAGCACCAATATGAGGATTTTCACGATTCAATTCGGTAAAATCTGGTAATTTTCTCTTCCTCTCTTGTCCCTCCTCTCTCCTTTCTATGCGTACAATGCTCTGACGAGAAAATTACCTCAGGCTCTGATGAGTTAGAGATATGAGAGACAGCGGGGGACAGGAGATAAAGCGAAAGATATAGAGAGGTGAAGTAGAGGGAGAAAGGATGGAGCGATACGGAGAGATAGGTGAAGTGGGGAGAGATGACATGTAAAAAGGGAAAGGGGATGTAATCAGAAAGAATATACATAGGCAGATAGAGGAAAGGGTAGGCCAAGAGAGGTGGAGAGAATGATAATGTTTTAGATTGAGGAAGAAAATGAAGAGAGAAAGGCCCAAAGCGAGAAAGGCATGCAGAGGGAAATTAAGTGAAAGAGAGACAGAGGCGAGGTACAGAAAGGAAGGTGAGGTTCCTACACAGATTGGGAGGGTGAGATTGAGAAATCGTGGTGAAGTAGACGGAGGTGAAGTAGAGAGAGATATAAAGAGACAGTAGTGTAGTACAGAGGGCATTTTGAGGTGTAGAAGGAGGTACAGCGAAATGAGATAGAGGATGCAATGATGGCTAGAGAAAGAGACAGCAGTAGAAAAATAGAGGTGAGAGAAAGGAGGAAAGTAGTCAGAGACGAGGTAGATCGAACAAATGTAGGAAGAGTCAAGGTGGACAGGTGAAGTTAGCGAATGAATAGTGAGGTTAACTGAGAGGTTACGTTTTGAGAGAGAGAAGACAGGTGAGGCTGAGATGAAGCAGTGAGAGGTGTACGGTAGCGAGATGTGAGGTTGAGAGACATGAGGTTGATATAGGGGTTAGAGAGAGGGGAGGGATGTGAGGATGGTATGGCATAGAGAGTTAGAGAAAGATGGAGAAGTAAAGAGAAAGAGGAGGTTGATAGAGATAGCAGGTGGTGAGATAAAAGCGAAACAGGGTGGTGTCAGGAGAGTAGTAACTTAGACATTTGGGCAAGGAGGTAGGGATAGGCAAAGACAGTAGCAGAGCGAGAGTCCTGATCACTTCACTGGGGGGGGGGGCTTAGAAGGTGGAAGTCCTGTGCAACTGCCCACTTTGCCCATGTCTTAAAACATCTCTCCTAGTATAAACATAATGTGAGGCTTGTTGCCAAATGATCACACCAGGCACTCCAGAGGTGTTCTGGCTGTCACACACGTTTCTTTCACTTCTACTACTAACAGTCAGATACAGTCTCTTTCACTTTTCTTGAAAACAGCCAGGCACAGGCTGATTACCAAGAATCCCTCTGCTCACAGGACTGTATGTTGTAAATTCCAGCATAGGAGTTCCCTTTGTGTTTCACAGCTATAAGGGCATACAGACCACAAAGCACTCTGGGTTCTGACAGCAGGAAAGCAGGCGAGACCAACAGACAGAGTATCTTACTGGTCACAGCAGTATGTTGAGGAGCAGATTCACCATTATCATTGGATAAGACTCAGTCAAACAGGAATTTTGGAAAAGGGGTACAGACCTTTCTTATTTCTGCAACGTCTTCAAAAACCTAAAACTGCTCCAAGTTTGGTGGGTCACAGAAAGCAGTGGGAAGCTGAAGTGGTCTGTGTTGCCATACAAGCCCCCGCCAGGAAGCCTCTTGCTTAGCAATCTACACTATGAACATGAGCTGTGGAGAAGGGCTTGTAAATGGCTGCCATTTATTTACATGGCAACCTGGGATGGGGAAGCTGCAGCACAGGAGTAATGCCCAACACTGCTTTGAAAACACATTTATCGTCAGTGATGTCAATAACGTTGAATGTGATCACATTCAGAGAAGCAGCGGTAACTCAATGGAGGAGAAGAAGGCAAAATGTGTTATATGCAGTTGAATGGATGGGTATTAGCCTGTTGAGGTGAATGGCCAATGTGTTCCTGAGGGAAAAGGTACTTATAAGCCTGGAGAGCTTAAAAAAGACCTTATCCTTACCAGGAAGTGGCAGCATATAACTTAATACAATGCTTGTTTCCAGTCCGCTGAATTATTGTGTGTCATTTCTTGTAATTCCAAGATGGCAAAGGGCCAAACCTGTAGGAAGGATCCATCTATTCTTTTGCTCTAATTTTGGTTGCACTTCAAAGGGATTCCATGTTGTGAGGCAAAGCAGGGGAAAGCTCCCTCGGCAGGCTTGAAGCAAAGAAGTCTTGCCTGCAATGATGACACAGGATGTCTCAGTCCCTAAGTAATGTAAAGTAGCCTTGCTGAGCAAAGCCAAAGGTGTGATATATGCTGAGCATTCCCCGAGAAGGCTTAGCAGAAAATGATTGCCCATGTTTATCCCATCAAGAAAGCCAAGGCCACCCCAGAGAGCTGTTAAAACATTGTCTGAGGGCCAGTTAGACTTTTAAGTATCATTTTATAAACTATTACAAAACAAATATTTATAAATAGTGCCTTGCTAAATAAATATTAAATGATTAAGTCTCACTGAAACTAACATATTCCTTTCAAGTTTCATCAGGTGATATGCGACAACGTATACACTAGTTAAAATGACCTATTAGACATCATTGAAAGCGGAAGGGAAGGTTTTCCAAAAAAGAAGTTGTAAAAGAGACAACTCTTGGGAAAAAGAGCTAAATTATATATAATCATGTTGGTCTGACCTGGGCATTCATTATTATGAGATCATACTCAATATTTGTCACAAATGTCTAGGACTCTGAAAAGCTATGTATTAGTGCAGAGGTTCCTAACCTATGGTCCTGGTCCCCTGGGAGTCTGTGACACCTACTCAGGGGGTCCGTGAAAGCTTAGGAAATAAAACAATAAAATATTAACAGATTATTAGAACATTGGAATGTGGAGCACTCCATTGAATACAATGGAGTGCTACGAGCTTCTACGGGCCGGTAAAGGCCCGCAGAGCAACATTCCAATGTTGCTTTTGTTCACAGCTATTGCTGTGAACAAAGACCTCTCGGAGCTCGAGGGGATTTAAACCCCCTCGGGCTCCGAGAGGCCTTTGTTTTATTTGTTAGAACATTCTGCCCTCTAGTGGCAGAATGTTCTAATAGCCTTATAGCCCTTCGTAGCTGGGCTATACCGGCTATTAAAGTCCCGCTCCCTTGTTAAAGGAACTCGCCTTCGGCTCGGGCCTTTAACGCTGGAGCGGGCCTTTAATAGCCGGTATAGCCCGCTACGGCGGGCTATAAGGCTATAATAAAGTCAACAGACATAAAGAAGAAAAATGCGTATTTGTTTGATGAATGCTTGTTTCTGTAATTTTGTGCATTGATTTACACTTCAAATCTACGAAATTGCTTACACCGGGGTCCCTGGATTTTTCCAATGACTCGTGGGGGTCCCCAGATTCCAGTAATGATTAACTAGGGGTCCACTGAAGTCAAAAGGTTAAGAACCACTGTATTAGTGCATATGCACATGAGCAGAGTAGCGTAGCAACTTTTTGAATAGCTCAGTTTACGGACACAAACTAGCAACCTAATCCACACTGTGAATCCAAAACCCTCCTTGTATTATCTGCACATAGGGCAAAGTGTTCAAGTAATAAGTGATTATGCGATGTTTTTATTTAACCTATAACATACGATGAAGGAGGTGTCTGAAAACATCCACTGAACCAAAAGTCAGAGATGATTCAATAAATGTGGACCTAGACGAGTGAATAGCTTAATACCGCTATCCACGCATCTTCACCACGTCTCTATGCTCCCACTATCACTCTCTGAACCCCTTTCTTGCTCCATTCTCATCTCTTATTAGGGATTATTTTACTCTTTCTGTCAAAACATATCATTAACGATCCTTCACCTCTTCCACATCTCACCATTTCCAAAACTCTCCCCACCTCTACGTCTCCTACATTTTATAGAATATTTATTCCCTAGTGTCTTTAATCATTTGTCAATCCATCTTTAATACCACCCTCCTTCCCAATATTCACTCCCTTTCTTTCTCTATCAATCACGTTCTTCCATTCCTCAGTGCTCGAGAGCTAATCCGCCTGCTGCATTTATTGTCGGTCCCTCTGGAGAACTTTCATTACTGTTGAAGATAATACATTTTTACAGAAAATCAAATGTACTTATATGTGCTTCAATACAATAAAACACAATAAAAAGGAAATCAATGTAATGTTCTCAAAATCCTGAGCCAGCTGAGGTAACTAGGACCATTGTCTGATGGATTTACCAATCTACTTATGTGAGGAAAGAGGGAGAAGGTGGCACACTTTCTTTTGAAAAGTAGGACCCTTATAGGGGAAAGAGCATACCATTCAGTAAAGACAGATTAACCTACAATTACCACATTGGAAACCTGGGTAGCTCCCTTTGGGCCACTGCCACGGAAAGGCATGGTCACAAATGTGATTGAATCTGGACCAGTCTTTCGATAAGCATTGTCCTAAATACAAATCTTGTGATTGTGGAGTAGCACAAAATGATGAGGTCCCAAAGTAGAATGTGTTGAGACTCCTGGGACACCCATACCTCACAAATTTGCATAGGCCTTAGGCTTAATGGGAGGACCCCACTGCAGTGGCTGGAGGGGCCTGTGTTATGTCCCTGGGGAAGGGGTTTATTCAAGTAAAGTTGGCTGCCTACTTCACTAGTAACATCTAGAGGGGGCCTGCTGCCAAATTGTATGTGCACCACCAAATGTGCTTCCCTGAAAGCAGCACTGAGCCCAGGGCACAAGTCGAGGGTACATGTGGGTAGACAGCGTCCACCCACTCCTTTCGCAGGGTGGACATCGTCTACCCTGCCAAGAGGTTGGGCCCCACAGAAATATGCTAAACCTGTCCCGGTGCAATTTTCAGACACCGGGACACATTCAGCAGCGCCTGCGCATTAAGTTCTGAGCAGCAACGTGCAGGCAGGGAGGGGGTTGATCAGATCCCAGCTGGGCCCATGACAAAGGCTGAAGTTAAGGGGCCATCAGGCCACATTTTGTTGGAGTACAGAAGCTGGGAGCTATTGGGAACCTCACACCTAAATGCAGTGGACGGGAAACAAAGGCTTACAGCTTATCACTTCATAGGTACTTAAGAGAGGCAGCTTTTGGCTTTGTTCATTCCCTGTACCTAAGAGAGATGTATGCATTGTAAGAATGTCAGATGTGTTGGTTTGTCGCAGTATTTACACAAATAACAATTTAAATACCACTATTTTGTTTTATTTCTTTTATAGCACTACTCATCCCAATCCAGGGTATCGGAGCGCTTTACTTCACACGTACACATTATACATTGACAATAAATTATATGTGTGTAAATCACTGTAAAGTATGTGATACATAAGAAAGTGAGGGTTACAAGGTGAAGGAGCCACATGTCCTTCAAAGCTCACTGTGCTATATGAGAAGGATTACAATTTATGAACTGCAAGTAACAAAAGGATCTCCATGTTAAAAGCAGTAACCCATTTACATAAAATAAAAACCTGTCATCTGCATGTTATATAATGTGTTTTGTAGGAGATACATTAACCCTCTGAGCTACTTTGATTCAAAACTGAGACTAGACAAAACACAGATCTCTCCATCAAATACGTTAACCTCCAACATTATCTTGCCATTATTATTATTCCCAGAGATTAAGTTGGCACACAAAGATCTCTGCAACAGGTGCCTTAACCCTATAAGATATTTTAAAAGGTACACTTTCCAAGCAATTGAGCAGAACAGATTTAATGCCACGTTGTGGCAGGGTTTAAAAAAAAATTAATGTATAAATTGAGGCCCAGATTTTGTGTCCGGGGTGCATCACTTTTTTGGCAAAACCTTGATGCAAAATCTCACTTGTTAAATATTGGAATGTGCTCAAATGTACTCAATAGACCTGCTAAACATATGTGTGAAGTCTTAAGATCTGATGTCACTTCTTGTGATATCACTTCCTGTGAGATCATGGGTTGTGATGCCACTTCCTATAGTGCCACGTACAATATCCCGCACTGTGATGTCACACTTCATGATGCCTCTTGCACACTGCCTAACTTGGTTAGTCCATGTAGGAAGGTGAATTCTGACTGCATGGTTACCCCCACTTTTTTCCTGGTGTTTTGCTGGTTTTCAACTTAGTCTGACTGGGATCCTGCTATTCAGGACCCCAGTCTATCTGCTTTCTCCTCTAAATTGATTGCATGTACTTTAGGTACACTCCAGATTGGATTCTGGGGTACCCTTATAAGTCCCTAATATATGGTATACTATATACCCAGGGCATAGGAACCCCAGAGGCCTCCAAGGGGCTGCAGCATGTATTGTGCCACCCCTGAGAGACCATTTAAAATGACACCACAGGTCTGCTACTGCAGCCTGTGTAAGGTGGTGCATGCACCCCTTACTTAGATATAGGTTCACTATATCTATCCTAATCACTGAACATATAAACCTATCAGTCACCCCTATGGCAGGCCTTACCAATCCTGAAGGCAGGGTGCTGGGTTTTATGTGAGAGGGTGCCCATGCATGAGCAGAGCCCCTCTGCAGCCTTCGGAACCTATTCTCCGGGGCTGTTTGTGATGCAGCCAACCATATATACTTAAGTGCATTATAACCTCGCGGTAAATGCTAACTTTAAAATGGCTGCATGGAAACATGTCGTGTTTGGTGTCAAACACCTTGGAATCATACCTTCACACCAGTAACTGGTGTGGGAGGTATGATTCCACCCTCCTAGAGGGAGAAATATGACAACACCGGTACACCCGGTACCAGCTTCACAGAACCCTGGCATCACAAAATGGATGCTGCCAGCCACAGACACGAGTCTGCCCTCCTGCTGCTGGACGAAACTCCGACAGGGGAAGGCTTGACAATAGGTTTCCTGTCACAGGGAGGTGTGACCACCTCCCAGACAGGCTTTAGTGTATTGGGGCTGGGTGGGTGCACTCCAAGAGTGCTTTGATGTCTGCACTGGGGGCACATTTGGTGTCCCTGTGCATAGTCCAGCTCAAACCGGTAGCAGGAGCCATTTGCTCCTGCTCTGGTGTGAAACTGGACAAAGGACATGGGTGTAGCCACCCCTCTGTCCTGACCCTCCCATAGGTGGGTCCCCAGAGTTTGTCCCACCCCTTCCTTGGGTATAAAGTAGGAACCCCTGACTACAGGACTTTAGATATTACCTGGACTAAACTCTGCTACAGAAACCAAGTAACCTTCGACGATCTACGCTTTGCTGGACGACTGAAGAATCTCCCTTGGAGTAAAGGAGTTACTCCCCTGCTGAGCAGGCACCTAAACGCATCTGACCGGTTTGCATCTACGAAGCTCCCGAAGGACTCCGAAGATTTCTGCAACACAGGAGGTGGGTTCCCGAGGTCTCCAAGGTCGATCTGTGCTCTCAGCAATTCTGAGGCCCGTATCCCTCGTGGGGACCGTGAAACCCGTACCCCTGGGCACCGTGTACATTTGCAGCAGCATATGCTTTTCGGCAACCCCTGAAGCTGTGCTTTGGGCTACTTGTAGTCCTGACCCCGAGCAGTAATTCCACTGAAGATTTCCGGCCTACACTCCACGAGTGTTCCGTGGACTGGTATTTTGTGATTCCTCTCGAGGTCCCTTTGCGATCCCTGGTCCGTTGGCCTGTGGGTCCCTGAGAAGGCAACCTTAACTTTCAGCGGGCTTCCCTGGTTGCTCCAGACGTGCCCTGACTCTCCATTGCTTAGGGAGTCCCCAGGACCTTGCTGGTCCTCACAGAAGCATCTTCCCTCTGACCGCATGGTTTGCAGTTGCCAAGGCTTATTGGTGTTCAATCCGGACACTGACCCCCCAGCACTCGACATCCTTTGCTGGGACAGCTCAGATCCGGACTGTGGTCATCTTCAACATCTCCTGGTCCCCGTGGCTGCAGAGTCAAGCTTCACCTCTTTGCACCTGAAGCACCCGACATCGGTGGGCATTCGATTGCTCCGCTCCTGGTCATGTGAAGTGACCCAGACTTTGTCCCCTCTGCTTTCAGATTCTTCACATCTCCGATCCAGGCTTGGATCACACGGACACTTTTCTTCTCCACGGCAGCAGAACTTTCTCGCATCACGCCATTGAAAACGACGAGGGTTTCCGACACCACTTGACCCCTATGCACCCGGCTCCTCTGGGATCGGTAACACGGGTACCTCGGTACTCTCAAGGGTGCTGGCCTTAGAACCTTCTATGTTTAGCTGGGTTTGCTTGAAGTCCTCTCCTAAGTGTCCTTAATCTTTAAAATTCCAACCGCGACTTTCCCATAGAGTTGTATGGAGCTCGCGTCTGTGTTCCCACACTGCACCCGTCCTCCGTGGGTCCCCTGTGTCACTACCTTGGGTGGTTCCTTGGGGTCCCAGCGATTCTACGTGCTCTAGGCACTGTGTCTAGTCAAGTCGTGGTTCTTATACCACTTTCTTAGTATATGGTTCGGTCTCCCCCTTGAGCCCGCTGTGTATTGTGCTATTTACTGTCGTTCTAGTGATTTAATATTGTGTGTTTTGTTCTCTAATCTCATAAAGAGGTTAGTAGAGAGTGTTTAGTAATACATACATATATTTTATATACACCTGGTGTGGTTCACCTTTCATTTGGTCATTCAGGAGGTTATATACTGGTAAAACAAGCTGCTTTACATTCCTTCGAGACTTAGCCTGAAGTCTGCTCTCCATAGCTACCACTAGGATAGCTTTCAATAAAGGTTGTCTTTAACCTAATCATCAATAAGGGTCGTTTGGACTGGTGCAAGGTGCCCACTTTAATTAGTGGACAGCATATACCAGGCCAACTTCTCACAGTCCCCCCCCCCCCCTTCTTTTTTTAGGCCGGTGCCCTGACTGAGCCATTTGACAGCATGGCTGCTACCTCACTGCCAAGCTTGAAACAAGATACCTAATCACTGTCCAAACGTCTGAGATGTCCTCACTTAGCACTAGGCAAAAGCTTCCTTACCAAGGGCATGGTATGTCAGTCGGTAGAATGACCCAATTCAACGCACAGGTGGAAAAGGGACGTTTTTATTTGACCACCGTTAAAATCATACACTCTACTCTGCACCACTCTATACCACTCTACACCATTCTAATCTACTGTGCACGACTGCACTCTATGCAACTGTACTCTATGCCACTTCACTCTACGCCTCCCTACTTTACTCTGCACCACTCTATTCTGTGCCAGTGAACTCTTCCCCATTCTATTATGCACCACTGCACACTTCACCACTGCACTCTGCACTGCTCCACTCTGCGCCACTCCACTCTACGCCAATGCACTCTACGCCACTACACTGTACCACACCTCTCTTCCCTGCACCACACCACTCTGCCCTGCACCACTCCACTCTACGCCACTTCACTCTACTCTGAAACAACACTCTAATCCACTCTGTACCACTCCACTCCACTCCAGTCTGCAACACTGCACTCTTAGCCAATGTACTCTTTGCCACTACTCTATACCACTGTACTCTATCCTGCATCACTCCACTTTACCCTACACCACTGCACACCACTTCACTCTACTCTGAAACAATCTACTCTATGCTACTGCACTGTATGCCACTGCACTCTACGCTATGCTACTCCACGCTACGCCACTGCACTCTATGCCTCTGCAGTGTACGTTTATGCCACTGTACTCTAAACTACTGCACTCTACGCCAATGCACTCTACACCATTTTACTCAAAACCAATGCACCCTACGCCACTGCGCCTACGCCAACTACTTTGCACCACTGCACTTTACGCCACTATACTCTACAACATTCTACTCTATGCCACTGCACTCTACACCACTGCACGCTGCATCACTCCAAACCACTCTATTCTACTCTGCACCACTGTACTCTACATCACTGTTCTCTACACCACTCTACACCATTCTACGCCCCTGCACTCCACTCTGGACTCAAGGAAGGGTGGAGTGTTTTCAAGAATCCGACGTTCAGTGGCCATAAAGGCCTAGCCTATATTTCAAGATGACATTTGAGAACAGGTTAGAGCCCATGACAAATTATGACCCACTGGACGTTGGTACTCTTGATCATGTTTATCTCAGGGGCAACAGATAGACAAGAATCAAATGTGGTCCCTTGAGTAATGGATTTTTACATTATTGTTGAGACTGTTGCCAAAATTCGTAGCTTGGTGAAAGGTTCCACTTTTTAATTTACAGGTCCAATACAAGTGCATCTAATTTGGGGAGAATGTCATTTTCTTTCATCCAGTAATAGAAATAATCTAAACTTTTGTGAGATTGCCTTTGCTCTCTTGCTGATTGTCAAAGGAGACATTGAGCTGTGTCATGAGTGTACCTTGGAAGCGCACATGACACTAATCAATCATAAATGTTTCGGACCTCATATATACATAAAACTGCATGGGGAGGGAAGCACTCTGAGGAATGCTGCCGGCCACCTTTCCTTGCATGACTAAGCCAATCCTAGTACGATTGCTTGGCTTCGATTTTATAGGATATTACTGTATCAACCTTAGGGCATGGCCTTTTCACTCTAGTCACCACTTAAGAAATATGCTCATTTGACCTAGTGGCAGGCTCTGGATCTTCAAGGAGAAGGATGGTCATCAGAGAAAGAGGAGGTTAGCCGCCCTGATGTGTGCTTCTTCGATCTCCTTTAATCATGTTGGACTGTATTTTGAATGGTCGTCATGAAGTAGCTTGTGATGTACAACACACCCTTTTGTAATTGGGATAGTTTTCTGGGGCACTGTAAATTTGAATATGTACAGTAGCAAGCTAATAACTGGTTTTGGCTATTCTATTCTTTCTTCCTTGAAGGTATTGGTGATCATCACAAAATTCATAAATCTTTCAAAATAGCTGAGATGTTGAAAACAAATGCATCAAAACATTCCTTTCAGTTTAGATTTTGAGCAGGATTGCACTAGAAGATACTTAGATCGTGTTTGGACTCTTCATGACCTCATCCACCTCCATGGACTTCACACCATTCTTATTGTATTTTCCAGCTTCAGCGGCCATGCTGGGGGCCTGCAGATGGGCGCATGTGCTTTGATATGTCCTAGCAGAACAAGTACGTTTTTTTCAAAAAGATTAACAGTTATGTTGAGTGTTGCTGAGCAGCACATAGTATGCCTTTCCTAATTCTCAGTTCATCAGTTTGCTGAAGGTTTTAAATAGTTCCATTATGAATTATTCCTTCAACTGATTGGTTGCCCCACTTAGCCAGATGCTACAATAGGCTGAGCTGGACTTATTTACTGTTTTACTCTATCACAATACATACACTCTACAAACTCTACAACAAATATTGTACGCATGCCACCACACTTGAAGTTTAGGCTTCTTGTTTGGAGAGTGGCCCTTTCCTGAGCAAACTATTTCTTAGCCATTGTGAACTCTAATTTCTTTTTTGTTGGTTGGTGGCTTTGTTACTGGCTGTATTTCAGTTTAGGGACTCCTACAACTGCTACTGATGTGTTGAACCATGTGAATTCACCCGCACTCTGCTGTAAGCTATTGTTGTACAGTCTTCATCTAGCTTTGGGTTGATCTAACCAAGATTTCATCAGGGTGAGTGCTGCTATGGGTGGTGTGGCAGTAAATCATGATAGAGAGATGAAGGGAGATGACTGAGTAGCTCTTCACGGCTGAGAATGAGCCACAGAGAAGCTACTGAAACAGTGGGGTGGCTGGTAATGCAGATGAGCCCTTTTAGCAATTGGGTGAAGCTCAAGGTATCTCAGTTATCATTGGTTGTCCATGCTATTGGTCCATTTGTTAAATTTCCTGTCAGAAATTGTTTTTACACATAATTTGTAGTAGTGGATTGAGAACTAATTGCAGAAAGGTAGGGGTGTGCCCTGACCATGGTAAATTAGTCCTGTGCCCAGTACTCCTGCATACATAAGGCTCTGGAATAGACCGTCAAATATATCAATCTCTCTTAGGTCACCGTTTATTGCATTTATGTTTTAGTTCAGTGTATCTGGTTGAATGGCCACATTGCCTAACAAACTGGAAGAAGTTTAATTTTCTATCACTGATTAGGTTGTAGATTTTGATGGTGTGGTTGGGAATCAAAAGTGTCTTTCACTCTAATTTTAGTAGACTTTTGATAGTTTTCTTTATATATGCTGTTAGGAGGAGCACACTCATTGTACTCTGGTTGCAGGTTTTACTTGCTAAAGTTCATCACTGCTTCTGTTGCGGGCTTGATCTGGGGATTTGTCTCATGCATAAATGAAAACAAAGAGTTCACATTAAGAACGGTGAACCTATCAACACACCTGATGTTTTTTAAAACCAAGTTCTGGGATTTACTTGAAGGATAGGAGATTGCAGACTTGTATCTGCTGATGTATTTCTATTTCTGTTATTCTGTTAGCGTTTACGCAGCTAGGTGGCAGCTTGAGGGCTCTAAGAAAGTAAGAGGTGGGAAAGAAGTAGATGGAGTCTTTGGGGAATATACAAACTCTAGGCTGTATTTATGGGGGGTTTCAATGCACTAATGATATTCAATGAACTGTATTCAAGGCAGAGACGGTGATTAGAGTGTGTGGAAAAAGCCATAAAAGTGTAGTCATTTACCCTCACCCAGGGGATTGCCTTCAGGTTTTGAGTGGCTAACTTCAGACATCTGGTTTGCTTAGTAGAGGAGGAGCCTTGCTGGTAAGTTATATTTGTTATTATTATTTTTATATTTGGTTTTATACAGTGCTCAGTTACCCCTTGGGCATCCTGGTGTTAGGTAAAAGCTACCTGTCTCAACCCTTTCCAAATGAAAGAAGATCCTAAATAAGTTGTAGTGATGGTGGGAGCACTTTCCAAAGCTTGGGCACAGCGAAAGAAAATGCATGACTACCACTTCTGTCTTTACCTATTTTGAGGATGTAGGGTAGTCCTTTATAAGCGTAACGTAAATTTCATGGAGGATTGTATGGAGTGATTATCCAAATGGGCGGCCAGTGTAGCTATCTCAAAGGGTCAGACACAGGAGACACTTTAGGGAGTCCCAAAGAGTTCCAACTTCCAACAGTCATGTTTTGGATTAACTGAAGTTGTTGTTGCTTGTATTTATGAAGTGCCAAATACAGTGCATTACAATAGTCCAAACACAAACCAATTATGCCATGTATAACTTGGAAGCGATAATCACGTGGTAACTAGGGGGGGATCTTTCTTAATACTTTCAAGTGCAAGAAACAAACAGTTGACAGTTTAGCTATTTGAGAACTACAGTCGTATTTGTTAGCACAGATGAAGCCAAGGTTACCCACACTATCTACTGTGGTGGGGAAGTTGCTTAACTCCGTTGGCCACCAGTCACTAGACCAGTGCACCTTCCATGATCGAGAGTCATCAATCATTAAGACCTCTGTCTTGTCTGAGTTAAGCTTGAGAACTTTTATCTTCATCCATTGTGTGACCGAGGACATACAGCCTTTGAAGTTGGCTTGATTCAAATCACATGCTCCATTCAACATGAGGATGATTTGCATAGAGTCTGTATATGACATCACAGCCGTATTGAAGAATCTAACTAATGTAATGAGAGGAGTACAGAGATATTGAACAAAGTGGAGATCAAAGGTGCACCCTGTGGAACTCCCAGCTTCATGTCCTTAAACAGCAAAGTGAAAGAGGGAGTTGTAACAGCTTCAGGGCATTCCTTGACATAGGAAACAATCAAGTTATGTGCTTTGCTTGCGATGCCTACCTTTAAGAGATGGGATGACGGCATGGTATGAGATACCGTGTTGAATGCAGCCCACGGTAACCTCAACGTCTGATTCATCATGTAGCCCAATGCAGTCTCAGAACCACGAAAAGCCCTAAATCCTGCATGTTCTTTTTCCAGGATATTATTCATTCAATAACCAAAGTTAGCTGTTTATCTCCTATTTTTTACCCAACCTTGGCCATGAAGGGAAGCAATGGAATGGGCCCATTAGTCTTTAAAAACAGAAGGATCCAGAAAGACTGTTTTTAGCCTGGGAGTAGTTAGTGCTTCCAGGAAGAAGGGATTATAAATGCTTTCAAGAAAGCCATTTATTAGTGAAGCCAGCATGTTGGGCAAGGATACAAGAGAGAGTCAGATTTTACCACTTTACACATTGTGCAGGTACACCATTCTCAGTTACATTGGAGAGTTCTGAAAATGAGGGCTTTGTGAGTTCCTTTTCCTATTCTAATAAATATGTGGTTGTTAGTGGCTAAGTAAAGCTTTGCATGAATCGCATCAATCTTGGAGAGAAATTAGGAGGACGCTGCATCACAGAATGAGAGTGAAGGCATCTGTCCAAAGACTTTGAGGGTGGGACCTAGCATCTTGAAGTCAATATACAGTTTGCTGGGTAACAACTGTAGTGTTATTATGGCCCAGATTGGGTCAGATACTCACCTACATAACACTACTGCTGGATTATACCTGCTAGAACTGGTGCAATCCTTTCGAGGACCTAGGCAGAAGTGAGAGGATCCCGCAAAAAACATCAGCTGGAAGAAGGGAATCTTGTGGGGCCACTGACCTGCAGCATGAAGGACAAATCAACAGCAAATGTGACTCCAAGGGTGCAGTCTTGATGCTTAGGGACTGGGATCAGAGTCATGGGAGGGCTGCAATTTACAGCAGTAGCATTGGTGCACAGATTCTAGAAGCATGAAATATGACATAGGTGTGTTAAAACATAGGACAATTATGCCAATCCATGACAGTATGGTCAGGAGGTAATCTGCAACATTTTGTTTGACCACCACATCCCCTGGAGTTTGAGATGTAGCTTGAAATTCCCATTTTACACCTGGTATACAATCACATAACTCAAAATATGGCCATATGAGACAAGTACAGTACTTTATATAGTGGTTACTACCCCTGATGAGGCATTGAGGCACTTTGCTCTGTAGAGCCAGTGTTCATTTTCAGTGCTAGCTGTACGTATTTTGGTTAGTTGTATATTAGGTCAGGTTATTAGAGTTGGCAGACCGATAAGTTGCATTGGTTAATGATCTAAAGGAAGCTAGCGGTGATTGTTGATATTGATACAGATGTTTCAGTTATGG
Organism: Calotriton arnoldi; assembly: GCA_963921515.1. Classification (NCBI taxonomy): domain Eukaryota; kingdom Metazoa; phylum Chordata; class Amphibia; order Caudata; family Salamandridae; genus Calotriton; species Calotriton arnoldi. The sequence goes on from CAWUFW010000852.1 coordinate 3,097,216, forward strand.
ATAATTTTGCATTCTTGATTGTGTCTTTGTGGGTAAATGGGAGCTTTAATTAAGCATATGTGCCCTATTACAGTTAGATGACCTACAGCACTGTATTATCGAACGAGTGTAGTGCTGTAGTACAGATCTATGTGTTTTGGAATACACTTATTCATGCAAGATCAATGACAACTAGGTGGGAGAGTTTGGTACGGTTGGACCAAGGAAGTTAAGACTTACAAGACAGAGAAAATAGGAACAGAAGCAGGCTTACATTAATAGGTGAAGGAAAAGGCCTGCTATGTAATTCATGAACATTTGAGATAGCATTATATGCAGTGTCATGCAATGAGAATAAGTACCAGAAGAAACTATAAGTCAGAGGAGATATAGACAGGCTCAGGTTCAGTTAGTGTGGGAACAAATCTATTATACAATTTATGCACGTTTCAGGAAAGGTTCACATGTGGTGTCATGCAATGAGTACAAGTAAAAGAAGAACATATTTTTTAGTTGTATTTTATTCGAATTCAGTGAGTTGTAGCCTTTAGATTTTGTAGGTTACTGAGAATTCTAAGAGTTTCTATGGTGCTCTTCACTGTATCTGTAATTTAGATTCGATCAGACAAGGCCTTCACCATCCTACTTATTTCCAGATGCAATATTTGTTGATATTGTGTGAGATATACAGTTTTGGTTGAGGATCAGGGAATGCTATTTCCTAATTTCTATAGATTAGTTTCCTTTCCTGTTGGTCATGAAATCATTACTCTGTTTACGCCATGAGATTCAAGTAGGAAGCATCTGCCTAAACTCCATGTGATTCTCAGTGTCACCTACTTTTTGGTGGGAGTGAATTCCATACTTTAGGCAAACTGGGCGGAGAAGGATGTACTACAACAGTTTTATTCTTATGTGGTAAGCAATTGTGGTGCCAACCTGGATCAAAGCATCCTATTTTGGGTGTATTTCTTGTGCTATGTCTGTAGGAATAATGATCCAGATCTGTTTAGTGCATTGTGTGTTATGCACAATACCTTGAAAGTAGATTGTTTGACAAGAGATTGCCAATGCAGAGCCTTCATTGCTGGTCAGATGTGGTTGCAAATCTTATGGTGCAAAAGTTGCCTTGCTGCTGCATTTTGAAGTCTTTGGAGTTGTCTTTTAGTACATGTTGATACAGCATGGTATAGGCTATTGACATAGATTAGGTATGAAGGAATGAGTGAGGTGGTTGTGTAGTCCTTTTGCTGGGAATCCCAGGTGAGGAACGATGTGTTGAAGGATCCTCATGGTGTTATTTTGATTGAACTGTTGTATGATGAAGAGGGCTGTGAATGCATGATAATTCCTGAATTCTGAACCTTGGAGGAGGTAGATCACAGTGGTCCTAACTCGTCAGTCCACTTGAACAGTGGGTTGTATATTTCCCGTTTGTCACATGTTTGGACTTCTGTTATTGAGGTATTGAGTTTGGGGTGATGATCATCCATTGGTCAGTGGTTTTGAAGCAGACCTATAATTTTGAAAGCTTATGTCTTTTTGAATATTCAGTTTCAGCTTAATCAGGGTATTGTCAGTGTAGCTGCAGCAACTGAAGTTGAGGGATTTGATGAGTTCCAGGAGGGGTTTCATGATTGTATCAAAAAGAAGCTGTGAGACAATTGATCCTTGCAAAACTCCTGTCCGAATGCTGTATGGGTTTGAAGAATTCATGGGAATAGATATGATGCTTTAGTCATTATTAGGATAGGAGTCGATCGATATGAGTAGATTTCCTTTCAGAGCAATATCATTTAGGGTCTAGGTTAAAGTTTGGAGGAGAGTGTTCTCTGTCACAATGATGACGGAGTATCATCTACGTACAACACTCAGTCTACCGCCCGAATTTAGAGGTGGGTGAATCAACAGGTTTACAGCACAGGAGTAAAATTTACTCCAACATCAGAAGCCTCCCTCTGTTTGCCCGAGGGAGCTGGGGCCATTGGAGGTAATCCATTAGACCATCCACCTTATTTAGAGTGGGCAGGTGGATGGTGTTTTTACTGTCCAACAGTAAAAAAATAAAAATGACCGCCCACACCATGGGAGAAAACTCCCATGGTGTGGTGTTCCTTAGTTTTCAGTTTTCAAAAACAAACTCCCACTTTGGGATTTTGTCTTTGAAAAATAAGGCACTCTGGAAAAGTTTGACGGACGTCCGTCCATCATGTTTGACAGAGACATTTGTAAAACGTTTCTTACATTGACAGGAACTGCCATGATGGCGGACGTAAAGTCCTCAGCGCCCAGGCCTGCTTTTACTTCATTCACCAAACCTTAAATCAAGCACTCATGCTTTTTAATGGGGTTTCATGATGTACACTGTTGAATGCAGCTCCTAATAGTTCAAAGAGAAGTTGTCCAGCCACTTCATCTTCATCCACAGAAATTTTCAAGACATCTCATATGCAAATCAGAGCAGATTCAGTGCCTCTGACTCTTTTATGCAACACTTGAAGACTGCCTTTGACCTGGTTCCTAGGTCCAGGTTATGGGATACGCTTGGTGAGATGGGTATACCCCATTTTGTTCTTAATTTATTAGTTCGGCTGCATGAGGGGAATTTTGCCCAGGTCAGATGGGGTGAGCAGAGTCAACTTACAGAGCGCATCCCTGTCAAGAGAGGAGTAAGGCAGGGATGCGTTCTGGCACCAACACTCTTCTCCCTATATGTGAATGGAGTAGTGGACTTCCTTCTGGAGGAGCCGGCTGACTCACCCGTTCTGGGGGGAAAAAAGATACCAACCCTGTTGTTCGCGGACGATACGTTATTGATATCTAAGACCCCGGTTGGGCTACAGCGTCTAACTGATAGATTCCATCTTTTCTGCGAGAACCGGGGTTTGGTTATAAATGCCAACAAAACCAAATTTATGGCTTTTAACCCCCATAGAACATGCAGGAATGGCCCTCTCTTAGGTGGGATTCCCCTTGAAAAGGTCGTCACCTTTGATTACCTAGGTGTAAGATTCTCTGACAAAATGTCAAGGAAACCCCACCTAGGTAAGATGCTGATGGCCCACAAGCGCATGGCTGGTGCAATAGCAAGAGAACATCGCCTTTCCCATACTAGGCCTGTTGCTCCAGCCCTTCAGATATATGACACCAAGGCTGTTAGCGCTTTCCTCTATGGAGCTGAAGTTTGGGGATTCGATAATCTTGATGAGCTTCAGAGATCAGAATATAAATTCTTAAGAGATCTAGTTACAGCACCAAAATACATCCCCCTCACACCGTTATTAAGGGATATGGGCAGGCGATCAATAAGTGATGTGGCTAGGCTGCGTCCCCTGCTTTTTTGGGTTCGCATTAGGAGGACCCCAGAGCTCTCTCCCTATGCAGAGGCCCTTACTGAGGTTATCAGCCTCGATACCGGGGGGAAAATAGGTTGGTTACGTGATATCAAGAAAACGCTATCCGCAATTGGGCTTTGTGGTTGTTGGACTAGCCAGGAGCCCCCAAGGAGAGAGGATCTTAAACGCCTGTACTGGGAATGGGTAGATCAACGAGCGATCAGCGGTCCTAGTGTGGGTAAACTGACAACTGAGTTCTACTCCCACAAACAAAGTAGATATTATGAGCCTTACCTTGACCTAATCAAAGTACCCAGAGACAGATTACTTTATATGCATTTTAGGTATGGCTCTCTCCCAGTGGGTGAAGTGATAGCAAAATGGTCCGTTACTAACGGAAAACATTGCCCTAGTTGCCAGGCCCCTGTGGAAAGCGTTGCCCATTTACTGTTTGTCTGTCCAGCGTATAAAACATCACGGAGAAAATGGCTGAGCCCGATTTGTCGGCAACTTGGTACACGGGAGCACCATGTTGCACTCCGTATTTTTAAGTCAGATTCCAGACCTCTTTTATCCTGTTGTATAGCAAAGTATTTGGGGCAAGCTTGGCTGATACGGTGGAAAGCGCTTGCGAGAAAGACATAGCCTCCATGCATTGACAAATTGCCAAGACCCCAAAGCCACAACAGTATTCCCGTTAAAATTACCATGCACAAGCATTTTATTTTTTTTAAATTTTGAAGTCTTTTCATGTATTGCACTGCTTGTAAACAAAAAGATGAAATACTGTTTGTTTTTTAACTAGATTTTAGGATGATGAAGTGTATATTTATTATTGTATCTTTTTCTACCTATACTAATTTTATTAGTTATGATACCATTGTTTTTTATGTCGCTTTTATGACTTTTTATGTCGAAATAAAGCTTGTGATTGATTGCAACACTTGGATTTGATTCTAACCTAGTAGATTTGGCCACGCACTTAAGTCACAGCACTCTAGTCATTACTGCCATATCTTAATATTTAATAACCTGCCATAATACACACTCATTATGTGTTTTTGTCCCAATGTAAATAAAACTTGATTACTTCAGCATTCCACGGATTGCTTTTAATAAATGAACACACTGTATTTTTTCAAGAAACTAATAAAGATGTTTTTTTTAAACTATACAGAAGATGTGATCTGAATTCATTTTGAGATGGAAAGATGTGAAAAGGAATTATAACAATTTACAGTCAAGGTTCACCATGTACCTCCTCCTGTTGTATTTTAACACCTAGAAGTACCCTCTCCCTGCATATAGTCTTGTCTACTTCTTAAACTAGCCCTTTTTCAGAGGTAGCAGCGGCAGCTTGTAAAAGCTGTGCTGTCCTGTACAGTGTATGTTTTCCTGACATGAGGTGCCCATTCTTTTTCTGTAATGTTGGTTATCTGAGCAATGCTCAGGTAACTGGGAAACACCCGGAGTATATACCGATTCTGAGTGATTGGCTACTATCCCCTCAACGCAGATAGGCTGTGACTAGCGAAGGCAGCATTATATAACCGAGAGGGACTAGCTTTTTTTCCTCTAATACTATGGAGAGACTACCTGATAGCTATCCTTAGTTGACGATCCATCCAAACCCCCTAAATGGGATTCCGGTACTTCCTTTCATCAAGTGTGGAGCAAGTGGATGAGTGAGTGCTTTTCTTACTCATACAGCTGAATTGTGAGGTCCTTTTGGGTCCCCAAGTGCTGCACAAGATGGTGACTCTCCTTTAGGAGTGCTGGCTTTGACCATGGTGGTCACTCTAGTCTGCAGGCATGTCTTCCTGAGATGATCCACGCAAAACCTTATTCTACCTATTGGGTGCAGTCTGCTTATGTTGCTAGTTCATATTTCATTTTGTTCAAGGAAAAACTAATTCATCTAAAGTGGAATCCACAACCTAAACTGGTTCAAACTGGTCCCACCTGCAACATCTTGCTTCAAATTCCCGAAAACCCTGGATCATAGAATAGATGCACTTTCTCAGGAATTGGGGGAAGTGTTTAAGCTTAGAAAAAAGGCAGGGTACCGGCAGGCTCTGGCTTTTCACCGTTGGCACTGGAGGAAGATGAATATTGGCACATTGGGCAATTAAGTCACATTCATTTTTACAGCCAGGGAATTCTACACCCCAGTGTAAAAACAAGCTGAGAGTGGCTAAGCCTTTTTAGAGTTACTCTCCGAGCAGACAGGACGCAAATCTAGCATATCCTGTGAAGCCCTGCTTACTTTGAGCCGAGAAGAGAAGCAGAGCTTGTCTGCCTACATGGACCGTACCTCGCAGGAGGAGCTGACCAGGTCCTGAGTAAACCAGTAAAAGTCCAGCTGACTAGAGATTCTGCATGGATGATGCTTCAATGGACTGAGGCCCCTCCAAAGAGTCATAAAACCCCACAGCCCACTTTGCAAGGAGAAACAAAGAACAAAGATCTACAACATCTGAGTCTTGGAGCTGAAACATCCATGGTCTTTAAAAAGCGTTAGCCTATATGGTCCCTACCCCATACCATACCCACAAAGTGCTATTTTCCCCTCCATAGGGCATATATTAGAGCTAATTCCTGTGGCAACTACATGCGATTTATGAAGTGGAAGACATGGATAGATGCAGTTTTAATTAGTGGGTGCAGTACACTGGAAAAAAGCGCATTTTCAGTCCTATGGCACAGATGCCAAAGTAGTCTTTAAAATAGCAGAATATGATATAACAGTGAACTGTAGCAAAGGCTGCGGACAAATAAGGCATATTTGTGTGTACAAGCACTGCTGTTGCAATGTTGTACAGGCGGGTACCCCACTCAGAGTACACACCTACACAACAGCATGTGAGTCTGGTAAACTGACTGTTATTTTAGACCTGGCGTCTCACTATTTTAGCCTCTGAACAGAAGCCTGGGCCTGCCCCTGACTATTCGAGGTTTTGCAAAGTGAGCCTTCATAGTGGATAAAGGACTACTGCCTTTGATTTGAAATTGGCACATACGGCAGTAGTGGCAGCATAACCATGTTTTGCACTTGAACATAATGAGCAGACCTTTAGGCACATAAGGCAGTAGTGGCAGCATACCATATTTTGCGCTTGAACAGAGTGACCAGACCTTTTTATCTGTGTCAGTCAAACTGTGGGCTAATGCCCCCTCTCTTGTATGGGTCTGCTGATATTTGAACCCAGAACTTGGTGCTGACATCCTGAGTCTATGTCAAGTGCATGTCAAATGTGTGTGTGTAGGACATGTCTGATAGTAGGACACTGTGTGTGTACGAGTCTGAGTATTGAAACCAGTGGGAACCATTTTGGAAGCCCCTGTGTTGCATTGTCTTATGTTGAGAATGTAGCCAGCTGCATTCTAGAAGGAAGGTTGCCTGGGGAACGGTGAATGCGGATGGAAGAGGAGGACCATTACGGAGCTGGCTGGCAGCTTCCTCCTGGTGTTGCTGTGCACATGAGTGTGACAAATCGTAGAGTGCGTGCAGTGTACTGGTGGCCGAGGTTAGATAAGGATGTGGAAAGAATGGTAAGAGATTGTTTGGCGTGTGCGTGGAGCGATAAGTCTCAAAGAATGGTAGAGTATCCGCCTGTGCTAGTAGAAAAAATGAACGCCACAAGGAAGAAAATAGGGTTGGACATTTCTGGGCCATTTAATGTCTTAGTTTCCCGTCCTAAATACGCCATGGCAGTTATTGATTATTACTCGAGGTGGCCTGAGGTAAAGTTTACAGATCAGGTGACAACACTAGATGTGATAAGATTTTTGGAAGAGTTGTGGGAACAAGAATGTATACCAGAGTGCGTGACTGATGATGGGGTGAAATTTGTGCCTCAAGCCATGAAGGATTCTTTTAAGGATGAATGGGGTAGAACATATAAGGTCATCAGTGTATTATCCCCAAAGTAATGGTCTTGTTGAAAGGTGGAATACAACCCTTAAGGAGAGTATACAGTTGGCTTTGTGTCAGGGTAGTCACTGGAGGGATGCAGTAAGGAAGTTGGTGTGGGCATATCGCAACTGGCCCAATAGTGTCACAGGCACAGTGCCTTTCAATGTTATGAGAGGTAGAAAAGCCCGGATGCTATTGGTAAAAGATGTGGAAAAGAAGGAAAGGAGCGACATTGAGTCTCTTGGAGGATCACATTACGGTGTTATGGAGAGATGGACAGTGAGGGAGTGGGTGCATGTAAGAAAAGGATGGAGAGAGTGTAAGGGGTTGTCAAAGCTCACACATTCTCTTCAAATCAGGAAAGTGAATCGTTACACAGTATTGAGCGATGGAAATGTGTGGAACACCAAGAAGCTGGTGAATATGGTGGAATGTTTGCTGGGTGGAGAAAAATGTGACAAGGAAACTTAATAATGGTGTGTTTGAGAGTGTGGAAGCAGGTCAAGAAGAGTTCGTTGCACTCCTAAATGGTTTGATGATTTTGTAATGAAACGTTAGTGGTGTACGGTAAAACAAATGTATGTATACATTTCTCTTCAGAGATGCCATAGTAGTCATAGGATGATTACATTGGAGGTTAATATTTAGTGTTACTTCATAGATTGTAAGTTTATAGTATGTATTATTGCTTAGCATTATTACATATATTATAAGTTATGCATTGGGTTGTTCAATGGAATTCTCTTGAGTGTTTTACGGGAGGGAGATGTGTTGCATTGTCTTGTGTTGAGAATTCAGCCAGCTGCATTCTAGAACGAAGGTTGCCGGGGGAACGGTGAATGTGGAGGGAAGAGGAGGGCCGTTACAGAGCTGGCTGGCAGCTCCCTCCTGGTGTTGCTGTACACGTTAAATAAATGTATATATATTTTTCACTCACATGTGTGCCGTGAGTGTCATCGTTTCACCCTGGTTTACCATGGCACAAGATAGAGGATGAGGACAACTTACCTAGACAGTGGAAGTTTATTGCATGCATTCCTGAGGGCAAAGGGTGCAGATCCAGACACTGAAGTGAGATGGATGGTGACAGGGCAACCATTAGAAATTTCATGAAGAAAAAGTTAGCAAGGGGCTAATGACTGATTCTTCTTGAGCACTGACTGTGGTAGATTGTAGGGGTGATGAGTGGGATGGCAGGTCGTGTTCTTCAATTTGAGTAAGTTTCTAGGTCTGGCCAGTTCTTTTGTCTGTCACTAATTACTACTTCGGTGAGGCTGGTGACTGCTAGGGCAGAAAATGCACACTTTGTTGTCCCATGTTGTGGGTGTTAAAGTTTGGAGACAGCCCCAGTGCTCCCTGCTTTAAGAATCATCACTGTACAGAAAGGCTGTGCCTGGGGAGAGCATACTGAGAAGGGCACTTGAAAGCAGTGCTGACTGGTGGTGTTAGAAAATGATAGGGTGCAAAGATTGTTATAGAAACTGAGCCAGACACTAGAGGTGGCCGAGTCACTTAAGGCTCTAGTCAGATTCCTGGCTTTGGCAGGGCCAAGAATTCATTGGATCCGCGAGTCCCCAAATATCTGTCTTCTGGTGGTTGCTGCCTGTCATCCACGCTGTGAAAAGACAAAGCAGTGACCTTTATGAAAACGAGCGAGAGGAAAAGATATCCATCTACTGGTTGAATTGCACAATGTGAAGTAAGAAAACATGTACCAATCCTGGACTCCCTAACAGACCAAATTTTGTCAAACTAGGCAATTATTTAATTACACCGTTCCCCCTTATTCTCCAGTATTCCATATCAGAGCACCTTGAAAAACAGGAGTCCGAATAGTGTGCTGGACAAAAATGTCTTCTTCTTGATTTAATAGACTATACTGCTGCACGATGTATAATAACCTAGGCCACATAGAGGGTTAAAATCATTGACTTGCCTCTTGTTGTACTAATGGCATCTGCATCCGTGTGCGGGGTGTTTCCCTATGTTAAAGTAACACTCTTTTAAACTTTGAAGAGATGCTATCATATTTGTATATCATTTTTGCTGCACTATTTGCATGCCAAACCTTTCTGAAGCTTGGATCATGCAGGGGCTCTTAAAGCCATGCCAGGCCATAGGCTCGGCTTTCCCCATCATTTGTTGGCTCGCCCACCCTCCAGCAGACACACACTCCTACAAGCAATCTCTCTCATGATACGGAAACACACACACACTAGAGAAGCAGGTACACAGCCATGCACAGACATCAGTGCCATTCAGTTCTCCATCACTCTGCTACAGTCAGGACCTCTGCTGGCAAATGACGCAGCACGGAGGGCGACACCAGGGTGGACCCTGATAAAAAAGCATCTTTGTGCTGCAGTCATGTGGGAGCAGCACAATAATGCAGCACAATAATGGATGGGTGACAGGCGCAGATACGCATCAATGGAGCATACCTGACAGTGAGGGCAAGCACCCACCACCATCCTATGAGCCAAGAATACAGCTAAGCCTTTACTGCCACAGGTGTGAACAATAGACCGTCTGGAAGTCTGTGGCAGCAACTTCCTGGTAATTAAAACACTAAAGAAAATGTGAGGACGAGTGGAGCCCACTGCCCATGCCCAGCCAGTAAGGGCCAACCTCTGCCACCTTGACTTGGCCAGGCCGCTTAGCTCCTAGCTCTTGAAAGGAGATGGAGCTTGTAGTGGTCTAGTGTTGCGAGAGACTCGGCACACAGACCTATGGCCCAGAAGGGCCAGCACACATTGTAACACTCTCTGGCCAGGCGTGGCCAGAGAGCATAAATAAACGGGCCGGGGTCGCTCAGGACTTCCGGCCCACACTAGCTCACTACGGTGTGGTTGTCATTCATTGCTGCTCTTGGGCCTGTGCCAACAGACCAAATTTACACTGGCGACGAGGGTGGGGGTCTGTGTACACAGCCCGACCCCACCAGCAGAATCAGCGCGGCTCCCGACCCGTCGGTCTGGTCAAGCGCTGCACGGATCTGAAGCGCCGCCTGTCACCGCACGGTGAGTGCGACCGGCCACAAAGGCCCGCAGCATCCAACGCCCCCGGAGTGTGTGCGTCGCATCCACGGGCACGCACCTGCTGTCTGTGCTCATCCGACGCTGCCCGCAGCGCTGACGCTCCCGGGTGCACTCCGGTCGAGCTCGCGCTACGTCGTGTGGCGCACCTGTGGTGTTCCACTCGCCTGGCCTCACACGACCACGTGCCCAGCTGGGGCGCCTTTCACAGTCGCGCAAGGCTCGCGCTGGCCCGCCTGCGTGGTACACTACCGCAAAAGGGGAGGAAGAGGAAGAACAGGGTGCTAACCACCCTGCATGCACTGAGGTGCCTATCAGCAGTGTGGACATCCATCCGCGCCCCAAAGGGGGGACAGAAGAAGGGTGAGGAGGTGTGTAGGAGCGCCCCGCGTTGTGCACCATCAACAGCCAAGTGCGTCTCACGGAAGCAGCAGGCACCATGTCCAACCAAGCGGCACCAGCAGCCCAACAGGCAGTCCTGCCACCAGTACTCCCAGCGCAGCCGAAAATGTCCCCGCACTCCCAGGTCAGTGCGCTTCCTCCATTCAGTGAGCTGATCGACCCTGCCACGGCGTCCCCGAGGTGGACTGTTTGGATTAGCAGACTGAACAATTACTTTATCACCACGAGGGAGACAGACGGCGCCGTGAAGAGGTCACTCCTGTTGCACTTCGCAGGTGATGAAATATACAAATTGTTTGCACACCTGCCTAACACGGGTCCATCAACAGACTACGATGCAGCGGTGAGGGCCCTGAATGCCCATTTTGATCCCCAGCTGAATCCGGATTACGAACGTTTTAAACTCCGGCAGGCACGACAAAGAGAGGGAGAATCAATGGACGCATTCCATGCGCGCTTACGAGAGTTGGCCAGCACGTGCACGGAAGATGACTAGGCCAAGGAAATACGAGCGCAAGCAATTCAAGGATGTCGCAACAAAACCCTGAGGACACTCATTCTCCGGCAGCCACGTATCTCCCTGGAGGATATACTAGTCCTAGCGCGTTCACACGACTTGTCAGAGGTCAGAGCGACAGCCATGGACGTCGCCATCACCCAGCAGGCAGAACACCCCGTGACAGTAAAGACCGAGAAAGTTGACGCGGTTCGCATGCAGCAGCGAGGGACACGTGGGAGGTGGCCGAGTAGGAACGCACGAAGCCCACAGTGTGGATATTGTGGTAAGGAGGAACACCCCCCAGAAAACTGCCCCGCACGAGGCAGGGTATGCTCGAAATGCGGCATTCCCAACCATTTCGTGAGTGTATGCCGAGGGGGAGTGAGGAACAGAGGACCACCCAGCCGGAAACCGCCAACCAAGGCAGTGCGACACCTAACTCTAGAAGAGTCGGAAGCGCCACGGGCGGCCAGGCCGCTAGCTCAACGCAAACAACACTTCGAGGACTCGTCCACCGAGGATGATGAAGAATGCTACCTGATATCATTTGCGAGCGACCTCAAGCGGAAGCGGCGACCCCAGCCCACATGTTCCATTGAGATTGCGGGTTCACACGTGACAGCGCTCATCGACACGGGGGCATCTGTAAACCTCATGGGGTGTCAGCAATACAAATGGCTGAGCCCGAAACCCCCACTGGCACCGTCCCATGTGAAGATCCTGACATATGGCAGCCAGACGCCTCTACCTCTCAAAGGAAAAATGACGGTCCAAGTTCGGTCAGAAGATCACGAGATCACCACGACGTTCCATGTGGTTGACAGAGAGGCGGACATCTTGGTCGGAAGCCACACCGCGGAAGACCTAGGGTTGGTGATGTTTGCCAATGCCGTGAAGACACTACAAACGGATGACATCCTTGGACATTTTCCCCAGTTGTTCAAAGGCCTCGGGAGCATGAAGAGACCACCCGTGAAACTCCACATTGATAAGGCAGTGGCACCAGTAGCACTACGGCATCGGCGCATACCATTTCATCTACGCCCGCTGGTGGAACAAGAACTACGAAAACTGGAGCAGCAGGGCGTAATAGAAAAAGTCACTGGGCCAACCCCGTGGGTATCACCGATGGTGATAGCAGAGAAGCCGAAGCAACCAGGGAAGATCCGGCTTTGCATTGATATGCGCCTGCCCAATCAGGCGATCAAGAGGGAGAGGCACTAGACGCCCACCGTCGATGATATCCTGGCAGACCTCAACGGATCCCGCTGGTTTTCCAAGTTAGATCTCAACGCCGGATATCATCAACTGAAGTTAGCCGAAGAAAGTCGTTATATCACGACATTCTCGACACACTTGGGACTACGGCGATACAAGAGGCTAAGTTTTGGTATCTCGTCAGCGGCCGAGATCTTCCAAAATGCAGTAAGGGAAGTGTTGTCAGGCCTCCAAGGCATACTCAATGTCAGCGATGACATACTGATACACTCAGCAACTATCGAGGACCATCATCGCCACCTTCGAGCAACCCTACAGCGTCTTGCCGACCATGGGGTGACCCTTCATAAAGACAAGTGCCAGTTCTTCAGAAAGTCGATTGAGTTCTTTGGTTACGTGTTCAGCCAGGAGGGTGTGAAAGTAGATCCCCGGAAGTCCGAAGCAATCCAGCGGGCACCGGCTCCCATGACCGCATCGGAGGTACGAAGCTTCCTGGGTATGGCAACATACTGTGGGCGATTTATACCCAACCTGGCCACCCTAGCTGAGCCCCTGAGGGCACTAACTAAAAAAGACGCCGCATGGAAGTGGGGACGAGAGGAAGAAGAGGCATTTGTCGCGGTGAAGTCGGCATTGCTGGAGAAGACGACCATGGCGTACTTCGACACAACAAGGTCCACCGAGCTGATAGTAGATGCTAGTCCCGTCGGGCTGGGAGCCCTGCTCGCCCAGGAAACCGAACCTGGAAAGTGGGTCCCGTTAGCGTTTGCAAGCAAAGCGCTCACCCCTACGGAAACAAGATACTCCCAAATCGAGCGGGAAGCCCTGGCCATCAAGTGGGCGTGCAACCACTTCCACTTGTACATCAGTGGACATCCCTTCAAGGTAGTCACGGACCACCAACCGCTACTCTCACTATTCAAAGGAACGTCGCCACATCCACCGCCCAGGATTGAGCGGTGGGCGATACAGCTTCAACACTATCAGCTGGAGCTGGTATACTGGCCCGGTGCCAAGAATCCGGCTGATTTTCTTTCGCGCCACCCCTCGGACCCCGCGGAAGAAGACTCCGATCAGGAACGGCAAACGGAGGACTACGTCAATATGATCTCACAATGGGCCTGTCCAAAAGCCCTAACCACCGAAGAGATCAAGGCACACATGGAATCCGATGTGATCCTACAAAGAGTGACAGAAGCCCTGCGGAAAGGGTCATGGGAACACTTCCTCCACGACGTACAAAGGTGGAACGAAACGGACCGTGCTCGGTTGGGAAAGGTCTGGTGGGTCCGAGAGGAGTTGAGCGGGGTAGTGATGAGAGGTTCGAGAATTGTAATACCAGCCAGTCTTCAGGAAAGAGCAACAGTCCTGGCACACGAGGGACACCAGGGGACAGGAAGAATGAAGTCCCGGATGCGGGAAAAGGTGTGGTTCCCGGGGCTAGAAGACGCCGTGGATGCAGTGGTCCAAAACTGCAGAGCGTGTCAGCTCACCAGCAATCCCGAAACCCCGGCCCCGATAATCACCGAAGAACATGCACCGTCACCCTGGTCCTGGGTGAGCCTGGATTTTGGGAGTTTTCCTGATGGGCGGGTAACGGCCGTCCTCATCGATAGTTACACAAAATACCCTCTGGTAGAGATCCTCCCGTCCACAGCATTCACCCACCTGCAGCCGGTGTTGGAGAGGACATTCGCTCTCTTCGGGATACCTCAGGTAATCAAGACGGACAACGGTCCTCCGTTCCAAGGTAGCGAGTTCACGGAGCTTCTATCACACCTAGGCGTGAAGCATCACCGCATCACCCCCCAGTGGCCGCAGGCCAATGGTGAAGTAGAACGCTTCATGCGGACTTTAAACAAAGTATTCCGCATAGCCGTCGCAGGCCAAGGCGATCCGGAGGCGGCTCTCCAAACATTCCTACGAGAATATCGAAGTACTCCTCACTGCACCACCCAGCGGTCCCCGTGGTCGCTGATGCTTGCAGGACCCCGGCGGGACACTCTACCAATGGCCGATAACTGGGCGTCGGAGCCTTATGACCCAAGAGATACTCAAGCCCGGAGGTCCGCGACCAACGACAAGGCCAGCAGACGGAGAAGAGCACAGTCCCGACGGATAGTGCCAGGGTGCGCCGTCCTTGTGAGGAACCGCCGGAACGGAGGAAAATTCCGCACCAACTATGAACCTGGTCTGTGGACAATTGTGGGAGTCCGGGGAACAGCAATCACTGCAAAGAAAGGTGGAGAAACAATCACCAGAAATATTTCTTGGTTTAAGCAAGTTCCAAGCCCTGTTGGGGAAAGGCCCAACCTCCATGATCAGGCAGACAGCAGCGGTGCTGACAAGGAGCTGGCACCTTATCGGGTGAGCGAAAGTGGGAGTGAGCCGGTGATGACGCCGTTGAGTCCGGAAGCCGAAACAACACCTACTCCGGAGAGCTCAGTGGTGACCAGCCCGAAGGTGAGCTCAAGGGTGCAGCACCGACGGTACAACCTGAGGCCGAATCCAAGGCCGAACCAAAGACTGGCAGAATTTGCATGTGGAACTTGTGTTTTGGTTAAGCGTTGTTGAAAGACTGATTTGGGAAGGGATGTAGCGGTCTAGTGTTGCGAGAGACTCAGCACACAGACCTATGGCCCGGAAGGGCCAGCACACATTGTAACACTCTCTGGCCAGGCGTGGCCAGAGAGCATAAATAAACGGGCCGGGGTCGCTCGGGACTTCCGGCCCACACTAGCTCACTATGGTGTGGTTGTCATTCATTGCTGCTCTTGGGCCTGTGCCAACAGACCAAATTTACAGAGCTCACCTGACGCCGTCCTGGGCCACAGCTGTGAACGCCTCAAGGCAGATAATGTTAAAATGCTTAAAATGGGGCCACGCCCCACACGATGCAACTTCCATAGTTTGTGGCTCAAGGTCGACAGACTGTTGCCTGGCACATGCACATACATGTACACTCCACGAAACAATCTTGAGCCTGATTTGAAATGGAGCATTCAGCACTTATGCTGCTGAACTGCTTGTAAACTCCTACCTTGCTGCTCTTCTGCCTCTCGTGAAAGGTCAAGCTCTGCCCCTCACTCCCATATACACCACCCACACTTGCTTAAAAGAGAATCCCCCAAACCGCTTCTGATGCTTGAGCCAGTGGATCCCCATCCCCTATCTAGAAAGTGTGTACAAAAGAAGGGCCCAAACCATCTCATTTGGTTCCAGCTGCACCGAGGAAGGGAGTGCTCTGCAGAATACTCAAAGGATTGCTGAGCGAGCAGGGCTGGTGTCTGCCTGACAGGACGTCTTCCATAGGTGAGGGGACATCACCCAAAGTCTGCCCTTTCTGCGGGAGGAGCAGAGGGTCTATCTAGGGCCTAAAAACCTGCCTACTTGATGAGAGAGGCAAGGAATCCACCCAACCCTGCAATAGAAGAGACAGTCCAGGAGAAATCCAACATGCTCCTAGTCTGATGAGCACCCAGAGAAAGATGACTGACTGAGAGAGTGAAACCAAGAGTGACATGTGCTTCAGTGGGTCTCCAGGTCTATCGCCATGGTTCCAGGTGATAACAGTGAAAGACTCCGTACATCCATACATCAGCCTGAGTTGCCTGCATCTACCCGGCTGAGTGTGAAACAGCCCAAGGTGAGCTGTATCTGTCTTACCATGTGCATCATCCCAGGTCAGTTTTGCAACTGTTGTGCCATCTATAATAACCGAGGTCAGC
This sequence comes from Calotriton arnoldi, assembly GCA_963921515.1. Lineage (NCBI taxonomy): Eukaryota > Metazoa > Chordata > Amphibia > Caudata > Salamandridae > Calotriton > Calotriton arnoldi. The sequence goes on from CAWUFW010000852.1 coordinate 3,113,328, forward strand.
CCCCAACTGTCTGACTGAGTGTATCAGCCTATGCTGCTCTTCAATGATCTCTTCAGGTGCATTGGTCTTGGTCAGGTAGCAACAGCCTCACAGTGCACTGCATCACCCCAGACGCAGGCTGCGACTGCCATGGGTTCCAGCACAGCAGCACCAAAGCCTGCGAGCGCCTCCAGACATTCCAGCAAGGCCGCGGTAGGTGAAGACGTGAGGTGTGCGCCCACTGCAGTGGAGAGGTGTGTTGCAGCGGCCAGGGCAGCTGACTTCGGAGCACAGGGCTCACAGTTCGATCCCCGGCTCCGGCGGCAGCTCAGCACCATGTGACTCTGGGCAATAGCTCACTTAATTTCCACGACGGCCCCCAGTGCCTTGAGACCCGTAAGGGTGAGTAGTTAGCGCTTTACAAATACGGATTTACATTTACATTTACTGCAGTGATTACTGTAGGTCCTCACCTGCAGTCGAAGTGAGCCACTACAAAAGGAGTGAGCTGAGCATGAGGACTAACATCTGTTTTCTGCCCACTACAACACTGAGGGGTAAGAAAAAGAGTCACGATGTAACCAGAGCCTGAGATTATTCACGCTTGTACCAAGGCTTACCGTGAGACAATTTAAACAGAGTCTCGCAGGCGAAGAAGGCACGGAGAGAAGGGAGGGTGTAGCACCAACAAGGGAAACATGACCAGGGATACCACCCTATATTCACAACCGAGTTGCGTAACATTGAGTATTGTTGGGTAATTAAGAGTAGCTTCTTTTTCAAAAAGGTAAACACTAAGCTGGACATTAAAGTTACTGTATCTGTTGACTGACTGTTGAGTTCCGACCTTGTGCCGACCACACCACCTCCCTCAGAAGCCTGTGAACCGAGTGTGGAAATCTCTGTACCTGGCCCAATTGCAGAGCCATGGTAGCATGGAACCCAATACACCAATGGCCAACAACCTCAACCACCACAGTTTCGGTCCAGTAGCCCCGGTCTGTCTTTCCTGTGCCCTAGCCCCACTACTGATCATCACATCATACCTGGACATAGTGCTAGGATACACATTATTAAAGTCTTTCACACTATCTTCAGCACCTAAAGTCATCAGTAGGAATGGTGACTGGTGCAGAGTAGGAATGGACGCAGGGGAAGAGACTGATCTTATGCAAAAAATGAACCATAGGTATATAACAGAGGGCAACTAGGCACAATAAAACAAACAAATGAACTACTTGCAATTTGGAAACAGGTGATAATGGTCTGTTGCACCTTTGAAGGGAGAGTGGATGCCCGTCAGGGTTTCAAAACACAACTTATAAGTAGACGCTTGATGCCAGTCCGAAGCAGCGCTCCAATTAAAGACCCTACTTACCCTAATGTGAACCTCACACTTCACAACTACTCTTAGACGCCCTCATACACTCAGCATATGTGTTTCAATCCAACAAGTAGTTATTCTTTAAGGAACATGTTTTCTGTATTTCGTCTTGAACCCTAAATGTCACTTTTTGAGGTGCCCAAAGAGCTCACTTTTATGAGCTATTTTGCACTGAACCAATAGGAGAATCCTAAATCAAAAGCCTCATTGTGCCATTCATATGAAAGAAATGCAGACATACTCTCCTTCCTCATCCCGGCGTCCAGGCACTTCTGAAGCCTGCAGGCCTGGCACTGTCGGCGTTTGGTTTTGTTGATGGTACAGCTTTGTGTGAACTGGCAGGTGAAGCTGACTCCTTTGCTGATAGACCGTCTGCAGGTGGAGTTGGAAACCAATGCGAAGAGCAGGAGAGGGCCATCGAGAAAAAAACAAAGAAAGCAAATTAGGCACTAAGACAATATTGAAATGGGTTGTCACTTTTTGATGAAAATATACATAAACCAAAATAGAGACATTTCCAGAAGCATAAACAGATGTACTGCAATCCCTCTCAAGATTCTTTGAGGGTAACTTGCCATGACAGAAAGTTTTAAAAAGAGGACGCTTGAAAATAAGTTCATAAGGCAGAAACTCAAAGGCTACCTTGCAATAAGTCCTTTGAATCTTCAGAATATTTGACCTGAAGATAGAAAGTGAACTACAACAAACGTAAAATACTAGGTCAATCTCTGTTCTAAATTTTTTGTAGCCAGAGAAATTGATGACAATGCTACACAAATTCACAAATTACCCTCTGCCACTCTGAAAACCTCCACTCCAGAAGAAGAGAAGACAGATGGAAGTATGTTGACACCAGGATTCTGCCTTATCCACTTACACTATCTTCCAACCAGAGCATTACACAACGTTTCTAGTGATAATGTTCACCTCCTATGTTATGTTCTTATTAAGGTGTTGTGCCTTATTCCAAGGTATGTCGAACTGTATAAGTGATGCTGGAACAGTCAGATATTTGTTCAAGCTCAAGGCCAAGTTTCTGGTGTTTGTTCACCGACACTTTATCTCGTTCTTAGCCTTATGCTTCTGTACCAACCCATCTATTGTGGTTGTATGTGATTTCATAGGAAAACGATTTCATGGAATACCATTACTGAGAAACCATGTCACCTAAACTGTGCAATAGAAATTTGCAGGATGAATGGCATTTACCATTTCATAGAAACCAATTCATAGAATGTCTTTGTAAATGCAATGAGTGCAGGTCTTACTTTCAGAAACAATTTTGTCAGAGGTATTTATTTCAGTGCTTTACTTCAACGGACATTATTTTAGATTTCTACTTTTTACACTGTCAAAGAATTACTTTGAACGCTTTTAATTTGCAAACTTCTCACCACCATTCTTCCTTGACCCCTTCACTACCACTAAATACCATCCATCCTTGCTTCTAAATCCTCATCACATTTAAACAACATCAATCTGTGAACCTTAAATCCCTTTCTACCCCTAAATTCCACATATATTTGAACCCTAAAAGCCCTTATACCCTTAAACTCCACCCATCCCTAAACTCTTTCTAAGCCTAAACTCCACCTACCTCTTGACCCTTAAAATCTTCCCCACTCCTTAATACCACCCATCTCAGAGCCCTAAAAAATTGAATCACCCTAAACTCCACCCATACTTGAACCCTAAAAACCCTTTCTACATCTAAACTCTACCAATTCATGAACCTTTGAACCCCATCACCACCGTAAACCCCACCCTAAAACTCTTTTTGCCCATAACTATCCCTGACTCCTAAAACTCCTCCTCACCCCTAAAATCTACCCATTACGAAATCTTAAAAACCCTTACTAGCCCTACACTCTGCCCATCCAGCAACCCAAAAAAACCCTCAGCATTCCTATTCTCCATCCATCCCTGAACCCTAAAAACCCCTCACAACCCCTAAACCCCACTTATCCGGCAACCCTAAACTCCCCTCATCAACCCTAAACCCCACTCATTACCGATCCATAATAAACCATCCCCACCCCTAAACTCCACCCAAGTCTGACTCACAAAAACCCCTTTCTACGCCTGAAATCCACCCATCCCTGACCTAAAAAAAACCTCAGCAACACGAAACATCACCCATCCCTGAACCCAAAACCCTGTCACTACCCATATATTCCACCCACGTGTACTGCAATTTTAGATTTTTCCTTAAAATTGTAGAACTTTTTCTTACCCTACTAGACAAGATTATGACACTTGTGTACAGTTGCTAAATCACATTGAGAAAAACAAATTATATAACACACGTTGCATGACATACCCACCCACCTTCACCTACTGTATTATTACTGCACTAGACTTGGAATTAGGCTTTGTAGGTATGGATCAATAATTGCTATGTAAAACTTCTCAAATAAATAAATATGTTCATCTAGGCATCTTCTGCCAAGAATTGATCCTAAACTAAGTTTGCTACCAGTGGCAAGACAATTCATATAAGTGGCAAGTTGACCACCGGGGAAATAATTTGCCTCTTTTTATATTTAATTATTAATTTGTGAAGAATTTACACAAAGACGTATTATCATAAATCACTCTTATAATCATGTTAAATGATGGACCTTCGTTTTAGACCAATGATCAAGTTTGTGTTTTCTAAAGTTTTCAGTATTTATTAGGGTCTATCTCTCCTATGCAATTAAGGCCCCCGTAAGTCTCCCCTCACACATATTTTGCATTTGCATTGGCCCATTCTGCCAGGTCACTTGTTAAGAAGTTGGGATAATTCTGGCCGCTGCTCAGTTCTTTGGTGTCACTATCAATTGGTGTACCTGAGGACTTTTAATCTTGTAGTTACCCACTCCATTGGGAACATGGCCAAACACTTGGCATTGTGAATACTTGGATTGTATTTTACCCTTAAATTCCTCAACAGCACTATGTCCGGGCCTTGCTCTCAACTGATATTTGACGAAGGTTCAGCTAGTGTGAAAAACAGACTGACAAATATTGACAGCGCATAAGTGTCCTCCTACAAAGATTGTAGCCATTTTTCAGTCCCTACTTTCAACTAAACTCCCGTCTTATCTACTACAGAACTAGATGAATTCCGCGTTGGAACTCCAACTCCATCATACACGGAGCTAAGTGTCTGACAGTGGGTTCAAGCAGATGTGGGATTTTTTGAAATTACATATTTATGTGTGGCACACACTCTAGCAGTCATTTTCAGTTATGCAGATAGTCTGGATCTCTTTTTATTGTCTTTGTCTAAAAAGGAAATATTTTTTCATGTGATTGATAACAATGAATAAATACAAAATATTTACTCTTATGAGAATACTTGCATTATGAGATCCATGGGGGTTGTATTCTGTGGCTTGTACGGAAACTAGTTGCCTATTTTGATACATTATTCTATACTTTGTTTATATTTGACAACCAGGCAGGGTTTGCTTTGTTCGTATAAGGATATTATTCCCCTGAACCTGCTGTTATATCTGTTTGCAGAGGCCCTCTTTGCTTTGTTACAAGTTCTAGCAGTATCCGTTTATCCCGCTATTGTTCTGTAGCATTTTGCTCTCACTTAGGAATTTACACTAATTTCCAATGGTGATGATGCTGTTAAGTGAGACATTAACAAAGTTCAGAAGGTTTTGTGGTAAGGATATTGAATAAATAACCTCATGGGGTTATTGGCAATAAATTACTGTACATCTTAAGGGAGGTGTTTTCTCCCAAATGAAAGTTGGAAGAAGCCATTACTATTACTACTCTGAGGGGCCACAGTAATTACCACCAATGTTATAATACAGCATAGTAGTAGTAATTACAGTGCTTAATTTGTAAAAAAAATTAAGTGCCAGGGCCTTTCTCAGAAGGCCCCTGCAGCCCCCACCACCCATACCCTGCTAGCGCTGCCAATGGCAGTACTAACATAATACCCAACCATTGCACTCCTACAAGTGTGACAATTCAGCCTATTTCAAGCCACACAAATCTATAATAATGGCACAGAGGCTAGTATTATTCATTTTCATTGTATATTGACTTAGTAGACGCGGGTGTTGTGCTTATCTCAAATTTTTAAAAGACAGCGCCACCACATGGTGGACTGTCACTAGAGCTGGTGCTGACAATTAAGTTCCGACGCTGAGCACCGGAAACCACCTGCACAAATTAAGCACTGAGTAACTACCAGACATTTTACCAACTCACCACCTTAATGTTCACTTCTAAATGAAAGGTTTGAGTTTTCAATCTATGTTTTAATATGGTACTCCAGAAACCAACCTGTAGAGAGCCCATTTAGATGCTTATCTATCAAAGCACACTAACACTGTGCACACTGTCTCATACGTATAAAGAAGTCCATTCGGTAAGGCTTACTAGGCAGTCAAGCATTGGTGCATTTAGTAGCCTAATTGCATGGAACTGTATTAGTGTTATCCTCTTTGAGTTCCTTCTGTTTGTTTGTGTTATACCTAGGAGGATGGACAATTAAGTTCGCACAGCTACTCTGCACTAACCCTGGGCGTAGTTTGCGTAGTAGCGCTACGCGTAGCTACGCGAAGTGCACTTCGCACTACGCGAGCTACGCGTAGCACTACGCGAGCTGCGTAGTGCGGTAGGAAATGCTGTTCGCAATGATTGCACAGTGCCGGATGCTTGTCCGCACTGTGCAATCATTGCAAACGGCATCTTGCACAGTGCAAGCGGTCGTTTTCTGCCGCTTGAGTAGATTTGTACTCGAGCTGCAGTTTTCTCAACGCGGACTGGTAGTTTCTCATCGCGAGCGGTCGCGAGCATACGCGACCACTCGCAATGAGAAACCTGACCTCCCCGCGTTGAGAATCTCGCCGGGAGGTTTATTTTCCACGCTCGCGATCGGCAACTTGATGTTGCTCTTCGCGAATGAGGAAAAAGTCTCGCTGGGATGTCATTTTGCTCGCTCGCGGTCGCCAACTTGACGTTGAGGACCGCGAGCAAGCAAAAAATGCCCTCTACGCTACGTGTTTTTGCACTGTGCTACGTGCAATTTGCGTAGCGCGTAGTTGCGCAAACTACGCGAGCGTAGCGTAGTTTTCCACCCAGGCCTACTCTACACCCGAGAGCATCTGGCCAGCCATAAGAATCATGGACATCCACCTCACTTACAACTTGTAAAGGGGCCTTTTGGATACTTATCTATCAAGGCACTCTTTAAATGTGCACACTGTATTAGTGTTGCTCGTATAAACAAGTCACAGGCAAAATACCAAACTTCTTACTTTCCACTGGCAAATCATGTCACGCCACACTCTTTGCCACATGGGTGTTAGGAATGGCGTTTGCTCTGCAACTCCACCTGCCCAAAAGCCTTACAGGGCAGTGAAATTATGGTGCATTTGGCAGCTTTATTGCATGGAACAGTATGGACCTTAACTACAAGGGTCCAGGAAAAAAGAGCACCAAAGATAAAGGCCCCATGCATCCCGCTCAATGAGTCATGAGTTCCTCCACTGTTTGCCTTCCCATTGTTGAGGCCAGTAGCATGCCCTTTTAGAGGCCAAAGGCAAGGGACACTGGCATCTGTCCAAGATGTCCTCTCCAGACAGGTCTGAGCTGGTGTGGGCAAATCATTCTCATATGGCCAGTATGATGAGGTCATCCCCAGGAGTATGCAGGAGATCGGGATGGAGTTAGCACCCATAACGGCATTTGCTGCCCAACCCTAGATGGCCCACACATCACAACAAGCATACATGCTTGCATTGGAGGTGTGACTGTATCAGATAGTACATACATTTCAATCTGAAACTGTGGATTTCTAGTGGGAAAGGAAATTCTAACGGAGGGCCTCAGACAGAGTAGAAAATAGGAAGCATTAGACAGAGAGGGAGTGATTGTGTTTCTTACTTCTTTCACCCTCCTAAGAAGCAATCATTCCTCTTCTCCTTATCAACCAGGGGGGACCTCTTGGAGTTCCTTCTATTTGTTTGTGTTCTACCTAATAGGATGGACATCATTTATGTTTGCACAGCCACTCTACACCCAAGAGCATCTTGCCATCCATAAGAATCATTGATATCCACCTCACTTGCAAACCCATGGTATTTTGGTCGATGGGCTTGAGCACACCTGGGTCCAGCGCACAGATCTCCATAGTGAGTAGCTTTGAAAGTCAATAGACCCTCACTGGCACCCATCCTCACTAATGCCATGCTATGTATCAGAGGTGCAGCTGGTATTGGGTTATTGACTGGACCGATTTGGGGCAAATTTTAGCTTCTTTTGCAGGGCTTCAGTATTCTGAAATGGACTCTGCACCTAGAAATGAATTCTCTGATAATATGTTTACATATTTATTTTTACATTTGTTTTAAGTGCATTTTTGTACTTTTAGGATCTGTATTTTAATTGGATCGAATAAAGAATGTGATGATGACTGGACAGTCTGTTTTGTAAGGCCATTTCCTCCATTCTCCTTGTGGTTCAGACTACCAGCCCAGCTGCTCCCCTTGGATTCTGTCCTTTCCTTTCCTTTTGGTATGGAACTATTTTACTTGGAGCTCTTCTCTCTACTGCTACAGTCTCTTGTTAAAACAACAGTTGATGGACAGAATGCAGAACAATGTCATACATTCACCCCAGTACAGAGATCTGGGCCTAAATCCATCGTTTTTTTGCTCACCATGCCATTCCAGTTTGAACCCAGCCATATGCAAATCAGTCTTGACCCTGTGCCTCATGGGAACAGTCCAGCCCGAACTGCCAAGCCAGGTCCTCCCTGGACTGGAAACAAGCATCCTAGGACCAGTTTCGGGGTTTCACCCTCTTCAGCCAGGATAGCTTGATTCCAGTGGCATGGAGAGCACGGGACCCACGTCTGGGCATACCCGTCCCACTCGGGGTGACAAATGCAAAAACAACAGTTGATGGACAGAATGCAGAACAATGTCATACATTCACCCCAGTACAGAGATCTGGGCCTAAATCCATCGTGGGTAGGGTATGCCCAGACGTGGGTCCCGTGCTCACTACACCACTGGATTCAAGCTAGCCTGGCTGAAGAAGGGTGATGCCCTGAAACCGGTCCCAGGATGCTTGTTTCCGGTCCAGGGAGGACCTGGCTTGGCAGTTCGGGCTGGACTGTTGCCACAAGGAACAGGGTCAAGACTGATTTGCATATGGCTGGGTCCAAACTGGGGTGGTGTGGTGAGCAAAAGAATGATGGATTTAACCCAGATCCTTGTGACTGGGGGTGAATGTTTGCATTGTCCAGCATTCTGTCCATCAATTGTTGCTTTTGTATTTGTCTCTTGTTAACCCAGTTGGCTAACCACTTATCAGACAACACAGACAGTCGCTCTTAATTCCCAACAACTGATCAAGGGATTCACTTCTATCCATCTCACTCATTCATTTCTATCACACACTGCATAATGGATCACACTTTCAAACAGAACCCCATCTGCCTTCTTTTTGTTGCAGAATCTCTGAAGGTAATATGTTGGCGTCAATCCAATACATCTAATCAAAAATTCCTTTAACCAATAATAACTCATACTGTCATTTTCAGGCATTTTTCCTATGTTCTTTCAACAGGGAGGCAGCACATCAGATTGTCGTCTTAGACTTTTTGTTTAACTGTTCAGCCTTGCATGAAATCTCACAACTGTGGAATTAACCCAAAATATCAGTGGCTAGCACACATATAGGTCAAATCTTTGGGTACATAAGCAGAGCATAATTTTGGTTTTGGAGGAGGACTTGCTTTTCCGCTTACTACCTTTCTTTCCCTTCAGCTTCTCTTTGTCTAGATCAGCTGCTATCTTCCTATCCTTAAAAGATAGTCTATAAAATCTGTAGCTCTCTTTCTGTTGCATCTCCCTCTCTGTTTGCTCCAATTTTCTTTCCTCCTGGGCCCACTCTTCATGCTACTACCTTCACTGCAAAGAAAATGAACGCAACTACATATGCGCCTTACATGCTTACATGTTTATTTAGTATGACAATGCAAATGTCAATGTATGCCTTAGCATGTGCTGTTGTATTTTATTAATCAATTGTGAATTTGTTTTTATGCCTGTTTGAAGACCATCTTCAAACTCTTCAAAATCTTAGTATCCTTGCACATTTACACACATTGTAAATGACTTCTCAGAAATTGATATTCAATGTTGTACATGCACATTTCTGCTGAACCATTCTAGCAAAATGCAGCTTTGTCCAGAAGTTGACACAACAAAGCAAGGAGTTTAAAAAATCTTAGAGTCAGCTCATGTTAGAGTTAGCTGTTTCTTTTCATTAAGGGCTTTTCACATTCCTCCAATGAGAAGGTACCGGCATCTATTCATTAGTGATTATCTACAAATGTCTTTTCTGTCACATGTTCGTGCTTCCATTCACTTGCATCGAGAAAAATGGCATAAATGTAACTCCAAAATGTATGGATTTTAGCATTACATGCTCCAACTGATTGAGTGTGAAGCTCTGGTCCATCATTGAAACAGCAATTGCCTTGTTCATTTTGGATGCTTGCTGGCTATTATTGAATTAAATGCGTTACACTTCTACGCATTATTCCAAGTGTTCTTTTACACAGGGTCACATCTGCCTGGTTAGCTAATCTCAGCTTCTCTCCCCTCAAACTCTTTGATTTTCTTTTTTTCCCCGGCCTTTGAATTCAGAACATCTATCTGGGCACCAGCTTCATTGCTAGGTCTATCCCTCTTGCGTGTGCAATCCCAGGGCAATAGACAAGGGAACCCTAGAAACACATGGTGGAGAATGTGCTGATGAAAATTTCGGGGATTTCCTTGGGGCCAGCCTAGAAGGTTGTCTAGGGATAGTCTGCACTAAGTGGATCTGAAAGCCTTTGGCTACAGTGCAATCCATCTAGGGTCTCTTCTGTGAATACCTCTCCTGAGCTTTCTACACGTTTCTCTCTTTTTCCGCAGGGGACCTGCTTTTCCATTGGTTTCCTCGCAAAATCTATAATGATTTCACTGTCTTTTTACCTATGGAGAACCCCCAAGCCCGATGCCAACATCTTTCAGTTGATCTAGCAACAATTTCTGTAGGTCTTTCTTTTTCCCTCTGTCATCTGTCACTTTTATGTAATACAGTGTGTGAAAAGCTAGGCTTAATAATCGCTATTATTGCTCACTGGAACCGGAATCTAGTGATCCCTCACTGCTTTCTGCCTATTGTGGGAACTGGTGGGGAGGGAAGGAGGTCACGGGACAAGAAAGGTTTACTGGGTTCCAATTGTGTCAATTAGGGCCTTTCTTTTACCTCGGATGTCCTAGGGCCTCGTTTTCTACTGGGCCCAAAACTGAGCTTCAATTAGCACTGGTTCCTCCAAGTAGCTAGAAAGGTCCACAGCTTATTTTTCAAAGTGGTGTGGGGTAAAACCTCAGACCTCAGCACAGTGCTTAATAACCATTAATATATCATTGTAAAGGCAGCGCTTTTACTTAAAAATTAAATGTTCTTTAACGTGTGACAGTTAAATACTACATAAGAAATGCAGAGGGCAGAATAATATATAAAAAATTCTAAATATGCAGTTGTTGGGGTAAGGAGCCAGTCATTACTAAACTTGGGCTGCTCACAAATTCGACATACAGTAAAATGCCTGCGTTGCTTGGGGACTGCTATCTCCCTACACTTCCCTAGTACAGGGATGCATTCTAGTGAGCCATGCAGAGGGGCATTTCCGTCCCAATATCATCTGATTAGTTCTGTACCTGTAAAAACGATCCTCTGATAAATGTGTTGATTTCAACCCATTGTTGGGCCCTCTCAAATTCACAAACCTAAGTTTGTTGCATCCTAGACATGATTACTCTGAATGATTCCGCGGTCTTTGGTCCAGCACCAGAATGGTCAGGTGGATCTGGCAGTATCAAAGATGAATGGGTATTCAACTGTAAATGTGTGGAATCCAATATCCTATCCTGGCCAACAATTGATCCATTAAGAATCAGAACTGGCTATCTAAACATGTCAATAATAAATTGACAACTAATTACAAAAACAGTGGTAAATTCCGGTTTCCTGACAAAGGTGTGGAATTACCTTCTAAGAATGACACACAAAGGCAATTGTCAAGTGTGTCCTTATTAGATTGCTCCGTCACCTTCAATACAGTGGATCACCAAACACTACAGGATAAACTTGACTCAGAATCTAATGTTTGACCAACTTAGATGATTCGATCCATCCACAATCCACACATTCTACATTTATTTTTAACCTCGGTACAAGCCCTCTTTTAAGGTTATTACAGTCTTGAGTGCTACGGTTACACTGCTGAGATATGGAAACATATATGCCTTTCTCACCCAACTATGATCAAGTTAAATTCTTACTGGCAGATCTGCATCCTTTTAAAATGTGAACACAGTACAGCAGGCTACAGATCCACACCAAAAACTCGAAAGTCTGTTCCCATCATCTTCACTTCACCTATGCCTTCTGTGAAAATAGTCACTGACTTAAATAAGGTTAGGTACCTGGGTTTTCCTGTAAATGGCAAACTGTCATTTGTTCCTTCCACAGTAGATGGCTTTCCTAGACCGAAGTAAGGTTAATTCCAATCTACAGTACTGGGATTCACTTTAATCACCAAGTGAGTGAGTGAGTGAGTGAAGATACTTAACATTACTGAAGTCAGGAGAGTCCCAGTAGTCAGCGAGACAGAGCAAACAGAGATGAGGAGGTAGGAATGTGGTCAGAAATCAATGTATTCAGGAGAGTAGAGTTGTGAGAGTAGAGCCAGGGAGTAGTTTCCATACAGCAGAGCCAAGAGGACTTAAGAGAGGAGAAAGGAGCAGGAAATTAAAGCATGTAACGCTACAAGACCAGAGATTGGGGGAAAAAATCAAGCGAATAGACATGAAGAGTGAAGAAAATTACAGCCCAAAAAGGTGAAGCAAGAAAGTAAGTAGAATAAAAAAAGAGTAAAGCCATGAGAGTAGAGTCAAGAGAGTGGAGCATGGAGTATAAAGTCTGGTGCATCAGAAGAATAAAATCAGGAGGCCAGAGCCATAAGGGTCCTGAGATGCACTTGGATAAAGATGAGAGAGTAGCATCACGAGAGTAGAGACTGGAATATAAAGCCTGGAGCATCAGAAGAGTGGGTTTAGGAGAATAGAGCCTGGGTGTCAGGAGCAAAACAGCTCTTGATAGAGTACACCGACAAGTCTACAGTGTAACATAAGGAGAGTAGGAGACTGGTATTAATAGAGTAGATCTAAGAGAGTCAGAAAAAAGGATAGTCAAGACAGATAAGAGAGTGGTATCAGGAGAGCATAATCGGGGGCATAGAGAAACCTGGAAAGCAATGCCAGGAGATGAAATCCAAATGAGACACCACCGTCAGCAGAGACCAGGACACTACAGCCAATAAGCAGGCTCCTTACCATGGCTGCTGTCTGAAAACTATCACCCCAGAGAGTTTCTTGCCCACGCATTCTCAGGTAATGGTGTAGGGGACAAGTGAAATTCTTGTTTGGGCTTGTTCTGGCTAGTCTTCTGTACAGATAAGCTACCTACATCATGCCACACATCTTAACTCACTCTCATACCGATATACTCTCCCAAATCACACTCATCACTGCGAGTCAGAAAACATCAAAAATCTCATTCACATTTCCACTCGCTAAGTCCTGTTGTAGGGATTCTGCACATACACAGAGCTATGCACAGGATAATAGGACCTCGGAGTATAGTGGTGAGCCAACAATACACCTTAGTACCCACAATCCCAACCCGACTAGCAGTAGCGTCTCATTAGCAACGATGTTACCAATGATTAGACAACCCAGAACACGGTCTCTCTCTCTCAGGACTTGCAGGAGCGAGAACACCCTTTCATAACTCACTCATACTTGTCCACAACGTGCGTAATAAGAGTCACTGTATAGTTTAAAATGTTTATTTCAACTACCGTGCTCTGAGATGCAGTACACGTGCCAGTACTACCAGCATAATGCATAAGAATAAAACAATAAGCATAGTTACAATTCCATAGAATATAAACGGGGAAAGCATTTCATAAAGCAGTGGATATAGAGCTAAATGACCATACCACCCTCCCCGTGCTAGTAGCTAGTTTATTATAAAAATAGAAGACCTCTGGGCATTGTCAGGCGGACCCTCATACCTCAATATCTAGATGCAAGTTTTACATCATCAGACAAGCACAGCTCTTCTCTCTGGAAAGGTTGTTCTCCAACTGTCTCCAACAGTGAAAATCACAATAATAAAAGCACACAAATTTCTCCAGTGCAGCTGCATTCAGTGTTATGTCTAAGTGCGAGGGGCTGACCAGATCAGCAAGAACAAGGGACATTGTTTTTCGACCTTGTACATGATGTGCAGACGAAACCCAAAGGGAATAGGAGGAAAGGTGAATGGCAGAGATGCAGACAGTTCTAAAATAGCCGGGCACAAACAGAGGCTGGATAAACAAAGGCACAAAGTAACATGCGCAAAAAGGCATCATGGCAGCCAGGCCTAAGCTAACTTAGCAATGCAGACTATGAGTCCACAAACCACACGACACCCTCCCCTGGTCAGTCCATTGGTGAAGACATAGGACGAAGACAAAGTTCAAATAGATGGAGCAGAACGGCAACGTCTGTGACCGAATGGGTCCAAGGGAAAGACAACGAACGGTATACCGTACAACGTGCACTTAATAATCTCCCTAGAAGACCTCTGGGTGGGCGGACCCCATACAAAATGCTCTTTGGCATAAGAATGTTTGTGCCTGACCTTGATGGTCTAGACATGGCGGCGCAATCCGCAATCTTTGACGTAGATAACCATTCTACTATGTTACAGGACTTACAAGAAGCCCGAGACAAACTTGCAATCGAACATTTACCTTCAGCCACAGACGCTGCTCTGCAGATTCCGGTTGCCGGCTGGCTTCCGAAAGTTGGAGACCTGGTCGGAGAAAAGGCATCATGGCAGCCAGGCCTAAGCTAACTTAGCAATGCAGACCATGAGTCCACAAACCACACGACACCCTCCCCTGGTCAGTCCATTGGTGAAGACATAGGACGAAGACAAAGTTCAAATAGATGGAGCAGAACGGCAACGTCTGTGACCGAATGGGTCCAAGGGAAAGACAACGAACGGGAGAGTGAGAAAAAAAATAGATAAAAACGTCAATATAGGAGGCAGGAATGCCATAAGCGGAGACCCCCTAATCCAAAAAAGTGCAGGTGCAGAAAAACGCCACACCTTCCAAGAGGACATCGTTGGAATTGTCAGAAAAAAGAGATGCCATCCAGTCCAATAAATCAAAACTGCATTCATGTTCCTCGCAAGAGGGAGCAGCGAACAGCATTGCGGGACAACTTGCATGATACTCAATATAACTTTGTTGTAGGAGAGCCTGAGCAGCCACCCAGACATCCCATTGTGCCAAAATCCCAAGTGCAGCCGCACGCGCCATGGAGCCAGCACCGGAACAGTCTCGTTCATGGGCCTCTAAGGGACCCACCAACTGGGCAAAATCCGGGTGAGACAGAGACGTATTGGAGAGGCAGTAATCCAAGGACCATGAAAATGGACATCGGATGCAAGACAGCACAGGTTGCACGCAAGTGAAATACGCAAAGCGAAAAGAAAGTCTATATGACACACCCAGTGTCGCCAATGGCAGGACGCCGAAGCCGGCGAGGATTCGCTCACGGAGCCTCCAGAGTCGACCGTGGTCGAGCAGGGCCCCAGGAAGTGCAGCCATTGCATAGCACACAGACCAAAAGCAAAACACCAGCCGCCAAGGCGAGGATCAAAGGAAAGCCGCCAAAGACGCTGGAAAAAATGGAATGAATAAAAGTTGGTATTACACCAAATATAGTTTGAAAGGAGGTAACAAGGCCAGAGCCCACAACTTTAAAAAAGTGCACAAGACCTTCGGTGAGTGAAGCATTGGAAACACGGTGAATCAGTTCACCGAAATGTTGTGGGAGGTTTGTGTTCAACAGGGCCTGTATTTCACTGTGGGTACTCGCCACCTG
Source organism: Calotriton arnoldi (assembly GCA_963921515.1). Lineage (NCBI taxonomy): Eukaryota > Metazoa > Chordata > Amphibia > Caudata > Salamandridae > Calotriton > Calotriton arnoldi. The sequence continues at coordinate 3,128,715 of CAWUFW010000852.1, forward strand.
GAGAATGAATGTCTCCCGGGCGGATGTGAGCATAACTTCCTGGTTCAATAATAGTGCCTTTATTCTGCTCAATTTATTGAAATCTGCCTTCAAAGTCGGAATGGAAGGCCAAATGGAACTATCTACGATGCTGTGCGGGGGAGGAAAAAGCACATTTTTGCAGCAGACAACCCTGTGGGAAACTGTTACAATATATGGTATGCCGGCAAGCATGCCACAGCAGTCCTGATTATTCAGAAGGAGATAGCTACCATTTGCAAGCACAGTGAAAGTAGGAGATATAGCAGGAGCAGGAATGCCTTTTAGAACACAAGCAAGATTCGGAGCCGAAACATTACAAGCCCCGTGCACTCTAATGTGTTTGCAAACAAGGGAATGACCCACAGTAGAATCGCATGACTCCCCCGTGAGAAAAACTTCCTTCCCGTCCCTAAGACATTTATACATGAAAGGCAGGGACCAAAGTTCATGCAGGAAAGCACTGCCTAAAGGCTGAAAGCGGCCAACAGGATAATGTTTCATGCAGGAACTGAACTCAAATAAAGAAAAAGGCAAAGCGATAACTCCGTGTACTAGCCACACAGCAGAATCTAATTCTGCAACAGAGAATGGTAAGGGCTCTATTTTTTCGATATGTAACAGAGTGTATGCTGCATCTTTCATGGACATGAACCGCTGTTTCTCAGTCAAATTAAAAGGTAAGAATAAGGCAGAGGTGTTCAAAAAGTGCCAAGGAACTTTCCCCATTTTAAGTGTCTGCAAAGTCCATGCAAACTGCATTACTGAACGCAATTGATTTTGACCATGATATAACACAGAAACATCATCTTGTACAATAACAACAGAGGAAATAATATTCTCTAACGTGTAAATGCGGGAAGACAGGGTATTAATACTATTGTCAACAACAGCAAGCACCTTTTCTAGATTAGCTTGATCTATTTCCCGAAGACGGGAAGCAGTTTCAATTTGCGAAAGCTTCCAGAGTTCATTGTAGGTCTCATAAATGAATCTCTTTGGTCGAGGACCACGAGGCCCCAGAACAAAGTCGGACAGATCAATGTTGCCTGATAGGAGGGATAAATGTTGTTTAACAGAATCTAAGGAAGAGTGCTGCAACCACTGTTTACACAATTTACCAACAGAATATGTTGTAACAGTACGAGAGTCAGAAAACCTTGGATCTGGCCTATTCTGTTTGTAGCCAGGATCCGTGTCATGAAAACACAGTTGGCAGGCATTAGATGCTATGGGCCAAGCCAACCAGGGTGACTGAACAAACGTAGAGACATTAAACGAATTGTTCTGAAACAAAACTTGCAAATCTGTAAGGGACATATTGAAGTGCAAGCTTTCGTTGGGAGCGGAAGACAATACAGGAATGGATGGGGCATTCAATTGTTTGGACGTAGCCAAACCCCAACATGTCGTTTGATAGATGGTTTGATTTAAAAATAGAAGTTGGGCCGGGATGAGGCAAGCACGGTGCAAGGCTTCTGTGCCCTGCACCTGCCATGCTTTGGAGCCCCAAATAGATTTTAAATCAATGGTGTCACGCCAATGTTCATAACCACCCACAGCTAAGGCGTTCAAAAAGGAACCCGAATACAGCAATTTGGTGTGGGTCAACATGATTTTCTGAGTAGCCGTTGTGTTTAATTTAAAATAATAGGACCCAGGGTTCGATCTATCAAAGTCTGTAAAATAAGTAAACTTATTTCTAAGAGTCTGGGAACTACCTGGCAAAGGGGTCGGACAATGTTCCCATTGGGTATAATTAAAAAGACCCCGAAGGGTACTGGGTTTATGGAGAAAGTGGTTGCCCCAATGCTGGTAACAATATAAATCGGCATAACTTGCAGAATTCATGTACAAATCTTCAGCGTTAAAAGAAGCATAATATTTCAAATCAGTAAATAATGATTCAACTGCATGCACATCCCAATCGTCAGAATGAATATTACTTTTAACGACATCACCCATTGAAACACGGAGGACATTTGGTACATTAATAATGTCGGTTGGTCCATGAATTTGGAAATTTACCGCATCCCATAAGATGCCATCAGCGACTGGGAAAGCTGAAATGTTCACAAATGTGTGGTCACGCTTCATGATGTGAGATGAAGAATGCGGAGCCAAAGTTCCAGCGACACCGTTCACAGCAGAGCGTTCTGGTAAATAGTGACCATTAATGAGTAGAAAAAATACTGTCACAAAGCCAATGGACATGAACAGAAAAATCAGGAATAGTACCAACCAGATGTATGTCCATGGGGGGATCAAAAAATTGTCTCTAAACCAGGATACAAAAATACTGAGTCTGGACGGGATAAGTGCTGAGGTGGAATCCGAGTCAAAGGAATAACGTGTTGGGCTCAGTGGCGTTGTAGGTAGATGAGCCACGGACTCGGTGGCGGGGTAGGTATACTCGGTCTCCTCGTTGCAGGGGGAATCCGGGTAGTTGAGCAGGCGATCAGGCAAATCTACCATCTCAATGGCAACATCAGTGACCGTTCGGGCTGGAAGACCACAAACATTTGTCCTGGAAATGACTGGACAAGAGACCGCTGGTGTTACACTATTCAGGATCGGCCAGATGTTGTAGCTTGACATTCTCCACTGAGATGTATCTGTGTTCCTTGCGACCAGGAAGCGGTGGTAAGATGACTGTACGAGTACCCTTCAAGCCAAGGACTGGAACCGGTGCACGATAAGAGGGGCCAAATTCTTTTTTGTTCTCCACCTTTTCTCGGACCAGGTCTCCAACTTTCGGAAGCCAGCCGGCAACCGGAATCTGCAGAGCAGCGTCTGTGGCTGAAGGTAAATGTTCGATTGCAAATTTGTCTCGGGCTTCTTGTAAGTCCTGTAACATAGTAGAATGGTTATCTACATCAAAGATTGCGGATTGCGCCGCCAAGTCTAGACCATCAAGGTCAGGCACAAACATTCTTATGCCAAAGAGCATTTCGTATGGGGTCCGCCCACCCAGAGGTCTTCTAGGGAGATTATTAAGTGCACGTTGTACGGTATACAAGTGGGCCAGCCAGTTCCTGCCAGTACCTAAGACTCTAGCTGTCAAGGATTGCTTTAAGTCACGGTTCATTCGTTCAACAATCGAATTGCCCTCAGGCCGATATGGAGACGAAAATTTCACCTGCACACCCAGTGACCCCATTGCGTCCTTGTAAGCCTTAGAGGCGAACGCTGGACCTTGGTCAGAATGGAAGGTGCCGCAGGCGAAAATTCCCACAAAGACACGTAGATCCCTGATGACATTTCGAGCGTCAGCACTCCATTGTGGCCAGACCCAGACGAAACGTGTGCACGAATCCACTGCAACCAAGATGTACTTATATGCAGTGTCAGAAGAAAATGGACCGCAGTGATCCAGGTACACACACCCAAAAGGTCTATTGGAAATGCAGAGCGGTGTCTGTGGTGGCCGTGTAACCGTGGAAGGCTTAATTTGCTGACAAACGTCACAAGAAAGCACATACGTACGGGTCTGTTTATATAAACCACGCCACCAGTAACGCTGCTGCAAGATGGAAACCGTTGCAGACACGCCAGCATGTGCCGAGGCCATGCCCTCGTGTGCGGCCGTTATCAAGGAAAGTCTGCGGTCCGCGTTGGGAATCAGCCGATCACCAACGTCTGGAATTCTTACGTAAGGAGCCTGTTCGGGACCTAATTGATAAGAGTATTTGGAAGGGAAACCCCGTGGGTAATTAGCACCTTCTTTTGTCTCGGCAATAGCTGCCAAAATATCTTTATCGATTTTAGTCATGGATCTTGTAACTGCTGCTACTGAGCACGTGGCTACTGCTGATTTGGCAGCTTCATCCGCCAAACCGTTACTGACAGCGTGTGCGCCCACACGCTGGTGGCCAAGAGTGTGAATCACCTGTGTGAGAGGCAGACGTTGTTTCAAATCTGCCACTCAAACCCAAAGCATTTTATGCTTAATTGTGCTTCCTTTTGCATCTCTATAGTCATTTTGTGACCAAAAGAATAGATTGTCATTGAAAGACTGAACACAGTAGTAAGAATCACATACAATAAGAGTGGTCACATCAGGATTAGCGAACTCAAGTGCGAGCACCAAAGCACACAGCTCGGCCAATTGTGCAGTACTGTCTCCAAGTGCCTGAGTGTGCACTACAGTTTGTTTGAACTCTCCGTTCACCATAACACCTGCAACAATAGCACATGCCGCGGAATAAGCATGCTTGGAACCCGTGGCCGGTTGTGCCGAACCATCGGTATAGATAATACATTCGTACTCCTCAAGCGGTAGCAAAGACAGAGGAGGAGGATGAACAAATTCATACTGTAAAAACTCCTGTGTCTGAAGTGAAGAATCAAAGATAAAAGTGACATCCGGGGACGTCAGAGATGTAGCCCATTGTATCCAACAGGGGTGCAAGGCCTTAGAGTTCGGTACACTTGCTTTGGTCACTGCCTCAAGGGCAGGATATGGTGTTACCACCAAAATGCGTTTTCCCTGTGCCAGTGCGCGTTCTTTTAGAATCGCCATTTGCACCGCAGTCAAAACTTTCTCCACAGAGGAAAAGCGCATTTCTGCAGAGGTGTATAGATGTGACTTATATGCAATCGGTACTGTGTCACCTTCGTTAAAGGTTAAGTACGTGAAACCCACTGCCCCTGGAACGATTCTTATCACCAGGTTTGTGTGGTTGTCACGTGTCAACAAGAATTTAGATTCAAGTAGATCTGTCTGCAAAGAACGCAGTATAGAGGAATGCTCGGGAAGCCAGCATGACTTCGAAAAGTTTGGTTGTATCAAGGCATAAAGTGGCTTGATACGCTGGGCGTATTCGGGAATATAAGTACGCCCGAAGTTTAGAAAACCCAGTAAAGACTGAAGCTTCTTCAGAGTGGTTGGAGGGCACACAAGTGCGCATTTCTCCAGAAAATGGGGAGCTAAGCCCTTACCTTCATTGTTGAGCTCATAGCCCAAGAACAAAACGGTAAATTCAGCAATATGAGATTTGGCAAAATTAAACTTGTAACCTAAGACCGCAAATTCAAGAATAATGCGGTCCACTCGGGAAAGATGCGGCCATAATTCGTCGTCTGTCAGATAGATATCGTCGACGTACGAACACGCATCTGGGTCTATGTTGTCCAACAAAGAGACAACACGGGCGGCGAATACAACCGGACTGTTTTTGTAGCCCATGGGTAAACGCCGGAATTTGAAATGTTTACCACCGGAGGTAAAAGCGCTCCATTGGCTACACTCCGGGGCTAAGTTGTGCGTGTAAAATCCATTGGATAGGTCAAGTGTCGTTTTATATTTTTTACGAACAAGACTGTCTACAAGCGCAGAACTATGGGTATTTTGCACCGCAAAGGTCCGACAATGAGAGTTCAAATGCCGGTAATCCAATACTAGGCGGTACGATCCATCGGGTTTAGAAACCGCGAAAAGGGGATTATTCATGGGGGATACGCATGATTCAATTACTCCTTGATATTCCAACTGTGTCAGAATTTCGGAAACTGGACCTTTAGCTTCCCGCTTGATGGGATATTGGGGTTGTGGCTGTGGCAGCGACCGCAAAGGAATATCATGGGGGGGAGAGTCTTCATCCCAGCCCGCGTGATTGCGGTATAACGCCGGAGCCAGGGACACAGCCCACTCAGCTGCGAGAGCCTCCGCTTTGTCCTTTGGGACATGGCGAGAAAAGCTCGGAAGGATTACCTCCTCCCCTCTACGCGCAGCAAGTACGAATGGGGGCGGCCAATCCGCCTCTGCCAACAAAATGTCGTACGAAGAGGTCAGATTCTCCCAAAAAATCCCTTTAATAACACGCTGTATGTCACCCTCAATTTGAATGACAATATGATATAGTCTGTCAGGGGGTGCCACTCTGGTGTCTGTTGTCTCGACAGTAATGAATGTATCAGTTGCTGTCGCCTCCACATGAGGACGTAGTGCCTCCCGCTCTATGGTAACTTCCGCGGCGCTGTCTAGGAGCGTCACTGCCCACGTCCAATTCAGGAGTCTCGTTCTCACCGTCTGTGGCGTACCTCGCTGTTACAGCTGCAACTTTTTTCTTCTGAAACTGTGGGCGAGAACGTTGAAATTCTTCTGGTTTCCTCGGACTCTGTTGTCGAGGTTGGTCTCATCCCTGTGGAGCCTCTCGACCCCTGCCTCTATCCTGGCGATCTCCTCCACCTGTCTGGGAGGTCGACGGTGCCTGTGAAGAACGAGGAGAACGCGGATCAGGGACTTGAAATCTCTCTGGAGATTTAATTCTCGCTCTATCGCGCAAATCATATGTGCGTTCAGAAGAGACGGAAACTGGGGAAGCGCCTCGCGACCCTGGCTTCTTCTGTTGCTTACCCTGTTTTTTCAACCTCCAGCTCTTTTTAGTAAAGAACGGCTTCTCATCTTTCTCAGACTGAGTTTTTGGTTGTGGTTGCGATTGTGTTTGCGTCTTAGCAAAAGGCTTGAATCCCAGGCTATTACGGCCAATGGTTTTGTAAGCCTGTGCAATAATTTTCGGTAATTCGCGCGGCCTGTCCGGTTCTGGGACTAAAGCCAAAGCATTAGCTACTTGGAAGTTAACTGCATCGCCCTTGACATTCGCAAGGATCAAATCAGCTACTACATAGAACACTCCCACCAGTCTCATCCCTAATTCCACAGCCGCTTCAGGGCCATGCTCATCCTGTACTCGTTTAATCACAGAGGGGAGAACCGTCATGGAAGGTGTGCCGAAACACTTCGCATATACTGCTGCGAATACCTTACCCCAGTTGTTGCATTCTGCCAACTCGGGAACTAGGTCTTTTGGCAAACTAATCGTCAATATCCTGTGTTTTTCCACAGGAGAAGTATTTGGAAAAACTGCCTCCAGCTGGTCATTTCTCTGCAAGCCAATAAGGGAAATCGTCCTTATTTTGTGGGCGCTTGCCCATCACCGAATTAACCATGACGGGACTTATGGTTACACCGCCCGGTCCAGCTGGATGCGCTGCAACTCCAGGCGGGCTGCCTGGATGTTGCCTGTAACATACTGTACTAAAGCTCTGTGCACGCGTATCAAAGACGAATGTAAATTACGCAGGTCAGTGACCGGCAGCGTCATATAACGTGGATGTGGGGTATACCCGGCCAAAACAGGCCAAGTGGCCCCTTCAATCGATAAGGGGCCTAAACGAACCGAGGTAATCGGTTGGGGGAGGGCGCCATCAAACCAAACACGGTGTTGCCATGCCGTGAGCGGTACTTCTAGATTCCTATACGGTCTATAGTGATTAGGAACAGCGGTGGCTGTATATTCATGGAACAAATTATCATTCCCATCCACCGCCGGAAAGGTGATCCAAGAGTAAAACACCTCAAAGTGGTAAGCTGGATCTGCTTGTACCACAAAGATCAGATCGACACCCGCGTCAGGCACTCCATACACTGTCAAGTGAGCTCGGAGCGCTGCGCGGCTATGCGCCGCAATGGCGACAGCCTTTAGGGCTAAGAATCTTCGACAACCTAATAGGAGGCAGCACAATATAGGGTTTTGTTTAAACACCTTTTAACAACTTCAAGCTTGAAAGAACCTATAAAAACGTCAATATAGGAGGTATCGCCCTCACACACGCCTCCGGAAGCGTCTGCAAAGGGGGTTGTGGACAAGCACAAGAACTACTCAAGCGTCTCGCAGATAAGCAGCCCACTCGTTGGTCGCGCCATGTTGTAGGGATTCTGCACATACACAGAGCTATGCACAGGATAATAGGACCTCGGAGTATAGTGGTGAGCCAACAATACACCTTAGTACCCACAATCCCAACCCGACTAGCAGTAGCGTCTCAATAGCAACGATGCTACCAATGATTAGACAACCCAGAACACGGTCTCTCTCTCTCAGGACTCGCAGGAGCGAGAACACCCTTTCATAACTCACTCATACTTGTCCACAACGTGCGTAATAAGAGTCACTGTATAGTTTAAAATGTTTATTTCAACTACCGTGCTCTGAGATGCAGTACACGTGCCAGTACTATCAGCATAATGCATAAGAATAAAACAATAAGCATAGTTACAATTCCATAGACTATAAACGGGGAAAGCATTTCATAAAGCAGTGGATATAGAGCTAAATGACCATACCACCCTCCCCGTGCTAGTAGCTAGTTTATTATAAAAATAGAAGACCTCTGGGCATTGTCAGGCGGACCCTCATACCTCAATATCTAGATGCAAGTTTTACATCATCAGACAAGCACAGCTCTTCTCTCTGGAAAGGTTGTTCTCCAACTGTCTCTAACAGTGAAAATCACAATAATAAAAGCACACGAATTTCTCCAGTGCAGCTGCATTCAGTGTTATGTCTAAGTGCGAGGGGCTGACCAGATCAGCAAGAACAAGGGACATTGTTTTTCGACCTTGTACATGATGTGCAGACGAAACCCAAAGGGAATAGGAGGAAAGGTGAATGGCAGAGATGCAGACAGTTCTAAAATAGCCGGGCACAAACAGAGGCTGGAAAAACAAAGGCACAAAGTAACGTGCGCAAAAAGGCATCATGGCAGCCAGGCCTAAGCTAACTTAGCAATGCAGACCATGAGTCCACAAACCACACGACAGTCCAAAATACAAATACTCCAACTCATGGTCATCACAGCACATTCTGCAAGTATATGTACTCCTGACATAGCTGACATGATCACTGAACACAAAGGCACTCTTTATCACAGAAACATGTCTCACACCCAACTCACAAATATGACGTCCTCATCTGTGCAGTCTACAACAAACTACACACAGACTGCACTTGCGATGCAAGTGGAGGATCTGCAACCATCCAGAAGTCTACCTAGCCCTGCACTCTTCTTATTTTATAACACTTTTTATTGTCTTTTAATTGCATATAACAACCCTGCACTTTCCTTAGACAAGCAGCACCTATGTCATTCGAGCGCCTCATCTGCTTCTTCCTTATTTTAGCTGCATGCACTGACTCCTGTCTGACCTGTACAACCCACCCCAGACCCAATATAGACCTGAGTGAAGATATTTCAGACCTCATCACTATTGCCTCAACTTAGACTCACACGTCGGGTTCCTCTGAAACGTCAACCTCCCATCTTCTTAAGCACCCCTCTAAGGAATCCCTCAACATACTCCTGAAATATGCTTTCTTTCAAGTAGCCCAGCATTGAACCAAGCCACACCAAAGTAAACATCCTCGACCTCCTGGCATTTTTGCCCTTAAAACATTGAAAAGCTTCTATGCTCCTTGACTGGATGGGTCACCATGCAATCCCCTTTTCTATTATCCACTACCTAACTAGGCACCATGGCCAACTGATGAGAGAAAAACAGATCTAATGCTGCTTCAAAGACTTTTCTATGGACAATATACAAATGAAAGTTATCAACATCTTCATGCCCACCAGCTCTTATCCAATGTCAACATATTTCTCATGGCATATAGCAGAACCCTAAAAAGACATGACACTTAACGCATTTCTGAGAACAAGCGCACCATATAAAGGACTTGACTACCTCACCTAACTCAAAGCTCTGCACTCAGTCTACAGATCCATTATCAACTCACTTGTACAAGATGACCATCAACAAGGCAACCACTAGAAGCATATCTATCTTCAAGGCTGTCACGCACCACATCAACCCATTCCCAGAACCCCCTATTCTGTAAACAGTCAACAGTGCAAGCCATGACTCACTCCTTCTGAGACAAGAGCAACATCAGGTACCACACTGGCAGCAGGAACCAAACATCAACTCCACCTACAATCCAGCATCACTATCCCTAACTAGTCAGCTCTAAACTCTCTCTTTCACACCAAACTAACCAACAATTTCAGCGCAATGAAGGCCATCTCCTATAAATATGACAATATTCATTCATCCATCATGACATCTCTGTAGGAGATGCCCGAAGTCCTCTCCTTAACATCTTCTACACCCTTCTTAGCAATGGAACCTAACCCAACGACCGTAAAACAGGACAGATCCTTTCCCTGCAAAAAAAATAAAATTCTCCCAGGGACAAACGGCCTCACCAACTACAGACACATTACTCACCGTCTTTTCATTGGAATCATTATTAAAAAAGCAGCTACTACCAAACTACAGGCTCAAATCGTCAAGAACAACCTATATCGATCTTTGTGGAGTGTGTGCAACACCACATAGGAAGCCATCGAGCAAGTTGTTGAAGACTCCATCAACAGAAAATGACCCTTTTTAAGGGGGCGTAGCCAAGATAGCTGCCTCGATAGGACACAGCCGCTCCGCTCTCCGCTCCCGCCGGGCCCTTCATTGCATATCCAGCAACCGCAGAAGCACCGGAGCCCAATCAAGTGGTCGGGGGAGAGTAGCGGAGTGTCCTGGGAGGCGGCGGTGAGCTGGCGACACCGGGAGAGGTGAGAACGCGCCTGAGATAGAGCGGCGGGGACTGCGCCCAAACCCCGAGAAAGGCCGCGACAGTGAGCTCCCGGCTAGGAGCACCTACACAGGCTACCGATGGTCCCCCGGAGTAGTAACAGAGGGGCCGTTGAAGCCGCACAACATCCGCTGCTGAACAGTGGTATCGTGGGCGGCAGAGCAGGCACACGCAGGAGGAAGAGGTGAAGGTCCCAGGAGGCCTGATCCACCCAAGGCCCCGGCTCAGCAGGCCTGGTTGGGCCTCCCCCGCGAAGGAGCAGCACGGGGGAACGGAGGCCTGCTCTCTCATGAAAAGGGGCCCGGGGAGCCGTCTGGACAGTGCGGACCTCACCTCAAAGCTGCAGCTGGCCCCCACAGCAGGTCACTGGATGAGCAACAGGGGGCTGCCATCACTCGACCACGCCCGTCACCGGCTAATGCTCCTTTGGCAGAACTGGAATAGACTCGCACTGGTACCAGGGCAGGTGAGCCCCAACAGCGCGAACCGGCCGGAGGTTCGCGGCCTGGCTGACCTGGTCGGGTCTACATGAATGCAACACCCGAGAGGGGGATTGGACAGCAGGGCATGGCAGACAGGGGCCCCCATGGACATCGCATGGCCTGCACAGATACTCCTAACAATGCAAAGTAGGCCTCCTCGCGGCCACCTGGAAGTCACACGAAGGCCGTTACCGCCATTCAACGCCCGCGCCAGACAGCGCTCCCAGCAGCACCTGCATTGGCTAACGCCAGCGGCCCAGGGAACAAACCCGGGGTGTGCGTTCCACGTGGGGCCTGGTTTGAATGGCCTGGAGGGGCCTCCCCCCGCAGGAACCAGCAACTGCGGGGGCGGTAGCCTGCGCCTAACAAGCCAAGGACCAGCCACACTACCTGGGCCGAGCAGAATCCACTTCAGGAGTGCGGGCTAGGCGGTCCCCGTGGGGGCAACGGAACTCAGCTAAGATGGCCCTGGGACGCAGGGGTGGTTCACGAGCCTCGACGGAGGGAAATCAGCGCAGCGGTCCTTGAAATTCCCGGACCCGGGTGGACACCCACACCACCAGGCCCTACACCGCTTTCGAAATGGCGACCTCCAATGGCAAAAAAGACAGGTCAGTCAAAGATCTGCTCCATAAGCCGGCGGCTCAGCAAGCGAAGGGACCGCCACCAGCGAAGCACTCGGACGAAGCCGGGGACAGTGATGGTCCGGAGGGCCCAATTAGCCGATCCTTCATGGAGTCGCTGTTCTCCTCGCTCCGCGAAGATCTATCCAACATGAAGCGTGTGCTCTCAGCGGACATGAGGGAGATCCGAAGGGACGTGAACTCTCTGGGGGAGCGAATCAACACGATTGGGGAGCATGAAGCGGGCCGGGACGAAGAAATTGAGCATCTCCAGCAAGAAGTCCTCAAGCTACAAGAGCAGAACTTGGACCTCCAGGCCCACACAGAGGATCCGGAGAACTGGTCGCGCCGGAATAATATTCGTATTCGCAGCATGGCTCAGGGCGAGGGAGACAATGATATCGAGGCGCTGGTGGCGGGCCTTTTACGCTTCATCCTAGGGGAGACCCCCGAGTTCCCCATTAAGTTGGACCGCACACACAGAGTGGGCCCCAGGAGAGCGGCCCCGGCCCCTCCGGCGGATATCCTGACCTGCGTCCATGATTTCCAGCTAAAGGAGCGGATACTCAGGGAGGCCCGCAGCCGCACGGATCTCACCTACGAGGGCTCACAGCCCACACTATACCAAGACCTGGCGGCCTCCACCCTACTCAAACGTAAATCTTTCCGTCCGGTCACGTCCTACCTTAGAGATGCCGGCATCAAGTACTCTTGGTTCCATCCCTTCAGACTGATTTTTCACTTCAAAGGAGAACTGAGACAAATTTGGTACCTTTCCGCAGTGTGCAAGCTTTTAGGAATTGAGGCCCCTACAGCAAACACGCAGCCTCAGAACAACTCTGCACGCAGGCGCCGGCAAGGGCATGGGTGGATCACCATTAAATCTCTCGGCCAGTCCACACGCCCTGATTCGGACACCATGGCCAGAGAGCGGCAGGCGGTACTGGCGACCCTCGCTGGGGCATCGTCGGAGTGATTGACCACACGAAGGCAGAAGCTCCGACAACTCACAGTTCTAATTCTTGTTGGCCGCTGGACTTAGGCCATTTGTCGCTGCGGGCCGTGCCCGGGGGAGCGGGGAGCCGCAGGCCACAGGTACCCTTAACTACTTTCCCAGGAGCAGCACGCTCTGGACACTGACTGTCTGCAAGTCAACATCATCAATGTTCACGTTACTTTTTGGGGTTTCTTCTGTATGAGTACCCTTCCCTCCCCCACATATATCTTTTAACCTATTTGCCTGCCTGCTACACTGGCCTAGTTAAGATCTCCTGGAGGCTGCCACCCACAGGCCTGTCATGGGAAGGTGCGTTTCGTCCCGTAGCACTCACTTTGCGCTGCGCCTCCCCCACCTGCCCAGATGAGTATTAAGATCCTGACCCTTAACGTGAAGGGGCTCAATAACCCTGGTAATTGCAGAGCCATTTTGTCTTATCTGGAGAATTCCAAAGCCCACATCTGCCTGCTGCAGGAGACCCACCTATTGCGTAGCGACTCCAAGGCCTTTCCTCAGCACTATTTCTCTTCCCTCCCAACTAAAAAGGCTGGAGTAGCCATTCTCATTTCCCGCTCTGTCCCTGGGGTGGTGGAGGCAAGGGTGCTTGAGATTAGGGGGAGACTCTTGGCACTCTCAATGACGGTGGGGCAGCGTACGTTCACGTTGGCTATCATCTATGTCCCCAACGAGGGCCAAAAGGCATTTTTTCGTGAGGCGGTGGCCGACTTGACATCGTATTTCGATGGGCAAGTACTCCTGGGAAGCGACTTGAATATTGTATTCGATGGGCAGTGGGATCGCTCGGCTCAGAGGCAGGGACAATCTGGCGCTATTTCTGATAATACGCAACAGTGGTTACACGACCTGGGGTTGTTGTAATTATAGAGACCAGCGTACACCCTTAATTAGGGTATCTTGATTTTGAAAGCCCAGAATTGGATACACAGTTCAGAGACACAATATAAACTAGAAAATTAAAGATATATATTAAGGATAGGGAAATAACTAGGTCTAAAGCAAGTAGCAAAATCTCAGCAAATTGGATTCCAGCAAATCGGATACCATGGTTTACGAATTCCATCTGTATGCAGCTGCAAACGAAAAAGACCCTGCCACCTAGAGTTTTCAGCAGTAGTTTGGTGATCTCTAGGTGGAACTGGTTTGTGGATCTCAAGACCAGGAGAATAGAATTTAAATTTGCACTGAAGAGACTAGAAGCATGCATGGATTTTCACTAACACTGTCCTGCAGTGGTTCACTTCTTACCTAGCTGACCATCATGGTTTGCCTAGTTCTCAGAATCTCTAGTGGAATATCCCAGGGTTCCATTCTCTCCCCCATCACCATCAACCTCTAAATAAAATGCCAGGGTATGTTACTCATCAATGACAACATGAAGCTGCACTATTTCATTGTCAACACTCGGCTCCAAATCAAAATCTCAGCTAGCCATACCCTAAGACTTAAAATCGGCTTCAAGCTAAATCATTAGTGGATCTCAAGCACATACCTAAAACTCAACCCGACTAATATGAAATTTCTTCTGTTCTCCAATAATTCCAAACAGCATTAATTGAAGCCTGGGTGAACAGCAGCTTCAATGGCTTCACTCCACTGGTTAGCAAATACAAAATCACTTGCATTGATCCTTGACACAGGCCTCCCCTTCAAGGAGCATAGCACTAAGGAAATCAAGATAGCCACTCTTTGCTGAAAAAATTGAAACCCTCCCCACCTAAAATGGATTTCAGATCAAAAGTAGAAGTATTGGTTCTCTCCCACCTAGATGGAGAGAATGGTTTACTTACCAGGCTCACTAACTCTAGATTGGCACCCATGAAAGGCATCCTACACGCTGGAGCTCGTCTCATAAAGGATCTTAAAAAATTAATTATATCATCCCTTTTTTGAAGGATTTTCACTCGCATCAGCATATGTGGCTGTTTTTCTGCTTCGAAAGGATATCTACAAACACAAAAGCCAAGAAAGCAAGCCTTCTCAGTCTACACACATCTGGTAAATATCCCCATCAACATCAGAACTGTTCCTAACCTAATGCAATTCCAAACGAAACTCAAGACACATCTCTTTAGAGAACATGATCAACTCACCCACTAGGTACCACCCTGACTTACTGTAAGTTTCCTAGAACATTTCATTAAGCTTGCATCCTTATGTTCTGAGCTCCATTGCTTTTTAGCTAAGCATACAAAATACAAATACCCATTCAGGGAAACATATGGGGTAGAAATCAAACAGAAGCTGGAGAGAAGAGCCAAGTAAAGCCCAAAGCATGGAGCAACTGACATAGTGCCACAAGTCTCCGTCCAGACGACGGGTAGAGCTTGCAGTCAGGAGAGTACATCCTATGTTGCCCTGGCATAATCTCAAGAAGGCATTCCTTCAATTACATTGGTGGGTGTGGGACTATGCAAACGAGGAAACACTTTGCATCTGTGCCCATACTATATTACAGTACCTAACAAAGGACCAACCCTATATGCCCAAAATGTGGAACCAGGGTCGCAAATGAGGAGAAATAGAACAACGTGGGTCTCATTTATGCACAGGTATATTTTATTCATGCCAACCTGTTTTAACTTCAATTTGTAATCATCAAATAAAATGATCAAGGCCTTTCAGCATGCAAATAAATAGTATTTTCCTCGGTTGATATAACAATTGACAGTGGTGATAATGGCACAGTGCTCAAAAGAGACGGTGAAAACATACATACAGCAAGATATTCATATGTACAGTGAGGTGTGTCTTCATTTAAATACAATATCAATTACAAAGTGTACATTAGTCCTTGTTCATATGAACTTCACATAAGACAACCCCTAAGAATATGTTGACATTTCAAACTAATCAGATAAACATATGGGTCTCATCAGGACTAAGAAGATCCATCCATCATATTGACCTAAAAGGAAGAGGTAGAAAGGCCATCACATATCATTTGATACGCTAACAGGTTGACGAGCAAGTGGCAAACACAGAAAATGCACATACTTCAGGCTTGTAATTAATACATCTAGCGTCCGAGGTTGTAATATATGGCGGTCAGGAGAAGACACTACCCAGGCCAAAACTGTAAAGGGGAGTGAAAGAACTACAGTCATATCCTATCTCACTGAGAGTTATCGTAATCACTCCCACCATTTCATTCCTCAAATTGTCATATATGTCATTTGCACCAATCCCATAACATCGATCCAATGTCACTCAATCCACATGGATGTGAGATATTACCAGAAACAGCAATCCCTCCTATGGGTGCTGGGGAAAGGTATCAAACTCTCTTATGTTGGAAGGAGATTTTCAGCCACCCCCAATTCATAAGGTGGGAGGGATTATGATAACGTCGGCACTAATGAGACCCACAGAAACCTTGTTCTATTTCTCTCACCCTATATTGCAGACCTGGGCGGAGAAGCAAATGAGCTGTCAGGGGGCACGCTGCCTGCACCACAAATAGGTGGCACCCAGTCTGTGCGCTCACCCCTCAGGGCGTCCATTGAAAGGTGGAAACTGGATCAAATGGACCTCCAGACATCCCCAGGCAGGAGGGTGTAGTAACTCACAGCACCCGCCTGCAGGGGGATTGCCACCCTCCTTTCAAGTGCAGGTTGGGTTGCGGATTACACTGTGAAAGGAAGACTATTGGCTTCAAACAGCCGCTCTGCATCCCAGCACGTTTACTATATTGAGGTGCTCTGTCCCAGCCTGCACAAGTATCACCCATATACAGAGGTGTAATAGGGAATTTAATGCAGGCCCAGGAGAGCTGATTTAGGAGAGTACAACTACAAGAGTTCAATCATAAGAACTGAGGCATGAGAATTGATTCAACAGATTAATACTTCGAGGAGAGCCAGAAGATCCGGGCATATGAAAACAGGACAGGAGAGTCAGGCAGGAGAGTAGAAGAAGGTCAGACCCTGAAAAATCACAGAAGAATTGTGTCAAACCCTGCACCACCTCTCCCGAATTCTTCAGGCTTTATGGCTGCTATGTGGCGTGGGCATCGATGCTTACAGACCACCTGTGGTGCTGCCATGTGGGAAGAATAACTTTTAAGTTTGTATATGACCGAAATAAAGTAATTGATTGACAAAAAAAGTCCTGGGTGGCACTTGTGGACATGTGTGGGCCACTGGTGGCTCAGCATGGGGCTTGTCCTGGACAATGGGCATCAAGTAGGCCCTGTACACACCCCGATCACCTCCCCAATGACACACTCAGGAATACAAGTCACTTAATGCTTGGTGTAGCAGCAATCTTGGTTAGATTGCACTATACAAGGAAGCACACCCTAGCGCTTGGACATTGGTAGTCTGGTGAGTTACCAAAGGCTTACACGCTCTGCTTCCTGGTCAAGTGTTGACGGATGCCTTAGTTGTTGAGAGATAGTCCAAGGTACTGTTTGACCACAAGACATCCCTTGGGCATTGCGCCATGGATATGAGGGTCTTAGGCACTTACTCTTTTCTGTAGCTTTTGTATATCAATAAAGTATGTGGCAGAGGGGGATTGACGCATGCCCAGCTAAATTCTGTTACAAGCTTTGCCCTTTGAGTGGGATTTTAGATTGTTTTGTTTGGACTCTGTGAGAGCTCAATTTAAAGATGGAGACCAGGACTCCCAAGCGCGGCCTTTTGAGCTTGTCTCTTACAGGAAAGTGTAGACACTTTGACAAGGACGGTGCAAAGGTATTCTTCCACTACTTAGCTTGTGTTGTAAACAAGTTTTCTAGAATTATTGAACCTGTGACTCTGTGGATCCTTGCTGTATCACATTCACAAAACTTGGTGCAATCATTTATGGTACGTAGTAAACGGCAATGAAAGATGTAGCATTAATAACATAGTTTAATTATAGTTTGATTCTTTTTCAGAAACTACAATTACCCTGCAGAAAGTATCTTTGTCATAAATCTAAAAACAAATTGAAAAGGAAGTCAGAAGTCTGCTATAAAAAGGGGATTACTGAGTACAGAACTAACACATGCTGTTGATAGCAATTGAGTTTCTAGTAATATTTCCCCTCCTTCTGTTGTTACAGACCTGCCTGCTTGCTATTCTATCCTCTGAACCAGTTGCCCCTACCTGACCACTCCGAACCTCTGGCATCACAGTAAGCCGAGCCAACGATGCCTAAAGTGGGTCTTTCGGCGCATCGGGCTTTTACCAAGCAATTGTCCAGAGCAGAACCAAGACAGTCAAGTGAAAGATTTGAGACAGGAAAGGAGAGGACAGCCAAGAGAGGAGAGGCAGGAAAGTCAATTAAATCCAGAAAAATACAGCCAAGAGAGTTGGCTGAATGGAACCAGGATAGCTAGTCAGGAAAGCCAGTAGACTGCATCCATATTGATAGTTAAAGGTGGGAAAGGTGGGACAGCTGATCCCGAGTCTGCAAGGGAGAGCACTAACAGGGTCATTAGGCAAGTTATGACTGTTTAGAGTCAAAACAGTAAAGCGGGAAAAAGTAGTCCTAAGTGAGAAGAGTCAGTAAAAGCCAGTCAAGAGAATAGAGTAATTTAAGTGATTTCTAAATATGTACATACAAAACGCTAGGAACAAGGTCATTAAATTTCAAAGCTACAAGTTCACGATGCCCCCGCAAATGCTCTCATTTTGTGGTTTTTTAAGGGTTATGTAAGTTCATTCTAAAAACTATGCTGACCAGATATATCCATGGGAATACATAGGCGTTATCAGAAAGCGGGAGTACTAACCTTTCCAAGTAGTCTGTGATCCATGCTCAATCTGAGCTGAGAAATGACGTCTCTTACCGTTCCTATTTCTAGGCTGTGGCGAGTCGAGGGACATCTTAGGCCACAGAGAATAGAATGACTTGCACTGCAAACTTATGGGCATGGATGTGTGTAGTAGTCCTCACTTTCCTCTCTTTGCCAAAGTCCAGGTACTGCAGCCTTGCCCAATCCATGCTAAGTTTACGACAGACAGGCTGACTGTGAGGTACACTGAGATACTTAGACAGGCAATGTGAGGAACATGGTACAGTACTGGAAGCCTGAGGTGCATGGACTGATGAGAGGCAGCTTGAAACAAGCATGCCAAATGTTTTTTGTGGCCCCCAGTCCAACAGCTCCAGGGAGACCGTTTCCAAATCTTTTTAAAAACGTGCTGTGAAGGTTAATAGAAAACAAGTCAGAAGCAGCATCTAGCACCATCTAGTGGCATTGGCAGTGTAATCTGTCTTATTATTCATAAAGCTATTGAAGTTATATTAACATTTACAATACACGTTGCTGCATGGAGGCAGGGCCCTGAAAAGGCATGGGGCATTGCGAATAAAGCGCCCTCTGCCCCCAATTCTGACGGTCCTGCCTTTAGTTTTATAGGTAAACCTTGTGAGGAACTTGGGTCTGTGTTGAGCGCTTGGGGCATGCGGACAGAAGATTTTGAGGTAGCTTCAGAGAAAGACAGTGTAAGCATTTTGAGGCATGTAGACAGAGTCAGGAACTTGGGGCACATGGACAGATAATGTAAGGACCATGCAGCACAAGGCCAACGACGTAGGCTTGGCTAACTAGACAGTAAAGTGGTTTAGGAAACATGACTCAACAGCATAAGATGCTTGGGGCACATGGATCAGTTGCAAGGAGATTGGAGCATATGGTCAGAAAATGCTTAAGGCACATGGAAAGATAATGTGAGGTCCTGTAGTGTAGTTCCTATTTCCCTAATAGGCTCTGCGCATTGGAATAATATACCCTATAGGTTTGGCATAGGACTGAGGTCAGTAAGCCCCTATCGAGTATATTAAACTTAATTACTTTGTGCCACCTAACTCAGAGGCCACTAGAAACTCCTTGTAAACAAGAAGGGAGTAGTTTCTGGCAACCGCATAAACATGACAACTTTGTTTCCCTTTAGAATCGGAACACTCTCAGAATCGTGGAAACAACAGATAACAGTTTCACTCAGCTAATCGTGCATGCTTAGTTTTCTTCAGAGTTACACAGAAAGAATAGACGGGCGTTTCAATAAAGGATTTATTGAACAGTCTTGTTTCTCGTGTAAGAGATATGAGCTGTTACAATCGTAAGACAGTATGCGAGATATATTATGTACAGCGTAAGCAGTAGAAAGAAATAATACTGCGCTAGCATTATCTTTTAGCTATGACACATATATTCATATACATAAATAACATAAGCTAAAAATACGAGTACTCATAAGATGCTTCTCTAACTAGTTCTACCCCAGTGTACCTAACCTAAGTGTAGTGCAAGTTAAGAAGTAGGTGATGTATTCTATAGTACGGTATGCTATAGTATGCCAAGTCTGGTATGCTAAGTCTGGTATGCCAAGTCTGGTATGCCAAGAGTCCCTCTAGGTTTCAGTCAGCTCCATACCTTGAGAATGAGAGAGGTGGGAATCTCTTTCCGGGTCTCCAACTCTAACACCCCGCGAAGGGAGTCAGAACACTGGAAGCTGGATTCTCTGCGAGCAGGGATGACAGCGTCTCTTGTCAGTGCGTCAGGCCGGGACACGGGCTCCTCTAAAGTCGAGGTCTCCTCCTACTTGCTTGGGCAAGGGAAGGTATATTTATATCCAGTAGGTGCCTTGGAATGTTAGCATTGACGTAAAGTCGGGCAGAGGAAGACGTCAGGAATGAACCCTTAAGGAATAGCGGTTCATGCATAATAAATGAGTTCTTGGAGAAATCAATAATCCTGTGCTAGGGGAACTCCCAAGAGCTTAAGGGTCTGGTTTCTAAGAACTCGTTGTGACGTTAGGGTGGACGGATGTAGGTGACCATGCCTGTATTTGGATAGCATGGCTAATGCCCAACTAAGGACTGGGATCTCATGCCTATATAAGGGCAATGCGAATTGTGCCTATATAAGGACATGTATCAGGAAACCCTATATACGGACACCTAAAGCGAAATACAACACCCACTCCACTTTCGAATGAACGATAATACTAAATGCTTAAACATTAAATGCTAAACATTAAACTGAGTACCACATGTTGCTAAAAACATTTCTAAAAGTATACTAAAAGAAGTTTAAAAAAAACTGTTGCTAAACATGTAATGCAATAGGTACTGTACATTTTAAAGCATTTTTTCATTCTAAGCATATATTGGAAATAAATGCAACATGAACGATAAAACAGAAATATATACATATGACGAAATGGTTGACAAGTATTCAAAAAATCAAAGCCATTTCATATCATGGTACTAAATGAAATTTGTGGTAAATAAGGTGACAATGTGTCCCTGGAAGTATTCAAAGAAGTCCGTTCTATATGAATAGTTCTACTGTAAGCAGATTGAATTGCCATGTATTTTCAAAAATAGAGAAAGAAAACAAATTCAATTTTTTAGGAAGAGTTCCAAGTTTTGGTCTGTTTTGAAAATATGGAGGCCAAATTCATTGCTTCCCCGGTACACTGTGAGCCGAATCAAAGTCATTGTATAGGTCTGGTGTAAACACGAAATCATCTATTGCTGTAGACAAAAGATCGTCTACCGATGTCGGTGACAGTTGGAACACCTCGTTTAGAAGGTTAACTGCACAGAGATGTGAAGCATCGCCTTCAGCATAGGATGCTGCAGCAATGTTCGCGTCCGTTGTTACCTGTGTGCCTGTTGATCCATCTTGTACCTCAGCAGCAGCAGGAAGCGTCTGTGAGATCTCAAGGAATGCCGCCATCAGGATTGGTAGCCTCTGGGGACAACACAGAGCATGGGCCGTTATCGGGTCCAGCAGAGTATCGATATCCGTTGGCATGACTGTTGGGAGTGTTAGATAGATGTCTAGCACGCGTTCTTCACCGCAAAGCAGGCAGCGTAGAACAGGTAAGATGCAATCTTGCCAGATTGGTCTAAATGATAGAAACCATGTTGTATTAAGTTCCCGTAGACGAAGTATGCCCAAAAGTTGCACTATGCGCTCACGGCACTTCCGTTCTAGGAGAGCTTTCTCCAAATTGCTGGGAGTGACGCCGGTTGATAGGCTTGCCATAGCGTAGTTATAGGAATAAAAACAGGATTCCTGCAACGAGTGCTAGAGTTAATGGCACACCACCAAACACCGAATGTGCGAAGTTTGGAATGATTCCGAGGACTGCCTGAAAAGGTGTTAACAGTCCTGAACAGATGGTCTTAAATACATGTACAATCCCGCTCGTATCAGACATGTTTAAGATACGTCCCATCATTTCTACGAAATGTATAGGGCAGTTTGTACGAATTAGAGCCTGTATCTCAGCCGAAGTCCTTGCAATTTGTAGATCATAGATTTCTTTGGCCGAGGTCAAAGGCACTGTTTGTTGTAAAAGCATGGCTTTCATTCTGCTTAAAGTATCAAAACGTATAAAAGAAACATTCAATGAAGGCCATAGAGGCGACTCCCTGACTGTGTCTATTTGGGGGAACAATACTTGCATACAACAAGTAACCCTGGAGCCAACCGTTACCAGATATGGGATTCCTGGCAACATGCCACAGCAACTCTGATCATTCAACATGAGGTAACTCCCGTTAGAAAGTTGGCCAAACGTTGGATTAATCACAGCAGCCGGTGTACCCTGCAGGTGGCAGGACAAGTTTGCCACAGAACCATTACAAGCCCCGTGTAAAGAAATGTCCTGACATATGAGAGATCCGCTCAGTGCATTTTCACAATGTGTACCGCTTAGAAACACTTCACGATCCCCACTCCAACATCTGTATTCGTAAGGTAAATCCCAGGATGTCTTAATGTATTCTTTACCCAACCTTTCATATTTGCCTGTTTGCATTTGTTTGAGGCAATACTGAAAATGAAAAGTAGTGACAGGCAGAGTCATTTTGCCATGGATAAGCCATTCTGTAGCTGGTTTTTCTGCTACCGTAAATGGTAATTTTTCCAGTTTTTCAATGCTCAGCACTGTATACTTTGCTCCCCTTTGTGCCAGTTCGACCTGTTTATCCGTGAGATTGTATTCCGAAAACAGAGATGACATGTTGATTAAACGCCAAGGCACATAGCCTGCACGCAAGGATTGCAGCGTCCAGCCTAATAACATAATAGAACGTAACTGAGATTGGCCTTGTTGTAACATGGCTAAATCTTGTTCCAGTATGTCAATAGCAGAGGATACAATGTTGTCCAGTGAATAAATTCTTGACAAAGTTGTTAACCCATTGTTGACCACAGTGAGAGATTTCTCTAAATTAATACGATCAAGCTCACATATTCTTTCTGCGGCCTCTTCCTGTGAAACCTTCCATATTTCATTATAAGCAGCATAAATGCCGGCATATATGAAATGTTTTTGACGCGGTTTTCTTGGTCCTAGCAAGAAATCCCTAAGGTCTGCGTCTTCTTTAAGTAAAGATAAGTGTTGTTTCACATCCTCGAGTGTAGATTTTTGCAACCATTCGAGGCACAATTTTCCTACACTGTATGTTGTTACTACCCCCGGATGTTGTCGTTGAACATAACGTGGGTCTGGCCTATGGATAGTAAAGCCCTGTATTCTATTCAGGAATCTTTCTTGACAGATGTTTGTGTCTGTGGGCCAGAGCAACCATTTTTCCCAATCAGGATCTGATCTGTTGTTTTGTAGTATTGTGTCTATTGTGACCGCTCCCTGTGTAGTGCTATTACTTGCAGGTGTTGGTACAAAAGGTGTGTTCATGTCTTTGATCTTGGCTAAACCAAGGCAAGACGTTTGTTGCACAGTGTCATTCAAAAACATTATTTGCTGTGGGATGATACAGGCTCTAAACAAAGCTTCTATCCCCTGCACTTGCCAATCTTTAGAACCCCAGACAGATTTTGTGTCGATTGTGTCTTTCCAAAAGTCAAATCCTTGTCTAGACTGCTGGGTAATAAAGGCTGCAGAATAAATCTGTTTTGTATTAGTTAACATAATTTTCTGTCCTGTTTTGGTTACATTCTTATAGTAAAATGTTTCTGGATCAGATATATTGTACCCTGAAAAATATGGAAACTTCTTTGCAAACGTTTTTGAACTACCCCTTGGTGGTGTAGGACAATGTTCCCATTGGTTAAACAAACACATTTCTAGGTGTTGCAGATTTATGCAAAAAATGATGACCATAGTGGTTGTAACAATAAAGCTGTTCGTAGTCTGATGAACCCTCTAAGTATTCATTGTTAGAGAATGCAGCAGACCTTTCTAGATCAGACATCATGTCATTAACAGTCTCAAAGTCCCAATCATCAGAATAGGTACTGGAGGTAATAAAGTCACTTAATGAAATTTTAAATAAATGTGTAATCTTCAAAAGTTCCGTCGGGCCGAATATGTCGAAATTGGTTTTGTCCCAAACTATACCATCCCTGTATAGGAACTGCTGTTATGTTCACTGCTGACAAGTCTCTTGCTTCACGATGGGATGATTTGTGTGGTTTTAAAAGTAAGTTCACATTTTTACTTTCAGTGTCCATACGAATGTATCTGCCATTTATAAGCACGCTAAGAGTCATAACCAAAGCTAGCCAAAGCAGAAAAAAAATATTCCAGAAATAATCCATAGTTCAATCCATGGTGAAACCAGATAAGTCTCTTTCAGGAAATGAAAAAGGTCTTGTACTTGCTGTTTGAAAGTTTGCAGGGCTGGCGTCGTTTCAGGCTCACTTGGATCCTCAGAAAACGTATCAAAGTTAATGAAATAGCCAGAAGCAGTTCGGTCAATTGTTGGAATTGCATCAGGATTTGTTGAAATCGCTGGAACCAGTTGATCACGTGTTACGTTGGTGTAGACAGGTGTATCTGGATGAACTGTTACTTGAGTTTCAAGAGGGACGAGTTCCATAGCATTGCTGCTTAGTCCTTCATCTCTTACTGCCCCCTCCACAACTACCCCAGATGCTGCTGCTACAGGAGCCCAGCCCCTTGCTGAGGGCTTCACCTCTCCAACTCCCCCTGCTGTATCTTCCGCTCCTCCTTCAGGTCATCCTGCTCAATTCTACAGTATGAATAGACCAGTGTCTCGGCACACTCCTCCAACTATAGGTGGTTCCTTGCCCTACAGACGCCCCCCATCCATCTCTTCACAACCGAGTCTTCAGAACCAGATGAATGGAGGCCCCTTTCATAGCCAAAACCCAGTTTCGCATGCTGCTCCGCCGCCTCCTTCAATTCTACAGGTAACTCCACAGTTACCACTAATGGGATTTGTGGCCAGAGTTCAGGAAAACATTTCAGAAACCCCCCCTCCGCCACCACCGGCTGAAGAGCCTGTTTTTGATGGATCTCCCCCACCACCTCCACCCCCTGAAGATTATGAAGAAGAGGAAGCGGCTGTGGTGGAATACAGTGACCCCTATGCTGTGGAAGATCCACCCTGGGCACCAAGGACATATTTGGAAAAGGTTGTGGCAATATACGACTACTCGAAGGACAAGGAGGATGAGCTATCATTTCAGGAAGGAGCCATTATTTATGTTATTAAGAAAAATGATGATGGCTGGTACGAAGGTGTCATGAATGGTGTGACCGGGCTCTTTCCGGGAAACTATGTCGAGTCCATCATGCACTACGCAGAGTGATGACTACATGATGGTGCAGTCCTGTACCTTACTCGTGGAATAGTCTGGGCATCCCAGATTCTCACCAGCCCATCGAGGTCACTCAAGTGAATTTGAATGAAGGATGATTGTGGTTAAAACCACTCCATTATTTTCTGTTTTCCATTATTAAGACATCACATTAATGGTACACATGGTTTAAAAGAAATGTTCTTCCTTCTGCCAGTTGAGGCTGAAATTGGCCTCTTCTATTGAACTTCATAGTTCCTAGATTTAAACTTTCACGTATGGGCGGGCGGACGCTCCTTCTCGTACCTGGCCCCAATGTTGTGGAACTCACTACCTTCCCCACTTCGCCACGAAATTAGCCATAAAAGCTTCCGCAAAGGCCTGAAGACCTGGCTTTTCAACCAGTAAAAAGCTTGTACGATTTGTCTGCAATCTGTCCTGTGCGCCGGGAAACCTCCGGGTAGCTGTGCGCCTTATAAATTTAATTTAATAATAATAATTACTGCTGAATTCTCGATGGTTATGAGTCTTTCAGTCTGAACCTCTTGGATAGTAGCGAGAGGAGTGCGTCTGCTACTAGGTTGGAGTCCACGAGGCCTACTATTTAGTATTGGCCACATACTGTGGTTTGATGAGGTCGATTGACACAAATCTTTTCTCCTTTTTTCCAGCAAGGGGCGGCAGAAGTACTGTTCTTGTTCCGTGGACGGCTAGGACAGTTACTGGTTGTCTGTAAGAAGGTCCAAATTCCTTCTTGTCCGCAATCTTCTCTGACTAGATCCCCAACTTTTGGGATCCAGACAGGCCTTGCTGGGACTGCCGGTGTTTCCCCAGTGGTGGTTGGCTTCAGGAACACGTTGCTTTGTTTCGATCTTAGTTCATTTAGATCCTGTAAAACAGCCAAACGATCTTTGATATCAAAGGGTTTATTTTCCACCACTGTGCCTTTACATTCGAGATCAGGAACCCACATTCTTGTCCCAAATAGGACCTCATCTGGAGTGACCCCCCCAGAGAACTTCTTGGCAAATTATTTAATGAGCGTTGGACCCCATAAAGATGTTTGACCCACCCATCACCCGAACCTAATACTCTAGCTGTTATAGACTGCTTTATGTCCCGGTTTTTCCTTTCCACAACAGAATTTCCCTCAGGATGAAACGGAGAGGAGTACCGCAATGCTACACCCAAATTGGCCATGGCTTCTTTGTAAGCCCGAGAGCTAAACGCAGGGCCCTGGTCAGAATGTAGTGTGCAAATTGCGTATGTGCCGATAAAGACTCGCAAATCTTTTATAACAGTTCGAGCGTCAGCCGAGCGCTGAGGCCATATCCATAGGAACCTTGACTTAGTGTTTGTGGGATTGCATTTGTCATAAAGGACGCCTGCGCGTAGATAGTCTAATGCTGTCTAACAATGGTGTCTGTACTGGGCAGGCTACTTCATAGTCTGTTGTCTGATGGCGGTCTGTACCACGCTGTCTATTGCAGTCTCTGCAGTCATCGATGAAGATGTGAATCTGTGTATTCATTCCAGGCCACCAGTACATCTCTTTTAATGTTAATATTGTTTTAGAGATCCCTTGATGTGACAGACCCTCCCCCAGATGTGCTTCATAAATCAAAGCTGCTCTACGTTCCATGTTTGGAATTACCCTATCCCCCACTCCAGGGATTCGAGCAAAAGGAACGTTGTTCGCATCAATTACATAAGAGTACTTGAGTGGAAATTTCTTTGGTAACGCTGCACCACTGCCTTTGCTTGAAGCATTGACAGCCAACAATATCTCACTGTCTATTCTCGTTTTTGAATGAGTGATCGCAGCTACGGAAGCCGTCTGAACAGCCCCCTTTGCGGCTTCATCAGCCAATGAATTCCCTGTAACGTGAACGCCATCACGTTGATGACTCAGCGTGTGTATCACGTGAGCTTTTTGTAGTTCGTTTTTCAACTGAACTATTTGTTCCCAAAGCGTTTTATGCTTTATTGTGCCACCTTTTGCATCTTTGAATCCGTTTTGAAGCCAATTCTGTATATATTCATTATATGACTGAACACAGTAAAAGGAATCGCACACTATAAGTGTGGGGAATTTGCGATCTGTATTTTCAAGTGCCAGTTCGAATGCTTGTAGTTCAGCTCGCTGAGCTGTACAATCTCCTAGAGATTGAGTTTGAGTGACCATTGGTCTGAAGTTACCATCGCGCATGCAACCTTTAACGATTGCGCACGCTGCACTGTAAGCTTGCTTACTCCCTGTAGCGGGTTGTGCTGATCCGTCAGTATAAATTATAAATTCGTACTGATCGAGAGGCAGAATTTCAGTGGGCAGAGGACATTCATGTTCATATTGCAGGAACGCTTGTGTTTTTAAATCAGGATCAAAAACATATTCAACATCTGTTGCAGCAAGAGAATTAACCCATTGTATCCATTTAGGATGTAAAGCTTTTGCATTTGGAATGCTCGCTTTTGTGACCGCCTCTAAGGCTGGTACTGGAGTTACGACAATAATGCGTCTCCCTTGAGCTAGAGCTCTTTCTTTTGCTACAGCGGTTTGAACTGCTGTCAGTATTTTTTATGTTGAAGTGAAGCACATTTCTGCTTGTGTATACAAATGTGATTTGTATGCTATTGGTACTTTTTCACCCTCATTAAATGTTAAATAGGTGAATCCGCATTGACCCGAAATTATTCGGATCACTAAATTGCGTTTATTTACGCGTGTTTGTAAGTGATTTGTTGCTAACATGTTAGCTTGGAGTGAACGCAGGATTTCTGTGTGCTCTTGTGTCCAATGTTTTGTTGAAAAATCAGGTTTGATTAATTCGTAGAGAGGTTTAACCCTTTCTGCGTAATTTAGAATGTAAGTTCTTCCAAACTTTAGGAAACCCAAGATGGATTGTAAATTTTTCAGCGTTTTTGGAGGTTGGAGCAGCGCACACTTTTCTAAAAAGTTAGCTGCCAAGCTCTTGCCTTCACTTGAAAGCTCATATCCTAGGAAAAGGACATTGAGATGGGCAATTCTGGATTTTTTAAAGTTGAATTTATAGCCCCCAGAGGCGAAGCCCAATATAATGGTACTCACCCTGTTCAAGTGCCTATCTAGGTCATTGTCTGTCAGATAGAGGTCATCGACGTATGACAATGCCTCATTATCATAAATTTGTAGTTACTCTTGCTGAGAATAACCCTGGGCTGTTTTTGAACCCCTGTGGGAGTCTACAAAATTGACGCTGGGTCCCCAATATTGAGAAAGCTGTTAAGTACCTGCTTTCAGGTGCTATATTTTGACAAAAGAAACCATTTGAAATGTCAAATGTGGTTTTATATTTTTTACGCACAATGTTATTCATTAATGCTGTACTATGTGCATTTTGCACTGCAAATGTTTTGGAACAAGTGTTCAAGTGTCTGTAATCCAAAACTAGACGATATGTATTGTCTGGTTTGGATACAGGAAACAAAGGATTGTTCATTGAGGAGGTGCATGTTTCAATCACCCCTTGGTATTCAAGTTGATCTAAGATCTCCCTGACCTGTTTTTTAGCTTCTTGCTTTATTGGGTACTGCCTTTGTGCAGTAGGTTCATTTTTTAGCTGTATTTTGTGGTGAGGTGAGTCCTCATCCCATCCTACATGATTTTTGTATAATGCTGGGGCCTGGGCAACTGCCCATTTCCTGGCATAAGTATATTTTAGGTGAATTGGAATATGGTTGGAGAAGGCTGGCATAATGATGTCCTCACCATGTGGGCACTCCCTGACAAAGTTTGGTGGCCAGTCCTTTTCTGCTAGAAGTATATCATAACCCCTTGAAAGTTTCTCCCAAAAGAGTACTTTCACTTTTCTTGGTATGTCTCCCTCCATTCGGAGTGTTATTTCATATAACTTTTGTGGAGTACTAACCCTGGTGTCTACAATCTCTACTGTGATGTACTCATTCAAGTCCACTATCTCCAGAAGTTCCTTCAGGTTCTGGCGAGCTATTGTTACTTCTGCTGCACTGTCCAGCATTGTCTGAGCCCATTCTCCGTTCTTGAGCTGTGTTCTCAGTATCCTCGGCATGTCTGATCTTCAGACCTGCTACCTTCTTTCTTGTGAATTGAGGTTTTGATTTATTTTTCTGAACGTGTTTATCGTCTTTGGATTTTACGCGTTCTTCTTTGTGATCTGACCGTCCTCTTCTTTCTGATGTCTGTGACGATATCTGAAAGGTACGAGAGGAACGTGTATCAGTATCTTGATATCTGTCAGGTTTTCTTAAATTATCCCTATTCCTGAGGTTATACCTCCTTTCAGAGGGCTCCTTTTGAGGAGACCTACCTCGGGATTGAGAACGTGTCTCGTTTGAATTTTGTTTATTAGTTTCCCACTTCTTTTAGAAGATGTAGGAGTTTGTTTAATAGAGTCCTTCTCAGGACTTTCAGATAGTTTTGGCTTCAAAGGTTTTCCACCCAAACTATCTCTGCCTTATTCTGCATAAGATTGTTCTATTATTCTGGGTAGTTCATGTTGATGTTCTGTTACATCAAATTCCCTTAAGCGTTGGCGGATCGCCACTGATGCTGCCTCCCCTTTAATATTAGATAATATTATTGTTGAGACCTGGTCGAAGTTTTTCAGTAATTTCATACCTAAATTCAGAGCAGGTTCTGCCCTGTATTAGTTTTGAATTTGTTTCAGGACATCTGGTATTACTGCAATTGACGGAACACCATGTGTTTTAGTATAGATGGCAGCAAAGACTGTGCCCCAAGTGGTGCAGTCTTCCAGTAGTGGTGTGATCCCCATTGGTAAACAGATTGTTAGGATTCTGTGTTTCTCATAAGGGCTAGTATTTGGAAATACTGCTTCTATTTGAGTAATTTTTTGAGCTATCCAGAATGGAATTAGTTCACGTTTTGTGGGCATTTTACCCATGACTGCGTGCAAAGTCTGTGGAGTAATTTTTAGTGTATACCCCTGTTGGGGTGTTTGATTTGGAATTGTTCAAGGAAACAAAGATAAGGTGCACAATATTTTGGAACACTGTATCCTTCAACGTTGAACAAACCATAGAGCTAATATATAGGATTTTTGTCCTATTCAGCTTTGGCGGATACTTAACCCTTCCCACTCCAGACGTCTTATGGAGTATGTGAGTAGGGGTCTCTGAGAAAAGCACGACTGAGTTACTCAGTATCTAGCGTTAAATTAGTGCCTTACCAAATGTTGGGCGCCATGTAGTGTAGTTCCTATTTCCCTAATAGGCTCTGCGCATTGGAATAATATACCCTATAGGTTTGGCATAGGACTGAGGTCAGTATGCCCCTATCGAGTATATTAAACTTAATTACTTTGTGCCACCTAACTCAGAGGCCACTAGAAACTCCTTGTAAACAAGAAGGGAGTAGTTTCTGGCAACTGCATAAACATGACAACTTTGTTTCCCTTTAGAATCGGAACACTCTCAGAATCGTGGAAACAACAGATAACAGTTTCACTCAGCTAATCGTGCATGCTTAGTTTCTTCAGAGTTACACAGAAAGAATAGACGGGCGTTTCAATAAAAGGATTTATTGAACAGTCTTGTTTCTCGTGTAAGAGATATGAGCTGTTACAATCGTAAGACAGTATGCGAGATATATTATGTACAGCGTAAGCAGTAGAAAGAAATAATACTGCGCTAGCATTATCTTTTAGCTATGACACATATATTCATATACATAAATAACATAAGCTAAAAATGCGAGTACTCATAAGATGCTTCTCTAACTAGTTCTACCCCAGTGTACCTAACCTAAGTGTAGTGCAAGTTAAGAAGTAGGTGATGTATTCTATAGTACGGTATGCTATAGTATGCCAAGTCTGGTATGCTAAGTCTGGTATGCCAAGTCTGGTATGCCAAGTCTGGTATGCCAAGTCTGGTATGCCAAGAGTCACTCTAGGTTTTAGTCAGCTCCATACCTTGAGAATGAGAGAGGTGGGAATCTCTTTCCGGGTCTCGAACTCTAACACCCCGCGAAGGGAGTCAGAACACTGGAAGCTGGATTCTCTGCGAGCAGGGATGACAGCGTCTCTTGTCAGTGCGTCAGCCCGGGACACGGGCTCCTCTAAAGTCGAGGTCTCCTCCTACTTGCTTGGGCAAGGGAAGGTATATTTATATCCGGTAGGTGCCTTGGAATGTTAGCATTGACGTAAAGTCGGGCAGAGGAAGACGTCAGGAATGAACCCTTAAGGAATAGCGGTTCATGCATAATAAATGAGTTCTTGGAGAAATCAATAATCCTGTGCTAGGGGAACTCCCAAGAGCTTATGGGTCTGGTTTCTAAGAACTCGTTGTGACGTTAGGGTGGACGGATGTAGGTGACCATGCCTGTATTTGGATAGCATGGCTAATGCCTAAATAAGGACTGGGATCTCATGCCTATATAAGGGCAATGTGAATTGTGCCTATATAAGGACATGTATCAGGAAACCCTATATACGGACACCTAAAGCGGAATACAACAGTCCAACCACAGTGCTTTTATAGGAGTACCCTGTGGATTGTATGACTCCACCGGCACTGAGACATGTATGGCTTTATCATTTACTAACCAATTCAGTCGCCTTTCATGAGCACAAAAGGTCCAGATGTCTACGTGCGATTCAGCTGGCAGCAAACAAGTAATATACAACTTGTTACAGCTTGTATTTGTACCAAACTCCCTGCACCATCATTAAATGTATGCAGTGGATGGGCAAGCTATGTAGGTTCTACATCTTACAGTTGATACTGAGGGACTAAGCAAAGAAATCATTATTGTTTCTCATGGCTTGTGTACTTCAACTAGATTTGTAAAGTAAAGCGTAAAGGTCTTATGAATGTACCCATTCGAGACTTATTGTGTTCTGTAGAGCAGTCTGACATAACTGGTTGACAATCATACTAGCAAAACACATAACTACAATGACCGTGCTTAAGAAGTATTATACAAGTGGGAGGGCACTGGCAAGTATTTATTTACAGCTGTTGCGTCAACCCTGGCCAATAAATACATGGGAGTGCCCGTATGCTCGGATAATTGTTGCTCTTGTAAATCAGACTCTTAAAATTGGTGATTTTGACATTTTTTAGCGGAGTGATTTCTTATGGCAGCTGCAAGGTTACATGAAGCATAACTGTTTCATTGTTTTGGTAACTAGGCTTCACCATAAATGCATTGGAGTCAATGCCCACTTTTCAGGGTCACAAAATGGAGCAAAAAGGTGTTAAAAGATTTTAATCATAAGTAAAACCATTTTAGTGACGCCACTATAATTCTAGCAACTGTGGTGAATCTTAAGGGTATAATACCATATGAAGAATGTTAAGGGTATATCACCATATGAAGAATGTTGAAGACCAACCGAGAGTTGATGAACAATCTTTAAGAGAAAATATCTTAATCAAGATTTTCTTCTAGAAATTATGGCTAGAGGCCTGTGAAGACATGGGAGGCTAAAATATGGGCACATTTTCTGTAAATTCACAAATATCTTTCTATTCCATGTGAGAACATAGTTCGACGTGATCAGTTAAATGTGAGTTCCCAAAGCAGATGTGATCAATCAGTTGATCCCCCAGTATCCTATTGTGACTTCAACATAAAGCTCTAATAAAAATACACTAGAGGAGTAACATTCTTTAGCCATCTGGTAGTCTCTCCTCATGCACAAATAAATCTATCATAGCGGTCCTTCCCAAACCTGAGAAAGATCCATTATACTGCAGTAATAATCGTCCAATTTCCCTTTTGAATACAGATTCAAAGATATTTGCCACCATTCTCGTCAAAAGACTCAAACAAATTATCTCTAAACTCATACATAATTCTCAAGTGGGATTCATGCTAGGCAGAAACTCTTTCAACCAGCTACGCACTTTGGCTCACATACTCTGGCTTTCCAAGGATGCTGGAGAAGACAGAGTAGCCTTTTCCTTAGATGCCGAGAAGGCCTTAGACCATGTTGTATGTTCTGTACATTACATAGATTGGGATTAGGTAATAAATATATCTCTATGGTCAAATGGTTATACGAGACACCGTCAGCACAAGTGAATTGTGGGGGTTTCCTTTCAAAATCTTTTTTAGTGCAAAGAGGAATCTGCCAGGGTTGCCCTTTATCGCCCCTTTTATTCCTTCTTGCACCTGAACCGCCGGCTGCGGCAATAAGACAGTGTTCACAAATAGCAGGCATTCCTACACCAGGAGGCATCTCAATAATACTGCTTTATGCAGATGACATATTGCTGACACTTACTGATCTCCCTACTTCACTCCAGACACTCAAGTCTACCATTTGTCGCTTCTTGACCATTTCTGGCTACAAAGTCAATTGGAATAAGAGTGAAGCTCCCCCATTGTCCAGGGGTACAAGCAGCTATTCTAGGCTATAATTGTCAATGAAAAGCAGACTGCCTGAAGTATCTAGGTATTTATATCAACACAGGTTTCAAATTTATGATTCAAGATAACTTGGACCAGCTTATTGCCAAAATGAAATCGGAGTATGAAAAATGGTCCCATCTTAGCCTGTCCTTTGGGGATAGAGTACAGGCAGTGAAAATTATTATAGCGCCTTGTTTCACTTATGTTTTAGGTATGATGCCTTTGACAGTTAAAATATCAATATTGCGAGATATCGACAAAGGTATTAAAACCTTTATTTGGGGATCTGTTAGACCTAGACTTAAAATCTCCAAATTGATTGCTCACAGACGATATGGGGGCCTTAGTTTACAATGCATTGAGCATTACTATACAGCACTCCATTTATCACAATTGGTTTTTATTTGGCCCAGACAGCATGATTCCCCCCATGGGTTCTCATTGAAAGACAATCTGTACAGGCAACTTCAGGTTTACAAATGTTCTATACTCATAAACCACCTGCTTTACAAACTTTCAACCCTATTATTCAATCTATGCTTAAGATTTGGATACATGCCCACAAACTCCTTAAGAGTAACCCAAGACTACATAAAAAGGCCCCCATATGGCATAATGCTGATATTAGAATAGGTAAACAGACTATTTCCTGGGATATATGGGAGAGAGCAGGTATTCTAATGTTGGATCACTTACTCACTTTAGAAGGTGAGATTAAAACCTTTGAAATGCTTCAAATGGAACCCCAAGAGGGAAATACTTACAACTATTAAAAAAAGCTCTATTTCGTGAGAGTAGGACTATATCTGTGGATACTTGAGGATTCCCCAGTGTTACAATACTTAAAAATTTGGGGGAAATTCAAAGGGGCAATCTCTGTTTTTTTTAATCTCATAGTGCATAAACTACACTCATGCCCTTTACTAGCACAACTTCATGCCAAATGGCAAGGGTTAATTACTGTAGCTTATTCCGATGAGGAATGGGCGGATGTTATTATGAAAAATTCTTCATAACTGGTACTGGTCACCACAAACACTCAAGACAGCAGGTTTACTACACCAATCTACCTGTTGGAGGTGCCCACAGGAGGACTGTGATATACTACACGTTTAATTCCGATGTCCAATTTTGAAGGAATACTGGTCTTCCATAACTTCCGCTCTACACAGAGCTATACATGTGGCCATTCCCTTAACAGAAAAATTTGCTCTATTACATGATGTTACTGATCTCCCAAATCTAACAAATCATGCGAGATGATTAATAGCTATTTCACTCACTGTAGCAAAAATGTGTATATTAAGACATTGGAGAACACCACAATGTCCTACACATGATGAATGGCTTATTGAAATGTATAAAATGGCATCATATAAAAAACTTGTTTACAGATTGCAGGACAATGTTGGACTTTTCATCCAAATTTGGAAACCTTTTCTAGCTAATACATATTCTATTTCTAATAATATTTAAGATTTTTCCTTCTAATTAGGAAATACAATAAGGGAGTTTCTGCCTTTTTCGTCTCCATATTAATTCATTATCATCTTTATTTATATTCATGCTGTTGCTGTTATCATTAGGACTGTTGATGCTTTAGCCATTAACACTGTTATTTTAATTAGGACGTACTGTTCACCAATTGGAAATTGTTGAGTTAGTAGGTATAAATCCACTTGAAATATTATATTTGTGGATTTGTATGATATTATCTCAATATCTCTACTATCTTCTAACTATCTATAATATATGGTTTAATACATATTGTATACTATATACATCATCTCCTCCCTTGTCCACCTTTCCTATTTCTTCCTTTCCAGGTTTTATTAGTATCTTAGATATTGTATCTTTTGATATCTGTATTATGATTTTTGTGTTTAGAAATCTGAGAAGTTAACATTTCATAGCAATGTATTGTGTTGATATAATTTGATTTATTGTTTAATTCTCCTTTTTTATGTATTGTTTATATACTGACATGTACTTCTCAATAAAAATATACAAAAACAATTCTATAGCCATGACGAAAGTGAGACACGCATGGATGTCCTATTGCTAGAACAGGAGCTGTTTAATTCAAAGCCTATCCTGTGAAGCCGACAGTAAATAATAAAATGAGAGGTTAATTTGCACTGATTAATGTTTATGCGGGCATCAAATCTGCCATTTCAAAAACGTAAGAGGAATCATAGGTATTTATTCCTTTATGACACCATAACTCATGTATTTTAAAATAATTAAAGAAAGAGAGCCCCATCCATGTCAGCATCCATTTCCCATATTTGCTTCCTCACACCACACATCCTTGATGTGGCTTAGTAACTCATTAATTTTAAAATAGTAACATTTTGGCACACAAATAAATATATATTTCGTCTTCCTTCATAATGCTTGGGAGTACAATTTCTTATAAGGGCAGGAAGCTATTTGCAAAAAGACATTTAAAATGGCTCTGTGCTAAAATGGCTTGCCAGATCCCAAATGAGTTGTTCTTTGGACAATTAATTTTTAATGCTGCTTCTCCCATTTCTGTTTTTAGTAAATTTCTATTTCACCGCCCTTCATAGCCCTTCACAATCATATAAGAGTTTCATTTCAAATAAGTGTCCATGCATCACTCACAAGTCCTTTCACTCTGGAATACCAACAAGCCTTTAACTTCCCAGAAACACCCTCCATCACTTTCCTCGTCAGCCTCAAATATAAACTTATAACAGGCAGCGCCGACTGCCCTTAGAAAACTGTTGGAAGCTTTTCATAAAAAGCCAACCTCGGATCTTCTGCAACCCCCTTCAACTCACAACAAAATCTAACCCCCCAAATCCTCAAGCAGTCCATCTGAATAAATGGTGAATGCTGCAATGGTCCCTTCAGCAATCCTGAGTCCATTGCCTCAGTCTCCTAAACTCCCGTACCTTTCACAGAAAAGAGCATGGTATCTGGGGCACAGACCCCTTCTGCCTCTTTCTTATTTGTGACCCTCTTAACATCTGTGTATAGAACCAAATGAATTTACATGCCCTCAACTTGTTGATGAGAAGTAACATCTACAATTTGGTATCAGTCACAAAACCAAATACGTAAATCTCGGGGTCAAGAGTGGCCAATTGATTTTTCTCTGATCTGAGCAAATGTTTTGCATTGCAGTCTTCACGGAACTTCAGGTGAAGTCAAACCCCTGATCATTATTCCTGTGGGTCTTTGCAACATTCTTATGTTATAATAATACTTGTTTGTAGATTTTACACCCACCTTACACTTTTTAGTTTTATATAGCACGAACTAGACCTGAAGATATCAGGTATCAGAGCGCTTTACATGAACACCAGTTTCGTTACAGATGGACATATTCATTTTTGTTAGGCACTGGGAGATTAAGTGATTTACCCAGAATCACAGGATGTTGAGCGTCGTTGCCGAGACTCGAACCCAGTTCCCCAGCTTCGAGGTCGACCACTCTAGCCGTAAGGCTACATCCTCTCCCCTTAGGTTTCACGTTTCAAATAAACCAGTATCTACAATATATATTATTATATTTAATATTAAATATTTTCATTATAGTTATTGAACTGTATGGCTGCTTAGTTGTATCTATTTTTGGCTAACTGTTCAATTGTTATCTCAATATTAAATTGTTCTGATAATTTCAGCTCTCTTTACAAAAAACAAAAAAAACAATCAGCAATCTAAAAAATAAATATTTTATAATGAAAGAAGTATATTCCAATTTTTTACTCTGTTTTGTGATACTACTGTAGAAGAAGCTAAAGGTCTCATTAAAAGCACAGTTAAAATTTGCACTTTATTTCATCATATGGTTACTCCCCAAAGCTTCAAGTCTTGAAAAGGAAATCAGGTGTAGAAAAGGAGGGCTGGGTCAGAGACTCCCTATTTGAACGCTGAAATAAAACAGCAACATTTGGGGCAGAGGATTCCTCTATAAGAGAAAGACCCTGTATTGAGTAAGAGTATTTGTACAAGGATTGTCCTTTTAGGTTGATTACTCTCTGCCCTCAGACAATTGTGGCTAACGCGACTAGTAATTCGAATTTTATATAAAGTTTTAACCATGCAGCCATGTATAATTTTAAGTATAACTATTTATTGTTGTTTTGTTATGTATTGTATGATGCTTTTAAGATCCTGGAGATCAAATAAAGCTTACCCACCACCCAAAAAAAATATTCCTCTACCTCCTCATGCTCCTCCAGCCAGGCCTGGGCCTCCCAAAATGGAACCCAGAATCATCCTTGTATTGTACTATTCACAGGCACACATTCACCCAGTATGTGCATATAATATACACATGCCCAGCATTACATCCTTCATGTATTGTACCATTCACAGACACACATATACCCAAGCAAGTGCATATAACACTTACAAATGGCACAGCACTGTATACTAACCTGATGTAGGCCCAGGGTGAGGTAAACACACAGCAGCAGAACTTTACATGAGTGAGCCTGGAGGGCTCACTCCACTGACACAGGTTAAAAGGCCTCTTTACTTCTACTAATCATTATACGGTATGCTGCCAGCACCGCGCTCTTGCTGCTTACCTCCACAAAGGCAGTAGCTTTCATAACTACGACAGCAGCGCTTTGGGTGACCCTCCCAGTCCAAATAGACCACAACCGTGAGGCAGGCCTATATCATTGCGCACATCATGAGCCGCGTTAGCCGAGGACAACAAAGCACCTGGGATCCAGACATCAATGCACTGGGGTCATCCAGGGCAGGGGCACCCGTCCATCACCGTGTGAGGCACTTTGTTATCCCAACAAGGTCCTTGTGATTTTTTGCATAGAATGGGACTGAGACAAAAAAGAGTAGGTTCTCTCAAAATCACTTATATGCACTATATATGGAGTGATTGGGCCCAGTTAATAAAAGATTGAGGTGCATGTGCAAATGACTAATTTGTACATACTTAAAATACGAAAAACAATGTGCACAGCCACTAGGGTCTAAACAGTATCCAGCAGCCTGGAAAGGTTGATAGACTACACCCACTTAAGAACAGTTGTTAAAGCTGGATTGAGGATTCACAAAACATAAGCAAACATGTGCTCCCGTTTGTTCTGGTTCCAAGTGCTCCTGATTTTATCCTGGTATATACTATAACTGTTACTTGGGCAAACATGAACTGTGGTCAACAGGGTGAGCGGGTTTCGATAAGGAATCTATGGAGGATAAAGCTGCTGTTAACCTTATTTGTTTTTATAAGCTAGGTATCAGTCAAAATGTTTCATTTTGTTTAATTTTCGGAGGTATTTACTAATATGTGGCTAAATCGGCATAGGCGCTACTACCAGTTTCTCAACGGGTCTAAATAGGATTTTACTTCGTCCCCCTTCGCCCCAAAACTGCATGTGGAAGAATGTCAGTAGAGATGATCCTTTTTTGAACAGAGGAGGCGACGATGAAGGTTTCTGTTTTGCTGCATTGAACTGCACCCAGTTTTCCCTCATCCGTCTCTCCTCCCGAGGAAGCCAGAGCTCCACTTTAGTCAAAGGTGCACGGACTTGCGTAATATTCTACTCAAGAAATGAGTAAAATTTCTGTGAAAAATGTGCAGATCACGCAAATTATGCTTGGGTGGTTGTCTACACGAAAACTATATGCGAGGTATGCCCTTGCGTACAATATCACATAAGACACCTGCTCACTGTAATGGACTGTCAGCTGCTTGAAAACTATTCTAGAGAAAGACCCCTAAGTGAACAAGCATTGAAAATGCAATAGGTCTCGCCTTTGATTAAGTTAAAGCCATTTGCTTTGCTAATGGTATTGTATAGCAAAGCAAATGGCTTTAACTTAATGAAAGGCGAGACCTATTGCATTTTTAATGCTTGTTCTTAGTGCGAAAGGCACCCTTGTGTCCAAAATGGACACTGGGTGAATTTTTGCTCTAAAAACAACACTAAATGCAGAACATGAGTAGTGAGAATGTGCTCTCGCTGTAGGATTTCCCCGCTCCCTAAAATATGCTCTTAATTATGCAAGCAGGAGTAATCATGTAATTACCAGTAAATCCACTTCAAAGAGTAACGCGTCATTTCTGAATTTACTCCGGTATAATCGAGATTCTGCCTAGTTGTACCCTGTCTCTGCCCGCCTCATCTCTATCTTTTCACACCCAATGTTTGCATTATCACTCTCTCTCCTTCGCAGGCCTCTCTTTTCACTGCTCTTGTTGTCACACCTCTTTGTTGCTCGTAGCGAGTCATCATTTCTGGTAACTCCAGTTTGTTGTCCCTCTATCAACCCGAGGCCTCCTTTCCTGTAATTCCTGTCCTTGCGCCTCCCAGGCCTCTCTTTCACTCACTCCGGTTCCCGTAACTCCATTCATAGCGGGACTCATTTCCCAAAACTCCTGTTCCCAGGTGTGTCAGTGTCTAGTCTTCAGAGACATATGTTCTGATTTCTTGTTCGCATCTCTTCCCGCCTCGGAGGCCTCTCTCTTCTGGTGTCCCCAGTTCGCACTGTTCTTTCTGTCTCCCGGAGGAAGGCGGCCTCGTGTAGTAATTCGCGGGCCTCTCTTTTAGTGTCTCGTGTTCTCTCGTGTCATCCTAAGCCTGGGAGTGCTCGCTTCTCGTAAGTCCTGCCCCGGCGGCTTTTGGAGCTCTGTCAAATCCAGTCTGACATCCTCGGAACCCTCTGTTACCACCACTGCCGCCATGTCTGTACATCCCCGAGAACCTCCACTTTCTGTGCTTACTGGAATATAAGGTTTCTTCTGTGGGAATCTTTAGCAGGCGATATTAAAGATCCTTTACTAAAATAAAGATGGGAGGCGCCTGTCCGAGGCACGTCAGCCACCCTTTGATGTGCCTGCGTCAGAGGGCTGCGCAATTCAAAGAGAAAACAACCTGAAACCCGCACAGGCAGCAGCTGTGAAAAGGCCTCGTGTATACCTTAGGCTAGTCCTCTGTTTACAGAGGGCGTGGGGCACCTCCTGGCAAGGGCCTGCTCCGTTGTGCAACAGTTGCGGAACGGTGTGCCATCACATGTGCATACTGATGACGATGTTCCCTCCCGCCCACACATGCGCTCACAGACCAACCCATGGTGTGGGAGCCACCTAAGGAAACTAATAACTGTTAGTGCATGACTCACTACTGTCCGCATACACAACACTACTCTGTGCTCAGCTCATAACATCTGTAAAACCTAGATCTACTGACGAACACACGCACCCACGCAGGCGCGCGTCGGGGGATGGCAGACCTGCCAACTCACAGGGTGGCATCGTGGGTCATACAATTTCAGTTCCATTCACATGGTCACCCTTTGAGGAGCTGAAATCACAGGGTGCCAGGGAGAAGACTTGAAAACAACGGCAAAACAAGGGGATGTGGTGTAACGGCCAGAGCTGCCGACAATGGAGCTGTGGAACCAGGGTCGGGTCTGGCACCATCTCAACATCCTGTGATTCTGGGCAAATCACTTTATCTCCCCCTGCCTAGAAATGAATGTGTCTTTGTGCACGTAACTGGTATGTAAAGCGCTCCAATACCTTCGGGTCGAGTTCGCGCTATATAAAACTGCACACAAAAAAAATAACAGTACTACCTCTTTTCATTGTTGGATGGGTTGCACTGATTTTTTTTTTAAGATGCTGGCTGTTCTCGTTGGTTTTTTATTTGTGTGGATTATACTTTTGGCAGACCTTAACTATTTTCATTTTTGCTTTGTTGAAAGAGGTTTATTTCGCAAACCTTGATTTTTGTAACGGTGTTATCAGCAGGCTTTTTAATATGTCCATTGATGGAGAGGGTGTATGTTTTTTGGCATACTTTATTCACAGGGACCAATTAAAAGAGCCAAAGTTTGCTATGTGAAGCACACGCAGGGAATGGACAAACGAAAACGCACGAGTCAAAGTCTGGGCTCCGGTGCTACTGGGCCTACTGCACTTTTGTTAGCCACGCCCCAGTCTGTTTGGTCCGTGGCCTGGCCAGCCCTCTTTGCTGCCTTGCCCATCGCCCTATTAGGCTCTCCGTCAGCTCCTATTAATCAGAGCAGTAAGGAGGCAAATAGCGGCAGGGATTAAAAATAGCTCCGAGGGGTAATTAATAGCGCCCGGCAGACTCTAGCAGCTGGTGCTGCTGAACCGAGCCCAGGGCATCTGGGTAATGAAACCTAAGAGGGCCGGACACGGAGTGCCGGGAACCCCGCGCTGCTCTCCGCTCGTTTGTCACGGGTCGTTGAGGGAAGCGTGTGTTTAAATACCTGGGAAACCTTCTCTCCTCTCCGCCCCTCCCCCTCTGTACAGGACTCGCGGTAATAAAGACTCCTCTTTACACTGGTGCCTGCACCAGAATCGGGATCACGAGTGGTGCGCAAAAAACACAGAACCAAAAACATTTATTCAGGTAAAACTCAGAGGGATTTGTGCAAGGAAAAACTGCAATATTTATAGTTTGGAACGGGTGCAACATGCGGTATTTCTGCATAATGACTCCATTTTGACATGGGCGCTTGGAAAGGGCAGCTGATACCGCAGCTGTGGAAACAAGCAACTTTGCGGGGCTACGTGGGGCGTGGCTTCAGCGTTCGGCTCGCGCTTCCAGGCTCTCCTTTGACAAGTTCGTACACGTGCACATCTCCTGTCCGTACGCGTGCACATCTCCTGTCCCCCTTCAGAAGAAAAATCGACGACAATAGATCTCGCAAGCGAGCAGCGCATGCGCTGCGTCGCTAGGCGAGACCTAAAAACCTGAGCAGTATTTTGGGCAGTCGTCCGAGTGATAGTTTCAACTAAAACCACTCGCACCTGCAAAAAAATATGCAAAAAAGCATGAGAAACAACAAAAATTAATGAGAAAATTGCAAAATAATAATCTGGATTGACGGATGGCTTCGCTTCATGTACCAAACTAAACCGAATGAAAAACTGAAAACCATTTTGGTGAACTGGGTCCTTAAATGTCACGTACACGTCACTTTTGAATCTCAGTAAAATGCACATGGAGGTTATTTACTGGTCGCTATTGCGATCCCTGTCATGCTCATTGCTTCCCCTGGCACTTCTCTTGCTACCCCTAGCCACTGGAGTTTCAAAGGCAGAACCAGAAGAAAGAGCATTCGATATATCTTTTTTGCAAAAAAAAACGAAGCTCTTTATAGCACAACTACTTCAGACTGAGGTCACTTGAGCAATAAACCATTACAAACGGTTTCATTCTGACCAGCTCATCAGCCAGCCACTCTGTGTCAAAAAAACATTTAAGGCTTCCCTTGCAGAAGCTGGCTAGGACAGGAAGAGTTAATTTCAGTTTCTTTCGTCTGCTGCTGCAATCATTTTAACGTCAGCTGCAGGTTTTCTGGAGAAGAGCCATGTAGGATGTAATGTCTCTCTCCCTATTATTATGTTTAGTCTGTTATGGACCTGGACACTGGAAGTAGGTCCTTGGGTGGCTTTCTCTTGCTGCCTGCTACCTATCTTCTTCAGTTGAAACAGATGGGAATCTGGATCGGTAATAGTCACTGCAACAAATTTCTGATTCACAGCAGCTCCCACTGTGATATGCATTAAAA
The DNA here is from genome assembly GCA_963921515.1 of Calotriton arnoldi. Taxonomy (NCBI): domain Eukaryota; kingdom Metazoa; phylum Chordata; class Amphibia; order Caudata; family Salamandridae; genus Calotriton; species Calotriton arnoldi. The sequence goes on from CAWUFW010000852.1 coordinate 3,171,750, forward strand.
AGATTACTAAAATAAACTAACAGGACATCACTGTTAAGCTTGATTTTAAAGGTCTCAGAGCTTGGTTGTGGGTCTAAAAAGCATGCATTGGAGATACTATATTGCACTTGATGCGACTTACCACATTCATTTATACGTTCTTGAATTGCGGGTATAAATGGGGTAATTTGAGGGAAAAAATGCGTTTAGTCTTCATATTTTTCCTCAAATTCTCACCAGGTCTGCAGTGGTGGCCAGGGGGTGGCAGAATGTGTCCAAAAAATGAGGAAAGGTGTAGAAAATGTGCAGAGAAAGTGTGGTTCTTTGCCCTGCAGTTTCTCCACATAATTCCCCTTACCTCCTATTTAATGAAGCTGGAATGTCTCCCGTGTAGGCTAGAGACTTGGTTCATAAGCTGCCTGCTTTTAGTTGGTGGTAAAGAAAAAAATACTTTAGTGCAACAGGTGCATTGGACCAAGGACTCTGATGTTAGATGCCTAGAACAGCCTGTTCCCAGCATGCGGCACCGAGGCACATCTATCAGTAGCCAGGACCGGACTGGTCGTAACGGGCATCCAACATTTCCCTGGAAGGCTGGAAGAGTGGGGGCCAGTTTTTCAGCAGTGGGGGTGGTTTCATTACTGGGTGCCAGTTTTGCAGTGGTGATGCAATATCGGCCCCCAGTAACAAAAGCAACAAGCAGGCATTTCCAGCCTCCCAGGCTTAGACAGAGCGGCCCTTGGGGCTTGTCCGAGAAAATTGCTGGGACTGCTTTGGGTTCCCAGTTTGGCCCTGTCAGTAGCACACACCACCTGGGTACAGGTGGTGTGAAGAACCAACATCAGCTTGCTCCGGGCACCCAACACAAAGGTGCTACTATAAGTAGTGCAGCAGGTGCAATTGAACCCTAGTCCAAGTGCAGTGAAGAGCCAATGTCAGTCTGCTTCCAGCACAAAGCACAGGGGTACTGTGTTAGGATTTCGGCCGCAGATGCCCTTGTAGGAGAAATGTCGGTACCTTGATGCATGTGTACTTCCCTCGTTAGTTCACAGAGTGAGTTCTTTTGTGACGACCCCTAACTGCTATAAGAGGCCGTCTCACCTAGTTGCCAATGCTTGACTTACTATCCCTAACTAGTGACCACGCCCCCTTCGAGCTCGGATTCGAGTACCTGCTCTCTGGATTGATTCCTGGTATCCGGCTTGAACTCTTCTATCCCGAGTTACCTTATCTACTTCTGCTACCCCTTAGAAGTTCTGTTCCTTCCCTGACGAGCGTGTGCCTCGCTGATCCGCTCCTCTCCCCACGGAGCCGGCCAGCGTGCCATGCCTTCCTTTGCTGACCTGCCTTCGTGAAAGCGTGTGTGCCGCTGATCCGCTCCTCTCCCCACGGAGCCGGCCAGCGCGTCACGCCATCTATTGCTGACCCACCTTCGAGAAAGCGTGTGCGCCGCTGATCCGCTCCTCTCCCTACGGAGCCGGCCAGCTCGCCACGCCATCTTTTCCTGTCCCGCTTTCGTGAAAGCGTGTGCGCCGCTGATCCGCTCCTCTCCCAACGGAGCCGGCCAGCGCACCACGCCATCTTTTCCTGTCCCGCTTTCGTGAAAGCGTGTGCGCTGCTGATCCGCTCCTCTCCCTACGGAGCCGGCCAGCGCGCCACACCGTCTTTTCCTCTCCCGCTTTCGTGAAAGCGTGAGCGCCGCTGATCCGCTCCTTTCTCTACGGAGCCGGTCAGTAATTCTTTGAATCCCCGCTCCCCTTAACAAGCTAGGGGACTCTCCCTCTTTTGAATCACCCAACGTGACCTTGAGTGGTTGTGGAAGTGAGTGGTTGTGTTTGTCGTCCCTTAGTAGTTCATCTTCTCAGTATTCCCTTACCTGCACTTCCTGGTCTTTCATCGATTGGGCCTGGGTTATGCGCTCATGAGAAATATCAGAATATCCTGGGACTCTATCACTGGTAAGTGAACTGCATATGTTGGGAAGTGACATGCATTAATGTTCTTGACTGCTGTTTAGTTCTTGAGGAGTAAAGCCAGTCTTATTTGTTATCTCTTTATTGTTTAGCTTCTCTGTGGAACCAGCTCCCCACTACCACGCTACCTGGTGTCATCTTTGGGGAAAGAGTGGTGGTCACTCTATGCGTTATTCCCCTTACTTTTGGTTAGCAGCGTCTTGTGAGTGAGTTACTATACCTCCTCCAGGAGTTGTTGTCTAAAGGTGGGGGGGAACTAATTTCTTTGCTCCTGTGGAATCTCACGTGGATTGGACTTCAGACCCGACAGAAAGTCAAGCCCAAGAGTTATTTCCACCTGAGCAAAGATGAATACTGACGAGGCTAGCGCCCCTCTAGATCCCTCTCTCCACTCATCTTTATTAGGTCCCTCAGTAGAGGAACTTGCGGCAGTTCTAGTTGAATTGCAATCGGAGGTAGGGAGGTTAAGGTCTGAAAATCAGAGATTACAGACAGAGTTACTACAATCAAAGTCACAGAATTCACTAGACCCTAGGAACCCTGGTACCCTTCCAAAGACCCGGAAAAGTTACATTCAGCCTGCGCATTTTTCAGTCCCTTCCCATAGTCCCAATTCCTCCACAAGGGTAGATAGCAACATACCACCTGTTCACTTTACTGTTCATACTCCCAGCCCAGTTCCACTAGCTATGCCAGAGAGGTTCAACGGAGACAGTGCTAGATTTAGCGTCTTTATGAACCAATGTCAGCTACAGTTCCTGTGTAAGGCGGCATCGTTTCCAGATGACGCTGCTAAAGTAGCCTTTGTTATATCTTATTTAGCAGGCAATGCTGCAGATTGGGCTGTTCCATTGGTAGAAAACAACGATCCATTATTATATGACTTTATGCTATTTCAGGATAAGATGAAGAGTCTTTTTCGAAACATACCTTTATGCAGGCCAGCGATAATGCTCTTCTCAATCTTAGACAGGGATCCAAGGACCTACTTACGTATATAACTAACTTTAATAGGCTGGTAGCTGAGACGCATTGGCCTGAGGAAAAAAGAACCTCTCTGTTTTATCGAGGGTTAAACGATGAACTTAAAGATTTGTTGTCTCAAATAGTAGATCCTCCCGAAGACTGCTCTGCCTTCATAGATATGTCGGTCAAGTTGGATCATAGACTCCATGAAAGGAAAGGGGAAAAATCACGTCTTACTCCTTCTAAATATATGATGTTAAGACCTGAAAAGAAAGACATTAAAGATGTTGCTGAGCCTATGCAGATTGGAGGACTGAGGAGTCCGCTGTCTGCTGAAGAAAAAGACAAGAGGAGAAAGAACAATCTCTGTTTATATTGCGGTAAAGGAGGACATTATGCTCGTGAGTGTCCAATCAGACCTCGTTCCGTTGCTAAGAAAATCGCAAGTAGTCTTCTTCCTACTTATATGGAGGAAAACTAGAAGACTTGAAGAAAGCAGAGACCAATTCTTCAAGTGTTGTCTTTTCTAAGGTCTCTACCACAAAGAAAATCTTTCCCCTAGTACCAAGACACTTTACCTTGTCCATTACTTTGGTGATATCTCCTCAATGTCGAAAGAACATGTCTATATTATTGGACTCAGGGGCCACAGGGAATTTTCTTGATATTCAGTTGGCCCGAGATGTCGGAATCCCTTTCTTATTGAAACCTCATCCTGAACCGGTGAGAGCGGTAGATGGGTCTGAGTTATCATCTGGATTGATTACCTATCAGACTCCCCGATTGTAATGGTGTGTAATAACGGACATTCAGAATCTATAGTCTTTGATCTAATAGACACCCCCAATTTCGGCGCTATCCTGGGGGTTCCCTGGCTACAAGTCCACAATCCCCAAATAGACTGGGTGACTCGAACAGTGACACTAAAATCTCATCATTGCATGATAAACTGTTACCAAGAAGCAAGTGAATGGAACAGTTCGCTTTGCTGTGCGGTACATATAATGTCCACAGTTCCTGACCTTCCGGCGCACTATGAGGAATACCTAACTGTCTTTGACGAAGTTAAAGCCTCTGCCTTACCTCCGCACAGAAGCTATGATTGTCGCATTGATTTAGTACCCGGAGCAACCTTGCCAGTTAGTCGTATTTATGCCCTAACTGCACCTGAAACTGAATACTTGCAGAAATACATCGAAGAAATGCTGGAAAAAGGGTTCATACGTCACTCCACATCTCCAGTGTCCTCTCCCATCTTTTTTATTCCAAAGCGAGAAGGGGTCTTCGAGCGTGTTTGGATTATCGCGCCCTTAACAAAGTCACCATAAAGAATAAATATCCCCTACCACTTATTTCAGTTCTTTTGGATCAGGTACGAGGAGCTAAGATCTTTACCAAAATAGATCTTAGAGGAGCCTACCATCTCATTCGTATTAAACATGGAGATGAATGGAAAACAGCATTCCGTACCAAATTTGGGTTATTTGAGTACTGCGTGATGCCGTTTGGTCTTTGCAATGCTCCAGCGGCATTTCAATTTTTTGTTAACGAAATACTAAGAGAATACCTTGATGTCTTCGTGATCGTCTATATCGACGATATCCTGATTTACTCACAAACCGAACAAGATCATATTATCCACGTTACGAAAATCTTGAAAACATTGAAGGAAAACCAATTATTCGCCAAACTTGACAAGAGCACCTTCCATACCACCAGAGTGGAGTTTCTAGGATTTGTGATATCTCCTGAAGGCGTGCATATGGACCCCAAAAAGATAGAAGCCTTGGTTAACTGGTCTAGTCCCTGTACAGTAAAAGAGGTGCAATCTTTTATAGGCTTTGCCAATTTTTACCGCAGATTTATAGATCACTTTTCTGAATTATTAACACCCATTACTCGACTTCTGCGGAAAGGAGTACAGTTTGAATGGAATCAAGAAGCTGAACGAGCCTTCTGCATTTTAAAGGAACGATTCACTACCGCTCCTGTCATCAAACATGCTGATAATACGCAACCTTATTACGTTGAAGCAGACGCTTCTCAGTATGCGGTGGGAGGAGTTCTCTCTCAGAGAGATACTAACACAGGACGCTTGCATCCTGTTGCTTACTATTCTAAAACCCTATTGCCTGCTGAACAGAACTACACAATTGGAGAACGTGAACTATTGGCCATCAAGCTTGCCTTCCAGGAGTGGAGACACTATTTGTTAGGATCCCCACATATAGTTACCATCTACTCTGATCATAGAAACCTCCAATATTTTCGGTCAGCACGAGCACTCACTCCCCGTCAAATGAGATGGGTTTCATTCTTTAGTGAGTATGATTTCGTTATCACTTATCACCCTGGATCTCAACATGGCAAGGCAGATGCACTCTCTCGACTTGGTTCAGAGAAAGTTGCCTCTCCTGAATGTTATCCTCCTTTTTTTTCTGACAAAAAGATTATAGGGGTAGAATGCCATGGGGACGTCACTCCCTTGGGGTTTATAGACAAACTAAAAGAATACTATCGTACCATCCCTTCTGAAGAATGGGAAAACGATCCCCTGAATCAGATCAGAGACCAGCTGTATTATCACGAAAACAAATTATACATACCAACTGTTGCATTGCAAAAACAACTATTGCTCTGGTGTCACAATAGCTCACTGGCCGGACATCCAGGGAGTAGCAAAACCCTCAAGATCTGTCAGAGATGGTTTTGGTGGGAAGAAATGGCCAAAGATATTATAGCCTTTGTCAATTCGTGTTCCACCTGTGCTCGACAAAAAGCCTCACATTGTGCTCCGGCCGGGTTATTGAGAACCACGGCCGTTCCCCCTTCCCCTGGCATTCCATTAGCATGGATTTTATTACAGATCTCCCGAGAAGTCAGGGATACAACACCATCTTTGTAGTGGTAGATATGTTAACCAAGATGGCCCATTTTGTCCCTCTAAAAAACTTACCCTCATCCAAAGAATTAGTGCATATTTTTCTAGAACATGTAATCAGATTACATGGTCTTCCTTCGATAATCATTTCAGACAGAGGGGCCCAATTTGTGTCCAAATTTTGGCAAGGCATGTGTAAGACACTGGGTATAGATCACAGACTCTCCACAGCTTATCATCCCCAAACCGATGGTCAAACCGAAAGAACGAACCAGACTTTAGAACAGTATTTACGTTGTCTGTTAGCCACAATCACAAGTGACTGGTCCCGAGCTCTCCCTATGGCTGAATTTGCCTATAACAATTCCACACATTCTTCTACTGGTGTGTCTCCTTTCTTTTTACACTAGCACAACACCCTAAATTCCTGCCTATTTCTCTTCCCTCAGAATTAGAGAGTATCCCTGCTCTTAAAGATCATCACGAAGTTCTTTTGTCCAACTGGGACAACGCAAAAAAAGAATTACAACGAGCCAAAGAAGCCATGAAACTACAGGCTGATAAACACAGACGTCCTGAACCTGCTTATCAAGTAGGAGACAAGGTGTGGTTATCAACTAGAAATCTGAGATTGAGAGGCTCTAAAAATTACAACCTAGATACATAGGTCCTTATCTGGTAAAGAGAGTAATAACACCTGTTACAGTACACCTGCAGTTGCCAGACGACATGCAAATACACCCTGTATTTCATTGCTCCTTAGTCAAAAGATACATACCCCCTCTAGTCCCTGAGAAACCACCTCCCCCAATAATCATAGAGGGTGAAGAGGAATATGAAGTGAACATGATTTTAGATTCCCGCAAACACAGAGGCAAAATACAGTACCTCATTGATTGGGTAGGCTATGCCCCAGAGGATAGGTCCTGGGAACCTGCTGAAAATATTCATGCCCCTGTGTTGATTCGCAGATTCCATGCACTCCATCCTTCAAAACCCCGCCCCAGGAATAGGCCTTTGGGTGGGAGAACTGTTAGGATTTCGGCCGCAGATGCCCTTGTAGGAGAAATGTCGGTACCTTGATGCATGTGTACTTCCCTCGTTAGTTCACAGAGTGAGTTCTTTTGTGACGACCCCTAACTGCTATAAGAGGCCGTCTCACCTAGTTGCCAATGCTTGACTTACTATCCCTAACTAGTGACCACGCCCCCTTCGAGCTCGGATTCGAGTACCTGCTCTCTGGATTGATTCCTGGTATCCGGCTTGAACTCTTCTATCCCGAGTTACCTTATCTACTTCTGCTACCCCTTAGAAGTTCTGTTCCTTCCCTGACGAGCGTGTGCCTCGCTGATCCGCTCCTCTCCCCACGGAGCCGGCCAGCGTGCCACGCCTTCCTTTGCTGACCTGCCTTCGTGAAAGCGTGTGTGCCGCTGATCCGCTCCTCTCCCCACGGAGCCGGCCAGCGCGTCACGCCATCTATTGCCGACCCACCTTCGAGAAAGCGTGTGCGCCGCTGATCCGCTCCTCTCCCTACGGAGCCGGCCAGCTCGCCACGCCATCTTTTCCTGTCCCGCTTTCGTGAAAGCGTGTGCGCCGCTGATCCGCTCCTCTCCCAACGGAGCCGGCCAGCGCACCACGCCATCTTTTCCTGTCCTGCTTTCGTGAAAGCGTGTGCGCCGCTGATCCGCTCCTCTCCCTACGGAGCCGGCCAGCGCGCTACGCCGTCTTTTCCTCTCCCGCTTTCGTGAAAGCGTGAGCGCCGCTGATCCGCTCCTTTCTCTACGGAGCCGGTCAGTAATTCTTTGAATCCCCGCTCCCCTTAACAAGCTAGGGGACTCTCCCTCTTTTGAATCACCCAACGTGACCTTGAGTGGTTGTGGAAGTGAGTGGTTGTGTTTGTCGTCCCTTAGTAGTTCATCTTCTCAGTATTCCCTTACCTGCACTTCCTGGTCTTTCATCGATTGGGCCTGGGTTATGCGCTCATGAGAAATATCAGAATATCCTGGGACTCTATCACTGGTAAGTGAACTGCATATGTTGGGAAGTGACATGCATTAATGTTCTTGACTGCTGTTTAGTTCTTGAGGAGTAAAGCCAGTCTTATTTGTTATCTCTTTATTGTTTAGCTTCTCTGTGGAACCAGCTCCCCACTACCACGCTACCTGGTGTCATCTTTGGGGAAAGAGTGGTGGTCACTCTATGCGTTATTCCCCTTACTTTTGGTTAGCAGCGTCTTGTGAGTGAGTTACTATACCTCCTCCAGGAGTTGTTGTCTAAAGGTGGGGGGGAACTAATTTCTTTGCTCCTGTGGAATCTCACGTGGATTGGACTTCAGACCCGACATACTGCTATCAGTGCTGCAACAGCATGGATGTCATTTAGGCATTTTCAGGGTCGCAGCTGTGACCTCTGGCCTGGCCCTTGCAACCCCTGGCAACGCCTTTGCAATCCCTTGCCTCAAACATGGCAAACAAAATCAGTGTCAGGAACACAGGGGCAGTAAAGTGGTACTACATGCACCTAGGGCCTGTAAATTAAGTGCTACTAGTGGGCCTGCAGCACTTATTGTGCCAACCACTTACATAGCCCTTTAAACATGCCTCAGGCCTGCCATTGCAACCTGTGTGTGTAGTTTTAAAATGCTATTTCGGCTTGGCAAAATAAACCTCAAATCTTCCTTTTAAATACATATACCTCACCTCTAGGGTAGGCTTTTAGCGTCCCACCGGGCAGGGTGCAATGTATTTCAAAAGTAGGACATGTTATTTTAAGTTTTACGTGTCCTGGTAAAGAAAACCCCTTAAATGTGTTTTTCACTACTGCAAGGCCTGCTTCTCCCTTAGGAAAACATTGGAGTTACCTTATTAAATGTAATAAGTTATAAATTCCAAATGGGAATAGGTAACCAGTTCATGCTTGTTGACTTTAGAATTGTGATGAAAAATGCTCTCTTCTGGTAAAGTTGGATTTTAAATTACAATTTTGAAAATGCCACTTTCAGAAAGTTAGCATTTTCCTGCCTTAGCCATTTATTTCTGGAGCCTGTCTCCGGGTCACATGACTAACAGTGGGAAATGAACTCCGCTCCGCTAGCGGAGGTTGCGGAGATTTGCTAACTACGCATTACATTGAAAACACGGAATTCATTCAAAAACTCCGACTCCACCATGTAGCGGAGTTAGCTACTGCACCACAACCCTTTGATAAAACAACTTTACCTTTACATGCTTAAAAGCATATAACCAATTCACAGAAGTGAGCTTGAAAAATATCAGGCAATGAGAGAGGTGATGATTTTGGGGTCCCCCCTAACCTAGGGGGAGGACCAAGCAGATGCCTTGAACACAAAGAGCATATCATGCTGAACGATTCGGTGGTGGTCGCATCCTCCTAGGACCACCCCAAGCAAAGTTATGGGCAAAAATACAATGCCAACCAAAGGCCCAGCAAAGCATTATGGGGCGATATTCTAGAGTGCAGTGAATATTATAGTATTAGCTCTCAGCTGAGCCCAGAGCTGCTGCGCTTGAGGAATGTTTTGATATTGGATACTATTGTATCCATTGGATTGTATTTTTGCCATAACTGTGCTTGGGGTGGTCCTAGGAGGATGGGACCACCACCGAATCGTTCAGCATGATGAGCTCTTTGTGTTCAAGGCATCTGCTTGGTTCTCTCCCTAGGTTAGGGAGGACCCCAAAATCATCACCTCTCTCACTGCTTGCTATATTTTCATTTTCACTTTTGTGAGATGACTATATGCATTTTAGCATGTAAAGATAGAGTTACTTGTCTTACCAAAGGTATGTGAAGTTTCTGTTTTATTAATTGGGATGAGATGGAACAGAGTTTCACAGATTTTTTGATCAACTCTGCAGAATTCCGCGTAGTGGTACTCCGCCAACTTCGCCCACCCTTACACATGACTGGGTGCAGCTGGAAGTTGGGCTTTGTGCATTCCTCCTAGACAGCCACACACAATAGAAAGCTTAGGTGTGCCTGGATTGCCCATCACTGGCAGGATGGGAGGGCGGAGTTGGGCACAGTCCTACTTACACTTGAATAGGCTGTGTCCTGCCTCCACACAAAGGGATGCATACACCCTGTAGTTATTCTGGAGCCAGTGGAGGCACGAAACCTGTGCACTTCAAACGGAAACCTTTACGAGCTTCTCCCACTTCGAAGGAGGCACCTGGTATAAATATTGGATCTCAGGCACCAATTCTTCAGTACACTTCTGGACCTGTGGAGAGACTGACAGGAAGATGGACTGCTGCACTGCTGAAAGGACTTCCACTCTGCTAGACAGCTGCCCGCTGGATTACTGGCTTATCGGACTGCTGCCTAGCTGGATTGCTGTCCTGCTGCCCCCCTGCATGAGTCAGAGGGATTGGACTTGCACTTGAACCCAGGAACACCAGAATGACTAGTCTGCTGGCCTCCAGTTCATCGCCACAGTGACATAAAAGGCCCCTAACCACATGAACTAGAAACCAGATCCTGCTGTAGTAGCCCCTTACCCCCAAGTAGTGCCCCTCAGAACCTGGACCCTTGGTGGGGCCTCAGTGGAGCTGATGTTTTGGGCTCTTTGCAACTGCGAACGGGCTAGTTGGCGTCAAAGCCTGACTCTTTGTGATGCAGCATCAACTGCTCATTTGGAGCGCCACCACCAAGTTCTAGCCCAACTGGTCATAACGACAACAGGATCTTTGCGCTACAGTGACAACCATCCACAACGCTAGGCCTGCTCTTCAATCTACATCGACAACCCTCACAACGCTTCCCTGCTCCTTGCAGGACCGTCCACCGCGAACGGGACTCTTTGCGCTGGACTGAGAAGCTAACATTTCAGCTGTACTAACCTAGTCCCTGTATCTGACCCGAGCTCCATCACAGTCGGTCTGAACTTGTGACTTTCTCCTGGTGTCACACGACCAAATAGCTGTGAGTGGCGCTTTGAGCTTTTTGGCCCTAATTTCACTTAAATCTTTAAAATTGCATGTCTCTGGTTCTATTAATTGGATTTTTGTCACTTTTGCCTTGTTTTATTTATTAAAATCTACTCTATTTTTGTAATTTGGTGTGGGATCTTTTCTTTTCTTGGTATGGGGCACCAATGGTAAAATGCTGGTGCTAGCACAATGTAGGTAATTCTTGGCAAAAAAGGAGGACAACTGTGGAAAATAAGAGGAGGACAACCATGACAAAATGCTGGCCCTGACATACTAGAAGTAATTTTTATATAAGGAACAACCATGGTATATTGATGTCAGTATCTGCAAAACTATGCCACTGGCATTCTGTATATATTGTTTGGCATAAAGGGGCAACCACGGAACATTGGGGGAGGGGGGGCACCCACAACAAAATATTGGCCAAAGGCGCAAGGGAGGGCATGTTAACAAATGGAGTCACCCATAGCACATGTAAAAAAAAATGGGTTAACTCCTGGGGGAAGGTCAGTTTTTATTTACTGTGATGTCCTCAAAGTTAACTTCATATGACCACTTCCTGGGAACATTCAGGGTCAAAGGTCATATGATGTCACTACCTGCAATGTCTTTAGGGTCAAACGTCGTGTGCCATTCACTTCAGTTACCCTTGGAATTTTGGGGAATCGACGTCCATGAAAATGCAACCAGTATTTGTAACTCAACTTCTCTGGTACTCCTGGTTCTCTGGCTCGCCTCGAAACCCCATTTAGTTTTTTTTTGTAAACCGATTTTATCAAACCCCTATTTAGTTAACTCTTAACACAGTCACAATTCTTGCTCTCAAAAGTGCGCCAATGGGGTGTAGGGGCTGATGTTCTGGAGTTTAACAACAGCATTTATAGTTTATATCGGCAAAGCAAGGCGTCTTTCGGGACTAAACTAAATATCTACAATTTCAGACTACAGTGCTGCTATGAGCTGGATATCAGCACCCAAAATACTGCTCAGTAAAATAATTACAATTTCAGAGGAACAACCTTGCTATGGTTTGATCAGTGGAGAAACACAAAAACAGAAAGAGTTCAAGAACTTGATTCACAGAACGGTGTGTGGGCCTATCATACTGGGTGAATAAGTGGCTGAATGTTGTGACCAAGTCACTGGTTTTGTTGTTAATATCACCAAGGGGAATGCAACTGGAAGCATGTTTTATTGGCATCTTTCAATGGCAGTGCTGTAAGTAGGCTAGTGTGCGAGCCTAGCAGTGGTGTGGGGCCTGATGGCTCGCATATACGAGACATGACTGGTAGGGGGTCATGAGAGAGTGAATGATTGGTCAGGGGGAGGGACTGCGTGGCAGAACTGGGCCAGAATATTCTGTGAGAGAGAGAGAGAGAGTGAGACGCTGGTTTGTAATGATGCTTCTTCTGAAGAGGGTGCTTTGCACCTAGTGAAGTGCACCCATGAGGAAAGTCGTGCCTTTGAAGGCTCCCCAAGGAGGACCACTCCACAAGATGACCACAAGAGCTGGACAGCTGAACACTACACTAAGGTGGAGCTGCTGCTGGGTGATCTATTTGGATCGCATGATCCTTTCTATCATTCTTGAAGACAGACTGGAAGTGGGCCAGGCATATAGCACAGCACAGGATACCAGGAGGAGAACAGTTAGTGGGACAATCAAGCAAGTCATGATTAAGGCATCAACCAGATTAGTCTTCTACCATCTGACCTGGTGAGTATTAACCAGTTCTTGCAGGCTCCCAGACTCTAGTCTAGATGCTCTGCTGCTGGGCATGACAGTTAAGTCATACTCCATGTCTGTTCACTGGAGAGAGTCTCTTTCCTGCTTAGCGCCAGCCAAAGGGTGCACCTATGGTTTTGGGACAGTTCTGAAAATAGGAGATAGGCAGTAAGAGGGACGGCAAAAAAAAACCAATTCCATGGAGTTCAGGTGTCATCCACACCTCGCTATCAAATACCACATGCGTGATAGAGGCTCTTGGGTTGTCAGAATGACTATGCTGTGTGTACCCATATCAGTATTGTGTCCTATGACCATTAACCAGGTGGGCCTAATGGCCTTGATGTGGATCACATACGGTTTAGTCCTGGGCTATTTTCATTTTAAAATAAAAGCACATTGGCTCACTGATCCAGAGTCTGAGGTCCGTATCGGCGAAGAGGTGATGTGTCCCTGGACTGGTTAAACACCAGGTGGAGGTGCTTTGTTAATGTTGGGTGGCAGGTACAGTACCTGGGGATCTGTATACGCTTCCAGAACCTAGATCACACATTTAACATAATGTATGCATCAAGGAGTTGGAAATGCCGGTGACATAGGCCTACACTAGTCCATAAGTCTTTATCTGAACATGCTGGACTTTCGACAGCTCTCTTGTAATAAATGCTTCACATCATCCACAAAATGAAGGGCAAATGAACTAGAGTGCCAAGCAAGGACACTGTTTCATAAGGTACTGAGAGGTACATTACAAAACCTTCAAGTCAAGAGGTTTCTAGATGATCTGGTCACAATCAGAATTAATACAAATGTTTGCTCATTCTTTAAAAAGCTAGGCTGAGACACAAGACACACTTGGAATATAGTAGGGTTAAAATGGGAAAAGTATTGAAGGCCTTGAAGTTACTATCCATATGGGAAACAGATTCACTATCACAGACAGTCATCTGCTAGCAATATTGGTCAAATCACAAGAATCTGCTGATGTAATGATAATGTTTGCGGCTTTATTTGCTTACGATATGGGCTGGACAAAAATGTACGGAAGCCTACATGGCAGAGATGGTTAAGATTCCCAAAGCCTTTACTCTGGTACACAATGTTCTTCCAGAAAACTCATACATCTGGCTCTGTGTTTTAGCTTTTCAGCACTTTCTATGTAAACAGATCATTATTTCTAAAACAATGGAATTAAAAGATAGAGACTGAGTTAAATACACCATTTCATAAGGTATTTCTGGAGACACAATGTGATAAGAAGATTCAGAAGTGGATTGCCTAGACTTCCCATGTTACACGGGTAATAATCCTGGAAGGCAACAAGGAACTGAGAGAAGGTCCTCTCTGGTGTGAACTGCGATAGTGTCATCGGTGAGTATTATCGGGGAGACTCGCATTCTGCTTCTGTGAGTCCACGCTGCTGGGGTCAGTCCCTTGTTATATCCTGGACCTGCCTGAAGGCTGCACCTGTGCCCTGCTTGCCTGCATCTAAGGTTGGAGCAGTTGCAGAGTGGATCGCAACCGCTGGGGACTCCAAGTCCTCGCTGGGCTCCCACCTGTCAGTGATCTGCAGCACTATTAAAGCACGAGGGAGTCCCGGTGCGCAGGACGTGTGTGGGCAAAGCCCGGGCCAAGGGCCGGCCTGCCCCGCACCCTTCACCTCCTGGCAGAGGCTGGGCTGGGCCACCCCTCTTTCTCTCACCATCGGGTAAAAACCATGGGTAAGAGTAAATTAATTTGTAACCCAGACTCAGTGAGCGAAGGTCCCTCACTATTGTGCATCAATAATTTCGTATCTCACAACGGCTGTGGAAGCCCTATCAGAAGAAATTCAAAGTGCAGAGGGTAAGTAGGCCTTGGGGGTCACCAGAACTGAATCTAATACAGCTGAGCAGCATATGAAGGGGGAACAGGTCGTGCAAGTTAAGCAAGTTGAAGGACTGGAAGAACCTGTGCTAAATGAGCTACCACCACGAATAGTGGATTCGCCATCCCCAGAGAGAGCAGCACCCGTCCAAAAAAAGGAAGAAAAGGTGTCCAAAGGTTAGTACTTCCACGGAAGGATCAGCAATAACAGCGAAGAATGCCTCTACCTTTCACTTGGGTGCAGAAATGCCTTTGGAAAAAGAAAATCTGCCCCACCCAATTATGAGAACCACTGTGGGTAGCTTTATCCAGTCACTAGTAGAACCCTTGTTCCTGACTTTACATGAGAACTTAGTGAAAGTATTTTGCTTTACAATTGAGGGGTTGGTGGGGAAAATGGGCAAAGTAGTGTCTTTAATGGTTGATCTGAATACATGGCTTTCTGAAAATACCACTCGTATTGCGGCTAAATTATTGAATGTTCCACAAACTGAACAGTAAGATGGTCTTGTTATAGGGGGGCGACTGCAAGGTATTAATTCTGGCCATTCTGTTGCCAAGATTGAAAGGGCGAAGCATAGCACTGGGTCTGTTCCAAGGGTGTCTGAAAACAGTTTAACCCACTCCTGTTCACCTATAGGGAGTTTAGTTCCTTCACGGCATAGAAGAGCATCACAAAACCTAGATATTTGTCACACAGCCAAATCAATATCTAGGGAGGGCAGCACGTGTAGATTGCAGCTGCCCCCTGAGGCAACACCCCTGGTAGTGGTATTGGTAGGGGTACAGCAGAATCCACCCCAGAGCTCATATGAAATACTAAATATTGGTGTAAGAATATGCCGGGACACGGACTCTCATATCATCATGGCTAAACGGGTGTGATGGGTAGGCTCGAGAACTAAAGTGGAAAAGGGGGCTGTATTGTAATTAATTTTGACCAGCCTGATATTGAGGGAGGTTGTTTCATGTAGGATCTAACCTGGGCCCTGGAGGAATCGGAGCATTGGCAGTTGGTTTTTTATCCTCCAAAAGAAGTAGCGCAGTCACGATTTTCTATATATCCTTTGAGAAATGTTGCATTCTGAGTGAGGGGGCCACCAGAGTCCAGAATAGAAACATCAAATAGATTTTTACCATTGAGCCAGTTGGACAATAATAATTGACTTACACCGGTTCCCCCTTCTCTACCCCAGACCAAGGATAGTTCAGTAACTGACAGACCTCTTATAAGGAATGTGAATGAGATGGTAGTCAATCCAGTTAGCCAGCTGAATGTTCTTAGCTGGAATATTGCGGGTTAAATAATAAAAGAGAAGAGCTAAGATGGGTCTATAGTTTACGGGAACAGGCCTACAAGAAACTTGGGAAACTGAAAAAACTTTCTTTGTGGATTGTTGTATGACCTATTTTGAATCCTCACGACCTTCACAGGCCGGTAGAGCAAAAGGGGGTTTACTTACCCTTATTTCCCTCAACACTCTGGGTACCCATTGTAAGCTTGAATAGGACTCCGATAACCTCTTGGTGGTTCATATAACCCCCAATTACGCACCAGAAATAATCATTCTTAATTTTTATAACTCGAGAGAAAGGTTATGAACGAGCACCTGTTAAGTATAAAATATTTCTTAGAGTCGTACAGGGATAAGCAAAATACTTTTTATTCAGTTATAATTCTTGGGGATTTTAATGTGCACCCATGCCCGAGTGACTGCCATGTAGTTGATGAGCTTGGCCCTGGGAACTGCTCATATGTGCAGGATATTATGGCTGATTTCGACCTACAATACCCAAGGAAAGACAAGGTTGTGGACAGTATTTCCGCTTTCACTGGAAGAGGATCAAACACTACAATTGATTACATTTTTGCAACCGCTTATTTGACCCACCAGGTTGTATCCTATAAGGTTAAGTGGTCTCAATTCAGCGACCATAATCCTATATGTCTGAGCCTGAAATGGGGATGAGGAGAAAACAAATCCTGATGGGGGTATTAATAGAGGTGATATTACCCCTAAGGATCAGGCATGCAGGCTGAAATGGAATAAGGTAGTACCCGACCAGTTTATTAATGATTTATTAAATATTTCCAGGGATGACATTAGACTTTGTTCAGATGGCACTACCCAAGGGAAAACATTGCTAAATGCTTATGGCAGGATATGCCAAAAGGTGGCTAAAACACTCTTGCAACCTGTAAGCAAAGCCAGGGAGGGTCGGGAGAGATTGGTTGACCACAAATGTACAGAGGCCCATCAAAAATTAATAAATGCTTTAAAGCGAGTACCTCAAGATAAAGGCCAGATAGTTATGTGCAGAAATATGTATAAGCAAACCCTGGAAACCCTGCAAAAAAGAAATCAAAAGGGAAGTCTGCAATGACTTATTGTGCATGGATGTTAATAAAAACAGCGCTATGTTCTGGGAGATTGTTAACCCCTTCGGTGCGCATGAATGAATATTTCTGTCATGCACCACGGTGCACGTGTGCGGAGGACAAAACCATTCTGTCCTGTGCACACGAGTACCAAATCCCGCTGCTGTAAACAGCAGAGGATTTTCCTTTTTTGTTTTTGAGCCTCGGGAGCTGGGGAAGAGCTTCACCAACCTCCCGAGGCAATTTTTTTTTCAGTGTAATGATGATCGGCGTGCATAGCGCGCTGACGTTATTACATTGAAAGCGAAAGTGAAATGAGCCAATCGGCTCATTTCACTTTCACTGTCTATGTGCTGGCGGGTCTGTCTCAGCCACCCGAGCACGAAGGAAGATGGGAGAGGTATCATGTGAAAGGGAGAATCTCCCCTTTCCAATGGTACCTTTCCCTAGTGGATCCCTGCTTGGGGATCGCCGCAGGAGAGCGATCCCCAAACAGGGATCCACCACTAGACACCTGGAAGGGGGGAGTGGCCCCTTGGGCAAGAGCCTTTCCTCCCCCCAAATATGTTTGGGCATATTCAGTCAGGGCAGTTGGGGGCAGAAAGCCCACTAGGCCCCAGGGATAATTTTTTTATACACATAATGGGGAGGGCTGCCCAAAATGGACATTCCAATGTCCCCACCCCCCAAAAAAACAAAAAGGACAGACTTTCTGCCACCCCCTGGGGACAGAAGGGGGTTATTAACCCCCAATCTGTCCCCCATGGGGGCAGAAAGCTCACTAGGCCCCAGGGATTATTTTCTTTGTAAACATAGGGGTGGGGGCTGCCCAAAATGGTCATGCCATTGCCCCCACACTCCAAAAAATAAAAATGACAGTCTTTCTGCCACACCCTGGGGGTAGAGGCAGGTTATTACCCCCGATCTGCCCCCAGGGGGCAGAAAGGCCACTAGGCACCAGGGATTATCGTTTTTTCAATAAAAGAGATGTGGGACTGCCCACAATGGGCATTCCAATGCCCCCACCCCAGACCCTAATAATACCAGTCTTTCCACCCCCTCTGGGGGGGTAGATGGGGGTTATTACCTCCGATCTGTCCCCGAGGAGGGGCAGAAAGCCCACTAGATAACATGGGGGTTTTTTTTCATAAAAAAGGGGTGGGGGCTGCCCAGAATGGGCATGCCAATGCCCCCAAACATGGGCACATTCATTCAGCCCCCCCCGGCGGCAATAGCCCCCGATCTGCCTACGGGGGGCAAAAAGCTGACATGGTACTATTTTCTTTTCTTAGTGTTTGTGTGGGGCTGTACAGATTGGGTATGCCAGATATAGGCAACAGCCCCCAATCTGCTCCCCGGCGGGGAAAGCCCACAAGGCACCAGGGATATGGTAATGGGCATGTCAGGTAGCCCCATAGTCATGTGTTACTCCCCTTTTTTTTGGCACACATTTTAGCCGTTCTGTCCCCCTTGGGGCCATATCAGTGATAGGTTTAGGCTCATTTGCCCACTAGATACCAGGGAAAGTGTGTGTGTGTGTGTGTGTGTGTGTGTGTGTGTGTGTGTGTGTGTGTGTGTGTGTGTGTGTGTGTGTGTGTGTGTGTGTGTGTGTGTGTGTGTGTGTGTGTGTGTGAGAGAGAGAGAGAGAGAGAGAGAGAGAGAGAGAGAGAGAGAGAGAGAGAGAGAGAGAGAGAGAGAGAGAGAGAGAAAATTAGAGTTCGGCTGACAGTCTGCATGTACTGGCGTTTGGCTGGCAGTGTGTGTGGACTTGCCCTTGGCTGGTGGTGTGTGTGCATTAAGTGATTGGAGGCGGTGTGTGTGGACTAGTGCTTGCCTGGCGGCGTGTGTGTGGACTGGCGCTTGGCTGGCGGTGTGAGTTGGATGGTGGTTGATTGCCAGTGTGCGTGGATGTCGCTTGGCTGATGGTGTGCATGGACTGGCACTTGGCTGGCAGTGTGGGCGGGCTGTAGCTTGGCTGGCAGTGTAGCTTACGTGGATCCCCCAGCGTTTTCTTACCAAGAATCCACTGCAAACCTTAAATTTAGCTAAAAAGTCGCATTTTCCTCACATGTCTGTGTAGGAACATTGAAGGATCACCGCACACTCGGGGGAGTCCAGGAATGTGTAGCTGCGTGGATCCCCTAATGTTTTCTTACCCAGAATTCCCTGCAAACCTCACATTTAGCTAAAAAATCACTTTTTCCTCACATTTCTGCGCTGGATCAGCGTGCCGGCACAAATGTCCTACCGCGCAGCATTCCCCTAGATCTCCTGATAAAAATGACACCTCACTTGAGTGGGTGCCCAAAGTGGATCAGCCTAAAAAAGTATAAGAAAAACTGCCCTAATAGACACGCTTTGGTTCCCCCTCAGTTTTTCATTTTATACGTTTTTAGGCTGACTCTGCTTTGGGCACCCACACAAGTGAGTTATAATTTTTATCGGGAAACACAGGGGAATGCTGGGGGGTAGAAAATTTGTGCAGGCACGCTGATACCACGCAGAAATGTGAGGAAAATGTGATTTTTTTAGCTAAATTTGGGGTTTGCAGGGGAATCTGGGTAAGAAAACATTGGGGGATCCACGCAAGCCACACCTCCCTGGACTTCCCCGGGTGTGTAGTTTTCAGAAATGTCTGGATTTGGTAGGTTTCCCTCAATGGCTGCTGAGCCCAGGACAAAAAACGCAGGTGACCGACCCCCTTGCAAAACAAGGTTGTTTTTTGATAGATAATTTTGATGTCTCAACAATACGTTTTGGGCCCTTCCCTGTCGCGGGTACTTGGCCCACCCACACAAGTGAGGCAGCATTTTTATCGGGAGACCTGGGGGAATGCTGGATGGTAGGAAATTTGTGTTGGCCTGGTGATCCTACAACTTTCCCACACAGAAATGTGAGAAAATGTGATGTTTTTAGCTAAATTTGATGTTTGCAGGGGATTCTGGGTAGGGAAACGTTGGGAGATCCACATAAGCCACACCTCCCTAGCCTCCCCCAGGTGTTTAGTTTTTAGAAATGTGTGGGTGTGGTAGGTTTCCCTAGATGCCCGCTGAGCCCGGGACCAAAAACGCAGGTGACTCCATCATAAAACCAAGTCTTTATTGCGATTTATAATTTTGAAGTCTCCAGAGTACGTTTTGGCAATTTTCTGTCGCAGTCACTTGGTCTACCCATACAAGTGAGGTACCATTTTTATCGAGAGACTTGGGGAAATGCTGGGTGGGTGGAAGTTTGCGGCTCCCCGCAGATTCCAGAACATTCCATCACAGAAATGAGAGGAATTTTTTTTTTTTTTTTTACAAAGTTTGAGGTTTGCAAGGGATTCTGGGTAACAGAACCTGGTGAGAGCCCCACAATCACCCCATCCTGGATTCCCCTGAGTCCTAGTTTTAAAAAAATGTATAAGTTTGTTAGATTTCCTTAGGTGCCAGCTGAGCTGGGGTCCAAAATCCACAGCTAGGCACATTGCAAACAAATGATCAGTTTTCACTGGAAAAATGTGATGAGTCAGCGCTGTGTTTTTGGCCGTTTCCTGTCGTGAGCACTAGGCCTACCCACACAAGTGAGGTGCCATTTTTATCGGGAGACTTGGGGGAATGCTGGGTGGGTGGAAGTTTATGGCTCACCGCAGTTTCCAGAACTTTCCATGATGTGAGAAAAATGCGTTTTTGACAAAGTTTAAGGTGTGCAAAGGATTCTGGGTAACAGAACCAAGTGAGAGTCACGCAAGTCAACCCATCCTGGATTTCCCTTGGGGTATAGTTTTAAAAAATGTACAGGTTTGCCTAGGTGCCAGCTGAGCTAGGGTCCCAAATCCACAGCTAGGCACATTGCAAAAAAGGGTCAGTTTTCACTGGAAAAATTTCATTTGTCTACGTTGCGTTTTGAGCCGTTTCCTGTCACAGGTACTAGGCCTACCTACACAAGTGAGATACCATTTTTATCAGGAGTCTTGGGGGAATACTGGGTGGGTGGACGCTTGTGGCTTCTCGCAGATTCCAGAACTTTCCATCACAGAAATTTGAGCTTTCCATCACAAAAATTTGAGGAAAATTAGTTTTTTGTTAAAGTTTGAGGTTTGCAAGGGATTCTGGGTAACAGAACCTTGTGAGAGTCACACAAGTCACCCCATCCTGGATTCTTCTGGGTGTCTAGTTTAAAAAAATGTATAGGTTTTCTAGGTTTCCCTGGGTGCCGACTGAGCTAGGGTCCAAAATCCACAGTTAGGTACATTGCGAAAAAAGGTCAGATTGAAAAAAAAGATCAGTTTTCACTGGAAAAATGTGATGTATCCACGTTGCGTTTTGGGCTATTTCCTGTCGCGGGCACTCGGCCTACCCACACAAGTGAGGTACCATTTTTATCAGGAGACTTGGGGGAACACAGAATAGTAGAACGAGTGTCATTACCAATCGACTTTCTATGCATTTCTGCCTTTCAAATGTAAGACAATGTGTAAAAAAGACGTCATTTTGAAAAATGCCCTCTAATTCACATGCTAGTATGGGTACCCACAAATTTCGAGATGTGAAAATAACCACTGCTTCTGAACTCCATATTTTGTGCCCATTTCGGAAATGCAAAGGTTTTCTTGATACCTATTTTTCACTCTTTATATTTTTCCAAATGAATTGCTGTATACCGGGTACACAATGAAAAACCATTGCAAGGCGCAGCTCAGTTATTGGCTCTGGGTACCTCAGGTTCTTGGTGAACCTGCAAGTCCTACATATCCCCACAACCAGAAGGGTCCAGCGGTTGTAAAGTTATATTTCTTTAAACAATCTGCCATACTTAGAAGAAGTTACAGGTGAAAATGTAGGCACAAATGGCTGGTTTTTTTTTTCAACTCAATTTCAATATTTTGTTATTTCAACTGTTAGTTTCTATAAGAAACCTTGAAGGATCTACACAAATGACCCCTTTCTGAATTCAGAATGTTATCTATTTTCCATAAATGTATAGTTTCCCAGGATCCATTATTGGTTTCACACCCATTTCTACCACTAACTGAAAGGAGGTTGAAAGCACAAAAAATAGGAAAAATAGGCTAAGTCCCAGCAAAAGCCAAAAGTGTGTAGAACATTTTGGTTTTCTGACAAAAGTATGCCTGTTCTTGAAAGCTGGGATGATGGTGATTTTAGTACCACAAACCCTTTGCAGAGAAAAAAAAACAGACGCTTTCTTCTGCAGCACTTTTTCCCATTTTTCCTAAATAAATCAAAATGTAGCTGCATTTTGGCTAATTTCTCGGTTCCCTCCAGGGGAACCCACAAACCATGGGTGCTTTAGAAACCTTAGGATATTGAAAGAAAATTATGCAAATGTGGCGTGGATACCTCATGTGTACAAAAAGTTACAGGGGCCTAAACGTGAACTATCCCAAATAGCCAAACAAAGGCTCAGCAGAGGGGGTGGGGGGAGGCATAGCAGCGAAGAGGTTAATAGACCATTCTTCTCGTGAGCTAGAAATAGCCTGATATACCAGCTGATCAGTGGGTTACACATTTTCAAAACATGTATGGTAACCCTACTGAAGTAGCCAGTTCTTCTCCCCCTGTACCGGATGGCGGCAAATGCGTTTTGGCTTTTAATGAAGAGGAAGTAACTGAGGCAGTTTTAATAACAAAGCACCCGGACCGTACGGCGTACCGGCCGATCTTTATAAGTTAAACCTGCCACTATGGTCTAAAATATTGACACATGTATTTAAGGCTGCTTGTTTGATTGGTTTGCCAAAGTTGTGGTCACAATCTATCATCATCACAGTTTTCAAAAAAGGGGAAAGAGATGACCCACGATGTTATAGCCCTATATATAGTTGATTGATTCAGCAGTAAAAGTCATAGGAAGAGTGGTACTCAAAAAATTTGCTGATTGGCTAAAAGGTAATCTCTAATTTACAATATGGGTTTAGGGGGAGACATCCTTTACCACGCAACTTTTACAACGCAATGCTTTTACATTGCGGTTTTCAGAACGCAAGTCGTTACAACGACTTGCGCTGGATGGCGCTCTAACCTAAGGAATAGTATGATTTACTATTCCAACACCTTCCCTACTGTACGTAGACTGGAGTTGGAATAGTAAATCATACTATTCCTAAGTCCAGCGCCCTCCAGCGCAAGTTGTTGTAACGACTTGCGTTGTAACGAACGTGATGTAAAATACCGCGTTGTAAATGTATGCGTAGTAACGTCATACATTCGGGTCTAGGACAGGTAAGGGAACAATAGACCAGTGTCTTAATTTACAGCTGATAGTAGGGAAATATACTGCAGCTAAAAGGGGGTCACTACATTTAGCTTTTATGGATCTATCCTCAGCTTTCTACCGCATGAATAGATCACAATTATGGACATTACTGATCAATACAGGAGTGGACTAGAACATTGTTAATTTTTTGTTTGACTTGCACAGGGATCTTACTGCTGTGGTTAGGTATGATAAGAGGGGTAATCTCTCACCATCTATTAAGATATCAAGGGGAGTCAGTTAGGGGTGTATATTAGCCCCTCTATTGTTTACGCTATATATTAATGATCTAGACTCAGCTCTCTGTTTAGCTTGTAAAGATATCCCCCGTGCAGGGGATCATAGAATAGAATAAGTTAATTAAAACCATAACAATGTGCCAATGAGTCGCGATGCATAGCATCATTAAAATGTCCATAAGTTTTTTTTTTATACTTTAAAAGAGGAAAACAATTTCTTATCACAAAAGTTTGCACTACATCCTGTTACAAATAAACAAGACATTTGATAAGAGTTGACTAGTACATAAAAATATGGTATCTAAAGTGCCATTGTGCTGCTCTTTTTACATTATATGATAGTATGTTCAGTAATAGTTAATTTATTAGTTACATTTGCACAGATCTAGCTTGGTGGACAGAAGAAACTGGCCATTTTGCCAGGCCACTAGCCTGGATTCAATTCTTCCTCGTGATTGGTTAAAATTTTTATTAAACAACAGTTGAGCTGTGGATCTTCCGGATCGAGACATTTTAATATTGCAATTCTACAGGAACTAATGCCTCTTGCGTTGAAGGGTTCCTTTAGGAATTTCCGGCGATCCTGGCTTAGAGCTGGGCAGATGCAAACTAAGGGGCCGATTACGATGGCGGAAGGACCGTCACCGCCAGCCCGGCGGTCCTTCCCACATCGGACCGCGATTTTCCCACCGCCAGATTACGATGGCGGTGGGATCGACCGCGGCGGACGCAAAGACCGTCCGCCACGGAACCGCCACAGTCAATCGTTCCGATTGCCTGGCGGAGTGGTCTGCATCCGTAAAATGGTGGCGGTGCCTAGCAGGCACCGTCCTCCAAATTACGATGCGGTCTTCCGCCAGCCTTTCAGCGGAAACTGCCATTGAAAGGCTGGTGGAGATAGGTTTCAGGGGCCCGTTGTGGGCCCCCAATGTGTTGGGGGTGGTGTTTGTGCACTGGGGGGGGTACCCATGGTACCCCCCGACATTTCACTGCACCAAGTGGCAGGCACCGTGTGGTGCCTGCCACGTAGTGCAGTGAAATGCACGACATGCATTTTTGACATAGTGGCGGGTGTTGCTGTCAGCAGCACCCGCCACAATGTTAAGAGTGCAAGGTGCGACCGCCATGGTGGCGGTCGCATCCTAATTCGGTGTGCGGAACCGCCGCAGGTATTGCGGACGGTCCCGGTCGCCACCACCATGGCGGACGGACTACAGTCCGTCCGCCACCGTAATCGCCCCCTAAGTGAATAAAATCCTGTATTGGTGATCCACAAAGATACATGGGTGGCTGTACGGCGCCCTTCGCCCACCTACCTACCCTGTGCAGTGGCTACTACGGGACACGTGACCCCTTGGAACCATCGACCATGCCTATCTCGCAGGTCTTTGCAGAAATGCACTCTGCATTGTGATACCGCGTATAATCGATGGCATGCCACTGAGCCCTGTTTATCTGCCTGATATATGTCTGTCTTTTTCTGTTTACTCGCTTTTTTCCCTAGGCCCACGATCAGGAAGCAGGTCATTAAGTTGTAGCCTACCCGTAGTAATCACAGGTTTGGCCCTGCACTGATCTCCTAGAGGGTGACTGACCCTCTACCTATTTATTTGTTTTTTGGTGTATTTTCACTTCTCACGTGCACTAGACACCACACCACGTTCACCTGGTCCTGAAGAAGCGCCACGGATCCTACGGGACCTTGGAGGCGCGAAACATGTTGACCGTTTGAGTTACCCAGGCACATTACGCTCTGTAGGGTAACCACCAACCTACAGGTTTTTTACTTTGGCAAGGGTACCGCCATATTAAAATCGCACTTTTTTGGTAACCCTTAGCCAATTTTAGATCACTGCACGCACTCTGTCACTACTTATCTAGGACTCCCCCCGCACACTCACATGCACCATACGGCAGTTTGCCGAAGATCTCCGCTAAAGTGACCCTTCGGGGGACCCGTAGGGCATTGCAGTGCCGGCCCGACGAGGAGCAACTGCCCGATGATGAAGCATGACATCCTTCGGGGTGTGTGAGGGTAACAAGGAATAAGACTTGTTCTTCCTTGTCACCAGTGAGCCCTAGGCCTAGGCCTCCCACCCTTCTCTCTTCCCACCCTTCTTTTCAAGGTAGTGTGCGACACTTTGCGCGCCTCCTTAGGAACAGTGTCCCCTTGTTTTTGACTGATCCACAAAGACTACATGACTTAGGGCCCTAATATTTCCAACTTGGCTGGTCTGCATTCAATGGCAATTTACCAAAGCGTATTGCTATAAACTTGGACTTTAAATAGGAAGAAAAAGGCTGACCCAAATATGATGCTGGTTGTAATTTCATATAGGATTACAGGACCATCCATGCGTGGGCCCGCTTGCTCAGGATGGCCTTATCCTCCAGTAATGAAATGAAATGAAATGAAATTTGTACTTGTAAAGCGCACTTATACCCCCAAAGGGGTGTCCTGGCGCTGTACGCATACCGCTGTGGAACCCTTCCTGGCTTTGCCCTGTGAAATGTCCACTCCTGGGCACCCCCAGGGTGAAGCCAGGCATCCCAGCGCTGTTGGGGCCGTTGTGGAGATTAAGCAAGCTATTGCCCAGAGTTGCAGAGTGGGACCCATGATTAGAATAGGCACCGAGGCGAGAATTATCAGGTCCGAGGAAATTGAGCCCAAGACCCGCCGAGGCGGGAATTGAACCCTGGACCCGGGCCAGATCTCTGCATCAGGGTCTGCCGCTCTAACCATTGAGCCACACTTCTCCACTTCAGTAATGATTGTTGCTTTGCTTCCTTCTTCAGGATTTGCTGGAAGGTGGTAAATGGAAGATTCTGCTGCCAAAGATCTACCATATTAGTGGACTGTAAAGATGATTGAAGATATTCAGAGTAGGCTGACTGTGGGTCACCTTGTAACGCATTCCAGAGCGCATTGTTGATCTCGTTTTCTCTGTTGCGCCAGACTTTGTACCAGGCTTTTATTGTGACATATCTTCTGTGCGAACAAAGCAAACACAAGGAGATGATGGACGGAGCGCTGAAACTTTTCAGACACTCACCCCCAGTCACAGATCTGGGTTGAATCCATCATCATTCTTTAGCTCACTTCGCCACCCCAGTTCAGACACAGCTATATGCAAATCAGTCTTGACCCTGTGCCTCATGGGAACAGTCCAGCCCGAACTGCCAAGCCATGTCTTCCCTGGACCGGAAACAAGCATCCTGGGACCGGTTTCGGGCTAACAGCCCTCATCAGCCAGGCTAGCTTGAATCCAGTGGCAAAGTGAGCAAGGGACCCACGTCTGGGCACACCCTGCCAACTTAGGGTGAACAAAGCAAACACAAGGAGATGATAGACGGAGCGCTGAAACTTTTCAGACACTCACCCCCAGTCACAGATCTGGGTTGAATCCATCATCATTCTTTAGCTCACTTCGCCACCCCAGTTCAGACACAGCTATATGCAAATCAGTCTTGACCCTGTGCCTCATGGGAACAGTCCAGCCCGAACTGCCAAGCCATGTCTTCCCTGGACCGGAAACAAGCATCCTGGGACCGGTTTCGGGCTAACAGCCCTCATCAGCCAGGCTAGCTTGAATGTACTGGGGTGAATGTATGACATTGTTCTGCATTCTGTCCATCAATTGTTCTTTTTGCATTTGTCACCCGAGTGGGACGGGTATGCCCAGACGTGGATCCCGTGCTCTCCATGCCACTGGAGTCAAGCTATCCTGGCTGATGAGGGGTGAAACTCTGAAACCGGTCCTAGGATGCTTGTTTCCATTCCAGGGAGGACCTGGCCTGGCAGTTCGGGCTGGACTGTTCCCATTGGGCGCAGGGTCAAGACTGATTTGAATATGGCTGGGTCCAAACTGGAATGGCATGGTGAGCAAAAAAACGATGGATTTAGGCCCAGATCTCTGTACTGGGTTGAATGTATGACATTGTTCTGCATTCTGTCCATTAATTGTTCTTTTTGCATATCTTCTGTGCAGCTGTTGCAGCCCAAATTCAACCGAACCTGCGCCGGTGAGGCATTATGTGGGAGCGAAAATACTTTTTTATATGCTCGCGTTTGGAGACTATCCAGCGTTGCAGCGTCTTTCCCATGCTGAACTTCACTTCCGTATGCTAGAGGGGGTAGAAGTTTTGCTTTCATGCTAGCTAGTAGTGAAAGAGGGACCTTTTAGACTTTTTGATATTGAGCAAAATGCAAATGTAAGTCCATTTCCCTTTTTTTGCGTTGCCTCATTCTGGTTTTGAAAGGTTAGTCTTTTATCCAAATGTATCCCTAGATATTTGTAGCTACCTACTACTTCCAGGTTCACGTTGCTAAGTTTAAATGATGATTGTTTATGGATGGCTCGACTTATAATCATAGCTTTGGTTTTTGTAACGTTTATCTCCAGCAAGTTCTTCCTGGCGAAGTTCCCCAGCTCATCTATCGCTCTTTGGAGGCCAATTCTAGTGTGGCTTGCTAGGACTATATCGTCGGCGTAAGATAAATGTGTAATCTGTAGAGTTCCCAAGCGAGGGGGATGCGAGTTGATTTCATCCAGCCTTGGTGACAAGTCCGCCATGAATAGATTAAATAAGTGTGGCGCTAGGACGCATCCTTGCTTTAGGCCCTCCTTTGTATAACTTTTTCTTGAGAGCCTCGTCCCATCAGCTATTTTCACTTGCATCCACGTATCCGAGTATAATTCCATTTTCGGTTTTAGTATTCTTTCTGGCAAGCCCCACTGTTTTAGATTGTGCCATAGAATGCCTCTATTGACTCGATCGAATGCAGCTTTAAAATCGATAAAGCATAGAAACAGGTTCTTTCGTTGTCGTAAGCTTTTTTCTGCCATTAGACCCAGTGCGAGTACATTCGTAATGGTGCCAGTGCCACGTCAGAAGCCAGACTGGTTGATGGGAATTATTTTATCACTTTCAGACCAGCTTATTAGATCTGCAAGGATTAAGGAGGAGTAATACTTCGCTTCTGCATCAATTAGGGCTATCAGACGGTAGTTGGCTGGGTCAGTTCGCTCCCCACCCTTAAATAATGGATTTATTATTGAGCCTCTCCAGCTATCTGGCAGGCGGTTTAAAGTGCTCACCTCATCAAACAGGCTAGATAATGGTGCTGCCCAAAAATTGGGGGCTTGTTTATGTATTGCCTGTGGTATGCCGTTCGGGCCTGGGGCACTGTTTAACCTGCCCTTGGCTATAACTTTTACAATTTCATCTTGGGAGTAGTGTATGAATGAATGATTTATTCTTCCTGCGTCCTTGGAGGTATTGATTGCGATATTCGATTTATCCTCCTTTAAATTGGTTCCTACAACCTCTATTATTTGTGCTTGTGCTCTGTGGGTTGCTGGGCTTAAATGCGTAGATGTAGTTTGTTCCTTTGCATGCTGGAAATATGGGGATACCTGCAATGCACTCGCTCTCTCACATGTTATTGAGAATGTAGCAGTTAGATGATCTGCCCAGGATTGTTCTGTCACACGTCATGTTTATCACTTTTGGCGTTCTTACCAGGGAATTCACTTGATCCCAAAAGGCTTTGGGGTTTGATCTTCTAGCGTTATACAAAAGTTTCAACCAAGATTTGTCCTGCTGCATTTTGTTATCCTCCCAGATTTGTTTTTTGAACCGCTTTTTAAGTTGTATTTGCTCCCGTTTCATTTTTGATGTGTTATTACCTCTTGTAGATCCAATGGCAGCTCGTAAGTTTTTCCTTAAGTTTTTAGCTGTCAGACTCAAGAATCTGGGTTCGTTGTGCATCGTGCTTCGATGTAGATTTGTTGTTTTAGCATCCTTGGGGAGATTTGTTAAAAAGGTAACCCAGGTTTCTATCATCCAGCCATTTCGTGAGTCTTGAGATGCCCACAGTTCCTTATCCTACTCTGCAGTTTGGGAAAGTGTGCTACTAGTCCATCGTAATCTTTTAAGATTTATCGTTGTTGTGGTTCCGATCTCGGGTACTGCTTCCACATGCCTTGGAAATTAGATTAGTAGTTCGAGGTGTTGACTAGAATGATCGCTTTCTGTGGAGTATATAATTGAAAATGCCTTTATTTGTTCTAGCAGAGGTAATGTGACAATTGTATAATCTAAAATGGAGCTAACATTGGGGCCGTGATAAGTGCAGATTGGCGGTCTATCCTGAGCCACTCTGCCGTTTAGTACTCGCATCCCCAGATGCTCTATGTCTGTCACTAGTTGTTGCCCAATCCGATCCGTCCGTAGGTAGTTGGGGTGCACTTGATTTTGTACTGCTCATATTGCATTAGCTGCGATTAAATAGTCGTCTTTCTCTGGAGTGTATATCAAGTTTGAATTGAAATCTCCTGTTAAAATTATTTCCCATGCGGGATATTCAAACCGGAGTTCCGATATGGTTGCAATTAAGGTTTTAAATAATTCTTTTTTAATCTTATACTTTGGATGTGCGTAAAGGTTGATAAGACTAATTGCCCTTGCATTTTTGTTGAATCCCAGATCCATTTTTATAATTTGCATGTCTGTTGTTGTGGTGGACAGTTGGGCAGATGTAATGTTTAGAATTGTCGAGATGTAGGCTGCTAGGCCACCCTTTGGTCTGCTGTATCGCTGGGTCCTTGTAGCCTTTACATGATGAAGAATGCGCCCCGGGATCTGGACTGGAGCTATTAGCCATGTTTCCTGGAGCACTACTATTTCGTAGTTATTCCAGTACTCTGGGGGTACATTATCCTGCAGGTCGCGCTTTGCCCCTGCTATATTCCATGACAAGATGTTTATCGACCTATGGTCATCTCTGCTGTTCATCCGTCTAGGTCATTCTCTTCGTGCTGGCGGTAAAGGGTCCTTAATGTCGTCTTTACCTCTTGCGCTGTGTAATACAGAATGAACAGGCCTTATGCTGGAATCGTTGGACAGTTAATTCCTGCAATAATTTATGCGGACGACGCAGTGCTAATGGCGAGTACGTCTTTGGAGCTTCAACGTTTACTTAGCTCTTACATTGATTTTATGGCTTCACTGGACTTAAGTACTAATTTTGTCAAATCACACACAATGATACTGGGACCAAGAGCTAGAAAAGAGAGAACCCAATTCGGTGAAGGAAATGAAATAACAAGGGTGACTTACCTTCTCTTATTTAGGGGTCTTATTTGATGATAGGGGCACATGGGCCCCACAAAGAAAAGCAAAAAGAAATGCCATGGCAAGAGCCACTGTAGCAGCCCTCGATTTCGAAAACCGGTTAGGGGCTAAACCAATTCAAGCAATGATAAATATAAATAGAGCCAAATGTATTGCAATTGCTTGTTATGGGTCCAACATTTGAGGGTAGAAGGAGGCAGGAGAACTCCAAATATTAAAGAACAAGTTTTTTAGAAATCTGCTCTCAGTCCCACAATCTGTACCCTCTCATATTGTCCATCAGGAATTGGGGGTTTGTTTAGGTTTCTGACCTGGTAGCAATGGCCCCACTTCTGCGCTGGATTAACATTTGGATTAACCCAGAGCTGAATCACAAAATAGCTCAGGACTGTCTGTTTTTAGACAGAGCAAACAATATTCCCTGGATACGCTATATAAAGATTTTAGCTGGGAAATTCGCCCATGTAGAGAGAAGCAAGGGAGCTCATGAAATTTAAGGTACGGGCCTATATATTACTAATAACGATCCTGTTAATAGAACCTTACTTAATTGAAATAACAATTCCATTTCATTGTTTTCTTTTACAAGGGTTAGATTAAACCTTTTACAATCTGTGCTGGCGGAACCTCAGGGGTGGTGTAAAATGAAAGATTTGGGCCCTTGTTCGTGTGATAATTTTTCCACTTAGGACACATTGCATTTTATGATGTTTTGTGATTACTATTGCTATAATCGTAAACGTTTCATATTACCGTTATTCAAAGACAAAGGTTTCTTGCAAGTAACACCTGTATTAATATACCTCCAGATGTTAAACAGTCCTCTGGAATGTTTTAGTATTACAAGTTTTTTAGTTGCGGCTGTCAGAAAAAGGAAAAACAGCTCCTTTGAATATTTGTATATATGGGCTCTACGTAGCAATGCTTGGAAATTATTTTATTTGATGTACTGTGATATTTTTATGACTGAGATTTTAGGGAAGACTTATTTATATTTTTTATTGCAATTTACTAGATTCTATTGTTTGTACTTTTATGGTTTTAACTAACCGAATAAAGTATTTTGACTGACTGATTATCATCGTCATTTAAGGAGCAAGGAAGTTGCTTCACCAAAATGCCCAGGATAGCAGAAGTGACATCACATGCCCTTTAGCCTCTATGGCATCACAGAAAGTGGCATCACAAGAACTTAACATTAATGACAGCGCATAAATTGACACTGTTTACGTTCCATAATAAATACATGAATAAGTTAACAACACAACACTGATAACGGTGTATCTTAGAAACCACCTACATTTTAATTAGAGATCTGGTATGATGTCCAAAGAGAACATTGTACATTTGTCTTTGTATTACATAAAAAATTACAAGTATCTACTGTTACAAAACACAGAACAGTGGAAACATAAATTACATATTGAACAACTCTCATGTTTTAACAGGAACCCTAGTGCAGCGGTTCTTAACCTATTGACTTCCGTGAACCTCATCTTAATCATTACTGGAACTGGTAGACCTCTACAGAATCATTACTGGAATCCTTGGACTCCACTGAGTCATTACTGGAAGCCCGGGGCCTGGCCTAAGAATTTTTAATGTTTTGAACCATATATCAATACACAAAAATATATGAAGACAAGCATTTATCATACAAATATACAAACAATGAAATATTTTATTAAATTCACAAATATAAAAAAAATCTAATGTTAATTTTAATCAGAAGGTTGGAGCTTGACTAAATTCAATTGAGGCCACTCATCATCCATACTATATTCTGCTTGATGCACTTGCACTGCTCCCACAAATCAATCTGAGAGTAACTAACTTAATTTTTAGCCACCAATTTCAAATTCCTTCACATTGGTAGAACGTTTAAAAAATGTTCAGCTTTACATTCTCTTCTTTATTTATGTGCACTTTATTAATCTGCTCATATTATTTAATTTTCTATTCAGTCACGGACCCTCTCAGTGGGCCTGGGATCCCCAGACCACAGGTTAAGAACCACTGCCCTAGTGTAGACAAGACAAAGAAGAAGAATCACACAGGTCTACTTGAAGTCGAGCATGTTTATTCAGCATAATAAACCATAGCACATGATGAGATAAAGCAACAAAGGGTCCCCCT
Source organism: Calotriton arnoldi (assembly GCA_963921515.1). Classification (NCBI taxonomy): domain Eukaryota; kingdom Metazoa; phylum Chordata; class Amphibia; order Caudata; family Salamandridae; genus Calotriton; species Calotriton arnoldi. The sequence goes on from CAWUFW010000852.1 coordinate 3,204,240, forward strand.
TTGACTACAGTGACCATCTAATGTTAATTTCCTTTAATACATTGTTTTGTTAAAGATTTTTGCAAACAGCTAGAAATGGAACACGTGACAAACTGAAAAAAACAGCTCATTGCTGGTGTACCAAGTTCTCATGAGAAGGGCGCAAAAGACCTTGAGGAAAGATACAAAAAATGTAAACGTCCAGTTGCTGAGCTGGCTGCTTGTGAATCCACGCTTTTTATTATTGTTTCAGCACTCCGTCCATCATCTTGTTGTGTTTGCTATGTTCGCCCTAAGTGGCCAACTGTAAGCCAGACATGGGTCCCTTGCTCGCTGTGCCACTAGATTCAAGCTAGCCTGGCTGATGAGGGGTAATACCCCGAAACCAGTCCCAGGATGCTTGTTTCCGGTCCAGGGAGGACCTGGCCTGGCAGTTCGGGCTGGACTGTTCCCATGGGGAGCAGGGTCAATACTGATTTGCATTTGGCTGGGTCCAAACTGGGGTGGCATGGTGATCAAAAGATTGATGGATTAAACACAGATCTGTGACAGGGTTGAGTGGTTGAAAAGTTTCAGCACTCTGTCTATCCTCTTGTTGTGTTTGCTATCATTGCCAAGCATGAAAAAGAGGCTAAATGCATCAGAGGCGTTACAGCCTGCACAGCAATGGTTAACATGGGCAAGCTAATGGCAATAACTATCACAGTAATCTTAAGAGCAAGTGCATGTGAATTTTCATACCTCATGATAAAAGTATTCAGAAATCAAAGCAAGAGACAAAAAACAAAAATGAAAATAAAAACAGCAGTTATGCCCACCTGTTTTAATTGATTTAAACCATATATTGAATACGAACTTTGTTACTGGCTTAAATTGTTCTATATTGTTAACTGTTCATTTGTGAGCACAGTGCTTAATTTGAGTCTGTGGTTTCTGGTGCTCTGCACCGGCACTTAATTGTCAACACCAGAGCTTGTGACAGTCTGCCACAAGGTGGCGCTGCTTTGCTAATTTATAGATGACCACAACAATTAAATGCTATTTAAATAAATATACATTAAAATGACTATTATCTGCTGCCCAAGTCATTCTTATAGCTTTAAGGGCCTGTAATAGTCCGAATTGTCACACTTGTAGGAGCATGATGGTTGGAAGTTGTGTTGTTACTATCATTAGCAACATGGCAGGGGCAATGTATGGGGCAAGCTGTAGTGGCCTCCTGACGAGAGCCCAGGCACTTATTGTTTTACAAATTAAGCATTGGTAAGGCACTAATACTCAACTTGTTTGTGGGGGGGGGGGGGCACAGCAGGGTGGCAAGAAACATGGCTGCCTTTTTCCTTACACTGCTCCCTTGATGTGGCTGCGGCGGTACGTTTCCTGGCATCCAGAGCAATGTTATTTAGAGCTGTTTTGGAATGTGAAATGCAGCACCCAATGGAGAAGTAAAGAGTACTGGTGATCCTGCTACAGTGCATTTCGAGGCTCTGAGAAATCTCAGAGTCAAAGGCGATGGTTAAGATGGCACCCAGTCACACCTGATGGCCCTGCAGTACTGATATGCCTTAGAGGCATGCAGTGGGTGATTGCCAGCAAGTCTGATGGTATTCAAAGAACCTTGGTCGGAGTATCAATCCAGCAGTGTGGCTGGGGCCACTGCAGTTTTAGGAAGCCTTGTGAATACACTGTTCATGGTGGGAGGTGGTGGAGGTGAGGAGGAAGCACTAATTTGACACGGTTGACATAAGCAAGCCTGCTAAGAGCCCTGTCTCCAGATGATGGTGCAGTTGCCAAGTCGGGAAAGCAAACCAAGAGAAATATGAAGGACTTTTTCCAGCAGGAAGGGGGTCGCCCAAAGACAGCGAGGAGGATATACCAGGTGGAAACCTTATGGAGGCAAAGGGAAACAAAAAATATCCTTGACACTATCCCAAGAAAGTTGGTAAAGGTGGAAAAATTCACATTAGGGGTTAAAACATGTTTGGAGAGGACGGAGAAGAGGGTCAGAAGGGTGGGAGCCATGGCAGCTTCATATATGCGAATTTTCAAGCGCTGGAGGGGCCCGGTGGATGAAAAGATGGCTGGTGCCCATACATACTTCCAGAATTGAGTGGAAGCGGTGCTTTTCGTCCTTGATGGCATGGTAGAGAATTTTTCAAGAACGTCCAATACGGGGCTTAAGTTCAGACACCAGCGACGAATGTGATTCAAGTTCAATTGCTTCCCGCCTCCTGCACTGCAAAGGAGGTAGTGAGAAGGGCCACAGACTACCGAGTAGGTCACCTGTTATCACAGTTAACCCCGATGGAGGCACCATCAGGTGACACTCTAATGCTGTGATGCCGACAATAGGAAGCAAGACTCGAAAAAAGCGCATTGCAATGACAGCAACTGAGAATTCTCCCCGTTCTTGATCTTAGCAGGAGTATGCAGACAAGGAGAAAACACCTGGTGGAGTTAAGTAAAAAGCTGATTCAGCTATCCTAGCCTTCCTGCTTGCAACTGACAAGAGATGGTAAAAGTCATGTCTTTACCCACACTGCATGCAGCACATTGTTTCCTGGAAAGGGCTAGGTCCGGTGCTGAATTGACTGATCTAGGATGATGTTAAATGGTGGTAATTTGAGGATGTGCGGGAGTTCTCTACCTAAGCCTCTCTAATGCAACTGACAACCATGAGGAGACTAAAACACATTTACCTTTTGAGACTGTAGGATGATCAGCAGAACTCATGTGATATTCTCTGCTTCACTTCCTGTGTTTACCTCTACACCTCATTTTTCCCTTTTCTTCTTTTTACTACCCTCTCTGCTGTACCCCCTTCTCATTGCGCCCTATCTATTCCTTTCCTTATTCCTCCACATTTTCCTTTTCCTACAGATGTTGTTTCAACAAGGTAGTAATATATATTTTGAGAAATGTAATCTTTAGAAATTGATGATGTTCAACTGGGAAATGTGTTAGCGGTCTAAATTGGTGGATCCAGAGCATTAATTGCAGGATGAGTTATTAGTATTATTATTATTATTATCATCATCATTTGTTAAGTGCAACGTATCATCCCTGAGGGGATCCCTCAGCGCCGCAGTATCAGACAACGATTAGCAAAACAATGTCCAGTTAGAGATTAAACAGTCAGGTTTTGAGAAGTTTTCTGAACTGAGCTAAGTTAGTGCAGGAGCGAATGTGAAACAGCAGCTTATTCCAGTGGTGGGGGGCCAAGAAAGAAAAGGAACGACCCCACAGTCTAGCTTTGTTCATCCGTTTGGGGCACAGTAATAACTTGTCACTGGATCTAAGTAGCCGGGTGGGAGTATATGGCAGTAATTTATTTTTCAGTCTGTTCCCCTTCCCTGCAGGGTTTTAAAGACCAGACATAGAAGCTTAAAGAAAGCCCGTTTTTTTATGGGTAGCCAATGGAGCAGGCGCAGTAGAGGTTCAGATGGTGACCGTGGGGGAAGATTGAGGGCAAGGCGTGCTGCTGTATTCTGTACCACCTGAAGCCTAGAAAGAAGGCCTTCATTTGTGCCAACCATTAGGGAGTTCCCGTAATCCAGGCGGCTCACTATCAGAGCCTGGATCAGGGATTTTCTGGCAGACAGAGGTATCCAAGGGAACACCTTCTTAAGCATACGCATCAGGCCAAAACATGTGCCCAATATGCTTTTAACATGTTCATCCATGGATAAGCCATCATCCAATAGGACACCTACATTTTTCACACATTTTTTAGGAGTCGGGGGAGGTCCCAATTCCGGGGGCCACCAATCATCAGACCATACTGCGTGGGCTTGTCCAAACAAGAGAATCTCAGTCTTGTTTGTGTTAAGCTGGAGAAAATTCGTAGTCATGCGCTCCGCAATCTTCAGCATGCAATTTTTAAATTTGGCCTTAGTGAGGGAAGGATTGGTGTCTATAGTGATTATCAGTTGCGTGTCATCAGCATATGAGATGGTATCAAACTCACATGATCTGATGAGCTTTGCCAGGGAGGACACAGATGTTAAAAAGAGTGGGACTAAGAATTGAACCCTGAGGTACCCCTTTGTCTAGAATCATGGACTGTGAGGTGAATGAATCCAGCTGACCTACATGCGTTCTTTCTGATAGAAAATGTTCTAACCATTTTAACGCATTCCCGCTGATACCAAACTCCCACAGTCTTTGAACTAGAATCTGGTGGGAGATGGTATCAAACGCTGCTGATAAATCTAAGAGCATTAACATGGCTGGGGTCCCCTGGTCTAGAACTAGCTTGATAGTGTCAGTGACTTCAGTTAAAGCTGATTCTGTGCTATGAGAGGCACTGAAGCCCGACTGAGATGGATCTAGCAGTTTATTAGACTCTAAATAGTATGTCAATTGGTTATTCACTAGTGATTCTAAGATTTTGGAGAAGAAGAGAAGTAGTGAGATGGGCCTGTAGTTCATCAGATCCATAGGATCGGCCGAAGATTTTTTAAGAATAGGTCCTATTCGTGCTCTTTTTCATTTCAGCGGGAGGGTGGCAGTCTTTAATGAGAGGTTACAGATGTCTGTAATAGTGACAGTTAGGACGGAAGCCAGAGAGGTAATAACATGTGGGGAGCCAGATCCAAAGGGGAACCTGCCTTGATCCTATTTAGTAGGGCCTGCACTTGGTCAGGAGTTGCTGAGTTAAAAAATTCTAATGTAGGGGGGTTGGGATTTGTATCCGCTGCAATGACATCGGAAGATATCTTTATTTCATTGTTGTTAAATGATCTATAGATCATAATAATCTTCTGTTCAAAATGATCTGCAAGATTATCACAGAGCTTTTGAGATGAGGGAGTTGATGGGCTGTCAACGCAAGGGTTCGTGAATTCTTTGAGAATTTTAAAAAGCTTTTTTGAGGAGTTGTTTGCTGCGCTAATTCTGTCCCCTAAGTGGGATCTTCAGGCAGTGTTACAGATTTTTTGATATATCCTGAAAGCAGTTTTATAGGTAAGTTTATCCTCTTCCAGTTTAGATTTCCTCCATCTCCGTTCCCACTTTCAGAAGTTAAATACTTTTTATGTGATAATATAGGATATAGATTTGGTATTTGTGAAGTCATTTTCAATAAAAACCAATTTGAAAAAATAAAAGTTTGTTTTTATGTCTTTTTTGGTAAATCACAAGGGTGTGCATTGTATCACTTAATTTATTTAACAGAACCTAAAGGTTAATGTCTCAGCCTCAGTGGATGTAAAAATGTTTGTCAAGACACAGTTTACTTCTGTTCTTGGCAATGATTTTGCCACCTGAGGCCAGAAGCCTAAAACATAGTGCGCAGAGTCACAAGGACAAGCTAGGGGTCGCACTGCGATTTCTGGCGACCCCTAAATGATGTTCATGTCAAGGAAAGGTGCAATTTTACCTCTCTACTTTCATGTGATCTTTTCCAAATTAACCTCTGAAGCCATCCCTAGTGCACACCATGTTTGCGGAGCAACAGTGAAAAATGATGTGCTGACAACTCAATTCTCAGTCAGTGTATGGTGTCAACTCAGCTACCTCACTGTGATCTATTGAAAGTTATCTTCTCTTGCCTTTCGTGGCACTTGTTGACCTGCGAAGAGCTGATGTATAGACAAGTTTGATGACCTTGTCTCCAAGGGGAAGCTAAAACCCTGCATACCACTCACTCACTAGCTCCTCACAAAGATACCCCCAGAATGTATGCTCACTCTTCCTAGATCCCCCACAGACATGGTACCCAGAATGGATATTAAAGAGGAGTTTTTGATTCATCCGATATACTGGAGCATTTGAATTCCTTTCTCCTTGAACGATGTGCACACATTAGGCCTCATTCTAAACTCATTCAATTAAATTCATCTAATATTTATAATGTATTTAGTGGTGGATAGTAAAGCGCACAAACCACATTTGTGCACGTGTTGAAAACGATAAAATAAACACAGCTAAGCTTGTAAAACTCGGGCAATTGTGAGATTCACGTTATTTGCTGGGTGAAGAGTGGACATTGTAGCATCCTTGGAAGTTAAAGCTGGTTCCTCTACATTTGTAGATGCAAGCAGACACGAGTGGATTGCCTGAGTACAGATTGTTTATAGTTGCAGATGAGATCCCAGATCCAGAAGAGGGAGACTCAAAAATGGAGGGCAGCTGGTCAGTGTTTAGGTCGGTCAAGAAAGATTATATATGCCCCCTTAGCCATTGTTGACTGCCTGGGGGACTACAAGCCCCGGTTTGCCTCGCGGCTCCTGTCGCAAACAACGCCGTCACTCCATCGCACCAGGAGGCGCAAGAAACCCCGAGAAGGGCTCCCGCAGTGTGGGATGCCCGCTTAGCCATTGTTGACTGCCTGGGGGACTACAAGCCCCGGTTTGTCTCGCGGCTCCTGCCGCCAACAACGCCGTCACTCCATCGCACCAGGAGGCGCAAGAAACCCCGAGAAGGGCTCCCGCAGTGTGGGATGCCCGCTTTGCCATTGTTGACTGCCTGGGGGACTACAAGCCCCGGTTTGCCTCGCGGCTCCTGCCGCCAACAACGCCGTCACTCCAGCGCGCCAGGAGGCGCAAGAAAACCCGAGGAGGGCTCCCGCAGTGCCAAGGGCAGGCCCGTCTGCGCCCATCAGCGGCAGGAGGAGGCAGGGCAGGGCCACCCCCTTCTCAAGGTCACCCAGTGAGTAACATGAGGTGAGTGTCGTTAATAACTATCTCTGAAACCCCTTGTACAACTTTATGCAACTTTAGCAATTACAACTCTTAAAGAGTAGCTCCTGAGCCTCCACAATGGGGAAGCGTACCGTCGTATCAACTGCACGTTCCACCACCAGCAGCATTAATAGCATGCTTGAAAGGGTGGTTAATATAGTATCTGGCGAAATTGAGCTCACGGAGTGCCATTTGTCATTGGGCAGCGAGGGTCGATTGAACACTGCCGAGCACAGAGGTGCACCAATAAACCACACACATGAACTGGGTCCTGCCAGTATACTGCCTGTACCACAGTCTGACGGGACCAGCAACCATGAAAATCCACTTGCAATGGGGAGCACAAGCGGGTGTGATACAGCTGATTTACAACCAGACACAAATATTCTAACTTCAACATCAGTGGGAATCCCGGCAGCTAAACGGAAAAGGAAGAGCGGGAAGCCCATTTGTTCAAAAAGGAAACAGCCGCCCCGAAATGGTGCCCTGCGAACCCGTCTGTCTGCTTGGATACAGCCATCTCCAAGTATTAGCACCCCATGCATTTCTGGTATCTCTGTGACAGCGCTAGAAGCACCTAAAGCAAACTCAAGCCGCATCATTTGCACCCAGACTGAGGCGGCACAGGACTTTGGGAACCTTGGGAACGTTATTGCCAACATTATTTTTGAGACGGTAACCAAACAAATTAATGAGTTCTTGGACACAAAGCTTGCTCCACTCCTGGAACGTATAGGCAACTTAACTACACTTATAGGGAAGCCTAGTCAATCAGTGGGAAATGCACAAATTGCCGCTGTTGTGGGGGGTGGACCCATTGTTACATCCGGCATCTTACCTAATGACATTCAATTTCCTATTGCCACTACTACCATCACTGCTCCCGATATTGTTACTTCGCCTCCCGTTGGCATTTTTTCAAACAATGCGTGTATTAATTGCAGACGAGTAAGTCAATGTCTTCAATCTAAGGCAAATCTAATACAAAACAATTCTTCTAATAGAAACACTTTAGTACATCCCGATGAGCTGGCCACTATCACACATTCCAATTCCAAATTAGGTCGAACTAACCGATCTGATGGAGCAGACCTGGAACTAATACACAGTAAACTAGGTTGTAACGCATCAGCTATCCCCAGTAGCAATATTGAGAGGCCAAGTCTAGATGTTCTGGGCTTACCCCCAGCTGCCTGCCCCTATGTGTTGGTGTTGGCTGGCGTACCGACTCTAAAGAGAGACCAGAATGAGTCTTGGGACCAACTACGCAATAAATGCGATGATTGGTTATCAAAGAACAGGAGGTTCCACCCATCAGACGCAAATGAGATTATTGTGGCACGCAGAGTTGGATGGGTTGGTGCATCTCCAAAGAATACCGAAGGAGATTGCATTGTGATCAACTTCCATAGACCATCCATGGTGAGATCCCTATTAAGAGCACGTGAGCTCACAACAATTACAATACCAACATATGATCACTGCCGTTGGGCTATTTTTATAAACCAAATTTCAGGCCCTCTGTAAACGAATTCTCTCTTCCTATCACACACAATAGGTTCTCGGCCCTGTCTGAGTTGGATACCCAGGACTGACTACCGCTACCCCTGGAATCTCTCAATTCCCCTTTTGGGTCCGTAATTCTTCCCTCAGTAATTGAGATCAATGACTCACATACTCCGATAAAGGTTTTGACCAGTCCAGATCTGAGCATCTTGAGCTGGAATGTGGCTGGCCTTCAGTCCAAGCTGCATCAACCGGACTGGCTAAAACTTGTAAAAAAGCAGGACATTCTTATGTTCCAGGAGACTTGGGCTACCCAAGATTTATACATCGATGGGTTTGAATGTTATAATATTTTAGCCCCAATTCCTAAGCTCGGCCGACCATCTGGAGGCCTATCGATCTGGGTAAATATCGCCGCAGGTGGTAGTGTTAAGGCCATAAGTACCAATAGTGCTAATTTTCAAGTCTTATTGTATAACAGAGGTGTTTCTTTTTATTTAATTAATTTCTATAATAATGATTTCCATTCGGCACCACATGAGAATTTTATAAACCTATTTGAATTTATTGCCTCTGTTCAATGTCCGAAAGATTGCTTTAAGACAACGGGAATTTGTCTGGGCGGTGATTTTAATGCTAAATTACCATATATTAGGTCTAATAAAATGCCATGTAGTAGTAGACAAATTTGCCATAGGGGCAAGGAACTGGCAGAACATTTGAACAATCATAATTTAATCAATGTCATGGCAATTGCTGCTGTAATGAATGATAATTCCCCGGAGCCGACATTTAGAGGGAGGGGTTGTGTCTCCACGATCGATTATGTTTTTATTTCCCCTGCCCTAGAAGATTCCTTATTGAACGCAAAAGTAATTGCCACAACGTCTGGGGATCACAATCCGATCCAAACAGTACTGAGATTATCCCCTAGGCCAACGCACAACATAGAATGCAGCGCCAGGAACATAGCACCTTCTACTGACAACTTAAGACTGGTCTGGCGGGACATAAATAATACTGATCAGTTCTGCATGATGGCCAGGGATAGTTTGAATCTTATTGATTCCGGTTTGTCGGCACAGGACTCACATCCTGAGGCAATTAACGCCTTTATTGAACTTTGTGAGGCCATCAAATCCCTATTATATAAACCTATCCCCACTGTACATCGTGGACCTAGATGGTTCAATCATGAATGCTCGGAGGCCAATAGACAGTTATGTAAGGCCCTGTCACACAGTCCGAGGTGTAATTCACTCGTCAAAACATTAAGGCAGAAGTATAAGTTAACGATCGCAAAAAGGAAGGAAGAATTATTAACAGAGCGTTGGGATGCACTTGTTAACGCTGCTAGCTTAAAAACCGGGAATATTTTCTGGGCCACCGCTAAAGATTTGCGAATAATGGGACAGCCATTAACCCCAATAAGCTGCAATATAACAAGTGCAACTTGGGAAAGTCATTTTTCCTCAATCTATCTAGCCCCCGCACAAGATTTGGATCCTTTCAGGCATAGTATCCCAACAAGGATCTCTATATCGTTAACTAAGGTTGAGGAGGCCATCCATCAGAGTCTCGGTAACAAAGCCCCAGGCCCGGATGGGCTACCGATTGACCTATTAAACATAAACCTGACTTTTGGGCTCCTCTCCTGCTAAATGCTTTTAACAATCTAACTAACGCTCGGTTACCAAGTTCATGGTCGACAAGTATTATTGTTCCAATTTTTAAAAAAGGTGCTCGCTCGCAACCCAGTTGTTACAGACCAATTTCCCTAATAGATAACCCCCTCAAAATTTTAGGTAGAGTTTTATATAATAACATTTTAAACTGGGCTGAGGGAAACAATATTTTAGAGTCATGCCAACTGGGGTTTAGGAGCAAAGTTGGTACAAACAACAATGCCTAAACCTTAATTTAGTTATTGGAAAATATACCATCGCACAGCGATCGCCAATATATTTAGCTTTTATGGACCTAACCTCTGCTTTTGATTTTGTTAATAGGTCTCGATTATGGTCCATTCTTTTAGCGTACGGTTTAGATGAGACCCTGGTTCACTTCTTGGCCTACTTGCATACTGACCTGAAGGCTCGGGTCAGGATTGGCGGTGGCGATGAGGTTTCTGACATAAAAATAAATAGAGGGGTCAGGCAAGGGTGCGTCCTAGCCCCCCTTCTCTTTATTATCTACATTAATAATCTGCATAAATCATTGATTAAATTCACTAATGATGTACCTAGAGTAAAAGGCAAAATACTCCACGTGTTACTATATGCGGATGATGCGGTTTTAATTTGACGCACACCTAACGCACTAAGCACTTTAGTACAGGGATTCACTGATTTTATGACTAGCCTATATTTATGTACCAATTTTAAGAAATCTTTTATAATGTCTTGTGGGCCAAGAAAGAATTCCTTAAATTTTATATCTGTTGGTAACCAAAAACTAACAAGCACTAGCACTTTTCCATACCTTGGGTTGGTCTTTGCTGCGAACGGCACCTGGACTGAACACATGGCGTTTTGTAAGAATAAGTTCTCAAAGGCCACCAACTCCATTCTTAGCCTACCTCACCCAAAAAGAACCGGGGTAATTTTAGCGATTCTAAAGATTTTTAAATCTCAGTGCATACCTACAGCCACTTATGGCGCCGAGGTCTGGGGCACTGCTAGAAGTTTTAGGATTCAACAAGAGGAAAACAGATTCAGCCAGAAAATACTAGGCGCGACGATTTCCACTTCCCAGTATGTTTGTCACAACGAATTAAAGTTGAGATATATTGAAGACTTTATAAGGGCACGCCATGCTGTGTTCTGGCAGGCTATATGGAAAAGTCCAGCAACGTCGCTGACCAGAGAGATAATAGACGACTGCCTTAGTTGTGAGAAAGGGATGGATATTCCATGGCTTGCAGGGGTTAAAAAGAGCTTAAAAAGTGTAAATTTTGGCGGTCTGGTTCTAAATCCTAACACAACCGAGACCGTACATAAAAAAGCCCTAAGGACAGCACTGTACACACACTATAGTACGGAAAGACTAGAGAGGGAATTTAAGAAATCAGCTGTCGCAAACTTTATTTCCATTGATCAAGCCGCCCATTGTTTGCCTAGTTACCTCATCTTGCCTATGTGTCATTGGGAGAGGGGACTTCTCTTTCGACTAAGGGCTGGCACTGTAAAATATTTGCTTTGTTTTCCCCTTGGATATAATGCAAACCTTGATTCTCTGCCTTGCCCATGCGACGATCAGAGCGGACAAACACTTTTACATTTTTTATTTTTTTTGTAAGTTTTATACAAAGTATGCTCAATGGTTGTTATTACCGTTTTTTTTTAAAATGTCACCCACCCGCTTATTAGATGCGCTTAGTAGCATACTTAAACTAGAAAATGATGAGTTAGTTTTCCGTGTTGGCACTTTTCTGAGAATAGCTGTTTGTGCTCGCAAATCAATGGGTAATCTATGAAGGATGTCTGTGTTGTGCTTTTTAATTTTCATGCACTTTCAAGTCTGTTACTGTAACTGTTTTTATTGTGGATTTTAACTTATTCTATGTATTGTGCTTTTATGGATATGGTGCTATCCCAATAAAGTCTTTTTGAACTTTGAACTTTATATATGTTAACAAGGTTTAACATATATCGCCATTATGTGCAACCCTGGGCGCATTTTTTACAATCATTTCACCCGATCAATTCAATCTGGCTTTTAATGGCAAAATGTGTCAGGGAAAAATTGAAAATGTTGGGTAAATACACAGTGTGGTAATTACACTGTGTGGTAATAATCACATGCATTATTTACCACCCAACGCAGAGTAAAATGCGAGTTATTTCCTTAGTGCAAATGGAACTGCTGCAGCCAGATGTTTATGCTTTATGCAAACAAATGCCTAATGTAAGTACCTGTCTGTGATGATCAGAGCCTCTCTTTCACATTTCGGCTCCTGAGATGAGTGGTGAGTAGCTTGCTCAACTCAAAAAGCTGACATTCTTGCTACAACTGAAGGTCTTCTTCTTTTCTCATGATCTCCTAATAAACACTTGTGGACCTTTTCTCCATTGGAAGTCTGTGTATAGAATGCTATAAAATGGTACTTTATTCTTTGCTTACCAAGCTCACTATACTCACAGTTTGTTGAGGAACCCCTGGCTAACAAAATCAGCGGTTCAAAGATAATTCATTTTTATTTTGTTAATAAACCCTTTCAGACTTCGATTGGCATGTGCACAGATTTTCTTTGACACTCTTCTGGTGTGTTGGTGTAAATAAATGGCTGCGCTTGATCGGATGTGTGGAGCGGAGCCAGAAGAGACTCCAGATGCCAATTCCTTCCACCACAAAGGTGAGACTGATGATTCCTTGGTGGGACTTGTGTGGACGGCGGCGCAGTGAGTGACTTATTGACCAAGTCAGACATCACTAGCGTGCCTGAAAATTAATGCAATGTGATGACTGACTGTGTTTATCAACTGCATATGGATCCGTACTGAAATTGAAACTGTCATCTTTGCAGGTGACAACAGGATGAACCGGCTTGGGTAGGTATGGTGAAATCCTGAGATATTAGGAATTAGAAAATACAGAGAGCGAGAAAGAGTGCAGTACATGGCATAGATCGGGAGGGTTTAGAAGGGTGAGGGGAGTCTGAGGGCAAGGAGTGCCTATAACACTAACCGCAGAAGACCCTAGTGGATGAATGTGTGAATAAAAGAGGTGCACTGATCTAGTGGCCCCAGGGCTTCTGTGAGCCCTAAAAGACAGTGAATGGAGGTGTTCAATCACAAGGGGATCAGTATACAGGTATGAAACAACTCTCCTACCTCCCTCCACAAGAACAGTTGAGAAGAACTGTTATACCCATCTATAACCATCTTACCCTTCTACCCAACCACTTGACAGGATGATCTGTGGCACAAGACTGGCAGATAACTAACTTTGTCCTTGACCATGAATGAGGGCGTAGTAAGGAAATGGGGGCAGAAAAATCCAATGTTGAAAAAGTCCCAACAAAAGGGACTCGCACACATGCGATGTAGAACTAGTATGGTAAAAGCATGTGCAGGAAATTGGTTTAGGTGCCCTAGTGGTGAATATGAAAATGATGTTCTTCAAGAAGGTGCCACTGGCATTTAACACTTCAAAAATCTTAAGAAAAATATGAAGTATCCTAAGTATAAATCCATTCCAGAGCAATAGGCAGCCTTTTTACACTGGTATAAGGAAGCCATTAAGCATAAGCAAGAACCTCAGGTGCACTGAAAGGCACCCACAAGAAAATGAGGTACCAAACTGGCCGCTTGATGGACAGGGTTAAGACTGGTGCCTCAAGTGCACCACGTCCTCCTTATGTTTCCCTAAATCACTAGTGAGAAATCAAAAACAGTGGAAGAATAAGAAGAAATATGAGATATTGTAAACTTCCCCATGCCATCAGGAGATGCTGAGAGTGCACTGCAAGGCACACCTGGGAATGGAACACCACAGGTCGATGGGCTGGCAGGAGGTGCACAGCCAGCGCAAACAAGTACAGGGACTACAAGTAACAAAGCGACTGGCATAAGCATGAGACAAGAAGCTGACACGAAAACACCTCGCTTGCCATCTGCAATGCGATCTCATTCATTACCACAAAACGACAAATCTCGCAGTCCAAATATTACTCAAGACTTTCAATGTATGACTGCAGAATGAAGAGCAAGAGAGCTTTGAGAGATCCCCTTGACACGATCAACATGCTCCTTCAGCTAGTGAGAAGGACAGTGATGACCCAAATGATATTGCCCTTGTCCAATCCTGTCCCCTTCTACCCCTGCAGGAGTACCCAGGCATGGAAAATCTTCCTTCAATAAAAACAGTTGATCCATAAAAGGTTTAGAGTATTCAGAGAGCAGTCTGCCCCCACTTGGAATGTCCAAAAAGGTAGAACATTGATTCTGTGAAATTTGTGGTAATTGAGGTTGATCAGGCAGGTTGTGTGAAATCTGCCCTCTTAATGCTCTAAACTTTTTATGGATCAAATCTTTTTATTGAAGAAAGATTTTACAATTGAACCCATCCACATCCACTAGCTGGCAGTTTAGCAGCAAACTCATTATAATAACTAAGCTCTTTGCTTATGGTATAAGTCGTAGAACAAAGGAACTCCCTCCAACACCCCCATCACCCTATCTCTGTTGCTGTGATGGTGTGAACCTTCAATTTCATTACTTGCACCAGAGCACATAGCGATATATTCATGCTTTAGAAGGGCTCCAGTCCATTCTGTGCCTGCCCCCAAATGTGTCTATTGTCTTAATCCAGCCCTGTGAAATGTAATACTCTCAAATATCTGGGACAAAGAACCTCCCGAAATTCCAAAGCTAGCAACCCCAGGCACGGTTTCCCTAGGAAATAGGAAATAGTTCTCGCTTTCCTGCTATCGAAATGGATCTCTTTTCCATCCCAAGTAAATCCCATATACTATATATCCACATTCTTGAATTCAGGACATTCCATTTTTCCCTGAGCCCCAGCACAGTCAACTTCAATGCACAAAATGGAACAGCGATCAAGTGGCCTCTCTTAGAGTGAGCTGGGTAAGACAGTTTATCTGCCACCCCCAGAACAAGTTATTCTGGCAGGTGAATCCCAATTTTATATTGAACATTAGGCCTATCTCTTTGAGGACCTTTGTCCAGTATCTTTTGAGCGTCAGACAATGCCACACCAAGTGCATCAGTGAACCTGTGGCCCCCATCCCCTCCAGCATTCCACACTCCTTGCTTTATTCCATTCCTGCACCCTGCTTGCGGTATAATACCAATATAGGGCAATATTATATTAAGAAGCATTGTTTTATACTTGGACTAAAAGCGCTACTTCCAGCTCTGGATCACCTGCTTCCATTTGTCATCTTGCACTCCAAATCGGTCGCCCAGTGTTTCTGGCCTGCAGATTTGTGCCCCGTGGAGTCAGTTCCAAGACATCTTTGTATTTAGGATACCGCATGTCTATCTCTACTCTTACTTAGCAACCATCTCTCAAATGGGTTGAGTACCCTTCCAGCCAATTCTTTGATTCAGCTTTGATTCCCTCATGCACAACTCTATGCCTAATCTGGATGTAGCTCAACTGTTCGGTTTCTAGGATAACAAACTCTCTTTTAATTTGCTCGAAAGCTTTGAGGCCCCTTTGTTGTACAGGTTTCCCAACCCATTTGCAACTCCAGAAGACTTTGAAAAATGTATGCATACACCAATTATTACAGAAAACAAACTTGGACCCACATGACCCAAACAACTTTAGGCCAATTACAAATGGAAATTTCCTGGGCAAACTGATAGAAAGAGCATCAATCGCCCAGATGTCACAATTCATTAAAGACAACTCCATACTTTCCAAATTCCAAACAGGATTCTGTCCAGGAAGAGGCACAAAATCTGCCTTCATCGCCATCTGGGCTGACCTTAAAAACACAGTAGACTGGAACAGGGTCGTTGCACTACTTCTCTTGGTCCTTTCAGCTGCCTTTGACAAAGTTGACCATGACAATCTAACCCAAAGACTCTCCATACAGGGGACTGTTCTTGACTGGATCACATCCTACCTTCAAAACAGAACAAATGTCATCCATACTCCCCCTTTAGAACCCAAACCATGCTTCACAAAAGCAGTGGTCCCTCAAGGTTCTATTATCTAACCCATGCTTTTCAACATATACATGAAGTAATTACCAGAAATGATCAATTAATTTCAGCTCACATGGTATAACTACGCAGATGACACACAAATACTTCTTAAACTGAAAAGGTCCAAAGACATTGCAAACTCAAAAATCTTCAGTTGCCTCAGACTCATTGATCGGTGGATGATATGGAGCCATCTCATATGGAATGCGTCCAAAACTGACATACTCATATCTGGTAATTGGAAAAACTATGACCCACTCTCCGCCTGGGCTGACGATTGGGGACCACCTCCTAAAGTATCAAACGAAGTAAGAAACCTTGGTATTACCATGGACTCCAAGCTATCAATGAATGCCTAAGTGTATAAGTTAGCAAGATCAAGCTTCATTACTATGAAAACTCTACGACGCATCTTCCCCCACCTAGGATTTCCACACAATGTCCAAGCTACTATCTCTCTTGTACAGTCAAAACTTGATTACGCCAATGGCCTCTACTACGGATCAGCTTTTTCAACTATGAAAAGACTCCAAAGAATTCAGAACTCTGCTGCCAGACTACTCCTACATGTAAAGCCCACATCTCCCCTGGCTTGAGGGCCCTACATTGGCTACCTGTTGCCAGAAGATCCACCTTCAAGCAGCTTTGTATCACCCACAAAGCAATACATGTAACAGAACCACTTTTTATCAGGAATAAACTCGCCAAATACATACATCAAAGGAACCCTCCACTCTAGATTGGCACCTCACCTCAAAAGCCCAGCATACAAGTAAAAACACATAGGTGGTATATATTGCTCTGTTCAAGCAGATAAACTATGGAATCCATTACCCCCAAACACAAGATTCACTGATAACTATCTTATCTTCAAAAGACTACACTCTCTCCTAAATGACCACCATACTCAAAACACAAATGTACAGCATATTCCTGTGTATGTTTAACATGTATAATTTGATTAGATATGTCAATTTCTTTGGACAAATATATATACTACTTATAGTTTAAAAATATATAGATATTCTTAAAGGTCTGCTTAACAAATGTATCTATTACTTATGGTTAGAATACATATATATTATTTATGCTCAATATGTATATTTGTCACTGTGTAGATCACATATAAGTTATTTGCTTATATGCCTATGGGTCTCGGCTTTATTTATTTTAGTCTATCACAATGTGTGATAAGTTATATAAGCTATTTGATTAGATGCTTATGGGTCTCTGTTTAATTCTATTTTATCTATCATAATGGGTAAATATGATCATAACAATTGTATCTATAAGTGTTTCACTATGGAAATATTGGGGGAAAAACAAAAAATAAACAAATTTAAATAAATAAAACAATATGCATAACATTTCCCAAAAAAACAAAATAATAATACAAATTCACAAAAAAATAGCTTCATGTACAGCGGCATTTGAAAGTCTGAGTTTCTAACTATTTATCCATGCATGCACTTATGGGGCTTTATATAATACAATTTTATATCTATCATTTTCCATATACATGTATACCTTTTTATGTAGTTATGTATCTATATATTAATTTATTACATTACTTCTACTGTAGAGAAGAATTTAAAAAAACCTTCAACTCTCTCAAAGGCACTACTCTATGTCTCATCCTATACCTCTTTCAATATATCCTCTATCTCCACTCTCTGACTCATCCCAAAAGCCATTGTACTACTATTATCTCTCAATAACCCTTTTTGGACTCTTACCCCCTCCATCCCTCCTTTGACTCATCCCCAACCTCCTTTTACTACTATGATCTCCCAAATATCCCTTTCTAGACTCTTCCCTCCTTTATTCCTTCCTTGACTCACCCAAAACCTAATTTAACTATGAACCCCCAAATAACACTTTCTAGAGTCTTCCTTCCTCTGTCCCTTCTTTATCCTATTACATCCAACTAACAGATTCACATGTCCAGTGCTCGAATTAACAACTTATATTTACCTATACTAATCCACCACTAATACATTTTGGGTTCCGGAATAGCACGCTACTCGCCAAAAAGCGCTTCAACACCTCGTCAGGGGTAGTGAGCGCTATATAAATACAATTACAAATAAAATGGTAATGTTTACCAGCCTCCCAGTAACCTCCTCAATAATGGCCAAATTCAGGTAGACGTTTAAAGACTTTCTTCTGAAAAAAAGATAAAGTTCCAAATTCACTGAAACAAAAGGATATTAAATTGGAATTTAAACAGAGCTTAAGAACTTAATGTAAAGTTATGCTGTTCTGGAGATATCATTTTTAGGTCTTACTAAAATGAGTGGTAAAATTTCAGACACTAATGATAAACTAGGAAAGAAGGTGGCTCAATAATGCCTTGTCACGAGACAGGAAGCGTTAAATGCAACATTTGACATAATGAGAATCTCTTACTGTAGCACTCGCTCTTCTGGGTATGTGTGTTTCTATACACTGAAATTATTATTTTTTTAGAAATATTGTTTCCAGAGTGTCCGTCTGAAAACACAAGAAACAAATAGTTAGGTGTTTACAGTCTATCTTAATCTGTCAAAACTTGGACCCTTATGTACAAAAAACTGGCCACAAATCGCGACCAGTATTATTGTGACCAATAAATAATTTTACAAACTCACCTATATAGTAATAGGAAGGGTCTTAAATTCCAAATCCTAGAGAGTAGTAATCTGATCTACCTCATAATTATTATGGAGGTAGGCCGCAAATTGCGACTCACTATGATTGGCAGCCATCACAGGGATGGTGTCCTACTAGGGTTTACACAAAAAAAATAGTTTTCTTTTTTTCCAAGGTTTGTTTGAGAGTTGGCCCCCCTGGTCCACCACCTATTCCCTAAAAAAGTTTTTAAATTCACAAAGAGAACGCATTATCACCCCGACGCCATTTAGTCACAAAACATCGCTACTGATCATAACGATTCTGTATTTTGAAGGGACAACTACAACATGTCTTTTCCAAATGCCGAATCAGAATGGGGTCACAGTCCCATTTTAGGAGTTAGTAAAAGTTTACTGACTACCAACATGAGATTCGTATAAAAGAAAAAGCATTTTTGCAGCTGTAAACTCCGTATCAAGTGTTTTAGACCACATAAACATGCTTAGTACATCTGGCCCTTAGTGCGATACAATAGTTCAGTGGGTGAAATCTTTGTAACTTCCTACACTAAGGATGTGAAAAAGAGCCATTATTTACAGTGTATCTGCATAACCTAAACACTATGGCAGCATTTCAGTATTTACAGATTGAGTCAGTTGTCTACACTCCTTGCTACGCAAACAGCGCAGTGTTTAAAGTCTTGCAATGATAGTGACAAGCCAGACATTTTGGCTTGTCGGTGCTTGGTATATATCGCAGGTGATACTAAGTTCAGCTAGTATTCCAGGGTGTTTGAAGAAACTTTCGCCTACTCAACTATAGTAGCACTGAAGAATAAAATACAAGAGATGAAACTCAGAGTTCCTAATACAGACTATCAAACTGCACATCGATGCAGACAGACAAAACTATCAAGGCGAAAGAACAAATGTCCCAATTTCAAGGCAATGAATGCACACTAACATTTTTACTTTGAAAAACTTTAGATCTCACTATTTCTCCTGTGTGAGCCAGTAGAGCCATTATTGGTCTTGAAGAACCCTACACGTTTCGCCACAGGAGTGTCCGATGGCCCCAACACTCACCTGAAGAAGCCCTTGCAACCTTCACAGGACATGACGTGAAAGTGGTAACCAGTGGCTTTGTCTCCGCATACGGTGCACAGTTTCTCCTCCCCCTCGGGGTCGGTGTCCTCATTCTCGCTGGACTGGCAGCTGGGTGGTGGCGTACTAAGATTGCTGCTGCTGAAGCTGTCCTCATCAGAGGGGTGGTACATGACCAGCATTCAATCCTTCTGCCAATCAGCAATTTGATGGAAGCCTTCTTCCTAGGAAAGGACGCATACCGAAAGATGAGACACACAACACAACTGGTTTATTGCACCAAACATACACCAAATGTAGTGGCATGACTGTATGATATCTTCATGCATCCATACCACCTTGTAGACTATCCTCCAGCCACTAGTTATCTCTCTGCAGTAAGCAGCTCCTCCATCTCTTCACCAGCACTGTTTTCTAATAGTAGCTGGAACATGGCGACATGCAGTCTTCTAAGGGCAATGTGAATCTCCCATGTAAGCCCCCATCACGTCCCTTCAATAGGCCCCTGGCTGCTCAACACTGCTGCAGGACATTGCATCAAGAAAACCTATCTTTGGAAGAGTTGCCAACTCCCACAAGCCAGGAGATCAGCTTTTTTCACTTGTGCACCTCTCACGTAACATGCAGCCCTTCCTTGAAGGCGCAAGGCCAGGTTTTCCAGAGCTGGCCTGTCCCATCACTGAGGCTCATGACTCATTGTGTCACCTTGCATGCAGCAGTGTGTGGTCACTTAAAAGAGTGGACATCTTTTATGTAATTGTCTGCTCATCTGTGGAGAACCAGGCCTTTCCACTATTATCCCAGAAAACATCTTGGTAAATTAGTTCCTCAAAAAAATAAAACATGAAACACTGTACCACTCTGAGTAACAGCGAGTACTGTTCTTACAGTGGACTCCTCTGTGTGCACTAATGTATTCAGTCTAGTGCAACACAGTACCCTTCCAGAGTAACTGTGGTTTCTGCGGATGCAACAATGAATTCCTGGCAGTGGAATTGTTACCCGTCTGGCTGCACAAGAGGACAACTCCTACTGCAAGACTGGTTCACCCTATATTGCCAACTTTCCAAGCCACAAGAGTGGAAAGCTGGAGCTTGGGTCACCATCTCTCTACCCCTGCCTCTAACAGCTTGTGTTTGATGAGACCAAGTCACATCAGTGGGAACTCCTGCCCTTAATAGACCTGTGATGAGTTATGGGCTGAAGAATTCTTTCCTTGTTCAGGAAAATGCTAGACTCTTTTGGGGGTTTATAGTGCATTAAAGTATGAAGAAAGATGGACTCAGACTTGCATCATCTAAGTCTAGCTGCACTAAAAGATGACATCCTCACATCAGATTCAAGTGTGGACCGACCTTCTGCCTAAAGCTGTGGGCACATCTGACCCCTTCAATAGGCCCTGTCAGCCACAACAGTTGGTTTATTGGGCTGCAACATTGGACCTTCTGCCCATATCTGTCATTCTACCTCCATTAAAACCCCAGATTCAAGACATGCCTTCTTTGATGCAAACAGCGGAATTCTCCTCTCTATAAAGCACAGGAAATAAAATACATGACTTCTTCGTATCAATGCTCCTTGGCGTTGCGTCAACACTCTAGTGAGAGCTGAAAAGCTCAAAGGTAAACACAGCAATCTCAGAGGAGAGACTGTCGATTCGCAAAGGGAGGAAAAGGGTCACCCTCATGGATTGCTAGGTGCATGAAAGAAGGATCCGCGATTAGAGCTAATGCGTTGCAGGAAATTTCTTATAAATTGGTGGTATATGATACAGTCTCATAAAGGGGTGCAGTAACCTGCTTCACATTATTATGACTCCTGGACACTGGTGTCAATACCCTGCACAAGTGCAGGCAGGCATGCAGATCCAGCGCAACAAACCCTGTGCATATGAATTTACAATTATTAGATTTGCTTCCTTTGAGAAATAGAAACTCTTGACTTCAGAGACAAATCCCTTAAGGACGGGCCTATCTCTGGTGACTTTTGTCACACTCAGACATCGTTTTTATTATTTCGTGTTACTTTGATTGATGCATCACTCGACTGAGAAAGCCAGCTAGCTGTGTGACTTCTCACCCACAGTCAACCAACTAACCCACTCTACAGAGTAGGTCACAGCAATGGAAGGGAAGTCACAGCTAGTGCCAAAATACACAGAGTACAGAAGCGGCCTAGATGGCGGTCGTAGGTCGTTAGACCTCCCCCGCCCCCCAACTTTAGGGTTCTGGCAGGCCCAGGCACAAGGTCATTTTGCTGTTTAGATGCTCTGGTTTAACTTGCAACGAAGCCATTTCCGGCTGATACCACTCTCTTGTGGGCATTTGAGGTGCTGCTGGAAAGCATCTGCCTGCAGTGGTTTAATACAGCACCAAACCTGCTCCCCTGAATGCTTATGGGTGTATGTGGCCAGATTTTTATATTACAGGTAGTACATAAGGTGCCAGACTGTAGAACTTTAGAAACAAGATTGAAACAAACAGCCCCTCCGTAAACCATTGCCTGCTTTGGGCCGATCTGTGCCATACTGTGCCCCTCAGTAAATATATGTGTGTAATTGTGCATGCAGTAGCATCCGTTATGCTACTGCACGTAGGGGGGCCGAGTAGCTCTCCAAAGGCCCTCTCACAACACACACCTTCTCTCTCTCATTTATTAATATTATTTTATCATCTTTCTTGTAGGCATGTGCTATCGTGGGAGGCAAAGAGCCTGGGCCAAATTAGTTGATGTCCTTCAAGACCTCATCACTCTCACTAATTCACATCTGCCTTTCAAAGAATTGAACAAGGAGAGACTGAGTAAAACAAAAAATGGCTTGTAACGTTTATCTTAGTGGCAATTTCTTTAGTTTCTTTTTTAGGGCGCAGCCTAACAGACAGCACAGCTGTTTGGTTTGCTAAAGACATCTTGGGGAAATTCAGAAAGCTGACTTAGGAATGCATTCCACCCGATGCTTACCATTGGCTTTGTGGTTTGTAACTCACATTTTCTGGCTTTCTATTTGCTGGCTTTATTTGCTTTAGGCTGCCCAGCTCAAGTTCGTCCCTCCTGTTGCCCAAACCCTGTTTACTGCATTCTTCCACAAACTTGCTTTCTGTTAACAGGCCTTTAAATCTTGTTCTTATCCTGTCACATTTGCTGTACATTCAGAGACAGACATCAAATGTCAGGCTGTGTCTTCCAGGAAGCTTGGTGTTTATTTTTCTTTCTCTGACTTCAAAGTGAGAAGATTTATGTGCCAATCATGCTGGCTACTGGGAGTCCGCTTGAGGAAGACTGTACAATGTTGTTTTTTTTCTAGCACACAACAAAATTTACATCTCTGTAAATTGCCTGTGCTGATGATTAAATCAATACATTGGGTGATGAAATTTCCACACATTACCGTTTGTGTGCCGTATACTTTTTTCACTAAAACTGTATGTGAGCGCAAATGTAATGGTTATTTCAATTAAGATCTGTTGTCTGTAATGGCAGTATGCTACCATACCATTCATGCTCCAAGTTTCCCCATTCCACTCTCCTCTGCTCCACTCCACACCACTGCACTCTACTCTGCACCACTCCACTCCAAGCTGCATCACTACACTCTTCTCTGCACCACCCCATCCAACGCATTTCTAATCTACACCACTCCACTCTATGCAAATGCACTCTACCCCACACTACTCTACCATGCACCACTGCACTCTTCGCCACTGCATTCTACACCACTCCACGCCACTCCACTTTATACCACCCTACTCTGCAACACTGGACGCTATGCCACTGCACTCTACGCTAATGCACTCTACTCTGTACCACTCCACTGTACGCCACTCTAATCTAATCTGCACCACTGCGCTCTACTCTGAAACAACCTACTCTACGCCACTGCACTCAGCACCACTCCACACTACACTGCACCACTATACACCACTGCACTTTACGCCAATGCACTCTACATCACTTTACTCAAAACCAATGTAATCTACACAACTGCACTTTACGCTACTCTAAACCACTGAACTCTATGCCAATTGACTGTAGACCACTTTACTCAAAACCAAGGCACCTTACGCCGCTGTACCTACGCCAACTACTTTGCACTACTGCACTTTAGGCCACTATACTCTACAACATTCTACTCTATGCCACTGCACTCTACGCCACTGCACGCTACGTCACTATACACCATTGTGCTGTATGTCACTGCACTCTACGCCACTCTATTCTACTCTGCACCACTCTACTCTGAAACACTCTACTCCACTGTTTCTGCACTCTATGCCACTGCACTCTACAGCACTGCACTCCACACCACTCTGCGCCACTGCACTACTCTACCCTATGCCAATGCATTCACTTCCACTCTACTATGCATCACTCCACTCTATGCCACTGCATTCTATCCTGCACCACTCCACTCTATTCCACTTCACTCTAAGTCAGCCTACTCTGCAACACTGCTCTCTCCGCCACTGAAGTCTATACCACTCTACTCTGCATCGCACCACTCTATGCCACTGTACTCTACACCAAACTACTCTAAGTCACTCTAATCTACTCTGCACCACTGCACTGTACGACATTTTACTCTATACCACTGCACTCTATGCCACTTCACTATACTCTGAAACAATATACTCTATGCCTCTGCAGTCTACGCCACTCTAATCCACTCTGCGCCACTCCACTCTACACCACTTCATGCTACACAACTCTATTCTACACTGCTTCACTCTACACCAATGCTCCCTATACCACTTTACTCAAAACAAATACACTCTACGTCACTGCACTTTATGCCAATCTGCTCGGCACAATTGTACTTTACACCACTTCATTCTAGGCCACTCTACTCCACTCTATGATGCTTTACTCCATTCAACTCTGTTCCAGACACTCTACTCCACTCTATGCCACTCCACATCACTCTACTCCACACCATTCTACAACACTACTCTACAACGCTCTATGCAACTCCCTCTATGCCACTCATGCCACTTTATTTCACTCTATTCTATGACACACTACTCCACTCTATGCCACTCCACTCTATGACAATCTACTCCACTTTACAACACTCTACTCAAAACCCTCTATACCAATCCACTTTGTTCTACACCACCCACGACACTCTACTCAACTTGTACTCTATTCTATGCCACTCAACTCTATGCCCCCACTCTACGACACTCTACTCCCTCCACAACACTGTACGCTATCCATGACACTCCACTTCACTCCTCTCCATGCTACCCACCTCTACTGTGCGTCACTCTACGCCAGTGCATAACACTCCACTCTACTCCACTTTACGAGACTCGATTCCACGCCACTCTCCTTTACCCTACTAACATTTAGCCATGCTGAACAGCAGTCACTCTGGACGATAGAGAAATAAAACAAAGCTACACTAAATGAAGTGAATAAAAATAGAGGCAAGATCTTGTGTCCCATCAAATTAAATATGAAAAGCAATGCTTAAATGTCTACCAAATGGAGCGCACAGCTGGTAAGACGCTCCTGTTGTTAATGACAACTTTAGCCAGCCAGTGAGCCAATTGCACTCTGAAACTTCTACTATTGTGGTTACCAGTAGAAGTGTGAGGTTAAAAATCTCAACATGATGAGTTATGTTAGACGGCTTAGACTGGCCTCATGGACAATTGGGAAGTGCCTATTCAACTGGTCTGACAAGCCAGTGTCGACCGGCTTAGGAGTCTAATGTGGGCCAGTTTTTCAGTGTATACCAAATTTGATTAGTTTGGTCAGCAGTTCTTTTTAGAGAGGCAAAGACAGGAATGCAACACATGCTAAGGGGAGGGGGGAGATCTGACTCGTTGACATGCACAGCTTAGTACTTTATACCACAGCTACTTCGAATGCCACAGACTTTTAATTTTGCAGTGCGACAACACTTCCGTTGGTTCAATGGCAGCTGCTTGCCGCGTCAATCTCTTTTCATAGTTAATCTTGAATACAACCACATACAGAACAACGACAAATGAACCAAAGGACTGATGAAACACCTTAAATAAAATACTGAAATGTTACAATACATCCCAACTAAATTCACAGGCGAGATACATGCCTAAGAAATATATTTCTTGGATGTAAAGATCACATTATATCTAAATATGCTCAAGACTTCTTTGTACACCAAAATCACAGACTGTAACCTACTATACTTCACTGGTTTCCACCGAAAAAATGTGGCGAGAACCTTCCATTAAGTCAATGTAAGAACAGGCCTAGAAAAATCTACTCACTCACTCCCTATGGCAAGTCAGGGTTTATCAGGTCGAGCTATTTTTAGGACCTACTGGTCCCTTCTGGGGATTGAACTTAAGCTCCAAAGGAACAGGTGTTCTGTTCATTCAGAAAGTGAACAAGCAATAATGATGCATTTAAATCTTGTTTATCTTGACAGATTTGCTGTCTGTTCAAGGACAAAAGTCAAATGTCAGTTTGTCTTTGTACTAATTGCTGCTTATTTTATCTTGGAAAATATTGTTCACTTTTCTTTGTCTTACTACACTTAAACGTTTTTGTCAAGTGAGCTGTCTGATAATCATTGTGAAACAAAAGGGGGCAGGTGGCCAGTTTTTTTTCTAACACACAACATTTAAATAGCTTGTAAATGAATAGTACGAATAATTCAAAATATAGCTGGAATTATGAAAGCTTATATATATTTTCTTTGTAATTCAGAAGTGTGATGCAAACAAAGATTTAAATAGGAGCAAAACAAATCAGAACACTTTACTAGGTGATGTGCAAATGACAAATATTTGCAGAAACTCGATTTCCAAACATTATTGTTTGTACAATCAGTAAAACTGCTTGTCAGTGAGAACTTTTGTGCCAAGTTCAATGCAAAATCTTCTCATTGCAAATGACACTGTGCTACACTTCATGCTTTAGTTATGTATTTATTAAATGTTTTTAAACATGGTTTGAGAAACATTTCTGCCCCCGCCTTGACGAAAATGCTGTTAATGAATTAAGAGGCAAGTAAGGGGTCATGTGTATCCTATAGGTGGCTGGATTTGTGATGTATATGGAGCAAAAGTTTAGTCTATTAAATCAAACAAAAGAGTATTTGTACAGCAGACGTGTTTAACTTGCATATTTGAAGGTGCTCTCATATGTGATAATGAAGAAAATGGCAGCTCAGTGAATTAAAATATTTGCCTACAATCACATAATTTGAAAACAGTTTATGGGTTAAGAGCATTACAATCAGGTCGAGTAGATTATTTAAGTACTAGACTTGCAGGTTTAGTAACAGCTCTATGATTTGTTCGAGGCCTGAAGAAGTAATTAGTTAGTTAATTAATTAGAAAGGGGGGCATGCAGTCCCCCTCTCTGAGCCTTCGGAGACCCTAAGGACCCCATCCCCTGGGCCCAAAAACATAATAATAGGGGAGGGAGCTCACAGCCCCCTCCCAGAGCCTGTAGCGGTCCGGCGACACCATCCCCCTAGGCTGAGTCTGTACTTTTAGGGGAGGAGGGGCACGACCCCCCTCCCCCATCACAAGAGCCCAAATGGGCCCCAGGGACCCCATCCCCCAGGACCGAAGCATAACTAGAGGGGAAAGGGGCAGTGCGCCCCCCTCCCTTACAGAGCCTGAAAAGGCCCCATGACCTCATCCCCTGGGGCCAGCTCTTTACCTGTGTCATGGGGTTCCCGCCCCAGAGACACAGTGCTTTTCCCTGCGCGCAGAATCGCAGGCAGGGAAAGAAGTGTGCTCCCACCCTGCGGGAGCTTTGAAACTCCTCCAGCCAGGTGGAAGCATACTTCTGTTTCCATGTGCGCGCTCTTGTGGGAAGAGAAAATCTGATAGATCCCACACGGCGGGAGCAAGCAGAAGCAGCTGCTCCCACTGGGCGGGAGCAATGTCGGGTCCCAGGCAGGAGACTGCTAGGGTTATAGGGGCCCTGGGGCTCCCCCTGTGGACGCTTTTGTTATGTTGTGTGGGTGCCCTGGGTGGGAATTGGAAAACCACTTATAATGGTAAACTCTCTAGTGAATGAGGTTTCCAGGGCCCTTTAAGGTTTGGGGAGGTGGGCCTCGTGCCCCCTCCCCTATAATTGCTTGGCCCTGAGGCTGAGGTCCCAAGGGCTTTTTGGGCTCAGGAAGGGGGGGGGGGGGGCACGCACCTCCACCCCTATAAATGATCTATGGCACCGGGGATGTGGTGTGGTTTACTGCACATACAGTAAAGCATATCCAACTCTTGATTACATTTTTTTCTATTTTTCAGTGTCAATGAAACATCTATTTACTAATCATTTCCAAATGCAACCTACTTTTATTCACCTGCATATTCTCTTCATCCAATCAAATTTCGATTTTTTTTTAAACCACCAGCACACATGCATTTTCACTGTCATTCATGGTACCAACTGTGATATTCAGCTGCAGACCTGTCCTGTGTGCTACTCCTTCTTCCTACAAAATGCTTAGAGTGTGGATTGCGGGCCACAGCTATGTCTATTGGGCTAAAGAAGATGCTTGAAAAAAACAAAGGTATTGACAGAGACTTGGGTTTGTCAAATGTGGAGATTACTTGGTTTGGCCAGAGAGTGTTAAAGTTTCGTCAGCTGCTGGCCTTGGTTAAAACCATTCTGGGTTTCCAAACTCCTCACCTCATGATTGTGCACTGTGGTGGCAATGACCTAGGCACATTGACTGGTATAGGGCTGAAAATCCTAATGAAAAATACCTTTGCAGAACTGATGTGGCATTTCCCTCAAACAATCTTGGTGTACTCTAATATATGCCAAAGACAGAAATGGAAGTGGTCAAATCAATTCTGTCCACAGATTGACAAAGCCAGGAAACGTTAATAAAACAGTTTCTGCTCTCCTCAGAGACCATAACATGGGGTCTATCTACAACAACAATCTGCGTTTTGACATGCATGGAATATATAGAGTTGATGGGGTTCACTTTACAGACTAAGGGAAGAGGGTATTTCTAGGCAACTTGAAACCTTACAGACAGTCATATATGTAGCTGTCTTATACACACTCTCAACACAAAGGCTCTTGTCAGAGCCACCCAAGAGCCCAAAATGTTGTTCATTTTCTTGTTAAATTATGATTTTTTGAATATTTGAAATTCGCAGCGACGTTGCGATGATCGCGATCTCGTCGCAAAATCGCAAAACAAATGCAAACATTCGTCGACCACCACCACATAAAAAAATTATAACTTAAAAAATGAATTCTAACTATTACAATACACACATTACTAACTTAAAGAACATGTTTGTACACATATTTGTAGTAACTTTTTAAAAAACTTTGTTTGAACCCTACTTCCTGTTTTCGCTATGATGCCAAGAGTTGCGATGACTTCGATAACCGCAACAATCGCGCCTTTTTTAGGAGGTGTAAAACACATATATACACACATTTTATAGTATTTTAGACACTAGGGGTTTATTACTGCACTGTTTAAAGTCATATTTTTGTAGGGAATTTGTATAAAAACAATCATTTAAACTGATTTTCCGTTTTTGCGGTGACGCTGGGTGTCGCAATGATATCGGTAGTGCAATCACCGCGAATACATTGCAAAATGACAAAACAAATGCAGATATTCAATTGCCACCACCACATTCAAAACTTACAACTGCAAAATGGATTATAACCAATAGACCAAACACATTACTATCTAAATGACTGTATAAGAGCATGTACAACTCCCTCAATATCTCTATATCACAGTGCATAACTTTTTCAGTGTAATCTATAACTGCATGCATCACAATATCAGTAAGTCTATCATTCACCTTATAGGTATTTGAGTGAATCTGTAAGACGGTGCATTAGTCTGTCAATGCTTCTGTAACGGACTGCATGACTGCCTCAGTGAATCTATGAGTGGGTGCATCAGTGTCGCAATGGGTCTGTGGTTGGTTGCATAAGTCTCACACTCAATCTGTGAGTAGGTGCATGAGTGCCTTTGTGCATTTGTAAGTAAGTATATAACTATCTGACTGGATCTGTGAGTGGATACATGAGTGTCTAAGTGGGTGTCTGAGTGGGTAAGTGAGTGTGTGAGTGGGTCTGTGAGTGAGTGCTTATTGTCTCTCAGTGGGTCGATCACTGGCTGCGTGAATGTCTGAGTGGTTATGTCAGTGGGTGCATGGGTCTCTGAGTGCGACTGTGAGTGGGTACATGAGTCTCTGAGTGCATAACTGACTGGGCGCATAAGTCTCTGAGTGGGTCTATGAGTGGGTGTGTGAGTAACTATATGGGCATGTGAGTGTCTGAGTGGGTCCGTGAGTGGATGTATGAGTGTCTGAATGAATCTGTGAATGAGTGTATGAGTGTCTCAATGGGTTTGTGAGTGAGGACATAAGTCTCTGAGTGGGTGAGTGAATGGGTGCATTAATGAGTGTCTGAGTGGGTCTGTGACTGGGAGGGCGAGTGTCTGGGTGGGTGAGTGGATGCATGAGCCTTGAGTGGGTGCGTGTATATCTGAGTGAGTTTGTGAGTGTGTGTGTGAGTTTCTGAATGTGTGAGTGACTGAGTCCATAAGTCTGAGAGGGTCTGTGACTGAGTGTGGGAGTGACTGTATGGGTGTGTGAGTGGGTGTATGAGTGTCTCAGTGGGTCTGTGAGTACATACGTGAGTGTGTGAGTGGATCTGTAAGTGGGTACATGAGTCTCTGAGCAGGTCTGTACATGGCTGTGTGACTCTCCGAGTGAGTCTGTAAGTGGATGCATGAGTATCTGAGTGGATCTGTGAGTGGGTGCATGAGTGCCCACATGGGTCTGTGAGTGTAAAAGTCTCTAAGTGGGTATGAGACTGTACGCATGAGTCTATGAGTGGGTCTCTAAGTAGTTGCAGGAGTCTCTGAGTGGGTCTGTACATGGGTGCATCACTCTCCGAGTGAGTCTGTAAGTGGGTGCATGAGTACCTGAATGGGTATGTGAGTGGGTGCATGAGTATCTGAATGGGTATGTGACTGAATGTATGAGTGAGTGAGTGGGTGGGTATGTGAATGGGTGTATAAGTGTCTGAGTGAGTTTGTGAGTGCATACATGAGTGTGTGACAGTGACCGGCGAGTGTGTACAAATATATATATTTTTTATATTGTCACCAATAGTCGCAATGATATCGCAATATTTACGATGTCCCTTCGACGGTACATGGGGGGGCGTGCTGGCGATCGCGTCGTCATCGTGAATATCTCACTAGATTAATAAAATCAATTTTGGACACATAATTTGGGTCACTAATACTCTCATTTCTCAAACATGGGGTCAGAATACCTCCACCCTGACCCCTTATGTTAGCTTTCACAGACATTTTCAGCCCCGGGAACTATTGCCAATAAATAAAATGGCGGCAGCAACTTTCTGTTCAGGTTGCGTCCAGCCAATCAGAGTATTCCTGTTGGCGCGCACAGTCGCAATTAATCGTGAAATCGCAGCGAAATATCAGCGGCCAGAGATATCACTATGATTTTCAGCTTAAATTTCGCAAAAAATACTGAACGGATTTGCACCAAATAACAAAAGCACAATCTGCGTAACATCGACCTTTCTTCCAAATTTAGTGTAATTCCGTCCAGCGGTTTGGGCAGTAGGTCCGATAACGTGTTCCTATGGGAATTAACATTACAAACACACCCTTATTTCACACCCCTGTTTCTCAGACCCCACTGCATGGATCACCCCCAAACTTTCCATGACGCACAGAACCTACGTTGACACTTTGTTTGGAAGATTTCATGCAGATTGGTCAAACGACGCCAAAGTTATTGGCAAGTCAAAAAATGCTTTTCCTATGGAAACTAGGTCCTAACCATAACTACCTACTGGCTCTTCCCTGGTATCACTTGCACTTCATGCTAATTCTGCGCACCCATTTATTTATAAGAGACCACACTACAAGTCAACTTGAGGCTCCTAGTGTTAAAAACAAAACACAGCACATCATGAAGCCTAAACTCCAATAAGCCTTCAATGCCAAATAGTCAGAATCCCAGCAAAAGAATCAAAGACAACTGTTATTTGAACTGACCATGGCTTATGGTAGACAAAGGTCACTTGGAGCACAGTGCTACAATACATAGAATTTTGGACTAAAATATATATATGTTTCTTTTCATACAAGTCAATGGAGCTAATCACGTGACAGAAACTTGTTACTCTCAGCAAAAACATATCTAATGAGCATCTGGCAGGACCTTCTTCCTGGGGAAGGGCTGGATGTCACTGAGGAAAAGAAAACATTCATACATAGAAAACTAGGTTTATTATTCTCCTGCAATCCCGCGTCCACGTGTCAGGTTTGAAAGAGAGGTGCGCTTCTAGGCAATGTACAACACTGGGCCTTCTGGCTTCCGGCCTATTTGAACCATAACAATTAGCAAGCATATTCAATGCCAGGAAGTTCAAACTACTATAAAATAACAACCATATTGATTATAAATCAATGATACATTCTTGATTATAACCGCAAATATTAACATTTTACTCCAGAGAAGTATATCAACATCGTACAAACAGGATGTAAGTTTTCACACTAGCTAATTCTAAGGTATCTAAATCAGATGTCTTTACAGCTTTACATAGTTTCTCTGTGACTTCTAATATCCTAATTACAATAAGTTGTGGAAATGTTATTAAGACATTGAAATGTTGAGTGCTCCATTGAAGACTTTGAATTGGCTCAGGGCCAATAACGGCTGGTATAGGCCTTCTGCTCCAACATTCTGAAGTTTGTCTTTGTGTTTCTCCCTTTTTAAAAAAAGAACATTTGACTCTAAGTGGATGGAATGTTCTAATAGCCTTTTAGCCTTCGCCCAGCTGTTTTAAGCCCTCTCCCTCTTTATGGTCCCTTATCTGCAGCTCAGGCCTAAAACATCGGAAGAAGCCCTATAACTTCGGTAGAGGGCGTTTAACCACCAATATAGCCCTCCACAGCGGGCTACAAAGCTTTATTACACATTTTAAAATGTAATAGCAAACTACTTTAGTATTCTAGAATCTGATACATCAGATTTGTGCTGACATTCTATAGCTGATATCTAGAGAGTGCTGACATTTTTATTGTCCTAATATCAGAGGAAACATATGTAGCACCTTGGCTATCAAATACCTGCAGGACTGCTTGCTTTATCCCACTGTGCTGCCTGACTGTTATTGGGTGAAGTCTGAGCAGCTAAAAAAGGGTACGAATAGGAGATCTTTCTGTGACTGTTGTGTGTTCAGAAGAGCTCAGCTTTTCCAGAGTTTAGCGTGTAACTGTCAGCTCAATGGACAGTTGTGTGAGAAGGTTCACTGGCCATTGAATGAATGATTGATTGAATGAAAATGGCATTTATAATGTGCAAATGTCCACGAAATGGTTTCATGGTGCTACAAAATTGAAACTTTAACATTTAACATAATGGTCAAATGAAAATCTTCCTCAAACAAATTTAAATGTAGAATATTTTGCAGTGAAAATAGTTTTTGCTTAAAAATAATGCAAAGTATATATGCATTTTACATGTAACTTCGTTTGGACTTAGGACAACTTTTTTGAATAATACATGCTACTCTACATTTCACAAACTGTTGCTCTGCTGTCAGCGCCGGGACGCCCCTTTGCTGGGGCAGCTGTTGCGCTTTAACAAGTTGTGGGAACATAACATAACAGTGACAACTATTTCAGATTTCAGCTGGATTTTATGAAAACAATGAAGAGCTGTAGAAAGATAGTACTCTTGCATTATGCTCCACAGATTTATAAGAATGATGTAACTTTAATTTCCCATCTTGAAATTTGATGCATGCCCCTTCTATCTTTTGAAAACCGGAAGCAGCGTGAGAGTATTATGATTACGCACACTAGAAGCTCTATTGTCCCATGGGTACGGCCGTCAGGTAGGTGACAGCGATAAAGTAACAACACTGCCAGCTTGTGCAAAATATCACAGTTACTCTACAGCTTTTTGGCGCCAGATGATGCAGGGCCCTGTAATAGTTGGGGGTATTCCCTGGCAGTGCGGTCGGGGCGTCAACCGTCTTCTTGGGATGGGGCAAATGGGGAGGCCTAATTGCCTATGGCGGAGCACACAATAAGAGCCGGGCACTCAGGGTCTTGCTTCACGCCGTCAGCCACGTGCGCTGACGTCGTCTTTTATTTATACCCCCTTGGACCGAGCCCGGCCCAGGGAGTTGCATTTGCAACAAACTAATGCAGTGGCCGGGTGGCTCACTACATCCCAACCAACCTACGGAATTTGAACAACTAACAACCACAACAATTCACACATAACATAGGACCATCATTTGAAAGTTCAATGAGTTTTCTCCGAAGGGCGACCCCTCTTTGCAGCTTCCTAACACAAAAAGTCTCGCAGCCTTGAACTCGGCTCGGGATTACCACGTAGTCGATAATGTTGATTTCCTCTGCTAGGGCCCTCGCCCCCGTCATGGGGCTCCACTGGTCTCGCACTTATCTCGCCTTGCCCCTCTGAATTCACCTCCGGCCCGCTCTCGGGAGTTTCCTCGTCTGGGGATCTTCTCCCCGGATGCTTCCTCTGCTTCGCCCCTTCCGGGACCTCGGCGTCCATTCTTCTCTCCACCTGATTCGGGGCCTTCCGGAACCACGACACATTCCGGGCTAACACCTGTCTGCCCCTTCTGGCTGTGATCATTGTCCCTTTTACCTGCACCACCTGCCACAGCTCTCTCTCAAACGGTGTCCGAAACTTTGACCCCGGATGTCGGTCCTTCACCACCACGTAGTCTCCCAGGTTCAGACCTCCTCGGTAGTTCCCCTTCCTCCGGCTAGCCACCTCGTTGTTATGCTGACGACGAGCCTGAGACTGCCCGACATCTATCACATCCGGAATCCACTGGTCGCTGGTAGGGATACTGTCCCTCACCGCTCGTCGCATCAGTAGATCACTGGGCGCACACCTCATGGTGAAATGGGGTGTGTGTCGATAAGCTCGGAGGAACTGGTGCAAACAGTTTTCCAAATGGCCCCCTTGATCCACCGCGATTCTCAGTGTTTTATTCAGAGTCCTCATAAATCTTTCTACATCCCCATTGGCCTGGGGCCACTGGGGGGTGATCCTCCGGTGCTTGATCCCATGTTGGCTCAGATAGTCCTTGAAGTCTTGGCCCTGAAATGGTGGCCCGTTATCTGTTCTTATTTCCTCCGGCATCCCCAGGAGTGCAAACACCTTTTCCAACACCGGACCGATGTGATCAAATGCTGTGGATGCGACTATCTCCACCACCGGAAATTTTGAGTGACTATCCACTAACACGACCGTGTGTCGTCCGTCAGGAAAACTGCCAAAGTCCAGACTCACGTGAGCCCACGGTGTCCGGCTCGGCCCTTCTGTAATTATCGGTGCCGCCGGCGGGTCAGCCCTCGTTATCAGACAGGCATGGCATCCACGCACCTTCTGCTCCACCAACCGGTCCAGTCCAGGAAACCACACCTTTGCCCTCAACCGCGCTTTCGTTTTCTCCACTCCTTGGTGACCTTGGTGGGCCAGATCTATGGTTCTCTTCCGCAGGGCTGCTGGTATCACAATCCGGGTGCCTCTGATGATTATGCCGTTGTCCGCCTCACTTAGTTCCTCGCGGCACCTCCACACGCTTTCCCAATATTCCTTCTCCTCATCGGTCCGCTGGCCCCTGCCTTGCAGAAACCACTTCCACTGATTTCCACGGAGTGTCCGCTGCACGGCTTGTAAACACGCATCCTGCCGTGTAGTCTCCTGAATCTCCTCCAACAGCAACGCTTGGGGGCACGCCTCCTCTACCACCTGCCGCACAAAAGATTCGGTGCCATCATCCACCTCCTCCGCATCTCCCGCTCGCCGGGCCATGGAATGCCTTGACAGGTAGTCCACCGGATTAGATGCCCCCGGACGATACACCACTGCAAACTTGTAGTTTTGTATCTGTACCGCCCAGCGTTCAATCCTCGGGGGACCATTCCGGGCCGTACCACTGAAGAGAGGCACCAACGGCTTGTGGTCGGTGACCACTGTGAACGTATGCCCGCACAGATAAATGTCAAAGTGCTGACACGCCCATCGAATCGCCAATACCTCCCGCTCGATCTGGGCGTATCGTGTCTCGACTGCGGTGAGCGCTCGGCTAGCATATGCGATGGGTACCCACTCTTCCTGCCTGGACTTCTGGAGCAGCACCGCACCTAGCCCCACGGGACTTGCATCCACAATAAGCTCCGTAGCCACCCCCGGCCGAAAATACGCCACCGTGGCGCCTTTCAGCAACGGGTTCTTGATACTGTTGAACGCCTGTGCTTCCACGTCGGTCCACTGCCACTGCACCTCCTTCTTCGTCAGGTTCCTGAGTGGTTCGGACAGCGTCGCCAAATGGGGTATAAAACGTCCGCAATAGTTTGCCATGCCCAGAAAACTCCTCACTGCTGCTTGCGTCTGGGGAATGGCCGCCGCTCTGATAGCCTCCACCTTGGAAGGGTCGACTTGTAGGCCGTTCTCCGAGAACCGGTACCCAAAGAATTCCACCTCCTTGGCGTAGAAATCGCATTTGGCTCGATGTAGTGTCAAACCCTGTTCAGCTAGTCTCTGGAGGGTCGCTCTCAGCCTTGCATGGTGTTCTTCCAGGGATTTCGAGAAGATTAGGATGTCATCACTCACGTTGATCACCCCCACCAGTCCCGACAGTGCCTCCCGCACCGCGTCCTGGAACACCTCTGCCGCAGACGATATGCCGAAACTCAACCTCTTGAACCGGCGTAGTCCGACATGCGTCGAGAAGGTAGTAATGTACCGACTCTTCTCGGCCAGCACGAGCTGATGGTACCCTGAGTTGAGGTCCACTTTGGAGAACCATTGCGCCCCATTAATGTCTGCCACAATCTCATCGATTGTGGGGGTGATGTGTCTCTCCCGTCGTATTGCTTTATTGGGCAGCCGCATGTCCACACACAGCCTGATAGCCCCCGGTTGCTTAGGTTTCGGCGCTATCACCAATGGAGACACCCACGGCGTTGGTCCAGTCACTTTCTCAATGACCCCCTCCTTCTCTAACCGCTCCAGTTCAGCCTCCACCAGCGGCCTGAGGTGGAAAGGCACCCTCCGATGTCTGAGAGCAATTGGCTGGACAGTCTCATCGATGTGGAGTTGAA
Source organism: Calotriton arnoldi (assembly GCA_963921515.1). Taxonomy (NCBI): domain Eukaryota; kingdom Metazoa; phylum Chordata; class Amphibia; order Caudata; family Salamandridae; genus Calotriton; species Calotriton arnoldi. The sequence continues at coordinate 3,240,946 of CAWUFW010000852.1, forward strand.
CTTCGACACCCCTCAGGCACCCTAGACCCTTAAACAGCTCCGGAAACTCCGTCAACACCTTGTCTGCCTGCGACCGGTGCACCTGTCTGGCAAACATGACCAACCCCAGGTCTTCCGCCGTGTGGCAACTTAACAGTGACCCCGCCCGGTCACAGGTGACATAGAACCTGGTAGGTGTGACTCTATCTTTGTGCCTGACTTCCACGTCCACCGCTCCTTGGAGTCGAAGCGGCGTGTGCCCGCTATAGGTGAGAATCTTGGCTGACGTGGGCATCAGTCTTGGTCGCGGCCGAAGGACATTGTACTGTGCCGCATCCAATAAGTTTACTGACGCCCCCGTGTCGATGAGCGTCTGAACACAATTATCCCCAATCCACACTTGGCAGATTGGGGGAGGTCTCTTGGTGGAGTTGTCCCCTCTGACATTCGAGACCACGAACACGTTGTCCTCTTCCTCTTCCTCATCCTCCTCCACCTCTAGCTTCTGGCACCGCCTTCCAGCTCTTCTACCTCCTGTACCGCTTTGGCAGACCTCTGGAACCTGTCGCTTTTCGGCCTGGACGGGCCGGCTTTGTCCGCGCTCTGGCATACCTTCGCGAAATGACCATATTTGTTACATCTCAGGCACTGCTTTCCTTGTGCCGGGCAACCTCTCTGGGAATGGGTAGCCAACCCACAGTTCCTGCACCCTTGCTTCGTCCGCCGCTCCTCCGGAGTGGCGTAATTAGTTGTCCCCGGCTGTATGTCTTCCGGATAGCATCCACCCTCTCCTCTTTGATGGGCACGGGATAAACCGGCTGTGTGTTCACCTGTCTCCGGGCCAACGCTACCTCCATCTCTCCAGCCCGGACGTCCGCCAGCTCGTGCGATCTCCCCAGGACCAGTACGTCGTCCAACGATATTCCCGGTTGCCTCAGGATCAGCTTGCGCAGTTCCAACGACTTGCACCCCACTATTAGCTGTGCCCTCGTCTCAAACTGCCGATCCACCCCCACGCACGTGCTCACTAACTTCCGCAGGCGCGCAAAAAACATGTCTATGGATTCGTCCTCTTTCTGCTTGGTCTGTCTGAGCTTGAAGTGCTCGAAATCCGGGTTGACCTGTGGGTCAAAATGGCGGTTCAGAGCTCTCACTGCCTTATCGTAGTCATTGGCGTCTCCCGTGTCCGGTAGATCCTGGAATAGATCATACAACTCATCACCACCCATTAAGAGCATGGTGGAGCGTTTCACGGCGTTGTCCGTTTCCCTGGTGGCCACAAAGTAATTGTCCAATTGGCCCAGCCATTTCCGCCAACGCGGTGCCGCCGTCGCCGGGTCCGCCAGCTGGCTGAACTCTGGGAGGGCCTTCACCGCCATGCGCCCCGGTCTCACCACCGCAGCTCCTGCTGCCACCGGCTCCACGGCCGCCTGCTGCTGTAGCGACATGTGGAATCTTCCTCCCACCTGCCCAGGGCTTGCGGGACACACGGGCGCACGCCTGTCGTCCGCTCCCCTGTCTCCACCACCGCCTTCACAGGTACCTGGGTATGGGCACTGCCGGCCCTATCGTCACCACCCAGCCCCCAGCAATGCCAGCTCTGCAGGCAATTCCTCTGTACGACCTCAGCACTACTGCCTGGCCAAAAGGTATCTACGGAAGCTCCGCGCTCTGCCAGCGCCAACGTGCTCCTTCATACACCGTGCCTCCTGCAGGTGTCCCGCACACAGCAACCACCCGATATCGGGCCTCAGCACTCCGATCGGGCGGCCGCGCCCTCAGCGTGCGTCACTGTCCAGCCTCCTCGCAGCCGCACACGAGCGTAGACGCTCAAATTGCCACCGCGGCCAGTGCTACCAACGCGGCTGCGGGAGACTCCCGCTGCCGTCAGGGATGCCTCACTCCCTCGCAGCCGCCTCGCGCCGGCACCTTACCGCTTTCACCGCTGCTAACGGGCGCCTGCTCCGTCCGCGTCACCGAGAGTGCAGCGGCAGCCACAGCCTACAACCGCGTGTCACGGCGGCCGCTCTCAGTGCTGCCGGTCGTCCCCCTCGCTTGACGCTGGTGCACACTCGGGTCCGGACCCTCGTCGCCAGTGTAATAGTTGGGGGTATTCACTGGGAGTGCGGTCGGGGCGTCAACCGTCTTCTTGGGATGGGGCAAATGGGGAGGCCTAATTGCCTATGGCGGAGCACACAATAAGAGCCGGGCACTCAGGGTCTTGCTTCACGCCGTCAGCCACGTGCGCTGACGTCGTCTTTTATTTATACTCCCTTGGACCGAGCCCGGCCCAGGGAGTTGCATTTGCAACAAACTAATGCAGTGGCCGGGTGGCTCACTACAGGCCCCAGGTGAAGCAGTATAAGCCTGAGGAATCGATATTGCGCGCACACCAAAACAGCCTGATACCTTGTTTCTGGGTAAAAATTGCCTTTAGGGAAAGAGATCATTTTAACATCATTCACGAAGGGCACTAAAGAGGACATAGCGCTAATGTGAGGAGATGGACTGTGTGTGGGACTGGGCAGCGAGCACAGAGTGGTATGTCTCCTTTTCTTGAGCTGGTTGTTTGTGTAAAGCAGGGGTCTCCAACTGGTTGAACGCGAGCTGCCAGTAGCTCACCGACCCCCTGGGAGTAGCTCGCGCCCGGCATCTAATAATTAAGGCATCATTCGGAGCTCCGGCATTTCTTTATTAGCCCTTCGTTGTCTTTTTAGGTTTGTTATCCTGTTATCTGCGTTTGTTCGCCCTCACCCAAACCCGCTGTTCAGATTGGCTGAACTGAGCTTAGCAGGGGCGGGGCAAGCCAAAGTACATAATGTTCTTCCTAAAGTCTGGCACAATCAGGAACTGCTCCACCTTGCCTTTTCCAGGCTGGCACAAAGCTTTTCAATCTGCCTTTTGACCCTGCGCGGAGCTGCGGAGTAGATCAGTAAGTGAGCCCCTGGCCTAGTAGCTGCATATTCAGTAAAAGCAGCTCAGCGAATGCACGGCGCTTTGATTTTAATGTCGGTTGGCACTGCACTTTATATCTGCCTTCCATAGTAACCGCACTTTATAAAACTGCAGTCAGTGAAAGCGGCCCAGTGCACGCAAGGCCCTTTGATTTTAATGTTGGTAGCCACCGCGCTTTACTAGATTTAAAGCGTGGTTACTACATATGTAAAGCGGCTCAGCAATTGCAAGGTGCTTTGATTTTAACGTCAGGTGGCACCGCGCTATATATCCGTTGTGCGACGGAACAGCGCAGGGAAATACATTACGTGCCTTAACCATGCATTTTTTACCCCACATTTGTTTTCCAAAGCATATGCTTTTCCAATGTATGCCATTAGCACGCATTGTTTATATATATATATATAAAAACAAGGTATTTGTGGGGGGGGGGGGAGACCCCCCACACCCCCAACTTACCTTAAATGCATGGTAAAGGAATGCACTGTAAAAACATACATGTGGTAAAAAAAAAAGCGTGCAAACAAAATGCGTGGTAAAGGCACAACATGGCAAAAACCTTGTTGTAAAGGCTGTTTCTCTTTATATCTGCCTTCCATAGTAAAGCTTGGTGGCAGCCAACGTTAAAATCACAGGGCCTTGCGTGCACTGAGTCGCTTTACATCTCTAGTAACCACACTTTTTATCTGCAGTCAGTGAAAGAGACTCAGTGCACGCAAGGCCCTTTGATTTTAACATCTGCTGCCACCACGCTTTATTTGATGTAAAACATGGTTACTAGAGATGTAAAGCAGCGGAGTGCATGCAGCTCAGTGCAAGCGGCTCAGTACAAACATTACTAGATGTAAAGCGCGGTGGTAGCCAACCTTAAAATCAAAGGGCCTTGCATGCACGGAGCCGCTTTCACCAGCTGTGGCCCGTGCAGGTAAGAGACGATTGGGAGGTGGGGCTGGGTGGGGTAGGGGGATTTCGACAGAAGACGTCGAGGGAAAATTAAATAAATAATTGATTTTCCCTCATTGTCGTCTGTCGAAATCCCCCCCACTCGATCCCACCGCTCTTATCTGCACGGGCCGCGGCTGGCTTTCACTAACTACACTGCGCTTTTTACCTGCCTTCATGTAGTAGTCATTGAAAGCGGCTCCGTGCATGCAAGGCCCTTTCATTTTAACGTCGGCTGCCACCGCGCTTTATTAAATGTAAAGCGCAGTGTTTAATACCTTCGTTTCCAAGTTTAGGAATAGTGAGTGCACTAAAGCTGGGCCTGTCAAATCACCTTTATTTGTGAGATTGAAACGAGCAGGAGAAACTCTTCCAAATGCGCTGTTTGGCAATGTGCAAGACGTAGAAAAATGTTTTTATTTTTTTATTTTAAAGAATTGGTTTATTAGTGAGGGGTGGGTGGGATTATATTTAGAAAGAATTTTGATAATTTTATTAAAAGTGCCAGATGAATTTTAGCAGAGCGTTTTCTTTTATCAAAACGGTGTCTCAGTGCTTGCCGACTAGAAGCCAAGGCAGTGCTTTACTCTGTAGCTGTGAGAGCAGAAGTGACTAAGTCTCAAAGAAATAAAAAACACTCACATACCAATTAATTATGGATAAACTTTCAAAGTGCCTTTTGTGGTATCAGGCTGAAGTTTCACACTTCTGGCTCAGGTTGAAGGAATCGGCACCACATAAAAAGGATGAAACCCAGTTCTGTGTCTAAATTTGGCCACTGCAAGGCCTTCGAATAAATGACATGTTTTCCACATTTTCAGTATACAGATGCATGAATGAATACATGATGACAATCATGAGGCAGAACTACCTTAGGATAAGATCCCTGACGAAGAGGCACTTATTCAGCACATTTATTTATGCTGTCTCTGGATTATGTTGTGCTCCCCTTCAGTTGCCCACACCAGCTTTAATTTTGTGAAGCCAAGAGGTAATTGGAGCTACAATCAGTATTTTGTTCAAACCACAGTATGGACTCCAAAGAAATTAGGGTTAAAGTCAATGAAGCTGGGCGTGGGGATCTCTCATAAAAATGTGCAAGTTGCTTGGCCTTTAGCAGCTCACAACGAATTACACTGATCAGAAGTAGAGCTCACTACAGAAAAGGCTGGAGACCCCTGGTGTAAAGGAATGTTAGAGCATGTAGTTTACTTATACAAGGGCATACCTATACCAAGATGCATTGAAGGTAAAGCAAAGGCACGATCAACAACAGAGATTGGGTAGGGTGGTGGTGATGCGGTCTCCTTTCTTTACTATTGGCGCTGATGGTGAATTAATAACCATCAATCTATTTCCAATAACAAATGTAAGTAGATAGCTGTATTGTGAGCAGCAATCCCGAGAGGACTGAAGACACTACTCCTCAGAAATATGGATACCAAATGGGACTGAGGAGCAAAATGAACATCAGAAGTCATAATACATAAATGCAATGCTATATTGCATTACATGATGTTTAGCTTGCAATTGGTGGTAGAGAATGAATGATGCATTTGTTAATTAATTAATAAAAGTACGAAGATTACTGGAATGTTCGGGTTGCATCAAGGAGGCACAATAATTTTTTAAGGAGTCCATCATTCACAGCGGATGGGAAATGATGGCTGCCAAGGTAATTCGACCTTCCTTTTTTCACCTATAAGATGTGTGCACTCGTAAGTTCAACTGACATATTTGTCATGTTGAAGCTATGTAGTTTTGCTCCAACGGTTGACTGGATATCATGTGCAACATCATGACTATCTCCACAATGCCAATTCAAGAAAGTGTGTTGAGGGGTAATACAACTAAAGAGGGTGATGAAGGATTTGACCATGTGAGTACTGACTGATATGTACTCAAGAGTTTAGACTTCATAAAAGGATGATGAGTAGGTCTATGATTACTTCAAGTCACCATAATGTTACAAACTATGCTACTACAATAGGAAGAGAAATAATCCTCAAAGGCATCAATGGTTTCAGTCAATATATCAGTCTGTAAATTAGGATTTTCATTATAATCATCAACACTGTTAGATATTGAGAGAGTATCTATGGGAACTTTTTCTGGAGTCCCGGGGAGTCCGGGGTTACCAGGCCCAGATCGAGCGATTCATGGCTGACTACCACTGGTGTTCTGGAGCTTCACTTTACTGTTGGACACAAAACTGGTCACCAAGTACACCCCTTTAGCACCTAACTTCCAGGATAGCGAGGTTGAGCAGTCCAAGGTTTAGCCAGGGAAATGGGTGGGATTAAAGACTCAGAACTCAATAAAAAGCAAATAATCATCAGTAAATCACAGTACTTTAGTTTCAAATAAAATTATTTTCTTATTGCACGCTCAACTAAAACATTACTGAGCATAAATCATCAGGCATTTCTAAAGGATACTAATGGGACCAGTACCCATGGCAATCTCGGGCACAGTCTGGTGGTAAACCCATGGCCATTCACCCTGGAAAGGGGTATCTCAGTGGCACTGAAGGCAGATCTTGTAATGCAAATTGTTCACAGCCACTTGTTAGTAGTAGCGTGCATTGTTACAATTCAAGATCAATAACACAATACCTTTCCCCATATGCAGAATGTTTTGGGGAGCAGGTTGGGCCTGCCAGCACCACTGGCAATGCGGGAACTACCCCGCAATGGTGTGCTCTGGCACAGGCCATTGAGCGGAGATGACCGTTTCAGCCTAAGCATAGCGGACATGTGCGGTCTACAGGTAAATCACTGCAGCACCAACACCAGTGAAGAGGAGGCCTCAGAGGTGTGCAGTGCTGGATGTCTTGTTTGGGTTGTTATGTGGGCCCGGACACCTCCTCAGCCCGAAAAAGTTAGGTGCCAATAATGGGTTGCCCTCCTGCTCGTACAGTCTCTTCCTGATGCTTGTGGGTTCTTGGTCATTGCTCAACAGAGTACAGCGAGTGACTTTTCCAAGCAACCTTGTGCTTCTTGGCACTGGATGCTTGGCCAGAGAGCTAACTGCTGTGTGTTCCCCGACTTCCCCTGATTCAGGGGGGTGAATAAGCTACCTATGCTGGAGACTGGGCTTTGGCCTCAGACCTTACCCTCAGCACAGCCGTGCAGGTCTCCTCAATGTCACTGAGTAGGGTCAATTTGTCCCATGTGGGCTTCTTCCCAGTCCTTCTCCATCTAAGCAGCATCCTTCATGTGCAAGAGCACCCTCTGAACCCCTCCTCAACAGTTTGTTGGCTCTTTTTCATGAATCTGGGCCCAAGCAACTCCTCCTGGCAGACTTGTCCATTCCCCAAGGTTGCCAGTACCAAACGAGGACAAGAGGAGTTGGCACTAGTCATCCCAACCCTGGTGCTCTAAGGATTCTACCGGTCTTCACTGGTGTGAGACTCCAGGTTGCTGTTCATGAAATCTTGGCAGACCAACTGGAAGTTTCTTTACCATCTTTATACCGAAGCTGCACAGAGGCTTAGTGTATTCCATCAGTTCAGTTCTGTGTCCAGGTCTAGGCAGTTCTGCACTTCTGCGATTTTGAAAAAGACTGGTCCAGCCATGGCGTCTGTCCAAAGTGTGACCATGATAGTGGACTGAAGCAGGGAGTCTTCAGGCAGGAGAACCCCATACATAACAAGGACACAAGTGCTATACAGGCTGTCCCGCTCTACTGCCTGTTAACCTGTAGTGGTTAGCCGTACCAGAGAACAATGCATTATGAAAGAGCAGGGGAAACACCTTAGTTTCAAAGGGACCCACTTTTTCCACTCCTAAACAGAACTGAGTCGCAACACTGCACTGCCTTTTGGGATTTCAGAGGCGAGTACTGCAATTCACAGCTGCTGCCTGGGCTCTCCCTAATCACCTATCTTAAGTACCAATTCGTATTTTATCACACATAATGGAAGTGAGTGTGATCATGATCTTAGGCACCACATACCTCCACACATATATTCCACACAAAGGTAATACACACAAGCAGCATCCAAGCTCGGCATGGATGGGCGAATGTCCATGTTGCAGGGGACTAGCAGACAATCTAAAACAAGGGATTCGCTGGAAGACCAGCTCCTTAGAAGGTGGCATCCAAAAAGCACTACCCTAACTAAAATTGGTATTGATGCCACCACTGCTGGTCCTCTGCAGCCCTATGAGGCAGTAGTAGTTGCAGTCACAAAAGGAGGGTGCACTTGTTGTGCCCCACCATCCTCAAAGCCCTTCTCTGTGTCTCACGCCATGTTGGAGAAGGCCTCTGTGCACATGGATGATTGTGTTTTGTGCTGAGGTAGGGTTAGTGTGCTAGGATAATCTTCAGGCAGATGTGCACGCTCTCCCTATCCAGGCAGGGACATTTCTTCATCCCAAGATTCTCTATAATGAGGAGACTGAAAGTCTGTCAATATAAAGCTTTGAACGCTATTCTGATGAACCTTTCCCGTCTCGATATACCGATCAGGGCCTGCCAGGGTGGGGGCCGGTTTTGGACCCCTGGGGGGCCGGTTTTGTTACCAGGGGTCGGGTCTGCAATATCGGCCTCTGTGACAAAAGCAGCTGCAGTGTTTTCCACAAACACCCCTCCCTCCCCCCTCCCCGCAGCCGACCTGACTTAATTGCCAGGGCCGGTTTGCGTTCCCAGCCCGGCCCGGATACCGATCCCTTGCTGCAATGAGGGAGGCTGCAGGAGAACATTTCTGGGCGGCCACATATGGCGCCACCAGCTACAGGTGCCAAACTGCCATTAACAGCATCAAACATGGGGTGGGGGGGGAGGGTAGCGCAGTACAAGACGGCAGTAACATTTCACTTTACTTAGAGTGCCAATAACCCTAGCTCAGCCCTACTGACATCTAAGTAATGAGTGATGCCACAGATGAAATACCTGATTGTGGCTCCGTCTCCAATTGAATGCTTGCATTCATCGGCCCGTACTGCCAGTGAATCAGTCACATTCCTTGTCAAGGTGCACCCACAGCAACAAAACAACAGGCATGTGCTCCAGCCGCTAAAGTTATTTCACATGATAAAGCCTTTTCTCTCACCTAAATACCTCTTACCAATAACCAAGACCTCATCCTTGCACTGATCTCAGCATTTTCCTTCACAGGGTTCTCATGGAGGCTTCTCCTTAGACAAAGGGTCGCTCCCTTCTCCTTTTTCCATCTGAATTTTCCAAACGTGTGGTGTGGTTTCTTGAACTACATGTCTGTGCTGGTGGTTAAGCTGAATGTTTGTGGTGTGGGAATCATAGAATGGATGAGTAGAACCTGCTGAAATATGGGCTCTACAGTCGAGTTTGTAGAGTGTCACTTATGATTGAGCGGCCCTACGTGCAGCTGCCTTTTCTGCTTCTTTTATTAGTTATATGTCAGTTAAGTTTATAAATATATTTAGGAGCTTTGGCTTGTTCCTTTTAACTGTGTCTATAAGTGGGGTAAGATAGCAGTTAAAAGTGGAAGGTCCTGCTCACAGTGGTACTGGAATATTTTAGCAGCCAATAAGCTATGAGGAAAAAAGGGAAAAATATGGTAATGGCATAAATGTTTTATTAATGCAAACAAAAATCTATGGGGTCTTTAGAAGGATATGTTTCTGTTGTCAGGTCAAAGGTGACAACCTGCAATTTTGAACATATTTGCTCTGAACAGGTTTTAAGAGACCAATTTCTTATTAAAATGAAGATGAAAAAAGTTCAAAAAAAGACTAAAGCCTGGATCAGATCTGAATTTGCACAAAGCTAAAAAATATAGTGAATGGTGCTGAGCAATCAGAAAAAAATAGCAAAACAAATTAGAGGTCAGTCCTCTTCAAGAATGCTGCTTATTAATAAAAAAGGAGGTGGCAAAATAAAAAAAATAGCAAAACAAATAATTTTGAGAAGAAAGATACCATGCATTGTTAAACATGTGGCAGTTTAAGAGGTATGGGGAAAAGAATACATTTTGGCAGACTCTATAGAGCAGGCTTTTCCAACGAGTGGCTCGTGAGCTATAGGTAGCTTTCTGGCTGACAGCCATTAACTCTTCTGTGTGCAGCCACGCCTACTGAAGTCAAAGCTTTTGCTTGGCTGAATTAATATAAACCAATGAATACCAACATTGAAAAGTTTGCATCCGAGATGAAATTGTTTGTTTTCAGATCCCATAAGCTGATTTAGAAAAATGGTTGAATTTCCAAATATATATGCAAAGTTGACAGCTAAGTGATGAATTACGTGGCATTGCGAGAGACTAACTAATAGTGTTATTACCTTGGTGCTATCGACATTGCAGCTATGGCTATTATTTATTACCCAAGTAGAGGCATTAACAGAGTCTTATTTTACACTGCTTTTAGCTATCCTGTCTTATGCACTGAGGAGATCAATGTTAATAATCCTGCATAATGTAGTGGCCACAAATGTAGTCTTGTCTGATGTCACTATTACAACACTAATAATATTAGCAGGTCGTGATGATTTTCATTGAATATAAGTAGCTCTTACTACAGAAAAGGGTGGAGATCCCTGCTATAGAACAAAGTGAGTATAGTGATCCACTAAAAAGAGAATGAGAATTTGAGTCTGAATCCCAATCCTTGTGCTTTGTGTTGGTGCCGACTTGAAGTTCGAGGTTTTACCATGAAGTATGATAGTGGTCGATGGCAAAGAGAGGGCTTGTGGTTAATTCTTGTGTATAGTCTATCAGAGAAGGTAAGGCTCTTGTTAACGCATTGTGTTGTGTGAGAGAGAATTATTACCTACTGACATAAGCAGTGAGCGGTACACTGTGCATAAGCTTATTCTTTGGGGGAACATTAACTCTAGAGGAAGGAGAACATTGGTTAAGTTCTGGGAAGAAGAAAGAGGCGACCCTAAATTGCGATGGTCGGGTCTGGAGGACACATTGATCTCATTAGACCATCCAGCAGTTTCTCCCAATTACGTGATAGAGAGTGAGTACTGGGGGAGTAGACACCTGCAAATGGTGTATAATAATTAATAATAATATAATAATGCAGCCCCAAAAACCACTGTGGATTACACTGAGGGATTTAGAGAGACATTAGGAAATTACAAAGGGTTTTTTAAATGATGGCGCAGTAGCTATGTGTCACTGTGCAAGGAATATACCAATAACATACATGGGAAAACCAAAAGATGTGCTAAATGATCTTTGTGAGAAAGATACAATCAAACATACTGAAACATCTCTAAAGGTTGCCCGATGGACAATTCCCCTAAAGCTCTGGAGGTTTACGATTATTTATAGGTCCTTACAGCATCAGTAATGTCACTTGAGTAGATCGTCAATAAATTCCTAATCTAGAAGAAATGGTATCTGCACTAGCTGATGCAACACTGTTTTCAATCCTGGACTTGGTAAGAGCCAATCATCACATATTTCTAGACAAGAATTGTACACATGATTTTGTTTGCAATTCTAGAAGGGATGTACAAGTGTAAGAGGAAGCAATTTGACTTGCCAGTGCCACATCCGTATTTCAAAGGATTATAAAAGAAACTTTAGAATGTACAAGTGTGGCAGTAATCTTCCAGGATGATATATTAGTGTCTGCAAGAACATAATGCTCTGATTACTTACCGGTAATCCTCATTACTCTTAATGAGGATTCGTTCTAAATTTCATTCTTCTCAAGAATTGATTCTCCCTTCTTTCTACCCTTCTCCTTCTTCTCCTTCTCCTGCTGAGCAGTTGTTGCACACTCTTGATATGAAGCGTGCTTTGTCTGTGTATGTGGACCGGTAGCGGGGGGGATTTCGTTCTCTGTTTGTGACGTGGGGGAAGGCTGCGTCCCAGCTTACGCTGGGTCGATGGATCAAATCTGTTATTTCTCTGGCTTATCAGGGCTCTGGTTTGCCTTGTCCTTCTGGGGTTCAGGCCCGGTCTACTAGGGGCGTCTCTGCTTCCTGGGCTGCTTTTCATAGGGTGCTCCTGGCTGAAATCTGTCGGGCTGGGACTTGGGCTGCTGACTCTACGTGTGTAAAGCATTACCGTTTGAATTGTGCTCTAACTGACCGTGTGAATTTTGGTTGTGGTGTTTTGCGTGCTGTGGGGCACGTTGCTCCCACTCGATTTTGTTTTGTTATTAAACATTTCACTTTGGTGCGCTCCACATTTGTGTTCAGTCTGTGTTTTCTTGTTGGTGTGCCAAAGGCCTTCATGTGTTGTTGCTTTGGTTTGCCTCATTAGTTATGACTGGGTCGAGGACTAGGGACGTAGAGGTAATGCCAGTTTAAACAGGGTGTTGCATATGTTGGGAGAAAAGAGAGTAACTTTGGGGTGAAGGAAATGTAAGAATGGATACAGTGAAGTTGAGTATTTGGGGCGCAACATTCGAAGAGTGGTATTAAAACTGAGAGTAGCCATGCTAAAGCCATCAAATATCTGTCTAAACCGTCATTGAAAGGCTTGTTGATATCTTTTCTGGGACACATTGAATTTTAGGCAAAATTAAAGAAAGTTATTGAAAACAAATACAAAATTTGAATGGGAGAAATACAAAATAAAGCATTTGGCACAGGATTTAATCCAAGCACCTTGCTTAAAATCTTTCATTGTCATTGTCTGAAAAAAAAATGTAATTTCAGTTGACACAAGTAACTGTGGTTTAGACTGTATGCTGCTATGGCGTTACGGCTGGAACGAGTGGGTCAAGTCCCACAGTTCCTCCTGAGGCCAATGGCCAAGTGGAGCATTTCAAAAGATTTATCAAGGAGTCTATCAAGTTAGCTTTGAAAGAAAGAATTTGTTAGAAAAAATAATTACATCCAACTTAACTTTTGTACAGAACACCACCCACTGGTGCTATGCAGCATTTGCCTTTTGAAATATTGTGGAGTTCGAAACCTGGTTTGAGGTTTTTACCAGATATGAGGCACAAGGTATAGGTGTATAAGGCTACAATGCAGAAGTACATATACTGGATGAGAGGCAGGGCAACTAACAATACAATCAAATGAAGGTCAAAGGGTGCAAATCAAGTTACTAGGAAAATCTAAGAAATGAGATCTGATCTAATTCTTTTAAAATAACTGAAGTGTTTAAAAGGGTGGTGAGAGTGGAAGGTGATGCTTTAAGGAATTTGAAGAGGATTTCAACTTGCAGCTACAGGAAGTTGTCATAAATATAAGGCATAATGAGAGGGAGGTACCTAAGCAAGCTGAGAGCAATATTTTTGTATGCAAGTCTCTGCTCCTCCGATTGTCTCTGCTCCTCCGATTGTGAGAAGAATGAGGATGAGGTTTATGGAAGTGGAAATGGGAAGCTAAATGAAGAACCCATAGTTGCTCCAGGATCTTTTATTGGGATATCTGGGGCAAATAAACATTAAGTTTTAGGTTAGTTCTGTACCTTGTTGTTTCTTAATAGGTGGAAGGTGAATGGCGTTGCTTCTTCAACATATGTGTGTGTGTGTGTCTGCATCTTCAATGGTCATGGTGTGTGAATATTAAAAGGGAAGCATGGACATGGAATGAATGCTGGAATGTGGAGTGTAGATGGGGATTTGTAGAGTGTCAATTATGACTTAATGGCTCTGCATGGAGTCTCCAGTAATGCTTCTATTTCAGTAAAGTTAAAAAATTCACCTGCAATCTTCAGACCCATTCTTTGAACAGGAAGGCCAATGGCTGGAGGCAGCAGCCTCCACAGATATGAACTGTTCCCTCAGAGTCTTCCTGATCTGCTGGAAGAGCTACCATAGTGACTTCCTTTATAGGCCCAACCCAACCTGGAGCTTCCTAGACCTTTCTTTACTCCCAACAAGAATCTCCAGCTTAATCATGGACTTGTTCTCAACTGCATCAATAATGTAGGGTTGGGGTATAGCCCCATACCCTTAAGCAAAAAGAGAGAGAGCACACACACACCCTCCCTGGTAGCTATGGCACAGAGCATACAGGCTTACTTAAATATGTATGCAGTATGAAAACATTAATAAAGTCAGAATTGCCAACCAATAAAAGTCCCTAACAAAATTAGAAATGTAGAGAACAATTTTAAAAGCCAAATGACAAAAATCCAACAAGGTGTTCTAGAGATATGAATTTTAAAAGTTTTAATTAGAAATAGAGCAAAAATGGACAAAATGCCAATGATATTCAATTGTCGCAGTAGACTAAGACCTAGGCACGAGATGAGGTCGGCCGTGATGGAGTAAAGTTCCAAAGCAACACAGGAACTCAGGAGAGGCACTTAAAGACTCACAGGGTGACATGTAGAGGTCAATCAATCACAATTCTTTATTCAGAAGAAATATATTCTTACAGAAATATTGCACATTAATCCAATTAATTGACATATACAAAATACAAATATCATAAAATCAGCAATACATAGCGCTTAATTAAATCAATTCAACCAACACGTCATCAGCCTATAATAATACAAAACTGTATATAAGGTAAACTTTCTACTCAATAAAAGGTCAGCAGCCCATTATCCCACACGTATTAAAATGTTTAGAAGAGCAACAGGTTAACCAGCAGCATGCAACTCATTTTGCCAAGTAGAACATTATAAAGTGCAGTTTGCAAAGCCAAATTATCGCAATCACAAGGGACTCGTTCAGTCAGTCTCACTAGCAAAGCCAGGTTTCTCATCTCAAGACCAGTGTCCTACTCAGGGCATCCTCCTAATATAGTCAACATCAGTCTGCCGGTTAGAAACACATCACTACCGACCTAAGGGGGTACCAACCTGGGTCTAAAACACTAGGAGGTAGAAAGCCTAGCACAGAATCTTATGCTTTTGTGCAGGTGTTGACCAATGGCATTGGTTCCATCCTGAAATCTAAGGCAGCATATCAAGTTTAGGCCCATTTCTCTTGGTTTAATCCCATATTTTTCTAAAACAGGCCAGAGAATCTTCTTCCTTTTCTCGGGGAAGAATACACAGTCCATCAATAGGTGGCTCACTGAGAACATTCTACCCCGCTTACAAGAACTCGGACCATGGTTCTTGGCTATTTTTGGTTTTAGCCCTGGCATCAGCCATCCAGAGTCGATCCCAAACCTCAGCCGTAGAATTTGGTTTTGCAGAAATGTATTTAGTATTTTATGTAAGTATGGGAAAAGGTCCATGCTCGCCTGAGAAATTAGGAAGGGAGTAACTGAGCTCTTGTTCTTGAGATACTGAAGGTCCTCCCTCCAGAGGTCACCCGCAGGGTCAAGTCCAAGTTCTCTTGAGAGTGATCAGGTGGGCACATCCAAGTAAAGGCCTCCTACAGCTTCATTTCATACTGTAGTCACACAGGAGGCCACCCAACTGACCCTTGGAGTCCACTTCATTGTCCTAGGTACAAGAGGGATCAGGTCCTCTTCTTCAGGGTTCCTCTCAGGTCATAGGCAGCAGGTCCAACCTGATCGTCCAAAGGGCTATAAAGTGTTCTGAAATGGGAGCCTGGAGATGCAACATTTCTGCCTGGCACTAGCTAGAAGGTGGGAGTGGGGTATTAATTCCCTGGGGTAACCCTAACCACTTCTGCAGCAGTTACTGCCTGTCGTGCTGCAAACAGACCCAAAATGCCACATGACAGGGCATTTTCAAGATGGCAAAAGTCTTTGGCCACACTAAGCTTGCAGTATGGTAATCCTAATGTCTTCCTACATCTAACACTAAGAGCCAGTTTGAGGCAGGCATTTTGCCCATATCAAACCCAGAGACAGAAGTCTGATAAGACAAAAGCAGGGTCCGCCAGCAACCAGACAGTGGCTACACAACAACTGTCTGGTCATCCTGTTTCTTCCTTTCAAGTGTGCCCCAATTGTTACATGTGGCTCAACAGACCTGTCAATCAGGATTTGACACTGTTGTGTCATAAAGGCTACCCAGAGACCCCACCCTGCATAATCTGTAAAGTTCAGAGGAGGAGCGATCTCTGCTCATTCAGGTCTGTCTGTTCTTCCCTTAGGAGGTATTTCACACTTTTTGAGCACATGCTGACAGCTGGCAGAGACTTATGCTAATTACTTTTCTGACAATTCAGGCAGGTAAAAGTTAACTTTGTAAAAGTTACATTTCCTTAATAATTAAAAATCCAACTTCACCACTGAATTGGATTTTTAATAACTATTTAAAATTGTGGTTTAATTATTTTTCTACCTGGTCCCATTCCCAAGATACAGTATTCATTTTTAGGTCTCGCCTACGCAGCGCGCATGCGTAGCATAGGCAAAAAGACCTTTTGGAATCGCCTCGGCATTTCAGCCAAAAACGTGCACGCATTCAATTGCCTTCAATGGCAACGCGTGCACGTTTGGCGATTCACTTGCGGGAGCGAGCAGCTGGCGCCATATGGTAGCAATTATCGCGCCTTGCTGCTCGCTCCCGCAAGGGAATCGCGCAGGCCCCCTCCTTTCTCCCCTTGCTGCCGCGCGAGGCGTGCGCGCGCGCTTGTGATTTTTAAACCCGACGCGGTACTAATAGTATGCCGGATTTGTGTCACCGACACACACGGAGTTTTTTGATAAATGCGCACCGAGATCTTTTGAGTAAGTACGCTCCTCCTGTTTTACTTTTGCACTCGTTTTTAGTACAGCGGGATTTCATCTCGCTTTAAATTTCTTTGGTACATTCGCTCGCACAAGCTATATTTTTACTGACTCAGCGGGATTCTGCCCGCTTCGGTATAATCTTTTCTAAACGTTTGGCGGGATTTTTTCCCTTCTGCGTAATTGGCATGTTTTTACCAGTGCATGATACTCCTGTCGTAGTTCACGAGTCACATTTAGATTTCTAATGCCTAGAATGCACAACGTTTACCTTCTTGCACACGAACCCCACGATTTTGTCCTCGTTGCTACATTGGAGCACTTATGATATTTCACCCTCCATCCACAGTTTTACCGGAGCACATCTTGAGTTTTCACGCTCTATTCAAAGCGTTCGTTTTTTCACAGCCCACACCGGCTGGTTTTGGTTACTTTTGCTTTATTCTAGATCACGGCGGTTATTCTTTCTTTAGTTTCTTATACTTATTGGAGCAATTTTCGAATTTTCTCGTGTTTCCATATTCATTTGAATTTTAGTCGACCAGCAACTGTTGACAACTGTCTCTCAGGTTTCAAGCTTATTTCCACAGATTCACACACTGCGGTGGTTGGCTCTATCCTATTAGCACGATACTATGATTTAATTAATTGATGATGAACAACTACAGCTTATTGTTACGTGGGTTTCCTCATGTTCATTGTATTTCGCTTTTACATTTATAGATCTTATCCCCTGATAAAGGGCGGAATGCCCGAAATGCATTGGGAAAATTACTCATGGAGAAAAGTTGATCCATTTGATTGATTAAATATTGACTGCAATGCATTCTGGATATTGTATGCTGGTTTGAAACCATGATTTGGCTTTGTTAATGAATTTAAACTTGTGATCCCAATAACAAGTAATACATTCAACCAATGAATGAAGAATTTGGACTATTGTCGTTATTTTGAATGAATCAAAGTTTCATAATTCCTTTTCAAGGATACAAATTGGTGCCTAGGGGGACACACCCCTCGGTAGGGGGTGCTACTGTATTGATTCTCATTTACACTCTTGTCCGGAGAGTGATGCCCCAGGTGCACCTTACACCCTGATTTAAAGAATTCAATTGAATAAATATCATACAATTGGCAGTGCACGAGCTTATACTATTTTGTTCTTTCTTTCTTTCCTCATTACTTTCTTTCTTTCCTTATTGTTTCTTTGGTTCTTTCTTTATTTCCTTCTTTTTGATTTTCTTATTTTTCTTTCTTTCTTCCCTAATTTTTCCTATTTTCTTTGTTCCTTGTCTTTTTCCTATCTTTCTTTCTTGCCTTCTTTCTTTCCTCTTTCTTGCCTTCTTTCTTCTTTTCCAGCCTTCTTTCTTTTGTTCCTTCTTTCTTTCCTCACTCTTTAATTCTTTCTTTCCTCATTTTTTCCTTCATTCTTTCTATGCCTTATTTTCTTTCTTTCCTTCTTCCTTTCTTTCACCTTGCATTCTTTAATTTTCCTTCTTTATTTCTTGCCTTCATTCTTTTCTTTTTTCCTTCTTTCTTGCCTTCTTTCTTTCCTGCCCCCTTTTCTTTCTTGCCTTCCATCTTTCTTTATTGCCTTCTTTCTTTCCTCTCGTCTTTCTTCCTCTTCTTCCTTTCTTTCATACCTTTTTTATTTTTTTTAAACATTTTTGTATTGCATTTTCATATCAAAACATGAAATGCAAGTAACGTGTTTCACATAGACTTACTACTACAATTGAATGTGGCATATAAACCACTTGGTACTAGGTGAGGGTGTACAAGAACAAGTAGCTTGAAGAAGAACGAAAGAAAGAGGCAATCAGCAGTATACTAATAATGAAGAGTGCTGGATTCCTGCCCGGATCCATGCACACCGCATAAACATCAAATGCAATGAAAAAATAATGTGGAATAAGGAAGGATCTGACCTGTATGGCAGACCAGAGTACTGAGGAGACCAGTCATATATGAAGTTCCCAAGCTGGGTCTCAGCAGGAAATTGGTCTTCATGAAAACTGTTTGTGTGGGACATGACAGAGGAGTAGGAAAAAAAAGTGTAGACAAAGGTCTTACCTTCTTTCTTAAAGGCAAGAGGCTGGCATCCAGTGGCAGGCCCATTGGCTTTTTTAGGTGTGTGTTAGCCAAGACCTTTTGATTTTTCTAAAATTATGTTTAACATAATTGCTTATTTGGCTTTCTTCAGACAGAGTTCCTCTATCAGTCTGTGGTTGTGTGTGTCATTCATATTTTTCTTACACCCACTCCCGCATGCATCAGGGGCTAATGACTGAGTTCATTATGTGCTACGTCATGCTTCCTTTTCACAAGGAGCACACCCACACACAAAGTAGTTCCCTTCATTGCCTGGGAATACTATAGTAATGTGTGTTTTTTTAGACCAAAAATACATTTATGCCCTTAGCCAAGGTTTTTTTTTTTTAGATTGATGAAGGCCCGCAACTCGCGAAACAATAAAGTTTAGCAAAAACCATGACATTACAAGAATTACCAAAAGGCTGATGGCCAACGCCAGACCTATTGGCTTTGCCAGTGCTTGTTAGTATGTGGAGCCCATTTACACACTGGACTTCCCCCGACTTTGACAGGTAGAAATCCCTGTGTGGAAATCAATGAATCAATCAGGATTTGTGCAGCGTGGCCGCTTCACCCGTGAGAGTCTCAAGGCACTATCGGATCATGCTGCCGGTTCTCCTATTGGTTGAACATGGGTTGGTTGAAACAGAGATATACGTAGACACCAAATGTGCATCCATACTTAGTGCACCCCCGCCCCTCCAGGATATTGCTCTGCCTATTAGTTAGTACCTTACCCTAGGAAGGGAAGCATTATGCGTAATATTTCACATAACGTTACTAGCAGAGCTAAGATCAAGTTTTCTCCCAGTTTCTATGCTTCTATCAGCTAGCCATGAAGCCTCTACGTGCACGCAGCAGCTCTTTCTCTACAAAAAAAGTAATGGAATGTCCAAGGAAAAGTTGGATAGGTGGACAACTACAGCCATGCAGCCTTCATGCACAGGGCTTGTATTATCTGCCATCCCATGCATAGTGACCAAGCCGGGGAGGCCGGGCTCTGGCTCCGCAGCTTGCTTTAATGTGTAACAGCTTTGGAGATGTACATCAGCCACAGATTAAGAGTCGACAACCGGTGAAAAGGGTGACTTTTTTTCTTTTCAGCAAAAATGGTGTTTGTCGTCTGGGTTGCTGACTGAAGCAGTTTGTAACAGCTGTTTATATCTTAATGCAAAACACACAGCCTGGGGAGCAAGGGATGGCTTGTCTGTAAAGAAAGATCGACATTCTGTAACATGGTACCACTGACATGCTGACGGGGCTGGTGCTGGATCTGTCGCATGTTGGTGGGAGACTAGTAATGACAGGATGCAAAGTAGCTGAACCGATCTTTATTTTTCCTCCATGAACATACTCCCACCGAATAACCGCCAACCCCGCGCCCAAGTGTCATAACGACCTTCAACATTCCAACATTAGCATGTGCGCCCATGCGCATCATAACAGAGGGTGGAAAGGGAACAAGCATTGGCATAGCCAATAGGTCTCGCCTTTGGGGCCTTATAAGTGTTTAACCATTCAACAGTTAATGTTGTTGCACCAAGGATATTGTGCTGCATAACTAAATACTTATAAGGTCCCAAAAGCGAGACCTATTGGCTATGCCAATGCTTGTTTGTATTGCTTTCAATGGTTTCTCTATGGGTCAGCTATTCTTCCTAAAGTGGAAATAGCTTTTGGGAACTAGTCACTTAAGAACACGTTAACTTTCTCTGTGTCCTACTTATAAATGCCATGCACTCTGCCTTGTGGGCTACAAGACATACATACATAGGACTTATTAATATTTAAAGGGAATAATTTTACCTGTCAAAGGGTTTATTTTGACAGTGCAGGTCTTGCACTGTTACATTCCGGATACAATGGTAGGTCAGTAGCTATGTTTCAACTTCCACAATAGTAGATGGCACCATAGGTGCCTCAGCCCACTAGTGGCATTTAAATCCCAGGCTCTGGGATTATTTTGTGCCATATTGTAGTATAAACCAGTCAGGAAATTGTAATAATTTGAAGTTCTTTAATCTTCATACAGGAAACAGGTGTGTCTCTTCCAGCAGCAGCAACAGTACTGGCTGGAATGCTAACATCACCTGGAAACATAACAATACATTCTATCTCTGTGGTAACCTAACAATACATTCTAATAACTAACCAGTTCTATTAAAGACACATATACAACACATATATTAGGGACTTATAGGCAGGGCCACTCAAGTTATGCGATTCAGCGGCTGCTGCGAATTTCACATAATTATTGATTTGCCACATTTGCCACATAATCCACCATCTGCAGCATAATCTGCAGATTTTAACAAAAAAATGATTTTGTTTCTTGCTCAAATGGATCAAAAGTTACAAAGCAAAATGGCGACTCTGGTTTCTGCGCGCCAGAAGGCTTTCGCAAAGGTTGACTGGCTATCTTTCAGTTGCTAATTGCTGTATTTGGGGGTTAAATTGGTACTAGTTAAGGTGAACTCATTTCGCAGACAATGTTACCAGGTGTAAAAATGACAAAATTATGAGGTAATACTATAAAAAATGTGTTGCATTATGCCGAATAACTTCCCTTTTCTTGCTGCATAATTTGGTCAACCCTGCCACATATTTTGGTCCTACTCTGCCACATAATTCCATTGGCACTGCTTATAGGCAAGTTAAATAAACAAATTAGAAGTATACCATTCCAAACATGTTCAAAGGGGGAGCATGGGCACTGCACTACTGGTTAAAGAGTTTTAACACTAGCAGAAAAATAAGGTCCAGAAAAAGGCAAAAAAAATCCAGGGTGACCACACAGAAAAGGCGTATAGCCTACAATTTTCATTCTTCAATTTTGCTGACCGCACTCGGTTTAAGGACAACATTTCCTCTTCAACTGAGAATGGTATCAAAGTAATTTCAGCTTGTAAGCCATCAGTGAATAAAAGAGCACCAAGAAACAGAAACCTAATACATCCTACAAGCATGATTCTAGTTGTTGGCCTCTGCCTCGAGATATACGAGCCTTCTCTATGACTGATCACATATCTTGAACCAGGTTGTGAGGTTAAAAAAACCCGAGACTCATTTTGATGTAGGTCTTGCCTTACCTACCTGCTTTTACTCACCACACCGGCTGTGTTTTAGTTTACCCTCAAAGAACAACAAATATTTTGCAATTCTTGTGTATAACTAAGTCACCTATCATTTGTTGTGTCTACCTCTATATCTTCTCTAGTATGTGTAGTTTCTGCAAAATGCGGCAGCCCCTCCAACTTTGTTACAGGTGCCATTTCTGCAACCTCCCTAAAGGTTATTTTCACCCCTGGGGATTGGCTTTAAGGTTCTCAGTATTATTTTCAGAATATTGCTCAACCATGGGCTTTATTTCTACATAGCATTGTCACCTGGACCGATATGTAAAAGTGGATGGTGGCTCCCTCGTTGTTATTCCAAATACAAGTAGGCTCCTTTACCATTTCTGCGGTACTCCTCACCTTGTGCCTTTCAAGTGACTCCAGATAACTATTCCTTAACATGTAAAATAATGGCTTGGCCGTTCCCTACTTTTTAGCTTTTATCCTCAACCCTTTTAAGGGTTTTTGCTTTCTCAACGAGTCTCATTCAAGGCCCTAGAGGCCATGCTATGGTGCTCTAGTAAAAAGAAGAAACACAACTTAAATAATATAACAACATAATACAACATTCCCTAACTGAGGTACATTCAAGAACCCTATTCTAAGGGGTCTAACCCTCCCCTAGAAAAAACAAAAAGTTTTTTTGTAAAACCCTCACCCACCAGGGTTATCCCTTGGTGGCATGCTTCATCATTGGGTCCTTCCCGTTCCGCTATGGAACGGGGCGTGCTCTGACCTACGGGTCACGCAGGAGCACTTTGAGTGACTATACAATGACAAAAAAGATAATCTAGGAGGGAGGAGTGGGGGGTGATTTGAGCTGGAGTGAATTATTTTCAAAAATACCTGGCTAGTAGGTTTTGTTTTTATTCTGAGCCCTAGTCGGTATGGTTAAAAGCAGGGGGGATTTTTAGAAAAAGGAGGCAATGCTCCTAATTCCTAAACGGTCGACATGTTTCTAGCCATACCCCTATTGGCTATTCTTCAGGACCTAGGGAAATCACTACTATTATAATGTCAACTCCCTGGTTCCACTCCTATTGTCACACACTGGACATATATTTTATTGCATGCTAATAAGAGGTGTATATACTTATACCACCCAAGAGTATATAAGTATATTTCTGTGGTCAATAAGAACAGTTTTCTGTGGTCAATAAGAACAGTTATTCAAAACTGTGTCTCCATTTGATTAATGTGCCTGTATTTCACCTAAATGGAATACTTTTTTTAGGAGATAAAGGCAAATGGATGTTCTTCTCCATCATGACAGAGATAAAACAAGGCTGCTCCCACAGGTAGTTCTGAGGCATAAGTCTCAAGTATGAAGGGCTGTTGTAATATGGGAGCTTGAAAAATATTTTTTTTCAGCCTTTCAAAGGCTAGGGTGGAACTACAACTTCATTGAAAGGCCTTGTTTTCTTGAGCAGATTAGTGATTGGAAAGACAAGCTTGGAGAAATTCTTGATTATTTTCATACAGCAATTTGCTAGACCTAAAAAGCTCTGTGATTCTTTTATAGAAGTGAGAGTGGGCCAATCTAGAATGATTTGAACCTTCTGAGTGTCCATGGCAGTTCCTTCAGAGGAAAGAATACAGCCCGAATAGTCTACAGAATCTTTTTCAAACAGATGCTTTTAAAGGTTTGGCCAGCAATTTGTTTTCTTTCAGATGATGCAGGACTTACTTGACATGAGACAGATGGCCTGCTGGGTATTTAGAAAAAACATGGATGTCATCTAAGTATACAACCATTGTCTGGAGGACAATGCAGAAAAGATAGTATTCATAAAGTGCTGGAATACGTCTGGGGCATTACGGAGGCTGAACGGCATCACTCAACACTCAAAGTGCACAAATGGTATTCTGAATGCTATTTTCTACTCATCACCTCACTGAATCCAGATCAGGCAATAGGCTCCTCTCAGATCCAATTTGGTAAATGTTTTAGCCCCTTGAGCAGCCTCTAGAATATCAGAAATGAAGGGCAAAAGATAACAGTCCTTGACAGTCACAAGATTTACAAGACCTAAATTCAGAAGTGCCCTTTTTCGTTACCAGGTCGAAGCAGGGGACTTAGATGGAGTAATGAGACCATTTTCGAAGTTATTGGCAAGGTACTTCCACTTTCTAAGTTAGTGTCGTACTAAAGGAGACAAGGAGAAGGTCAGCTCATGAGGAAATCTAGACTCAGGAAGGATTTCAATGGTGTGATCAAAGGGCCGGTGAGGCGGTAATTTCTTGGTAGAGGACTCTTGGAATACATCAAGGTATTCTTGATAGATGTCAGGGATTTCAGACAGTTGTTTAATTGACTGAGAGAAACTGCTAAGGAGAACTTCAGAACTTCCAGTAGAAGAAAGGTAATCAATCGGCTGTACAATGAGAGAGACAAAACTCTGAGCCCAGCAACAAGGTTTTTGCACACCAGTTTATATAAGGCAGTGATACTCAAAGTACGGACCGGGGCCGCATGCGGCCCTCCTGACCTTTACATGCGGCCCCCTGGACAGCAGCACAGGGCTGCGGTTTACTCGACTCAGCACTAAAATGGAAAAAAATGTTAAATATACAGCAAACACTTATTTAAAGGTTAATTGCAGTTAGGGAAAGTGTTGGGATGGAAAATGCTCTTAGCCGATTTCCCGTTGCATTGTATGATTTAAGTTAGCATTTGTGGCACCATTTTGCATTCAGCCGCCATTTTGTACCATGACCGAAACTAAGCTTCTGTCTCATTCTGTTTGCCTCAGCAGAAAGCAGCTTCAATGTTTTTTTATTTCTCCAAGGTTGAGCTTCGCTGTACTAATGAATAGACGGTCTCATTATTGCATACCTTTTCCGTTAGATAGGCCCGCTCCCACCCTTAGAGTGGCGGGCGCGGGCAGAATAACCTTGGAACTGAGATAGCATGTACCAGGTCTTAGGATTGTAGCTCATCCTTTTGTATCTCCTTTGTTCACCAGCTACCAACTGGAAAATTCCAGTAGGGGCGTGTCTTTAGGGGTATTGGAAATGTACTTTATGCATTGCCATGCTGACGGAAGTCAGTCCCCTCTGCAGCAATCCAAGGAGGCTGGTCAGATTGGACTCCGCTCGAGTGTATGACTAATAAATAACTTTGGTTTGTATTATCTACTGTCTGACAGACTCTTCATTTGTTTGGAAGGCTGAGAGGTGGTCGCGAGTGACCCGGGTGACCCTATTCGGGTCACTTCCTTCAGTTGGCGCCCGAACAGGGACCCCATCGGGTGTGGCCCTTCCTCGCCCACAGGCGGGTGAGGAGGATGGGGCCACGTCGGGTCGGACGGGCGAACCGGGAATCCTTGCACGAGAGAGTCTGGTACTCGCAGCTGCCCCGCCTGTCTGACCGGACAGTGCCTCGCCCAGTGGTCATCTCGGCTGGGGTCCTGAGCGGCGAAATCCTTGGGTCTGAACATTTGGTCCGAAGAGTCGGCAGTGGAGAATAAATTTGTTTGGCCTGTGTGCACCATGTGAGTTTGCTTTGGTTCTTTGTGGCTACGGCGCCATTTTGGTTTGTGTTTGGTACGGTCTGAGGATCGTTTTTGGCCAAGTGCTTGAATTTGTTTGAGTCCCTTGTGGACATGGTATCACTTTGGTTTGTATTTGATGAGGTCTGAGGACCAATTTTGGTAAGATATTTGCAAATATCTGCTCGGCATCAATAGTGAACTTGTTTTCGTTTTGAAAGATGTCGTGTGCCAGTAAAATGTTTTGTTTGGGCTGTCGTCGTTGTTCTACTGATGCTCGATTGGAAGAAAGTCAGCCAGCGCCACCAGAAGGCACCCCTAACTTTGACATGTATGTCAAACATGGCCTTGGCCCTATTATGTTTAGTACATTAGGGCACAAATATACGAGGAACAATGCCAAGTTGCAGTGGCCGTTGACGGGCACTTTTGATGAACAGAAAATTAATTTCGTGCAGGATCAATTGTTTGCGAAAAGAAGTAGACAGTCGATGTTCGATTCACTCAGAACATGGCAAAAGGAAGCTAGACAGAGACGAATGAAAGCAGAGAAGGAGGCTCGGAAGGGAAAATGCAGACGGTGACTCAGAAAGCTGTTGCGTACGATAGAGAGAGAACAGAGAAAGGGATAGAGTGTGCTGATAGGAAATTTCGATTGCAATGTGAAAAGTCTTATGTTGCTCAAGAAGAAAATGACACATTTGTGGAGGAATTGTTAGATGCTTGACCTCCACCCCCATACGCCCCGCAGAAAATATATCCTGCCATCCCAGAGCGACAATTGCCTGTTTCTTCTGCTTCTGTTTCTTCTGTCATTGATCCGGCTGCTTTGGCCACCGCACCTTCTGTCCTTTCTTTGGCTTCGCCTTCAGCGCCTGGGATGACCGCGCTTCTTCCTGCTTATCCTATTTTTTCAGCATCTCTCTCTCCAGCTCTTACACCTACGACACAGCCATTGGTGACATTGGTGCCCGTTCCCTCTGTTACTACTCCTTCCCTTTTCCTTCATTCCCCGACGGTATTGAGTAGTAGAACGCCTGCAAGGGGATTAGGGGATGGGGACTGGGCGACAGCTAGAGAACGACTGGGGCGAATATTGATACGATCTGATGTGGGTGATGAAGAGAAGAAGGTGGTAGCCAATCAGGCCGCTCAGTGGGCTCGTCACCCCATTAACAGCGTGGAGGATGTGTGGAGTGTGATGAAAGATTATGAGCCATTTGTGCAGCAGCTTGCCCTTAAGCATATGTCGGCTACTCTGATTGGACTATTGGAACAGTGTTTTAACAATGCTGCACCTCAGATTATTTATGATATTAGGGACAATGTGTATGCTGTTGATATGGCACCTGGTCAGGTCTTTGGTAATGTTGCAACGCTGGCTGCTTATCGGGGTAGGCTGCTTGAGAAGAGCCCGAAGACAGTGTCCCAATTCCTGATGAGGGAAGTCCACCCTATATACTACCCTGAGATACCAGAGCTACGAGTTCAGCATAACGTTGTTACTAGACCCCGGGTAGAGGCCCGGTTTCAGGAACAATGGGTTTATACTCCATGGAAGAGGAGTGAGGTTTTGTCCCTTAAGACTCAGTTTCCCGACCCAAGGAAGAATCCTACTGCATATTATAAGGAATTAACAGAGGCCGCTTCATTAACAGTGATGACGCTTGCAGATATTGAAATGTTTTTCGGTTTACTGGTACCTGTTGATATTTGGAGGCAGGTACACACACAGGACCATGTTGCAGAATTGGGTGGTACTTGGGATCAGATTAAGGCGTGGGACCAAGAGAGGAAGCCTGGTGAGAAGCCTAAGGCCGAGATACTAGCTTTGCCTGGTCGGATTATTACCTATATGCATTCCCTTATTCCACCAAGAAGGGTAGATTGGGACAAGTTAACGGCATTTTGTCAGAAGAAAGATGAAAGTGTGTCTGATTTTTTCACTCGATTTGAAGGTGTGTTTTGGGATTTTAGTGGACAGGATTTGTCGGTGGAGGGGGTTTCTGACTATTCGTTAATAGATTTGTTACGTACCTCCTTCCTGAGATCGCGACTCGGTTGCAGGCTTCGGAGAGCATGTGGACTACATCCTCCCCTTCTGTAAAATTAAGTATGGCACAGTATTATGAACACAGGGAAAATGAAGAGAAGGAGAAGGTGGAGAAAAAGCACAAAGAATTGAAGACTAAGGTGTTATTGCAACAGGCTTCTCGAGGGAATGGTCGAGGACGTGGTGGTCCGGAACAACAGCTTCCGCGTACTAGCAGGAACACTACGCCTGTAGGACCGAATCAGTGTGCATACTGTAAAGAGGAGGGACACTGGCGCAGCGAGTGTCCTGTGCTTTTGCATAAGGTGGCGGTCCCGAGGGGACAAGGGTCTCACGGACGGGGGCGTGGAGATGGTGGTCAGGATAGGGTTCTGGCTACTGGGACATCGAAGGGTCATACTGACCAGAACTACTTTGACGACCCTAGGGGCAAACAGTACTACCACGATGATTATGATTAGGATGAGGTGACAGGGATGTCTCACATCTAGGACAGCCATGGACAGGGTGACGGACCAGTTCAGATACCTGTAGATCAGCGCGGTCCTTACGTTACTGCAGATTTGCATGGCCCAGCTAAGGCATTTTTGGTGGATACAGGTGCTATGAATAGCTCTATTTACCGTTCACTGGTCCCCGGGGCAGCTCTGTCTGGCCATAATAATGTTTCGGTAGGATTTTCTGGTGTACCGGTTGTAAGCCCCATTTCCAAACCACTCACATTGACTATAGGTCCTTTTTCTGTGGATTCGCCATTTCTGTTGACCTCTAATTGCGGAGAGAATTTGATGGGCTTAGATTTATTAAAGAAACTGCATGCGACAATTTATTGTTCCCCGGACGGTGTTTACATGACAATAGGTCCGAATGTGGTCAGCTCTAAGCAGTGTTTATCCAAAGATGCACCCCTCCCTGCTGAATTTAAAGATGTGTCGCTGCAAATACCCCCGGTTTCCATTAAAGTTAAAGACAATGCCATCTTGCCTCGTATTCCCCAGTACAAAATACCACAAGCGGGGAGCGAGCTTTGTTGCAGATTATACAGGATCTGATTAAGTCGGGAGTTGTTGAGGAGTCGACACCGAATGTGTGTAATAGCCCTATTCCTCCTGTTCTTAAGAGGGCACCTTCAGACTCCTTTGATGATCACGCAGATGTTTATCGTTTTGTGATTGACTTGCGCGCAGTTAATAAAATAGTGTTTCCTCAGTTCCCGGTGGTCCCTGACATTACTGCCCTTCTGACGATGATTCCTTCCTCTGCTAAATTCTTTTCTGTCATTGACCTGAAAAATGCATTCTTTAGTATCCCGATCCATCCCGACAGCAGGTACGTGTTCGGTTTTACCCTCGCTGGCAGGAGTTTTAGATTCTGTCAAACTCCTCAGGGCTATACAGAGATCCCTAGTATATATAGTTGAGCCTTGAAGGCCCAATTGGATTCACTCTCGCTTCCCCCAGGTAACGTATTGCTCCAATATGTGGATGATATCTTCATTGCTTCTGACACTGAAAAGGGATGCAAAGACAGTACGGTCAAGTTGCTGCTGCATTTGGCTCACCACGGACATAAAGTGTCCCTTTCTAAATTTCAATATTGTCGACAGGAGGTCACCTACTTAGGTCACCCACTGTCGAAGGAGGGTAGGAGATTGACCCCTGAGCGCATAAGCACCATTGTTAAAATGCCTACCCCTAAAACTCAGAGGGATGTGCGCGCTTTTATTGGCATCACTTCCTACTGTCGCCATTGGATTCCTAATTATTTGTTACTAACAGATCCCCTGCTTGCGCTAACCACTAAAGATGTGCATGAACCCCTGCCTTGGACGCCTGAATGTCAGCAGTCTTTTGAGCAACTAAAAGTCGCGCTTTGCTCTGCACCTGTGCTTGGTACGCCTGATTACATGAAGCCGTTTGTGCTGTATGTACACGAGACGGTTGGTTGTGCGCTCTCTGTCTTAACACAGGCCTTTAGAGGTAAGCAACGGCTGTGTGCTTATTTTTCTGCTCTTCTTGACCCTGTCGCAAGAGCCCTCCCGAGCTGTCTAAGAGCGGTCGCGGCAGTGGCCATCTCTATACGACAATCGGCTGGGCTCATACTTGATACCGACCTCACAGTCTTGGTACCCCATGCTGTGATACACTTTTGAATAAAACCAAGACACAGCACCTCACCAGTGCACGTCTGACCGGTTATGAATTGACCCTTTTTGCACCACATGTTACAATTAAACGATGTGCCACTCTGAACCCAGCCACGCTGCTACCCCTCCCTTCTGAGAGTGAGGAAATTGATATACATGATTGCATTTTTTGGACTGAGGAAGAAACGAAGGGACGGGTAGACCTGACTGATGTTCCCTTATCTGACCCCCAAGGGGAACTATACGTCGATGACTCTTGTTTTAAATTACCAGATGGCACTACAACCACTGCATTTGCGATCACAACACTGCACATGGTAGTTGAGACGTCGCGAGTTCCCTATCAGTCGGCCCAAGCAGCGGAACTCGTTGCCCTTATACGAGCCTGTGAGTTGAGTGAGGGACTGACTTTCAATATTTATACTGACAGCCAGTACTCTTTCGGAGTCGCCCATAACTTTGGGCGACTGTGCAGAAAGGCGGTTTCTCACCTCCCATGGGCTGAGAATACAGAATGGCCCTCTTATACATAGGCTTTTGTCGGCTCTGACACTCCAAGAAATTGGTGATAATCAAATGCAGCGCCCACAAGGCAGTAACTGACGATGTGGGTAGAGGGACTGCATTTGCAGATCAGACAGCTAAGGAGACAGCTCGAACAAAGATGAAAAGGATGTTTGTAGCAGGTCCAGCTAGGTGGGTGCCCGAGGTTACCATGTTTGAGGATACGTTGGCAAATGTCAAGGAGATTCAGATCGAGGCAACGATTGAGGAGTTAGCAGTATCGCAGGAAAGCACAGCACGTTTGGATGAGGAAGGGTGTTGGACGGATAAGTCAGTGAAACAGAGGTGGATTTTGCCAGATGCATACCTTCTCCCCGTAGTCACTATGGTTCACGGTCCAGCCCACATCAGTGCAAAAGGTATCTGTAAGTTGTTAGATCCCGTATGGCACAATGACAATATCCCAAAGACGTCTGCCCATTTGGTCAAATATTGTATGGTGTGTATGATGCACAATCCTGGGAAGGGTACCCCTGCACCACCTGGCAATTTTGCACCCCCTACTTTCCCTTTTGAGGTCCTCTAGCTGGATTATATAGAAATGGATTGAGTCAACAATTTGAAATATGTGCTGGTGGTTGTTTGTGCATTCAGTAAATGGGTTGAGGCTTACCCCACTAAAGAAAATGCAGCCATAGCAACTGCATAGGTACTCATAAAGGAGTCCTTTCCTCGCTTCGGCTTGCCCCGTTTAATTTGGAGTGACAATGGAAGCCACTTCAATGCGAGAGTCATACAGCTGGTTTGCGAGGGACTCTATATCAAACAAAAGTTTCATGCTGCAAATCACCCCCAGTCAGCCGGTTTGGTTGAAAAGTACAAAGGTACTCTCAAACTGAAATTGGCTGAGATTCAGGAGAGCACAGGGTTGCAGTGGCCAGATGCTTTACCATTAGCCCTCTTGTCTACTAGAACAATTGCTCATTCTAGAATAGGATTGTCACCCTACGAGGTTGTGTTCGGGCGCCCGGCAAATGTCTGGGGCGTCCCGCGTCCTCGGAAATTCTCTGAGATTGAATACCCTCTGTTAGTGGAATATTTGTATGAGTTAACTAAAAGTCTGCATTCTATTCACCAACAGATCCAAGACGCTCTTCTGTCAGCATCTGAAGGGCCGGGCATAACATTCGGCCTGGAGACTTTATCCTGACGCGCAACTTCCAGAGGAAAGGAAGTTTGGAGCCGCGGTGGAAGGGTCCAGTCCAAGTGCTCTTCGCTACCCGAACGGCGGTCAAGGTTGCTGGACAAAAGAATTGGATCCACTGCCAACACTGCCGGAAAGTGCCTCTCCCTCTGCCTTATGACCAGTGGGCCCTCGACGGCACTGGGGACTCTGAGTGGGAGCAGGTGCCCCGCTTTGTCCCCTTCTCGGATGCCCAGCTAATGTGGACCCAAACGGAGGAGGAGAATGATGCAGTGTTGAATGCGGCAGTGACCCCTGAGGTCAGGGCCATCCAGGAGCCCCGTTCTACTGGCCCATCTGTGCTTGAGCCCCAGTCTATTTGCCCCTCTGTATCTGATCCCCCTGAGCCCCTTTTTCCTGACCCTACTGTGCCTGGAGTAGCTAGGTACAACCTGCACCCAGACGGAGGAACAGTGCACCAAAGGAAAAGTCAGATTAGCAGGGATGGACTCGATAAGTCAGGCAACACTTGCATAGGGACAGACGAGATTGGTTCATTGTTCGGACACTGGACAGGATAGACCGAACGTGCTTCCCTGGAAGGGGGGTACTTTTATCCTGAGCGATGTGGGATTTCTTCAAGAAGAGCTGGTCCGACAGCTCCACCGCTGGTGCTCAACAGCACCAACGTTGATGAACAATAGGAGTCTACCAGCGAGGCTCTGACAGACGCTGGGAACATTTGCCCCTTTTGTCTTTTTGCCATCGGCATTATTGCATTTCCTTTCCTCTGATTAAAATGTACCCATTTGGTAGACCCATTACTGAGGAAGAGCAGCCATTTGCGGCACCGCGTTTAGAGCGGTGTGGTCCACAAAAAGTAAAATAGTTTTTGTCACGATTGTTGTGATTTCCCTAATAATAGTTCTTGGTATAGCATGGTTCCTGGAGGAGAAATACCCAGTGCATTCCCTGGTTGCTACAACGCCTGTCCCCCCTGAACACATGTTTGTTACTTTGGCCCCTCATAAAGGAGAACATCGGAAAACATATGTAGACAATGCATTTTTGCAAATGTTGCATCAGGCCCACGATACGTCTAATGCTACTAATTGCTGGATCTGTGGTTTACTTCCCTCAGTTACACATAAGAGTGATATTCTGTTGTCGGGGGCATGGCTAGCGAGCCATCATGGCGGACGCGAGAAGCTAGAGCTCCGCTAACAATCCCTTAATTACCCTGACTACAAGCCTGCACCGGAGCTATCCAAGCACGTGAAGTGCGAGGGTCGACTGCCAACTGGCCGCGATCGCTGCAGGCCCCCCCACAGAAGCCGCGGAACTGAGGGAAAACCTCGCGGCAGCGCCGTTACTGATTTGCGGCCTATACAGCCGGGCCGCGGGGACGCGCCGACCGGCGGGGAAAGGCCAACGTAGCGGAGACAGTGACCAAAGCCGAAGGGAAGAGTGATCGGCGCAGGCGGCAGGACCAAAAGAAGTGGAGGTATGCGCCTGTATGCCGCTGGCCCCGAGTGTTGGCAGGGGCCCGAAGGTAGTCAGGGACTCACGCTCCCCGCTGGGGCCTGGTGAGCAGGGCTCAGGCCGGCTGAGGCGCGACCCTGGCAGTAGCCGCGATCTCAGATGTAAGGCCGCGTGGGAGTGAAATCCGAGCGCCCCCGCCGCACACTATGGAGCTGGCCTGTTGAAGGGGATTGGAGTCAGCGCGGATGCGGTGCGGTGGTGAAGAACTGAGGAACTTGCCGGATTGGTACCAGTGGTGGCCCGCACGCAGGCGGAGACCTGAGGCCTGATGGCGGTTCGCGCTCCCCCGAGGGGGCTTGGCGAGTGAGGCTCCGGCCGGCTAAAGCGCAACCCTGATAGAAGCTGTGGCCATGGACGTGTGGTTGCATGGGAGCGGGGTCGAGGTGCCCCCGCCGCATGCTGTGGAGCTGGCCCGCTGACGGGGAAAGCCTTGCGGTGGCGCCGAGAGCTGGGCCGGCATCTGGATTTTGTGCGGAGCGGTGTAGAGCTGGAAACTTGCCTGTTAGAAACTGGTGGCGGCCCCCACGCAGATAGAGACCTAAGGCCTGGTGAACGGGGCTGCGGCTGGGACGGGGCGCCACCTTCCCATATCCTACGGCGGCCATATTGACGAGGAATCTAAGTGCCTCTCAGCACAGCACGCAGAGGTGCCTCACTGCGGGCGGCACTAGAAAGCAGCAAGGCCCCACCAGCGGTGAGTGAACTTTAGTGCCTGAGCTTCCGGCCGCCCCGCACGCAAATAGGGGGGATACACCGAAGCAAAGCGCAGGATGCCACAGGCCTGTCTCACTGAGGCGAAGTACACCAAGGCTTGGCTGCAATAGAAGTCAGGAATTATACATGGTGGAGATTCCCACTTAGGGCTTAACACTGGCCTAGCAGAATAATCGACAGAACAGTGTGACCCACAGCGCGGCCTGGCGGGGTGCTAAGGCAGGACCGCAGTGAGTGGGGAACAAGGTTTGAGGGGTAGCCACCCGGCCAAAGTGATGCAGTAAGGGAGATCCGGAGGCCAGATCGGGCCTAGGTTCTGGCGGCACAGTGCAGGGGGACACACAACGGACAGGCCAGCAGTCACCAAATGCACAGCCCGACTACCTGGAAATACCTCGTAGGGATGCATAGGTGCTTTACATAATCATAAGGACACAGGGAAAGAGATCAAAATAGCACATCACCCATGGGGTGGCCCAGGGGAGGTACACCTGCATTGAGAGTCCCTGAACACGCCTTATCCTAGACAAGGAGTCATAGCTGGAATATTGTGACAGAGAGGTCCGGTACCAGGTCTACTACTGGACACATTGAAGTCCGGCCTGATCACGCAGCCAAGTTAGCGCACAACACGTGTATTCATATGGAAGCTGTCTACCTGTGGTGAATGCCTTCTGCGCAGCAGCTAGCAATGGGCCAGCTGCGCACAAACGCCCAGCAGAGCAACATGCGCACGGGCAGCTCGGAATCAGTGCGCACAGGGGGGACGAGGCTAGCGGCATGTCACATGCAGCTCTGGCGGTCAAACTTGACTCAGTGCTGACGGCAGTGGAAAAGATCGGGACCACGTTAGACCAGACAAGATCCTCCCTCGAATCCAAGATCGATAAGGTCACATCGGACTTTACCCTGCTACGCGCCGATCACCATAAATTGGCGGAGAGAGTTCACATGCAAGATCAGTCTTTAACTGAACTAAAACCCATCACCCAAAGTCACACTGCGGCCCTGCAGGACATTTTGGATTGCATGCATGAATTGGAGGACAGGTTCGAAGATGTGGAGGGGCGCTCCCGCCGCAACAACGTTCGAGTGGTGGGCCTCCCGGAGGGTGAGGAAGAGCGAAACCCAGAACTATACGTAGAACACTGGCTTAAGGATATACTGCCGCCAGGAACGCTGTCGCCACATTTCGCAGTCGAAAGGGCACACTGAGTGCCGGCCCACAGACCCTCCCCCCAAGGGCCCGTACAAGACCGTTTCTCTTCAAGCTCCTCAATTATAGAGACAGGGACGCGGTGTTGCGTGAAACCCGCAAGATCATGGATCTTAAGGTCAGCGGAAGCCCGATAATGATATTCCCAGACTACACAGCGCAGGTGCAGAGGCGCAGAAGCACTTACACAGCTGTGAAATGTCAACTTCGCGAATTGGAGCTCACCTATTCTCTGTTGTTCCCTGCCAGGCTGAGGGTGGTGGCGAAAGGAGCGGTCCGCTTCTTTGATTCACCTGCTGAGGTATGGGACTGGCTGGAGGAGACAGGACTGTGGACAGGGACCAGACCTTCTGCAATGAAACCAACTAAGACTACGGGCAGGAGGAATCGTCGGCGAGGGAGACGTGGGAAGCCCGTAAACATGTCCTCAATGGCAACGGCCCTGAACTCCAAGCAGAGAAGAATGGAACGTCAAGGCGCCTTGGAGGTTGCTGCAGCACTTGGGACTACAACACATCGAGGAGGCCGGGATGCTAGCTTCTCAAGGTCGGCGATGGCTAGCGGCTCATCAACCCCCGGGCCGGATGACCTGGATGACATGCAGCTGCCCGATGTCACCCCGCAGACTGCTGATGACATTATATGACTGCATATAGATTTCATACAGCGTGAAGGAGACAAATGTTTTGTTGAGATATGGGTTACGCGCATATGGAATGTTAAACAATGGCATCTCGGCTGGCTGCGCGCCCACTTCACACACAAACCCGCGACCAGCGACACGCGCACCTCGCGAACATATACCCTTGCACACCGGCTGGGATGGCGGGTGGCAACATTTTGGCATGAAGGGATTGCTAATATTGCAGTCAGGCACACGCCACACATACCCCCACCAGACACTACACTGGAATCGTTTTTGCCATTGTTGGGCATAAAGTTTGGACGGACATCTCCGCAGAGTTCGCCCCCAATAGTTACAAATGTTATGGTTTAAGCCTAAGTTTTGGTTAAGCAAGACTAGCCCGGGGTCCCCATATACACCACATACTCAGTATTACACTGCTCGTCTCAGATTCCCCTGAAAAGCGCAATAATCATACATGACACAAGTTAACACAATCACGTGGAATATACACAGAATGCACACGCCCACACGTAGATATTCAATATTTTCCTACCTACAGCGTCGCTCAACAGGCATCGCCTTGCTGCAAGAAACACACATGTTGCACACTGAGTTGGAAAGGCTGCGCAGGAGATGGAGAGGCCAGGTATTCGGCACTACTTATTCAGCGCACGCGCAAGGCACACTGATTTGGGTAAGAGCGGGAGTCCCGTTTGTTCACGAGGAGGACATAATTGATGCTGAGGGCAGATACACCTTCGTGAGAGGGCGACTGAATGGCCAAACAATATTACTGGGTTCTATATACGCCCCAAACATAGACCAAACCTCTTTCCTTGTACGCCTCTCAGAGATACTAGTTCAATGGACTGGAATTCCCTGGTTGGTGGGAGGGGACTTTAATTCAGTGCTCAGTGTAGACCTTGACAGGTCGTTCCCGCCACATCCAATGCACAGGCTCTTACAGACTGGCTTGCACATTGGGCATTACTAGACATCTGGCGCATCCTTAACCCCAGAACACGGGTTTATTCGCATTACTCTGCGGTGCATGGGCTTCATGTGCGACTTGATAGGTTGGTGGGGTCACAATCGTTACTCCCATTAATTAACAAGATAGAATACCTAGGCCGGACCCATTCCGATCATAATACCTTGTGGATGCAACTTGGGTAGGAAGCAGATCGCCCCTCAATACCAACGTGGCGCCTCCAGACTAATGCACTGGAGGATCCAGCGTTCCGCTCGTCTCTGGGTACGGCAACTCTTGCATATTTTGAAATTAATGAGGATACGGCCAGCAGTGCATTAATAGAATGGGAGGCATTTAATATAACGGTTAGAGGGCACTGTATGGGAGCCACATGGAACGTCCGCAAGCAGTTATCTGCCTCTCTTGCAAAAATAGAATCTCAGTTACTACGGTACGAACAGGAAGGGGAAGGGATGGGTAAAGACCTGCGGCGCCTGGAAACGCTGCGTGCAGAACATGCTGAGCTGCTAGAGCACCTTCGATGTCAGAACTATATTGCACACACAGCCCGTACACACGGCACAGCTGATCGGGCAGGCCGACTGCTCGCTTTGCTGATAAGACAGGAGCACACCCGCGTTCCGATAGGGGCTCTACGAACAGCTACAGGGAATGTGTTATACACGCAATGCGAAATACATAAAGCCATGACACAGCATTATACTCAGCTATATCAGTCTCGAGGGCGCTGTAACGAGCAGAGGATGGAAAGGTTTCTGGGCTCCTTACAATTACCCACAGTAGCAGACGAACACAAGGAAATGCTCTATGAGCAGGTCTCGTTAGAGGAGATCGGAGATGCCATCAAGTCCCTAGCTTCCGGGAAATCACCTGGCTTGCCGGCAGAGTACTATAAGGCGTACTGAGAGTCACTCGCGCAACTATCCATACTTTATATTCCACCACTCTGGAGGAGCGACAACTTCCTCCTTCCATGCGAGAAGCATATCTAGTGACCTTATTAAATCCGGATAAAGATCCCATGGAGATGGGTTCATATAGACCCCTGGCCCTGCTCAACACAGACTACAAAATACTTGCAAAGGTGTTGGCGGACAGATTAGCACAGGTGGTCCCTACACTGGTCCACACGGACCAGAACGGCTTTGTGCCGTCTCGGAGTACTTCTCTTAATCTAAGGCGCTTTTTTAGAGTGGCGACGGACGCCGTATAGGAGTGGCCGAGAGCCGGATGTCTTGAATTAGACTTGGAAAAGGCCTTCGACTCCTTAGAATGGGACTACCTATTGGCGACACTTGAGAAATATGACCTAGGCCTGGGGTTCCTTCAATTAGCGAGCCTGCTCTACACTGGCCCCACTGTCAGGGTCAGAATGGGCCCCTATATCTCCGATGCTATCTCAGTACGAAGAGGAACAAGGCAGGGATGCCCTTTGTCCCCCCTCCTTTTTGCGCTCGTGATAGAGCCGTTGGCAGCGGCAATACATACCCAACTGGGAGACGGTATACCACTGGGAGATGCTGTACACCAGGTATCACTCTATGCTGACGATCTCCTCATTTACATAAAGGACATCGAGAAGGTTCCTAGCCAACTGGCGCACTTGTTGCAGAGCTTTGCCGCACTCTCCGGGCTAAAGGTAAACTTCGATAAGTCCTGTATATACTCATTTAACGCAGGGAATCGCGATCCGGGCCTTACCATCAGTGATAGAAAAGTACAGTGGAGAGAAGACACTTTCCGCTACCTAGGCATCCGGATCTACCGCCAGCCGAAAGATCTGTTCGACGGGAACCTGGGAAGGGCATTGACGGCAATCCGGTCACAGATGCAATTTTGGGGCAAACTTCCACTTACTGTAACGGGTAGAGTGGCACTAGCCAAAATGGTCATCCTCCCAAGGATATTACACTACTTCGCGAACCTACCTTTATATATCCCAGCTTCCTTCTTTGTCACACTAGAGAAACAGGTAAGGGACTTCATATGGGGCAGCGCTCGGCACAGAATGACACTAAAAAAGCTGTACTTACCAACGGACCAAGGGGGCTTAGCAGCACCTTGCTTCGAACATTATTACCTAGCTGCTCAGCTGCAGTGGATGGCGCGAAGGCTGGCTGATCGGTACTGTACGGACACGGCAACCACACAGCCACCCTACCCACTGGGACAGATTGTTAGACTCTTTCACCCCGGTGCGAAGACGAGGCCCCCAGAGCCCCTGTTACTTGCAGTGGCATACAAATGCTTTCGCAGGAGTCTATATATAACTCAAGACATTATTCCTTACGCGCCGGCGATACCTTTAGAGGGGTCCCCCAGCGGTCAGGCAGTGCTCACGGCACAGACAATCAAGGGGTGGCAGGAGAGGGTTGTCCAAACACTTGGCGGTCTATATCGAGAGGGGGCACTTATACCATACACATCTCTGGTAGAAGAAGAGGGGCTTCCACCGGGGCAGTTTCTCATACACCGCTCGCTGATAGCCACACTCATGGCCAAATGGGGCAACATCACCGCAGAGCCGCGATCACACCTCACCATACAGTATTTGCATGTTATGGGACAGGGTAGACACCTCATATGCTGGTTCGCTGCCTCGCTCAGAACCCATGCAGCGGTAAGCCTGGATTCGCTCCGCTACAATTGGGAGCAAGACCTAGGATGCCAGCTCGTAGACACTGAATGGATTCGGATACTAGAGAGTCCAACACATATCCCCAGGAACATGCGGTTCCGGCAAATTCAGTTATATATAATCCATAGGGCATATCTCACACCTGCTAAAATCAATAGGTATTTCAATTGAGAGGACCCAGCGTGTCAGAGATGCACTGAACTAGGAGCTGATCTAATACACATGCTCTGGAGCTGCGCCCGAATTGGCACATACTGGAGTGAGGTAGCCAATATGTTACATACCTGCACAGGGCGTGAGTTGCCTTTTGAATGGCTAGTGTACTTATTGCACAAATTCTGTAGAACATCTACTACCAAAGTAACATCCAGGTTCTGAGACTTAGGGATGGTGGTAGCCAAGAGGTTCATAACTAAAAGGTGGAAAGCACCAGATCCCCCGCATGCACAGGCGTGGCATAACTCATTACTAGCATGGGCCAAAGCGGAAAGCCTCGCCATCAGACGTGAGGAAACATTGGGACTGCGCCAGGTTCCCATTGCAACATATTGGGACGCGCTTTTAACTGAGCTGCAGCAGAATGCGGGCGGGGACTTGGGAGACTCCTCTGCTGAGTGACCTATAAGTAGACGCCATAAGCGGGCACGGCGATCATGTGTTAGTTTCACTAGTGCGCAGATACGCACACCAAAATCGGGAGATAGCGAGTAGTAAATTGGAATAGAAGCAGTACGCAAATCTATGTAGAGAAGTGGGAGGGGTGCCGCGGGCTGGGTTAATGTTTTAATTGTTCCTTCTTTTTTGTTGAATCTATTAGAACTGAATGGACACTCGCACTAACTCACACCTTCTTTTGTTGCACTTAAACAAATCCAACTGTATGCAGTACATGGTATGCAATGATGAATATTAACTAAATGATGGTAACGCTTCTAAGCTTGTAGCCACTGTTAAGATGCACCAGATATATGTAAAAGGATCTAAGATCAGAATACTGGTAATATTGTAACCTGTAATGTATCTGTGACCCGCTAATGTACATGCACTGTATCAAGCATACTTGTAATAGAAGCGGCATCGTATATATGTGCGAATTTTGGTAAAACTGTAAAAAAATCAAGAAAATAGATTTAAAAAAAAAAAAAAGTGATATTCTGTTGTCGATGCCATTATCTTATCTGGTTAGCTGTGAAGGGTGGTTTGAGCTGTTTACTATGGTGCATTATCACTTTCATTCCTCTACTATGAATATGACATCTGCTGACTCTCGCACAGTGGTAGAATATATACGTTCCCACCAAGGGTTTAATTTCACGGGGTCGGAAGGACAAGGGCCCCCAGGTACATTGTCCGCATCAGCTTGTATGAACATATATGAGAAGGTAAAGAACGAAACATGGCTTCAAAATGAAATGTTGGATTTCCAGGGGTTCAATGCCACTGAATATTTCCGGTCCTTTCAAATACGTAATATCACTAAAGATGAGACAATGCCGGTGTCAGTAGTCAACACAACAGCTGGCTTCTGTGTCCAGGGAATAGGGAAGTTAAAAGTGGGAAAGAGCAATTGCAATTACACATATAAGTTGAGTACGATTAGTAGCCCGCCTTTACTTCCACCACATAATGTTTATTTTGTTTGTGGGTCTTAGGCTTATGTTTGGCTTCCTAGGGGATGGTCGGGTACGTGTTACCTCTCTTTCCTTCTCCCCCCAATGTATATAGCACGGTCCAATTACCATAAGGACCATCGATTGCAGGGCAGGAGTATATACCTGTCCTGAATCAGAAGGGCTATTAACACAGACGATATAGATCAGGCAGACACCACTTTGCAGTGTTTACAGACGCCATGAAAGGTATTGTACCCTTTTGGGGCCCTTTGTCCAATAGCCTTAACATTCGTTGGCTCACAAGAGTTGTAGAAGGGGTCATTAATACCACAGCTGGAATTTTGACCAATATTACTGCTGAGCTCCAAGCCACGAGACTCGTTGCTTTACAAAACAGGATGGTGTTAGACGTCATCCTTGCTGATCGGGGAGGGGCCTGTCGCGTCATTGGCAGCAGTTGTTGCGTATACATACCAGATCACGCCCCTAATGTATATGCTGCCATCCAGAAGCTGCATAGGCTCGCATCTGACATCCACCAAGAAAATGGTACATGGTCTCTCTCTGGATGGTTCTGGGGTTTGTTCATGTCCTGGGGTTGGAAGATTCTTATCTTCCTAGTTGCAATTGCTGGTATATTCTTCACCTGTTGCTTGTGTATACACGGTCTTCCAGCCTGCTGTACTTATTGTGTAAAAACACTGACACCCAAGCCAAAGGTTCCAGTACAAGACCCTAAGACAACAGCTGTGATGATGATGAAGGATATAAATGATCTAATGTCAATAGATGAAGGCATTTTTGAATATTGATAATGTGTGCCTTAACATGTAGCAGTAGTTTCCTAATATATCAGAAGTTATTTACTTTTAGACAGTGGCAAAATTGTTAGCAAATGCTAAAAGGAGGGTCTGTTGGAATGGAAAATGCTCTTAGCCGATTTCCCGTTGCATTGTACGATTTAAGTTAGCATTTGCGGCACCATTTTTCATTCAGCCGCCATTTTGTACCATGACCGAAACTAAGCTTCTGTCTCATTCTGTTTGCCTCAGCATAAAGCAGCCTCAATGTTTTTTTATTTCTCCAAGGTTGAGCTTTGCTATACTAATGAATAGACTGTCTCATTATTGCATACCTTTCCCGTTAGATAGGCCCGCTCCCACCCTTAGAGTGGCGGGCACGGGCAGAATAACCTTGGAACTGAGATAGCATGTACCAGGTCTTAGGATTGTAGCTCATCCTTCTGTGTCTCCTTTGTTCACCAGCTACCAACTGGAATATTCCAGTTGGAGCGTGTCTTTAGGGGTATTGGAAATGCACTTTATGCATTGCCATGCTGACGGAAGTCAGTCCCCTCTGCAGCAATACAAGGAGGCTGGTCAGACTGGACTCCGCTCGAGTGTATGACTAATAAATAACTTTGGTTTGTATTCTCTACTGTCTGACCGACTCTTCATTTGTTTGGAAGGCTGAGAGGTGGTCGCGAGTGACCCGGGTGACCCTATTCGGGTCACTTCCTTCAAAAGGAAGTAGCTAGGCCCTTAACTTTAGGAACACCTTAATTTTTAAAGACAGCCACTAGATATACATGCTTTGCTTCCCCTACACCCACTTTACAACCCCCGCTGGCATCAGTGCGGCCCTCAGTCACACCATAGACCAAACTTTGCGGCCCCCGGGAAAATGTTTGTGAGTACCCATGATATAAGGATTGTGTCTAACTAGCCAGTTGAAACGTAATATTACAGGATAACGGGGGGAGGAAATTAAATCAAAGTTACGTTTTTTCTTATAACAGGAAGCAATCCGGAGAGGTAAGGATTGAGTTTATTCAATAACTAGGTCAAAAGCCACTAAAGTTATATCTACTGCAATTGGAAAGTCTTTCTTACAGACTGGAATCTGATGGTCTGGAGACCACTAAATATCCATATAGATATTGGAGGCTCCACAGTCTACAAGAACTGTCACCAAGAGATGGTGAGGCTGGATTAGCAGTTCCCCTTCCAGGATGACGAAACTGAAACATTTCAGAGGTGAAGGCAGGCATGACTAATTATTATTTGCCGCTATCCCTGTACTAGGGGCAAGCTTCCTGGTTCTTAGGATGAGGAACACAGCAACAGCGTACAGGGCAATAACTCTGAAGACGACCTTTCAGACCATAATATTAGCACAGTCCTTAATTACTCCGTCTTGAATTCTTTGCCTCAGTCAAAGGACCTTTAGTGATACCCATTTGCATTGGCTCATCTTCCCAATCGGAAGGCTCAGATGGAATCTTGAACGCTGGTTCACAGGAGGGTTTGACAAGGATTGTTTACAATGTTCCATTCACCTTTCGTGAAGACAACTGTCAATCTGAATGGCCAGTTGAAGATCTTGTAGGCATGCTGGCCTAGCAACTCTTGCAAGTTTGTCCTTCAATTATTTCTTTGAGCCTTTTTGAAATAGAGTTAAAAGAGCATAGACTAGTCAGTCAACCACCCTAGCTGGACCCTTGAATATGGCAATGTGGGTATGTAGATCCAATGAACCTTGGCTAAGTCCAAAATTCACTCTTGGGCAGAGTACTTAATCTTAGCAATCAAATGTCTTTTGAATTCTGTGTGGAACGCAAGACAATTGTCCAGAAATGGACTAGCATCCAAAACTAAAGGCACAGACCATGCCAAAGCACTTCCCATAGTATAGCTGACAACAAAGCCCGCCTTAGATCTGTTACTAGCATAAATGTGAGGCTTAAATGTGAAATGGATCTGGCAAGTGTTCAAAAATGCCTTCAGTTTCTGAGGGTTCCCATCGAGTTTAAATTCTACCAAACCAGCCAGAGGAGAAGCC
Source organism: Calotriton arnoldi (assembly GCA_963921515.1). Lineage (NCBI taxonomy): Eukaryota > Metazoa > Chordata > Amphibia > Caudata > Salamandridae > Calotriton > Calotriton arnoldi. Next base: position 3,284,102 of record CAWUFW010000852.1, read on the forward strand.
TTTTTGCAGTGCACCAAGGCATTTTCAGTGGTTAGACTTTGGACTTGAAGGTCATTGCCTGCCATCAGTAATTCTTGGAACTCATTTTTTGTTGGCATCAAAACCTGGCAAGAGCAGGTCTCCTTGGCGACAGGTAGTAAATATTCTTTGTGCGTTGGAATGGCCAGTCATCTCCTGAAACAACGCCAGATTGTATCTAGGAATGTAGTATTGCCCCAGAGTATAATATTCAGCAGGAAGGGAAAATACTGGAGAGCAGCAAAAATCATCCAAGTGATCAGGCCAAGCAGCTAGGCGAAGAGCAAAACTACAAGCAGAAACTGGAGAAGGTAAAAAATCCACAGGATCCAGTAACGGTACAATAAAACCGATACAATTACAAAACATTTGAACTCAAAACAGACACCCATTTCTAATTCCAGAAGTGGTTCCGCCATCTTGAATTGGGATATAATACATGAAAATACCTTCAAAAATCAAGATAAAAACATATTGGTAACAAGGGAATAAATAGTAAAACACAGTCTGGGTAAATACTTCCAAATCAATTGTTTAACTGCACTTTAATATGCCCTGGTTGTAGTATTTCTCCTGCATGCGGCAAACTCACAAGCCTACATGCAAGAGTGACATCCCAAAATTCCTGAGTGGCCCAAACGCGAGCTGGAAGAAGAAAACTAGAGGCTGGCCAGGAACTTCACGGCATGTTGAGACCAGAAAAAAATGATGCGCAGCCAGGAGCCCGCCGAAGAGATACACCACCTTGGAGGCCAAACTTGGCCACGGCGTATTGGTAAGGGAAAAACCCTTACAGTTATGATACCAAATCACTGACTTTCACTTGGGCATATGTTTTCTTTCTTAATATGTAGGCTACTCAGATTAGGGTGCATGTATAAAGATTGCTTAACTTGTAATATACTTCCTAGAGAGTGTCCACGTTATCTACGCTCTCCAATGGAACAGGTAATCTGCTGCACCTCTAACCTACGGAATGATGCTGTAGCACTATTACACACCCCCAGAATCCCTCTGTCCACTTCCCTACTGTGGGCGTAACCATTGCAAGACCCCAGCCCTGATCCTCAGATTGTTAATGCGTGGGGGGCCCTGTGAGGTGCCTTCTGTGGAGAAGACAACCCACTTTTTATGTTGAAATACTTACCTTTCAGAGTCTTAATTCTTTCTTCCAATGATTTTATTTAGGCTGTCCGATTTTAGGTTTAAACCTATAATAACTGATAAAACCCACCGGAAGGGAAATAGCCCTCACCAGTGTAAACATATAAACACTGAAAAAACCCCTGCACAACCACAAACTAAATGCCATTCAAAGAAAGGAAAAGGAGAGTGAAAGAGTCATTTTTATTTCTTCCTGAAGGGGCCATTACAATGTAACTTTGTTACATTAGGTAGCAGTCAGAAAGACTGGGCTAATATTATTCTGCTTGAGTTTTGTTGTTTAGGGATGTCACTAAAATATTGTTTCCTCTTCCTTTTTTCAGTATTGTGGTCTTTGGTCTAAAGATACAGGGGTTAGAAGCATGTTTTAGGCGTTGTTTATTTATTTTATAAACTGTAGAGAATCAGGAAATATCAAAATCATATTTGATTTTTTGGCTAGGTTTGAGTCTTTCACTGATAGGAACAATGTAGGTTTCATAAGAATCTTTCCCAATATGTACCATCACATTTACCCACAGAGAATGGGTAAAACCCTTGATACATCAGTATTGATAGTAGGTAAATTGCCAAACACCCCAGGTTTTAAACATTCAATGCAAGGTATAGTGACAGGTATATGTGAAAAGAGTGCAGTCACAAAGCATCAGGGATACTGGTGAAAACATGACACCAGACTTTTGGAAAACATGGAAAGCAGTGTCACTTGGAATGCTGCTGCAAAAGTTCTTACCAAGTTCAACAAAGATTGGAGTGATATTGTTTGTATTTGCAGTGATTCAGCTACGTATATGAAAAAGTTGTGTGATGACCTATCAAAATCGATACCTGAGCTGAAGTGCTTCCCTGTAAGAGATCCTAGCCACTTGTTAGATGGTATGCTGAAAGCATCTTTACAATCTTCAGAGTTAATGAAGAATGCTATTGACTTTTTAGTCCATTCTGGTGCACTGTTTTGTTATGCGCGGGAACTAAAATGCAAATATTTCTCATTTTGTGCTTTGTGTGGCATCAAAGAAAGAGTCATCCCAACTGTGTCACTTAGCTGGTGGTTCTCAGTCCTAGAGGCCACGAATGCTATATTATCTATGTGGCAACCGTTTACAGAACTTTTGCTGAGTGATGATAACAAAGGCAAGAAATGTGAGGATCTTTCGTCACATATTGAAAGTGATTTGAAAAAAAGTACACTCTACTGCATTCTTATATTTTTTTACAGGAAAGCATGACTGGTGTAGTGGACATAATAAAAAAACTAGAGTCTTAAAACACCCTTGTCTACCAAGTGTTCAGCATAATTGGTGTAGATGTGAAACATTTCCTTGAGAGTAGGCTGGGCGACACTTTTAGTGACTTTGGCACTGCAACATATTCCATGTTAGAGTGCTTGCCACTTAGTAAGCAAAGAAATGTTGAGGAGCAATTCAGGAACTTTTATTTTACAATGTATGAGAACTAGCCCTTCACCAACTATGACATTTAAAGTCAATGAAGCCTCACTGTGGTACTCTGCACAAGTTATAGATCCCTTCCGTAAAAGGAAATTTTCTCTGGAGTTTCAAAAGTGCTGCCTCATTTTTGACCGCTTCAAGAACTAAGGACATATGCACCCAGTTCAACGCATATGTTGCAGAACCTGTCGCAGAGAATCAAAATCTTCAGGTGCACCAGTATTGGCATGGAAAGCTATGTCAGTGGCCAGAGTTAGCAAATTGTGTACTGGCTATTTTGGCGTTGCCTGTTTCAAGTGCCAATGTTGAGAGGGCCTTTGACAGATAAAAGTTTACATGGGAAGGAAAGAGCATGCGTGCATGACCAAAGACTCACCGAAGAAGTATTGTATGGTGTATTACGATAAGTTTGATTTGTAAAAATGTATTTGGACCTCATATACACTGTACATACACTGTCTATATACCATGCACAACAGGAGAAAGGAGGGACCCCTAATAGAGAATAAGGGTGGGTAGCATAGGGGATCAGTTAAACAGTACAGGGACAGAAAGGTACCCACCCTTTAGAGAATAATAAAGGCCCACACGGGAGTCCTATGATAATGATTAAGTAAACAAAGCAGTCTCATGCATGCGAGAAAAAAACTACAATAAAAATCAACAATAGAACCAATAAATCGTTTTGTCTTTTTATTAACAAAGATATCAAAAGATTATCACAAATAAATTGCAAAGAATTAATGCATATGAATGAAATATACTAAAAACCCGATAAATACAATGCCCCACAAACACTCATCATTCATGCATACCCACTCATATCATTCATATGAGCTCAAAACATCAAACAGACATACTCAAAAATCATCCAACATTAACAGAAAAACATCACCACATTAAAAAGAAAGCCCACAGGATAAGTGAGTATTTTGGTATATAAATCCAAATAGAAGGTAAAGAATGGATTAAGGTATTAAAAGGACAAACGCCGACGCGCGTTTCGGTGGAAGCCCTATTCACGGGCCACACCTTCCTCAGGGCAAATCGTAAACACTGACATGGATGACGTGGGGCACGCAGTAAACCTAAAATGATATATATAAACATACAATTTACAATATTCTAAAACAAACATTACATCATATTCAATGCATGCATGAGAGGCTTAGAAAGATATGATACATCATATGAATGATATGAGTGGGTATGCATGAATGATGAGTGTTTGTGGGGCATTGTATTTATCGGGTTTTTTAGTATATTTCATTCATATGCATTAATTCTTTGCAATTTATTTGTGATAATCTTTTGATATCTTTGTTAATAAAAAAGACAAAACGATTTATTGGTTCTATTGTTGTTGATTTTTATTGTAGTTTTTTTCTCGCATGCATGAGACTGCTTTGTTTACTTAATCATCATCATAGGACTCCCGTGTGGGCCTTTATTATTCTCTAAATGGTATATACCATGCACAATCAGTGCAGAAAGCAAGCAATAATAAAAGCAAAAAGTTCCATAAACAATGTTTCTGCTGTTTTTAATGGCGCACAAATGTGTAACCACTGATAACCACTGTTTTTTAAGGTATCGAAATCACTTGAAAACACTGAAAAAGCCCCACCAGAATTTACCAAAAATAGAAACTGAAAACAGGAAAGCCTAATTATATTCTAGGTTAACACCCATTAACTCCGTGTACCCAATGTACAAGGTCTCCTGTTAGGAAAGCCAACCAGGGCCGGGCTGGAAATTGAAATCAGCTCTGGCAAAAACAATCAAACAAGCCCACAGCCTACTGGGGAAATACCAGAGAGACAGAATGGTCAGTCCGACCCCGAGGTCGACAACAGATACTCCATTCATAAGTATGCACTCGCTCTTGAGAAAAACACCCCAATTCCAAGTAGCCTCGTTTTATGGAGATCAGAGTTGTATTTAGTTTACACATGTAGGTAGTTCGCTGCTGGTTGTACAGCTGCACAACGACCCGTTATCACATTTATATTAATCTCAACTAGTGAAGCTGGCAGTGGCCACACACTGTATCGAAACACAAAAATAAAAGTAAAACCTTGTGAAACAAACCTGCCAGTTGCTACAAAATAAAAGGAAATTTCCCCGTGAAAGTTGCGTAACATATGTAGCAGTGGTCGGCTTGTTGGCGTTTGTTGGTGGGAAAAGAGGGCGCGCCAAATCCGACTACAATCTAAATACTTGACAGTTCACGAGGAGCACCAGTTAAGAAGTAAGAATCACACAGTAAGGAGTCGAACTATACAATGAAATAGGTGTGAAGAACTGCAAAAAACACAAGTATAGTAGCAGTGAAAATGGTTGTAATAAATAAAAGTAGTGCAACTCGGTTCCTGCTCACTTCCACCTGTGTCCCGGAGTGCACTCCGACTAAACAATACGAATGTCCCGTAAATTATTTACTCTATTAAGGAGTTTAAATAGCTATAAAAATACCCAAGTCCGTCATCGCTACCAATTCGAACTCTGAATATTTGTTTTCTGACGAGAGCTGTGCAATTTACAAGTCTGGAGATTACGCAACACACAGGTCAACACACGATCTGGTAAAACATACTGCTCGGCTCACGCAAAAGCTTCACGTGCCTACACCAATCTTTTGCAAGAATCAAAAGAGACTTACTAAATTATTTACTAGCTGCAACGACCCATGTCGGTTATAATAGCCGCAAGGTCCAATCGCGCAGACCTGGTCAGTATTTTGGGACCATTTAAGTGCACCCCGGGTGGGGTTACCTTACCTCGCTCAGTCTGTACTGCAAGTCACGGCACCTGACGCATTCCGCAGCCCTTGCGAGATCACTCCACACTAGCTCCTGACCTTTCCACAGTCTAACCCAGAGCCAATGTTTCAGGAGGCAAAGGTCAACCGGCACGTGACATAGCAGGAAACATTCCAGTCAAAGTCAAGTGGTGTAATTTTCTTAGATCGCCTGGTGAGCCTGCGTCACAGCGACATAGGTGCGGGCTGTAGGGTTGCCACCTTGCTCAGGCATAAATACGGCCATTTGTTCACACTTTAAGATTCTGCAACGACCCAGAACCAGATACTTAAATAGAACTTTCGATGAAATCGTTTGCATTCATTTTTAAAATAGCTCTACTGTCTTTATTTATTCTAATTATCAGTAAGGGATCTTTTTATATTTCCTGTTCAAAGTTTGTACTGATAAGAAGTAAAAAAGTACCAGCTTTAGGTGATTTTCCTAATATTTGTACCATCCAGAACATTAAATACGGGTGGTCATGCCAGTAAAAAAAACAGTCAATGGTTACCTTAGCTTCAAACCAGGTCTCTTTGCGCATCACAGAAATGGCCACAAATATTCACAAATGTCTGCCGCCAAAGGTGTGGCCAGTCCATGATTCAGTTCTGCAGGACTCAGGTTAAGTTAAGGCAGAAAAGACGGGCCTGATTGAGAGTTCGGCAGACAGGTTGCTCCGTCACACTTGTGATAAGTTTCCGTCACGTTTTTCCTTGTAACGAGTGAACTAACATTTCAAAATCAACTGGAAAAGGTACACGATAGGATACGAATTCCACTTAGCACAATACCATTTACGGGTAGTTAAGCGCTATCTAAATGCTGCAATGCAATCCAAAAAATAATTGTATATTGCGTCTCAATAGCAAGCAAAAGTGAGGGAGTGTTTCTGTAGCATCATGTGCTATTTGTCAATGACTGACCAGTTTATAATGAAAATTGGGACGTTGGTAGGAGGCTCAATGCCCCTGGAAGTCTGGGAGAGGGTCAGCCACGTTAACACAATGGGTTTAAAGGGCTGCTGTCCTGCTACCAACTGCCTTCTTATCACCGAAGGCCACTTCTATGGGTCCCTATTCAATTGAATGTTTTCACATCAAAGCAATCATTGCTTCCTTGTGTAACCTGCGTAATGACACACTGTGCTCAAATAGAATGCCGCATTTCTGGCTCATTTTGTCCCAGAAATCACAAACCGTGCTAGTTTTGGTACCCTCTTCACTTGCTGTCCTAAATTTCTCCAATCTTAGTCATCGGTGGAGGTAAACTGATTGCAGGAGTAATATATGGTTGAAGCATCTTTCTCACAGGAACGCAGCAGACAATTCTTCATGCTTGAAGATTCTGCGATGGCCAACAGCATGCCCTTGAATATGTGTAGGAAATCCTCCTTTTCTGCACGGTCACCCCAGATTTTCCACCTTTGCTGTACCCTATTTTTCTTGCTGGCTTTAGAACTCTATGCAAATTACCCCGCTAACTAGTACTAAAGTGCTTGTGCTCCCCCTTCAAACATGGTTCAATTGGCCCAGTTTTAATTAGTATATTTCACTTACCTGTAAGTCCCTAATATAAGCTGTAAAAAGTGAACATGGTACTTGGAAGTTTAATTCTGTAGCACTTATTGTGCCATTCACTAGTATATCTAAGCAAACATGGCTTCAGGCCTACTGCGCGTAGCCTGAATGCTGCAATGCTACCTATTAAAATAACCCTTCTGGGCAGGTAAAAACCTCCTTTGAAATATTAAGAAGACACCACAATGCAAGCCTTGTAGCCCACAAGGTAGGCTACATGGTATTTAAAAGTGGGACATTTAAAAATGTAATATTACCATGTCACTATAGTGACAAAGCCCTAAATGTAATTTTCACTGTGGCAAGACTAGCTGTCTTTTGTAGAAAATCAGAGTACAGATTAAAATACTAATACTGTATCACAGGAATGGGGCCAGCCACAAAAATATTTAAACCACTATTTTTACTAATAGGGTAATAAAACCTAATTGTCCATCGATTTTAAGTGCTCTCTAGGGTGATGGTTACCTTACTATTCACCAATAATGTAATGTTAATTGCAAAAAATAAGTTGTAAGAGGCACCTATTTAAATCCAGAATACTGTTTCAATGTAAAAACGTTTCCCTTTTATTCTACCACCATAAACATTTTGCACAATGCACCACTCCTATTTGAATTCATTATGTATTTATACAATATATTTATTTTGTTGTGGCAATATTGCGATTGTTCACATTATTGAACTTCATACAGTGTGTTGTTATTAAATAAACAAAAAAATGAGCAGATCAAATTAACAAAATTTCTTAACTAAATTAATAGTGAAATTGTGGTACAGCCAGCATGTATTTAGTGACACCTGTCGCTTTTCCAAGTTCGTAATGAAAAATAAAAATAAATAAAAAACTATGATTCTCAACAACACACCCAAAAATTGCTAGCTAAGCATATTCATCATTCCGTCAAACAGAAAAGCATCTATATATAAATGCTCCTTTTGGGTTCCCTATGGCCATCCATCAATATTTCAAATACATTTTCATAATTCAGATAGAGAGAAATAAATACATATTACTAAATCTGTGAGAGACCTTACAAGACCAGTAAGATAGCTCAATATATATATTTCATAATATAAACTATTTATTTCAGAATACCTGAAAATCTAAATAAGTTAATATTGTTATAATGAAATTCAATCTGTTTTTTTAACGATTTTCTTTGATTCTCAATCAATTAAACAAGATTAAATAATCAATTAAACAAGCCATCGAATTCCACTTAACAATCTCAAGATATAACAAAGAGAAAGTGAAAAAGAATAGCATATATGTTTATATTGGTCACATATAAAGGTTATAAACCGAACTTTTATCTAGACTGAATAAAAAACACCTCAATACATGAAGACCCACTCCAATTGAGATAAAATACACCAAGGTAGTGAAACATGCACATAGAATGATATTGAACGACTGAATAGTAATCCACAAAAAACAGAGTGGTATCTCAGTGTGAAAATGAAGATCACAACACATGATACCTGCAAAGTAGTCCTAGATTGATTCAAAGATTAAATCTAATTCACACAGATTTCCACTGTGAAGTGTTATAACAAGCACAATAGATCTAAAACTTACATCAATACAACTGATTTAGTCACACACTTAGCTTATGCAATTTGGTATTTCACAGTTAGATTTTTCCCATAGTTGATCATTATTATCATTTGTTCAATTACAATGTGCCTACACTTACATAAATCCTATTATAAATTCCACCGTTTGCAAAGTCAAAAAGAAATTTAATACTTAAGAATAATTGCCAACCGGTAAGAAAGCAAATAAGGAGCTATCGACACACACACAGAAGGTAATCAAAGCCTGGCATGAGGAGTCGAAACACTTATGTTGGGGGGAGGGGGGGGGATTGACGGCGATGACCCCCCATGTGGGCAAGTGAACAATTAGAGAAAGTGGGCAGATTGAAGGGCTTTGGGAAATGGGAATTGCTGAGGCTAACACGTTCGTGAAGTTTTAGACCCTCCAGCAAGAGTACGAACTAGGACCAAGGGAGTGGCTACGGTACCTGCAGCTGGGCCATGCCATCAGGGGGCCACATCTGTGAGGGTGAAGAACTGGCTGAGGCCTCTCCCTTGGAGGATAGACTCTTGACAGATCCCTTAGAAGGGAAGGCAATTTCAATAGTGTACAAAAAGCTAGTGAACAAAGCACCAGACCCCTTGGGACCATTGAGAGGGGCGTGGGTGGGAGATGTCAGCCCGATAGAGGACGAAGATTGGATGGAGGCCCTACAGGGACCGAGGGAGTTAGCAATTAGCTCCCATTTACGTCTAATTCAATTAAAGGTCCTCCCCCGCATATATTGCTCCAGGAGGCTACTATACCGTTTGGGCAGTGTAGAGTCATCACGGTTACACAGGGGTTGTGGCAGGAGGGAACATTCTACCATCTTATATGGGAATGCCCACAGACATAGTGGGGTAAAATTGGAAGAATTATGGCACAAGTGGTGGGGGTAGAGGTCCCCTTGGAGCTAAAGTGGTTCCTGTTGAAGATCCCTGGGGAAGTGGTATGGCCGAGATACACTGGGATCTGGCTGGCGTTGGCAGCGGTGGTTGCCAAACGCAATCTAGCCAGGTGCTGGGGAGCCCGAGCTTTACCAAAGGTTGAGGACAGGCAGACGGATCTAGACTGGTGCTGGTTGACAGAACAAACTATTTATCATAACAGAGGTTGTCCGAAGAAATGGGTAGAGATCTGGGGGCAGTGGCAAACTTATCGAGGGCTGTGAAAGGGACTTTAGGCATATAGGGGGGCGCCATGCACCACTGGTGAGATACCCGCTCCGATAATAGAAAAGCAACTGTAAACTAAGTGGTCGGATTATATGTAAAATGATGGTATCACTGATGTATTGCTGTTACGTTGTCTGCAAGAAAAGATTTTTTTAAAAAGAATAATTGCCAACATTTAGAAATAAATTATAACACAAATCAGTCACAACTTGCTCTAACCTAACTTAAACTCAAATTACCAATATAACGCAAGTGAAAATGAAGCTCATCTTGTCTTAGTGGGCCAACTTTACTAACAATTTAGTGACTTTGAGGGTTCACCATGACAAGGGGTGTGACTATTCCTTGAGGTGGGCAACCCTAAATAATAATCAACTACCTTACAGTACGTGTGTAACACCTTCTCTATTCTTATTTTTAACATGGCAGTGCTGCCCCTGGTGGCTATAATAAGCATTCAGGAATTGTTTAAATAGCTCTACAGTACTTTTAGAGTGATTTATTCTTGGATTCCATTTTTTTAGTTTAGAAACCAAACGGTAAATCATATCTGCTTTTGCTGATAATCACAATTTTTTAACAGGCCTTCACATAAATTTACTGGATGACCTAATAAAATGCAGGCTCGGTGGTAAATCTACCTACAAGCATGGTTTGTGCTCCATTATGGCTTCCCAATTTAGAGCTAGGCTCTTGGGCTTTAGTGGGTGTCCATTTCCTCAATAAGTCACTACTAAGGCAGCCACCCAGAGAAGTATAAGCTCCTGTGTGACAGATCAAGCCCTACAAGAAGGAAATTTTATATCTAGGGTAAACAGTCTGCAAAATATTGCTTCACCCCGAGTAACAAAAACACTAGTTCCAGACCTCACTGTTCGGCTTCTTACTCATATCTGTCTTCACAAGGGTGTAGCTGTGCGTCTGTGAAAAAACCCTCATATTAAGATGCCCTTTGAGCCTCACTTTCCCTGAATCCTGCTGGGCAGAGTAGCTTGGTTATACATATAACGTGTACTTTTTCAAAACAAACCACAACGGACGGCTGCTGGTCACAGTTTGCTTGTTTAGAGAGTCAATGCACATAAGGTATGTAGGTGTAAGGTTTCCTGTTTTCAGTTTCTGTTGTGAATTCTGTTTTTTCCAGTGTATTCCAGTATTTTCAACACTTGTAAACATTTGCGGTGATCAGTGTTTTAAAAAAATTCATAGGCACTGTGTTTTTATAAAAGGAATTCTATTTTTATTTTCTTGCTTCCCTCATTAATTCCAGTAGTTAATTCACCCTTCCTTTTTTCTTGCTCTTCATTCATCCTTCAAATTTTCTTTGAATTTGTTTGCTTTTGTTAATTTCATTATTTATTTCCCCTGCCCGTCTACTTTATTTTTCAGCATTCTTACTCCTCTTTCCAGCACACCGGTCACAAATCATGTGAAGGGTGTGCATAGTTATAGACATATTTGCACCTCATTAAGATACGATTGCAGCAAATAAAAGGTTACTGATGGGAATTTAAAGCCCAATCCTGTTTTTATTTTCTTAATTTAATAGCATTGATCAGCTGAAAGAGAATTTTATACTTACGGCGAGAAGTATATGTTGTAGGGTATTCCGTGCTCTATTATTGCTGCCAGTATTATGTTGTACTCTTCTTTGTCTCAAGATACCAGGAAAGAGATGGGCTAATAATGTGGTATTACTGTTTGATCTGGGTCTTTTCCTTCACTTTCTAGTCATAAGAAGAAGCTTGATGAAGGTATAATATCCATACAGCTGACTATATTAGTTTTCGTGACAGGAAACTGTGCTGCATCCATGGAATAACAGCTGAGGTTCTCAAGAAACTTCATGACCTACAAGAGAACGTTGGGTTGTATAACTGTGTAGGTTACACATTGAATGAATCAACTAGTGCAGCATAGGCAGTCAACTGCTAAATATAGGAAGTCCACATAACAAGGTTTGCTTACTTTTGTGAAGCTTTTCTTTCTCTCTCCTCCTGATTTCTTGTTTTTACATTGTTGAGCTGTTCCTACTGTTTGTGTTGTTTTGGAAGTCATTGTGAGGATTGCTCACCATGCCACCTAAGACAGGAACCCGTCATATGCAAATCAGCCTCGTCTCTCCATAGGAACAATCCAGCCTGAACTGCCAGGTCAGGTGCCCTCTGAACCAGAACACTAGCAAACGCACATTGGTTTTGGTGTATTTGGGCCTTGTCATTAGGGTGCTTCTTGGTTCCAGTGACACAGTGAGCATGGGACCCACAGCTACGCATACCCTTCACAGTGAGAAATACACAGAGGTTATGGGTGGAATGCTAGAATTAATCTCAGCCACTGGTAATTACTCATCCTCATTCCAGTCCATCATTGTTTTTGCCAGGCATGCCACCTCAGACTGCCCCCTCAGACAGGAACCAGCCATATGCAGTTCAGCCTTGGTCCTGCTCCAGAGTTAAATCCCAAACTGTGAGCCCTGGTCCCCTCTAAACCAGAATACAAGCAACCCCAGACCATTTTCGGCCTACTTGGGCCTCTTCCTGCTGTACATTTGCAGGGCTTATGTGAGGGTTTCAAAAGTTACTTTATCTTTTCACTCTGTGCAGCAGTTGTGCAGTATGCATGGTGTTGGTCCATTTTCCATCTTGTGCAGAAAGAAAAGCAGAGCTGGATTAGTTGCCAATAAATGCAGGACAGCAGCATGCAGAGCGCATCAAATTGAATCCTGGTGAGTTAGCCATGCTCCCTAAACAGCAGAGCAGGGAGTTGAAGTAGGTCCTCGTGGTGCAGGGATCTTTAACCAGTCACAATGACATATGTGGTGACTCACCATGGGCCACGAAAGTCGCATAGTGGGTGTATCCATCAGTGAAAATCATAGAAAATGTCTTAGAACTGCGGGCTGTGCTTATACTGCTGCGGCAACATAGGGCATTAAAGCAGCATATGGCAACTAATTCAGTGTTTCTGGTTTCCAATGAAAAGCATTTATTTGACTCTTTGGGTTTTGTCAGTTTTAATGGATTTTAACAGAAAACCCAAAACCACAGCAAGGAGGGAAAGTGACTGAGGTATGAATGGTCAGAGTGTGTTCCTGAAATCAGAAGTAAATGCCTGGAGGATTCCAGCTGAATGTACCCTTGGATGTGCCTGTCCCTCACTACACTGTAAAGACTGGAGATGTCTCTGATTTGGGTGGTGGCACAGTAAAGTAGATCACAGAAGAGGAACTTCAAATTGATGGGGCAGCTGACTCACCAAATAGTGTTACTAAACCTTCGATTAAAGAAGAGTACCCATTGCAGACCAGTGCTTAATTTGAGCCGGTGGTTTCCGGTGCTCAGCACCGGCACTTAATCATCAACACCGCTGCTTTTCATGAGCACCAGTTAAGGTAGGCAAGGGGAGATTAAGTGATTTGCCCAGAATCACAGGATGTTGAGCCGACACTGAGACTCAAACCTGATTCCCCAGCTCCGATGTCAGCAGCTTTGGCGATTATTCCACATCCTCGCCCCACTTTCATGGTTGGTTGGCTCAGTAGTTGGTTCTGTTTTAGACAGCGCAAACAGGAGAAATGGGCTGGTGCAAAATGCCTCCTGACGAGAGCCTTGGCACTTACATTTTACAAATTAACCACTGTAGCAGACTGCACCATGCTGAAGATGAGTGCGTCGCCCCCTGTTGCCAGCCGTCCCATTGCACAAAACATATATAGTTGTTTTTTTCAGCTTTAAACAACGTGAATTTAACCACTGCAGGGCAGTGGCTTCTATGACTATGGTGACGCCTGATGACGTACCGTGGGTGGGCCCAAGCAGCATAATGAATGGAAGGCTGCAGTGAAAAGTACGCATGTTATTTTAGCCGTTGGGTTTTCCACGGCCAACCTAACATGAGTACTTCAGCTCTTCTCAGCGTATGCTGACAAGAGACCAGGGGGAACACAGACCCAGCCTCCAGGTCCCTATGTGAGCGCCGTGTCTGCCTGCCATAGCCAATCCGGGTGCGGCTGTCATGGTGTTCACTAATGCAACCAACATGAAAGAAGCATCAGGAGTGGCGCTGGAATTTACGTCATCTGCTCTCGCTATCGCAAGAGAATGGAGGAGTTTTACATCACGATCAGAAGCACTCTGGTAATGGTAGAAAACCAAGGTCCACTTTAAAAGCCCTGTGCCCGAGACACTCGGAGGCTGAAGGGAAGCGCGCCGGCAGAGCTAAGTCGAATGTCCCAACGAGGCTGCGAAGTAGGTCGAGGTTTGCCTTTTGAAACCTTTGCACGTTTTACGCCTACTCAACTTTTAAATCGTGTGACATTAGGCACATTTAGAACTGAACAGCAGTATTCAGTTCCCCTTATCGTGCTCCTTGTCACTCCCAGCCATACCTTTTTGTTTGTATGGAATGCTGCTTCTTCCGCGCCCAGCCCAGCCCAACCCAGGGCGGGGACCAATGCACACCATGCCCGGGCTCGCTGCTGAACACTTAGATTCTCGGCTCTGCCAGGGGACCATTTCCGTCCTCACAATCGCCAAGGTAAGTCTATGAGCAATTAAAATATTAAATCTACACTGTCCCAGTCCTCTGTAGGCTTAATTGAAGATGTAGTGCCCGTAGAAATTGTTTGAGTCTACACATGCATAAGTTGATAGATCTGTAGTTAATATTTCGACAAACAACCATCCACCCGCACCGACTTCGAGAACATTTCACCTAAAAATATGTTAAAAGTAGGTTTTTGAAGGAGAAATAAACATAAAATGCGCTTTCTGCAGAGTCCTGCAGTAAAGAAGACTGCAGAAAACTTATTGACCAAAGCTGCCTAAAGTTCGTATACTTTGCAAGTTTACAAAAATGGGAAGGCGGGAAATTTGCACAACTCTGCTGACAGAGTTTAAATTATACATAGCCTGAAATTAATTCTGGTATTTATGATCTTTGTAGCAGGGTAGAGTCTCATTAGAGACGTGCCTGCATTCAGTCTATCATGTTGGAATGTGTTATGCTATCCTATAGGTCAAATAACCAAATTGCACTGCACTCCATATCTCATAATAAGACTCATCACATTACACCATGGCTAAAGTGTAGGTTATTAAAATACTTTATTAAAGAAATATATTTTAATACACTTAATTGGTCACCTGATGTATCGTGTGCTTTATTTGATAAAGTGGCAAATCTTTCTGGCTATGGCTCCATCTTTTACTGCTTCCAGACACTGCTACACACAAATTGAGTAATGGGTACTGTTGGAGATGCTGTACATTAGTCAACATTACAGATCCACTAATAGAGAACCTTTCCACAACCATAAAGTTTGACAAACATTTCTGTATCATACACATTCTTAATTTCAAACCACAAAAAGTGTAATAATGTATAAGGGTTTCTAACCAGGGATCAATAGATCAATAAAAACTTGTAAGGAGGGCTGGGGAAGTATAATTTGCAAAGACGGTAATGTCTTGATGGATCTTTAGGGAGCACGAGACTGGTGCTGGTTGCACTGCTCTGCACAGTGGCTAAAGAACTGCTCACATTCTGAAGGCTGGCCTCAGAGTGCAGCTCTTCCAGCCAGGGGTCTAACAGATCTGTAGGCCAGACTTCGATGGGATACGGGAGAGGCTGGTGCAAGGATCCCTGGCATCCCAGTCAACGTGAGAATGTCTAGCCCTCCTGCTTACTCTTCCATTAGACTAGTGCTGGTGCTTTGAGGGGTAATCTGACACCCTCTGCCTTTCAGAGCTGAAGGGGCTGGGGCAACTGCTGTACCAGCTTCAGCTGAGGTGCAGGGTAAATTATTTATCGGCCCTTCTTAACTTTGATCTTTGAGTCACAATATAGAAGCAGTAAGTAATACAAATTAGGGCAATACATATCTTTTTTTTTTTTAAATTGCAGTAAATATGTGGTGTAAAATCCACCATATGAATAATTTTTTGTCAAAATTTTCTTGCGGGGGGAGAACCCTCAGCACCCTCCTTTTGCACTCATTATACACGGGTATAAAACGTCCACCCCACCACTTTTAAAATCCACCAGCCGCCACTGCCTCGCTGTACTAATGAATATATTGTTATTGTTAGCGCATACCTTTCTCACAAGATAGAAGTCAGCTCCCACTAGCTAGGCTATGGGCGCATGCGGAGTGACCTTGGCACACAGATAGTGTGTGCCCAGTCTCAGGATCTAAACCTCTTCTACTGTACCTTCATTGTGTAGCTGGTCCCAACTGGAAATTTCCAGTTTGGGCATGTTTTACTGATTCTGAATCCTACATAATGTAATACCATGAGTTCTGATGTCAGTTCCCTCTGCAGCACCCCAAGCAACTGGGCAGACGGGACTCCACTATAGTGTACTGAATAAACTTATACTTGGTTTGTATTCTCTACTGTCTGACCGACTCTTCATTTGTGTGGAAGGCTGAGAGGTGGTCGCGAGTGACCCGAAACGGGTCACTTCCTTCACACATGTCTTGAGGAGTACTTGGTTTGGCCCATTGGCTAGGAGCACAACATTTCCGGGAAGTAGAGCTAACCATCAAGCACTACTTGAAGCGAAAAAACACGAGAAAACAAATGAGAAACAAAAGATCAAATTGAAGCCTGAACTGAAACCCACAACTCAAAGCCTGAAATTTACGGATTTCTCCTGCACAGGGGCAGGGATTGAACGAATTGAATACGCTGTAGTTTGCTGCAAGAAATGGAGGAAACAGGTTTTGCTGCTATTTTTTTCACAAGCGCAATATTGGAGTATGTGTACTTTAAGTAAACCGCGTTCTCCATGCTCTTATTTGCTCAGAAGCAAAATTAATCAGGAAAGTAGTATTTTTGCAAAATGTAATGGAATATCCCCCCCTTTTCTGTGCTTTATTAACAAATTGAAATAGGGTTGCAGCAAGTTCCTGTTCCCTGCCCGCACTAACTTTTCTGGCATTTTGTTTCCCACTGGGGTGGGACTACATACCCCAGCAGCCCCCGAGGTGAGGAGAGGCCAGCACGTGCTCTTAATTGCACAGGCATCCTGTAGTCGCGAGTCGCCGCAAGTTCCTGTTGCTTGCCCGCACTGACTTTTCTGGCATTTTCTTTCCCACTGGAGTGGGACTACGTCCCCCAGCAACCCCCGTGGGGGGGCAAACACGCACCCTTAAGTGCACAAGCACAAAGTCACGGGTCACAGCAAGTTCCTGTTCCCTGCCTACACTGACATTTCAGGAATTTTGTTTCCTGCTGGGGTAGGACTATGTCCCCCAGCAGCCACCCAGGTGAGAGGGGCCAACATGCGCTCTTAAGCACACAGGCGTGTTCACGGGAAGAGCCTGTTCCCTGTTCGCTATTGCTTTTCTGGCATTTTGTTTCCAGCTGGGGTGTGATTACATTCCCCAGCAGCCCCCGAGGCGAGGAGGGGCCAACACGCACTCTTAAGTGCACGGGCATGCTGCGGTCACAGCAAATTCCTGTTTCCTGCCCACACGGACTTTCTGGCATTTTGTTTCCGCCGGGGTGCGACTACATACTCCAGCAGCTCCCGAGGTGAGGAGGGGTCAATAAGTGCTCTGAAGCTCACGAGTATCCTGCAGTCGCGGGTCGCAGCGAGTTCCTGTTCCCTGCCCCCACTGACTTTTCTCGCATTTTGTTTCCCGCTGGGGTGGTACTATGTCCTCCAGCAACCACCGAGGTGAGGAGGGGCCAACAAGCGCTCTTAAGCGCCCAGGCATCCCGTGGTCACAGGATTTGCCCTGGCATATGCCCGGGCGAAGAGAGGCCCGTCTGCGGTCCGATGAGGATGGACTGGGCCACCCCCCTGTGATTTTACTCCAGGCACTATGCCCTGGTCTACAGGCTTTCATTGATTGGCATCTTCTCCCTGCAGTGAACTGTAAGTTGTAAATGCCCTGACTTCAACCTGGGGAATCTAGGGCTGTGTGGCAGTTTTTTTAACTTGGATACTGGTCTGGTTGATTGACCCTAGTTGTACAATATGTCATGTGTAAGAGGAAGCACAATACTACCTCCAATTATCCCTATTTCTCCTGCCAAGGTTCCTGGTCCATCTCCCAAAAAGAGACCTAAATTATGGATAGTACGAGCCCAAATTGTCAGGAAATGAAACCTCATTAGCACCTTCAAGGTTCAGAACATGTGCAGAACAAGGCCCTTTCTGTATATCAGTGGGGGGATTCCTGTTGTTTATGAATCATGTGTAATTGAACCTGTTTAATCCCATATGTTTTATAGTTACTCAGAAGCTCTATGGAACTACACGTCCCATGATTCCACACAGGGAAATGACATGCAGCTGGCCAGGGTGGGGCATGAGTATATATAGAAGTGCCCGTACGTCAGCAAACATGATTAATTAAAGTTCCTCTTAATGTCAGATGAGCATTGGGCAAGATGTGCTGGTGGCATGTAAGTTTACTGGAGAACGTCAGTTGATTGCTCGCTACTCCATGTGAGTCTACGGAGAGACACCTGTTCCTGACTTCCGACAGCGTTGGTTTTCCCAGGTAGGGAATCACCGGCTGTATTTCTCAGAGACGCACAGCGGTTCTGTGCGTGCCCATCTGCGCGTGGAGCGCTTATGTTGCTTGTTTGTTTGTACGTACTGAAGCCCAAGCAATCAAATTGTTTTCTGTGCAGGCGCTAATTAAAATTTGGAAGTGTGAGCCACGCTTGAATTAAAAGACAAAAGTAAGTGCATTCATGGCATTCATGACATTGTCCTTATATGTTTGGAGCCTTGTGGTTTAAGGGCTTGCTATCTGGTGTAAACGTGTAAGGAGTGCTTACAACTCTCTTGTCTACGAGACTTTGGTATTATGTGTCAATTTGGAACATTCACTAAAAATACCAGTTTCTGTGAGGGTTGGATTGTTAATATGGAAATTGATGCATTCATCAATGAAAATGAAATCTCATACTTATTAACAGAATCACCTGTTGTGAATTCCATATCACCCTCGACTCGCAACTATTTAATCAAGCAGGCCCTGAGACCGAGACCAAGGCCCAGGATTGCTGATTGATAGGTCACAGATGGGAGGGTGCGTAGCTGGCAGGCAAATGCTCGGGCGGGAAACTCTTGACCAATCCCATGGATAGGCGCAGCAACATTACAAGGGTCAAGGGAGATTGCACCAATAAAGCACACATGGCCGGAGGGGGTGCGCATGCTCCTAAAACACCATAAAAGTCAGATGCCACATGAGTTACAAATACCTAGCCAATCAGGACCTAGCACACACAGTGATCATGTGCTCCCCATGCCGGACATCTGGACACGCTATCCATTGGCCACGTGTCCACGCGAGGTCAAGACCCTCCTGTGGTAACCATTAGACAATTACTTTATGACTCCAAAGGCAGAAACCAACATTCCTCACCATATATGGTACGCCAGAAACTTTTATAACCCATCATGTTTTGAATAAAAGAAGGACACATACTGATTGTAAATTGAGACCGTCCTCAGACCTTGTGCCTGTAACTGTTCTCCCGGCTGTAATGTTTAATTAAACAAACTGTTCCTGTTTTGCCAAATGCCTCCTGTCATCTGTTATTTACGGGATTTCGAACTCGAGTAACATTTTGGAGAGCCAGCCAAGAGATGATTGGGACCTCAAAACCAACTGCAGCCGAAGGAAGGAGAACCCACCCAGATGGATTCACGATTCTGCAACGGGAAAAGTGGGCAGACACCACAATTGATGGGTAGTCCTGCTGAATCCCCAGGGAGGCGGTCCATCCTGAAGCAGCTGCCACAGAGGGTGAGAGACTACATCAGAACCTCAAACATACGCTAAGGCATTTGGCTTATAGTAAAGTAGGGAGAAGCGTAAAAAGATCACCTAAGTGCTTGTGCCACCGACAGGGTCTGGCATATTACCTATTTCATATGTCCTAACTGAATCAGTCGTATGGCAGCCTTGGAGACATTCCCGCTGAAGTCACCTTTTTTCGATAGTGGCGTATGCTAGTTAAGGTGAAGATAGCCCTTGATAACTTCTAGGACATTGATTTTTGAGATACAACTAACCTGATTGGGCGGAGATAATACACAAGTCTCATAGCTTTTTAGTTCAACGATTTCTCAGTGCTAAGAGGTTTCCTAACACCCTTAGTATCTGGAAGGATTGTGGGAGGTACATCTAGCTTGGACCCTGGGCATTTTAACATGGTGGAATTCGGACATAGGGACAAAAATTGGACACCTGAAACTGGGCGTAACTTGTGTGTATGATTCCAGAGTTATTGCGATATGGTTTCTATGATTACCACATTTGGAAGACTATCCAGCTCACTTAGGAGCATGTTCCACGTAAGTCTTCTCTGTTTAGAGGATAACATGTGCTGGGAGCGTACTAATTTTTTTGACATAGTATTTTTTTCTGTCAACCATTATTGAACTGTATTATGTATGTGATTATGTTGTATTGATTGTTAATTGCAAACTGAATTGTGTGAAAAAACTAAAATAGTGAGATGCTATTCTAACTTATCGCATATTCACCCTATGTTGTAATACTACATACGGATGTTTATCTTGTTTTTATTGAAATGTTCAGTCAAACTGTTTGATGCCAATATTGTAAAGGCACAGAGCTCCCAGTACGTAATTTGTAAGGGTGCACCACATACGATTGCCCCTACGATTAGACAAACAAAACTACAAAACGTCATTTGAGTTGTATTTATCCAAATTGCTAAAATTGCCATGGATTTCACATTGAAGCATATGGAAACTAGATTCCCCAAACAGATAAAGAAAATTAATAAGTTTTGCCAAGAGGGACATTTGTACACAAAGGCCCACACATTTCCCTGGCCTAAGGAGGGAACAGTTGACACAAATATAATTGAACATACTAAAACACACATAAAAACTAAATATGCAGGGCAAAAGAAAGACAAAAGAGAGTCAATCTTTGAAGAAGCTAAAACAGATTGCCCTACAATGCAGATAGCAAGCAAGGCATCAGCACCTCCCCAACCATATGCAGGGATGGATGTACTCACACCAGCTCCCCCTGCATTAGGATATCCAAATCCAACAATAGTAGAAGCCGACAAGCCCCCCCACTGAGAAATGTTCAGTGAGGGCTAAGCCCGTGTAAACCAAAAGCAAGCAAACCCAGATGCCTCCAGCACAGCCCAAGTCCCTAGGGAAGGTCCCCAAAAGCTCAACTCCCAGTCCGCAACGCTCAACACGTGACACCTCAAAGGCAAGTAAAACTCCCACTGATTGAGGTGAGCGTAGACGAGTGTCAGGAAAGTTTGTGGCAGTTCTCGATAGCGACGCTGCAAACTCAGGAGAGGAAGAGAGCTCCAGTCCCCCCGGAACTGATGACAAGGGTGGGGCTACAGGGATTGCCCAGGTAGCTGAGGAGGAAACGGAGAGTGAATTTGAAGGTGAAGCCAGGCCAGGCTCAGAGCAAAAGAAACAGGACATACGGCGTGAGGAAGAGAGGGACGAGCGAGAGAGAAAGGGCACGCAACCAGGAGTTAGAGCAAGAGTACAGGACAGCAGATTGGACTGAGGAGAGGGACCAATAGGACAGGTGTTGGCCGATGGAAGGATTGTTTGAGCCAGAACCCATGGCAGTAGTAGAGGATGCATCAGGCATGAAGGAGGAAACTCCAGTTGGAACTTCCTCTACATGCAGCAATGCCTTGCAAGATGGGAGTGCTACGTTGAGGAGAAACCCACAAGTCACCTAGAATTAGAATGTACCCATTACTACAGAAGGGCTCGGTGGGGATTACATACATGCTATGGGCCCAGATGGGCAAAGAGGGGTTGAGAATAAAGTTGCAGTTATTGCTGGATGGGGCAGGGAAATGGATCACATGCTTCACCACAGGTATCAACCTAACGATAGGTGACATTAAAAGCCTGCTAAGCAGCCTAATTGGGAAGCAAACAAACCCAGTGTTCACCCAAGGTTGCATTCCAGCAATAACTCTACAAAATACCCAGCATGAAGGGGCCACATTTAAAACACACAGGCACCGGATGTGGACCACCCTGATAGAAATATTCCTTTACTGCCCAGATGTAGAAGGGCTTATGGCAGAGATCATAAAGCCAGAGCAAAGCATACATTATTTCCTAAATAGAATGAGGGAACAATGGGGACAGTAAGCTGGATAACTGTGGACCAACACGGGCCCACAAGTCACATTTTTCTATAATATTTTGAAGAAAGGGTTACCCACTGAGATACAGAGCGGGCTGGACAGCGTAGTTGGTTTAGATACCAAACCCTGGCAGGAAATACAAGCTCATATGCTCCACTAAATAAAAAAAGCAAGAAAAGGATAGAGAGAATCAGGAGCACACCCAAAGAAACACAGCAAAATTAGTGCAGCATAAGTTGAAAAAGACTGCCTTCGAGGGAGCAGCAATGGCTGCAGCAGTGCAGATTGCACCAGCTACAATGGGGCTCCACTGCAAAACTTTAGAGGGTTCCAAACAGGTAGTCCAAGAACACAAACAAGTTATGGTACTAGAGGTCAGGAGGCTGGCCACAACCAGACATTGGAGAGTGCTTCTATTGCCGTAGGCGGGGTCACCTGGTAGAGGCATGCCGGACAAAGGCATACCATGAGCAGCAAAAGCAGCAGAGGTTAGAGTATAAGGGCCAGCCACCACAAAACCCAACGCGACAGGATATGGCTAACGTCCCTCCTCAGTACCAAGCAAAGGGTAATCAGAACATATCATACACTCAGTCACAGTGAGGTCCACCGTTCGCCACACAACCACAGCAGGGATCAAGTAATTTGGCGAGCACGTGGCAGCAGCAACCACAGATAGGAAACCCAGCACAACAGGGACCGGGGCCACAGCACCAGCAAGGAAGGGTGACAGTGTGGGGAGGTAACACCTTCACGCAACCACAGAGCCAAACTTCACAGTAAAATAGACCCCCTAGTAAATGAAGAAAGGTAATAATAATCCCAGTGACTTAACACCCAGTAGTTCACCTCCGATGATAAAGACAACCAGCATCCCCTTCCCCCTAAAAATTGTATCAGATCAGAAAGGACTAACAAATGGCATTGGGGTCCAGATATTTTAATTGCGTCTAGGAATTCAGAGCTGCTGGGGGCCATGTTGATTGGGCATCCACACTAACGACATAGTCATCCTACAGGAGTACAGAATAATCAGGTTGCCTAAGGCGCCTACAGCAACTAAGGCTACACTCTGCTGCTGATCCCCCAGGGCAGGGTTCACTGACCACACCCCAGGGGCAGGGCAGTGTGACAAGGGGGCAGGACAGCATCTAGAAAACTGTTTAAAAAGCAGACTCCCAGGTCCCGCAGTCAAAGTCTAATGGGATGCATTCCAATCACCAAGCCAGAAGGACCCCATTTTCGGGCATAATGTCCACACTTAATGTTTCCTTCATGTCATGTAGTCCTGATAGTACCTCAAATGCTCTAGAAGCCTCCGGATCAATTGAGGCATTCCTTTCAGTTGTAAATGAAGCTATCCTTGGTGGCGGAAACAATGTTCTTCTTGCGCCTGGGATGATAAGACCCAAAAACTCCACAACCCTTACACGTGAGAGTCGGTAAGCTAAGAGGCCTCAGCATAATGACGAGTTCGAGAACCTTTCACCGTTCCAAAGATTGAAATGATGAGCACCAATTTCGTTAGGCAATCAACGACTGTATCTAATCTGAGGAGCTCAAGAGACCCCAGCCAAAAGCTAGGGACAGCGGACCCGCCAGAAACGCTGATAGAATGCAGAGTGTGACGAGAGGGGGGTGCCAGGGGTGGAGGCTTCCAAGCCTCTGCACCTGCTCCAGCTGGAATGCAGGGCACCTGGTGCACCCCATTCCAAGCATAGTCCACTCACATTGTTCCAACCTTGCAGGCGCAATCCAAGAAAAGTCATCCCGGACTTCTGATCACACTGGGCAGTATGGGGGGGGGGGAAGGGGGCCACATAGCAGCCTCTGACCCTCTCCCCACGGGGCAAGGGAAACAATGAATTATGTGACCAAAGGAAATGCCCAAACTAAAAGAAAACCACCCAAAATTAGCCCAAAAGAAAGTTTCCAGATAAAAAGGTGGGGTTGAGATCAGCCAAAGCCAGGTATCGGATGCCACAAGGGAAGGCGACATAGCACACCATGTGCGGGAACAGAGAGATGCACAAACATAAAAACGTGTTGCTGGTGCTTGCAACGTAACACCAAATGGCAACACGCCCCCCCTTCCCACATTTCCGCGCACATGTAGCGAACAAACAAGGACTAAAAAACACAAGCGCAACTGAGAGTAATATCCAAACAGGTAGCCCCCAGCAGGAAAAGAGTCTCAGGAAGCAGTCGCGGCCGGCATGATTTGCGGGTGCAGGGGTCGGTGGGGGGTTCATGTGGCGGTTCACGCAGGGGGGGATTTAATTTAAAAAATAAATAAATAAACTTACCGTCCCGCGCCCCGCACCATCTCAACTCCTGTCCGGGTCCCATGGAATAGGAAGCAGGCAGCCTCACTTCTCTTCCCTAAGCCAATCACAACGCTGCAATGGCAGCATTCTGATTGGTGGGGACGGCGCCCAAAAGGGAGAGTGCGCATGACTGGTTTGGTCGGCCCCAGAGGGCCGACCAAACAGTGCCCGCAGCATTGGGCTAGTCACTCATCCCCTGCCCTCCAGCAGACCTGCCCACCCCCAACCAAACCCTTCTGCTTTCTCGCACTGCGAGAAGCAGAAACATAAATGGTAGTTTTATCATTTTATGTTTCTGCTTCTCGCATTGCGAGAAAGCAGTGGGGCGACACTCCTCTGCCCTAATGGAGGAGCCGCCCCGTCAGGAAGGGACCACACAGCAACGTCACTCTTATGCACGCACCAGGGAGACGTTTTTGAAAAAACTAGTGATGCCCATAGAACTCTTGCTAAAGCCACAATCCTATCCCTCCCTGAACTCATGGGACCACTCCACAAAATACCTAACACTGATCTGACCACCCAGAGCCAAAATGTCAGAAAAGGTTAGGAACCACCCTAGTAGGATAAGTGGTGGCGGGGGGGGGGGGCTCAACGGCTTATAAAAATAAGGCCTGCCTTGATAATGTTTATATTAATCAACCTTATCCCCCTAATCACTGAAAAACGTATCCAACAGGGGTCACCTTCCACTACCTCACCAGATCGCGACTAGTAGGTTGATGGGATCACATCCCTGTGGTAAAATACAGGTTCTCCAAAACCATTGAGAACAGAGCGTATGTAGCTAAACTGATTTCACAGTCAACAAAGTTCTTATTCAAAAACAGGTAGCCCCAAGGACAACAAACTGCATCAATGCTGACTTGTCATCAATCCCCACGACCCAAGGAAGGAAAAAAGAACATTACTGAACTTGTGCAAATGGAAGGAGAAAAAACCATGGGCCCTCAGCAAGGGGTCTGCTTAACAACCACGGCCCTCAAAGAGGATGGGGAAAGTGCATGGGTGTGCTGTTCCAACATGCGGTTGAGCCCTTCCATGGCGATATCACCATAGAACTAAAAACTGTGAACTTTCATGAACTGGTCAGAAGGAACACAGCCACCAGAGGAGCGCAGACGACTCCCAGGAGACCCATACCTAAAACTGCAGTGCTGCAACAAAAGTTATGTATTTTTATAAGGTTATGTATGATCTGCCTACTATTGAGTACTACAGAGGAACTGCCCAGTCAAAATAAGTTCATTAAAAGAGAACTACAGCGCCTGCATGGGGGTCTCCCATACGTTACCTAAAATTTCACCAAACAGAACACCAGCATCCCACATGCACTGCACAGCGCCCTTTTGCATAACACATGGTACCAGCACAAGACCACAGTCGGCTCCCAAGCATTAGCCAGGTCATGTTATGTCTGTTCATTAATCCCACATGTGATGGGTGCAGACAGGCTTTACTCGTCCCAAGAAGTAGCCCCCGAGAAAGCAAAATGCCTTATGTAGATTAAGGGCCAAGATTCAACGCAACAAGATAGAGCCACACAGGGTAGTAAACATAATCCAATATGACACGAACCCAACAGCCCTAGACATCCTAACTGAACCCATTGATATCCAAACTGAGCTGGACAGGATACTTAGGAAGGGCCACATAAGGGTAAATCTTACATGGCCCCGAGATTTCCCGGAGAAAAGATTTTTGGAGGTGGCAAAATTCCCTACTTAGTGCATAAACACGACTGCTCCAGCATCCACTCGTGGATCGAGAGTGTAACCGGGGCTGTCTGTGTGAAAAACATGTAATTCCTATGTAGGGCCATCCAGCTCGGAGGTAAAAAGGGAAAGGGTCACATGGGGGAGGGTTGAATCAAAGTATGACGATCCCATGTCAGGAAATATGGGACGCCGAGGTGGGTGGATAAACTTGGTTAGAAGGGAAAGGACAACCCCTGATTGTAAGGAACCTAACACTGTATTCCTTATGTTTCAGAGGAAAAAGGAATGCTTCCGATGGGCACCAATGCCAACTGCGGAGTGATATTATATGTTCCGGATATGCAATGGTTCACCTCCACACTGATGGATAACTACTGGCAGTGTTGCGAGTACACCTACACTCAGCTTGCTCCCAGATCCCTGTCACCATGCACACCCTGACCCTGGTCATTTCTGGGGAAGAGCTATCAAACTTGTACCAGTGACCATTAAAAAAATACAACCTTGCTGCACCAAGCTCATGAAAGGAGAGCTGTGGACTGTTTTGGCTGGGCACAATTCAAAGAAATTCAGGAAAAATTTAGACTCTTCACGGACGCACAGCTGGGGCAGGGGGGTTGATACCCTTCTTCACCATATAAACAAAAGCTAATGCCCGCTAATGGGAGATGCTCAAAATGATGAACAGCACTGAGCCCGGCCTCAATTCTAACAAAGAAGAAATCCAATCAATCCGCCTGTTAGGTTTATTCTCATATGTTCTTGATTAGTTCTTTTTTTAGCCTCTTTTTAGGCTAAAAAGAGGCTAAAAAAAGAACTAAACAAGAACATATGAGAATAAACCTAACAAATGCAAAGAAAGACAAGAATTGTTGATATCTGTTATTTATGTAATACATGTTGACATTAGCGTGTGCTGGGGAAACCGATTTTTTTTGTATAAACTGGGTAATTTTGGTCATCCAACTGGGGAGTGGGTGATCTCTTCACCTCAAAGCACTGCACACAAATAAGTTCATGACAACTTTCAAGTGTACTTCTGTAGAGCGCCACAGAACCTTCTGCAAACCTCACCCGCGGTAGCGTAAATGTATACAATGGTTGGGGTGTAGGGTTGGTCTAACAAATGTCATGGTTCAAAATGTGATAATGATTAGGCATGTAAACTGGGTAGGTAGAGGAGTGAAGACAGACATGGGGGATTGTATGGTTATCAATTTTCGACAGCCTGCATTGGTTGAGTAGATTCTCCATACATGCTCTAGTACGCACATTTTGTCTAAGTCTATTATGGTAGTTCCACTCTAGTATTTTTATAGGCCGCCTATTTTGGCTACCCCTTTTGAGAATCAACACCCCTTTAAGTCTAGTGATAGACCTTGTCTACAAAATGATAACAATTGGAGGAGGGATAATCGGTTTGGTTTTCTGAGCGATTTTAATTAACAAGATTGACTCCCTTTGAATAGGTTGTAGCGTAAATGTGTGAATATCTTTGCTCAGCTCCTGTAGAGTCTGACACATTGTTTTCATCCTCACCTATCCCTCCCACTCTGACCAATGCGATTTTATCACCTCAAACCTCTAGCTTAACCAACCTTGTTACAAATCATAGTGCTATGAGCGACTCAAATTAAGTTGGGCTCTTATCATAGAACATAGCGGGCTAAAGAAAAAGTTTGACAAAGGCTGACTGGAGAGAATATATATTTAAATGTCATATTCTTTGTTTTCAAGAAATGTAGGTGCTGCAGGGAGGTCACATTGATGGTTATTCGGTGTGTTGAATGCCTGCCCCACCTTCTTGCTCAGGAAGAGCTAAGGGGAGTCTCGCAACATATATTGTAAATACTTTTCCTGGGAATCTGGTTAAATTTATCAATGACACCACATTTTTCCATTTACTCGTGTTTCATTTGCAGAGAGATTGGGACATGATCTTAGCTAAAATTTATAACAACTGCTATGACTTTAAGCGAAATCAGGTGGTGGCCTTCTTGGATGATTCTATCCAAGTGATTTTTAATGAACACCCTAAACCTTTGCGAGTGTTGTGCGTAGGAGAATTAAACTCCCACCACTGCAAACTGCCAGCTAAGCTAGTGTGTGGGTTTGTGGACTCTAAAGAGTAGGGCTTGATACATTTCTCACATGACTCCTATGGGAACTCACTGAACAATCTACTAGTTAAGTATAATCCAATAATGGCCAATTATACCGGTTCAGCATTCCCTAATCTTGCTCCTACCTTCACGAGTAATCTATGCACTTCAACTATTGACTTTATTTTGGTCTCTGAAACCTTCCATAATTGCATCAGTGACCATGAGTCTAATTTCACCTGTCATAGCGACCATGCAGCCCTAACTTTGAGGGTGGGGATTGGGGTCTTAAAACCCAGGTCAAAGTTAGCTACAAACCCGTTTTGGCCCCGAAAAACTGATTTATTATACAATGGGCCAAGTTTGATACCTCTAATTTCCTCCCATCCATTATCCAACAAAAGCACTTAGAGGTGGCTACTTGCCTTGACACGCAAGCTGAGGCAAATGAGATCAGGCGAGCCTTTAAAGAAATTTCAGTGAATATTAGGCAGTCTTTAACAAGCTTTACCAGTCCCCTCCCATAAAAGCCATCTGGTTGGTTTGATAGCGCCAGTACCAAGCCCATACAGCCCTCCACATTGCACTTCATGTTAAACCCAGGCAGTGGAGTTAATTAGGAAAGCATGTGTGCTATATATAGCAGCTTGGGTAATTAGAAAAAAGCAGATAAAGGAGGATGCCTGAAATACTATTCATTTAGCTAGTCTGCATAAAGATAGTGCTGCTTTTTGGCGGGTGGTTAATGCAGCCTATTTTAGTGATCCAACGGGTCCTTCTGCAGTAGTCCATATGCTGCCACACAAGTGGTTAGACCATTTTTCTAATGTTTATACCACTCAGGACTCCCCGGAGGATCAAGCAGATGATAGTCAAAGGGATAGCACAGAGACCACCCATTCTCCCTTGATTTTTGAGTATGCGGAGGTCTGTGGGACATTGGTTGATAGTAAGAAGGGCAAGCCACCAGGCCCAGAGGGGGTTCCTCTAGATGTTTTTATTGATAGGCCAGACCTGTGGGCTCCTTTTCTTACCAATGTGTTTAACGCAGTAGCAATGGAAGGCCCTCCTTCGACCTGGAACAGTTCAGTAATAATCCCCATTTATGAACAGAGGGGATAAAGCCCAACCAAAGAATTACAGGCCTATATCTCTCTAAGATTCTACTATTAAAGTTATGGAGCATATTCTGCTACACGGGCTGGAGGATTGGGTGGCCGAAAACAACATTTTAACTGACACACAATAAGGTTCTGAGAAAGGCTTGGGCACTGCAGACCAATGTTTAAACCTCAGTTTAGTCGTAGCTAAGTACACTGCTGTCAAAAAGGGATCAATATATTTGTCCTTCATTGACCTCACAGCAGCCTTTCACTGTGTTTCACACTCTAAACTATGGCCCATCATGAATGAGTTGGGAATGGAGCAGGGCATGATCTCATTTATAAGACAACTATATAAGGATGCTTCTGCCTGTGTCTGCTATGGTAAGGATCTGCTATGGTAAGGACACAGAATGCACTGATAATTTTAGTATTAAAAGGGGAGTAAGACAAGGAGGCGTCCTTGGCCCGTTTTTATTCTCTTTTTATATAAATGAAGTTGACACATTTTTAAAGTTGAGATCAAAAGACATACTCTACATTGGGGCTCGTCCCCTACCCATTCTTTTGTACGCAGATAATGCGGTTTTAGTGGCCAGAAAAGAAAAGGGCTTCTAAGTTTAATTTACAATTTTATTGTATTTATGAATTAACTAAATTTGAAGGCAAATGAGAGTAAAATGTTTACAATGAACTATTGGACAAGACTGGTTAAAAAACCTTCTCATTTTATTAACAATGCCAAGGTATTGGTGGCTGAATCCTTCTCCTTTTGTTGATAAATATAACTGGAAACTAATGTTATTAAATAGAAAAGCCCTCTTGAAAAATCTATCATCAGTTTGCAAGGTTTTTGTAAAATGTTGGGCTCAAAATCAGTGAAAGAGGTTTCTGTGATTTACACTAGTAGGTGTGTGGCTATGACTGACGTAAAGATGATCCAACAAATAGAAAAAAAAATCTGTAAAATCTATTGGTGGTCCCTTAAAGTTGCGCTAATGCCATCTGTCACGCTGAATAGGTAATTCCCTATATAGGGGACAAAATCAAATTATCTCCTCTCTTTTTGTGGCACTCTATCTGGGCAAGGTAGGAGGCCAACCTCAACTAGCTCATTATAAAAGACTGTCTTCGACTTCAATCTGCCCTAGATATCCCGTGGCTTGCATATGTGAAAACTGCATCTGAGTTGATTGGTCAACCGGGTTTATTTGTCACGCCAAAGTCTTGCCACCTCCATGGAAAAAGTATTTTAAAGCAACTATTTTATGATAAGGCATCGGTGAAGAGAGATTCTCTTGATAATCTTAAATCTACGGTGCGCTCTTACAACCTGGTGCACGTTCACGAGGGTCTTCAACGGCATCTCTCTTTTATCCACAATAGAGAGCAGCCATTTGTCCTCACCAGGTTTTGCATTAATCTTTTACTTTTCCTACTTTTCCTGCTAACAGTTACACTTTTTCGGATTTTAGTGCATGCCCTGTAATGGGAAGTCTGTCCAGTCGACCCTACATATTGTGTTCTTTTGCTCCTTTTAGATTTTACATTTTTTCAATGTAGACCGACCTTGCTATTTTTATAAGTTACACAGTCCTCTGATATGTTGCTCGGTTGCCTCTTTTATATGCCATATGCTAAAATTAAGGAAATGTGCAATATTGTGATCTTTTTATAGTCTGTGCACAGCTGTATTATTTCATCTGGATACACTGTTTTTTATTTTGCTTGTTTGCAACAATTTTTCCTCTTCTGTACTACAAAAATGTGGGAAATAAAGATATATTTAATTGAGTCATTGATTGAACGATGCTCCCTCAATATGCTTTTGGAAATTTAAATACCGTGTAGGTTATTTGATGTATTCCTGGACAGTCAACTCACTGTTTTCCGCCCATTTATTCAAACCGACTGCAGGATATTTAGTGGAGAAGTGTGGCTCAATGGTTAGAGCGGCAGACCCTGATGCAGAGATCTGGCCCGGGACCAGGGTTCAATTCCCGCCTCGGCGGGTCTTGGGCTCAATTTCCTCGGACCTGATAATTCTCGCCTCGGTGCCTATTCTAATCATGGGTCCCACTCTGCAACTCTGGGCAATAGCTTGCTTAATCTCCACAACGGCCCCAACAGCGCTGGGATGCCTGGCTTCACCCTGGGGTGCCCAGGAGTGGACATTTCACAGGAAAAGCCAGGAAGGGTTCCACAGCGGTATGCGTACAGCGCCTGGACACCCCTTTGGGGGTATGGGTGCGCTTTACAA
Source organism: Calotriton arnoldi (assembly GCA_963921515.1). NCBI lineage: Eukaryota > Metazoa > Chordata > Amphibia > Caudata > Salamandridae > Calotriton > Calotriton arnoldi. Next base: position 3,315,538 of record CAWUFW010000852.1, read on the forward strand.
GTACAAATTTCATTTCATTTCATTAAGCAAATAGGAACATGTTGCCCTATAGGAAGGCGTTGCCCTCGTATTTTGGAAGCGCGAGCGTTCACGCCTGAGAGGGCTCCACTGCAGGTGTTACCGGCCATTTGCATACAGCTTGTTACTGTGATTGACAGGTCCGCAGGCAGCGCGGATCAGCCCGCGGTTACGAAATCCACGGCAGCTTGTTAATGGGCTTGTGAGGGCATTAGATGTGCAGGCCCAGGTTACAGTGTCCTCGGAGTTGAAAAGTTAATGAGATCAGAGTTTTGATCCCAAGCCAAGGACTGGAACAGCTCTCTAAGCCTGGAGTCTCCGAGGCCAGCTTAACTCCGCCGCCTACAAAGCGGCCTGCGTGCAAGTCCACACAGCCAGGGCCAGGGCAACGAGGGCGCCCTTTAATTTAGAGACCTACAACTCACCTGCCTTGTTCACCGTTCTACTAATCGACCTCTGAAATGTCATTTATTTACGGTTTTTGTAAAGCGCTGCTAACCACTCGGCGGTGGCTTCAAAACACTTTGAGGCAGATTTACAAGCCCCTTTGCGCCACTTTTGCGTCACTTTTAACATGGGAAAAGTGACGCAAAAGTGGCGCACTGGGCTTGTAAATCTGCCCCAAATTTGAGTGTTTATATAGATGACAGCAGGTCATGGATAGTGCGTCCCAGAATACTTTTTTTGGGCTACTCCGAAAGTTCATTAGTCAACAGCACTGTTGACCTGGCCAGTGGATTTTTCCCCAGGCTAGCCTCTTGCAAACACCTTTCTCGTTAAAGTGAGGGGTTTAAAGGCAAAATACATAAATTCTGTGTTCTGTTGTTCACATCAGGGAGTGCTTCAATGTCTGAAAGGGGACAGGTTAAGCAGATTAGAAAATAAAGATGTGAATTTCGAAGCCATCTTGTTTCTCGAAGTGACTTCTATCTTCTGGTTCACAAACCTCGGACTTCACGCCGACGTAATCGGATGAGAGTAAATTGTTACGATCAAGAGCCTTAACACCTTAAGTTCACTGTGTACTCTTCACCTCTGCCCCGCAGCATCACAAAGTACTTTACTTCACCGAAAGATCAGGGCTTTAAGTATGATATTGGGAGTGGGGGAGGGGGTTTTAAAAGCAGCTTGGCCTATGTCATTAAGGGCGCAGCTTGAACAAGGAAACTACAAATTTATGGATCCCACAGTGCGCGGCTAGACTGATATTTTGCTACGTCTTTGTGCTTTCTGTTATTGGAAGCAGATATCTAACACAACAACTTACATACACCTAAAACAAGTCAGGGCTATGGGCTTTGTCAATGGCTGTTAGCTGTATGGGGGCGTGGTCTGCAGCCCAAGATGGTGGTCGCTTAAGCGACGAGCTCCGGGCCGGGGCACCTTATCCGCATATTATCCGACATTCCCTACCTTCCTAGAAAGCTGTCTACAACGCCGAATACTCTTTGCCATTGACCGGCTTCCACTGCCGCGCCCTCCGGCTCTTAGAGACTACGGGAGAGCTGACATCTTGAAGGCGGTGCTCTCCGGCACGTCTCAGGGCCTGGTCTAAGGGCGGAGCCTCTTCAACCCCGAGCTGGCCTGCGGACTGGCTGAGCTGCGGGCTACTGAGGCCGGCTGCTGTCACTGCTCTGGCCCCCGGACTGGGGACCTTCCCACTCGGCATCTGCGCTTTCTACTGCCGGAGTCCTGCCTGGCTGGAGCCTGCTCGGGATCGCCCGTGTGGCCCTCACCATCGCTGCTGCCGAGGTACGTGGAGTGCGCGCCGGTACCTCGGAGACGCACGGCCTTCAGTTGCTGGCGGGGGAGCCCCCCTCTCTCTACAGGACCGCATCGCGCCACACATCGGTGGCGGGTCCCCTGCTGTGCTTGTGTGCCCTCGCTCAGTCGGGTGGAGGTTGTGGGTGCTTGAGGACCTGCGGACGCCTCGTGCCTCCTTCCCTCCCCCCCCCCCCTTGGAGCAGTGAAATCTCTGAGAGCATCAGGGCTGGGGCACAGAGTCAATCTTCAAATCTGTCGGTGACTCTATAGATTTGGCCCATATTGGCAGCGGAACACAGTTGGCGGCCGTGGAGTGTTGTGGGGAGCGCAACGTTTGGAAGCCATTTTACGCTGCCCCTCCCCCCGTGGCCGAATACGTGCATGATCAGTGCTCCAGCCTATAAGTGGCGTGGGTCCACCCCACCTGGGGTCAGACGGAGTACTCCTCACTGCCCTGCTTCATTACAGAAAGAATACCACTATAATCCCTTCACTCTGCTCTGGATCCTATAAGAAACGTCCTTTACTACGGGGGAAGTTCATCTATGAGTGAGGGCCTGAATGAGACTGGCAGCTTGGATTCTGTTGATGACTAGGTTGCAGTAAGGTCATGTGAAGCGCCACTACCTCTGTGGACTGTTTATACTGGTTGATACTTCGCTCCTGCCCTGTGACTCTGTATGGTGCGTGTTCCACTCAACTTCTCAGTCCCTATTGGTGGTCTCTGTGGATGGACCGACGCTGTGATGTTGTTATGTGTTGGGGGCACTTCTGTTCAATGGCGTGATACTCAGGAGGCTACTGAATCTAATATCCCCCCACGTCCCATTACGTCCCAGCGTCACCGAATTGCCTGGTCTGTATCATAGTCTGGCTATTGGGGTCCTTGGCTGTTTGTGCTTGTTCCCTCTGAGTTTCAACTATACATATACCCGCTGCCAGGTATCCCTCGCACCACTGTGTAATCCACTTGTATTTTATTATCAGACTTACCACCAATCATGGGCAGGGGGAAGTCTAAATTGGCCTCCAGGTCGGGAAGGACAGGTTCGCTCTCTCCACCCTCAGAGCACTCATCTAGTCGGTCGCATCGAACTGAGGGAAGTGCTGACACCAACGTCTCCGGAGACAAATTGGACATGATTTTGCAGGAAATCCGTGATTCCCGCTCTGCGCTAGAAACTCAATTGGGCATGATTTCAGTAGATCTCAATTTACTGAAAGACGATCATAGAAAATTAGCCGATAAAGTGAAATCCACAGAGCAAACTGTGGAAACCATGGTACCACAAGTGAAAGCCCATGAAGAACATCTCTGTCAAATGCGCCAACAGATTGAATCCCTCCAGGCCCGGGCTGATGATGCGGAAGGTCGGGCCCGATGCAATAATCTTAGAATTGTTGGATTTACGGAGGGAACGGAGGGACCCGACGTCTTACATAGAGACCTGGCTGAAAACGAATGTGGCCCCTATCGGACTGTCTGCACACTTTACAGTTGAACGGGCTCATCGTGTCCCTGCACGTCGGCCAATTCCTGGTGCCAACCCTCGTCCAATATTGGCCAGGATTCTGAATTATAGGGACCGGGATCACTTATTACAGGCGAGGGATAACGGCCCATTGCAGATCGACAATGTAAAGATCTCGATCTTCCCTGATTATACTCTGGCTGTACAGCTTAAAAGGTTATCATTCATGGAAGTAAAGGCGAGGGTCCGGGCAGCGGGTCTTACATTTGCTCTATTGTTCCCGGCAAAATTGAAAATCATATATAACCAGCGCTCTTTATTTTTTGATACGCCGGACAGTGCGTGGGACTGGCTGGACAGGACCTTTCCCGATATTCAGTCCACCAGACGTATGGATTCCTCGCAACCCAAATCACAGCGCCCTCCCCGGAGGCGTAAAAGAGGAGTTCTTACGCAGAGTACAGGCTCTAGCCCCCCACCTCGACAGCAAGTGATGGAGGGCAGGCAGGGGGCCCTTTGTTCGGCCTCTACCTTCCGTACGTCTTGCCCATCCATTAGCACCAGCCCTTCCGATGAGGCCAATACAGACTCGGACTCTGATGGCAGCGTGGCACTGTTCCCCTTGGTGACTACGCAACTTAGCAATGATCCTTTGGAGTGAATTGTTTATGTATCATATGGAACACTACTCCGAAACGTGTTTGCTTTGTGCTACAAGCTTCAGGTGTAGGTTGAAATGCAGTTATTACAGTCATGCTTGCAGCTTTTCAATGCTGTGAAAATGTTTACTACTATACTTGAATGACGGGTAGGGATGATTTAGTATGTTCCCTGGCCCGGCCCGCTTTTTGGGCCTTCTAATGTGTTACTCATTGCTCTTGTTTGGATATTAATAGTGTTAGCGACCTTCCCCACAGGCGATAGCAACTGTTGAATGTGAACTATGTTAATTTTGTTTACACAGTTTGGTCGAGCGAAGTTTGGTCGTTGGACCCAGTATTGGGATGATGTTGAGTTCTTAGTATTTCTGCCGCATAGTCCGGGGTCTGGGGGTGGGGTTGGGTGGGGCGGGTGGTGGGGACTGGGGGGGTTTGCTAATATCTCCTGATAATGTCTATTGCCAAATCTTATACTTTCATATCCTGGAATGTCCGAGGTATGGGAACCATCCATAAACGGCATAGGATAGCTGCACAGTTACATCGTCGTAAAGCCCAAATAGTATATTTCCAGGAGACTCACTTGTTACCATCCGAAACTATGAAGTTACAGAAACGTTGGAGGGGTCAACTTTATGCATCAGCGTATTCCGCCTTTTCTAGAGGGACTGCAATATGGATTCGGGCGGGGATCCCCTTCTCCCTTAGCGAGAGTAAAATAGATGATCAGGGACGTTATGTCCTTCTTCTTGGGGCATTGGATGGTAAGCAGGTGCTATTGGGGTCCCTTTATGCTCCGAATACGGATCAAGAAGCTTTTTGGACACGTGTCTCTCTAGCGCTCTCTGACTGGTCACACTACCCATGGTTATTGGGGGGGGACTTAAATGCCGTCTTTGATGTATATCTCGACCGCTCTCATCCTCCCTTATCTAATACTATAGCGCGATCGCAAGCTGTTACCTTGACACGGTGGGCGTAGGGCTGGAATTTATTGGATGTTTGGAGATCCCTACATGTTAATATGCGGGAATATTCCTTCTATTCTTACCCACATAAGTTACATACTCGCTTGGATTATTTCCTTTGTTCCCCAGACTTATCCCCCTCCTTTGCACAGTGTATTTATCTGGGCAAGACCATATCGGATCACAATCCCATAGAATTAATGCTGACCTGGGGCCGTTCCACCGCTCCTATTCCGACTTGGCGAATGCAACCTATACAATTAGAGGACCAGGTATATCGAGCCACATTAGCTACAGCTATCACCACTTATTTTCTAGACAATGAGGGCTCTGCCTCGTCCAGATCCTTTGAATGGGAAGCCTTTAAAGTAACTATCCGTGGGGTTTCCATGGGCACTCTGGTGGGATCCCGGAGGGAAACGATAAGGGACATAACGGACCTAGAAAGAGACTTGCAAGCTATGGAGGTGGCGGCCCAGACAAGCGACGAAGGCATAGAACCATTGCAAGCTGCCAGGATAAAATACGCTGAATTATTGGAACGCTTGAGAACGATTGACTTTAACGTGTACACTCTATGCACGCATTCTGAGACAGATAGAGCCGGCACATTATTAGTGCATCTGATTAAACCTCCAACAGCCTCCACTCCCATATTAGCAATACATAATGCCCAACACGCATTGATTACTTCCCAGGCAGAGATAAACGTTACATTTCAAGAATATTATGCACAATTATGTACCGCTCCCCTCTTAGACGTGTCAGATGCTACAACATGCTTTCTGGCAAATGTAGAACTTCCCACTATTTCAGACTCGACCGCCAAAGTTTTGGCAGCTCCGATTACTACTGCGGAGATTCGAACGGCGATTAATGCATTAGCTCGTAATAAATCGCCGGGTTCGGATGGCCTCTCTATTGAGTTTTACTCCACTTTTGCAGCTGCGCTGATTCCTAAACTGTTGCAACTGTATACCTCCTCATTGGAAGAAGGTACTCTGCCTCCCACTACCAGGGAAGCATTGGTTACGTCACTATTGAAACCGGACAAAGATCCTACCGAACTTGTGTCCTATAGGCCTCTGTCGATTCTCAACACAGAGTACAAGATACTCAGTAAGGTATTAGCCTCACGGCTCCTCCCTTTGCTACCCCAGTTAGTTCACACTGATCAATGCGGGTTTATACCCAAATGCAGCACCTCACTAAATAATCGCCGGCTTCATGCTTTGCTACATGCGGCGTCAGCAACTGCACCGTTCGCTGGCTGTTTGACATTAGATGTGAGACAAGCTTTTGACACCTTGAGCTGGCCCTATATGTTGGCTGTATTGTCCAAATTCGGACTACCCCTGTCCTATTGCAATTGGATCAAACTACTCTACACTAACCCTACAGCCCGAGCTAAGACGGGTCGACCATTTCTCCCTCTTATACGGTTTACCAGGGAATGCGCCAGAGCTGCCCCCTATCCCTCTTGTTGTTCCTATTAGCTCTCAAACCTCTTGCACAATATCTGCATCAGGTTATGGTCCCCCTACGGAATTCCATTACGTGGTGTGATTCACTCTGTATCGCTCTACGCCGATGATATGCTGTTTCATTTCCGAGATTTGAATGAAGGCAAACACGCGATAGCAGCTGTTTTCTCACGTTTTGGGGAAGTATCTGGCTTATGTCTTAACGCTTCCAAATCAGTCGCATAATTCTTTTTATGATACATATGCCTCTCCCTATGTACAATTTGGCCAAATGCAATTTAGAGTAGAGCCTGTGACGTTTAAATACTTGGGTATTTGCATCTATAGAACCAGTGTAGATACCATCGATGGCAACTTGGTGAGGACTATTAATTCACTTCGTTCCCTGATTTCCTTTTGGAATACGTTACCATTCACAGTGGTGGGCCGATTGGCCGTGTCTAAAATGATTATGTTGCCCAGACTCCTTTATCATTTTGTGAATCTCCCGGTCGTTCTCCCGGCCTGGATTTTTAAAACGATGAACACCCTGTTATCTTCTTTAACCCCTTGCCCGCGATCGGAATTCCGCTCGTGTGCTGGACATTCCGATCGCGGGTGTGGTCGTGACGCGCTCAGCTCGTCATGCGCACAGCGCTACCGCGCAGCATGACGAGCTGAGCTCGTCACGCGCATCGACGGGGTTAATTTGGGGATCGGATAGACATAGAATGGCATTGGCTAAGTTACAACTTCCTAGTGCCGTGGGTGGGATGGGAGCACCTGATTTTAAAACATACTGTATAGTCGGACAACTACAATGGTTAGCATATTGGTTGGCAGGCCAGAATTTATTTGAAATTGGGCATTCCCCTGACTTTTTAAAGCGTGGAACTCTTCAGGCGTTGTTATGTCCGGGAGCGAATAAGATGCGTGATCCTCCTTATCTCCTATGTATCGCAATGCACTATTGGAAACAAGCTCATAAGTTAGCAAAACTACCCTTCCCATATGCTCCGAATATCCCACTATGTGGCTTACCTACTAGACGTGGAATAGTATCAACGGCTCGGATAAGGGGTTGGACACAAATGGGTATAGAGACGGTTGGTGAGTTCTTCTTGGATGGTAACCTGATGCCCCACGAGGAATTCGTACCACTCATTCAGTACCTGACACCTTGTTTCTCACTCATGCAGCAATAGTGCAATTTATTCGGAAATATTGGCTCGTAGACCAGAAGGAACCTCCCACCTTCGAATTATTGAAATCCCTTCATATTATGGGACATGGCCGCCACCTGGTTTGTTGGCTCTATCGAGGATTGAGGGAGCATCTACATACCCCATTGTAAAATCTTAGGCAGAAGTGGGAAACAATCCTAACACGTGAATTAGAAGACAGAGAATGGGCCCTAATGTTAGAACATCCCCGGCGAGTCTCCCATAATTGCCGATTAAAAACCATACAATTATTCATATTGCACAAGGCATATCTAGCCCCGACGACATTACGGAAGATGTTCCCTACTGCATCCTCGGGCTGTCCGAGATGTCCGGCACAGGATACTGATTTTATTCATATGTTATGGTCCTGCCCAGTTTTGGGGGGGTTCTGGTCAGAAGTTACTCAGAGTCTAAAAGTACTGACAGAACGCACGCCTTGGGACACAATGGAGGCCTGTCTCCTAGGACTTTTCCCACTACCTAAGTCAGCAAAATTACTACGCCGTTTGCAGGCTTAGCCCTGATGCTTGCCAAAAGATTGATTACACAGCGCTGGAAATCCCACACGGCACCTCAGGAAGGCAGATGGAGGGAGGAAGTTATCAGATGGGCGGTGGCAGGGAGGGAAGCGCTACAGCGTGAAGAATATAGGGGACTAAGGAAACGTCCAATATCCCTAGACTGGGCGCACCTGATAGAACTTTTTAAAACGGGCACAGAAGGTGAGTCGGAGGACTGGCAGGCTACAAGGGTAGAATGCGGCGAGGACACTTGATCACTACCTGTGCGTTGACTAGATTTCTAGTGCATGTCCTGTTTTCCATCCTCCCCTTTTTCCCTGCTCCCTTTGTTCTCCCCCCTCTCTCATCCCCGTGCCTTCCCTTTCCCTTCCCCCTGTGATCTCGGACCTGACAACCACCCAATACGAAACATCTGGTAGGGTGTACTATCACCGTAGCGGCAACAGTTTTCTTTGTTTGGATTTAGTTTTGTTTAGGGCGGGTGTTAGCTGGGAGGGGGGTAACAGGTACTGGTTATTCTGACATTAAACACATTGATATAGATTATGTACTGATAAAATGTCTACAGTCCTCTCTATGCAATGCTTCCACAACTAATGTTCGGTTAATACTAGCGCTGTATGATGCATTTGATGCACAAAGCATACGTCTGTAACCATCTTGTCATAGAAAAAGGTTAAACAAAATGTCTACTTGTGGACATTCATCTGAATGAGTCATCCTCTGTACTCAAAGTTTGTGTTTAAAAAAAAAAAATGGCTGTTAGCTGTATACGATAAATGAGTAACAACAATAATTTTGTTGTAAATAAGATTGAACATGCTTCAATTCTGAAATTACGAGAATGTGAGTTAAACATTACTGAGGTTGGTGGGAGGGACGGTGGTATTCAGAGTCTCAATCACTCCCGTCTTCCCTTCACATCACTTTCCTCCGCAGTCTACCTTAGACACTCCTGCCCTTTTTTCCTTCACATCTTCCTGAAATCCTCCACCTGTATATCTCACACTTAAGCTCTTTCCTCCTCTGCACTGTCTTTTCACTCTCCCCAGTGTGCACTTCCTCACATCTCCTTCATTTCGCCACCCCACCCCACCCACACAAAACACACCCACTCACCTCCGGGCATTTTCTTTTCTTTTACTTACTCATTCTCAATACTTCGGCCAGTGTTTATCTCCTTCACACATTTGCATAGAATCACAGTTGCAACTGGCATATGTGACCAATGCTATCAGTGTGCTCTGCAGAGAGGCCAAGGACTGGATGATCATGTACTCTGAACACCTTTTTGACCCAGTGACAGGCACTGTGAGAAACGTGCACTTCTTTCAGCCCGAATTCCAGAACTCTCAATTGTAGTCCATTATAAACACATGGATGCGACTTAGTTCAACTGTACAAGAACCATTAATATGTTGCACAAAAAAACTACAGAAACATAACATTCAAGAAATAACAAATACTCCTTAGGAATGGAAGATCAAGTCAACATATCAAACTAGTTAACTTTCTATAATAGAAAGATTTGGGCTCAGATTCAGAAAGTGTGTGTAAAATGGACTTGCATTTGAAAATAGCTTTTTTTTTCACAATAGCAACACAATATTTTAATGCACAATAGTTATTACTGAACTCATATAGATTTACTCACAAGGAATTTTCCTTAAGAGTAAATCTCCCTCCATAAGAGAGGAGTGGATATTGCGGGGCAGAAATGTGCTGGAGGCTTTGTGAATACACACAAAGGTACATGTTGGTGAGTAGTTACCAACTCCTCTCCAAGTACTTTCCCTCATGGAAATGGTCAGAGATGTACTCTTGAGAAGAGCAGGAGTAAATTATTTTCCATAGAGAAAGTTAAGGAAATACCAGAAGTGGTGGAGGTGTAGGGAAAGGGGTCTTTGTGAGGTGGAAAAAACCTCCGTGGATGGAAAAAAAAGAAAACTTGCAAGCCCTTTTTTCCCCTCATGCAAAATGTACACAAGTGTGTTTTTGCTTGAGAAAATTAAATTTTAAGTTTTCCAGGATTATGTCTGGAAATAAGCGTCTAATGAATGTTTCTATGCATAACCTGGAAAAATTGTGAGAATTCAGAACATGTCTAAAATAAATCCGCATTTGTGATACAGTGACTTTACCTATAAACCGTGATACAGAATTTAGTTGTTTACTGTATACACACAGTCCCAAAAGAAAGAAGTGTGTTCTTTTGGCCTACCATGATAGAGTGTTTTTATGTATTCGTGTAGCGTATATTTGCCTTTAATGGAGTAAAGGCTTTCTAGAATGTTCTGTTCCAGAGATTTCTTCACAGGAAGTTACTGAGAAGTCCAACAACGCTCCATTGTGGGTATTATGCATCCCTAATAGGTGTTGTGTCAAATGTGCGATGAGAACGCAGAGCACTGTTTGCAGCTGCTGTGGGGCTGCAAGTGGTGTGTTCATGTCAGATGGCTGGAGGGCAGAGTCTTATTAATCGGGCAACAGTTTATGAATTTACAGACGAGGCTTAAAGCTTTACATCCTGATCAATCTCGTGAAATGAACGGATACCCATTGGCAAGCAATAGCGCAGACTGCGTTTGGTGTTCGCACCTCTGTGGCATGCCTGACTTGTGTGTGAGATGCAAAATCACACACAGAGCTCCATGGATAGACCATGGCAGAGGGGCACAATTGCCACTTTGAGGCATATCTGCGCAGCATCAAAAGTATGTGAGATGTTCCATCTGTGAAATGACTGTAATGCTCGCCTTAGTGCTCACTGTGGTTGCAGGTGCCATTCTGATTGCTCCCATTCACTATGGCACTAAGTAGTGCCACTTCTGATATAGAAAGCCTCACTCATGCTGGGCAGGAGCCAGCGTCGATTCTCAGACTGCTGCTTCATGCTGTCATCTTTTCATTCATGTAACATTTCGAAGGCTAAAGCTTTCTATCTCACTGCTTACGCTTCAGTCCTACATACAATACCTCTGTTTTAGTTTCAACCATGTGATATCCGCTGTAATCCGTTTGGAGTGTACGTACATATTTAGTATTATATTCTCAAAGGAGGATGGGAACCTCTTGTGGCCCTAATCTGTGAATCACAGACTCATAATATTTTTGAATTTTAATAAACTTGTTCAGACTTCAAGTGACACCTACAGAAATTTCTTAAACAATCTTGGTGCTTCGTCCTAGAATGTCCATGCTACACTGAATTTAGGAACCACGGGTAATGATCACATGGATGGGTCAATGTGGACCGAGTGGGCAGCCATGGGTGACGGGTGTGGCGGAAGTCCGATTGCGGCGGTGTAGGCGTCATGGTAAGGTGGAGGAAGACCTTGAGGTGAGAGGGACTCCTGGCCAGATTGATGGACCGGAGGGTACTGGACCATCCTCTTCCACGGATGTAGAGGGTACTCTTGTTACGGGCGAGGACTGATTGGTCTGCTGAAATGACTGTATGGAAGATTGAGAGGGGGGCACGCAGTTACTGTTTAGGGCAGTTATGAAAATGTGTATGCAGGGCATACCTTTATTGTAATGAAGTAATACTCCTGCTGTATTACCTTACCTGTGGTGCGGGGGATGATGGCAATTGGTTCTGTAACCCTTGATGCCTGTTTGCATTATTTAAAACAATAAAATATGCATTTAAAAAAAGAATTTAGGAACCAGGGCTGGACTGTACGCCACATGAAGACTCGAGACACCAGCAGATAAGGATACATTTACTAGGGACACTAGGGTGGAAAACAGCCTCGCGCTCACTCCGTCAATCAGGACAGATAGCATACATTCATTTAAATTCTTTAAAATCGTGTGAAGTCTGGTCATGTTTATTCATTGCTGTACTTTTTAAACAACTCAAGATTGTCATCAGGACAACCAAGTTTGGGTAGATACGTACAGGGCATCCCAGGGAATGAGGACGCAAGAGTGTGAATGCAATCCACAGTACAGAGCAGATGGCTTCAGAATTGAGCTGAAATGGGAAAATAGGCAGGACTGCCAGGAGTCTAACGCATGAATATGTGAATGAAAGAGGGATGTTGATCTAGCCAACGTGGAACCTCCTAGAGCCTCCCCAGGCTGCAACCGGATAATTCCGAAAGTAAGACTCAGTGGACAAGCGTTGAAGTAACATTCCTCAACGAAAATAGTTAGAACTGTTAGTCCCACCTGCACCTTGTGTTGCCTTTTACTCGACAGGATGATCTGCAGCACAGGGCCACCATATACTTTAAAAAAAAATCTTTATTTATGCAAAGTCCAACATAACCAACAACGTGCCTATTGCACACAGTATCCATTTTTCGGGGTATATCCTCGTTGCACAGATTGAAAGTACAAGTTATCACAAGGTTTCATTTCTTCCCACTGTCTCCACTCCCCCTTATTCACCCCCAGCCATCCTTTACCGAACCCAGACGATCTCAGCTATGGGTACACCTCAACCAGATATGGTGCACGTACAACACGTTCATTGCAAGGCACTGGGGACACATGTACACATCACTAGTTTCCCACCCCTTCAACTTATTCAGGGCGTGCTTTGAATGTTGTCTTGCCCATCAATAACCCCTTTCTCTGCAAAGTCAGCCAAGAGGGCTCCGCAAATTATTAAATCATTCTGCAATTTGTCATCCCTCCTAGTCAGATGTATGACTGAACCACGCTATGCCTTTACCACACGTTGCCTTTACCGCGCAAGTTTTTACCACACATATACCTCTACCATGCATGCCTTTCCAACAAAAACGTAAGTATATATCAAGTAAGTGAAACCCGTTTTATATATTACCTACTGGCGGCCCCAGTACGTAATTATAGTTAGGAGCTAGTTTCAATAGGAAAAGCGTTTTTTGACTTGCCTATAACGTTGGCAATGTTTGACGAATCTTCACCAAATTTTCCCAAAACAGTATCAAGTTGGGTCTTGTGCGTGGAATGGTGCAGGGTGATCTGTCAAGCGGGGGCTGAGAAAAAGGAGTGGTCAAAAATTGTGCATTTCCCATGTTAATTTCTATTTGAATTTTAGAAACGACTACAGCCCGAACCGCTGAACGGAATTACACTAAATTTGGCAGAAAGGTAGCTCTGGGTCCAAAGGGAGTGCTTTTTGTTATTTGGTGTAAATCCGTTCAGTAGTTTTAGAGTTATTTAAAGAAAAACAAGTTTGTATATCTAAGGATGCGCCTCCTCCGCGAATCCTCCTGATCTCGTGAAGAGATCTGAATGGCTGCCAACACTTCAACCAGGAAGTGTTGGCAGCCATCTTGGTACTCGGACTCAGCCAAGTCCCAAGAAAAATGTAAAAAATGAAGACTAGGGGGCAGGATAGAAATACCCTGACACCCTAGACCTGCTGCTGGGGTCCACCAGGGACCTCTGCCAAGTCCAAAAAGCATTAACAATAAGTTTTGCAGTGAAAATTGCAACGGATTAGCAAATTTGCAGCAATTTAAAAAAAAAAAAACTAGCGCAGGCTCCCGTGCATGATTTCACTCTAGCCCCCGGGTGGGCCAGGTCCCAGGGGCATGAGGGTATTTAATAAAAAAAGGAGGGGGGAATGGGCCCCCCTCCTAGGGCTCTTTTTATCCCCGTGGACCACCACCACCCGGGGCTTTATTTAAATATGGGAGAGTGGCTGCATGGAGCCCCCTCCTGCGGCTTTAATATGCCCTGGGGACCACCACCTCCCTGGGGGTAAATAAATAATGATGCGGGGCGGGCGGACCCCTCGGGTCCTGGGGACCACCAACTCCCTAAGGCCAAACACATATGCGGTCCCCCTCCCAGTGACATATACGGGCCAGGGACCACCACCTCCCCAGGGCCGGCCTGTGCTAATTAAAGGAGGGGGGCCACGTGGCCCACCTCCCGAAGCCAATAATGGGGCCTGGGAACTGCTACCCCTCAGGGCTGGCTCCTGCTATGTCCCGAGTGCCCACCCTCGGAAGATAGCTGTTTTCTTTCGCTTGGCGGGAGCTGCAACAGCTAACTCCGCTCCCAGTGGGCGGGAGCTGTCAAAATGCTCCCACTTACTGGAAGCGGAGTTTTCATCTGTTTCCATGTCCGGTGTCACGACCTCCTCCCCCAATCATTTTTGACCATGCCCCAGGGGATGGGATCCCTGGGGATGAAATGGACCTGGGGAGGGGGGATGTGCAGCCCTCCTCCCCTTCCAATAATTGGCTGGGCCGTGGGGGACAGGTCCCCAGGGCCAAAATCAGCCTGGGGAGGGGCGCTGCACGGCCCCCCATTAATTCTTGGTCAGGCCCGGGGGCTGGGGTCCCTGGGGCCGAAATCAGCCTGTGGAGAGGGGCTGCGTAGCCCTCCTCCCCCATTAATTCTTGGCTGGGTCCCGGGGGTGGGGTCCCCGGGGCCGAGATCAGCCCGGGGGCATGCAGCCCCGCTCACCCATTAACTTTTGGTGGGTCCGTTCAGGGCCTGATGCTAATTTCACAGAATTAAACTTCAACGGGAAGCATTTACAAATATAAACATAGCGGATGCCCCTATTGAAGCTCCACTTCTGTAAAGGACAAATGATCCTGACCTCCTGGGCTTGAAGAAGGCAAAGCAAGTGTGTTTTCTCAGCAATTCCACATTGAAAGATTATCTGAAATGCTTCCTGGGGGTGAATGGATCGGTGATCTACTGAAGTGCAATCTGTAGTGGGTTCTTTCTTGTCCTTACCTGGTGAGAGCATAGTCCATGGTTCTCCCTTTAAATTTCTATGAGTATTTAAATGTGCAAAATCACTTGGAAGCTTCACCCGTTTGGGCCCACTCACCTTAGTGGTATGCAAAGGTCTCCCCACCTTTTGCCAGGGTGATGGACAGCATAAGAAGCCCCCCAGCGAGTTTCTTGCCGATTTTAGTGACGCGTTCTTGATGCCGAGGAATATGAGGACAACTCCACCAACGAAAGAAGTGCTTACTTCATATAGTTAAGAAGAAGGACCCTTGTTTTGGGGAGATTTACCTCTTTGTACTCTTGTCGTCTTCTCTATAGGAAGATTCATGTTATCACAAATTTCTTGTTAGACGCATGAGGAACAATTATATTGCCAAAACGCGCACAAGGTCACAGGTGACATTTCCTCGTGCTCCATTACGCAGCTGTAGTGTATAATACATACTGGACATTTACCCAAGGAGGTAGCACTTAGTAATTAGCCAGTAGAAATTACTCCACTTGGGTAGATATTCTGTGCAAAATTGTGGACTCTTTTTGGATAAAGGGGCAGGATGTGTTTCTATTGTGGCCCAGTCACTGACACATCTACTGACACACCCTACAGACACTTTGACACCCACTCATGCATTCAGACACACACGCCCACTGACAGACCCACTCAGACACTGATACATCCACTTACAGACCTACTCAGACACTTGCACACGCACTCATAGACCCACTAAGACACTCATACACCTACTCATAGACATACTCAGACACTCTCACACCCACTGACAAACCCACTGAGGTACCCACTCATAATCCCTCACACCCACCCACTCACAGACCGACTCAGAGACTAATGCACCGACTCACAAACCCACTCAGAGATTTACACACCCACTCAGACCATCATGCACTCACTCACAGACTGACTCACAAACTCATGGAGGCACTTGCAAACCCACTCAAACACTCTAACATCCACTAACCTACTCAGACTCTCATGCACCCACTCACAGACCTACTCAGGCACTCACACGCCCACTCATACACCCATTGAGACACTCATGCACTCACTCACACACTCACTCTCAAATTTACAGTTAGGAAATAAAATTATAAAAACTTTTGAAATTACTGAAAAAATTAAAGGTCACAGGGATGTTATAGTTAGGAAATCACATAAAAAAACATAGAAATTCACAAAAAATACCAAAGGTTAGAGAGATAATATAGTTAGCAAATAACATTAAAAAAAACAACTTAGAAATTCACTGATAAAACTAAAGGTTACAGGGACGTTATAGTTAGGACATAGAATTTAAAAAACCTTGGAAATTCATTGAAAAAAACCAAAGGTTACAGGGACGTTATAGTTACCAGTGAAATTCAGCAGTTATAGTTACATACCTGAGCTAACTAAAACTTATGCCCCCTCAATGCAGTGCTTATTACTTCACATATTACATCTCTCATGACAGGTCCCAATGCCAAGAGTCTCTCTCACCAAGTCAACTAAGACCCCAGGCATAAAAGAAGTTATAACCTGATAATTATTAACCATAGTCTCTTACATAGGTAGTGGGCAGGGGGTCAGAACGTTCCAGGCAAAAACGTGTTACTGTCAACCCAAGAATATTCCGCTCTCACGACACAAAGAGAGGTCCAGAAGAAACCGGCAGGTGCACCCGTAAGCCCTGATCTTGCAAGCAATATGTCAACAATAAAACATCATAAACATTCTCTCCCAACAATCCCTCCCTGGAGAGACACAAAAGAATCAAATACATCTGTGTCTGCCCATACAATTCTGGCTAGCAAACATCCTAGCACAGTTCTCCAGTAAGTAGAATCAGATATTCCAACAATAAAAGAGTCCCCTTTCCCATTAATCACATTACATTCGTGCTGCCTCAGGTGCAGGGATCTCCCTCCATCCAGCCCGAGGTCAAAGAACCTCCAGGGCGAACCAAAGGGCTCCTGCCCCTGCGAACAGTGGCCCAACAGGATTCTCCTCCCCTATAGTTGAAATGGAAGGATAAAAGTTGTCTGGCGGAACTGTCCCCCGTACCACACCACCCATAACGACTGTGCATGCCCAGCACACATGCAGCCCTTCGTTCTTAGCCAGGCTCCAATGTTCCCATGTGTAATGCAGTATCTGTGATGCGCTGTATGCCACCCCAAGTGTAATTGTTCATCAAACATACATATCAGGACTCCAAACCACGAGCCGCCTCCAGGGACATGGCCATATCCGTCAGCGTGACCTCAGCTCTCTCCTCCCCCGGTCTCAGTGGTGAGTGTGTGGCTCTCCCGCAACAAAGAAATCTCCTCATTCCACATGGTGCCATCCTCCTGCACCAGCACAAATGAAGTTCCGCGCACACTAGTCACGGTTAGTCCCGAGGGACCCTGTCACCAGACACCAGTCCTCGCTGATCTTCTCAGCTCTGCTCCCTCTCAAGACTTCGTGCAGGTACTCTGTCCCATAGTTCCAACCATACCTACTCTGGACGATCAAAGAGGTGGGTTTTTCCATTCGTAATAACACGCAGACTAGCAGGATACAACAACATATAGCGCAGGTTCAATGCTTTGAACTTTTGCTTAACCTCTAGGTACGACTTCTGCTGAATCCTCACCTTGTGCATGTAATCGGGGTCGATGGCAATGTAGCAGCTTTTGTAGTGCAAAGCTTCAGCCTCTGTGGTGGCCCTCAGGATACAATCTACGTCTTTATAATGAAAAATACAAGCAATAAGTGCTCTTGGAGGTGTGTCCAGAGGAGGACGGGCCACCAGCGCCCTATACACATGCTCTTTGGAGAACATCGCTGACAGCCCCTGCGGCTTCAGTGTATTGGGGATCCATTCCTCCAGGAACCGTTCAGGAGATGTGGTCTCCACTCCTACTGGGAACCCCACGACCTGAATGTTATTATGCCCTGAGCGCCCCTCCGAGTCTTCTGCTTTGGCTTTCAATGTTTTTGTCACAGATTCCAATTTTGCCATATGCTCACGCAGTGCTGTGACCTCTGTCTGGAAGTCCATAATGGATTCTTCTGCAGCATTGACTTTTTTCAGTGGTCTTTCGAAAGTCCATCCGGAGCAAGTTAATATCAATGACACTGTCTCTATTTTGCCCTCCAGAGCTGTCCTCGAGCCCTGAATGGTGGCAAGTAGGCCCGCACGCATTGGCTCCCCTTGCAACTGACCACTCCTACAGTTCGTTCGTGGTTCCTTCTGCCTCACAGCACTGGGAGTCACTGCGTATTGCATGATGTTGTTACCCTGCTGTGGGCCAGATGCCTTATGCTTTCCTATGTTCTGTCAGCTGAGCCATTGTCGCCCAAGAGTCAAAGTAAGAGTCAGCTCCCTCAAGAAGAAAGCCACACCCCGGGCACATGACCCGATCCATGAACTGGGCCCACATCAAGCTCTCTGGGGTCAGCATATCCCAGCGAGGTTCTGCACTTAGTTCAAGAGTACCTCCAGGCCACTCCCCACAATATGTGAAGAAGATCCAACCAGGCGTGCAGTTCAGCAGTGTTAGCCCTGTCTTAGTGGGGGCGCACAGCACATGTCTCCTCCGGTTCAGGCACACACCAAGGCGTATTAGGCCAGGCAGGGCAGAGTAGCCAATCACACTCCACAGACAGCAGGATTGTAGTGCAGCATTGCAGAAAGAACAAACAGACAACAGCATGTTCAATCTCTTTGCCTTGTGTCCACCAGCATGGTTTCTACCTCACCACATGCTAGGCACTCCTTGGTCTCCCTTTGCAGCTAGGCTTACTCTATCCAGGGCAGTCGGGCAGTACATCTGAAGGAGCGACCCCTCTCAAGCCTCCAGGTCAGAGTCAGGCACCCTGTTGATATTAATTGTGGCCGCTGACAGCGACAGGCTGCAGAGGCCAGAAGGACCCCTGCCAGGCCCCACAGTCCACACCAGTCTCTCACGGGGCCATGGTGCAAGCGCCTTGCAGCACCACTGCACCCCCCAGCCACTGCCATCATCGCCGAGCCTCATCTTCAAAGGGGAAAGCACTTCACTAAGAGCAGCCAGAAGACATGTGATCAGCACCGCGGGTGTCCCCATGCTCAGGATTACTTTAGATGCCCACGCGCAGTATCGCTAGGCCTCCGATCTCTGTCTGCAGTCAATCACAGCTGCCCGAGGCTCTAAGAAGGCTCAGCGGATGGGGCAAGGGGCATGGCATCAGGATCAGGGACATGAGAGCCGCCATGGGCCGCCTCAGGGGAGGATGTTGCAGGATTTCAACGGGTGGTGCTGGAGCTGCCTAGAAAAACGTCTTCGCTGCCATCTTGCGTTGGCCACGGCCCAGGGCTGTCAGATACTTTAATGCATTTCTGATTGTGAATGAGTGAGCAGTAACAGGAACAGGGACAAGAAAGAGAAACCCCCAGCAAAAAGGACTACTGCCCATCTCATGTACCACCAGTATGGAAAAATAATGCACAAGTATATAAAGCAGTGGGCTGAACTCACTAACAAGGATGGGAAGAAAGTCTTTTTGGCGAAAGGCACCTTTGATTTACAGTGCTAATCATTTCAGAAAAATACTAAAAGAGCTCAAAAGTACTGTGGATGCAAAACAATATCCAGTTTCCCTAAATCGGTACAAGGAAGCTAATTAAAAAAACATACGTCTCAAGGGGTATGAAACAGACCCATAAGAGAGTCAAGTTCAGTGGCGGCTCCTCCATTGGGGGGTGGGGGCGTCGCCCACTGCTTTCTCGCAGTGCGAGAAGCAGAAACATAAAATGGTAAAACTACCATTTTATGTTTCTGCTTCTCACACTGCGAGAAAGCAGAAGTGCCTGGTTGGGGGCAGTCGGTGGGCAGTCCTGTTTGAGGGCAGGGGGGAGTGGCTTGCCCAATGTTATGGGCCCTGACTGTTTGGTCGGCCCCAGGGCCGACCAAAGCAGTCATGCGCACTCTCCATTTTCTCTATGTAGGCTGCATGCAGCCTACATAGAGAAAATGGCCTCCCTTCTGGCGCCTGGCTGGGGCGCTGTCCGCTGCACCGCACCAATCACAACGCTGCCATTGCAGCATTGTGATTGGCTTAGGGGAGCAGGAGGAGGGAGGCTGCCTAAAACGCGCCAGGAGCAGCAGGAGCTGAGGCGGCGGCGCGTGATGCGGTCACGGAGGAAGGTAAGTTTATTATTTTATATTGATTACCGTACCGTCGTCCCCCCCCCCGCGAACCCACCCGCCCGTTTTGCTGGCCGCGACTGGAGTAAGATGAAATAATGAACTTTCTGATATGTGAAGGCGGCCGGTAGAGAAAAGGGGGAAGAATGCTAGGTTGCCTGGTACTTGTGTGAGGCTTAAGAATTGCGTGTGAGTCGTGGAATGTCACCGTTTCAAGTTAGGAAAAGTTGAGTGTTGTCTTTTTTATCTGGGTGGAGCTGAAGCTACATGGCACCATTCTTTGCCTTCTACATTCAACTATGTTTCATTTGGAGCGCTGGTCACTGGCTCAAGAGTGAACTGCAAGCCTTGGTCTGATCTGAGGTCCGGATGATAAATGCTGTGCCTAAAAACAGTAAAAGCTAATGCGGAACTGTTACCGTAACACACGCAAGACATGTATCACTGCCATCTCCGAAGCTAAAACACGAGTTGCATGCAATTTACTGCTCTTTTCTCATAAAAATGAACAGCCACCAAATGCTCAAGTCCTAACATGCCACAGCGCCATTAAGGAATGGCTAACCAGCTGGGGTTCTGATACCACATCATACACTATCCATGCGTGGAGAAACGGTAAGGAAGGCGTACAAAGATGACAAACAAATTAGAGGTGCCCTGTCAATTGGAACAGCTCTCCTTCCCTTACGAAAGATGGCTGGTTGTCACAGTATACATCCACTTCTGCCAATCCCTAGTGTCGCTCTCCATCAGATACTACACATGTGGTGCCCGCCACCCTTGCGATGTATAGCAGTCTGCTCCTCCTCTGTGCAGGTCTCAGAGGCCTCCAACATGTGCGCTAGAGGTAAAAAACATCCAGCACTCATCCCAACAACCTTTGCAGAAGGATTCGGAGTGCCTGCTGCAACACTATGCTTCTCTATGGTAAAAACTGTGCCCCATCAGTTTATTGGAGGCATTATAACCAATTTGGCATTTATTGCAATAGAATATCATGCAGTAGCTCGGAGGGAAGCAAAGGAGGAGTGGTATTGGGGGAATATTAAAAAATAAGTGTTATGGGGAGAGGTGGGAGAAGCTACGGACTAGCTGAGAGGAAAGGGGAAGTGACACAGAGAGCAAGGGGCTGGAAAGGTAAAGAGGAAGCAGCACACAGGGAAGAGAGCATGAAAATATGCGCCCTCTCATAGAGTGCTTAAAGAAAAAAAGAAAAAAATGTAGTTCCCTAAATGCAAGCATCGTCAGCACAGAAAGGATACACACCAACCAACCAGGACACTGTGAGGCCGAAATGGTTCTGGGTCTCCGTTTATGGTGAAAGCCCGCCCTGAGCAGACGTGCGGGGGTGTACCCTGCAGGGATAAGATCAGAGAGGTTATTACCTGTCTCTTAATGTCCCCACGTTTGATTTGTGTAATGCAATAGAGATCACAGGGGTGACATTAGTAGGACCCACGGGGTGCGGGGTGTGGAGGGGCCGCGCCGGGGACTGGACGGGGTCATCAGACCTCAGAGTGGTTGACACCTTCCTGCTTTCTCAAATTTGATTGAAAATGCACCATTTGCCCACTCTTTTTTCAAACTTTTCTCGGGGGGAGAACCCTCCCAAACCCCCTGTAGGTGGTCCGGGCTCGCTCGCTACGCTTGCTCGCTGCAGTGCAGTACGACAACTGTTTTACGCCTCACCACTTTCAAATGTCACCATCTGCCACTGCTCAAGTTACCCATTTGAGGGGCAAGGTAAGGGCCAGCACATTTACTCTTTCATATTTGTTTCCCCAAATCATATCAGAGAAGACAGAGGAGACAGAAGTAAAGAGGAGGATTTACTAGATGTCTTGACTTTTCCCATGCCAGCTGCAGATGCTGTAAGTGCCTCTGCAGCAGTCCCTGGAAACGGCACAACGCCGGCTGATCAGCCAGTGGGAGGGGTATAATGCACATGCAGGCATCGCAAGCGCAGTGAAGCAAGCAACTGATGGCAAAGCACTCGAGAGTTGTGCAGCGGACATTAACAAAAGGCTGACTCCACAACAACACATGCCTCTTCCAGAGCCTGATCTCACTCGGCACCTCACTGGACCGGTGCCAGACACCGATCCGACGGGGTTTGTATCCCAGCTGTAACAAGGGATAGCATAAGATGCACGGCTAGCTGACGAGCAAGACAGCTTGAAAAACCTGCTGAAGTCACTGACACACCCCTCGTCTAGTGATGTCAAAAGCAACAATCCCCAGGATGAACCTCTTCCTCTAAGGGAGTACCCAGAACCAGGAGTGGAGGAAAGGGTTACTATTCATGCCCCTTGGTCCCCAACAAACCATGTCAATATAAAGAAGAAATTGTTCCCAACTACCCATGAAATTTTTTTTGAAGAACTTCAAATTGTATTTGAGTGTTATAAACCTAATTGAGCTGATGCGACTCAACTATTACGATAATTAGTACCGAGTGAGGTTAGAGACCCAT
The DNA here is from genome assembly GCA_963921515.1 of Calotriton arnoldi. Classification (NCBI taxonomy): domain Eukaryota; kingdom Metazoa; phylum Chordata; class Amphibia; order Caudata; family Salamandridae; genus Calotriton; species Calotriton arnoldi. The sequence continues at coordinate 3,337,967 of CAWUFW010000852.1, forward strand.
TGCTTTAAAAGGGAAATTGGCACCAACATGCCCCAGATGATGCAGTCTCTCTTGCAGTGACTCAAGAAAGGCTGCTGGATGTTGTAATGGAGGTATGCTCAGTCAAAAGTGACCGACTAAAATGTCCAGTTATATACAAAACAAGAGCGAATTCCTTGCAGGTGCTGCCTTTGTCCAGGGTTTTACCTGAAGTTCAGATGGAACTTCGTACTATCTGCACTGGGTGGCAAATGAAGGGGCTGGCTGAACTAGTCACTGTTGTCAATCATTGTTTGGTGACGCAAAAAGAAAAAAAACAGTCAAATGAATCCTGATCAATGCCTTTACAAAAGCAATTGTTCCAATAAACCATTAAAGGGAGGGACTAGGGAGGAAAGCGCAGAATGAATGAGAAGGGCAGACATTGGGGGAAGAAAGGGATGTAACACAATGGGGTCGCCCTTCAGGAGGCGCATGCTTCAGGTGTGGTCCATTGCATCATTCGAAGCGGGACTGTCCAACTGTACATTTTCGTACACCTTTCCAAACAGATCAACCCGGGCTCACCCAGCTTTCTGAAAGCCAAGATTCTACCTTTTTGGGCAGCCTGAGGGGTGCTGACTGGTCTGTAAAAACTCTGAACCCACTAGACAAAATGTGATACCTGCTTCATGCCTTATTGATACCAGTGCGAGGCAACCCACCTTGAGCCCCCTTGATTTTCTTTCTTTACCTCTCCTCGGGCATGTCAGCTGATGCACCTGGCATTTCTAACACTAGGCTTGCACCACATCACCAGTCCAGTCTCCATTACCCTGCACCACACCCCTGATCAGCACGCCTTACATGGAGCCCGAGCTCTCACACTATCTGGCTGGGAATAGGGTGACCAACTGGCATGGGTGCAAATTCAGGATGGAGAGTGTAAAAATTCAAGACAAAGGGTCAAAATTCAGGACAAAAATTCAGGACAGAACGTCAAAATTCAGGACAAAAATTCGCAACAAAAGGTACGTTTTACAGACACATCAGAGGAGGTTGCGCAATAGTATATAAGTAAGTAAATAGACAACCAACATAAGTACAAGTCAAAATAAGTTTATATTAGTTTGAGACCATCATGCACTTCACGTTTTTTTGGTATGCACGCAGTTTTGAGCAACTGGGATCCGTAAAAGGAATATGTAAGGATAGGGGAAGCATATGATGAAACGATTACAGCACACTACACAATAGATTTCACAATGGCTGGAGTGCAGAGAAACAATTTGTAGACCGCCGTATAAACTGTTGTCATAACAGGAGTAAAACTTTAGAAGGATGACATTAGGATAGAAACAGTATCATTGTAGCGTGTCTACATAGATGTGCAGAAGGTGTATGACATGAAACGATGACAAGGGAATTGCCTGATCAAAGCTAACCTTGAGATATTGAAATGTCCACAGTATAAAAAAAATCCAGGCCAAAAAGATGTCAGCAAGATATACACTAGTAAATCTGAGCGGTAAGCAAGAAGAGTGGGGGAAAGTAGGGTAAAGGTAGGAGAGCAGTATAGTTAAACCAAGAAGCTGAGGATCACAGATGGGGCAGTATAGCCTAAAGTGTCATGCCCCCTCCCTTGTAGGTTTACGTCTCCACTGACTGTAGCTTGCAGGACACAAATGACCTCAAATGGTGCATGATATGTTTCTGCTGACTGCTGTAGTAAAATGATGAGGAAGTACTACTGGAGAGCCATATTTCCAAGACCTAGTAAAGCATCCTGATTAATGAGGCACCCACACAAACACTATCACGTCCCATCTGTGATTTATTTTGATGTTAGTTGCAAACTGACATTGATATATGCATATTTACTGCAGCTAATATACTACCACTGTCCAAAGCCTGCATTTTCACAGCAAAAAGTGCAAGAAGAAAAAAAACCTGTTTAATGCATGAAGAATACCGACAGGTCAATCCACCAGGGGCCGCGTGTCCTAAAGGTTTTTATTTTAGTTGCAAAGTCTTTGAATCACTCTTACGATAGCAAAACACCATTTTACAATGTACAGAACCTGTTTTAAGAGTGAGGAAAATGTTTCTGACCTGTGAAAGGGGTTTTGCGACACCTTGCGAAATGTAAACAAGAGATGGCATGAAAGAGCTATTCGCATCCTTCTTGTGAGTCGTAATGTAACAGTGGTTTGTGACCTCAGTTGTGGTTTCAAAGCACACACTTCACAGCTCAGCTTGGAACACCCTAACAATATCGCAGAAAAAGAAGAAATCTTTCTCTCAAGGCAACTTAAGGTCAATTAGCACCCATTGCGCATTCAAGCAGCCTTTACATGCCCAGATTAACCAGTCCCCTCATTTACATTTCTTTGAAGCAGCCAGGCTGCCCCTCCCACTGAATCACTGCACAGGAGACCCCCTCCCTTCTGCTTCAACTGAGCCATCTCAACTGCTGAACATTTGTCCTTTAGCACCAAGGCTAAAATTACGGACAAATGCCGTCCGTGGAAACTTCCTTCACGGACAAGGGACATGACAGTAAATTCACGGACAGTCCGTGAAAATTACGGGCGGTTGGTCACCCTATCTGGGTCAGGACCTTATATAAAGTGTAGGGTGTACTGTACTAATGATGGTGTTACACGAAATATCCCAATAGTAAAAGAAAATGAGGTCTTAGATGTTGTATCTGAAACTACTGATGATATGAATGATGTGAAATGCAGACTGAAGGTACCCAAATCTATCTCTCTCTCTACAATCTTTATGGTCTGAGCACGTAAATGACGTTTGTTGTGAACTGTCCACTGATCCAATAAAAATTAACCCCACCAAGAAACTACCTCCAACTCCTCAGTACCCGTTATGACCTTAAGCAGAAGTAGGAATCTGCCACATTATTAACATGTTAATAACGCAAGGAACTTTAGTGCCTACTGTGAACATGTGCAATATACTCCCTTTCACACCATTAGAAAAGGCTGATAAAGTTACATACATATGTGTGCAAGATCCTAGAGCATTTGATGCCATAGCAATGCCTAGTTGTCCTAGTTGTACCTTATCCTGCAACTATTTTGTCTTGCATTCCAGCCATGGCTGCCTAGTTTACTGGTGCAAACTTTGCCCTGCATTCATTTGTGACTTCTTATTTTCCAGGGGCCAGCCAATGGGAGGTCATCTCCCAGGAAATTACAGAGACAGCCTCCATCTTGTCACAGGCTCGGAAAAGGATCTGGAAACCCATGGGCTTAGGAACCCGGGGTACAGAAGAGATTTATCCCCAAAGGTTTTGGAGTAAGGGGGATGCAGTGGGCAATATCATCCAAACTCCCTACTTTAAGTGGAAACTGAAGATTAAACAGCAGCAGACACAACATGTCTGACTGAAGTAATGCTGCTCACTCTGACTCCTTGGAGCCCCGTAACCTGAGGAGCAAACTCCTGGGGGCTCCAAGACCTATGTGGTTTGTGCATTCATTAATTGCTGTCACTAAAGTGTTTTCAGGAGGGGCCTGAATACCTCAGTGACTGCAATAAAATAATTAGGGAACCCACAGAGGTATTGGGGCCCCCACAGACTTTGCTCCTAGGGCTTCAGCGCTTCAAGGCGACGGATGCCAAGTGCAGCCTGATTTCAGCCAGCATGCAGGGTCTGTGGAAACATGCCAAACAGAAAATCATCCCTTCGAAAGCTAGGACTATGCACATGTATACACTTGTGTATATTATCAGTTTGATTAACACTAATTCAATAAGAAACTAAACACAAAGCACTGGTTTATGGAGCTAAAAGGAAGAAATAAGGATATAACCTACAGAGTCTGAATTGCACAATGTGAAGCCAGAAAACCTGGACTCAAATCCAGACTTCCCCACTTGATCCATGGCCCACCAGTTTCCTTTCCTAAACCAGTTTGAGAGCACATTGAAGTGAATCAGTTTAAGACCTGCACTCTACAAAAATCTCAGATATATATTCCATTATCAAATAAACTTGTTTCACATTTAATAACAATATAGGCCTTAAAAACAGACAACATATCAAACGAACACTTTTTTGATAACTCGTAACAAAGTAGTTACAGCATGACGGTACAATTGTTTGTTTCATGTTAAAAATATATTACTTTCATTAAATGCCACTTATTACAACGTTAGGATCGTATGTACTAAACTGAAACACTGAGAAATGTTAAACAATATTTTTTTTACTTTTAAAGAGCTTTTATCATATTTTTCCATGACATTTATTGCCTGATTTACATCTTTGGATGGCTCGGCACATGCTTTTTCACTCAGAGGCAAGCCAGACCTCCTTGTCAGCAATCCAAGGCTGTCTATGTCGAACCTAGAAATGTAGTGTCTCTTATGGCCTTGATTGCTGCTACTTTCCCCTGAGGGGAGGTGGTAGCTTGTACTGTCCTTTGAGTGGTGGTGACCTCTGATACAGGTCTCAGAGGGTTGGTGGTCATCTATACTGTCATCTGAGGGGAGGAAATCACTGATAATGTTCTCTGAGGGCTGGTAGTCACTGGTACTGTCCTCTGAGGGGAGGTGGTCAGTGAAATGTCCTCTGAGGGGAGGTGGTCGCTGGAGTGTAGCTGATGGAAGTTAGTCACTGGACTTCCCTCTGTGGGGCAGTGGTCACTGATACAGTCTTATGAGGGCTACTGGTACTGTTCTCTGATGGGAGGTGGTCGCTGGTACCTCAGAGAGTGTGGTTGTTGGTACTGTCCTCTGTGGGGGAGTTGATCGCTGTTCCTGATCTCCGAGGGATGGTGGACACTAGGTATCCAAGACGAGGTGGTCATTGATATGGTACTCAGAGGGATGGTTGCTGGAATGTTCTCTGAGGAAAGGTGGTCACTGGACTGTCCTCTGAGGGAAGTTGGTCGTTATATATTTTCATGGCATTTCTTTCCTGATTTCTTTTTTTGGATGGTTCAGCTCATGCTGTGGCTCTCAAAGCCATGTTAGAGACCTGGTTCATCTTTCCCAATGCTGTCCAGGTCCCCCATGCCAGAAACATAGTTTCTCCTGCACCATTGAAGATGCCTTCATCTTTCACTGTGGTTTAATGCTAGATTAATATGTAGATGATTTGATTATTGCTTGTGATTCACTAAACCATTGCAAAGTTGCCTCTCTATACCTTCTCACTGAATTGGCTAAGAATTCAACAAAGAAATGTTGTTTCCCCCTATGTCCATTATCTAAGTCACGGAATAGAAAGGCACTTGCCTGTAGGTCATACTGAAGCTGTTTGTAAGTTACCGAAACCTGTCACCATCTCGAAGGTATGCACTTTGGTGGGAATTGTAGACTATTGTATACAAAGGATCTGGGTTTTGCTTCTCTTGTGAAACCCCTCCAAGATAATGCTAAAAGACATACCCGAGAACCTTTGCACTGGACTAGGGCAGCAGAACCTTTGTAGGTTTGAAATAGGATATCACCTGCCCCTATCCGGTGGGTTTCCCAGATGTAGAAAACCATTCAGTTTGTATAGTCATGAAAAGCATGATTCTGCCTCTGGGGTACTGGCCAAGTGCCACGGAGATAACAAGAAGCCATATTATTCAACTATTATTGATGCAGTGACTGCAGGGCTTTCATCATATTTTAGAGTTATAGAGGCTGCCACCCGCTCTTAGAAAGTTTTGAAAATATTGTTATTGTTTCTGTCTTCATTGTGGCTGCAGCCCAATGTTGAAGTTACCCTTCAGTTCACCACTGAAAGCCAACATTTATCTGCAACCACATTGTCCAGATATGAAATAATCCTGATACCTGCCTCCCATATTAATCTAGGCTGTTGTCTTATGTTAAACCCAGCCTCCCTATTATCCAAAGCCCAGGAAGGTGATCCTCATGACTGTCTCTTGACAAATGCCCACTTAACCAAGCCCCATACTGATCTTTCAGATTCAATTCACCAGCATCCCATTGCGAACCGATTTCGTTTTTTTAATGGTTCATGTCTCAGAAATGTTTGGGGTACTTTGGTAGCCAGTTATGCTGTATGTGCATTATAGAGAGTTGTTTAAAATTGTATTCTACTACAAGTGCATGTTGTGCAGTTTGCTGAGGTTTCCGCCCTCACTCATGTTTGCATAACAATGCTTAAAGAACGGTTACACTATATAATGATCCAGACACACTTATGGAGTGGCTCATGATTTTGGGCTCCTCTGGATAAAGCAGGGATTATAATGTAAAATGGCACTTACTTTATAAGTTTACTTGATGCACTAATGCGATCTCTTAAGATTGTTATTTGTAAATGTGCTGCCCTTCATTCCTCTTAAGATAAGGTGTGTGTCTAGGGGCAATGTATTTGACCATTAAAAAGGCAACATTTTCAACATAAATTTAAAAGGTATTATTTACTAAGCAGATACTGAACATATGAGGGTTGAAATGCAAGCTTTCAAAGGACAAGGCTTGCAAAGGGATAAAAGGAGTGCCTAAAATGCACCCCATGTATTATGAAGACTTCACCCCTGGTTCTATTTCCATATCCTTCCCCAACATGTTGTATCCTTGTGAAATTATCTTCTCCTTGAGGGGACGTAGAAAGGGGATGTCAGACTCATATTTAGGAATTAGGTTTGCAGTGCCCAATGCTTTGGCTGGAATGCACTTGCTTTTGTTAGGATGCCCACTTTTAACAGGCCTTTATTGTGCACTCCATTGGATTAGAGAGACTCATCAGTTATAGAGGCTCTTCTTTAGTTAATTATTATCTGTAATCATAGTATTGTACTTTACAGTTTCTCTGTAGGTGATACCGAGTCATAGGTGGGTTTTCTCGGCAGTCGCACTGGTGATAGTTTGATAAATGTTAGTAGGGTCAATTTTGTGTAGAGCGAAGGAGGACTCAGCCAATGCTGAACGTTTGGTTAGTATATTACAAATTAGAATGCTTGAGGGAAACTGTGTACTGTATTCAAATGAAACTTTGGTAGGATTTGATTGCTTGGGAAGCCTTCAGTCTTGTTTACATGGTGATAGAGAATGTCCCCAGTTGAGTTTTCAAGAAAAACAAAAATCAGTTATGCAGTTAAACCATGTTTTTGTGAAAGGATGTTGAACATGAACTCTGTACTTTACTCCGCTACTCCTCGCATGGTAATTTTGATGCAGGAGAGAAGCCACGAGCTGATAGGAGGGCAGGAGCCAGAAGCTGCAGTTTATGCAGGTTACCCTGACGGGAGCCTTCATACAGGCATCGCCTGTAGGAACACACAGTTTGCAAGTTAACCAGGCCATCAGGCTTTCCTCCGTAGACTGGCTGCTGTAGGAGAGGTGGACTTCAGGCAACTAATGTTTTAAATGACCTAACAGGATTCCACAGTTTAGCATAATAGAGGTACCAGAGTTGTTTTTACTTTGTATGCATGGAAAGTTCGATGGGTCATTAGGTGGAACTCATAGACTTGAGTGTGACTATGGACATAGGATATGAGGGTCTGTTTTACTGGAGGAATCCCTGTCAGAATCTGATGAAAAGTAAAGCAGGCAACCTCAGCAAAGTCTACCTGTTCCACACTTAAACAGCAGAGAGCCACTCCACTCACAGGGGTAATGTTAATCTAAGATCAAGTAATGTTTTGTCACCAAAACATGCTGTGTGTCTAATTACTTGTAGATATTATGTGTCGCATAATTAACTTAATACAAGTATTTACCAAGTCAACACTGTTTATATTATATTTGGAAAATAAGCCCACACTGAGTTCAAATGAAATATATCAACAGAGTAGGATGGAAATAATGTTAGCCAGAGTAGAGTCTGTGACCTGTGTAATCTTGATTCATTTTCAAGTTCCATAAACAGAAGAATATTTTACACTAGGGGCGCTAGGTGGCGCACGAGCAAGATGGCCGCACTTGAGTGAGGCTCCTGCTGCTCGGTGCATTAATCCGCCCAAAAATCCTGTCCAGATGGTCACAACTGCTGAATAATCGCAGCAACGAAGCGACTACACCACTGTGCAACGGCACCGAAAGTTTGATGCTTGTGACACGCTGCTGACCGCTGCTGTAACATCGTTTGGTGCGCGGCGCTGCACAGGACTGAGGCGCCTGGAGCTGCAACCCGGCGGACTCGCTCGCGCGAGCGCCGCGGCGCCCATGAGGTGACTGGGCCTCACAACAGGCGCGCACAGCGAACCCGGCATGATCGACAGTTGCGGTGAGTGCGCTGGCATCCCACCCTCAGCACTCAATATCAGGACTGCCTTCCCGCTTACCTGCAGTGGTGGGGGTCCCGCATTCCCGCAAAACCACTATCGCTGCCACCATCCTGCCACCCCTACGGGCGCTGGGCCGCTGTTGAACTCCCGGGGCCCAGGATCAGCCATAAACAACAGGCGCCAGTATATCACCGCTTGTGTCGAAACAAGCGCCGGAGGCACACAGATTTCAGTCCTCGGACCCGCGCCACTACAGCACCGCCAAGGGAGGGCTGACGATACGACAGCGCAAGCCATCCGTGCACCAGAGGCGATCCCCTTTATTGTGCACTCCATTGGATTAGAGAGACTCATCAGTTATAGAGGCTCTTCTTTAGTTAATTATCTGTAATCATAGTATTGTACTTTACAGTCTCTCTGTAGGTGATACCGAGTCATAGGTGGGTTTTCTCGGCAGTCGCACTGGTGATAGTTTGATAAATGTTAGTAGGGTCAATTTTGTGTAGAGCGAAGGAGGACTCAGCCAATGCTGAATGTTTGGTTAGTATATTACAAATTAGAATGCTTGAGGGAAACTGTGTACTGTATTCAAATGAAACTTTGGTAGGATTTGATTGCTTGGGAAGCCTTCAGTCTTGTTTACATGGTGATAGAGAATGTTCCCAGTTGAGTTTTCAAAAAAACAAAAATCAGTTATGCAGTTAAACCATGTTTTTGTGAAAGGATGTTGAACATGAACTCTGTACTTTACTCCGCTACTCCTCGCATGGTAATTTTGATGCAGGAGAGAAGCCACGAGCTGATAGGAGGGCAGGAGCCAGAAGCTGCAGTTTATGCAGGTTACCCTGACGGGAGCCTTCATACAGGCATCGCCTGTAGGAACACACAGTTTGCAAGTTAACCAGGCCATCAGGCTTTCCTCCGTAGACTGGCTGCTGTAGGAGAGGTGGACTTCAGGCAACTAATGTTTTAAATGACCTAACAGGATTCCACAGTTTAGCATAATAGAGGTACCAGAGTTGTTTTTACTTTGTATGCATGGAAAGTTCGATGGGTCATTAGGTGGAACTCATAGACTTGAGTGTGACTATGGACATAGGATATGAGGGTCTGTTTTACTGGAGGAATCCCTGTCAGAATCTGATGAAAAGTAAAGCAGGCAACCTCAGCAAAGTCTACCTGTTCCACACTTAAACAGCAGAGAGCCACTCCACTCACAGGGGTAATGTTAATCTAAGATCAAGTAATGTTTTGTCACCAAAACATGCTGTGTGTCTAATTACTTGTAGATATTATGTGTCGCATAATTAACTTAATACAAGTATTTACCAAGTCAACACTGTTTATATTATATTTGGAAAATAAGCCCACACTGAGTTCAAATGAAATATATCAACAGAGTAGGATGGAAATAATGTTAGCCAGAGTAGAGTCTGTGACCTGTGTAATCTTGATTCATTTTCAAGTTCCATAAACAGAAGAATATTTTACACTAGGGGCGCTAGGTGGCGCACGAGCAAGATGGCCGCACTTGAGTGAGGCTCCTGCTGCTCGGTGCATTAATCCGCCCAAAAATCCTGTCCAGATGGTCACAACTGCTGAATAATCGCAGCAACGAAGCGACTACACCACTGTGCAACGGCACCGAAAGTTTGATGCTTGTGACACGCTGCTGACCGCTGCTGTAACATCGTTTGGTGCGCGGCGCTGCACAGGACTGAGGCGCCTGGAGCTGCAACCCGGCGGACTCGCTCGCGCGAGCGCCGCGGCGCCCATGAGGTGACTGGGCCTCACAACAGGCGCGCACAGCGAACCCGGCATGATCGACAGTTGCGGTGAGTGCGCTGGCATCCCACCCTCAGCACTCAATATCAGGACTGCCTTCCCGCTTACCTGCAGTGGTGGGGGTCCCGCATTCCCGCAAAACCACTATCGCTGCCACCATCCTGCCACCCCTACGGGCGCTGGGCCGCTGTTGAACTCCCGGGGCCCAGGATCAGCCATAAACAACAGGCGCCAGTATATCACCGCTTGTGTCGAAACAAGCGCCGGAGGCACACAGATTTCAGTCCTCGGACCCGCGCCACTACAGCACCGCCAAGGGAGGGCTGACGATACGACAGCGCAAGCCATCCGTGCACCAGAGGCGATCCCCTTTATTGTGCACTCCATTGGATTAGAGAGACTCATCAGTTATAGAGGCTCTTCTTTAGTTAATTATCTGTAATCATAGTATTGTACTTTACAGTCTCTCTGTAGGTGATACCGAGTCATAGGTGGGTTTTCTCGGCAGTCGCACTGGTGATAGTTTGATAAATGTTAGTAGGGTCAATTTTGTGTAGAGCGAAGGAGGACTCAGCCAATGCTGAATGTTTGGTTAGTATATTACAAATTAGAATGCTTGAGGGAAACTGTGTACTGTATTCAAATGAAACTTTGGTAGGATTTGATTGCTTGGGAAGCCTTCAGTCTTGTTTACATGGTGATAGAGAATGTTCCCAGTTGAGTTTTCAAGAAAAACAAAAATCAGTTATGCAGTTAAACCATGTTTTTGTGAAAGGATGTTGAACATGAACTCTGTACTTTACTCCCCTACTCCTCGCATGGTAATTTTGATGCAGGAGAGAAGCCACGAGCTGATAGGAGGGCTGGAGGAGACCAGAAGCTGCAGTTTATGCAGGTTACCCTGACGGGAGCCTTCATACAGGCATCGCCTGTAGGAACACACAGTTTGCAAGTTAACCAGGCTATCAGGCTTTCCTACGTAGACTGGCTGCTGTAGGAGAGGTGGACTTCAGGCAACTAATGTTTTAAATGACCTACCAGGATTCCACAGTTTAGCATAATAGAGGTACCAGAGTTGTTTTTACTTTGTATGCATGGGAAGTTCTGATGGGTCATTAGGTGGAACTCATAGACTTGAGTGTGACTATGGACATAGGATATGAGGGTCTGTTTTACTGGAGGAATCCCTGTCAGAATCTGATGAAAAGTAAAGCAGGCAACCTCAGCAAAGTCTACCTGTTCCACACTTAAACAGCAGAGAGCCACTCCACTCACAGGGGTAATGTTAATTTAAGATCAAGTAATGTTTTGTCACCAAAACATGCTGTGTGTCTAATTACTTGTAGATATTATGTGTCGCATAATTAACTTAATACAAGTATTTACCAAGTCAACACTGTTTATATTATATTTGGAAAATAAGCCCACACTGAGTTCAAATGAAATATATCAACAGAGTAGGGTGGAAATAATGTTAGCCAGAGTAGAGTCTGTGACCTGTGTAATCTTGATTCTTTTTCAAGTTCCATAAACAGAAGAATATTTTACACTAGGGGCGCTAGGTGGCGCACGAGCAAGATGGCCGCACTTGAGTGAGGCTCCTGCTGCTCGGTGCATTAATCTGCCCAAAAATCCTGTCCAGATGGTCACAACTGCTGAATAATCGCAGCAACGAAGCGACTACACCACTGTGCAACGGCACCGAAAGTTTGATGCTTGTGACACGCTGCTGACCGCTGCTGTAACATCGTTTGGTGCGCGGCGCTGCACAGGACTGAGGCGCCTGGAGCTGCAACCCGGCGGACTCGCTCACGCGAGCGCCGCGGCGCCCATGAGGTGACTGGGCCTCACAACAGGCGCGCACAGCGAACCCGGCATGATCGACAGTTGCGGTGAGTGCGCTGGCATCCCACCCTCAGCACTCAATATCAGGACTGCCTTCCCGCTTACCTGCAGTGGTGGGGGGTCCCGCATTCCCGCAAAACCACTATCGCTGACACCATCCTGCCACCCCTACGGGCGCTGGGCCGCTGTTGAACTCCCGGGGCCCGGGATCAGCCATAAACAACAGGCGCCAGTATATCACCGCTTGTGTCGAAAACAGCGCCGGAGGCACACAGATTTCAGTCCTCGGACCCGCGCCACTACAGAACCGCCAAGGGAGGGCTGACGATACGACAGCGCAAGCCATCCGTGCACCAGAGGCGATCCCCTTTATTGTGCACTCCATTGGATTAGAGAGACTCATCAGTTATAGAGGCTCTTCTTTAGTTAATTATCTGTAATCATAGTATTGTACTTTACAGTCTCTCTGTAGGTGATACCGAGTCATAGGTGGGTTTTCTCGGCAGTCGCACTGGTGATAGTTTGATAAATGTTAGTAGGGTCAATTTTGTGTAGAGCGAAGGAGGACTCAGCCAATGCTGAATGTTTGGTTAGTATATTACAAATTAGAATGCTTGAGGGAAACTGTGTACTGTATTCAAATGAAACTTTGGTAGGATTTGATTGCTTGGGAAGCCTTCAGTCTTGTTTACATGGTGATAGAGAATGTTCCCAGTTGAGTTTTCAAGAAAAACAAAAATCAGTTATGCAGTTAAACCATGTTTTTGTGAAAGGATGTTGAACATGAACTCTGTACTTTACTCCCCTACTCCTCGCATGGTAATTTTGATGCAGGAGAGAAGCCACGAGCTGATAGGAGGGCTGGAGGAGACCAGAAGCTGCAGTTTATGCAGGTTACCCTGACGGGAGCCTTCATACAGGCATCGCCTGTAGGAACACACAGTTTGCAAGTTAACCAGGCCATCAGGCTTTCCTACGTAGACTGGCTGCTGTAGGAGAGGTGGACTTCAGGCAACTAATGTTTTAAATGACCTACCAGGATTCCACAGTTTAGCATAATAGAGGTACCAGAGTTGTTTTTACTTTGTATGCATGGGAAGTTCGATGGGTCATTAGGTGGAACTCATAGACTTGAGTGTGACTATGGACATAGGATATGAGGGTCTGTTTTACTGGAGGAATCCCTGTCAGAATCTGATGAAAAGTAAAGCAGGCAACCTCAGCAAAGTCTACCTGTTCCACACTTAAACAGCAGAGAGCCACTCCACTCACAGGGGTAATGTTAATTTAAGATCAAGTAATGTTTTGTCACCAAAACATGCTGTGTGTCTAATTACTTGTAGATATTATGTGTCGCATAATTAACTTAATACAAGTATTTACCAAGTCAACACTGTTTATATTATATTTGGAAAATAAGCCCACACTGAGTTCAAATGAAATATATCAACAGAGTAGGGTGGAAATAATGTTAGCCAGAGTAGAGTCTGTGACCTGTGTAATCTTGATTCTTTTTCAAGTTCCATAAACAGAAGAATATTTTACAGTAGGGGCGCTAGGTGGCGCACAAGCAAGATGGCCGCACTTGAGGGAGGCTCCTGCTGCTCGGTGCATTAATCCGCCCAAAAATCCTGTCCAGATGGTCACAACTGCCGAATAATCGCAGCAACGAAGCGACTACACCACTGTGCAACGGCACCGAAAGTTTGATGCTTGTGACACGCTGCTGACCGCTGCTGTAACATCGTTTGGTGCGCGGCGCTGCCCAGGACTGAGGCGCCTGGAGCTGCAACCCGGCGGACTTGAGGTGACTGGGCCTCACAACAGGCGCCCATGAGGTGACTGGGCCTCACAACAGGCGCGCACAGCGAACTCGACAGTTGCGGTGAGTGCGCTGGCATCCCACCCTCAGCACTCAATATCAGGACTGCCTTCCCGCTTACCTGCAGTGGTGGGGGCTCCCGCATTCCCGCAAAACCACTATCGCTGACACCATCCTGCCACCCCTACGGGCGCTGGGCCGCTGTTGAACTCCCGGGGCCCGGGAACAGCCATAAACAACAGGCGCCAGTATATCACCGCTTGTGGCGAAACAAGCGCCGGAGGCACACAGATTTCAGTCCTCGGACCCGCGCCACTACAGCATTGCCAAGGGAGGGCTGACGATACGGCAGCGCAAGCCTTCCGTGCACCAGAGGCGATCCCCGCAGCCCGCTGACGGCTTCACATAGACGCGGCAGTCCCATCAGAGTCTAGCGCTCAGACACTAGGACAAGCGCTGTGAGAGCCCGGTGTTTGCTCCTGACGATGGCACATTGGAGAACGGGCCCCCTCTGTCATCTCCGCCGCAGTGCTCTCCCATCCGTCCAAAAATCCTGTCCAGATGGTCGCAACTGGCAAATAATTGCAGCAACGAAGCGACTGCACCACTGTGCAACGGCACCGAAAGTTTGATGCTAGTGGCACGCTGCTGACCGCTGCTGTAACATCGAATGGTGAACGGCGCTGCACAGGACTGAGGCGCCTGGAGCTGCAACCCGGCGGACTCGCTCACGCGAGCACCGCGGCGCCCACGAGGTGACTGGGCCTCACAACAGCCGCGCACAGCGAACCTGGTGCGACCAACAGTTGCGGTGAGTGCGCTGGCATCCCACCCCCAGCACTCAATATCAGGACTGCCTTCCCGCTTACCTGCAGTGGTGGGGGGGTCCCGCATTCCCACAAAATCACTATTGCTGCCACCATCCTGCCACCCCTACGGGCGCCGGGCCGCCATTGACCTCCCGGGGCCTGGGAACAGCCATTAACAACAGGCGCCAGTATATCACCGCTTGTGGCGAAACAAACGCCGGAGGCACACAGATTTCAGTCCTCGGACCCGCGCCACTACAGCACCGCCAAGGGAGGGCTGACGATATGGCAGCGCAAGCCATCCGTGCACCAGAGGCGATCCCCGCAGCCCGCTGACGGCTTCACATAGACACGGCAGTCTCATCAGAGCCTAGCGCTCAGACACTAGGACAAGCGCTGTGAGAGCCCGGTGTTTGCTCCTGACGGCGGCACATTGGAGAACGGGCCCCCCCTGCCATTTCCACCGCAGTGCTCTCCCATCCCAGGGCTGCGGCCCAATATCTTCCGCCGCCTGCCGTGACCGCTACAACGACGCTCTTGCTGGGGGTTCACTTGGTGCAGTGAGACGCTGACTCAAGACGGCAAGTCGGGCGCTCCCGATGCTTCGTGATACCTTCTATAGTCACTAGTCTCGGGACACGTTGCTGTGCCTCCCCTCCATTTGCCATCGGGCACCCTGACTCGAAGAAACAGCTGGTGTCGCCACTCACATCGATCTGCTTGGCTGATACAGGCCCGGAGAAGATACACCCGCCTAACTCACTGCGCCGAGGGACTCTAAGCACCGCGCACGTATTGGCAGGCACTGCTCAGGAGACTTCAATATATTGAACATGCGGAAAGCAGACATACGACAACCGAGGCTGACGTTCGAGGCCAAGAAGTGCAGCTGCATGCAGCAGGAAGACCCAGACCTGGCCAGAGCTGAACCCACACGAAGGTCATCACCCACACCCGATAATGACATGAAAGCCTTACTTCTAGAGATGCGCCAAAGCCTCACATCCCTTGCAGATAAAATGGACTCCATGCATAACCGGCTGGATGCCATTGTGCACAAATTAGAAGGACACGAAGAACGCATCAAAGAAGCGGACCGTCGTATCTCCGATACCGAGGACACCACGTCTCATCTTCAGACCAACGTGGCGCAAATGGACAAACTGATGAAGATCATAGCAGCAAAAAACGAGGATCTCGAAGCACGCAGCAGACCGAATAATATTCGTGTACTTGGCATTCCTGAGAGCACCAATACTGGAAAGATGGAGGAGTACATAGAACGGCTGCTGCGTGACACAATCGGAGCGGAATCCTTCTCGTCCCAATTCATCGTCGAACGGGCGCATAGATCCCTCGGCTCTAGGCCTCCCCCAGGAAGTACACCTCGCCCCATCATAGCCCAGCTCCTCAAATACCGGGATTGAGATGTTGCCCTTAAGGCTGCTCTGGAGAAACGCCAACTCACTTTCGAAGGGAATAACTTTACCATCTACCCGGACTTTACAGCAGCTGTCCAAGAGGAAAGGCGCAAGTTCATGCCTGCCAAGCAAAAATTAAGAGAGGCTCAAATTGATTATGCTCTTCTGTACCCGGCGCGTTTACGAGTTATGCACCAAGGCAAACAAACATTCTTTACTAAACCGCACCAAGTAGACGACTTCCTGAAGCATCTCAAACGCAACAACAAATCATCCGTTTCTCCTACCTCATCACCAAGATCGAGATCTCCGGACACTGAGTAACTGATACCGTCACCAAGTCACAATCACCTCCTGGGAAACCCGCGACAACGCAGCGACGAAGCACCTACTGAAAATGGGAGCAGACATCCCCCAGAGCTGGTCACTCGTCACCGTCAACCAGATAAGTGACGCACTGGAACTATATGACACTCAACACCGAGCACCCTTGCCCTCTCTGAGTTTGCCCACTCCATCGCTCCAGCTCTCAGAGGGCGAGGTGAGACCGTGCATGCACCTAGGAGTTCCCCCCGAGGGTGCTCCCCCTTTGGTTTGGTTTTACACTGCATAGTTGTACGCAGTATGTTCATGAAGTTACCGGGGATTAGGGAGGGGGGTGGGGCACATCTTACTGGCATGTTTGGGATGCTTAAGTGGAAGGGGAGGGGGTGGGATTGGGATCGTTCTTGAAGTTTTTTCGCAGCGCACGAGACACACATGACAAACAGATGTATTGTTGTCGTTGTTTTTTCCACCTACCTCATAGATATGGCGTAGCCACACTCTCGTCTATCATAACCCGCTACAGCTTATGGCTAACCTAACGCCGCCAAATATTGGCATACTTAGACAGGCACCAGACCCATATCGCGATGCTCCAAGAGACCCACGTCAATCCTAAGCATAAGAACACCTTTGCGCACAAATGGGCTGATCACAGAATCTTTTCCTCTTATTCCTCCTACTCCAGAGGAACGGCCATACTTATCAAAAAACGAACTCCCTTCGCCCTGGCAGGGTCAGAGCAAGATCCACACGGGCGATACTGTCTCGCATGGGGCAGGCTGGGCACAGAATCGGTCAGCCTGGCCTGCTGTTATGGTCCAAACATCGATTCCCCCGATTTCTTTGCAGTGCTCTGGGGAAAGATTATAGCGATAGGGTCTACACATATAATTTGGGGTGGGGATTTTAATGTCGCTCTTAACCCAGCAGTGGACAGGTCCAACCCCTCGGTACACCACTACAGCAGATCACATAAAATCATGCATGGCATAGTGACAGAAAACGGTTTACTGGATGCATGGCGCCACCTTCACCCGCACACTACTGAAGGCACTCACTTTACCGCTCAGTATGCGTCTTGGGCTTGATTAGACTACTTCTTACTTACACGAGGACTGGGTCCGCTGCTTAATGCTGTAACGCACTTAGTGCGCACATATTCTGACCATGCCCCCGTAAGAGTAGCGCTTACACCCCCGGGTTATGGCCTCCCACGCAGCATTTGGAGACTACCCCCCTAACGCTGTTAGATGCAGTATTTCAGGACGAGCTGGGGCAAGAAATCCAGGCGTTTTTACAGAACAACAAAGGGTCTGTAGATAGTGTCGAAATGGTCTGGGAGGCCTTCAAGGTCACGATCCGGGGATTCTGTATTTCGAAGAGCTCAGGCGTTCTGCGAGACATGCAGGGAACACTAAAAAAGCTAGAAGCTGAGCTCAAGGCATTGGAGACTAGGCTCGCAGCAGGCCCTGACGGACCGACACGACGCACGTTCCGAGACAAACTCACAAAGTATACCGACACTGCGGACCGCGAGGCGAAGTTCAGGGGTAAACATTGGGCGGCCCGAAGATATGGCGAGGGCGAGCGCCCAGGAAAGGTCTTGGCCGAAACAATACGAAGGCCCCGCTTTTCAAATTACGTCCTAGAGATAGCCGGTCCAGGGGACATACTCTACAGAGACATCACTGATATTCTTAATACATTCTCCACACATTACTCCTCGCTGTACACATCCAATAGACACCACACCCTCGACAATTATTTGAAGGACGTGGCATTGGCATGGCTGGGTGATTCACAACGGGAGTTTCTATGCGCCCCCTTTGAGATTGATGAAATACGGGAAGCCATAATGCAAATGAAATCAGGCAAGGCTCCCATCCTCAAAGAAGGGTACGAAGATGCCCTTGACACTGGCACACTCCTCCCTTCCAAGAGGGAGGCGCTCATCACTTCCCTACTCAAACCTGGAAAACCAGCCCTACACTGTGATTCCTATAGACCGTTGTCCCTCATTAACTGCGATACTAAAATTTTAGCCAAAGTCATAGCCAACCGTTTAAATCTGCTTATGGAGAAGCTGGTTCTACCTGACCAAGCGGGCTTCATTCCCGGACGGGCGACCACACACAACCTCCGTACCTTCTTTTCAATCCTTCATAATGTCGATCCCGACTTGCCACTGGCGGCTGTCTTTTTATGGAACAAATCGTTTTTATTGGTTTAGTCGGGAGGTGCTGTTACACCTGAACACCGCTATTTGCCTACAACCACAGGGGCCGGCAGCTAAATAACAATGCAATATAAATATGTCTCACGTCACTGCTTGCAGTCCAACATTGGTAGGCAGGCGGTATTCAAGGTGAGGCAATTCAGGCCGGGAAAGCTGTACTTTCAAACAGTATAGGCTATAGCGTGCTGTCCCGCCTTAATAAGCAAACAGTAGACAAGAAACACCCACCCTCCCTCCCACCCCCGCAAAAGCACATAAAAGAAAAGGAGAAGAAGGAAGGGGGACCGTACCACTACACCAAAGGAATGTGCGCCATCCCGCAGAGCCCGTTGAAAACCACCCAAGTCATACTACACCCTCATGTAGGGGTCGCTATGTCCGGAGGGGGAGGAATGAGTCGTAGCACCTGTAGGAGTTTGGGGCAGGTGACCTTGCGTAAGTCCTTCGAAAGCATTGTTATAAAGGGGGCCCAGAGCTCGGCATATTTCTGGTATTCGTGATCGTGACTCATCGTTAGCCGTTCCATGGCCAGGGTCGTCCAAAGCCTATGCAACCAGGCCATGTGGTCCGGCACCGTAACGGTACCCCAGTGGATTAAGATTGCCTGGCGCGCCGCCAGCAAGGCTAATGCCATCTGTCTGCCTCTAAGGGACCGTAGTGGAAAAGTGATTGGGTTAGACAGTCCTAGCAAAGTGTAGGCCGGGAAGCGGGGAATCTCGGTGTCAAATGCAACGTCAATGTCGTTAAGCACCTGGTCCCAATACCTCTCCAGCCGTGGGCAGTGCCATAGAAGGTGTGAAAGGGAGCCAGTCATGCCACATCCCCGCCAGCATTCTTCAGTGTGATTCTTGTCCCATTGGTGTATCCTTGCTGGCGTGAGATACCAGTAGGACGCCACCTTGAAGGCAGATTCAGTCCCTGCAGTGTTGTAAGCCGTGTGGTGCGCCCTATAGAAAATGTTGTCCCACTCCTTGTCTGTAAAGGCCCGTCTCAGTTCTGCTTCCCATCTAGCCTGTCCGCGGGAGCGCCCCCCTGCCGCGCGTGGAGCAAGGAAGGTATAGAGTTCTGTGATGAGATGCTTATCATCTGCCTTGTGCGCTATCCAGTTCTCGAAGGGGGTGAGCTTACGAGAGACGTAGGGAAGGAGGGCCGGGAAGTAACCCAATGCCGGAGCTGAAGGTAGAAGAACTCATCTGTCTGGGGTAGGGAAAGGTCCCGACGAACCCGGTCAAAGGGGATAATACCCTCAAAGTCAAACAGGTGGCCTGCGCGCTTACATCCAGCCTCTCTCCAGCGTTGAGCAACAATGCTCTTACATCCTGGAGGGAAATCTGGGTTATCTACCAGCGGCGTCATGGGAGAGGGAAAGGTCGTGAGGCCTCTCGTCAACGCCGCCGCATCCCACACTTTCATTGTTGCTGCCGTAACTGGAGAAGAATAAAGGCCCCAAGAACGGGCGCGCCGGGAAAGCCATATTTCACGCCAGACGTTCACCCCAGCCACGGTCTGGTCCATGAAGGTCCAGTGCTTCTCCGAAAGGGGTCGATTCCACTCCAACACATAGCGTAGATGGGCAGCCTGGAGGTATCTGAGGACCATCGGCATCTTCACCCCTCCATCATTTTTGGGACGTGATAATTGTGCTATAGATAGCCGTGCCTTCTTATTACCCCATATGAACTTGTTTAGAGCAAGCTGAATGTTGCGTAGAGCTTTAGGCGGCGGCGTCAACGGGAGGGTCTGAAAGAGGTAGAGAATGTGCGGTAAAATTGTCATTTTGACCGCTGCTATGCGCCCAAACCACGACAGGTTATGCTTAGTCCACCTATCCAGATCCCTCCTCGTCTGTGACACCAAGAGCGAGTAGTTTAGTTCTAATATGCGTGGAATCGAGGGGGTCAGAAGGATGCCTAAATAAGGCGCAGTGTCGCTGGTCCAATGTAAAGGGAGGGACTGCCTAAGGGCTTCCGCCTGGGCTCTCGGTAGAGACAGATTAAGGACCTGGGACTTGCCAAGGTTAACCTTAAAGCCCGAGATCCGCCCAAATAATTCGAGTTCGTCAACGAGGGCAGGAAGCGAGATAGGGGCTGGGTAAGGGAAAGGATGACATCGTCCGCGTAGAGGCTGATTTTATGGACATCGCCTCCAAACCTGATGCCTAGGATGTTAGGGTGATCGCGAATTTTCTGTGCGAGGGTTCCAGATAAAGTGCAAATAAAAGAGGCGAGAGTTGACACCCTTGCCTCGTTCCCGGGCTATCGCAAAGGAAGAGGAGGAAGTTCCGTTAACCCGAACAAAAGCCCGGGGAGCCCGGTACACGCACTTCACCCATTGGATAAAACGGGGGCCAAATCCGAAGCTGCGCAGGACGTCGAAGAGATATGACCAGCATACTCTGTCGAACGCCTTTTCGGCATCGACCGCAAAGAGTATTGCTGCTTTTTGGGAGCGGTGGACACTATCAATGAGATGGAGGAGGCGCTTGGTGTTGTCGCTGCCTTGGCGCGTGGGGATGAATCCCGCCTGGTCTGGGTCTATCAGACCGGCCATCAGGGGTTCAAACGAGTTGCGAGTATTCCCGTAAAAGCTTCACGTCCACATTGAGCAGCGAGATCGGGCGATAGGAGCTGCATTGCCCAGGGTCTTTGTTAGGCTTGAGAATTACGGAAATCGCCGCCTCCGACATAGAATCCGTCACCGCCCCATATTCTAAGAAAGAATTGTATAGGCGGGTTAAGAGGGGTGCTACTTCATGACAAAATGTTTTATAAAACAGGGCAGGGAAGCCATCGGGGCCCGGCGATTTGTCAGGTTTCAGCCGGGAGATAGCAGAAATCACTTCGTCCAGTCTAATGGAGTCCTCCAGCTGCTCTGCCTGCACTGAAGGGAGGCGAGTGAAGTTGCTGGATTCGAGGTAGGCCTGTGCATCAGGGGGATTGTAAGACTCTGCGCTGTAGAGTGCCTGGTAGAAGCGGCGAAACTCTTCTGCAATCTGGGAGTCCAAGTGGACCTCCTCCCCATTGGACCGTGTCAGGTAGGAGATATTCCCCGCCACCGCCCTGGCACGTAGTTTGCGGGCTAACATTTTCCCACACCTATCACTTCCCAGGTAAAATCTATGTCGGAGGCGCAGCAGCGCAAACTCCGCTCTATCAAAGTCCAGTCGCTTGAGAAGCAATCGCTTCTTTTCAAGTGAGCGCCACACCCTCTGCGCCCCTGTGCGCTTATGTATCGCTTCTAGCTCCGCTACTTCCTTCTCAAGGTCGGAACGGACCTCACGACGTCTCCGATTATCCGCAGCAGAGATGGCAAGGAATTCCCCGCGAATCACCGCCTTGAGAGTTTCCCAAACGGTAACCAGAGATGTCTCCCCATTGTCGTTGTGTTGGAGATATTCTAAAAGCTTGGTGCGCATGCCCTGTACTACGTGGGGGGAATGCAAAAGGCCTACGCGCAGTCGCCAGCGGGTAGGGATACGCTCAACCCCTGCAGGACTCAGGGAGATAGAGATGTGTGCATGGTCGGATAGAGAGCGTGGAGCTATTGTGGAATCGCTGACCCTTTGGAGGAGTGCAGGAGAGACCCAAAACATATCTAAGCGTGCATATGATTTATGTGCTGCCGAATTGTATGTGTAATCACGGAGGCCTGTATGTTGGACGCGCCATATATCATGAAGGCCGTTATCTGCCATCCATTGTTTGCCTTCTGGAGAGAGAGCTCCTACCTGAGAGTACCGTTGGCCGGAGCGGTCCCAATCACTATCCATGACCAAATTGAGATCCCCGCCTATCACTAAAGCAGCGTCTGGGGAGGAGAGACCCTCGGACACCTGGCGGCGGAGGAAAGCCTCCTGGTGGGCATTAGGTGCATAAATGTTGAGGAGTGTAAAAATAGTAGACCCCCATTGAATCCGCAGCGCCAGGACTCTCCCTTTGAGCTCATACAGAGTGGACAGCACCTTACCCTCAAATTTAGACCCAAGCAAGATAGCTACCCCATTCTTCTTTGTTGAGTCAGAGGACCAATACTGACGGGGGAAGCGCCGGGAGCGCATGCGGGAAGTGTCTTTAGCAAGCAAATGGGTCTCCTGAAGGAGACATATGTCTCCGTCTGACTGTTCCAATAGGGAGAGAATCGCTGTTCGTTTTGTAGGGTGATTAAGGTCTCTCACATTGAGGCTGACTATCTTTAGGTGTCCAGGCATAGTGGGTGGGAATTAGCATGCAAGGGCCCATCGTGGATGCTGGCGCACAGCCCGGTGTATGGGCGGGAGGGAGTGCAGGCCCATAGGTGAGGGATGGGAGTGCAGAGACTGGTACGGGGGATCCCTAAAAAAAGGCAATAGGTACATGTAAAAACAACCCACAAACACGCAACCCCAAGAAGAAACAATAGACAACAGTTCGTCTGGCAGGCATAGCCTAACGGGAACATGGTCCTGAGGAAGACCGTAGTGTAGGATACCTGGAAAACCAAGAGCTGCAGAGAGGCACCTAGTTGGATCAGGAGAGGTGGTCATCTCATGTGCCCCTCCGGCTGTGCTTTGCAACATCCATCCCCATGGTCTATACTTGAGTGGTCAAGTGGAACACTAGCGTTCTTGGGAAAGGGAGAGAGAAGAGAGCACCGCCTCTCGTTCTTTCGCCACTGCTTCCGGATCTGGTTTCAGCAAAGTCGAGGTCTGCCCAACAGTCTGCCAACGGGGTGGTCGCCGCAGGGACCGGGCCCCGGGGTCGCCACCCTTTATCGAGTCATCAGTGTGGTCTAGTCCCAGCAGATCCAGAGCCTCCCGCAGTGAGCGCATTTGTCGCAGCTTCCCCTGGTGTTTAAAAATTATGCGGAAGGGGTGGCCCCAGGAATAGGGAATGCCGTTGTCACGCAGATAGGAGGTGACCACTCGGAACTCCCGTCGCTTGGCCAAAGTGGAGGCTGCGAGGTCCTGAAAGGGGGCCGGAGAGCGTCCTTGGAACTGAATCGGCTGCATCGTTCGGGCTTTGCGAAGAATCTGCTCTTTAAGCTGGAAATCGTGCACACACACAAGGATATCCGGCGGGGGCGCGTTCTCTCCTCTAGGAAGGCCCACGCGGTGAACGCGATCCATCTGGATCTCCTGGTGGCTGTCATCTCCTAGCACATGTTCAAAGAGGGCCCTGACGTATGCTCGCAAGTCTTCTCCTTCCGCCTTCCAGGGCACCGCTCGGATGCGAATATTATTCCTCCGTGAGCGGTTTTCAAGATCCTCTGTGTGTGCCTGTAGATCTAGATTTTGATCCCGCAGCCTCAGCATTTCTTGCTGTAGTTGATGAAGATCTTCCTCCCGCGTGAGTTCACGTTCCTCAAGAGCAGCCACCCTCTCGCCCACTTCGTCAACATCCCGCCGGACTTCTTTGAGATCTGCCGTGATCTGCCCTTTAAGGTCTAGGATGTCCTCCTTGATGGCGGCGAACAGCTCCATCATAAAGGCCTTTGTGGCTGGTTCATTCGCCCCTTCAATCAATGCGGGATGGCCCAGGGCCTGGGCTCCTGCCTGGGCTGCATCGGAGGTGCCAGACTGCTTCGGCAGGAGGTCCTTGAGGGTCTTCTCCCTTTTCGCCCGGGCCGTCGCCATGTCTCGTCAGTGGGGCCGGGCGGATGCCAGGGGAGGGTAGCCGGTCGGGGCCTCGCAGGTGCACCGTGCACAGTACTGCCCCGGTTCCCAGGCCAGGGCGGCAGCCCTCCCACCCGTGCCAGGAGACCTACTCACTATCCCGCTGGAGCCGGTAGATGCAGGGGGGTAGCCCTCAGGCTGGTCTCTTCGCTTGGACTAGCCGCAGTAGAGGTCAGGCCAGCCACCAGGATATTGCGTTGTCTTCTCCACCCTGTGGGTCTTAGCTGTTAGTCCATCGGGAGGGCTAAGCTTGCGTGCCAGTGGGGCAGCCCGTCTAGGGATGCCCAGAGATCTTGCTGACCTCTCCCCAATGAGGAGAGATGCCCGCTCACGAGGTCCTCAGGAAGCTGCGCACGGCCTGCGCTGGATAAGCTGCGGTGCAAGGGCCAGATGATCCTTACCCCGGTGGGCCCGAGGGTGCCAGTTCTATAGCAGGGACGGCCGCCGCTCTGCCAGCAGAACACCAGGGCGGGGTCCGAGGCCCGGAGGAGAGAAGCGGCCCGCCAGGACCCCGGATCCACCACCGCGCCATCTAACTCTTGCAAGGCTGTGCGCGGCCACTTCCATCAGGGGGGTGGTGAGCTGGCGCCAACGGGCGCGATTCGCCGGCCGAGTCGTGGCCAGGAAGTGTAGGCCCCTTTGCAAGATGGCGGCTGAAGAGTAGACTCGCTCCAGGAGGGTATAGCGCTCTCAACAAGGATAGTGCCTGCCTCCGTGCCAGGCAGGAGGATCCCTCGCTTCTGCCCCCTGGTGTGATGGATGGGGCCACAGGTTGTAGAACAAAGCCGCCGACCTGGGGGGGCGCCGGCCGGCCGAGCCAACACGCAAAATGGCGGGCGCACCACGTACCTCTTACGGGTCCGCGACCCCCATTCACGCGGCCCCACTGCCGCCGAGCCCCCGACAACACACTGGCTGGTCCCGGGGCTGTTTGCAATATCGGCGGCAACCCAGGAGCGCGTAGCCGCAACACCGCTGTAGCTCCGGTGTCGGCCCCCTCAGCAGTGCCGCCACATCCGCCGTACCTCCACATCCGCCGTACCTCCTCCCGGATCTCCGGCGTAGCTCCGGGGATCACTCCGTCGGAAGCACCAAAGCGGCTACGAATCAGCTCCTCGGCCGCAGCGGAGGGTCTTCCAGCTATGCCTTGTTCGTGTTCGCCACAAGAAGACGAGGGGATGGGGCTGAGACAATGCTAAAGAACGGCGGCGCCGGAGGGACAGAACAAAGCGTCCTACCGAGCCGCCATCTTGGCCACGCCCCGCGGCTGTCTTTTTAGACGCCACGAAGGCGTTTGATTCAGTCGAATGGGATTACCTATTAGGAATCTTGCAGCGGATGGGCTTCCCCCTACTATTTCTCTCATGGATCAGACTACTATATCGACTCCCAAAAGCCAAAGTCCTCATCAATGGTCACCTATCTATAGCCTTCCCCTTCACTAGAGGTACTCGACAGGGGTGCCCACTCTCTCCCCTGCTCTTCGCCTTAGCGGTAGAGCCATTGGCGGCAAAATTACGACAACATCATCAGGACAAGGCACTACGTTGCCAATTACGCCAAATATTGCTTTCGCTTTATGCGGATGACATTACTCTTTATGTTAAGAGACCCGCAGGACAACATAAACCCACTCTTTACGAGAATTCATTGTTTTTGGGAAACTCTCTGGGATTCAAATAAATTGGGGCAAGTCGCAAATATTCCCTCTCACTCCTGCGGCTCAGCCGTTCCCCCTGGATTTCCCACTAGAGTGGTGCCACTCGGATATGCGGTATCTAGGGATCCGCGTCACCATGGACAGGGAGGAATTAATGCGCCTCAATTATGGTACTGCCCTAGATCACATCATAGACAGTGTCACTCGTTGGATAACCCTACCTCTCTCTCTAGCGGGCCGTGCTTCCTTGATAAAAATGGTGGTTCTCCCAAAGCTACTGTACTTATTTCTCAATATCCCATATCACCCTGGGAGACATTTTTTCAAGGCGCTACGATCAGAAATGATCAGATTAGTATGGGGAGGCAAACAACCGCGGCTGCAATGGAACATACTCACCAGATCTTATTCTCTGGGGGGATTTGACATCCCGAATTTCGAACTATACTATATATGCCCCAAGCACACTACGCTTATTACTGGTTTCACCCCCCCCCGTTACATGCCGCAGGTCGCTGCGGAACAGTGGCTGGCCGATCCTGTACCTCTAGATGGCGCAATATGCATAACCTCCCAGCCGCGGGACAAGACACCAACTACGGTCTCCTGCACAATCACGGCCTGGAATCGCATCTCGACTCTACTGCATTGTCCCATGCTTTACTCACCACTGCTCCCCCTATCATATCATCCTCGCATGCAATTACTCCAGGAGGTGGGATTTCGCAAGCTCTTAGAGCGGACGCACATCAAAACATGGGGTGACCTTTACCACAACGGGCAATTTCGGACACTAGATCAAATATTCCCTGAAGCCCAGCCATCCCCCCTGGACGTATTCCTCTACGTAAGGCTCCGCCAGGGTATGCGGTCCATTACCCCAGAATTCCCCCAAGAGCCTCCTACATTGGCCCATTTGCAACTGATGCTTCGTGCAACTTCCCCGGGCCATATGGTATCCACACTATATCACACCATGCACACGCTGCAAGATGTACCCTCTTGCCCCTCTCGCGCGCACTGGGACTCAGAGTTAGGACACAAGCTTACTGACGACCACTGGACATACTGCTGTCTGCAAACAGAACAAATCTCAGCGAGCAGCAGATTGCGCATTACACATTTTAAATTTTTGCACAGTCTATACTACACTCCAGTCAAAATGCATAAGTACAAACTGAAAGACTCAGACCGCTTCGATAGATGCGGCACTCCGGGGGCGGATTTCCTTCACTTGGCCTGGGAGTGTCCGGGGGTGCGTGACTACTGGGATCAGGTTTTTAATGCCCTAGACCAGATGACAATGCTATCGTTAGAACGCACTCTCCTGGTCGCCTTACTGGGGTACACCGCACTCATTGCTAAGCCATATCGCCGGTACACCGCCACTGCCTTGTTAATGGCTAAACGCCGAGTTGCCTGTAGATGGGGCAGAGGACAAGCGCCGAAATTCAATGACTGGCTCACTGACTTAATATACTGCCAGGAACAATTGACTATGCTGAATTGCTCCCCCTGGCTTCACAGCCCAGGGACATTTGGGACCCTCTCAGAACTTACCTCCTCGCACACCCTGAAGCCGCCCCTGATGCCACCACAGAGATACTAGAGTTATAGAAATATTGCCACGCAATATTCATGTGCGCCACACTCCGTGCATCCCACGACACCATTTCATCTCCCCCCCGCCACCTCCGGCATTCCCAGAAACATGATTCATAGCCAACCCTCATGACACATGTGTAACTGCAAACAATGTCACGATTAATTAATGTTGTATGCCTTGTTGTACTGTCTTATGAGTGAGGAAGGAAAGCCACAAAGACATTATGGACTTGGAGAACATCTTATTACGCCATGAACTGATCTCGAGAGGAAATAATAATGGCTAAAATGTGTGAGTTTCTGCATGACAAATGCTGTAATTGTATTATCTTATGGTAAGGAAAAAATCTAATAAAAACAGTTTAAAAAAAAATTAAAAAAAATTTTACACTATAGAGCATGTGAACATCAAGTGAATAATGTCCTTGCCCATCTTTCATTTGCGTAAACACGTAAATCCAGAGAGGTAGGGTGTTTGGATAAGCAAAGTGGAGGCACTATGTAAAATACATTTAATTTGAGCAGCATCTCTAGGTTAACACAGGTGGTTCATGGTCTTCAATGTCTTTATATGAATGTATACAGTTTCCAACCAGTTCCGGTTGGCATGGCCTCAGACACATTTGAGAGAGAGTGAGACCCAATTTACTTTCCTGCTATATATTGCGTCAAGAAGTAAAACTTTGACTTATATGATAGAGCCTAGAAGCACTTGGGAACTAAATGACGGGCATCAGGAGTCTGCTTACAAACTGATCAAGATGTCTGCGAATTTCATCCAAAATTTCAACAGGAATGGTGCATCTGGTCACGAGGGGCCAAGTCGCAAAGCTTTTTCGCTGAGTAGTTATGTCTTAGGATGGATAGGCTCAGGTGTGACTCGGGCCCGATTTAGAGTTCAGCGGACGGGTTACTCTGTCACAAACATGATGGATATCCTGGCCGCCGTATATCCAACGGCACTTGTAATATGGCTGACCGGATATCCGTCACGTGTAAATCAGGCCTTAGTCTTCAATTTTCTTGATTTACACTGAGGTACTCAAAAATGTGATCTCTCAATCTGCTCACAAACAGCTTTCACACCTGTAGGACCAACTCAAAAACAGAATATAAAAGAGAAGCTCTCGCTAGCACACCGAGCACAGAACAGAAGAAAGTACTCTCAAATTGGAAACGACGGGAACGGCAGAGCGGTGTTCTGGTAGCAAAGTATTTTGATCCGTTCGTTCGCGATGTAGCTCAAAAACTGAGATGGGTCCATTAGGATGTCCTGAGTTAGTCAGTAATATGCTCCCTAGTGTGCTCTTCACTGACAACACAGTCCTCTTACCAAAAGCATAGATGGGACAACAGATAATCTTTCATGAAGTCAATATACATTATCAGCGTAAGTCCCTGGTGGTGAACCTAGCCAAAAGTGATGGTCTTTTGACGTGCAAAACAGTGAATATCCAGGTAGATCAAAATGAATTGATAGTGGAAAGTATGCATGTATTTTACTACTGGGAATTAAGCTGGATACAATGAATAATTAGGCGGGACAACTTAAAAAAGCAGAGGTGGGAAATGCTCAAAGAGTTGCAGCTGTATTGACTTTGAGCTGAAATTGTACAAAGAATTTAGGATGTGGATTTTAACCATGACAACAACACCGAAAAACGGGAGATGAGAGGTAATACTATTGATAGACAATTTCGAATTTCTTAATTCAAGAGCATTACTATAAAGGTTATATTTCTCTGTAGTTTTACTTCGAACATTTTACTCTTCAGTTTATTTACTTCTTTTACATTTGTATGATTTTGTTTTCCCTTCTGTTGTCTCCTTTTTGCTTCTCCTATTTTATGTATTTTTTTTGTCTTTTTAATTGATCTTTTTCCCTTTTTTGATGTAATCCCTTATACTCCCTTTCAACCTGTGCTCCTCATCTCCTTGAGGTTTTTGATACTTTTCTTTTCTTCCTTGTTTGTTTTTCTTGCAAGGAGATCGTACATAGTCCACATTTCATCTTCTTTTTCCTTGCCTTTGCCTGCTTCCCTGATCTTTACATTCCCTATTTTTTCACGATTCTTTAAATTTTTCGAACAGTACAACTTTAGAACTATTCAATTGGGAAGTCAAACATAGGAAAGTTTGAGGTGATATCAATTTAAGGGGTTATAGACCAGCCACTCTTTATTACCTGCACATAGATTTACACATGATTCCACTTGGACATTTATTCATGCTAAGTATTTTGATCCAACCATTAGAAGACATTTTTAGTACAACCTGTGCAGACAAATGCATCTAGCATGAGACCAAATAGATCTGTCAGCTTGAAATTAATGTTGATAGTAGAGCTATATTGATATGTTATTGAGGTGCACTAAAAATATGATGCACAGACAGGTTCTCATGATCAAGTAGATTTTTCTGGTGAATGAGAATTATTGCAAGGAAGGACAGATTTGTTTTGATAAAGCTCTATTCTTGATTATGTGGATATGCACATTTTTATGTCATGTTGCATTTATATGGATTCCTTTTAATCCTAATAAAATATAATAAACATGTAAATGTGCAAACATAGTAAGCAGTGGAGCTACTCATAAACTAACGGTGGCTTCTGCAGATTTGCAACTAACTGATCGTACTTCTCAAAACAAATTGGGATGCGTGAAATACGTGGCTTAATCTCAGCCACTGGTAATCGCTTGTGATGCATTAACATCCATTGCATATTTTTTGCTTATTATGCAACTCCAGGCAGAGACCTGCCGCAAGCAAACCAGCCATGGTCATGTTCCAATAAGAACATCTAGGTCTGTGTCATCTACACAAGACCACAAGCAACCACATAGCTGATTGTAAGTGCCAATGGCATGCCTCATTCACCGGTGGCAACCCATCACATTAGTGACAGTATATGGTGATGGTCTCTCTAGCCTATAACTACAGATGGGTGATGTAGGGTAGGGGTATGTGTAACAGACAATATTGAATGGTCCATGGCTACTTCCAGGTGCACAAAGTACCCCCAATCCATAAGCATGTTGGCCCTTGGAGTTTGTTCATAAACAGCCTAGCAAATCTCAATTTTGCAGTGGCTACTTCTCTGCCTTGCTCTTATTCCCATATTGTGTGCAATTTTACTTAATAATTTTAATGCGCTATTTTCCTTATAGGTGGACCGCATGTTCGGGCAAGCTGCCACATTCTGATTGGCACTGCACGCCACCTTGCAGGAGGCCAGCTACCTAGCACTATAAACCACTGGGGCTGTGCCCTTTGTTACTTTGAAGCTATACTAGGTAGCATTAAAGCCCTCTGTTAGTAGTCTTCAAAGACCCTCTACTCAAGTGATAGGCCCATGCTTTAGGCGACTGCCCACAATGAGGGAGAGGGCGTTAACAGCATATATTGCCAAAGGTAGAAGGGCTATAAGGCTACTAGAACATTCAGCCAACTGAAGGCAGAAGGATCTAAATCAAACAGGGTAAAACAATTCAAAAGCACAGGAATGTTGTAGCAGGGGTTCAAACTAGCCACTCCGTGGTCCTCAATGGGCCTCTTAACATTCCACGATTGTAATTATTGCTGCAGCAGTTTGCATAGATAATCAATCGGGTACCTAAGTACTCTTCCAAGATCACATCAGTCAATATAGTCTGTTTTAGCCACGCTAATGATGAGTGGGTTGAGTGATCCCATATCAACAGTAGAGGTCTACAGATCATCCATACTTAGCGTTCATCAGCGAGCCGGCAGCACTCTAATCTGAAGACCGCCCATTCTTAATTGTGCCCCACATAACGGATGCCCTCGAGTCAAACAGAAACACAAGATTTGCAAAATGATTAATAGCAAGCTATTAGACATTCTATTTATAACAGACACTTGCCTTGCCCAGTATTCCAGGACCATTTTTACTGATATTTTTCCTGTCGTTAAATCATTTCTCATGAAAAGAGACACAACATACCAATTTTATTTAAATGCCATTGCCTCATAAAACAACAAAATTCTGCTGAAGAGCTAGAATTTGAGCATCTTGCTCTAGCCACCTGGCTTCACATGCATCGCAATACACTGCATTCCACCGACATCGTTCATTGTAACATGTTGATGTTAGTGAAGAACTAGCATGGGGTTCTATGGTGAAATAGGTGCGTAAATTGCGCCGGTGGTTGCAGTGCCGGGAACCAAGAGGTTTTTTTCCATCATCAGATTTTTTATGGAGCACAAGATAGAAAGTCAGAAAAGGGAAAAAGAGGGATGAAGAGAAAAATAAGAAAACAGGGACACAATGAGAAAACAGGGATGAAATAGAACCCGGAAATGTGAGATTAAGAGACATGTGGCATAGAGTGCTGGAAGAAAGGCACGAGTTGAAATCCAGACTGGACAGCCTCGGGATTGAGCCAACCCCAGCAAGTGCTCCTAAGAAAAACTTTGAGCCCCTGCAGTTACTGTAGCCAAACTAAGATCTGGTTTGGCTCAGGGACCACCATGGCATGGACGTCATTTAGGGGGTCACCAGAGTTGCGACCCCTTGCTACCCCTGGCACTGCCTTTGCAACCCCTGGCCTAAGAGGTGGCAAAATCAGTGCAAAGAACATAGGGGTGTCTCGCAT
This sequence comes from Calotriton arnoldi, assembly GCA_963921515.1. Taxonomy (NCBI): domain Eukaryota; kingdom Metazoa; phylum Chordata; class Amphibia; order Caudata; family Salamandridae; genus Calotriton; species Calotriton arnoldi. The sequence goes on from CAWUFW010000852.1 coordinate 3,369,926, forward strand.
TATCAGAGTCAGGCTCTAACCTCATTTTCTGCTTATTTTTATTACATTAATAGTGAATAATAGTTTATTATTATTATTATTAGTGTAATAAAAAGTGGAGCAGCAAGATCTGGACCTTCACTGCAATCTTAGATAAGAAAAATAAAAGGGTTTTAATGTAGGTTGTGTGCATGCATGTGGGTGAGATTGAGCTTGGGAGCAAGAGCATGTATGTGTGTGAGCATGTATGTTTGTATATGGGATCATGGATGTGTGTGTGTGTCAAAATGAGTGAGTAAGTATAAGTGAGTCAGAGTAAGAGTGAGTGAGAGTGTGAATGAATGATTCAGGGTGAGAGTGAGTGCATGAGAGTAGGTGAAAATGAATGAGTGCAAGTCAGTGCTAATGATAAAATGAGTGTGAATAAGTGAATGTAAGTGAACATAGGTTGTTATGCTTGCAGATACCTGGCATGCTTCTTGGCTTCTAGAAGCACCCTTGACAAAATGTTGGCACTGGAATATTGGAGACAATACTTGCATATGGGATACCCTCAGCAAAATGTGACTGCTGTCATTTTGTAGGTACATTTTGACATGGAGCACCCATGAAAAAAATGCCCATGCTGCCCTCCTGGAGGAAATTCTTGGCATAGTTGGCACCTGTGGCGGCACATTGGAGGAAATTTGTGGCATTTGGGAAGACAACTGTGGCAAGGTCATGGGGCCATCCATGACAAAATGTTGTCCCTGACATATTAATCATAACCGTTGACATAAGGGACCTCTACAATGCAAGAGAAGCAGTATTAGGAAAGTTCTGGCACTGGCATATTGTATGTAATGTTTGGGCAAAAGGGGCCACCATGGCAAAATGGCTGCAAGCAACTGAGGTAATTTTTTACATAAGGAGTATCCATAGGACAGGTTAAAAACATAATTGGGTGAACTCATTGGGGACTGTCAGATTTCAGTAGCTTGGCACACCATGAAAGAACTTGAATATTTAGTGAGTGGGTTTTAGAGCCTATGGCTTTTTAGAAATGTTATGTGAAAATTGTGCATTAAAATGCACTAGTAAAGACCATTTTTTTCAAACTTTTCTCAGGGAAGAGAAACCCACACCATTTGCTCTCCCCTAGAAGAATATATAATATTAATTATGAAATGATGTGATTTCAGCAATGTTAATTATTGTGATCTCATCAGGATTAAGGTTATGTGACATCACTTCTTGGGATGATTCAGGGTCAAAGGTCATATGATGTCACTTCCTGTGACATCATTAAGGTCAAAGGGTATATGATATCACTTCTGCTACCCCAGGCATTTTGGTGAATCAGTGTCCATGAACCATGGCACAACTGCTTAGTTTATATTTCAATCTCTGGTTAATAATCAGAGCCATTGCTTATTTGTTTATGTAAAAAATAAAATATTGCTTAAGCTCATTGCACTTCACTCACTGTCAATTCAAGCAAGAGATGCATGTTCGACGTAGTCTTTCTTTACTTCGGTCACGGTGGCAAGGTGACAGCTGCTGGGAACAGCAGACTGCCACGCTGAATTGCAGTGATTTAGCCGTCAATCTTTTTAAAGTTGGGCAACAGTAAACCTGTAATTTACAGTGTTTGTACGCGGCAGCACATTGACATGTTAGGTTGTTTCTAGTCAGATTATATACAATCTAATTTCAAAATTTAATTGTAATGAAAACTATCCCATTGAGAGAGCACGTTGAAAAACAAAATGTGTTGCCTTTTACTTACTGCAAATCTGTGCTACAAAATATTTAAAAGTAATTTCACATTCGGCCTCAACATCCAGGAATATAGCATAAAGAGCGGTTCTAGACATGACTTAAGGCAAGGCCAGTGTACCACATCCAGGATCAAGGGAGGAGCTTTTAAGCACATGATCTTCCAAAACCAAGAAACAGTGAGGTCACGCAGCAAGCATAAGCCACCCACCTACCTCACTCCACCCTCTGCCCGAAGAGCCGGTGGTGCAGCAATGTCACAACTGTACATGTGAAAAGCAGCGCTCATAACATAAATGCATCTATTAATTTACATGTGTGCATCATTCAGAAAAGTTAGACCAGGTTTCAGACCAGATACCCATACAAACCTCTGATTTATTGAATTATATTAGGACCTTTGGCTGGTCTACACAACTAAACAGAATCAATTTGATAGGTAAAATGTGCCCTGCGTGTTGGCAGAAGTGTAGCGCAGTGACAGACAGCACACCTGCTACAGTACCATGGCTACTATACTCTGGCAGTTTTTAAGGGCTGTGTTCCACCAAACCAGAGTTAATAGTAGCCTGACGTTCTCATCCTCGGATCTAAAGGCCATGTACACACTAACTGTGTACATTAAAAAAGTTCTACAGATCACTAACAAATGGCTCTATCAATGAGTTTTCCTCATAGTATTCCTTGAATTACTATGAGCTATATACCTCTGCATACTAACTTACTTATTCCTACTACCCCTCCTGGGGTATAGGCCATTAACCAGCTACCTCTGTCCTGGGATTTTCTTTCAATCTGACTCTAGGTGTAACCCGTCTTCTTGCAGTCAGCCTCAAGGCCTCAGCACCAGGTGTTTCTTGGCCTTCCTCTTTTTCCTTGAGGGTTCCAGATCAATGCTTGCCTGGTGGTGTTTGATGTGGGCTTGTGGAGGGTGTAACCTATCCAGCCCCAGCATCTTTTCATTATTTCTTCATGAGCAAGGAGTTGGAAAGTCAGCTGCAAAAGGTCGTGGTTACTGATGGTGTTTGGCCAGCAGATTTGGAGGATTTTCCTCAGCGGGGTGTTGATGAAGATCTGGACTTTGTTGGTGGTGATCACTGTTGTCCTCCAAGATTGTGCTCCATACAGAAGGACTCATTTTACATTGGTGTTTAAAAGCCTGATCTTGGTTTTCAGCATTAGGTCTTTGGAGCTCCAGATCTTCTTCAGCTAAATGAAGACAGCCCTTGCTTTGCCGATTCTTGGCTTGATATTGGAGTCTGTGCCGCCCTGCTTGTCTATGACACTGCCCAGCTAGGTGAAGGCCTTAACCTCTTCCAGTGCATTACCTGCAAGAGTGACTGCAGTTGTGCTGGCAATGTTAGCCTTCAGGATCTTGGTTTTTCCCTGTGAATGTTAAGGCCAAGTTGTGCTGATGTGGCTGCCCCCTTGGAGGTCTTCTCTTGCATCAGCAGATGGATATGGGAGAGTACGGCCACGTCATCTGCACAGTCCAGGTCATCAAGCTGCGTCCCAGGTGTCCACTGATTCCATTTCTTCTCCTTGCTGTAGATGTCTTCATGATCCATCCTATAGCCAGCAGGAAAAGAAAAGGTGAGTGCAAACAGCCCTGGTGCTACCCACTTCAAAGGTTTCTGTGAGTTGTCGTCCATGGACTATCTTACAGGTCATTCCCTCGTAAGAGTTCCTGATGATTCTTACAAGTATATCTGGCACACCGTAGTGGCAAGGAGTTTCCAAAGGGTCTCTCTGTCCACGCTGTCTAATGCCTTCTCATATGTCAACAAAGTTGACATGGGGGGGAGGAGTTCCATTCCATTGATTGCTCAATGATGATGCACATTGTTGCAATCTGGTCTGTACAGGATGTATTTGTGCGGAAGCCAGCTTGGTGATCTTGCAACTGAGCGTCGACTTGTTCCTTCATTCTGTTCAGGATGACTGTGTTGAACACTTTGCCTGCGGTTGATGGAAGAGTTATCCCTCTGTAGTTTTTTGCAGTTACTTAGGTCACCTTTCTTGGGGATCATGATGAGATACCCCTCCTTCCAGTACTTTTCCTCCTCCCAGATCCTTCCAAACATGGGGTACCTCTGGATGTATACACAAAATAGGTCTATACACTTTGGAAATATGCATTTTTTATGATTTACTTAGCATGTAAGGATAATATGTATGGCAAGTGTTACCACCTGAGATAATTGACATGTATTTAGTTGGGAATAATGTCATCTTTTTTCTTTTACCCTCCCAAAGAACAACATTTGTCAGTGTTTAATCTCGCCTTCCCCAATCCAACTGTGAAAATTGAGGTATTCCTTTAAAGAAGGAAGCTTGGGAAAGGCATAGCAAACGTTTGTGTGTGCCTACAGATTACTATACTGTTGATTTTCACTTGGTTTATATGTATTGCTGTTCTACTGCCACCCTCCTGGGAACAACCACTATGTGTCCGAACTGCAGAAAATCTGCACACAGAGTGGCATTCACATACAACATTTCTCCATGCAAAATAGACAAAGACAGCCTTTAGGATTCCTATTTACATTTTAATTGCAGAATGTGCCGCTTTTCCCGTGGAAATGTTTTTGACAATTTGGCCCAAAGAGAGACCTTATAGAAACACATATTACAAATTTCTTCAGCGCCACAGTTAAGTGGTGGCGTGGCCAACATTCAGACTGCAACAGGAGTGACTAGGAGATTGAATGCTAACGTATTTCACATGCTTCCAGTCACTCTCAGAAGTAGTTGAGAAATAATTCAGAGGAGGCTGCATTGGGGCGAGTGAACACGGGTAGATACGTTAGAGAGTGAGAGAGGTAGTACGGAGAAGCCGGGGGAGGAAGATGCAGAATCCAACAGAAAGGCAGTGAGCAGCCTAGGCAAGTGGCAGAGGTTATGCAAGGTTGGCAGCATTGGTCAACAGGTGGCCAGGGGGAGACACAATAAAGCCAGGGAGAGACATAAGGAAGGAAGGAGGGAAGGTGGGCACAGGACAAAGATTTTTAGAGGATAGCAGAAATGTGTGAGGGTTCCAATGGGCAGCCGGGTGGAGAGCTGGCAGTCAGGAAAGGGGGACTAGTAAGTATGGTACTGCTTATGTGAATGGGCAGTAGTGAAAAGTTTCGGTCCAATGTACCATATATAAGGTAGCTTGAAGGAGAGATTTCATTGTCGTACATAATCCTTTTGCTGAAATCTTCAAGACATAGAACATCTTTTAAATTAATCCTGAATGACTTTCTAGGCAATTCTTCTATTTTACAAGAAATATCATATAAATCAAAAGAAAGGCAGACCAGTTTGAGTATAAACTCAAACTGAATGTAATATTTAGTGATTAATGCTACTCCTTACAGTTGACGAATGTTACAAGAAATACTAGTCTGTAATGTCACCTTGGGCTCATCTGCACCATTTGATTTATCCTTATTTCAGACAGACGAGTTTTACAACATTACAGCTCAGTTTAAATATCAAAAACCTTATACCAAGAGCAGGTCAACAGCAGAGAAGAAACCATCTAGATGACCAAATGCCTTCCCCCTATTTATTTATTTTTGACTCATCATCTCGACACAGAGTGCACGCCGGGTAACTTAAAACTAGGACATGTGAGTTGGCTAAGCAACGGCTTGAAGAGATCGGGTATTACCTAGTACTGGGTATACTCAGCTTCTAAATTTCTGAGACTGATAAACATGTACTATTCAATTTGGGATAGTCCTGCCCTTATTTAGGCAGCCGCGGTCTGTGCAAGTAACATCGGTGGGGCCGGGTTGGGGGGGGATTTCAAGGGACGATGCTGAGGGAAAATTAAATAAATAATTAATTTTCCCTCGGCATCGTTCCTCGAAATCCCCCCCACGCGGCCCCACCGCTGTTACTTGCACAGACCGCGGCTGTATCTAGGAAACAATAAACATGATTTAAAACATTGCTTTAGGAATCAGAAGTAGTTGGAAGGAGGAGGCTGGGATGCAGAAAAGTAGATATCACCTTTTATTGCAAGTCAGTGACAGGGTAAAAGAACCCATATTATTATTCACTCTACTGTGGTCAGGTGACCCACGTCTACTGTAACTGCTTTCACTACAACCGTCAATTATACCCACACCTTCATGTAGAGGAAGACATTTCCATGCACAAGGCTCACTCATGCAACACACGCACACACTAAGCACACAGACTCCACATCTCACTCTCAAGAGACCAATCAAAGCTGTGTCATTCAAGAAATTCTATTTTTCGTGCTGATTCACTGAAGGACCTCAGAAACATTGAGTAGCCAATAGGTGTCGCCTTTTTGGACTGATCGGCTTTGCCAATGTTTTTTTACCTATGTTGTGCTTATACTCAGCAACAAAAAATAAAATTAAAAAAAGTGTGTAATGACTGTTGGCACGCATGCACACTTTTGCGTCTTCTTGCTATGGCGGCCCATCTTGATGATGTACAAGCATGTGTCACCATGCAGGCATGTGCATAAAACATGCTGTGACCGTCACTTTGCTTCCTTTTTTATTTACCATTCCAAGATGGTGGATGTCACTTGGAGAGGTACATTTATTTTTTAAAAAGGATTTAAACATGTGTGAAAGTGCTTTTCAAAAACAGTGAGACAGAAGTCAACCAACAGAGACAATTGAGAGGGGGAGGATGACATATAAAATAAAAAAACAGAAAAGGATGCCATGGGGAAAGCAGTGGATTAGGTGGGGGAGAAAGGAGCAACGCAGAGCGGGGGCAATATATATGGGAGGAAGCAGCACAAAAGGGAGAGAGCAATGAGACACGTGTACTCTCATGGAATGCTGAAAGAAAAAGAAAAAAGTAGTTCCCTAAATTTGGGCAGTGGAAGGATACAAGCCACCTAATTAAAAGGATGATAAAGAATCTATGCTCTATGGGAGAGATGTGGCTCGAAGTATAGTGATGTTAATTAAACCTTCTTCCCTTGGAGGCGGTCCCCCATCTTTTATCAGTTCCCAGGAGTGTAGCGAACACCTATGTCGAAAAGGGGTAGTGGGGTGAGCATTTAGAAAGAGACACCGAAACATTCATTTCCAACAGGACTTGGACTGGACTCTCTAAAGTACCGGAAGGTGCAGTGTTGCAGAGGCACACTTTGATTCACTGTCAACAGACAATACAGAAGGCAGTGAGCATTGAGTAATGGAGGAGGAATTCTATAATTGCTTCATATGATGACAAAAGCGTCTCTGTAACTATCCTCCAGCCAAACCAGGAAATTTGCCTGAGACCTGAAAGAGGGGGCGAGGGGTGGTGGGTGGGGGGAGGGAGGTTCACACTCTTCTACTGAAGGGCAGAATTGTAGTCACCAAACCAAAAAGGGGAAATCCATAACCAGGTATAAAAGCATGTTCTTAGTTGTCAAAGCCTAATCACAAGGAAAGACAGAAGTCGGTGCAGAACCATAGCAGAGTCGAAAACCAAGGTCAGTTCAAGACAAAACAAGGGTCAGTACAAGCAGTAGGGAGGAAGGGAACCAATAAAGGAAAAAACACTAAAGGTGAGGGAACGTAAATTCAGGTGCAAACTATAGCGTGAAGCAAAAGAGTCAAAGCAGCCAATGTTGCCAGACACAGTCTTCAGAATCCACTAACACTTTAATAGGGCTCTGTCACTGTGACCAAGAAGTGAACTATCGGTCCTCAGGTGGCTGGGGCAGTGTGTATTAGACCTCAGCCCTAAAAGCTATTGTCCCCCATGACTGCAATTTCCATTGCCACATTTTCCAATTCCCTTCATGTGGTATGTTTCCTCACTCTACGATGTGGTGTCTTATCTCATAACCTGACAGAGATAAACACAATAAGAGAAAGAAAGGCAAATGAACCAAGCAAATGAGAGTGACAAGAAAGTCAATGGGATGGCCATAAGCCCACTGTACGTTCTGGTATCGTACACCTGAGATCTTTTACCAACAAACAGCCCAAACGATGTCTGTCGGCGAGACCTAAAGGGAAAAAAAACTAGACACAGTCCTTCCATGTTTTCTTTTAATTACATTTGACATTATGGTTCATCACTCAAATAAACAACAGTGAATATATCAAAGAAAAGAGGGTCATGTACAGCTATATAACAGAATAGTAATACTGCATGTTAGACTTGGCTTTTTCAGCGGGTTTACCCCCAGACTTTTTGCTTTTTGGCCTCCTGTTTTTGACCCTGTGTGTGTTGGTTTTAGGACTCTGGGACTTTACCACTGCTAATCAGTGCTAAAGTGCATATGCTCTCTGTGTAAACTGTGTTATGGATTGGTGTTTCCATGATTGGATATTTGATTTACCGTTAGCCCCTAGTAAAGTGCACTGCGTGTGCCAGGGCTGGTGAATCAAATGCTACTCGGGGGCCTGCAGCACTGGTTGTGCCACCCCCGTGAGTAGCCCTGAACACGGTAACTCAGACCTGCCATTGCAGAAGTGTGTGCGCAGTTTGTAACTGCCATGTCGACTTGGCCAGTGCACACACTGGCCGGTCCCTAACCTTCCCTTTTCTTACATGTCAGACACCCCTCAGGTAGGCCAACGGTACCCCTGTGGGCAGGGTGCAGTGTATGTGAAAGGTGGGTCATGCCCTGGTGTGTGTGGCATGTCCTGATAGTGAATTACAGCCAATTTCTTTTTCACTATTGCAAGGCTACCAGTTCCCCATAGGATAGAATGGGAGGTTTGTTTATAACATCTTATAAACATAACTGGCCCAGGGAATTCGGTAAGAAAATAGAATTTAGTATGCCTGAACTCAGAATCTAAAGATGCATCTTTTAGTGAAGGTGATCTTTACATTCTGTGTTTGAAAATACCACTTTTAGAAAGTAGGTATTTTTTTGCTCAGTCATCCCGTGTGCCTCTGCTGGAATGTGGATTGCCTGTCTGGGTTTTGGATGACAGAAGGCTGGGGGAGCAGGAGGGGTGACAGATGGTCTAGGTAGGTCAGGAAAGGGCTGAAGAGACCTGGGTTACGATGGGGGAAGGGGAGGAGATTTCCTTGCACCTCAAAGGGCCTGCTCTGCCTCTGACAAATGCCGTCTCCACCTCCTGCCAGGAATTCACACCAGAGAAGGCAGAACTGGTCCTGACCGGGCACAGGCCCTCTCTGCCTAAGAGATCAAAGGATTTTTGGACATAAATGCTGGGTCCCAGACCCCTGAACTGTAGAACTCATCTGGACAAGAAGACTTCCAAGAAGAAGAGCCGGAGAAGCTGCAAAAAGGAACGACTGCTTTGCTGGGTGCTTTGCTGGGCTGACCTGCAGTGGCTGCTTTTGTCTTGGGCAGTGAAAGGCCTGGACTGGACTTTCTGCAACCTAAATTTGTGAGTCTCTCCAAGGGCTTGAGGTAAAGCTTGCCCCCTGTTCACGAAGTCTCAGGAACAGCAAAGACTTCAAGTTCTTCGACCCGCAGCACTGGGGACTGTGTGTTTTGTGCTGCAACCCGTAGAACACCAACTCGACGATGTCTACGACGCCACTGCCGACTCCGTGTCCTGAAGGCAACGCAGAGGGCACCGCCGCAATGCAACCCTGGTCTCACCGACGACGCCTGTTGACGCCGCCACCGAGCCGCTGCTTGCACCGCGACCTGTGGGCACCGCACTCCGCACTGCCTCGCTTCACGCCGAAGCTTTGGCACCGCAGAGGGCACCGCTGCAATGCCGCACCGCGACCCTGGTCTCACCGACGACGCCTGTTGATGCCGCCACCGAGCCGCTGCTCGCACCGTGACCTGTGGGCACCGCACTCCGCACCACCTGGCTTCACGAGGACGCCTTGGCCTGCCTGACGCCGCCACTTCCCGCCGAGATCGACGCCGCTGCTTGCACCGTGGTTCAGGGGCACCGCTCGTAAGTTACACGACGCACTGCCCTCATCCCACACCGCAGCCTTGGCCTACCGACGCCATTGACTCCAGTTCATCAGCCGACGACAGCGCTTCAGCAACGACGACGCCGCTGCTTGCACCGTGATCTGCCAGCACCGTGACGAGCACCGCCTTCATCTCGCACCGCGACCCTGGTCTCACCGACGACGCCATCTGACGCCGCCACCGAGCCGCTGCTCGCACCGCGACCTGAGGGCACCGCACGCCGCACCGCTGCACTTCGCACCGCCATTAAGATATAATGGGGTAACCCATAGAAGTCAATGGACCTGGGTAATAATTGGTATAGGAAAACAATGGTCCTGGACTTATATTAAAGCTTAGTTGCATGGAACATTCATAAACAGCATACGGTACATGTATAGTTTATATCAATAATGTACCATTAGTTTATTTGTAAAGCATTCAAATATATATATCCTCAGAATACAAAAAGGCACACACTATTGCTTTATAGGTGACTCTTATTTTATTCGGTCACTTTTCATAACATATTATCATATTCAATGTTCAGGATAGGGAGGGGGTTGCTCCAAGGGAGAATGTGAAGAAAGAAGGTGCTCGTGAGGTAGGATAGAGTATACAGGAAGGGAATCCAATCAGGCAAATCAATGGTTCATCATTTTATACATTGCAATCTCATTAGTAAAACTGGTAGTGATTCATGGTGGCACCAGTTCTACATTGGAGCCTGTCCCTTAGGTAATTCATGGTTATTCATTTTCGCACTTCGCACCGCAGCACCCGACGCCTGCCGACGCCAGCGCTCCTGACTCCATCAGAGAGGAGATCGACCTGCAACGCGTGTGACTTCGAGGGCCCCATCACCCTGCATCTCTGAAAGGTACTGTTTGCGGGTCTTCCCGACACCGTAGCTGGCCTGCAACCCCGCGGTCAGCCAGAACTGTTTTGGATTTGTGTGTTCACGACGCAGTGGTAGCCCGGACGGCGCTATCCACACAAGGAACTCTTTTTAATCAGCGTATTTTTGAATTGTGAACTTTTAAGTATAGTATTGTGGTTCGTTATCGTTTTTGGTCTTGTTTTAATTATATAAAAATATTGGATATTTTTCTAAACTGGTGTGGTGTCCTTTTGTAGTGCGTACACTGTATTACTGTTGGTTATGTGCAAATGCTTTACACACTGCCTCTAAGATAAGCCTGACGGCTCGTGCTAAGCTACCAAGGGGGTGAGCAGGGGTTATTTTAGGAGTGTAACTCCCTTATCCTGACTAGGGTGGTGGTTTTTGCCTGGCTTTGGCCCAAGCCTACCAAAAATCCCATTACTAACACTGCAGGAACAATAAATATCACAGAGTAGGTACATTACATCAATATACAACAATAAGAAGAGGGCAACAATGACTACCATACAGTAGGTAAATGTACAGCACTATAACACCATAATAACAGGGTGAGAACAATACCAATCAGAAAGTAGGTACATGTACATCAATTTTTTTTCTAACCAAATGTTTTATTGTTTTCCATGTGAGCACAAGAACCACAACAAGATCTCCAGGCCACAACGTCAACCCCTAGCCCCCGCACCATCCATGTACATCAATTTATTATTATGAGAAGAGGACTAAAAACAACATGTAATGCAAACATCAATGTATCACAACAATAAATGAGCAAGAACAATACCAAAACACGAAGTAGGTCATATAGTGTCTCCTTTCTATGTAATACTCTTGCTCCATTATGAGGTGATAGAGTTGTAAGTTGGGGACGCGGGGTTTGAGTATTCCGTGTGAGGAAGTAGATGCCAGGTGCTCACCCTGCCTACTGGTACCTTGAGTTGCTGAATAAAGTATTGACCTTGCCTCCCTGTGAACTGCTCCTTTGCAATTTTGGCAACAAGCACAACTCCAGAAGAAGCCACACCACTCTCTTTGGTGTTACAGACCTCTTGCAATGGTAGTCACTACTAGTTGTGTCTGTGTGTAGCTGTGCCGGAGTCTTCGAGCATTGTTTTCCTGTGTCAACACAAGCATTGATGTCATCATGCAGGTCATGCTATGTGAGCCCAGTGTGTCAGCTACTGTGGGAGTTGGTTGCACATCTGAGGAGCTTCCATAGTCAGCAGAAACCACTGGAGCATAAACAGCTTCAAGTATGCATCATACAACATGCATTAAACAAAAATGCCAGCGACTGTAGCTAGTGTGGTAACAAACAGTTAAGTTGATAAGATTTTGATAATTTTATTTTATACTATTGTATCTGCTCAGGGATCAGTGATATCATTTCTATTGTCACCTGAGAGGCTTATTTTAAGCCCAATATGTTTTTACTGCTACAAGCCTGCATAGAATTTGGTTACACTTTACTTACCTTAGTGTCCTTTTATCTTGCACCATGCGTGCTCCGCAAAACCTTCCCTCTGACCCCTCTGCAGGCTTTTCTTCCAGCTTCTGGTGAATGCCCCATGAGTGGTCAGTGGAAGGAATATTTCTTGAATTATAGTACTACAACAGAGGATAAGTCCATGGGAGAATTCACTCTTGTTAGGAAAAAGAAAATAATCTGACATACCTTAGGCTCGGCAGGACTAAGGATTTTTTATTCGGATGGAGAAGAAGGTGAATCAGCAGATGAGATATTCAAGCATGCCTTTGAAGATCTAGATACACGTCTTAAGCCTACCATTTGTGTTGCTATTGATTGATTCCATTATTTTCATTACAAACAAGACCATAACAAGCCCATGGATGACTACATAGCAGCACAAAAAAATAGACATTTCTTGCAAATTTGGTAACTTGTATCACAAATTCACCCAAAATCAAATAGCTATGCACACCAACGATCCCAGAAAGGCTATGGGTGCAAGGGGACTTTAACTTGAAGGGGGATGTCGCTATAGTGAAAACAGCAGAGTTATCCAAGAGGTGATCAAAAGGCGCTTTAAGTAGTATGCATGCAAGGATACCATCAGTAGAGTTTCTCAAGGAAGGCCGCACTCCCCTAAGAACAAATAAAGACCTTCACCACTAATAAGGATGAACCTTAGTTTCAGAGTAGGCCAGCTTCTCCTAAGTACAACCGCACAAGCTGTTATAGGCATGAGGGCTAAGTCCATTTTGCTCAGGATAACAATTGTTCTGTGGCAAAATAAAGATTCTCATATTTTGGCATAACTGGACATTTTGGAAGGTTCTGCAGGAAAAGGCGTTTTAATACCAATGTGTAGTGTGTTCCTGAGCATCGTGATTCAGAATCTTCAAACACTGGAGAGAGCAATACATTAGATTGTATCCTGAGAATTCCCACCAGCGTGGTTCCCATGTCACACATCTGCCCAGTCTAAAGGAATCTGCTTTGTCAATGACCATGAGCTTTAAAAAACTGGTCTGTAAGCTGAGTGTTCCTGATCTAACTGGCATTTGTAAAGTAGTAGACTCCAACTTTATGCCAACACTCACATATGGCTCATTGATCTTTAAAGATCACATCTCTGAATGTACAAGGCTGCAGTGGCGTTGCTTCCTTGTCGGGACATGGGGGTGCGGGCGGCATGGGAGCGTGATCTTGGACACCCAATTACGGACGTGCAGTGGGGGCGGTGCTGTACACAGATACGCCGTGTCTCCGACAACCAACGGCATAAGCTGCTGCATTTTAAATTCCTGTGGAGAGCATACATGACACCCAGCAAAATGCATCGCATAGATCCCTCTCGCCCACATGCATGTCTGAGATGTTACGCCCCAGAGGCCGACTTTGTACATATTACCTGGACTTGTACTAAGATAGTGGACTATTGGAGGGCAATCTTTCGGGAAATTTCACTCATGATTGAGATGGAGATAGTGCCCATGCCATTTATGGCATTACTTGGGTATACGCACGACCTTCCTAAACCCAAGCGACCATTTGTCGCCATTGCACTCCTTATTACTAAGCGGGAAGTAGCCATTAACTGGGGTTGTAGACGTGCTCCCACAATGCAAGCATGGCTACGTAGTATGACATATTGCAACACTAATAGCGACACATATGCACAACTACAGCTGCCAACGGCCAGGCCCATGGATATCTGGCAACTATTTCAAGTCTACTTGCAGATGATGCGGGACGCAACTGACACTGCCACGCAGCCTCAACACAACTCCACGGGGGGCGGAGTAGAAAGGGCAATACCAGAAGTTGTTGTATCCTTGCAGAGTTAGTAGGGGTACGTTATTGTACGCTTGGCCACTAGTAGAACAACAGTCGCGTAGTGTTAATTTGGTCAATGCATAACTGCACCTGTAACCTGTACCTATGATTCGTAATGGTGATCTTACCAATGTATTGTAATGCCATGCAAAAACATTTATTTGATCCTTTGGTTTTTTTGTGTTTGAAAATCAATAAAAACAATTAAAAAAAAAAAATCACATCTCTTCCTGGCTGGACAAAGCTGAATAAAGATGTTATAGATGTTATAGATGTCTATTTAATCTTCTGGATGCCGCAACATCTTTACAAATACGGCTGGAATTTGGTCTTTATAAAAAATCTAATATGTTGAAGGGACGTTTTTTGGGATACTATACAAAGCTGATGACTTCCCATCTGGGGTCACTTAAATAAATAATAGGGTGTGGTATCGAATATAAAAAATTCATATGGGAACCCATCCTGAGGGAGGCAATGGAATGTCTTGACGAGCCGAACATCTTTAAACACAGTTTAACCCCAAAGCTTACTGCAAAATTGTTGGTTAAAACGGCTAAGATAAAATCTGGAATTGATGACAAAAAAAGAGCTTTTCCGAAAAGCCTACACCAGTGTATGTGAGACTATCAAGAACCAGGGAAAACATTATATCCAGCCAGCTCCATGAAATTGGCTGTTAAAAAAGATCTATTGAGGCTGAGATGTGGTTTAATTACCCTAAAAGGCCACAAATTTGGTCGTTTAACTGGATCAGTGGAACACAACTGCTGAGTATGTAATTACAAGAAGGAAAGTCTCACCCACGTGATATGCGTGTATCCAGCCCTAAAGAATTTAAGATACTATTGGCTGAAACCGTTGTTCCACAAACTCGGCATAACACAATGCAACATGGCCAGCGCCGTGTGTCTGAGTGGTGTGGATGTGCAGCTATCAGTAAAATGTGCGAAATTCTTCAGAGAAGCACGCAAGCTACTGAATCTACCGCAGGTGAGCCATTAAGCAGGGTGTTTTTTAGACCCCCCTCTCTTTTCTTGAAGTCTCCACATCTCTAGCAAGCAGGTGAGGCTGTTAATGAGTCTGCCTCCGGTCCATGCAGACCCAATCTAGTTGGACCTGTCTTTGAACTCCAGCTCGTCATCTTCAAAATAGACTCTTAGAGCATAGCCAAAATGGATTCTCCACATGACGTTCGCAGCAGCACTTTATTTTATTTAAATCTTAAACTTTCACTCCAGTCTCTGGCCCGGCAGCAGTGATGCCCGTCAGATCTTATTGCACTTTCCTAAATTCAATCCGCTCGGGGCTGTTTCGGATTGCCTGTCATGCACCTCAAAAGAATCTGACCAGTAGAGTACAGCCATAATACATTTTGCCCAGCTTTATTCTCATTTCAAATTGCACTTTAGTCACCGGATGCCCTGCAGAGATGCCTGCCACTTCTTATTGCATGAGGCACTTTACCAATAACAACCTATTCATGGACCATCTGTCTTCTACAGAATCCCTGAGCATATAAATTGTTTGCCGGCCAAAAAAAAACTAACATTGGCCCACGATGCCTAGCAAACTTGTGTATGGGTCTAGTCACCGTCTCCACCTCATTTCACTGGATTTTCCAATCGCATGACTGTTACCTCTGAGGATGACAATGAACTTGTTAGGGCTTCAGAGGATGTTTACATACATTCGTTTTAGCTGCCAGGCCCATTGTAGGTCCTCCCACCCAACCTTCATTTGACCCCAGCACAGCGCCCAGCCCCTCTTGAAGTGTGCCTTACCGTCTTGTTGTATAGCACTGCACCTTGCACTTTAGTGGAGCATGGCCTCAGTTGCGTTTATTGTGTGGTAGTACGATTGGCCAGCTGACCATGGCTATTATAGGATGGCAATTGTATGAACTGAACAAGCTATATTATGTTTTTGCACTGTTTTAAAAATAATGTTGCTTTATATTGTAATGGTTTTAATTAACTTGAAACAATTAAAAAACTATCTATCTATGTATTTATCTATGTATTTATCTATCTATGTATCTATCTATCTATCTGAGTATTGAACAAAGAGCACTTGAATTACATGTGTATTCCAGAAACAAGCCTGAGTATAGAATGGAAATTGAGTGCATACCAGGTGACATAGTTGCAGACTCTGGTTTCCCCTTCACTACTGTGGATAAAAATGTGTGTGCACGTAGGTTTGTAGACGTGACTCGCAAGGAGCGAGAGTCGCCAGACGCCCAGAAAGTTTTACCAGGGAACACATCCCAATGTTGGGAATCAGAATCTTATCCTCCAAATTTAAAAGGAGGAAAACCAATGGTAAAGAGTATATTGCTGAAAAAGGTGAGTAGACCAGAGAGCATTAGGGCATCGGTGGATCCCAAGAGCAAGGAACATGTCTTAATATTGGATGGCAAAGAAGATTTTGACTGAGCTTTCTGCAACAAATTTCTTCGTGTTTTTGCATGAAAAGTATAGAGATTAAGGATTTACTCACTAAATCATCCTGAGGAAGGGTTATTCCCCAGTTAAAGATAGGAACATACCTATGGGTATCGGGGATAAAGTAGCAGCAGAAATACATACGTTGGAGAAAGTAGAAATTATTGAAGCAGCGGGTTCTATGGAATGACTAGCACCTTTGGTCACGGCTCAAAGGGACTGCAGTTGAGTGAGACTGCGCAATGATCTAAGGGATCTGATTAAAAGTACACTAGTTGACAAGATTCCCTTGCCCACGCTCAATAAAGTTAGCCATTACATAAGGCGTCAAGTATTTTTCCAGTGTAAACCTAGCATCAGCATTCCTAAAGGTGCCTCTTCATCTGGATAGCAGAAACCGCACAACATTCATCACACCCTTTCGGTTTTATCAGTTTGCATACCCTCCCTTTAGGTTTTATCAGTTTGTTTGCATACCCTTTGGATTAGCTTCAGTCACAGCAGTATTCAAAAGGTGTATGCGTCATGCTTAAAGGGTCAGAAAGGAGTATTCTTCTTTCAGGATGACATACTTGTCATTGGTAAGGACTGAGAGGAACACGACCAGCGGTTGAGGCATGTTGTAAGTGTACTTCATTCCAAGGGTTTTGCAGCTGGGTATGTAAAATGCACAATTCTATGTGAGGTCAGTGGCCTTTTTGGTTCACATAGTCAGTGAACATGGAAATGTACCAAAAAAGAAATTGTAGATGCTATAAGGAATGCACCAACATCTATTCCAAGAGATGCAATTAAAACATTTTACGTTCGTCTGAATTGTACTTGAAGTTTGTGCAAGACATAGCATGTAAAATCAATGGCACTAGAAATTTGTATGGAGTGATGTGCTGCAAAAATATTTCAATGGCATCAAGGAGGATTATTGTAAACCTATTCCATTGCAAGGCTTTGATCCCAGCTTAAGGAGTGTGATTTCCACAGATTGTAGTGGGAATGGGCGAGGTGTTGTGCTGTCCCAAACTGATAAGAACGACCAAGAATGTATTATTTCCTTTGCCACACACTCTCTTTCCATCCACAGAAGCAAAGTACTCTGTGATTCAGGGAGAAATGTTAGTATAAGAAATTGGATTATTATTTGGGGTGGGTGACTACCCACCTGAAGGCATCACAACACTGGTCAGGGTGAACCCTCAAGGTCACTAAATTAACCAGGGCTCAATCCCCTGCTATCTATGGCAGAGATCTTCCTGGTCTAAGAGTTTATCTTCTCATCTCAGGTGAGGCACTTAGAGATTCAAAGGGTGTCAGGCAGAGGCCAGCATCAGGGTCCAGTCCCGGTCCAGTTATCACTGGTTAGCGGGGTATTTCCAGGAAAAGGCCTCTCTTAGCTTGTTGTATCCCTGTAGCTTGAATAGGTCAGCCTTATGACCCCGGGAGTCCACATCTTTGTCCTGGGTACAAGAGGGAGCAGGTTGAGTCTTTAATGGAGCCTCTCAAGTCACAGACTGCTTGTCCAGTCCTCTTCTGGTAAATCCCAGGTCCAGGAAGTGTTCTGCAGAGGGTACCACATTTATCCATGGCACTAGCAAATGGGTGAGAATGACTCCTGGGCACATACTAGCCAATGAGATAAAAGTTCCTTGGCCAACCCTACCCACCTTGGGCATTTTTAAGATGACAAAAGTCTACAGCCACACTGAACTTGGGCTCTGAGAGCTGGGTGTGTTTGTGGGGAGTGCAATATGGCAATCCTAGCATACCCTCAATAAACCTAAAGACAGATGTCTCATAGTACAAAAGCAGAGTCCTTCAGCAACCAGACAGTGGAACCACAAGAACAGTTTTGCCTTCCACTTCTCTCCCCTTTCAAGTGTGTCCCAAGGGTTGTATGTAAACCTGGAAAACGTGTAAAGCAGGATTTGACACTGTATTGTCAAAAAGGATTCCCACAGCTCCCACGATGCATATGCTGCAGAGTCCAGGTCAGGCTATTGTTTGCTCCTAGGAGGCATTTCACACCTATTCAAAGCTAATAACTGACCGGGAGAAGCTGGAGAGCCAATGGAAATTAGCTGTCAGGAACTGCAGACAAGGCAACAGTAACTTTCTAAAAGTTACTTTCCCTTGATATTTATTAAACATTCAACTTCACCACTGAACTGAATTTTTACTATTACAAATAGTTATTTAATTATTTTTCTAGTTGGTCCCATTCCAGAGATACAGTATTCTAATGTGTACTCTGGTTTTCTACATAGGTCAACTAGGCCTGTCACAGTGAAAATAGCTTTAGGGTACTAGTCACTATAAGTATATGTTAATATTACATTTCTACATGTCCTACTTCTAAATACATGCACATGCCTTCTGGAATACAAAGGCCCACATAGGGGTGACTTATTAATGCTTCAAAGGAATGTTTTGACCTGTCAAAAGTAATACTTTATTAGGTCCAATTGCAGTTTTTAAACTGTCACAGTCAGGCTACAGTGGTAGGCCTGAAGCCATGTTTGCACTGACACTGTAATGGTTAGCCCAATAGGTGCTGCACTAAAAGTAGTGACATTTAACTTCCAGACCCTAGGTACCCCTTGTACCATATACTAGTGACTATAGGTGAATGTAATATGCCCATTAGGGTGATGCCAATTTGACCATGTTTAAAAGGAGGCTCAATGGCACTTTACTATGGTTAGCAAGACAAAGTGCACGGAGTTCTACAGCCAGCCAAACAAATAGTACAAATAACTGGGGGTACAGCACGCAAGAGATGGTCATTTGCCTAAGTAGGCATATGTATGGGGCATAGAAACATTTAGGCAGTATGCGTTCATTCTGATCCTTCAGATATGTGACTGGGAGTGAGTGTTTGAAAAGTTTCAACATCCATCATTTTATTTTGTGTTGTTGCTATGTGTGCCCTATGTGACTATGGGTATGCCCAGACGTGGATCCCTTGCTTGCTGCCCAACTGGATTCAAGCTAGCTGGCTGATGAAGGGGGGATACCCTGAAAACGGTACCAGGATGCGTGTTTCCGGTCCAGGGAGGACCTGGCTTGGCAGTTCAGGCTGGACTGTTCCCATGAGGTGCAGGATAAAGACTGATTTGCAGATGGCCGGGTCCAAACTGGGGTGACGTGACGAGCAAAATAACAATGGATGAAACCCAGATCTTTGACTGGGGGTGAGTATTTGAAAAGTTTCAACACTCTGTCCATCATTGTATTTTGTGATGTTGATATTCTCCTCATGTGCCATAAGCTGCTGACAAAAATGTTAACCTCCAGCAGGATTCTGAAGACAAAGCTCACATTTAATAATGTCTCTTAGATTGCTGGATTATAGCTGCAGACTACTTAAGAATAATGTGGGAGACTATCTAGGTAGGTCAACTTTGTCTGTAATAGAACATGTTCTAAATGCTTGGGATGCCTTTTCTGTTGCTTGGTGGAGTCAACTGATCAATGTGAAATCTTGGTGAGAGAAGCGTTGAATGGTTACACTAGAGAAGATGTTCCATGTGAAGTATGTGAAGATGCCCAGAGTTTGTGCCCAGCAAGAAGCATGTAGGTGAGAAATTGAAAGCCTTTCGGGAAATCAAAGATGCATTGTTAATGGATGACATTGGGTTCCTGCTAAGGGGTTCCAAAGTTGTACCTCCTAAATGCATCATGAAGGCCACTTTGGCATTGTTAAATCGAAAAGAAGGGTCATGTCCCTGTATTGGTAGCCTGGTGTGGAATCAAATATTGAAACAGTTGGGCAGAATTGAATAGATTGTGCATGTGCCGACAAATCCCAAATCACCCTGAGATCTCTGTTCATTCCCAAGAATGCCCTCATAATCATTAGGAAGCTGTGGCAATGGACATTGTGGGGCTTATTTTGGATTCATATAATTCTTTGAAATATGCCTTAGTATTGATTGATCTATTCCCTAAGTTGCCTGAAGTAGACATTGTATATAAGCACAATTCAATGTCTGACTGTTGCTAGGGACACAACCTGACTTCAGGAGAAAAGATTTATGTCGAGATCAGAAGTGATCACACACATGCGTAATCCAATAAACTTGAAACTCAGGATAAAGCTCTTAAAGGGAATTCTTGTGGCACTAGTGCTCAAATAATCAAGTCAGGTAGAGTGGTTTCCCCGCCTCAGACTCAGAAGTTTATGAATTTCGTGGTGGGCCATGTTGTTCCATCTGTGTAACTTCTTACTTGCATTCTAGTTGGATGTCATGTCTGTTGAAACTGTTCTGTCGTGTAGTTCCTACTAATCCGTAGGATCTGCGCATTGTTTGGACAACATAAACTAAGGGCTTGGGGTTAAGACTGATTCCAGACACCCCCACATGATATGTTGGCCTATCGACCAGCTAGCTCACAGTGCCACCGTAATCCCCCCTAACCTACCAGGGAGCAAATGGTTTCTGGCAACCACTGAACATGACAATCTTGACTCCTCATTATTTTATGGAAACAGTACATAACCTTTAGCTCAGTCACTCGTGCTCACTTATTCTCAGAGAAATATACAGAGAATACACAGTGGGAGGTTTTCAATAATATTTGTTGAGCCAATGTTATTCTTGTATAAAATACATGTGCTGCAATGATTAGTAGACAGAGGCAGATGAACGTTATTACAAGCACCGAAAGAGTGAGCAGTAGATACATTTCTACCATGGTGCTGAAGCATTGAATATATGCAGGCATATATGCAAAATACGGTAATCTAGCATACTCTTACGATGCGGACCATACTCTGAGTGTACCTAGAGTGTGTGTGGGTGTAGAGCCAAGAATCCCCCCACGGGACGATCCAACCCCATTACCTGATCGGATACAGTGAAGGACCCCGTCTTGGTCTCAAGTTGGACACCCCTCACTGAATGTCAGACCGGTGCTTGGTGGATTCTCAGCATGCTCGGACATTCAGTGTCAGCAGATGTGCCTGCTCTCCCAATCTATCAGGATGCCTACTATTTTATAATAAAAAGCAGCCTTCACGATGTGCGCGTTAGATTAGTGATGTTATGGATATGAAGATAGCACTGTCGCCCCATGGATGAAGATAGGACGACTTTTGTACCTAGTGCGTGGAGAGGCCTATGACATGATGTTCAAGGCATCGTGATAATGTTGTGCGAAGCTGGATGCATAAACAAAGTAGTTTCAGAGGAACTAATCAACATTGTTGTGCATGCAAATGTATGCAAAAGTTCATCGCTGAAATGTTATTTTCTAGGGCAATGTAAGAAATAGGGCGCTTCGCTACATGGGCCTAACTCGGGAATATAACACTCTGGATTGCAGCTCTCCTACTAGTATTTAATTGATTTTTGTCTTCTTTCTTTTCCTCCTTCAGTGTTGCAGTCTTCATGGGGTAGTGTTATTTTTGTTGTTTTTAGTGTGGAGAAGATGTAGTGTCTGCTTTCCATGCCATGCTCTTGGTCTGTTATGGTGTGTCAGATTTCTACCATGGGATTCTGTAGACTGGGTATTCTGTGTGTGGCAGTTGATGCCTGGCACTCACCCTGCCGACTGCTACCTGGAGTTACTGAAAAAAGTACTGAACTTGCCTCACCCTGGAATGATTGTTTACAACATGTCTACATCAGCGTAACACAAAATTACCGACAAAGAACTAAAACTATTGCAAGGTAGGTACATCTACTTTAGTGGAATGCAATAAGAACGTGAATAGCACAGTGACTATCACACAGTAGGTACAAGTGTATTAATATAAGGAAGAACAGAGACAGAGCAAGAACAAACACCATCACAAAACAGATACAGGAGTATCAATGCACCTTTGCTGGGGGTGATGTCATGAACTGAACAGAAGGATCAGGATAACTCCCAACTCTGTTCCTGACGGGGGCATAACGCAGCCCCCTGCAGTGCGGGGGGCCTTTCAGGGGACCCTCATTTAGCTCAAGACCAATGAATATCAGTGAGATATGGGAGGCTAAGGGGTCCCTCTTCACATTCTGCAGGGGGCCTCATCATTGCGCGTTACACTACTGCGTCATGACCTTACGGCAGAATAGAATACCTGAGGGGACTTGGGACATGATGGCAACCACTATAAGGGGGGTGGATGGAGGGGAGGCCCCTCAGCAAATTTGAAATAAAAGTGAATTTCTTGTTGGAGAAAGCTTGTATCCTTACTGTGATTTGCTTCTCTGACACATGAAACGGTGTAATGATGTTTGTATTATCAGGGCGCCTACGGCTTGCTGTATCTCACAGCATTTTCCATCTTTTTAATTGAATTTGTAAATGGATTTGTGCTCCAAACCTTATCCTACAAGCTCAAACGAGGCAGAGCTTTACATGAACCCGAGCCACCAGAGATTCTGCACACTTGCACAATGCTAGGCCGGGCCGCGGGGATCCAATCTGACAAGCGCGCCATTACACTGCGCGGGAACCAGCTGCCTATGTAAATATGTATATTTATTCATTGAAAAATGGTGGTATGGTAATGTTAAGACTAGAAATAATTCCAATCAGGTTTTGAGGAGTATCGTTTGAAGAACCCTTCATATGCATTGAAAGAACCGACGGCTAATGCGATGGTAACGGTTTTTAATAAAACTCACAAAGGCGGAGCAATTTAAATGTTAGGAAGAAATACAACTTTAACCCCCTCCCCCAACCCAAGCTTTGTTCATGACATTTAAAAAAAAAAAGTATTGGCATATTTCACTTGTATAAGATACTATGCACAGGAACCAAATTTCTACAAAACGTACAAATAAATGCCTGATGTAACAAAGTGCTATCAATATGGCAAAGTATTGTAAAGAAATGTGAACACTCAGTTACTAAAAGAGCGTCACAGGAATACAGATGCAATTGCAAGTGCTTCATAAAATGTAAAAAAATTCAAAACATGAGCAAGGAAGTCAAAAACGTCCTTAGATTGCTATGTGTTCATGTTAAAGTCACTGGTAATTACTCAGGGCTGCATCTCAGTTCATCGTTATTTTGCCCACCATGCCACCTCAGTTTGGACCCACTCATATGCAAATCAGTCTTGATCCTGCTCCAATGGAAACAGTCCAGCCCGAACTGCCAGGCCAGGTCTTCCCTGAACCGGAACACAAGTAACCTAGGAGCGGTTTAGCCCTGATTAGGTCTCATCAGCCAGGCACAGCTTGATTCCAGTGGCACAGTGTGCATGGGACCCAGATCTGGGCATACCCGTCCCACTTAGGGCAACACACTGCAGTATACAAAAAGTGAAGAACACAAAAAGTGATACATGGAATGCTTGAATTAATCTCAGCTACTGGTAATTACTCATGGCCGGATCCCTGTTGATCGTTATTTTGCTCAAGATGCCACCTCACTTTGGACCCAGCCAATTGCAAATCAGTCTTGACCCTGCTCCAATAGGAAAAGTTGAGCCCGGATTGCTAGGCCAGGTCCTCCCTGGACCTGGTTCAACTTGTGGCCTTTTTGCGATTACCTAAGATTGCAAATGCAAATAGGGAATTTCAATTTGCGATTCTGTAAGCACAAGTACCAAGCATTTTCTATATGCACTCCAAGTCAATAGTAACCATGTGCAATTTATGAAAAATGCACAAAAATGCATTTTTCAAAGTGCCATGTAGCGCACACATGCCCCTAGGGCATATGTGTGCTTTATATGTGCACATTTGTTTTTGGGGGGTGCTTCAGGTGGACCTTAGTCCCCTGGACACCATTGGTTTGTATTCCTAGTTTGTGATTACCAATTAGGTAATCGCAAATTAGCTAATGCAAAACCATTCGCACCTTAGTATTACCTAATTGAGATTACCTAATTGTGAATCTTTAGGAATCGCTATTAGGTAATTGCTATTTTATTACATACCATTTAGCATTCCTTAAATAGCGATTACCTAAATTTCGCTATTTGAGGAATGCAAAAGGGATTTTTGATACATGTGGCCCCAAATTTCCAGGGCACGCAAAAATATGCAGTCTGGAGCAGTTTTCGCAGAGTTTACTCCAAATAGAAGTATAACCAGGGTGTCGGTAATCGACCAGCTAGCCCATTTGTCTTATTTTATATTGTTGCAGTGTCTGCCAGACACAGCAATCCATGCAATCTGAATCCACTTTTAATGTTATGAATTCTGTCAACTCAGCTGCCCAGTCAGCTTTAGCATAGTGGGGATACCAGGCTCACGTTATTTGCCTAGGGTTTCTGCTCAGATGTCCTAGCCCCTGCCAGGATCAGAGTGAACAAGCTGACTTTGCAAAAGTGCAGTCCGCCATGTTAGGAAGAAATGAGAGAACTATGTTGTTCAAAAAATGTATACTGCTCGGTTTGTTGGTATACCACTGCACTGCCGAGAGATCAGGGGAATTGCATTTTACAGAGTAAAGACTTCTGACAATGCCCTAAGCATGGGGTTGCAAAACCTCAAGCCATAGCTACTTTCATGTTAGCCTCCTCACTGCCCTTCATTCTGGTCTACAGAGATGGAAGAAGGTGCGCTCTCCTGGTTGTGCTAAGTGCCTGTTTTTTGACCAATAAAGTTGCCTATTCATGTTTGATTCCAATCAGCGTTTTCATTCTTTCATCACTCCCAACAAAAACCTGCCTTCAAAGTGGTCAACTTCTCATCAATATCATCCGCCTTCATCCACACAACAAACAGCACTCCCCAAACACCAAAGCACCTCTCATCACTCCCAACAAAAACCTGCCTTCAAAGTGTTCAGCTTCTCATCAATATCATCCGCATTCATCCACACAACAAACAGCACTCCCCAAACACCAAAGCACCTCTCATCACTCCCAACAAAAACCTGCCTTCAAAGTGTTCAACTTCTCATCAATATCATCCGCCTTCATCCACACAACAAACAGCACTCCCCAAACACCAAAGCACCTCTCATCACTCCCAACAAAAACCTGCCTTCAAAGTGTTCAACTTCTCATCAATATCATCCGCCTTCATCCACACAACAAACAGCACTCCCCAAACACCAAAGCACCTCTCATCACTCCCAACAAAAACCTGCCTTCAAAGTGTTCAACTTCTCATCAATATCATCCGCCTTCATCCACACAACAAACAGCACTCCCCAAACACCAAAGCACCTCTCATCACTCCCAACAAAAACCTGCCTTCAAAGTGTTCAACTTCTCATCAATATCATCCGCCTTCATCCACACAACAAACAGCACTCCCCAGACACCAAAGCACCTCTCATCACTCCCAACAAAAACCTGCCTTCAAAGTGTTCAACTTCTCATCAAAATATCATCCGCCTTCATCCACACAACAAACAGCACTCCCCAAACACCAAAGCACCTATCATCACTCCCAACAAAAACCTGCCTTCAAAGTGTTCAACTTCTCATCAATATCATCCGCCTTCAGCCACACAACAAACAGCACTCCCCAAACACCAAAGCACCTCTCATCACTCCCAACAAAAACCTGCCTTCAAAGTGTTCAACTTCTCATCAATATCATCCGCCTTCATCCACACAACAAACAGCACTCCCCAAACACCAAAGCACCTCTCATCACTCCCAACAAAAACCTGCCTTCAAAGTGTTCAACTTCTCATCAATATCACCCGCCTTCAGCCACACAACAAACAACACTCCCCAAACACCAAAGCACCTCTCATCACTCCCTAACAAAGCAGTCGGAAATCCCAATCGTCTTTGCATGCTTCACAATGACAACCAGGGGAACTGTCACCAGCCTGATGTAGTCAATCTCATTTACAGGCAACAATTGCATTATTCATTCCGGGCTCAGGCTCACTCCATGTTTATCAGGGACTTGTTTGTCTCTCAGAGCTCCATCATCCTATTGGAAGATAGGCTAAATAAATAAATAAGCAATTGGCATAATCTATAAGGAATTATTAAACTGGAAAGCAATTCCAGGCTCCAGCGCCTCCACATTCAAATGTCTTAAACTTTCCAGTTCATTGTCGCTGTCTACCTTCATGTCATTTATTTTCCAGGCCAGCTCGAGTCTGACCTAATATTTTACATTCATTCTAACGTTATCATCAAAGAACATCAGCCAGCGGGAGACTCCATTTTTGCTTGGGTAATGCCAAACCTGAACCTTTCACGTGTGATGGCAATGGAGGCAGTTCTGGAACCAGGAACCCGAGCACTGGTCTGCACTGTGGCAATAAGAAGTGTTCCAAATCCCCGACAAAATGATCAACAAACTACCAAGGCAACAGAAGACAAGATCAGATGTCACAGTATGCGGTGGTGGCTTCTTAAAGAGCGCTTCTTGCTGCTGCAGAGGATGAATATTCTCCATCTTCAGCCTTTGCCCTGTCTCTGCCCTATGCTGATCACAGATAGCACACTACCTACTGATTGTTACACTTCTACCAGCTGCTATGAGCTCCTGCTGCCTCTCCAGCATTTGCCCTGCCTCTGCCCTCTGCTGCTCACTGATAGCACACTACCTACTGATTGTTACACTTCTACCAGCTGCTACGAGCTCCTGCTGCATCTCCAGCATTTGCCCTGCCTCTGCCCCCTGCTGCTCACTGATAGTACACCACCTACTGATTGTTACACTTCTACAAGCTGCTATGAGCTCCTGCTGCACCTCCAGCATTTGCCCTGTCTCTGCCCTCTGCTGATCACAGATAGCACACTACCTACTGATTGTTACACTTCTACCAGCTGCTATGAGCTCCTGCTGCCTCGCCAGCATTTGCCCTGCCTCTGCCCTCTGCTGCTCACTGATAGTACACCACCTACTGATTGTTACACTTCTACCAGCTGCTATGAGCCTGCCACATAACACAGTCCTCATGAACCTGCAAATTGAGGAATGGTGATTGTATGCTTGCGGCTTAAATCCCCCCCCCTACCACATCAGGTTACACCATTCACTTCCAGAATGTGATTCACTTGTATCACCTTTTGCACGAGTCCTTTTGGGTCTACTTTGGTGCTGACAAAGAAACCGAAGCTGCAGACTGTTGTGGTGGTACTGCGGTCCGCTAATGGGCAAGGTGGTGGTGTCTAGTGCTAGTTCTACTGGGAGTAGTGAAGTTGAAGTGCTATAAGTGCCAGTGGCAGATGACGTGCGACTATGATATCATTAAAAAAGATCAAATTTGAGTGAGCAACAAGCAAATGTATTCTAAATAATCCCTTTTTCCTTCAAAATGCACACAACAAGGTGATACTGATGTTTTGTTGTTTGTAAGTAATTTAAACAAATTGCCCAATCTATTATTAGCGAACGTAATGAAAATCAACTTGTTGACCTTGGAAAAGAGGAAACTGATTTGGCCTATACAATATTAGTATCTGGAAAAGATGAAAACGAGGTACAAGCTTTCACAGAGAAGACATAGGCACACAAGCGAAACACGTGTCAACTGGGAACATGCGTAACAAGTTGGATTGGGCAACAATAAATGTTAATGGAATGACACAATAAAGCGCATGTAATATACGAGATGGAAATGGACATTTGACAGGACTTGCTTTTTCAACAGTCAATATCAACTACTCATTCCAGAATTCCATGAAAAAAGTAACAATCAGCCTACAAAAGCCTTACTCCTTCTTGCTTCAAGTACACAGAGTATGTGGGTCAAAAGGGTTCCGCCGCTGGAGTTTTGAGAGGCTTCGACCCAACAAAGAAGGTGGTTCAGCATTGGATCAGTGGTGAACAGGTCCTTGGTGATACCATCCAACCTATACACCTCCAGCCCAGAAGAAGAGTGGAAAGCTTTCGGAGAGGGACTCGGATGTAATGAAAATGTGCGAGCAACAAGTAAATGTAATATAAATAATCTCATTGGGGATTTTCCATTCAAGAAACATCTGAAGTAACACAGGGGTATTTGACTTTTCATAATGGTCATATTGTATATGTTGCATATTGTGTCTTGAGTGGATCTGAACACACAGCTCTACTGAGTGCAGCTGGTCAGACATGGGGTTATTAATTTAGGAGAGGAACACCCCTACAAACTCAATAAACCCACTCGGGATTCTCAACCCCTGGTAGCTATGACACAAGCAGCAGCCAATCCCCAGAGAAATGTGATATAGGTTCAAGCAGTACCAACAATTTTAAAGTAAAGCACACAACACAATAAAATTCCCAAACCAATTAAAAAAACTAGAGAATAATTTAGTAACCAATGGACACCAAGAACATCAAAATAGGTTGAGGGGAACTGGAGATGTGGATTTGTAAGGTTTTAAGAGAAAATGTGCCCAGAGAAAATCAAGCACTAGGGCAAAACTATAGTTCTCAATGGCCCGGGACCTAAGCAAAATTTAAGGCCAACCGCGCTGGAGCGCTGGTCAGATACACCAATTGGGTTTTACCCATCATGGGTTTTATCTTCAGATGTAGTCTCAAACTGTTGGGAAATGTTCTTCTGGTCAGACCTGCATCCCCGAGCACCTAAACGCAGGCTTCTGGGCCCTAAGTCTCTCTTCAACCCGGTCCCCCTGCAAGGTCAAGTACTCTTCACTGGGCCCTCTTGGAGTCAGGAGCCCTCCTGCTTTTGGTGTCCCTGAAGCAGGAAATCACGAGGCCAACAACCTAACCATTGGAAAGTAGTTCCAGTCTCTGGGTGCCAACAATATTCAGGAGTCCTTGTGCGAGTCCTCTTCCTGCAGCAGGAACCAGGAGTCATGATTAATCTTCCAGCAGGGCCTTCTTCAGATGGAGTCTTCCAAGGTCCAGGAATGTTCTGAGAAGGTGGCCGTAGGGGTGCGAGATTTACCCTATGCACCAGCCAGCGATTGGAGAAATTCTACCACTCAATCCTAACAATTTTCTCGCAGGTCCTCACCTACTTTTGTAGCACCTATTCTCTGCCTTTCTGTAAAATTACAAAAGAACCCTCTTTTAAGATGGTAGGACTCGGCTGCCATGAGGCAGGCATGTTTTCCGCTTCTTGGCCCCTTCACTACTGGACAGGGTCAACACTGTTTTTGCTTTGATTGTGGCTGGAGCCTAACAGTCTACAAGGGTCCTGGGGATAACAGAAGAAGCCCTCTTTGGTATCTCTAGGTCAAAAGAAGTAGTGCTAATTCTGACCTTTGTTCTGCCAACTGTACCTGTCCACTCCCAGATAGCTATTCACTGGTAAGTGGCCAGCAGTTAATACCCATTAGCCTTTCCTGGGCCCAGAGGCAAGACATTGTCTTCTGAGCCAGGGTTGTTAAATCTCCCAGCCAAGGATGTGCATTCCAGCTCTGGAGGAGTAATGATTGGCAGAACTGGTTATAAGATATGTATCTGCAAAATCTGACTCCACCATTACTCCAGATTTTAAAACTAAGCAAGGAATACGTTTGAAACATTTTTCTAGCCGATTGATAAGCGGAGGTGGAAAATAAAGATTTTAGTTCCACCTAGGCCTATTGGGTAAAGGTCATGGCAAGCCAAATTGCATTAGGGTTTGGATTTTATTCTACTGTGAGGGCACACTTTGCCCAATATGTAATGTGCCCTATTTTTATATATTAGCACCCTGCACCATATCCTTGTAAGGCATACCTTTAGGGGGACGTATGAATATTTGAAATAGGATTTTCCTCCATTTTCTCTGCCATATATCACTGCAGTGCATTTAAACTGCAGCCCAGTCAGAACACAGTGGTGCGCCTGGCAGACATAAGGCCTGATTTAGAAGTCGGCGGAGGGGAACACTCTGTCACAAACGTGATGGATATCCCATCCACCGTATTACGATCACATTCTATCCTTTGGGCATCGTTATACAGCGGACAGGATATCCATCACGTTTGTGACGGAGCATTCCCTCCACCGACTTCTAACTCAGGCCCATAGATTTTTGTCATATATGTAGATAGTCGAAATACACACTGTGGCTCACATGTGACACGTAATTATCCATGCCATAGGTTCACTTAAGGCGCTATCTACAATGGACCTATAGGGAGTTAAATAGGCCAATTAGGGTGTTCCAATGTGCAGTACATGTTTTAGTTTGGACACACAAGCACTTTATTACTGTTTAGCAGTGGTAAAGTGAACAGTTTCTATAGCAAGCACAAATAGGGCCCAGAAGAAAAGGATACAATCTGAATGGGGTGCTACATACTTTATAAAATTCAGGTAGGTGGGTCCTCAGAAACATGGGCAGTAATTAAGAGAAAAAGTGAAATATCACAACTGTGCAGGAGAATCCGATGTTATGCTGTCCAGAAGAAGATACCAAGGACTATGTGCAAAACTGGGACACCATTAGAACATCCAAACCTCAAAATTTGCAGATGGCCAGTCCAGTGGGCATGAACCACTACAGGTAAGTAAAGGGTGAAAAAAAGGGTGGCTTGAAGGAGGGGAATAGGGCTTAGGCAGAGGTCCATTATGAAAATGGTAGGCGACAAAAGCAATGAGAATAGAGGATACCAGACATGAAAAGAAATGCAGAAGCCCAAAATGACAAGGACCTGGGTCCCTATTATGTATAGGGCACACTTTCCCTATTTGCGCCCAGCACACCTTAAAACAGGTGCGCTGGGTGCAAGCAGGGAAAGTGCACCCTATTACATAGAATGCGCTGCCCCCAGGGCAGCCACGAACTTGTGCTGCACTGGGGGCAGCTCATTCAGGTGAAAGACGAAGTGGCTTTGAAGCAGCCACTCCGTGTTTCACTGTGCAGGTGGCAACCCGCCTGCACTTTTAGAATTAAATCGTTTTTCATTGACAATACGCTAAAAAAAAAAGAATCGCAATACACAGCAAGGCGCCTACAACCCTATCGTGCCGGCCGCAGTGGAGGCATTAACATAATAGATGCAATTTGTAAATCATAAAGGTTATGTGATTAACTATAGGTTACACAGCAAGCCGCCTACAACCCATCCAGGGCCGGCTGCATCATCTAGAGAGCAAGGGAGGCAAACGTGTCACGTAGATTCAATAATATCAACATCCCTGAAAAGCTGAGCCGGTCCATCCCCAATTGCCCTCCTCATATAGAAGTGGCTGCTGGTCGCTGTAAAATATTGTTTCCAAACTTTAAACAACAAAAGAAAACTCAGGGGCTATGATGCCGGCCGCGCCCCAAGCCACTCCTCCCAAAGCCCGACGTTAAGCGATCCCCGCTTCCCCTTGAGCTGCAGTTCCTCCCCCGCCATCAGGCCGCTATCAGTTCGGAAAAAAGGGGAGGAGGAATTGTTATTGCTGGGCCGCTACTCTGGGCCGCACAACAAGCGACACAAGGCGGCTCCGGGCCAGACCGAACCCACCGCCCCCCGGTGTCGACACCACCAGCTCCAAGGGCAGCGTTCCGAGCTATGCCATCTGCTTCTCGCACCAGCGCTGAAAAAACGTTACCGCCACAGTTCCGGTCCGCCAAGCTCAGGCTCGCGTCTCAGTCTTTCTCACCCGTGGCGGCGCCGCAAGCCAGCATCAGCAAGTCCGTGTCCCCGGGGTGGTGCAAATGGAATCAGGGCCACCGTCACTATGGCGCGCCGATACGGACCCCCAAGTCCGCTGGCTGTGCTCAGTTCGCCCGGCAGGAAGCCTCCAATACCAGCCGCAGCTCAAGATGGCCGCCCACAGGAGGCCCGGGCTCCGATCCTCTCCCCTAGTAAAGGTATCGGGTCCTGGCGGGAGGCAGTTCCGCTCTGCGCTCGATGTCCCTCGGCTCGGGGAGACCTCTGGTGCTTCTACGAAGGGGATATGGGCGCTTTGTAAATGCTGTAGGCCTGGCGGGGACGGAGCTCGAGCAGAGCACGTCCGATCACCGCGCCATCTTGGCCACGCCCCCACGCCTGCACTTTTAAAGGGGATTAGAGATCTCCTTGCAGGCAGGTGCAGTGAGTGACTGCACCCACCTGCAAGGGGATGTCTGAGGGGTCCATAGGACCCCCTCTCCAGAGGGCCGCTATCAGGAGGTGCAATGACAATGCACCATCTCTTAGGTGGCGCACTGTCAATGTGCCTTCTGACAGCTTCTTTGCCTCTGCGCCTATGTCTAAAATACGGTGCGGGCACAGAGGCAAAGGCATTACCTCATTTGCATGGGGCCACGCCCCCATGCAAATGAGGGTACGTTCTCTTGAGAAAGCTCTTTCCGTATTACAGAAGGGGCAGCACAAGCGTCTGCGGCCCCGTCTGTAATACCAAAGTGTCCGAGCGGCGCGCAAATGCTGGGGCAAGCTCCCGTTGCGCCCCCGGGGCACTTTGTGTAATACGGTCCCAGAGCGGCAGCACCAAAACGGTAAGTGTAGCAGCTTCCTTCAATGACTGCTGGTGAGATGTAGTCAACAATTTAAAGGGAACAATGCAAAAAAGACATAAGCCCTTATTGAGATCTGCCAAATCCAAAGAAAATACTATAAAGTGGTAATAATGGTGGCACCAGGTAAACCATTCAGATGTGGAAATTTGTGGAAATACATTGGAATTGCTCAAGTGAACAATACTGTTGAACATATTTCCTATATATATTTGCATTTGATTAAATAATGTTGCTGTGCTTTAACGCTACAAATTCATAGTATTGCAAAAATATCAATGCCACATATTTTGCAACAGTCTAAATGAGGCCTACAATGTTACCAACAAATAAGGATGTTACCCTCGTCATCCCAAAAGATTTGACACAGAGATGCAGAGGCACTAAACATAAGAAAAGGATGTCATATCAATATATTATGGAAATAAATTCTCAAACAGAAGTTTCATCATATTTCCTGTAAAAATATACAAAGTAAAATACAGGAGAAGGAAAAATAAACACAAGAAATTCCATGAACCCAAACGTAAGCAAATGTCATGTTTGTTATCTATTTTGTTTTGCATCTACAGTATAAACAAAATGTATTTAATCAAAATACTTATATCTTTACTATGTGTTGTTCTTTGATAAGCAGAGTACACAAACTGAATGGTGGCTCTTGTTTTTTTTTTTTTAATCTTAGCCAGAGAGAGGATTGTCTCTGCGACCCAGGGATAGTAAATATTCAGGCATGTCTCAATGGAGACAACGGGCATATAGCTACAAGAGCAACCCTCAAGCCCATGAAAAACCAGGGTATATAATTCTGATGTGCTACACGGTTCTCATACGAAACAATTGAAAAATATATGGTACTGTAACATGTAATAAAAATATGAGCAAAATGACGTCTCAAAAAGGTAAAAGAAAAAAATTATCAACACGCTCACCAGACCTAAATAGGTACTGGCACATATAGCTAAACATAACAACACAAAATCATTACAATGGACACCAAGAGCAAGGAAAACAATTTTTTTTGCACAGGAAGTAAGCTTTTGTTGAGCACCAGACAACTATTCAAATTAATTAGTTGTATCATTTGTTGGAAAAATACACAAGACAAGTTTATCTGTTGCATTTAGACTAGAATGGCGTTTAGACCCACAACAGGACGTAGAGGTCTCATCAGGGCTGACAATAACGGGAAGCATCCTTGCTCCCCTGGCTTCTACGTCGCTCTTCACGCGCCCAGGGTCCGGAGTTTCCCCGGCCGCCTCGGCCTCATGGGATACCCTGCGCCCCGGCTTCCTTCTTAGCGTACACCGGCTGCTGACGCGTGCCTTGTACTTGCAGTCAGTATCGCGTACCTCCTACCAAGCGAGTTAGGTAACTTGGATTTTTCTTGATGGGGATGCTCACCTTGCAGGCGATGCCTACTTAATTTAAGGATGTCCCGTTATTGTCAGTCATCCCTTGCGCTTGGTGCCCGTTGTAATGATTTCGTGTTGTTATTTTTATTTATACGTCCAGTACCCATGAGGTTAGGTGAGCATGGCAATAACTTTTTTCTTTTACCGTTTTGAGACGTCATTTTGCTCATATTTGTATTACAGTACCATATATGTTTTCAATTGTTTCCTGTGAGAACCACTGTAGCACATTAGAATAAACAGAGACAGCGGCATACTTGATCTTAAGGTGGACTTTTATGGGCAGGTGAGATAAAGGAAATCCACTAAATCACTTGACCCACCCCTCGAGAATGAACTTTTTTTATGTATGATTTTTGACTGAATGACCCTGATAGTAGAATAGGCTCTTTGGGTTGTTACTGGGCTGGTGGCAGCATACCCTCATTTGTTACCTCCTCTGCCTGCCACAGAGGCTCAAGATCGTCTTTCACCCCTTATCACAGACTCAAAGGTTAGTCTAGGTCCACTCCATCCCCCATCCTCACTCTAAAAGACTTCAAATAAAGTTCAGTGGTATTAGATAGGGCTGGCTCTATTACCTGGAGATTTGACAAATTCAGACAAGAATTCGTAAGCAGAAATCCTCCCCCATACTGGAAGCAATTCCAAAAGTGAGTTATCATGTGGTATTTGCCCTTTCCCCACAAATCAGATTCCACACAACCCTAAAACATCTCTAATAATACATGAATGTTGACGTCTTGAGTCTTGAAACACTCACTTGTTGAGTGTGTCCTTTTCCAAATGACATAAGAGTAATTGCCTATACCTATTCCCACCAATGAGGGGCCAGTATGTTTATGATTAGTTACGTAATGCTTAGTTATGTTATGTTTAGTTATATTATGTTATGTTAAGTTAAGTTATGTTATGGAATCTTTAGTTATGTTTAATTATATTATGTTCAGTTCTGATATCTTTAGTTTTGTTATCTTTAGTATGTTATCTTTAGTTATGTTATGTGTATTTGTAAAGTGCAGTATCACCCGCACGATTATCCTGGTGTTGAGCAGGTGTATGTGCCTAGCTCTGCCAATGGGAGGCTGGTTAATTGAAAGCCAGGTGTTAGGACCGAAAAGTCCACTGCATGGTTGAAGACGTGCACCTTTGCCCTGAGTGCCCAACTGTACTGTTGTCTGGATCCCTAATGCTGATTTTTTGTCGAAGGAGAACACGAATCATGCATGTGTGTTATGACATAGGCCTGCCTCACGTATTGCAGTCTTGTTGGACCGGGGGGCGCCCAAAGGGCTACCCTCATAGTGGTGGAAGGCTAGTGCCATCACTAGTAGTTAAGCAGCACTAGCATGGTGGTGGTAGCGTACAGCGTAATGATCAGTAGTATTTAACAGAACCTTTTTACTCTGTGTCACTAGGATGAGGCATACAGGCTCACTTCACCTTTTTTCTTTAAAGTTTCACTGCTATGTGCTTAACTCACCCCTTGACCTACATCAGGTAGATGGGGAGTACTGCACAGCGCAGGAGTAGTGACTGCACTTGATGTATGTGTGCCTGGGAAGGGTACAGTACAGTGACAGAGCAGTACAGTGCAGTACATGTGTGGCCAGTGCATGAACTGGGTGTATGTATGCCTGTAGGGAGTATATGACACATGTACCGGGTGTATGCATGCATGTAAGGACTATATGACATGAAAGATGTAGTGCTGTATAGTGTGTGCATAAGGAAAGCATGCACTGGGTGCTTGCATGAAGTACAATACATGAAGGGGGAAGTGTTGTGCAGCACACACATAGTAAGTGTGTGTGCTGTCAGTGTGTGTGTTTATAAATAGCACACCCTGGTTAGATATAGAAAAGCTTAAGTGCTGAACAGTGTGCGCAGACTGTATGTGCTGAATCTATATATACATATAAGGGTACAATGCATGGAGGGAACAGTGCTGACAGTAAGTGTGCTTTGAATGTACACTGAGTAAGTATGCCTGCGATGGTACATTAAATGGAGAACCCTGGGTTCCATTTTGGGAAGCCCAGGGCTGCCTGGTGAACACATGAGGAGAGGAATCCCCCCAGACACATTTGTGTATTGCTGCATTCCTGTGAGCTGGGTGGGACACACACTGGAGGGAAAAAGAATGAGACTCCATTTACACTGCTCTTTGATTCAGTGATAGATTACAAGGAAGAGGCCTGGGCACCTCAGGAAAGACAATGGGGCTGATAAGGGAGTCATAAAGAGTAGGTGGGGGGTCTGGGATTAACCTTTTTATGCACATATCACTGGGCCTGACATCCAGGTAACTCCCATGAATTGTGTTGTGGGTCTATCAGCTTAAAGTCTTGCCTACTGTGACAGACAGTCTTTCATGCTAGTCTCTCTGGCTGGGTGAGGGGACATCACCCAGGACATCAAGATCACCTTCCCTGGAGCACCAGTGCCTGCCTGTTTGCAGAGACTATTGTGCCCTGTGAGGAAGAGGAGAGCATTGGAGGGAGCGAAGTCCAGTGAGGAACCCTGCAAAAAGATTACCTGACTGAGGTGTGAGGCTGTACACTGATTGGGTCATTGCCTGTGTGCAGGGTCGGCTCGGCCACCCCCATATGCCAGGAGAGGGCCGCCAGAGACTGAGCCGTGAGTTAGGAGCCAAGCATGACTGGATGAACCCGCACTGCTGCGCTGACCATGTATGCCAAAGAAAGCCACCAGTAAAGTAAAGTTATTACTTTTAGAGACTCGTAACCGTCTTGGTGTGGGCACCTTAAAGAAGATAGTCTGTGCCCTTGCTGTCAAGTACTGTGGCAATCCAGTATGCCAGGCGGGGCTGCCAGTACCAACATTGCCGAAGGATTCGGGTCGCTGCCCGAAGGAGAGACTGAGGCTTCGTTTGGAGCTGCTCTGAGTGAACACTGAGGACTGCCGAGGACGATGTGGATGATGTCACACCCTCTTTGGGCTCCAGTTGGGAGCTGAAGGAAGGATATCACCCTCTGCCTGCTCTCTGACAGCATACTGCATCTTCCTGAACTGAAAGCTGCTCTGACAACTGAGAAGAACTCTGGCAGCACCGCTCAGGAGAGAGAGCCTGCACTGTCATGAACTTCTGCGTGGGCTGCAAGGAGCCTGACTTCTCCGAGCAGAACTGGACTCGCGGGTGCTCGCACTGAGAGCAACCGCTGCACCACTGAACTCTTCAGGGCTGCACCAGCAGGTAAGACGTGAACTGGGCCAGCTGGGCCTAGGAGACTCGCTGCGAACAGCGCTGCAACACCATAGTCACTTTTGACTAAAACCTGAAATGTCAAAGGGGAACACTTGAGTACGGCCTAATAGTGAGCATTTCCTGGATACAGCCACTAGTGAACACGTTACACGAAGAGGGTGGGACAGGGGTTTTCCTGACAACTACTAGAGCCCCAAACTCAAAGGGGATTGTGTTGGTGCTTCTGAATATCGTATACCTTTGCATCTGTAGAGTTGGAAATAAAATACTTATTTTTAGTATATAAAAACAAGTATTTGACTGAACACTGATTTATTGTTCTTACTGTTTGCACTCTGAGTTATGAGTCATGTTCACTGACTTGTATCTACATCTCCCCACAAGGGAGCCTTGACTGCTCGACCACAGTTACCACTGAGAGTCAGTTGCAGAAGGGGTACTTCGCCCATTTGCCCGCAATCCATAGTAGGTCAAACCCTGGAACATCAGGAGTAAAAGGCCTCAACCACCATGGCTGTGCCCAGTAGTCCTGCATGCCCTCTGGCACTCTGAAAGAGGTTCAGACACCAGGTCTTTAGATTCTTCGGGAATTCAAGAAAAGAGGAGGAGGCTCTGGTGTAGAGTCGGCAGCTGTTCCTTGCTTTAGGAGTGATGAAAAGGAACACCTGTTCTCCTGATATAGTTTTGTGCATACATGGGATGTGTGTGAGTAGGAGTCCTGCAGAGCGAAGGTGTCTGGGTGGTTGGTGGAAGGAGTTGTGACTATTCAGGTAGGTGGGTCCTAATTTCTGTAGTGCTTTGAATGAGTGTGTGAGGAGTTTGAAATGAGCATGTTTGTGTATTGGCAGCCAATGGAGCTGCCCAAGGTCTGAAGTGATAGAAGTTCTGTGTGAGAGGTTGAGGATGAGTCTGACTGCCAAGTTCTTGATGGTTTGTAGCCTTCTAGTGAGTTGCTAAGGGGCCCCAGCATAGAGGGAGTTCCCGTAGTCTAACTTGCTGGTGACTAGGGTATGAGTGAGCTTTTCTAGTATTGCATGGGGGCCATTTGAAGATCTTCCTCAGAATCTTCAGGGTGTGTAAGCAGGATGCAGTGATGGCATTGACTTGTGCAGTCAACCTCCAAACCAAGAATCTTTGGCAGCAATGGTTACAATCTACTGCACAGGTGTAAATTCTAGAACTTCAATCAGTTTGGTGCTTTGAACCCAGCGTTGAGCTGCCCTACAATGCCCTTAATCACAAAGGAAGATAGCCATACAAAAGAGAAGCACTCAAACAATCCAATTATCTTTTTGATATGCCCGTCAAATCTATAAAAGTCCCAAGTCCATGGTGCAGAGGCAAGATGTCAATATTCTGCCATTGAAATGAGGAGACTCGGATGCTGATGATTAAAAAGGTACAATCAACCTTTATACTTCATTGCTTCTTTTTTTAATATAAAAAGCTGACAATGGCAGCCCAGCAAAAATGTTTTGTCTCAAGTCGATCTATCCATTAAGAAGGAGCAGATGGAGCAGAGAGAGAGTCCTTGGATGCCAATCTCGTGCAAGCCCCTGATGAGGATGCGGTGTGAGACTGTCTTAAATGCTGCAGAGTGATCCAGCAGAATGAGTGCTGCAGTGTCTCCTTTGTCAAAGATCATACTTCGGTCATCTGTGGCGGTCATGAGTGCTGTTTCTGTACTGTGGTTGGGCATGAATCTGGACTGTGTGGCATTTAGGAGCCTATTGGTGAGGTGTCAGTTGATTAGTTTCTCTACGACTTTTGCCAGGTATGGTAGGAGGAAGATGGGTATGCATTTGGAAAAGATGGCTGGGTCAGAATATGGTTTCTTGAGCAGGGGTCTGATGGTGGCATTTTGCCAGGTGTCCAAGAATGGCGCTGAGTTGATGGAGGCGTTGAAAATGGGTATTATTGCTTCGCTAATCGGTTGGAGTCCTTTATTGAAGGTATGGTGGGATCTTCCAAATTTCAAATCTACTTGTTAGGTCTGTTTTATTCTCAGTCATGTTCTACTATCATTCAGAGAATTTGTAGAATGCTTGTATCCGTCCATAGAGTTTTTTGCTTTATAAATGAGATAACAAAATAGGAAAGAGAATAGATTCTCTAGCTAATGCATGTAAGTGTTTAAAAAATGCATCCCACTCACACAGCCATGACTCACCTATACAGCCACTCACACACCTACTCACTATATAATACAGCTACTCACTCACCCATACAGCTACTCACATACCCACTAACACATCCATGCAGCCACTCAGACATCCACTCACACACTGATACAGAGATATGTATGGCTAATTACTTGTACAGAAAGAATAGTAATTTAACTTATGCTGTAGCTTAGTATTTATCTTTAAGTCTCAGAAATGGCTATGAAACACACTCACGGGATGATGCCATCTGTGATGTCATCAGTGAGGTCATTTGAAACATTATCAGTGATGTCATCATAATATGTGAGGTCATAAGCAGTGCATTGCCGGGGCATACGTTATAGATAGCTCAGGTAACTATAACTGCTGAATTTCTATTGTTTTGTAAGAGTGAAACCTGAACCTAAGTAGACCGTCCTTGTAACCTAATTCTATTTCCTAACTATAATGTCCCTGTAACCTTTATTTTTTTAAGTGGATTTCAATTTTTTTAAATTTTGATTTCCTAACTGTAGCCTGTAACCTTTGAGAGTGAGTGTGTGAGTGAGAGCATGAGTGTCTCAGTAGGGTGTGAGTGAGTACGTGAGTGAGTGTCTTAATGGGTGTGTGAATGGGTATGTGAGTGTCTGAGTTGGTCTGTGAGTGGGTGCTTGAATGTCTGAGTGGGTGTGTGAGTGTCTGAGTTGGTCTGTGAGTGGGTGCTTGAGTGTCTGAGTGGGTTTGCAAGTGTTTCCACGTGAGTGTGAGTGAGACTGTGAGTGAGTGCATGAGTGTCTGTGTGGGTCTGCAAGTGGGTGCAGGAGTCTCTA
This sequence comes from Calotriton arnoldi, assembly GCA_963921515.1. Classification (NCBI taxonomy): domain Eukaryota; kingdom Metazoa; phylum Chordata; class Amphibia; order Caudata; family Salamandridae; genus Calotriton; species Calotriton arnoldi. The sequence continues at coordinate 3,410,066 of CAWUFW010000852.1, forward strand.
AGTGAGTCTGTGAGTGAGTCTGTGAGTAACTACATGAGTCTCTGAGTGGGTCTGAGTGTGTGCATGAGTTTCTGAGTGGGTCTGTGAGTGTGTGCATGAGTCTCTGAGTGGGTCTGTGAGTGGGTGCATGAGTCTCTGAGTGGGTCTGTGAGTGGGTGTCTGAGTGTCTAATTGGATCTGTGAGTGGGTGCATAAGTGTCTCAGTGGGTCTGTGAGCGGGTGCTTGGGTCTCTGAGTGGGACTGTGAGTGAGTGCATGAGTTTCACAGTGGATATGCAAGTGAGTGCATGAGTCTCTGAGTGGGTCTGTGAGTGGGTACATGAGCCTGAGTGTGTCTGTGAGTGGGTGCGTGAGTCTCTGAGTGGGTCTGTGAGTGGGTGTGCGAGTGTCTGAGTGCTCTCTGTTTTGTCATCTTCTGCTCTGTTTTGGTTTTGCCTTTGCTGCCCTTTGTTTAACCTTTTCTGCTTGTTTTTTTTGCTCACCGTTTTGCCTTTTCTGCTAATTTTTCTGCCCTCTGTTTTGCCTGTCCTGCTCATTTTTCTACCCTCTGTTTTCCCTCTTATGAGCCTCAGGGACCAACACCTCACCAGGGCTTTACTGATATTAAGAAGAGGACCAGTGGGACCACCCTCCATTGAGCACCAAGAGTTCTGGGGGATGCCACCTCCCCGGGGCTTTATTTTAAGCAAAGGAGGGGGGCTGCACGGACCCCCCAGGGCTTTCATATACCCTGGGACCACCATCTCCCCAGGGCTAACTTAAAAATTATGTGGGGGGCCATGCGGACCCCCCCCCGGAGCCCAACGACCACCAACTCCCCGAGGCCAAATACATTTATTATAGTGGTAGGGGGCAGTGCAGCCCTCCCACCCTGGCCACATACGGCCCCAGGGACCCTATCCCCCCGAGGCCCGGCCATGTCTCCTGGGTGCCCCCAGAGCACCCAGTGTGCATCATGAGGACTGTGGGGGGAGCCTGAAGCCCCAGTGGTCCCAGCCAGCTCCCTGCCTCCTGCGGGAGATGGCATTGCTCTCGCAGACAGGGAGCTGCTAAACGTGCAGTTCCTTGTCTATGAGAGCAATCGTTTTGTCTGTTTCCCTGCTCGCATGACAGCGGGCAGGGAAACACATGAAAACTCCGCTCTCAGCAAGCGGGAACGGTTTCACAGCTCTCGCTTGCTGAGAGGGGAGTTTGTGTTTGCTCTGACTTGATGAGATCTGTCAAAGCTCCCACCAAGTCAGAGCAAACAGCTATGTCCCGAGGGTGGGCACCCGGGGATATAGGAGTCGGCCTTGGGGGGTGGCGGTCCACATGGCCATATATGGCACCAGGCCAGGGGCCATGTGGCCCCCTCCTTCTGTTTGCACAGGCTGGCCCCGGGGAGGTGGTGGTCCCCTGGGCCGTATATGGCCCGGGAGGGGGCAGTGTGGCCCCCCTCCCAGTATTTATTGTCTAGGCCCCAGTGGGGTGGTGGTCCCCGGGGCACAGGAGGTCTGTGTAGCCCCCACAATTTGCTGATATTATTGCCCCGGGAAGGTGGTGGTCCCTGGGGCTTGTATTAAGCCCAGGAGAAGAGTCTGCATGACCCCCCTCCATGATTAAAATGAACGCCCCCTGGAGGTGATGGTTCCCGGGCTTCAAGCAAGCCCAGGAGGAGGGGTCCACGCGGCCCACTCCATTATGAAAATAAAGTCCTGGGGAGGCTCAAAGAGCCTTAGGAGGGAGACCCCATGAGCCCTCCTCCTTTTAAAAAAAAATACCCCTGGGAACTGGCCCGCCCAGGGGTTCATTTCAAAACAAGCGCGGGAGTCCATGCTTGTTTTTTGTTTAATTTTTGCCGGCGTCGCGGCACACTTTTTTGGGAAAAGTTTGTGACGATTCATCAAAAAGTGCCAAAGATATAGGCAAGTCATATAATGCTTTTCCAATGGAAACATGTTTCTAATTATAACTACCTACTGGTGACCGCCAATAGGTTATGTATTTATGGTAACTATAACTCGTGCCCTAAGGTAACTATAACTCACGCCTTCGCCATGCACAGTTTTCTCTTCTATAATTTCATTCCAAATGTTGCAGTGATATTATTAGTGATGTCATAGAAGATGTCATGAATGATGTAATATGTGGAGTAATTAGCAGTGCATGGCAAGGGCATGAGTTATAGTTACCTTAGGGAGCGAAATATAGTTACCAGAGCTAACTATAACTGGTGCATTTCTGTGGTTTTGTATGTTTAAAACATTACGTTGTCACTGGAAGTCTCACCTAACATTACTTAGCCTTTGTTTTTATCAATAAGTTTCTAGGGTTTCTTTAACGTAAAGTAACATTTTGTTTCCATACCTAAATCCAAAATCCCGCCCACGCACAGCCTGTTTCTGACCCCCCCCTGCAGGCAGCCAACTCCTGCCTACAGGGGATGACCTGCAACCAGGCTCTGCAGCCAACCACCTGCAGACAGCCAGCCTAACACCAAGCACAGTCTTTGGCATGCACAGTTTAGGGTGGCCTTCGGGCAGCGGGGACCCCATCTCCCAGGGCATTTTATTTTTTTATTTTCTTTATCAAGAGGGGTTGTGTGGCCCCCTCTTCGAGCCAGAAGATGCCCCATGGACCCTATCCCCAGGAGCTTTATGGAGAGGTGCACAGTCCTCTCCCCGAGCCAACAGTGGCCCTGGGGATGCCATCCCCTGGGGCCAAACTATATATGAAAGGGGAAGAGGGGCACATGGCCCCCCTCTCCAAGCCAATAGTGGCCCCTGGGAACCATCCCCAGGGGCCAAAATACATATATTAAGGGGAAGGGGGCACACAGCTCTCTTCCCCAAGCGTCCCCTGGGGCCATATTACAATAAAAAGGGGAGGGAGACTGGGCCCCCCCCAAGCATCATTATGCCCCAGGGCCCCATCTCCAGGGGCCACATATTAAAAAGAGGAGAGGGGCAATGTGGCTCTCCTCCCTGAGCCTATTGTGGCCCTTGGGACCCCATCCCCTGGGGCCTCCCTAAATTATAGGTGGGTGCCCTGGTACCAACCCTGGGCACCCACCAAGCACCAGGTAGGGGGCCACGGGGGGAGCCCCAGGGCCCCCATGTCAGCAGTTGGCTCCCCACATACTGCAAGAGCTGGCATTGCTCCCACCCAGAGGGAGCAGACATTTTTTGCATGATCCATCTCGCCGGGAGCAATATCTATTTTCCTGCCCGAATCAGTACGGGCAGGGAAACAGAAGTCTACTCCCACCTGATGAGAGCATTTTTAAATTTCCCACCGGCTGGGAGCAGACTTTCCTTCCCTGCCCCCACTGCTGCAGGCAGGAAAGGCATGTTTGCTCCTGCCTGGTGGGATATTTAAAAATGCTCCTGCCTGGTGGGACAAAATATATGTTCCCCTGCACGCACTGAAACTACTCTGTCCGGGTGTGGGCTCCCCGGAGAAGAGTACTTGAGACGGCCCCGGGGGATGGGGTCTCAGGGGCCTTATAAGGCTTGGAGTGGGGGGGCCACACAGCCCCTCCCCTTTTTTGATCAATACGATCCCAAGGGATGGGTCTGTAAGGTAATGCCTTTTTGCATGATCACTCCCAAAGTTTTGGACTGATGGTTTTGGTTTTTTGATTCGGAGAGTGCATTGAGGCCTACCAACCAGACCTCTGTACCAGTGTCCTAATCCCATATAAAGTATATGTTGATTTGGCCACCCCCAATTGGCATAAGCTGACTTACTTACATGTCCCAATTATATGGTACAAAGGGTACCCAGGATATGTAAGACAGAGTGTCCCACCAGGGCTGCAGCACTGGTTGTGCCACCCTGTGTGTGACCAAGTACAAAATGGCTCCCATCCTACCACTGCAGCCTGGAAGGGCAGTTTTAAAACTGCTAGTTCGACTTTACCATTTAACCATTGGCAAAACCCCCACTTACCTTAGCAATATATGTAAGTTTCCCCTAAGGAAGACCTATGGAGCTCCACAACAGTGAGCTGTGTATTACTAAGTTGGACATATGCTTTTTATATGTCCTAACAACAAAATGTCCAAATTGTCGTTTTTGCTGTGGAAAGGTTAGTAGTCCTATTGGCTAACACAGAGATGCCGGCTAACCACTCAGCCTGGCTAACTTCTGACTGGGAGTACTAAAATGAGTACTTCAAGGTATCAATTAATCCTGGCATCAATCCCCGACTTGATGCCTAAGTCAAATTTAATGTCACTTTTATGGAAAAGCAACTTTTAGAAAGGTGTCACTCTGTAGCCCAGGCTGTACAGTGGCCTTGCACGGTTACTAGTCACCAGACAGCTTCCTGCCCTCTTGGGGAGTAGTGTGAATGACTCCTAGACTTAGGAATAATGGTAGCCTGCTACAGAGGGAGGTGTTACCTGCCCCTTGCAGTAAGCCCAAAAGGTGAGATTCCAAGGCAAAGTTGCCTTTGGTAGGCAAATGGCGATCACACTCCTGAGAGGTGTCCTCTTTATTCAGGTAGACAGGCTGGTGGCGGAAACAGAGACGGGAGACCAGTGCCCAAATCGGTTTTCCCATGGGCGTATTGTCCACAGGTAGTCACACACTTAGGGTGGGCTACCAAGTTCCTAACATCCAAGGAAGGGTTCAGACATCTTGGGAGTGGGTAGAATAATGCCCCCGAATTTGCTAGATGCCACACATAGCTGGAAGTTGTCACCGGGCGGGGGGATCCTGGTAACCCAATGAATAGTGACAGCAGCTTTTCCCCAGGGAATTTTCTGGGTATAACTATGGCATTCCTAGCACACTGAACCTCAGAACACATCAGAACTAAAGAAAGGACCAAAGAAGGAGTCCCCTGCTGAACCCTGGACGTGGTTAGAGAGGCTGCATTGTTTGCTGTACTTCACCTGCAGCCCCTTGGGCTAGCAAAAGAGGACTGTACCATGACTCCTGGCTCAAGGAAAAGATGCTCCTGAGCATCAAACCAAAGAAGTGACTCCATGGGTTAGTCGGCTGAACCACTGGAACCAGCACCAGGGCCATCAAAGCTGAAGTACCCCACCCCGGCAAGTCAGTAGCCACTGCTGGAGAATCGCCGCCAACTGCCACCAGGCACCACAAGAGACCAATCCTCGATGGCCAAAAGTTGCACCTGAGTCTCCCAGATCCAGTAGTGTCATCTGAGTCCAGACTGGGCACCCAAGAGGGGCACTATCCTCCACCAAAGCATACCGCTGGACCCGCTGTGGATGGAGACCAGTAGTCCAGTAGCAGCTGGCCTTCTATTGGCTCAATGAGAACTTTGAGGGACCCAACTTCTGTGGCAAAAGTCACCCCACCAGACCCGTGGACGGAGGAGTAACTGCAAGGACACCACCGTTGGCCGCACAACACTCACAGCATACTTGAGCATCCTCCCCAGGGCTAAATAAACAAACTGAAGGGGGCCAACTTCAAAATTTACACATGGCAGCGCGGCTCCCCTCCTAGGCCATGTAGGGCCTCAGGGACCACCACCTCCCCGGGGCCGGCCCATGCAGATCAAAGGAGGGCGGCAGCGCGGCACCCCTCCTGGAGTCATACATGGCCCTGGGGTCTGCCACCCCCCAATGCCGGCTCCTGCTATGTCCCAGGGTGCCCACCCCCGGACATAGCTGCTTGCTTTAGCTTGGCTGGAGCGGACAGCTCCTGCCAAGCTAAAGCAAACACTCCAGTTCCAGGGGGCTGGAGCTGTCAAAGTGCTCCTGCCCACTAGAAGTGGAGGCTTCATCTCTTTCTCTGCCCACAGGCATGCGGGCAGGAAAAGAGATTAAATAGATTGCTCCTGCACGGAGGGAGTTGTCTTTCCAGCAGCTCCTTCAGTGCAGCAGCAATGCTGGCTCCCGCAAGAGGCGGGGAGACGGCTGGAACCACAGGAATCTTGAGGCTCCGCCTGCGGTCCCAAAGGTCAAAAGGGAGCAGAAAGAGGCAGAATTAAGGTCAGAAACGAGCAGAATGAGGCAGAATAAATGTCAGAAATGAGCAGAAAGAGGCAGAATAAAGGTCAGCAAAGAGCAGAAAGAGGCAAGATAAAGTGAGAAATGAACAGAAAGAGACAGAATAAAGGTCAGCAATGTGCAGAAAGAGTCAAACTAAAGGTAAGCAACGAGCAGAAAGAAGCAAAATAGAGATCAGGAACAAGCAGAAAGGGGCACAATAAAGCTCAGAAACAAGCAGAAAGAGGCAGAATAAATATGAGAAACGAGCAGAAAGATGCAGAATAAAGGTCAGAAACGAGAAGCAAGAGGCAGAATAAAGGTGAGAAACGAGCAGATAGAGGCAGCATCAAGACCCGAAACGAGCATGAGGAGGCAAAATAAACGTTAGTGTTGGAATGGAAAATGTTTTTAGACGACTTCCCCTTGCATTGTACGATTTAAGTTAGCATTTGCGGCACCATTTTGTATTCAGCCGCCATTTTGTACCATGACCGAAACCAAGCTTCATGTCTCATTTTGTTTGCCTCAGCAGAAAGCAGCCTCAATGTTTTTCTAATTCTCCAAGGTTGAGCTTCGCTGCACTAATGAATAGACTGTTTTGTCCTTGCATACCTTTCCCGTTAGATAGGTCTGCTCCCACCCTTAGAGCGGCGGGCACGGGCAGAGTAACCTTGGAACAAAGATAGCATGTACCTGGTCTCAGGATTGCAGCTCATCCTTCTGTTTCTCCTTTGTTCACTAGCTACTAACTGGAAAATTCCAGTCTGGGCGTGTCTTTAGGGGTACTGGAAGTGTATATTATGTATTACCATGTTAGCGGGGGTCAGTCCCTCTGCAGCAATCCAAGGAGGCTGGTCAGACTGGACTCCGCTCGAGTGTATGACTAATAAATAACTTGGTTTGTATTCTCTACTGTCTGACCGACTCTTCATTTGTTTGGAAGGCTGAGAGGTGGTCGGAAGTGACCCGGGTGACCCTATTCTGGTCACTTCCTTCAGTTGGCGCCCAAACAGGGACCCCATCGGGTGTGGCCCTTCCTCGCCCACAGACGGGTGAGGGGGTCGGGCCGCGTCGGGTCGGACAGGCGGACCGGGGATCCCTGCACGAGAGTCTGGTACTCCCAGCTGCCCCGTCTGTCTGACCGGGCGGTGCCTTGGCCAGTGGTCATCTCGGATGGGGTCCTGAACGGCGAAACCCTTGGATTTGACCGTTTGGTCCGAAGAGTCTGCAGTGGAGAATAAATCCGTTTGGCCTGTGTGCACCAGGTGAGTTTGCTTTGGTTCTTTGTGGCTACGGTGCCATTTTGGTTTGTGTTTGGTACGGTCTCAGGACCGTTTTTGGACAAGCGCTTGAATTTGTTCGAGTTCTTTGTGAACATGGTACCACTTTGGTTTGTATTTGATGAGGTCTGAGGACCAATTTTGGTAAGATATTTGCAAATATCTGCTCGGCATCAATAGTAAACTTGTTTTCGTTTGAAAGATGCCGTGTGTTAGTAAAATGTTTTGTTTGGGCTGTCGTTGTTGTTCTACTGATGCTCGATTGGAAGAAAGTCAGCCGGCGCCACCAGAAGGCACCCCTAATTTTGACATGTATGTCAAACATGGCCTTGGCCCCATTATGTTTAGTACATTATGGCACAAATATACGAGGGACAATGCCGAGTTGCAGTGGCCGTTGACGGGCACTTTTGATGAACAGAAAATTAATTTCTTGCAGGAAAAATTGTTTGCTAAAAGGAGTAGACCGTTGATGTTTGATTCCCTCAGAACATGGCAAAAGGAAGCTAGACAGAGACGAATGAAAGCAGAGAAGGAGGCCCGGAAGGGAAAAATGCAGACGGTGACTCAGAAAGCTGTAGCGTATGATAGAGAGAAAAAAGAGAAAGGGATAGAGTGTGCTGATAGGAAGTTTCGATTGCGACGTGAAAAGTCTTGTGTTGCCCGAGAAGAAAATGATACATTTGGGGAGGAATTGTTAGATGCTCGACCTCCACCCCCATTCGCCCCGCAGAAAATATATCCTGCCATTCCACAGCCACAATCGCCCATCTCTTCTGCTTCTGCTGTTTCTGTTTCTTCTGTCATTGATCCAGCTGCTTTGGCAACCACGCCTTCTGTCCTTTCTTTGGCTTCGCCTTCTGCGCCTGCGATGACCGCGAGTCTTCCTGCTACGCCTATTGTTTCGGCATCTCTCTCTCCAACTCTTACACCTACAACACAGCCATTGGCGACATTGGTGCCTGTTCCCTCTGTTACTACTCCTTCCCGTTACCTTCATTCCCTGACGGTACTGAGTAGCGGAACGCCTGTACGGGGATTAGGTGATGGAGACTGGGCGAAAGCTAGGGAACGACTGGGGCAGATACTGATACGATCTGATGTGGGCGATGAAGAGAAGAAGGTGGTAGCCAATCAGGCCGCTCACTGGGCTCGTCACCCCATTTACAGCGTGGAGGATGTGTGGAGTGTGATGAAAGATTATGAGCCGTTTGTGCAGCAGCATGCCCTTAAGCACATGTTGGCTACTTTGATTGGACTGTGGGAACAGTGTTTTAACAATGCTGCACCCCAGATTATTTATGATATTAGGGACAATGTGTATGCTGCTGATATGGCGCCTGGTCAGGTCTTTGGTAATGTTGCAACACTGGTTGCTTATCGAGGTAGGCTGCTTGAGAAGAGCCCGAAGACAGTGTCCCAATTCCTGATGAGGGAGGTCCACCCCATATATCACCCTGAGATACCAGAACTATGGGATCAGCATAACATTGTTACTAGACCCCGGGTAGAGGCCCGGTTCCAGGAACAATGGGTTTATACTCCATGGAAGAGGAGTGAGATTTTGTCCCTTAAGACTCAGTTGCCTGACCCTAGGAAGAATCCTACTGCATATTATAAGGAATTGACAGAGGCCACTTCATCAACAGTGATGACGCTTGCAGATATTGTAATGTTCTTTGGTTTACTGGTACCCGTTGATATTTGGAGGCAAGTACACACACAGGACCACGTTGCAGAATTGGGTGGTACTTGGGATCAGATTAAAGCATGGGACCAGGGGAGGAAGCCTGGTGAGAAGCCTAAGGCCGAGATACTAGCTTTGCCTGGCCGGATTATTACGTATATGCATTCTCTTATTCCACCAAGAAGGGTAGATTGGGACAAGTTAACGGCATGTCGTCAGAAGAAAGATGAAAGTGTGTCTGATTTTTTCACTCGATTTGAAGGTGTGTTTTGGGATTTTAGCGGACAGGACTTGTCGGTGGAGAGAGGTGTCCGATTGTTCGTTAATAGATTTGTTACAAACCTGCTTCCTGAGATCGCGACTCGGTTGCAGGCTTCGGAGAGCACTTGGACTACCTCCTCCCCTTCTGTAATATTGAGTATGGCACAGTATTATGAACAAAGGGAAAATGAGGAGAAGGTGGAGAAAAAGCACAAAGAATTGAAGACGAAGGTATTATTGCAACAGGCTTCTTGGGGGAATGGTAGAGGATTTGGTGGTACAGCCCGCCAGCTGCCTTGGACCAGCTGGAATACTACGCCTGTAGGGCGGAATCAGTGTGCATATTGTAAAGAGGAGGGACACTGGCGTAGCGAGTGTCCCATGTTGTTGCAGAAAGTCGCTGCCCCTAGAGGACGAGGATCTCGTGGACGGGGTCGCGGAGATGGTGGCCAGGACAGGGTTCAGGTTGATGGGACATCAAAGGGTCACACTGACCAGAATTACTTTGACGACCCTTGGGGCAAACAGTATTACCACGATGACTACGATTTGGATGAGGTGACAGGAATGTCTCACAGCTAGGAGAGCCAGGGACAGGGTGAGGGACCAGTCCAGATACCTGTAGATCAGCGCAGTAATTGCGTTACTGCAGATTTGCATGGTTCAGCTAAGGAATTTTTGGTGGATACAGGTGCTATGAATAGCTCTATTTCCCGTTCGCTGGTCCCCGGAGCAGCTCTGTCTGGCCATAATAATGTTTCGGTGGGATTTTCTGGTGTACCGGTCGTAAGCCCCATTTCCAACATTGACTATAGGTCCTTTTACTGTGGATTCACCATTTTTGTTAACTTCTAATTGTGGAGAGAATTTGATGGGCTTAGATTTATTAAAGAAGTTACATGCGACAATTTATTGTTCTCCGGACGGTGTTTACATGACAGTGGGTCCGAATGTGGTCAGCTCTAAGCAGTGCCTATCCAAAGATGCACCCCTCCCTGCTGAATTTAAGGATGTGCTGCCCATGTTATGAGCAACAGGTGACACGGATGTAGGACTATTGCAAATTCCCCCAGATTCCATTAAAGTTAAAGACAATGCCATCTTGCCTCATATTCCCCAGTAAAAAATACCACAGGCAGGGGAGCGAGCTTTGTTGCAGATTATACAGGATCTGATTGAGTTGGGAGTTGTTGAAGAGACGACAGAGAATGTGTGTAATAGCCCTATTCTTCCCGTTCTTAAGAGGGCACCTTCAGGCTTCTCTGATGATCACCCAGATGTTTATCATTTTGTGATTTATTTGTGTGAAGTTAATAAAATAGTGGTTCCTCAGTTCCCGCTGGTCCCTAACATTACTGCCCTTCTGACGATGATTCCTTCCTCTGCTAAATTCTTTTCTGTCATTGATCTGAAAAATGCATTCTTTATTATCCCGATCCATCCCGACAGCAGGCACTTGTTTGGTTTTCCCCTAGCTGGCAGAAGCTTTAGATTCTGTCGAGCTCCTCAGGGCTATACTGAGAGCCCTAGTATATATAGCCAAGCCTTGAAAGCCCAATTGGACTCCCTCGCGCTTCCCTCAGGTAATGTATTGCTTCAGTATGTGGATGATATCCTCATTGCTTCTGACACTGAAAAGGGATGCAAAGACAGTACGGTTAAGTTGTTGCTGCATTTGGCTCACCACGGACATAAAGTGTCCCTTTCTAAATTTCAATATTGTCGACAGGAGGTCACCTATTTAGGTCACCTACTGACGAAGGAGGGTAGGAGATTGACCCCTGAGCGCATCAGCACCATTGTTAAAATGCCTATCCCTAAAACTGAGAGGGATGTGCGCACTTTCATTGGCATCACTACCTACTGTCGACAGTGGATCCCTAATTATTCGTTACTAACAAAACCCCTGCTTGCGCTAACCACTAAAGATGTGCATGAACCCCTGCCTTGGACGCCTGAATGTCAGCAGTCTTTTGAGCACTTAAAAATTGCGCTTTCCTCTGCACTTGTGCTTGGTACGCCTGATTACATGAAGTCGTTCGTGCTGTAGGTACATGAGACGGCCGGTTGTGCGCTTTCTGTCTTAACACAGGCCTTTGGAGGTAAGCAACGGAAGTGTGCTTATTTTTCTGCTCTTCTTGACCGTGTCGCAAGAGCCCTCCCGAGCTGTCTAAGAGTGGTCGCGGCCGTGGCTGTCTCTATAAGGCAATCGGCTGGGCTCGTACTTGATACTGACCTCACAGTCATGGTACCCCATGCTGTGGATACACTTTTGAATAAAACCAAGACACAGCACCTCACCAGTGCACGTCTGACTGGCTATGAATTGACTCTCTTTGCACCACATGTCACGATTAAAAGATGTGCCACTCTAAACCCAGCCACGTTGCTACCCCTCCCTTCCTAGAGTGAGGAAATTGATATACATGATTGTATTTTTCAGACAGAGGAAGAAACAAAGGGACGGGTAGACCTGACTGATGTTCCCTTATCTGACCCCCAAGGGGAACTATACGTCGATGGCTCTTGTTTTAAGTTACCAGATGGCACTACAACTACTGCATACGCGATCACAACACTGCACACGGTAGTTGAGACGTCGCAAGTTCCCTATCAGTTGGCCCAAGCGGCGGAACTCGTTGCCCTTATACGAGCCTGCGAGTTGAGTGAGGGACGGACTGTCAATATTTATACTGACAGGCAGTACGCTTTCGGAGTCGCCCATAACTTTGGGCGACTCTGGGCAGAGAGGGGGTTTCTCACTTCCCATGGGATGAAAATACAGAATGGCCCTCTTATACATAGGCTTTTGTCGGCTCTGACACTCCCCAAGAAATTGGCAATAATAAAATGTAGCGCCCACAAGGCAAGAACTGATGATGTGGGTAGAGGGAATGCATTTGCAGACCAGACAGCTAAGGAGACAGCCCAAACAAAGATGAAAAGGATGTTTGTAGCAGGTCCAGCTAGGTGGGTGCCCGAGGTTACCATGTATGAGGATACGTTGGCAAATGTCAAGGAGATTCAGAGCGAGGCAACGATTGAGGAGCTAGCAGTATGGCAGGAAATCACAGCACGTTTGGATGAGGAAGGGTGTTGGACGGATAAGTCAGGGAAACAGAGGTGGATGTTACTAGATGCATACGTTCTCCCCGTAGTCACTATGGCGCACGGTCCAGCCCATATCAGTGCAAAAGGTATCTGTAAATTGTTAGATCCTGTATGGTACAATGACAATATCCCAAAGACGGCCACCCATTTGGTCAAATATTGTATGGTGTGTATGATGCACAATCCTGGGAAGGGTACCCCTGCACCACCTGGCAATTTTGCACCCCCTATTTTCCCTTTTGAGGTCCTCCAGCTAGACTACATAGAGATGGATCGAGTCAACAATTTGAAATATGTGTTAGTGGTTGTTTGCGCATTCAGTAAATGGGTTGAGGCTTACCCCACTAAAGAAAATACAGCCATGGCGACTGCAAGGTACTCATAAAGGAGTTCTTTCCTCGCTTCAGCTTGCCCCGTTTGATTTGGAGTGACAATGGAAGCCATCTCAGGTGGTTTGCGAAGGACTCCACAGCAAACAAAAGTTTCATGCTGCGAATCACCCCCAGTCAGCGGGTCTAGTTGAGAAGTACAATGGTACTCTCAAACTGTCAGAACCAAGGACTCTTTAGTTCCTGACCGCACAGAAGCAGAATGAAGCCTAATTCCCAATGCCCCTTTCAGTACGTTCCTGTTAGGTTTTTTCTGTAATCCTTTGCAGGTAAGTACCAAGGGGGAAAGGGGATGGGGACAGAGAAGAGACGGCCAGGTATTCGTTTATCCGCCAGTTCAGCTGCATCTTCTTTTCTTCTTAATAGGCTACAAACAATTACAATACTTAATGACTAAATTCTTACCGAATAACTGTATGTCCTTAATTATATATTAAGATTACTTATTTTACCAGAATAAACCTTGGCTTTTGCTTCTCTTCTGTATTGCTCTAGAAGAAGTATTAGGTATAGTAGTATAATAGAGCATTAATACGTAATCTTTCTTTTTTGCAGGAGGAGAAGAATTGGAGTCTTCCAGCAGTGAATTCTACGAGGAGGGATTCAGGTAAGTAGAGAGAGAACTACTAAGTATATGAGAGGAAACTCTGTCAGTCATAAGCACGAAGAGGGAACTTATTTGTAGAGGAAGAGGAAAACTAGCGATGACGGTTCTAACTAGTTAGGAATTTTAACTCTAAGCTTATTTATCAGTAATGAATTAGTGCCTACAAAGGGGTACTGTCTCTGAGCCCAGAACAGTGGAAATAAGGCGGCGTGAGGAAAATACACGCCCGCCTTTAGCATATAATAAACAGCACTAAGGACTGAAATTACCTCGAGCATGCGCTGGAAACTAGAGAGGTTCGGGGCATGCGCCAGAGGTCGGACACTAACCTGAAGTCAGGGGAAACACGGAAGTTCAAGAACCGACGAAACTAGACATCGAACAAGACGACACTACCCTGACTAAAGTTGACGTGACAGAGATACTGCGGGAAGCTGCTGTCACTGAAGAAACTCCGGTGAAGTGCGCAGTAGAATGTTGGAGCGCACTTCACCAAACCCCAAGGTTCTATGGTAAGCTGGAACGCTGACCAGCGGACGGACTGGCGGCCATGTTTGAAGTCCAGCGCCGCCAGCAATTCCGCCAACTGAGGTCTCTGTGGAATTGTGACCTCTTTTTGCGGGAGTGAAGGGTAGAAATGGTAGCTAAGGTTGGTTTGAAAGGAGGAAACCTCCTCTGAACCCTGACACAAACTGAAATTGGCAAAGATTCAGGAGAGCACAGGGTTGCAGTGGCCAGATGCTTTACCATTAGCCCTCTTGTCTACGAGAACAACTGCTCACTCTAGAATAGGATTGTCACCCTACGAGGTCGTGTTCGGGCACCCAGCAAACGTCTGGGGCGTCCCGCGTCCTCGGACATTTTCTGAGATTTAATACCCTCTGTTAGTGGATTATTTGTATGAGTTAATTAAAAGTCTGCGTTCTAGTCACCAACAGATCCAGGACACACTTCCGCCAGCACCTGAGGGGCCCGGGCATGACATTCGGCCTGGGGACTATATCCTGATGTGTAACTTTCAGAGGAAAGGAAGTTTGGAGCCGCGGTGGAAGGGGCCGGTCCAGGTGCTCCTTACCACACGTACGGCAGTCAAGGTTGCTGGCCAAAAGAATTGGATCCACTGCCAACACTGCCGGAAAGTGCCTCTTCCTCTGCCTTATGACCAGTGGGTCCTCGACGGCATTGGGGATTCGGAGTGGGAGCAGGCGCCCCGCTTTGTCCCCTTCTCGGATGCCCAGCTAACGTGGACCTAAACGGAGGAGGAGAATGATGCAGTGTTGAATGCGGCAGTGCCCCCTGAGATCAGGGCCATTCAGGAGCCCCGTTCTACTGGCTCATCAATGTGTCTGAAGCCCTGAGTCCCTTTTTCCTGACCCTACTGTGCCTGGAGCAGCTAGGTACAATCTGCGCCCCCGACGGAGGAACAGTGCACCAAAGGAAAAGTCAGATTAGCAGGGATGGACTCGATAAGTCAGGCAACAGTAGTATAGGGAGAGACGAGATTGGTGCATTGTTCGGACACTGGACAGGATAGACCGAACTTGCTTCCCTGGAGGGAGGTACCTTATCCTGAGCGACGTGGGATTTCTTCAAGAGCTGGTCCGACAGCTCCACCGCCGGTGCTCAACAGCACCAATGTTGATGAACAATAGGAGTCTACCAGTGAGGCTCTAACGGACACTGGGAACATTTGCCCCTTTTTGTCTTTTTGCCATCGGCCCTATTGCATTTCCTTTCCTCTGATTAAAATTTACCCATTTGGTCGACCCATTACTGAGGAAGAGCAGCCATTTGCAGCACCGCGTTTAGAGCGATATAGATCTGGTTGGTCTAGTTGGTCCACAAAAAGTAAAATAGTTTTTGTTGTGATGTCCCTAATAACAGTCCTTAGTATAGCATGGTTCCTGGAGGAGAAATATCCAGTGCATTCCCTGGTTGGTACGACACCTGTTCCCCCTGAGCATATATTTGTCACTTTGGCACCTCACAAAGGGGAGCACCGAAAGTCTTATAAGGATAATGTGTTTATACAAATGTTGCACCAGACACATAATGTGTCTAACATAACGAACTGTTGGCTGTGTGGACTACTTCCCTCAGTGACTCATAAAAAAAGGGAGCCTATTGTCCATGCCATTGTCTTATATTAGTAGCTGTGAGGGGTGGTTTGCATTGCTTAGTATGGTACGACCACCTCCCCAATATAATACATTAGAAAGAAAGAGTATTGGTCCCCATCCCATGATACACAACGTACGCTTCCAGCATAGAGCACTTCCTGGTGCTCCTACAGGTCGAGAGCCGTTCGGAAGATTGTTCTTAAGTTCGTGCATACATGCGTACAAAGGGGTAAGAAATGGAACATGGTCTCATATGGAAATAGATGAGTTCCTGGGATTCAACACGTCAGAATATTTCCAGTCCTTCCAGGCTCGTAATGTTACTGAAGATAAGCTAATCCCGCTGTCAGTGGTTAACACCACAGCTACTTTCTGTGTCCAGGGAGTGGGAAGATGGAGGTAGGGGAGAGCAGGTGCAACACCACATAAAAGCTGAGAGCAACAGATAGTCAACCCCTGATACCACCCCCAATGTCTATTTCGTTTGTGGATCCCAAAGTTATGTTTGGCTCCCTGAGAGATGGTCGGGCAGGTGTTATCTCTCTTACCTCTTACCACCTGTATCTATAGCTCCGTCGGGTTACCATAAGGACCATCGATTGCAGCGTAGGAATATATACCCGTCTCGAATAAGAAGGGTTATTAACGCAGAAGATATAGATCAGACAGACACCACTTTGCAGCAGTTTACAGACGCCATGAAGGGTCTCCTACCCTTTTGGGGCCCCATGTCCAATTGCCTTAACATTCGTCGGCTCACAAGAGTTGTTGAAGGGGTTATAAATACAACAGCGGGTATACTGACAAATATCACTGCTGAGCTCCAAGCCACGAGACTCGTTACTTTACAAAACAGGATGGTGTTAGACGTCAGCCTTGCTGACTGGGGAGGGGCCTGTTGCGTCATTGGCAGCAGTTGTTGTGTATACATCCCAGACCACGCCCCTAATGTATATGCTGCCATTCAGAAGCTGCATAGGCTCGCATCTGACATCCACCAAGAAAATGGTACATGGTCTCTCTCTGGATGGTTCTGGGGTCTATTCACGTCCTGGGGTTGGAAGATTCTTATCTTCCCAGTTGCAATTGCTGGTATACTTTTCACCTGTTTCTTGTGCATACACTGTCTTTCTGCTTGCTGTGCTTACTGTGTAAAATCACTGACACCCAAGCCAAAGGTTCCAGTACATGACCCTACGACAACTGCCGTGATGATGATGATGAAGGATATCAATGACCTAATGTCAATAGATGAACGCATTTTTGAATATTGATAATGTGTGTATTAACTTGTAGCAGTAGTTTTCATGATATACAAGAAGTTCTTTGTTTCTAAACAGTAGCAAAATGTTAGCAAATGCTAAAAGGAGGGGCTGTTGGAATGGAAAATGTTTTTAGTCGACTTCTCCTTGCATTGTACGATTTAAGTTAGCATTTGCGGCACCGTTTTGTATTCAGCCGCCATTTTGCACCATGACCGAAACCAAGCTTCATGTATCATTTTGTCTGCCTCAGCAGAAAGCAGCCTCAATGGTTTTCTAATTCTCCAAGGTTGAGCTTCGTTGCACTAATGAATAGACTGTTTTGTCCTTACATACCTTTCACGTTAGATAGGTCTGCTCCCACCCTTAGAGCGGCGGGCACGGGCAGAGTAACCTTGAAACTAAGATAGCATGTACCCGGTCTCAGGATTGCAGCTCATCCTTCTATGTCTCCTTTGTTCACTAGCTACTAACTGGAAAATTCCAGTCTGGGCATGTCTTTAGGGGTACTGGAAGTGTATATTATGTATTACCATGTTAGCGGGGGTCAGTCCCTCTGCAGCAATCCAAGGAGGCTGGTCAGACTGGACTCCGCTCGAGTGTATGACTAATAAATAACTTGGTTTGTATTCTCTACTGTCTGACCGACTCTTCATTTGTTTGGAAGGCTGAGAGGTGGTCGCGAGTGACCCGGGTGACCCTATTCGGGTCACTTCCTTCAGTTAGGAGTGAGCAGAAAGATGCAAAACAATGGGCAGAATGAGCAGAAAGTGGCAAAATAGAGGTGAGAAACGAGTAGCAAGAGGCAAAATAGAGGTCAGAACCAAGCATCAAGAGGCAGAATAAAGGTCAAGGGTGAGTAGAAAGAGGCAAAATAACCATCAGAAAGAGCATAAAGAGGCAACATAGATGGCAGGATTGAGCGGAGAAGAGGCAGTAAAACAAAGAGAAAATAAACAGAGGAGGCACAAAACCGAAGGCAGCAGAGAGTAGCGGACTAAAGGCAAGCCAGACAGGAGGACTGTCACAGGGGGAGCTGGCAGAAGGACCTGCTCCTGTGTGCCCCACTACTTTTTACTGCACACCCACTGACAGACCCACTCATACACTCACACCCAATCATAGACCCACTCACACACCCACTCACACACCCACTGACAGACATACTCAGACACTCATGGACCCACTCACAGATCTATTCAAGGACTCATTCACACACTCACAGACCCACTCAGAGACTCCCACACCAACACACACATTCATGCACCCACTCCCATACCCACTCAGAGACTCCCACTGACAGACCCACACTCATGTACCCACTCACTGATCCACTCAGACACTCATACACCCACTCAGACACTTACAGACCCACTCTGATACTTGCACAACCACTCACAGATCCACTCATACACTTACATACCTACTCACTCACCCACTCAGAGACTCACACACTCACTCACCAACCTATACAATCACTCACACTTTCTCTCAAGGGATACAGGTTACCGTTAGGAAATAACATTTTGAAAACCATCGAAATTCATTCAAAAAAACAAAGGTTACAGGGACGTTATAGTTAGAAAATAGAATTTAAAAAAAAAAACGTCACTGAAAAAAACAAAGGTTGCAGGGACATTCTAGTTAGGCTTGGATTTCACTCGTAAAAAACATTGAAATTCAGTCGTTATAGTTACCAGAGCTAAGTATAAATGATGCCCCTGTCATGCAGTGCTTATGACCTCACATATTACATCACTAGTGACATGGTCAGTGATGTCACTGAGGACATCATCCACAGACCCACTCACACACCCACTCCTACCCCATACAACCTCTCATACACCCACTCACACATCCATTCACAGACCCATACAACCACTGATACACACACACACGGACTCACTCACTCATACAGCCACTCACACAACCACTCACTCACCCATACAGCCACTCACACAGCCACTCACAGACCCATACAGCTACTCATACACCCACAAAACCACTCACACTCACAAACCCATACAGCCAATCATACACTCACACACCCAAACAACTACTCACATACCCATTCACACACCCAGACAACCACTCACTCAGTCATACAGCTACTAACAGGGCTACTTACTCACCCATATAACCACACACACATCCATTAACTCATCCACAAAACCACTTACATGCCCATTCAAACATCAATACAATCACTCACGAGCCCACTCACTCATCTATACACTCACACAAATATGTACTATGCAAAACAGCCACTCACACACCCACTCACTTACCCACTCACTTACCCATACACCCAGTCAGCCACTCACTTACCCATACATCCACTTACACACCCAGTCACTCACCCATAGAGCCATTCACACAGCCACTCAGTCACCCATGCAGCCACTCACTCACACACTCAAGCACCCATACAGCCACTCACACAGTCACCTACTCACCCATATAGCTACTCACACACCCACTTATTCTCCCATACAGCCTCTCACACACCCACTCATGCAACCAAACAGCCACTCAGACACCCACTTCCACACTGATACAGACAGTCACAGTGCCACTCAGATGACATGTATTAGAAACAATATCACTCATTAGTAGTACAAAAAGAATAATTTAACTTATGCAGTAGCTTAGTATATATCTTTAACTCAGAAACTTTTATGAAACACACTCACTGGATGATGTAATCAGCGATGTCATCAGTGATGTCATCAAGGATATAGTCAGTGACCATGTCATGAGTGATGTAATATATGAAGTCATAAGCAGTGCATTGTAGGGGCCCAAGTTATAGTTAGCTCAGGTAACTATAACTGCTGAATTTCAATGTTTTTGTATGAGTGAAATCTGAGCCTAACTTTAACGTCCCTGTAACCCTTGTTTTTTTCAGTGAATGTATAGCTTTGTAAATC
Organism: Calotriton arnoldi; assembly: GCA_963921515.1. Lineage (NCBI taxonomy): Eukaryota > Metazoa > Chordata > Amphibia > Caudata > Salamandridae > Calotriton > Calotriton arnoldi. The sequence continues at coordinate 3,429,664 of CAWUFW010000852.1, forward strand.
ACAATGCCATTGGTTGGATCATGTAAACATTACTTCCCCTCTTCTCAAGTGTTTTCCAAAGCAATCAACTCTACACTAGAATGGGTACCGTCCCCCAAGCAGGTTAAAAACTAGCCACATACAGGCAGAACAATCAACACAAGAAATGGTAACACCACTAACCTTATTATCCTACAATACTCGCACAGCAGAAATCCCTAGGGCCAGAAGACAAATAAGGCTGAATGGCTGCAAACCCCTTAGATCATACTTTCATCTGGCAGACATCTAGGCTAGCCAGCAGCGTGCTATATTACATACAAAATGTACTGTCCCCAGTATAGGTACGAACTTGCACTGTGGCAAGTCAGCACTGAAAGGTTGACTGGGGTTACACAACTGCTGTTCCCTCTATAAATGCAGTGATATGGGCAGCACTTTGAGGAAAGCACAAGGGCCCCACTGCAGGTGGGTGCAACGTGTGACTGCACTCACATGGGGGTGATGCCTGGGAGGCAAGGAACGCATGCTGTCTCTCTTCCTAATCAATAGTTTGCATTCAGTCACTACCCAATGGTGGTCCCACATAAGAGCATGGATATGACACATGCAAATAGCTTTGGAAAAAAGCCCCGTACATTCTTTGCTGGGTGAAACATGGTGGGCCCGATTCACAAAAAAGGTTGTATATTTCTGAATGAATTGCCTATGACAATGGTAACCAATGTGTGACTAACGAGCAACATGTTGCTGATGGGACCCTAGACCGTTGTCCTTGTCCTGCCAGTGCTGATGCGGTCTGCTTTGCTAGCAGATCAGGCATTGGTATCCATGGTCCAAATGAGACACCATCAACAGCACAAAGAGGCAGACCACAGTAAAGTCTCCTAACCCAGAGTCAACTGGTCGAAGTCAACTAAACACCATGCATTGTCATGACTAGAGTATTTAGAAGTGCATTAAGGGTGCATGCTAGAAGCTTTATGGAAAACATCAAATGTATGCCAGAAGCCATTTTGAAAACTTAAAAATGTGCTTACTATAGAATTATTGGATGTTTAAGTGAGCTAACAGGACCTTGTGGAACTGGCAGACAGTTGATACTGTTGCCATTGAGCAAAGCTTGCAAAACGACTTAGAGACTTAAGGGAAGATGCAAAGTGTTAACTTGGGTATTTGGGAAAATTGCAAAGTGTGCTAGCTGGCTATTACATAAAAATGTGACGCGCTAGCTGGAAAAATTCAGAAATGTACGTGTGATAACTGAGAAAGGACTACAAATTTCAAACTAGAATCTTACTTAGACTAAGCCTGGGCGTAGTTCGCGAAGTAGCGCTACGCGAAGCTACGCAAAGTGCAGTTCGCACTACGCGAGCTACGCGTAGCACTACGCGAACTGCGTAGTGCACTGTTCGCAATGATTGCACAGTGCCGGATGCTTGTCCGCACTGTGCAATCATTGAAAACGGCATCTTGCACAGTGCGAGCTGTCTTTTACTGCCGCTCGAGTAGATTTTTACTCGAGCGGCAGCTTTCTCAACGCGGACTGGTAGTTTCTCATCGCGAGCGGTCGTGAGCATACGCGACCACTCGCAATGAGAAACCTGACCTCCCGCGTTGAGAATCTCATCGGGAGGTTTATTTTCCACGCACGCGATCGGCAACTTGATGTTGCTGATCGCGAACGAGGAAAAAGTCTCGCCGGGATGTCATTTTGCTTGCTCGCGGTCGCCAACTTGACGTTGAGGACCGCGAGCAAGCAAAAAATGACCGCTGCACTACGCTACGCTATGCTACGCGTGTTTGCACTGTGCTACGTGCAATTCGCGTTGTGCGAAGTAGCGCAAACTTCGCAAACTACGCGAGCGTAGCATAGTGCTTTGCCCAGGGTTAACTTAGACAATGGGAAATTCCATGTGCACAATGTTTCCCCCATTTAAGTTACGTTTTCGACACTGTCATTGGGACCTCTGCCTTTGATGGAACTGCAAGCACAAGAGTTTTTATAAAACGGTGTGCCTGGATTGTCCCAGGAGGATGTATGATGCTACATCGCAAACGTTTACATCGCATGCCTTGACATCGCAGTTTTCGCATCGCATGCTCTTTTACAACGCAAGTATCCACCACGCAAACCATTACGTCGCATTTCCATTGAAATGCATACAAAATACATTTACAACGCACACAAACACCCCGCATGCTTTTACATCGCGATTTTTACCCCTAAACCCGAAATCCTTAATTACTACCTTACACTAGGACCCCCTGACCCGACCCTAAACCTTAAAACAGTACCCTACAGTACGACCCCTAACACTTCCCTAAACCCAAAGCCCTAAACCCTAAAACCTTAATTACTACCTTACACTAGGACCCCCTGACCCGACCCTAAACCCTAAAACAGTACCCTACATTACGACCCCCTAACACTTCCCTAAACCCTAAGCCCTAAACGCTAAAACCTTAATTACTACCTTACACTAGGACCCCCTGACCCGACCCTAAACCCTGAACCCTAAAACAGTACCCTACAGTACGACCCCCTAACTCTTCCCTAAACCCTAAGCCCTAAACCCTAATACACTACCCTACAGTAAGATCCCTAAACTACACTCTAAGCACCTCTTACCTCTCTCTCCTCGCGTCGTCTCTTCCTCGCCTCTGTACCGGTGCTCGTCCATCCCGGTGCTCGTCCGCCTCTGTCCCGGTGCTCCGCCTCGCGTCCATTACACCACATGCGATTTAAAAGCGCATGCGCATGCGTCGCAATGTGTATGCGTCGTAACGTCGCTTGCGTTGTAACGCATGCGACGTAAAGGCATGCGATGTAATGCATGCGATGTCATGGATGTTCGCCGTCCCAGGGCAACTCCTGCTACTGTGGGCTTAGCTCCCTGTCAAGGTCTGATGCGGATAGTAAAAACTGCATTTTGTCCCATATGACACAGGACCCGCAAAACAAGAACTTCTCAGTGTGGGCCACAGAATGGTGGAGCTTGCAGTGGCTTTCCTTACAGGGCTATTATGGAATTTTCACATCGGGGAATTGAGGAAGCTTGCCGAGAACAAAAAATGCATTATGGAAAGTATGATAATTAGGGTATTATCAAAAATAGCTAAATCTGCTAAGACCTAGTTTTAACATGATCATACACCCTAACAAGATTTTACAATGTTCCTTTCCTAAAGCACTAAAAATGCGGCAATTGCTATGTAACCGCCCAGAAACATTGTTGGAGACAATCCCAAGCCCCTTTAAAGTGGTCTTTATATCCTACCACATTCTGACCGATGTTACAACAATAACATTCTTAAAAAGTGCCTAAAGGCTAATCATCTATATTTATCAGCTGGGCCTTAAAAAACCTCCCAACCACCACAGCAATCTTTCAATCCTATCAAGGTTTGAGCAATGTTGGTGCATAATGAGTTTTAAATATACCTGTTAACGCTTCATTTTCCTACAGGTGTCTGGGGGAGAAACCCCAAACCTCCTTGTAAAATGATACTTAAGACTAAACAAGTGTATACCTATGGCACTCCCTAGTGTTCTTTAAAATGCACCATTTGTCCTAATTCACCAAATGTTAATGGGGAGAGCCAACAACTTCCTTGCACAGTAGCTTCTTTTTTCAACTCTTTAGGCAGAAAAAAAGCTTCAAGCCACATAGGTAAAAACAAATAAACATATTTTGCAATCACTTCCATCTCATTCCAGTTTCTTTCAATATTGAAGATTATTGATTATTTTCCATGGAGAAAAATACTATTTTCAAACACGGTGAACACTTGCAAATCGGATTTTGGTACAATCTTTGCCAAGGAACAATTATAAATCCTCCAAATGTTGACTAGTCTGTTTGGCACAATATATTGTGAATTTCACAAATTCACGTTATCTATAAAATAATTCCTTGGCAAGAGCCCACATCCACTGCGCCTTCAGCTTTAAATTCGTACACATTTGGTTGCAGCCAAGATCCTATATTGGGCTCTGAAATGCACAATTTGTCTCTACTCTAAATGTCCCCCAAATACTGTCAATTACTGTTCACTGATAGATGTTAACTAGTTTCATTAGTGTGCTGGTTCATGTTTCAATCATTTTACCAGAGCTTCTGTGCTCACATGTTCCATTGTGCTTCGGAGGATGATGAGGAGCATTTTTACTGACACACAAATGTTGATCATTGCTTACAAAGGGTTGGGGACCTCTGGTGTGGACATTTACGAGAGTGGGAGGTAGGCCAGTGGAATATAGCATGTCACAACGCATGCTATTACATCGTGTGCTTTTACAACGGGGTCGTTACAACGACCGAATTGTTAGTACGCTAATAACTTTACATCGCAAGTCATTAGAACGACTTGCTGTAGGGGCGCGCTGGACTTAGGAATAGTATTATTTACTATTCCTACTCCAGTTTGCGCAACAGTAGGGAAGGTGTTGGAATTCATTTCCAATACCTTTGCGCCCCTACAGCAAGTCGTTCTAATGACTTGCGATGTAAAGGTATGAGCGTACTAACAACGCGGTCGTTGTAACGACCGCGTTGTATTAGCACTGCGATGTAATGACAGCGTTGTAAATGCTGTTTCCCAGGCCAGTGAGTGCAATATACTAGTAAGTCGGAAGCAGACACTGGAGCTTTGCTAACCTCTTGGCGGATGGCTGGAGGACCTGGACGTGGCAGGTAGGTACCATGCAGACTTGGGAGTGAACAGCAGATATGTTGGAGTAGGTTTAGTCTGGTCGGTATGGTTGGAGAATACTTCAGCCACATGAGATTGGGCACATACGGTTTACAGAACTGAGGGGAGAAAAATAAGTTCTCACTTTGGCTACAGCTCATCATGCATGTCTGACATAGCACTCGTCCTGCGACCTTGAGGGGAAGGGAGTTCACCCACGGCATCTGGAAGAATGATGTTCACGTCTCCTAAAAAGCTAAGGAGTCTTAAAGTCCACCAGCAAAAAACAACTGGTGACAACTTTACTAGAAGGACATTGGCTAAGGGGCTGGAAACAGAGAAACAGGTTGTGAGACTGGAACCGCTGGCTGTAACGGGCAGTGACAAAATGTGAAACATCGGGAAACTGAGTCACAAGGACAGGGAGCATAGGATACCAACCTTCTTTTAAAATGACAGTAGTCAGCAGGTCAAATGTCCCTAGACACAAGAACCCTGAGACTATGAACTTGTGCTCACCCAGAACAGGATTACTGAAGACACATGAGCCCTAGAGCAAGGAAACCACAAACCATCATGATCTCAGTCCACCAGATTATAAGGCAGAAGCGAAACACCCCAAAGAAGAAACAGTTTAGTCTCAAAAACACTGCACTGCAACAATCTGCAGTTAATTGGTGGACACAGTGCTAGATAAAGCACACGCAACAAAACATATTCCCCTAGGAAGAACTCTAAACATGTGAATAAGCTAAGGATAGTGAACTACCAATGCAACAACGGAGACATATTTCATTAGGAGGAACACCAAAGAAGTGTACACATTGCGTAGAGCAGATACCCCTTTAAACAACAAGATATCCTACCAGGTAGCATGCTAAGAATTCCAATACATTGAGGAGGACAATGCCCCACTGCCTCTGCTGAGGGATAGTACATTTCACTAGGAATTACTCATTCTGATACCCTGAACGACGAACAAAGACCCTGTGCTTGAGGGCTTTCTTCTGGGAAAAGGTACATAGATTTTGATGGCACAAGAAGAACAGAGACTCCTGAAATACAAAGACACAACGATCTGCTAGTAAAAGAAAAATAAGTCTGGATATTCCAGTGTCAGCAGAGGCCTCCAACCACAAAGAAAAAACTTTCCACTCTGAATTACCCCACAGAGGTGGACACCCTTAAAACATCTGCAGGGATTAATAGTCAAAATTCAAACCTCAAATCTTATAGAGGCGTGATTGGAGGGAAATGCGTTTTTGGCAACAAAGAACAGAAAACCCAACTAACAGATTTTTCTAATGATGATTTTTGTGGGCAGGAATATGGCTATAAAATCATGCAAAATATTTTTCGTGATATCTTCATTTCTACCACAAGATAGATATGCAGATCTTACAATTGATAGAAAACTGAACAGAATGGACAATGAGTTGTCAATTATATAATCACCCATATTGCACACTTCTTCAGCCATGGCTTTCTTGCCAAGACAAACACTTTATGAGAATAAATAAAGCTACCTAATGTTCTCAAAGACTTGTTTATTGCTTCATATGTACATGTGATCGGGCTGAAAAACAATAACATGGTTTAATAAGAAACCAGAAACAGGTTTTCCGTCCCCTGCCTGACCCTGCTCTGCTCAGCAGTTTCCAGCTTTTTCATTTAATCATAAGTTGACCTCTGCAAATGCATTACACTAGCCAAAGTTGAGAGGGAGAGAGGTTATGAGAGGAAGGAGAAAAAGTCCTGGATCACAACAAAATGGGCAATTTTACAGCAAGATCTGCAGTGATGATTCAAAGATATAATATTTGCACCAACTTGTATGGTCTTGAACCAGTGGGTCAGTGCAAATGTTTTAAGCTGATGTCAGTTAGCAGAATAAAAGTGATGAAACCTCGGTGCACGTGTAAGCTACATGTACATGTGAAAGTGTTGGCTTTGGTGAATATTAATATTTTGTATATCTTTATATCCTCACCACTGCAGGTTTTCTAGACTAGCGTTTCTCAACCTTTTGACTTATTAGGGCCTCCACTAAATCACTACTGGAGGCCAGGGATTCCAAAGCTCAATGATTTCTTTGATTTGGAACTCAAAACAATACACGAAAATACAGAAAGAATCATACATCAAACAAATAGACAAAATATGACATTTTAAATGCTATTTACAAACACAAAACATTTAAAAAAATTGAACTTTTATTGGGACGTTTGGAGCTTCTCAAAAATTGGGTAGATTGGATTGATTGATTATCTTTATTCGATTATACAAATATAATCATAAAAGAAATAGAAATGCACAAAACATTAACATTTCATAATTAAATAAAAAACGCAACAGATTAAAACAAAGGTCATAAAGAACTCTATCTTACAGATGTGTCAGCTATCGTATGTGCAGCTAAAATTAGGCACAAAACACAATAAAATGCTTAAAATATAAGAAGTTGCAGAACATACACAATAAGAGGATTAAAAATTGGATAAAATACTCATCTAGACTAATAAAACACAAACCATGAGATCCCTTTCTTGCGGTTGATTTGCCAGTTTACATAATCGTTGGTTTACAAGCAATCTCAGGAAAGAATAAAGTCCACTAGTGCTTGAACTGGGGCTAAAAGTCAATGGTCTTACACCAGCTTAAAGCATTTTTCAAACATCCACCCACTGCATAACACACAAGTGGATCAGACAGCATGCAACTGAATTTAAAAGCAGGTTTGTATTGATGAAACTGTACATTTTAAGAACAGGTACAAAGTATTTACGTCTAGCAGCCTGATAAAATTTAGATCAATTCTCCCAGTCGAAAGCACTGCTCAAAGCCCTTTTTAACAATTTTATATTTCTCCATTCAGTAGGCTAATGTTTAAGCACTGTTTCTGCGTACCAAGTCCCTCTCTAAAGCCACATGGCACCCTGCTGATGACACCAAACTGTAGGACACAGGACTTTATCCCATGCAGGATGATCCGGCCACCAACTATTACCAACGAGCCCAGTAAAGATATTGGATGGTATCAGAAGGGATCCTCCCTATTGCGTTATTGATTAAAGGACCTATGGGCCAGATGTACAAAATTTAGGGATTGCGATGTCCTTATTGCGATTTCTTCCCAAATTTCATTTAGGAAATCGCAATTGCTAATGTACAAAATAAGTATAAATTAAATAGCGATTCCTAATCGGTTCATAAATAGACCTACTTCATGAATATTAATGAGGTGGTTGCAATTTGCGACCAATTACGGATCGTTGCCATTACAGAGATGGTGGCCTGCTGAGGTCAGCAGACCAAGAACTCTGCGACTGCTTTTTAATAAAGAAAACTTTTTGTTTTTCAAACGAGGCCCGGGATGAGTTTAAAAAGAAAAAATGAAACTTTGAAGTTTCATTTTTTAAGAATAGGCAGTGGTCCGCTGGGCCACTGCCTGCTCTTAAAAAATATTTGTTTCCATTCTCAAAGGGGAACGGGTCCCATTGGAACCCTTTGCCATTTGCGAATGGGTTACCACCTCCTTCAAGGAGTTGGTAAAGTATTAATGTTTTGCAACTGTAATTCGGTCGCACAACATTAATGCATCCCATTCAGATTCGGTATTTAGAAGGGACGCCCAAAACACACCCCTTCCAAATACCGAATCGCAAACACAAATTGCAATTCGGTAACATGTAACCGAATCGCAATTGTGCTTGGAAGATATGTAAAAGTAATCAGGCTGTTTCCGACCGCAAAAATGCTTTGCACATGGATTGAAGACTATCCAGCAGGAAGAGTGATAGTTCAGTGGTGTTATAGTCACTAAACCTGCTTTCAACCATGCCCCCGCACCTTCACACTTAGCCATACCCTTGAAAATAAAGTTATAGGGGTCGATTCCGATCTCGGCCGGTATGGCACCTAACACCATTCGCCTGGAAAAAACCCAGCCGAATGCGTGTTTCCCGACCGATTCGAACAGTCGTCCGAACGAGCAAGTACGATGCGCATAACAGCACAAGTCCCGAGCGAGCCATACTCACCCATTCCAGCTCCTGTACTCCGCCCGAGCCGGATCCGTAAACGCCGAATCGAGTCGCACGGAAGCAAAAATACAGCACCTTCCGGCCGGACTAGTACGATGCGCTTTCCGTACGCGCCGAACCCATCGCTACGTCCGGCACGTCAGAGCATCCGGGAGAGCCGCACATAAGCTCCGATTCACGCCACAAGACGATCCACGGCTATGAGACGAACAAGCCAGCCACGAGTACGAGTCCAAGCAACGAGAAACACGAACGAGACAAACCAACCATGAATCCCATCGCGCAGGTCCTACATCTATTACCGGAACAGGTACGGACGCGTACGGCGCAGACGGTAAGTCAAACACCCACTACACAACATATGTCACACACACATAGGGATGCAGAAATGATGCACACTAGCAACAGCAGAACCATAGGGGCGGGATGGCTATCACCAATGCCATACACACCCATAGGGGCCTGGATGCCTACCACTACCACCACCCCTACTCAGGGGGCTGGATGCCTACCACTACCACCACCCCTACTCAGGGGGGCTGGAAGCCTACCACTACCACTACCCCTACTCATGGGTGCTGGATGCCTACCACTACCACCACCCCTACTCATGGGGGGCTGGATGCCTACCACTACCACCACCCCTACTCAGGGGGGCTGGATGCCTACCACCAACACCCCCTACTCAGGGGGCCTGGATGCCTACCACTACCACCATCCCCACCCATAGAGGCCTGGATGCCTACCACTACTACCACCCCACTCATGGGGGCCTGGATGCCCACCACTACTACCACCCCTACTCATGGGGGGCTGGATGTCTACCACTACCACCACCACTACTCAGGGGGCTGGATGCCTATCACTACCACCACCCCTACTCATGGGGGGCTAGATGGATACCACTACCACCACCCCTACTCATGGGGGCTGGATGCCTACCACTACCACCACCCCTACTCAGGGGGGCTGGGTGCCTGTCACTACTACCATCCCCACTCATAGGGGGATGGATGCCTGTCACTACTACCATCCCCACTCATAGGGGCTGGATGGCTACCACTACCACCACCCCTACTCATGGGGGTCTGGATGCCTACCACTACCACCACCCCTACACAGGGGGGCTGGATGCCTACCACCAACACCTCCGTACCCATGGGGGCTGGATGGCTACCACTACCACCACCCCTACTCATGGGGGCTGGATGCCTACCACTACCACCACACCTACTCAGGGGTGGCTGGATGCTTACCACTACCACCACCCCTACTCATGGGGGCCTGGATGCCTACCACTACCACCACCCCTACTCAGGGGGGCTGGATGCCTACCACTACCACCACCCCTACTCATGGGTGCTGGATGCCTACCACTACCACCACCCCTACTCATGGGGGCTGGATGCCTACCACTACCACCAAGCCTACTCAGGGGGGCTGGATGCCTACCACCAACACCCCCTACTCAGGGGGCCTGGATGCCTACCACTACCACCATCCCCACCCATAGGGGCCTGGATGCCTACCACTACTACCACCCCACTCATGGGGGGCTGGATGCCTACCACTACCACCACCCCTACTCAGGGGGGCTGGATGCCTGTCACTACTACCATCCCCACTCATAGGGGGCTGGATGCCTGTCACTACTACCATCCCCACTCATAGGGGGATGGATGCCTACCACCAACACCACCCCTACTCAGGGGGCCTGGATGCCTGTCACTACTACCATCCCCACTCATAGGGGGCTGGATGCCTGTCACTACCACCATCCCCACTCATGGGGTGCTGCATGCCTACCACTACCACCACCCCTACTCAGGGGGGCTGGATGCCTGTCACTACTACCATCCCCACTCATAGGGGGCTGGGTGCCTGTCACTACTACCATCCCCACTCATAGGGGGATGGATGCCTACCACCAACACCACCCCTACTCAGGGGGCCTGGATGCCTGTCACTACTACCATCCCCACTCATGGGGTGCTGGATGCCTACCACTACCACCACCCCTACTCAGGAGGGGCTGGATGCCTGTCACTACTACCATCCCCACTCATAGGGGGATGGATGCCTACCACCAACACCACCCCTACTCATAGGACGGGTAATGCTTTACACAACCAGCATACTCCAACATAAGGAATGTAAGAAAAACACATCCCCCCAACACCATGACAAGCATGTGTAGACTGTGTCAAATGCCTACAACACTGAACATGAAATTGAACATACAAAGTGACCCCCTATCACATGTGTCACACATAAATGTGCGTGTCCTCCACAATGCAAGCAGACCATGACCACTGTGGCAATGGGGTCTAAACCCCCATCATCACAGTGACCAAAAGGTAAGTGTGGGGTCCATAGCTGAAGCACATTTTGGACATTGTGGCAATGGGGTCTAAACCCCCATCATCACAGTGACCAAAAGGTAAGTGCGGGGTCCATAGCTGAGGCACATTTTGAACATTGTGGCAATGGGGTGTAACACCCTATCATCACAGTGACCAAATTGTAAGTGTAGTCATGGAAAAAGCTGCAAAAGCCAAACTGCATGGATTCTCCCTGGTCACAGAACAACAAACACATCAGTGGCATAGTAGTGATTGTGTCCCATAGCAACATAGATTGGGTGAGGCAAACAGTGCAGTGCAAAGAAGACATACCTATGGCCATGTGCAGACAAACATCACCCATGGGGGCTGACACTGTCAACATTCATCAATAACACAATGACAGAAGTGACCATCATAATGCAGACCCACATATCTGCACCAATGGGCACACAAATGTAGATATCCTGTGGAGACTGTAGATGTGAGGTGAACAAATACCATACCATGCCTGCAATGGGACATACAAACCATGATCACTGTGCTGACTGATGACCTAGGAGTCCCAGGGACAGCAGGGGAAACACACCAAACAACATACAGCCAATGGCACACTAAAGATATGCCAATGCAGTGGTGCAGATGCACAAACACAAACATGCAGCCCCACACTGCATATCAGACCCAACAGGTGAGGGGGGTGCCAGTGTCCCCAGGCAACCACACAACACGTGAGGAGGCCTGAATCACAATTACACAGATGTGCATACAGTGCCACACAAAAGTAACTCATGGATCCGAATACCCTATGTGGGCAATCAGGCATTGTCAGATGAGAGGGAGCCCTAATTACACATGTCACACAAGCCTGTAGGAACAGCAACTAACACAGCAAGACACAGACCCACCCCAGCACCACCCCCAGGGTCCCCACATTGTGGTGACACTGGCCTGCATGATAATCCCACTCTGATGACAAAGCTAGATGTCGTTCACACTGTGAACCACAGTCATGTGTCCTGAGCAACAAACTACCATCACACCTACACAAGCACAAATCAATCAGCACAGCCTGTCAGCCAAGGCCAATATGGAGGCAGGGGCCTAGCCGTGAAACAACTCTCATCTGCACACACTCAACACCACACACCTTGATCCCCACCAATGTGCAGCTGTGAAGCTCACATGCACTGGTGACATTGCACATGCACCCATGACAATACCAGGGGTGGTGGTGGGAACTAAGGTGCAGACACCCATCACACATGGCCAGTCAACAAGACTCTGGAATGTCTGACACACTGCACAGTACGCCGTACATGGGCATGACGTCAATACCACACCAACCAATGGGATCCCGGCCACAGTCACACACCAATGAAGATGCCAAGGTAACCCACAAAGAACACACATAGACAACTACCAACATTGCAGCTCTGACCTTGAGGAGTGGCAGCAGTCACACACACAACGTGTCACAGTCACATGAAAGCTAACACAAACTGTAAATGACATGACTGGTGTAACCAACAAGTGCCAAGGGGAATCCTGACTGTGTCTCATCTGCGTTTGCCCACAAACACAGCCCTGACAGCAAACACACCTATGGGTGACACCCTGATGACCAGTAATGTGCCATGCACCCACATCCCAGAGAAGCCAGGGAGAAGACTTTGCGGGAACATAGGTCAACTCAGCAAGCATCACAAACAGGAACATCACTAGGGATCCCAGCCTGCCTAGCAAAATGGAAGTGAACACACACAGACATGCTCACACAACACACACCTTGGGCTCAGGCAATGTCACAGAATTACACACTGCCATGAGGGGACTCCACTCCTGTGCAAGGAAAGCTGTGCCATACATAGTCCCAGTAGGGCTCTATCATGTCAGCAGAACACTTGGTCACTCAGTCAACAATTAGCACATAATGAAGGCTCACATCATATCAGCCTGGGCATGGGAGTGTCACCGGAAACATCAGCACAGATCCAACACACATGTATAGCAAGTTGCACTGATAACACAGATGAGTCCCTCCCCATTGATGCCCAAACTTGCATGTCCAGTGGAGATGGTCACACGGTCAGGGAAATAGACAAATAGAACAATGGCAAGCACAACAGATGTGCAGGGGTGTAAGCCACAGATGTGAAATTGCAAATAAAAGTAGGGGATCCCATTGCCAAATCTTGAAAACATGACACCCTCATATTGCTGCAAAGGATTACATGGATACACAACAGGATAGGACACATTCCCCCTGGACCACATGGGGTCCTGCACAGTAACACCTCCTTTTCCTGACATCAAAATTCACCATCACTGCAGCAAAGGCATGGTTAGCATCATCAACATCATGTACATCTGAAGCAAAACCACTAGAGAACAGAAAGTAGCTTTATTCCAGCATATGTGTGTGCAAAAATGAAAGTTCAAAAAAATAACAAAGGCCAATGGCCAGTCCATTATCAGAGTCCAAACAGGGTGACAGTGGCAGATGTCACCCTTAGCATGCCTGCACTGCTACACACCAGGGACATTCCCTTCGGAGGGGCATACGGGGGGCGGCCAGGCACCGCAGGGACAGGATCAGGGCTCACCAGAAGGAGGCAGGGAAGGGGTGGTGGGTGCTGGAGAGTCACTGACAGCTGCAGTGGAGGTGTCTAACATAGTGTGTGCCGGCACAACTGGGGGCATGAGTCAGATGGTGTAGGTGCCGGCACGACTGCAGTGGTCTGTGCAGATGCAGTGGACAGGTTCCCCACTGCAGTGCCCAAGTCAGACGGGGTGGTAGTGGACTCCACTGCAGTGCCTATCTCCAGGGGAGTAGAATGGGGTTCAGGTAAGGTGGGTAGGACAGAGGGTGAGGACACGGTCTCCACACCAGTGGCACAAACATGCGCAGCGGGGGTGTGGTGCTGGAAGAGCAAGTGGTAGGGGGAGAAGGCCGGATCATTTTGGGGATGGTGTATCTGTGGGTGGGGGAACCTGGGGCAGGGTGTAGTGGGGGAACCTGTGGAGTGGGGGCCCGAGGGATGGAGGAAGGAGACTTGGTGGTTGTGCTGCAGGGCGGCAGAGGGGTCTTGCTCTTCCGGGTCCGGGGGGACTTGCGGATGGGGGCCTCAGTCTGTCTGTGCCTTGGGGAGGGTGTCCGGGGGTGAGGGGCACTCCCCTCTGTGTGGGTGGACTTCCTCTTCCCCCTGTATGCTGGATCAGCTGGATTGGAGGGGAAGAGGCCGAGGTCACAGAGGAAGAGCTGCTGTGTAGGTGGGGTTGCAGGTGAGGCAAGGGAAGGGGCCTTGGAAGGAGAGGTATCGGAGGACTGCGGAGTGACTGTGGATGCCTGTGTGTGTGTCTGTTCCACATCCCCTGTGGGTGTGGTATCAGTCCCCTGAGGATGCCTGCGTGCACGTCTTGTTTTTGTAGTGGGTGTGTGTGTGCTGCTCGTGTCTGTGTGTTTGGGTGATTGTGCAGGTGTGCATGTGCTTGGGACAGGTAGGGTGCCAGGAAGTGTGGATGGGGCAGAGGTAGGAGGCGTGAGGGACTGTTGGAGGAGGGACACTGCTGCCGTCAGGGAGGAGTCCATGGACCTATTGCTCCTCTGTAGGGCAGACATGCCCGATGAGATGCCCTCCATAAACGACACCAGCTGTGTCAACAGAGTGGTATGGGCATGGAGGACACTCAGCATTGCTGTCTGCCCTACATGGAGCTGGCGAAGTAGGTACACAGACTCCTCACTCAGGGCAGCAGGGGACACAGGGGCAGGGGCTGCGGTGCCTGGCACAAAGGAGACATGCTCCCAAACACGGGAGCCTCCACGGACCACTGGAATGGGAGCCGATGGGAGGGCGGTGGTGGTGGTGGTGGCGGGGACAGCAATACTAGCTGGGGTGTGGTGGCTGCTGACACCCGCCTCCACAAGGGAGTCATCCTCCGAGCTGCTGTGGTCCTCAGCTGAGGTGGATGCTGCTGAGGACTCCTCGGTGTGGCTCCCCTCGCCCTCCGTGCCACTGGGTCCCTCCGACCACTCATCGGCTGCTGACCCAGCCTGGCTCTGCGGCTCCTCCGGGTCCGTGGAGCTGTCCCCTCCTGTGGCCGTGGATGTATCTGCAAACAATTAGGCAAACAGACAAACATCAGTCACCTGCACTGACCGCACACACCACAGTGAGTACAGCACATAACAGAGCAAGCCCTGGCATCCTCAGTTGAACATTGCCAAAAGTGCACAAACAGAGTAGGAGAAGCCAATTGTCAGTCTGATGGTCCACCATGGCACACACATCCCTCCTGGCCTTGCACCCATCTGCCTGGTGCCTGTCGGATGGCAATACCCCAGTGTGGACACATGCACCACCTACACAGTAGTTGGACAGTGCAGAGAACACGGTGAAGTATGTGAACATGCACACATCACAACTCTTGCCACGGAGTCAGTACAGGTGTCCGGATAAAGGGATGGCCAGAGTCTATTTTGAAATGCATGTGATGCATACCAGCACCAGACACCATGATGCGCCCATGTCCTGATAGTCAATGCCACAATGGGGTGCATGTAGCACATGTCACTCACCTGCAGGATCACTCTTAGGGAGTTCAATGCCATGGCACAGGCATGCCTGCAAAGTCATACATCACAGTCTCCAGTCACATGGGCAGGGCAGCCAGTCAACAACAGTCTGCACTGTGTCACAATCCTAGGTCATGGGGAATGCAAGTTCTGTAGCTGACAAGTGCACATGTCCATCCCCCACAAACCACATCATCTGAACTCTTATTAGTCCACGTCATACCAATTGGACATATGGGAGACATGAAACACAATCCTCGGAACCTGAGCACCTCACAATCTGCTGTGAATGGGAGACAGCTGCCTGTTCTTCACATTCGCATACCCCAGTCTGCACAGTCAAGTGATCAGACACCTATATGTCACACATGTATTGTCTCCTATGGTCACATCTCCGGTGGCATGCTCGGCCCTAACCGATAAACACCCCAGTAGTCCTGACAACAAAGCCACAGCACAATGACACAGAGGCAGACACCTGAGGGAACATTCCACTGAGCACAATGTGTCAGCTGATACACGGGAGTGGTAGTACAGGGTGTATTGTATGGCCTGGAGTAGACATGACTGTCCTGCGCCACGTGTAAGAGGGATGAGCCCTGGACAGTAGGCAGGTGGCTAAGCATGTGTGACACACTTGATATACATACTCCAGAGGCCCAAACATTGTTCCCACCCGCAGCATGGGCGGCGCCAAATACCCCAGGCACATGTGGTGAGCCAGATCAGCAATTGGACCACACATCAAAGTCACATGCAGATTACATGTCAGAACTCAGGCATTGTGTGAGAAATTGACCCACCCATGAAGCCCACCACAGAGTAACGGGAACAAATGCTGTCCCCCACCGTTAGCTAAGCAAAACGCAAGGACACAGTACCCAAGTGACACAATATCCTGACTGCAAGGGCCACACCTGGGTATCAGATGAGGAGTGGGCATGTTACAATTGAGGGACATGGCTCCTGGACCACAAGACTGATGTACTGTGGAAGTTTAACCAGGCCAGAGGAGGGCACATAGCATGTCAGACAAAGTTCACAGTGCAGTCATGGACTCACCCCCTCCTTGCTCCTGTCTGGCCTTCAGCTGCCCATCCAGGTCAGGGAAGACCACCGCCAGGATCCTGAGCATGTGGGGGGTCAGGGTCCGGTGTCCGCCCCTCCTGCGAGGAGGCGACAGCTTCAGCTGGACCCTTGCAATCCTCCGGGTCCAGCCCCGAAGGTCCTGCCACCTCTTCTGGCAGTTGCGGATCCGGCGCTTGTAGACCCCCACGGATCTCACTGCCCGGACGATGGTCAGCCAGATCTCCTGCTTCTGGTGGGCATCAACCTGTGAGGATGACAAAGTGAAAAGGCCATCACTACACATGCAACATATCCGTGCATCACACAGTTGGATATACATGTCTCAATCACAGGGGCCTATGATGTACACAGGTAGTGCAACTATGGCTATGAACAGTTGTCCAGCAGTTACTAAATGGTATCATTGCCTGGGAAGTAAAACCTTGTTGGAATGCACTGTTACTGCACTGTACCAGTTCAGTGCATGTAACTACACACTTTGGGGGAGTGAACTACTCAGTGAGCATGCTGGCCAATGGTGTGCACACTAAGCCTTGCTAGTCAGACAACATGCACAATTAGTAAGGCAGTGGACAGCACACTCACCTGCTCCCCTGGTTTCCCATACAGCTTGCTGTACTCTGGAAGGAGGCTGTCCAGCAGGGCCTGGTTCTCCTCAGTGCTGAAGGCTGGGGCTCTCTCCAGAGTACGTGCCATTGCAGTAGCCAGAGGATGCAGAGACAGCAGCAGTGTTGGTGGCAGATGTCGTCCTGGAGCATGTAGTGCAGGCAAGTGCGCCCTCAGGGGAACAGCCAGCATTATGTGTGTGCTGCAGAGGCAGATACTGTCCCATGTGTCCAAAGTGATAGGTCCAAGTCGTTTGCATCTTCTGAATCTGGCCAATCCATGGAATTGCATCACTTAGACACGCCCACAGCATCCTTCAAAAGTTCAACCTCATGACACCCATGTATTTGCAACATTGTTGTGGCTGGCCAACTGAATTCACTGCATCAGACTCGTTAATGCTTAGAAAACGCGTCCGTTGCCATGGCAGGCCCTAGCCAATGCGTGCGCACCGATCGGTCCATTGCTGTACAACGCGTATTTCAAATACAACGCGTACTCGCTCACATCATATGCAATGGCCAATGCGTGCACACCGATCGGTCCATTGCTGTACAATGCGTCTCCGCTCACATCATATGCAATGGCCAATGCGTGCACACCGATCGGTCCATTGCTGTACAACGCGTACCCGCTCACATCATATGCAATGGCCAATGCGTGCACACCGATCGGTCCATTGCTGTACAACGCGTATTTCGGACAACATCATATGCAATGGCCAATGCGTGCGCACCGATCGGTCCATTGCTGTACAACGCGTACCCGCTCACATCATATTCAATGGCCAATGCATGCACACCGATCGGTCCATTGCTGTACAACGCGTATTTCGGACAACATCATATGCAATGGCCAATGCGTGCGCACCGATCGGCCCATTGCTGTACAACGCGTACCCGCTCACATCATATGCAATGGCAAATGCTTGCACACCGATCGCTCCATTGCTGTACAACGCGTATTTCGGACAACATCATATGCAATGGCCAATGCGTGCGCACCGATCGGTCCATTGCTGTACAACGCGTACCCGCTCACATCATATGCAATGGCCAATGCGTGCACACCGATCGGTCCATTGCTGTACAACGCGTATTTCGGACAACATCATATGCAATGGCCAATGTGTGCACACCGATCGGCCCATTGCTGTACAACGCATACCCGCTCACATCATATGCAATGGCCAATGCGTGCACACCAATTGGTCCATTGCTGTACAACGCGTACCCGCTCACATCATATGCAATGGCCAATGCGTGCACACCGATCGGTCCATTGCTGTACAACGCGTACCCGCTCACATCATATGCAATGGCCAATGCGTGCACACCGATCGGTCCATTGCTGTACAACGCGTATTTCGGACAACATCATATGCTATGGCCAATGCGTGCGCACCGATCGGTCCATTGCTGTACAACGCGTACCCGCTCACATCATATGCAATGGCCAATGCGTGCACACCGATCGGTCCATTGCTGTACAACGCGTACCCGCTCACATCATATGCAATGGCCAATGCGTGCACACAGATCGGTCCATTGCTGTACAACGCGTACCCGCTCACATCATATGCAATGGCCAATGCGTGCACACCGATCGGTCCATTGCTGTACAACGCGTATTTCGGACAACATCATATGCAATGGCCAATGCGTGCGCACCGATCGGTCCATTGCTGTACAACGCGTACCCGCTCACATCATATGCAATGGCCAATGCGTGCACACCGATCGGTCCATTGCAGTACAACGCGTATTTCGGACAACATCATATGCAATGGCCAATGCGTGCGCACTGATCGGCCCATTGCTGTACAACGCGTACCCGCTCACATCATATGCAATGGCCAATGCGTGCACACCGATCGGTCCATTGCTGTACAACGCGTATTTCGGACAACATCATATGCAATGGCCAATGCGTGCGCACCGATCGGTCCATTGCTGTACAATGCGTACCCGCTCACATCATATGCAATGGCCAATGCGTGCACACCGATCGGTCCATTGCTGTACAACGCGTTGTTCGGACATCATATGCAATGGCCAATGCGTGCACACCGATCGGCCCATTGCTGTACAACGCATACCCGCTCACATCATATGCAATGGCCAATGCGTGCACACCAATTGGTCCATTGCTGTACAACTACGTACCGCCACATCATATGCAATGGCCAATGCGGGCACACCGATCGGTCCATTGCTGTACAACGCGTACCCGCTCACATCACATGCAATGGCCAATGCGTGCACACCGATCGGTCCATTGCTGTACAACGCGTATTTCGGACAACATCATATGCAATGGCCAATGCGTGCGCACCGATCGGTCCATTGCTGTACAACGCGTACCCGCTCACATCATATGCAATGGCCAATGCGTGCACACCGATCGGTCCATTGCTGTACAACGCGTACCCGCTCACATCATATGCAATGGCCAATGCGTGCACACCGATCGGTCCATTGCTGTACAACGCGTACCCGCTCACATCATATGCAATGGCCAATGCGTGCACACCGATCGGTCCATTGCTGTACAACGCGTATTTCGGACAACATCATATGCAATGGCCAATGCGTGCGCACCGATCGGTCCATTGCTGTACAACGCGTACCCGCTCACATCATATGCAATGGCCAATGCGTGCACACCGATCGGTCCATTGCTGTACAACGCGTATTTCGGAAAACATCATATGCAATGGCCAATGCGTGCACACCGATCGGTCCATTGCTGTACAACGCGTACCCGCTCACATCATATGCAATGGCCAATGCGTGCACACCGATCGGTCCATTGCTGTACAACGCGTATTTCGGACAACATCATATGCAATGGCCAATGTGTGTAAACCGATCGGCCCATTGCTGTACAACGCATACCCGCTCACATCATATGCAATGGCCAATGCGTGCACACCAATTGGTCCATTGCTGTACAACGCGTACCCGCCACATCATATGCAATGGCCAATGCGTGCACACCGATCGGTCCATTGCTGTACAACGCGTACCCGCTCACATCATATGCAATGGCCAATGCGTGCACACCGATCGGTCCATTGCTGTACAACGCGTATTTCGGACAACATCATATGCAATGGCCAATGCGTGTGCACCGATCGGTCCATTGCTGTACAACGCGTACCCGCTCACATCATATGCAATGGCCAATGCGTGCACACCGATCGGTCCATTGCCGTACAACGCGTACCCGCTCACATCATATGCAATGGCCAATGCGTGCACACCGATCGGTCCATTGCTGTACAACGCGTATTTCAAATACAACGCGTACCCGCTCACATCATATGCAATGGCCAATGCGTGCACACCGATCGGTCCATTGCTGTACAACGCGTATTTCGGACAACATCATATGCAATGGCCAATGCGTGCGCACCGATCGGTCCATTGCTGTACAACGCGTACCCGCTCACATCATATGCAATGGCCAATGCGTGCACACCGATCGGTCCATTGCAGTACAACGCGTATTTCGGACAACATCATATGCAATGGCCAATGCGTGCGCACTGATCGGCCCATTGCTGTACAACGCGTACCCGCTCACATCATATGCAATGGCCAATGCGTGCACACCGATCGGTCCATTGCTGTACAACGCGTATTTCGGACAACATCATATGCAATGGCCAATGCGTGCGCACCGATCGGTCCATTGCTGTACAATGCGTACCCGCTCACATCATATGCAATGGCCAATGCGTGCACACCGATCGGTCCATTGCTGTACAACGCGTTGTTCGGACATCATATGCAATGGCCAATGCGTGCACACCGATCGGCCCATTGCTGTACAACGCATACCCGCTCACATCATATGCAATGGCCAATGCGTGCACACCAATTGGTCCATTGCTGTACAACACGTACCCGCTCACATCATATGCAATGGCCAATGCGGGCACACCGATCGGTCCATTGCTGTACAACGCGTACCCGCTCACATCACATGCAATGGCCAATGCGTGCACACCGATCGGTCCATTGCTGTACAACGCGTATTTCGGACAACATCATATGCAATGGCCAATGCGTGCGCACCGATCGGTCCATTGCTGTACAACGCGTACCCGCTCACATCATATGCAATGGCCAATGCGTGCACACCGATCGGTCCATTGCTGTACAACGCGTACCCGCTCACATCATATGCAATGGCCAATGCGTATACACCGATCGGTCCATTGCTGTACAACGCTGCACCCGCCACATCATATGCAATGGCCAATGCGTGCACTCCGATCGGTCCATTGCTGTACAACGCGTATTTCGGAAAACATCATATGCAATGGCCAATGCGTACACACCGATCGGTCCATTGCTGTACAACGCGTATTTCAAATACAACGCTGCACTCCGCCACATCATATGCAATGGCCAATGCGTGTACACCGATCGGTCCATTGCTGTACAACGCGTACCCGCTCACATCATATGCAATGGCCAATGCGTGCACACCGATTGGTCCATTGCTGTACAACAGCGTACCCGCTCACATCATATGCAATGGCCAATGCGTGCACACCGATCGGTCCATTGCTGTACAACGCGTATTTCGGACAACATCATATGCAATGGCCAATGCGTGCGCACCGATCGGTCCATTGCTGTACAACGCGTACCCACTCACATCATATGCAATGGCCAATGCGTGCACACCGATCGGTCCATTGCTGTACAACGCGTATTTCGGACAACATCATATGCAATGGCCAATGCGTGCGCACCGATCGGTCCATTGCTGTACAACGCGTACCCGCTCACATCATATGCAATGGCCAATGCGTGCACACCGAACGGTCCATTGCTGTACAACGCGTATTTCGGACAACATCATATGTAATGGCCAATGCGTGCGCACCGATCGGTCCATTGCTGTACAACGCGTACCCGCTCACATCATATGCAATGGCCAATGCGTGCACACCGATCGGTCCATTGCTGTACAACGCGTATTTCGGACAACATCATATGCAATGGCCAATGCGTGCACACCTATCGGCCCATTGCTGTACAACGCATACCCGCTCACATCATATGCAATGGCCAATGCGTGCACACCGATCGGTCCATTGCTGTACAACGCGTATTTCGGACAACATCATATGCAATGGCCAATGCGTGCGCACCGATCGGTCCATTGCTGTACAACGCGGACCCGCTCACATCATATTCAATGGCCAATGCATGCACACCGATCGGTCCATTGCTGTACAACGCGTATTTCGGACAACATCATATGCAATGGCCAATGCGTGCACACCGATCGGCCCATTGCTGTACAACGCGTACCCGCTCACATCATATGCAATGGCAAATGCGTGCACACCGATCGGTCCATTGCTGTACAACGCGTATTTCGGACAACATCATATGCAATGGCCAATGCGTGCACACCGATCGGTCCATTGCTGTACAACGCGTACCCGCTCACATCATATGCAATGGCCAATGCGTGCACACCGATCGGTCCATTGCTGTACAACGCGTATTTCGGACAACATCATATGCAATGGCCAATGCGTGCGCACCGATCGGTCCATTGCTGTACAACGCGTACCCGCTCACATCATATGCAATGGCCAATGCGTGCACACCGAACGGTCCATTGCTGTACAACGCGTATTTCGGACAACATCATATGTAATGGCCAATGCGTGCGCACCGATCGGTCCATTGCTGTACAACGCGTACCCGCTCACATCATATGCAATGGCCAATGCGTGCACACCGATCGGTCCATTGCTGTACAACGCGTGATTTCGGACAACATCATATGCAATGGCCAATGCGTGCACACCTATCGGCCCATTGCTGTACAACGCATACCCGCTCACATCATATGCAATGGCCAATGCGTGCACACCGATCGGTCCATTGCTGTACAACGCGTATTTCGGACAACATCATATGCAATGGCCAATGCGTGCGCACCGATCGGTCCATTGCTGTACAACGCGTACCCGCTGACATCATATTCAATGGCCAATGCATGCACACCGATCGGTCCATTGCTGTACAACGCGTATTTCGGACAACATCATATGCAATGGCCAATGCGTGCACACCGATCGGCCCATTGCTGTACAACGCGTACCCGCTCACATCATATGCAATGGCAAATGCGTGCACACCGATCGGTCCATTGCTGTACAACGCGTATTTCGGACAACATCATATGCAATGGCCAATGCGTGCGCACCGATCGGTCCATTGCTGTACAACGCGTGCACCGCTCACATCATATGCAATGGCCAATGCGTGCACACCGATCGGTCCATTGCTGTACAACGCGTATTTCGGACAACATCATATGCAATGGCCAATGCGTGCACACCTATCGGCCCATTGCTGTACAACGCATACCCGCTCACATCATATGCAATGGCCAATGCGTGCACACCGATCGGTCCATTGCTGTACAACGCGTATTTCAGACAACATCATATGCAATGGCCAATGCGTGCGCACCGATCGGTCCATTGCTGTACAACGCTGTACCCGCTCACATCATATGCAATGGCCAATGCGTGCACACCGTTCGGTCCATTGCTGTACAATGCGTATTTCGGACAACATCATATGCAATGGCCAATGCGTGCGCACCGATCGGTCCATTGCTGTACAACGCGTACCCGCTCACATCATATGCAATGGCCAATGCGTGCACACCGATCGGTCCATTGCTGTACAACGCGTATTTCGGACAACATCATATGCAATGGCCAATGCGTGCGCACCGATCGGTCCATTGCTGTACAACGCGTACCCGCTCACATCATATGCAATGGCCAATGCGTGCACACCGAACGGTCCATTGCTGTACAACGCGTATTTCGGACAACATCATATGTAATGGCCAATGCGTGCGCACCGATCGGTCCATTGCTGTACAACGCGTACCCGCTCACATCATATGCAATGGCCAATGCGTGCACACCGATCGGTCCATTGCTGTACAACGCGTATTTCGGACAACATCATATGCAATGGCCAATGCGTGCACACCTATCGGCCCATTGCTGTACAACGCATACCCGCTCACATCATATGCAATGGCCAATGCGTGCACACCGATCGGTCCATTGCTGTACAACGCGTATTTCGGACAACATCATATGCAATGGCCAATGCGTGTGCACCGATCGGTCCATTGCTGTACAACGCGTACCCGCTCACATCATATTCAATGGCCAATGCATGCACACCGATCGGTCCATTGCTGTACAACGCGTATTTCGGACAACATCATATGCAATGGCCAATGCATGCACACCGATCGGCCCATTGCTGTACAACGCGTACCCGCTCACATCATATGCAATGGCAAATGCGTGCACACCGATCGGTCCATTGCTGTACAACGCGTATTTCGGACAACATCATATGCAATGGCCAATGCGTGCGCACCGATCGGTCCATTGCTGTACAACGCGTACCCGCTCACATCATATGCAATGGCCAATGCGTGCACACCGATCGGTCCATTGCTGTACAACGCGTATTTCGGACAACATCATATGCAATGGCCAATGTGTGCACACCGATCGGTCCATTGCTGTACAACGCGTATTTCGGACAACATCATATGCAATGGCCAATGCGTGCGCACCGATCGGTCCATTGCTGTACAACGCGTACCCGCTCACATCATATGCAATGGCCAATGCGTGCACACCAATCGGTCCATTGCTGTACAACGCGTACCCGCTCACATCATATGCAATGGCCAATGCGTGCACACCGATCGGTCCATTGCTGTACAACGCGTACCCGCTCACATCATATGCAATGGCCAATGCGTGCACACCGATCGGTCCATTGCTGTACAACGCGTATTTCGGACAACATCATATGCAATGGCCAATGCGTGCGCACCGATCGGTCCATTGCTGTACAACGCGTACCCGCTCACATCATATGCAATGGCCAATGCGTGCACACCGATCGGTTCATTGCTGTACAACGCGTACTCGCTCACATCATATGCAATGGCCAATGCGTGCACACCGATCGGTCCATTGCTGTACAACGCGTACCCGCTCACATCATATGCAATGGCCAATGCGTGCACACCGATCGGTCCATTGCTGTACAACGCGTATTTCGGACAACATCATATGCAATGGCCAATGCGTGCGCACCGATCGGTCCATTGCTGTACAACGCGTACCCGCTCACATCATATGCAATGGCCAATGCGTGCACACCGATCGGTCCATTGCTGTACAACGCGTATTTCGGACAACATCATATGCAATGGCCAATGCGTGCGCACTGATCGGCCCATTGCTGTACAACGCGTACCCGCTCACATCATATGCAATGGCCAATGCGTGCACACCGATCGGTCCATTGCTGTACAACGCGTATTTCGGACAACATCATATGCAATGGCCAATGCGTGCGCACCGATCGGTCCATTGCTGTACAATGCGTACCCGCTCACATCATATGCAATGGCCAATGCGTGCACACCGATCGGTCCATTGCTGTACAACGCGTATTTCGGACATCATATGCAATGGCCAATGCGTGCACACCGATCAGCCCATTGCTGTACAACGCATACCCGCTCACATCATATGCAATGGCCAATGCGTGCACACCAATCGGTCCATTGCTGTACAACGCGTACCCGCTCACATCATATGCAATGGCCAATGCGGGCACACCGATCGGTCCATTGCTGTACAACGCTGTACCCGCTCACATCACATGTAATGGCCAATGCGTGCACACCGATCGGTCCATTGCTGTACAACGCGTATTTCGGACAACATCATATGCAATGGCCAATGCGTGCGCACCGATCGGTCCATTGCTGTACAACGCGTATTTCGGACATCATATGCAATGGCCAATGCGTGCACACCGATCGGCCCATTGCTGTACAACGCATACCCGCTCACATCATATGCAATGGCCAATGCGTGCACACCAATCGGTCCATTGCTGTACAACGCGTACCCGCTCACATCATATGCAATGGCCAATGCGGGCACACCGATCGGTCCATTGCTGTACAACGCGTACCCGCTCACATCACATGCAATGGCCAATGCGTGCACACCCATCGGTCCATTGCTGTACAACGCGTATTTCGGACAACATCATATGCAATGGCCAATGCGTGCGCACCGATCGGTCCATTGCTGTACAACGCGTACCCGCTCACATCATATGCAATGGCCAATGCGGGCACACCGATCGGTCCATTGCTGTACAACGCGTACCCGCTCACATCATATGCAATGGCCAATGCGTGCACACCGATCGGTCCATTGCTGTACAACGCGTATTTCGGACAACATCATATGCAATGGCCAATGCGTGCGCACCGATCGGTCCATTGCTGTACAACGCATACCCGCTCACCTCATATGCAATGGCCAATGCGTGCACACCGATCGGTCCATTGCTGTACAACGCGTATTTCGGAAAACATCATATGCAATGGCCAATGCGTGCACACCGATCGGTCCATTGCTGTACAACGCGTATTTCAAATACAACGCGTACCCGCTCACATCATATGCAATGGCCAATGCGTGCACACCGATCGGTCCATTGCTGTACAACGCGTACCCGCTCACATCATATGCAATGGCCAATGCGTGCACACCGATCGGTCCATTGCTGTACAACGCGTATTTCGGACAACATCTTATGCAATGGTCAATGCGTGCGCACCGATCGGCCCATTGCTGTACAACGCGTACCCGCTCACATCATATGCAATGGCCAATGCGTGCACACCGATCGGTCCATTGCTGTACAACGCGTATTTCGGACAACATCATATGTAATGGCCAATGCGTGCGCACCGATCGGTCCATTGCTGTACAACGCGTACCCGTTCACATCATATGCAATGGCCAATGCGTGCACACCGATCGGTCCATTGCTGTACAACGCGTATTTCGGACAACATCATATGCAATGGCCAATGCGTGCACACCTATCGCCCATTGCTGTACAACGCATACCCGCTCACATCATATGCAATGGCCAATGCGTGCACACCAATCGGTCCATTGCTGTACAACGCGTACCCGCTCACATCATATGCAATGGCCAATGCGTGCACACCGATCGGTCCATTGCTGTACAACGCGTACCCGCTCACATCATATGCAATGGCCAATGCGTGCACACCGATCGGTCCATTGCTGTACAACGCGTATTTCAGACAACATCATATGCAATGGCCAATGCGTGCGCACCGATCGGTCCATTGCTGTACAACGCGTACCCGCTCACATCATATGCAATGGCCAATGCGTGCGCACCGATCGGTCCATTGCTGTACAACGCGTACCCGCTCACATCATATGCAATGGCCAATGCGTGCACACCGATCGGTCCATTGCTGTTCAACGAGTACCCGCTCACATCATATGCAATGGCCAATGCGTGCACACCGATCGGTCCATTGCTGTACAACGCATACCCGCTCACATCATATGCAATGGCAAATGCGTGCACACCGATCGGTCCATTGCTGTACACCGCGTATTTCGGACAACATCATATGCAATGGCTAATGCGTGCGCACTGATCGGTCCATTGGTGTACAAACCGTGCTCCGCTCACATCATATGCAATGGCCAATTCGTGCACACCGATCGGTCCATTGCTGTACAACGCGTATTTCGGACAACATCATATGCAATGGCCAATGCGTGCACACCGATCGGCCCATTGCTGTACAACGCGTACCCGCTCACATCGTATGCAATGGCCAATCCGTGCACACCGATCGGTCCATTGCTGTACAATGCGTACCCGCTCACATCATATGCAATGGCCAATGCGTGCACACCGATCGGTCCATTGCTGTACAAAGCGTCACTGTACAAGTCACTCGCATTTGTCACCATGGTTGTCACTGGTGCACGTATGCCAGCCACATTTACTTGCCAGGGACTATGGGGCACACCGGCAACACCACAGCCTGTCCACACTGTAACCTGAGGCATGTCAGGCTGCATTACCCTTTCTGTGTATGTGGGTCAACATGTGGTTTTTTGTGTGGCACTTGGGGGCAGCCACTCCTAGTCTGTGCACGTGTTCATGGGGACGGAATCCTTTGTGTGTTGTGCACATGACCACTGTGGTGTGCAACGGTTCATTTCAGAGCATGTGGCATGGTCACATTTCCAGGTTGTGTATGTGTATGTCATGTCACACACACCCTGATTCCCATGTGGGAAGGTATGTACGTCACAGGGTGACCCATTGCCACAATAGTGATGGCCCTCCTGAGTCTGTGTGCATGTTGTGTTTGAAATGTCTCTGATTCCATGTGCACAATGGGAGACAGTCTCCACATCCACGTTGTTTGTGCATGGACGTTGATGTTGTGCGTGTGTGTGTCACAGATGTCCATGTCTGTCCTGCAGAGGCAACAGGGACCACTACCTGTGGGGGTCATGGTTGTTTTGCTGGGGTGTATTCATGTTACGCCATGTCATGCCAGTGTCCATGTGGCAATACAGGGTCCATGGGGATCCACCTGTAAATGAGCTGTGATGCCTGGGGCACATCTGTCCTCACATGCCACTGTGGTGTGTGTTTGGAACTTGACAGCAGTACATGGGTACTGTGACACAGCCTAATGATGTCCCATTGCACAACCTGGGACTTGTTGTCAACACATGTTGAACAGTGATGTTAGATGTTGGCCAGGTTGGTGCCATACATGTCCTTACGGAACGGCACACACATCAGGTACTTGTGTCTTGTAATGATGTATCATGTGATGTTGAGTATGGCCAATGCCACATATGTGGGGTGAGTAACAATCTTTCCTTGTTCACCTATTCACTGCAGGGCACCAGCTGTCCATAGACCATTCCCTGACCTTGCAACCATGGTTGAACGGGACTGCATCCGACGGTACCGCTTCAACAGTCCGCTGATTGAGGAATTGGTGGTGCGTTTGGCCCCACATTTGGAACCTGGCCGGCCATACCCTACAGCGCTGACCCCCAAGGTGAAGGTGATGGCAGCCCTACACTTCTTTGCCACCGGTACCTTTCAACACACTGTGGCGTCTGCCGGTGGGATGTCACAGACCATGTTCAGCCGTGTGCTGCGCGATGTTTTGGAGGCAATGTTGAGATACCTGAACCAGTACATCTATTTCCCCAAACGTCAACAACTCACTGACATCAAGAGTGACTTCTATGCCCTGGGGAGGATGCCGCATGTCATTGGCTCCATTGATGGGACACATGTGGCTTTGGTACCACCACAGGCACATGAGCAGGCATACAGGAACAGGAAACATTACCATTCGGTCAATGCTCTGGTGGTATGTCTTGCAGATATGAGCATCTCACATGTGTGTTGCCGTTTCCCCGGTTCTGCACACGATGCCTACGTAATGAGGAGTAGTCGCATCCCGAGGATGATGGCACAGATGCAGAACCAGCGTGCCTGGCTTGTCGGTGTGTACTGACTTTGTACCATTGTGTGTGTTTGGCAATGTTGTATTCCACCCTCTTTTCAAACCCAGCTAATGTGCAATTGTCTGTATGTAGGTGACTCTGGATACCCCAACATGCTGTGGTTGCTGACACCCCTCAGGAACCCTGTGACACCAGCCCAGATGCGCTACAATGAGGCACATGGCCGGACCAGGAGAGTGATCGAGCAGACATTTGGTCTCCTGAAGAGCCGCTTTCGCTGCCTGGACAAGACAGGAGGGGCCCTCCCATATGCCCCTGCAAAGGTGTGCAAGATTGTCATCGTCTGCTGCATGCTACACAACCTGGCAGTGCGGAAGGAGTTGCCTCTCATCCTGGATGACGATGACCAACATCCGCCACCTGTGGAGGATCCTGGCCTGGGCCACGATGCCAGTGATGATGATGATGATGAGGGGGATGTCCGCACACAGCTCATCAACAACTTCTTCAGCTGAATGTGAGTATTCAGAGATGTCATGTCAATGATTTGAGTTTGCATGATATGTGTTGGTGGTGCTCTGGTGCTGTTTGTGTGTGGCCATGTGCTACTTGACTGTATGCGTGCAGCACTGTGTCCTTACAGGTGGTCTGTACTCCCCAACAGTGTTGACATGCTAACTTGGTTTTGTGTAGGTATCTTGTGACATGTATTGGGCATGAGTATTGCAGTTCTGTCCTGTTCTTCAGTGCTTTTGACAGTGTGTCATGTCTGTCCTCCACAGGGTACTTTCAGAGTTGTTAGGTCAACTGTGCTCCCCGACACCATGATTCAACTTCCAGGGTGGAAGCAGTCGTTTCCCTACAGGTGATGTGCCACACACCCCTGGACTTTTCTTCTTCTACACTTGGTGACTGTGTGGCCACTGCCACGTGGGATTACCTTGCATCTGTGGTGTAAACAACATGTTGCTGATGTGTAATAAACATGTGCTTCTGTTTGGAATGTGCGTTGTCTGTGGTCACACATCTGACTGACATTTGCTTACTTCACCTGTGGGCTAGTTAACACAGACTCTGAATAGGTGTGGTGTCCATGCATTCCACTGTATTTCCAGGCAACGTCATTGTGGGCAAAGAGTCATATGGCCCTGATGTGTATGTGTTGTGTAGCCCTAGTTGTGTGTCTCCCTCATATGTGTCAC
Organism: Calotriton arnoldi; assembly: GCA_963921515.1. Classification (NCBI taxonomy): domain Eukaryota; kingdom Metazoa; phylum Chordata; class Amphibia; order Caudata; family Salamandridae; genus Calotriton; species Calotriton arnoldi. The sequence continues at coordinate 3,460,656 of CAWUFW010000852.1, forward strand.
GTTGCCATGACTCACATGACGGTGTATCACTCGCTGTAGCAGTTAGCATGCACAGTGTCATTTTGCAGTACATCATCTCCATGACAGACACCACGTTGGAATCACAACAGAGGCAAGTATGGTGTATTAGTGATTTTATTTCCATACATGTGTGGGGATAGTGCACAGGATGGTGGGTGCTGTACAGTGTGTTCGGGATCCAAAGTTCCCAGATGATTTGGAAGTCTTGGTAGATGAAATGTCCAGAGTATAGTCCACAGTTATGTGATACATTGGTCCAACTTAAACTCCCCATGTCATGTGGGAGAGTTGGGTTGCATTCGACAGGGTGAACAGTTTGCACACAAAGGAGAATGTCCAGAACAGGTGTTAGGTTCCTGGGGGAGGTGCGTGGCCATCGGCCTCTCAGTTATCCTTCCTCGGACGGCCCCTCTTCTTGGGGGGACCCTCAGTTGCAGGCTGCTGCGGTGCAGGGGACTCTCCGCCAGAGTCAGCTTCCCTCCCTGTGGCAGTGTCAGTTGTTGCAGCACCAGATGTTGTGGGCACACAGGGAGGTGTGGCCATGTTGATGCTCATCTGGCGGAGGCATGTTAATATGTCCCTATGCACCGCAGGGAGTTCTTGCAATGTGTCCCACTTGGACTCCATGCGAGACATGTGTGTCTCAACACGGGACATGTGGGAGTCCAAGCGGGCATGATGGGCAGCCTGCTGCTGTTGTATGTCCCTGAGGATCCCCACTACCTGGCTGACCTCTCCGGTGCTAGTCTGGTACGCATCAGCGATGCGTACCAGTTGGGGGTCATCATGCAGTCCAGACCCCTCTGCATACAGCGACCTAGGTCTCCCACCCCTCCCACCACCCCTGGCGACACGTGCAGGACCTGTGGTGGCACGCACAGGTGACCCTAGGCCCCCTTGGAGGTTGTTACCAGTGTTGTCATCCGTGGGGTGGCCTGGGCCTGGGTCCCTGTGCTGTCGCCATCGGTGCACCTTGGTCTGTCCGTGTCGGCGGGGGTGGTCTGGGTGTTGGCAGTTGTTGGAGGGGTGGGTGCAGGGGGTGCAGATGTTGGTCCTGCTGGTGCTGCATGATGCCTCACACCGGAGGTGCCAGGTAGTTCTTCGCCATCCGAGGTGGGCCGAGGCTGTTCCACACCAGTGAGCTCGGTGTCCCCCGGAGCCTGGGACAGGTACTCCTCCTGGTCTGCTGCTGTGTCCCCATCATCACCTGTTTTTGGAAGAGACACACAATGTATGTTATGTTTCTACGGGCATCAATGGTTCAGAAACCTGACAGTTGTGCCTGTACCTCTGGATGCGTGCCTGTACATTGCATTGTCCTAAGTTGTCAGAGTCAGAGGTTGATATTGGTGTTGCACATTGTCCTGCCAACCTGAGGCATTTCAATGTGAATGTTGAGGTGTGTGCATGGCCAGCATTGGTTGTATTTGGTGGACATCCGGCCCTCCTTCTCCCCCCAGCCCAGTTATCCCACCATGAAGCATGCCACCCTTACAGTGTGTGCAAGTTGACTCTCAGGATGTAAGTCAGTGGTGTCCTACTGTTGGTTGGTGCCCAGTTCCCAGCAGGGCCTGGTACTCCCCACAACAGAGGTCCATTGTCAGACATCTTTAAAGTGGCTTTTCACTCCCTGTGAGGTGTGCATGCTTCAGTGTGAGGTTGCTGGGCCATGTGGGTGGGGGATGTTGGGCTGTGACTTCCACTCCCATCATGCAATTGCCTCCACCCCCCTTCCCAGCATGCCCATACTTCCTTCCTTCCTTTTGACTCTGCTTCCCTGTGGGGTGGGGTGCCTGTGCTGACAGGATGGCTGACAGTGTTGTCCTGGCTTTAGTTTGCCTACATGTCCCATGAGTGTCCCTGTGCTTCACACAACATAAGCCAGGGTGGTGGTTCTTTGTGGGATATTTAATTAAGGTGTGAGGCATTGCATTCTCCCAGGTGAGTTGTGTGGAGTTTGTGTTAAGGGTGTGTGTGAGGGAAGCTGCTTGTATCTATGGTCAGAGCTGTCAGTCCTCCTTCCCACCCAGGCAGAAGTCCCACCATGGAACGTGCTTCCATTGCAGAGAGTGCAAGTTGTCTTTCAGGATGTCAGTCAGTGGTGTCCTGCTGTTGGTTGGTGCACAGTTCCCAGCAGGGGCTTGTGCTCCCCACAGCAGTACCCAGTGTCGGCCATCTTGTCAGTTTTTTCCACTCCCTGTGATGTGAGCATGGTTCAGAGTGGTGTTGATGGGCCAATTGTGAGGGTGAGCAATATCTGTGACTACCACTCCCATCATGCTATTGCCTACACCCCCTTCCCAGCATGCCCATACTTCCTTCCTTTTGAGTGGACTTCACTGTGTGCGAGTGTGACAGCAATGGCAAGATGGCTGACAGTTTGGTCCTGTTGTTTGTTGGTGCACAGTTCCCAGCAGGGCCTTGTGCTCCCCACAGCAGTACCCAGTGTCAGCCATCTTGTCAGTTTTTTTCCACTCCCTGTGATGTGAGCATGGTTCAGAGTGGTGTTGATGGGCCAATTGTGAGGGTGAGCAATGTCTGTGCCTACAACTCCCATCATGCAATTGCCTACACCCCCTTCCCAGCATGCCCATACTTCCTTCCTTTTGACTCTGCTTCCCTGTGGGGTGGGGTGCCTGTGCTGACAGGATGGCTGACAGTGTTGTCCTGGCTTTAGTTTGCCTACATGTCCCATGAGTGTCCCTGTGCTTCACACAACATAAGCCAGGGTGGTGGTTCTTTGTGGGATATTTAATTAAGGTGTGAGGCATTGCATTCTCCCAGGTGAGTTGTGTGGAGTTTGTGTTAAGGGTGTGTGTGAGGAAAGCTGCTTGTAACTATGGTCAGAGCTGTCAGTCCTCCTTCCCACCCAGGCAGATGTCCCACCATGGAACGTGCTTCCATTGCAGGGAGTGCAAGTTGTCTTTCAGGATGTCAGTCAGTGGTGTCCTGCTGTTGGTTGGTGCACAGTTCCCAGCAGGGGTTGTGCTCCCCACAGCAGTACCCAGTGTCGGCCATCTTGTCAGTTTTTTTCCACTCCCTGTGATGTGGGCATGGTTCAGAGTGGTGTTGATAGGCCAATTGTGAGGGTGAGCAATGTCTGTGCCTACAACTCCCATCATGCTATTGGCTACACTGACTTCACCAGCATACACAGTATTCCTTCCTTTTAGTGAGCTTCCCTGTGAGGTGGTGTTCTGGTGGTGGGCAATTATCTGACTGTGTTTGTTAGTTAGATTTGTGCCACTGCCTTGCTGTATTTGTTGTTGGGTTTGTACATGTCATGGCACAGTTACATATGACTATGAGATGGCATGTATTGTGTTTATCTAACTGACATACACATCTTGGGATGATTATGTTTTGGTTGCTGTGTATTTGCTAAGGGTGCATGGTTTGACTATCCCCTTGACAGTGATGTGTGTGTATTGTCACGCAATATTGTGTATATTTGTTGTGTACTCACCAGGCGCTGGGATGTTTGATAGTCCATATACGCTCACTGGTGGTAGGATGGCCCGCACCTTCTCCTCCCAGGGCCTGAGGTATACAGGTTTTGCAGGAGGGCCACTGCCGGTGTGTTGGCTCAGGAGGTAGTCCTTCTTCAATAGGTCCTTGACCCTCCTGCGCACGTCATACCACCTGTTCTGGATGTCTTGCTTTGTGCGCAAACATGGTGATTGTGCGTTCACCCTGTCGACGATCCTCTCCCACATCTTGGTTTTCTGCGACATGGGGGTCTGTTGGACCAATGTGCCAACAAGTGTGGCTCTACCCTGAGGATCTCATCTACCAGGACTTCCAATTCATGGTCTAGGAACTTTGGATTCTTCTTTGGGGGCATGGTGATGGGTGGTGGTGGGGATTGATGTGTGGGTGGTTGTGCAAGTGAGGGTGGGTGAGTGTAGGTTTTGCTGGGTGTATGTGAGGGTGCTATTTGTGGGGTGGTGATGGTATGTGGCTTGTGTGATGTATGAGTTGTGTGTGTCTGTTGTTGCTGTGTGCTGGTGTTCTGTGGTGACAGGTCAGTAGGATTTGCAAAGGCTCATGGTAGGGATTTGTGGGCTTTATATGGGTGGAGTTGGGGGTGTGTCTTAGTTCCATGTTTCCCCCCCAGTATTTATTGGCTTTGTCATTGCTTGTTTGGCCCTTTTTTTGGTGATTTTTCATTGGTGGTTTCTGGGCATGTAGGAGACGTTCTTCTGACAGGGTCGGACGCTGCAGTTGGCTCGTGCGAGCTTCTCCGAGTCTTTCACGCGGGTTTTCTGCTGGATTTCATGTGCGGCGTCCGCGTTGATCGTGGTGTATTGGGTTGCTTCGGCTGGGTTTTGTATGCGTGTCCGGTCGTACGGCTTGGGCTCCGTGCGACTCGGTCTGTTTTTGCACGCATTGCATCGTACTGCGCGGGTCGGTGTTCGCGGGCACGTTTCGGTCGGGTTGATTCCTGGTGCGTGTCGGTCGGTTCGTTTCGCGTGGTTTTCCGGCCGGATAGCTGTTTTCCGTGTGGTTCGGTCGTTCGGCTTGTGTTCCGTACGAGTCGGTCGTGATTCACATGCATTGCATCGTACTACGCTGGTCGGGCAGCGCCGGTATGTGTCGGTCGGACAATTCTCCCGTACCGAGTCGGTCGGTACGTTTTCCGGCCCGAATCAGAATCGGCCCCATAGTCTGTGATAGTTCCTTGCCCCAATCTCAAAAGTTGGATAATTGTGCCTTAAGGTAACTCACAATTTCAGCTAGGTTGTGGAGGTCAAACATGCAAAAGAGTTGGCCTCTCTGTTCTGCCTTCTGGACAGATGGAGCGATAGCGGTTGTGATAAATGGATCGCATCTGGTTACATTGTGACCTATCTTTGCATTAAGATCCCTTTCCAATGATCACATAAAATTAATTCAAAATGCGACTTGCCCTAATGCGACTAGCCCTATTTCTTAAGATTTCCATAACATGAAATAAGACCTGGATTTGACAACCCAATTTAACCAGAGGATTATAGAAATTAATGAGAAAGCAATGAAACCTCTTCGGGAGCTCTATCCATAATAATTGGATCCCAGGGTGGCTACAAGCAATTGGAATTACCTTGAGCTGCTTTGGAAATTCGGACCCTCGGAAGCCCTGCCCCTAACAGAACAGGTGGTGGATATAGCAACATTCTCAAACCCATTCTAAACAATGTCACCTAGATGCCAGGTTTCCTGTAACATCACAATGTCAAGATATAATTGCACCAGTTCAGATCCAACCATTTTGCGCTTAAACCAGCAATGTTCCAGCATATCAGATGAGTTTGTGTGTCCTTGATTTGCCAAACCTCGTGGGAAATCTCAGCACATACTAAACCTTCCAGGTTACTGTAATCCCTGGTTTGGCCTGCTACTTCTGCAGGCAAGGGGCAGTCACTGGACAGTTATTCTATGTCCTCTAAGACCATTAAAGGAGTAAACCTGTTGATAGTGAGAATACTTGTGAGGGCTATTGATCCAGAATACTGAGGGGGCAGTACAGAACTAATGGTCTGGCAGCAAGAACAATGCCTATTAAACTAGCCCAATTGCAGGATAGTAATGTGTTTATTCTGAAGATTAAACTGGGCATGTTAAGCACTGTGTGAAATCAGCCGGCCAGCTAGATGCGGAGTCCAAAAATTGATCACCACGCAGCCCCCGCTAGACCGTTAGCTTAGGGGGCCAATCCAGTGAACTTACCCAACGAGGAGAATGTTTTTATACTCTGAAAGGCTCAAGGCAGAGTTGCTGATTAGCCAATGGCACACCTCATTTTTCAAATTGCAATGAGTTTCTGTCCTGTCTGCAAGCAGGTATGGGACCTTTGTCTCGACTGCAACATAAAGGCAGTAGTCTAAGATGAAGATGGGTGGAAGTATCCTCTGTTGGGGCAACCCTCTTGTCTTAGTAGCAAGGACAGAGCTTTTGATTTTCGGGGCCTTTTGCTGGAGTTCCCTCCCCCAATAGATGGTATTCTGCCAGCAGGAGCAATTGAATCAATAGATGGGGCAGTCATCACAATAGGTACAGCTCCCTGTGCATAGGTCTTCGTATATTCTGTTGATGCCGGGGCGGTGTTTGAGACCACCACGCCCCCTCCCAGTGGCTTTCAGAAATGTATTGATATGTTCAGTTAACTTTATAATCATTTGTTCCAGACTTCTAATTTTTCCTACCAGGGTGTGACGCCAATATTGAACAGGGCTTTGATCTTCTCAAGAATCCATGCTCAGTTCAAGTTCTTGCCCTCCCCATTATTTTCTCCAGGGCCCGATCATGGTTCAGGTTCAGTGTGACTGGGCACATGTATTGTTTTATTTTTATTTAAGTTCTTAAGGGCCCCAGGTTTCCTCTTGATGGATGGGCATCCTTTGCTAATGTGCAAGGAATGAAGGTCCGTTACTTCTCGTATGGAGGTCGCAGCGCTCCTAGTGAAGTGGCCCTCCACTGAAGCAATTTGGATATTAGTGGCACCAAGATGCTGGGAGGATGAAGTGTGATTGGAGAAGGTCAATGGTTCACCTTTATCCAGGGACAACCGCCTTTCTTCCAGGTCAATTTCTTTGCAGATAACCCAACTGCTCTGGCCAGAAAGGTGGCCAATATGGAACCTGCTGAAGCGGTTGAAGTTATAACTTTGTCCCCACCTTCCGGCAACTTCCATTTCCCCATGGTGCCAAAAAGAACAAACTGGCTTTTATAATATTGAAAAAATACAGCAGGAAAGATAAGCCTTACATAAGATACCAGTCAAGTGACCTCAGCAGAGAAGCCAGATAACCAACTCAAGGGCATGGAATGATACCTTCTCAAGGAGTCCTCTGCATTGCATTGCTGATGGTGGCGACCACAAACCTTCAAAGATGCTTTACTCTCCAGCCAAGAGGACAAACCTCAAATCTCTGGGGATAAAAGCAAGCATCAGAAGAGCAGGTTACTGTAGCAACATCTAGCAGCTCACACCCTGCTAACACCGGACCAGCATACCTAAACAGCCGTCTCTCTTTCCACGCACCCAAAAGACACCTCCGCTCAGCTCGCCCTGGCCACTGTCCCACAGATCCACAAGACCAGAACCAGCGGAAAGTCCTTCTACTTCCTTGCTGCCAAGACCTGGAACACCCTACCCCTACACCTCAGACTATCTCCCACGCTACCCCAGTTCTGGAAGGACCTCAAGACCTGGCTCTTTGAATGACCCCAGCAATTAGATGGCTCTGCTCCCAACCTATCCCCAGCGCCTTGAGACCCTCACTGGTGAGTAGTTGCGCTTTACCAACCCTTGATTGATTGACTGATTGCATCCACAACTCCTTCTCAGCTGGAAGGCAAGCTACTGAATCCAACTCAATTCCTATAAATGAAATGGTGGTCACCAGACCCACCATTTTCTATGGGGCCAGTGGAACCCCCACATCCTGAATGAGCTCCTGAAAACTTACCAGCAGATGCTGGCAGTCCGTGGCACCAGAGTCCGTGACAAAGAAAAAGTTATTGAGATAGTGTGTCACCTTTTCGTGACCAATTACCTGCGTGAAGAGCCACTGTAGAAAAGTGCTGAAGCACTTGAAAAGTGCACATGAAAGCGAGCATCCCATAGGAAATGCTTTGCCCACATACAATGCCACTGAAATTGGATACCCAGCAGTTAAAAATCATCCGGGTGCACAGGGAGGAACGGAAATGCAGATTTTATGTCACACTTTGCCATAAAGACTCCCGGTCCTGCCTGATCCACCATGGCCACAGCCACGTCTACGGTGGAATAAGACACCGATGCTAGATCTTCTCCAATGAAGTCATTGACCAATTGGCCTTCTGGCCAGGACAGTTGCTGAATGCGCCTAAACTGCCCTGCCTCTTAATTGGGCACCACTCCTATCGGGGAAACAATCAATTCCTCCAATGGCCACCTGTCAAAAGGCCCTGCCATCCTCCCTTCCTGCACTTCTTTGCTTAACTTGTTCCACACCACTTGTGGCCAAGTCTGAACTGACCACAAATTCTCCATTAACACCTTACTCTCTGGCCTGTGTACCCCAGCCTGAAACACCATGTAAAAGCTTCCTATAGAATACGCGCATCTTCCTTATTTGGGTAGGATCCAGTCAGTATGTGAGCCTAGCTAACTTAACCAGCGTAAGAGCTTTTCACCTGAGGTCCCTGTGCCCCCCACCCCAGTAACCTCCTGTGTTAGCTGGTCCTGCTCCCTCTGAAATATGTTGTCGTTGTGGGTAGTGACGTCCTTGCCGAGTCCCTGACGTCTCCCCGGTGTTTCCATAGCAGTTCACAAGTGGATGCCTCCCTGAGCACCTGGGGCATTCGTGCCTTAACCTGCAATACTTCCTCCTGCACTTCTCCTTGTTGAAATCCCAACAAGCAACCGGTGTGCCTCCCTGGACCACATACAAATTCCTCACCCTTTCCCGGGTGGGACAGGCCTGAAAGGGCCTATATACTATGGGTAAACCACTCGCTGTATATATGGTCTTTCTAAATTTGGCTCAGCCCATTGTTTGCCGCCATAGGTCTGTATCTAACTTGCCCCATTTTGCTTCATGATCTCATGCCATAAATGCTCTAAACTCATTGTCATACTGGGCCCAAGCATTACCCCCAAAGGAAATCTGTGCCTTACGTATTACATCCATATACTTAAATAAAGCTACACTCCTCTCCGGGTATTTCTCACAGTAAATGCTGGCATATATAAGGAACACCGCCGTCCAATTCTCCATGGTCATGGGTACGCTTGGGTGCTTTGCCAGTTTGTATCCCTCCTCTTTTGAGCCACATACCTTTCCAAATTCTTTCTTTAGTAGATACTATTATATGGGTCCCAGTGGTTTAGTAACTGCCATGTATGGCAGTTTCCTTCTCTTGAACTCTTTACTCTCTTTCCCTTCAGTCTCCGCGGCCTTCCTCTTATCCCCTTGTTTGTCTTCCTCACTGTTAGACCTGGTATCACTGGTGTGGGTTTCCTCTGTATTTTTGCCTTTGCCTCCTGTTATTTTGCTGTGTGTTGGACTTCATTTTGCTGGCGAAGATGCTTTGGGCACTTAGCAACTGCTGTTCAGTGCCAAAGTGCAAGTGCTCCCTTTGTAAATTGTTGTTATGGATTGGTGTTTCCATGATTGGTCTATTTGGTTTACTGTTAAGTCCCTAGTACCGTGCACTGGTTGTGCCCAGGGCCTGTTAACCAAATGCTGCTAATAGGCTTGCAGCACTGATTGTGCCACCTACACAAGCAGCCTTGCAACAAGGTCTCAGGCCTGTCATTCTGGTGCCTGTGTGCAGTCTAGTACTGCCATGTCGACCTGGCAAGTGCACCCACTTGCCAGGCCCTAACCTTCCCTTTTCTTACATGCTAGTCACCCCTAAGGAAGGCCCAAGGTACCCCGGAGGGCAGGGTGCAGTGAATGTGAAAGGTAGGACATGCCCTGATGTGTGTGGCATGTCCTGATAGTGAAATACTGCCAATTTAGTTTTTCACTATTGTAAGGCTATCTGTTCCCATAGGCTAGAGTGGGGAGTTTGCTTATAATATCTTATAAGCAGAACTGCCCATGGGAACAAGATGAGAAAATAAAGTTTGATATGCCTGAACTCAGAATGTTAAAATGCATCTTTTAGTGAGGGTGATTTTTACATTCTGGGTTTGAAAATACCACTTTTAAAAAGTAGGTATTTTCTAGCCTAACCATCCAGTGTGCCTCTGCTAGGATGTATATTGACTGTTTGGCTTTGGAGTGACAGGGGCTAGCATTTAGAGTGGGGGAGGAGATTTCCTTTCACCTTAATGGGCCTGGTCTGCCTTCTGCAATGCTGTCTCCACCTCCTTCCAGGAAGCTGCACCAGAGAGGACAGAACTGGTTTTGGCTGGGCAAAGAGCTTCTATGCCACAGAGAACAAAGGATTTGACTGTATAAAAAGAGGGGCCCAGACGCCAGACTTTTTAGATCACTTCTGGGAATCAAGAGGAACCTTTGCCAAGGAGAAGAGCCTGAGAAGCTGAGGAGGAATACTGCCTCTGTGCTGTTTGCTGTCTGGGGTTGGCCTGCAGTGGCTACTTGCTGCAGAGGAAAGGAGAAGGACTTTGCTGCTTGCTGTGTCCCCTGCTTGAAGAAGATCTCCAAGGTCTTGAATTGAGTTTGCCTCCTGTTCTGAAGTCTCAGGGACACAAAGACTTCACCCCCAGTCCCTCCTGAACTCCTTTGATGGGAGTTCTGACCTGCTGACAGGTGCCTGCCAGTGTTCTGGGCCTCTGGAGGTTGTTTTGGGACTAGAAACTGCAAGAACTGTGCAAATCGACGCATCGCCTATTTTCAACGCATTGCAGCGGTGCGAGAAGAATTTTCCAATGTATCGCCGCTGCTGAAGAATCGACGCAGCACCTGTTCGCGGCTGAAGTGTCTGCTGTGCGACGAATCCTGTGCACCGATCTCCGACATCACCGCACCGATTCTGAAGCAGGCCCGGTTGGAGAAAAACCGACACATTGTACTGGATCGTCACGCATCGCATTGAAGCGCCAAGTCTGTTGCATCGTTGGGGGACGCAGTAAGAAACCGACACATCTCCTCCCCACGCAGTAGGAAGCCGACGCATCACCTCCTCTCCGGTAAGGAACCGACGCATCACCTCCCTGCGCGGCAGTAAGGAACCGATGCATCACCTCCTTCGGAGCAAGGAACCGACGTATCACCTTCCCTGCGACCCTTTCCATATTAAAGTTATTTTTGATTACTGTATTGTGGATTTTTGACCTTTGGTCTTGTTTGGTTTAGATAAAGATTACTTATTTTTCTAAAATGGTGTGGTGTCCATTTGTAGTGTTTTCACTGTATTACTGTATGTGTTCACAAATGCTTTACACACTGCCTCTGAGATAAGCCTGCCTGCTCGTGCCAAGCTGCCAAGGGGGTGAGCAGCGTTTATTTTTGAAGTGTATCCCCCTTACCCTGACTAGGAAGAAGGGTCCCTACTTGGACAAAGGTACCTACCTCTGCCAACTAGAGACCCCCATTTCTAACATTGGTGGTCAGCGGTGAGGATCTGGACTTTCATTTGTGTCTTACATACAGTGATCGGTGTACACTACTAGTATAATGCAGACCATTACGTGACCACATACAATTGGTGGAACATTTTCAGTGGAATTTTTTGCAACTTGAGAAATGCCAATTTTCACCATGAGTAAACCAGCATCACTTGCATCTGTGGATATTGAATTTGAAGAGGATTGGGTCTAAACCTACACTGTGCCACAATTGAAAGCTGTCTGCAAAAAATGTAAAATCTCAGTAAGAGGCCTCACCAGAAAGGAGGAATACCAAAAGACACTGAGGGCCCGGTTGGAATCAAGGAGTGCCAGTGAGTATACCGAGGAGCCTATGGTGGAGGCTGAAAATTTAGATGGGCAGCAGGATGGGCTATTGGGTCTGCCTGGAGGGAAGTTGCCGTCCAGGGGGTAGCAGTGTGTCTTCAAAGAATCTGTTTCCAGAGGAGTTGGAGGACAGGGAGAGAATCAGAGTGCATGAGTTGGAGCATACAAAGCTCAGGCTGGGGAAGGAGTGTGACATGGAGAGTAAGAAATTGGAGTTAGAGAAGCAGAAACTGGCCATGGAAGAGAAAAAGATGCTCTTAGAGCATGAAAGAGGTTTGAGGGAGTTGGACCTGAAAGCAAAAAGTATAGAGTCCAATCCCCATGGTGGCAGCGCACCATCAGTGCCTGGAGAAGGGAGGGTATACATTCCCAAGGAGGTTATTAAGGATTTCATGAAGCATGAGGACATTGGTCAGTGGTTTAAAGCATATGAGGTAGCAATGAGGTCCTACAGAGTCCCTGAGAGAGACTGGGGAGCGGGGTTGTGGAGCCGCTTCCTAACTGAGGGGAGGGAAACTTTGCTAGCATTGCCCACTAAGGATCAGATGTCTTATGCCGCCATGAAGGAAGCCTTAGTAAGGAGGTATGGCTTGACCCCAGAGCTATACAGGCAGAAGTTGAAGGCCTGTAAGAAGCTGGAGTCAAGCACTTGGGTGGAGTGTGTGCCCTATTTTTGCAGAGCGCTGGATGGATGGGTGAAGGGTAGATAGTTAAATGATTTTCAGGGGCTCTATGATTTGGTTGCATGGGAGCACTTGTCAGATAATTATTTTCCAGAGCTATGCCAGCACTTGATTGACAGCAGGCTGACTGACCCCAGGAAGCTTGCTGTGGAGGCGGACCGCTGGGTCAGTACCAGGGTCCAAAAAGGTTGTGTGGGAGACTCCCCAAAGGTGGGCAGGGTCCCCAGCAGAAGAGTGGGGGGACAAGGGTAAACAGAAGGAGTTCCAAAAAGGGTCCCAAAGTAATTCTCAAGGGAACCAAGGGAAAGGTTCCCAGCCTCCCACTGAAAAGAAGCCATGGGTCCCTACAGATAAGCCTCTTCAGAAGGGTCCCAGGGCATGTTATAGTTGTGGTCAGGAGGGTCACTTCCAGGGGGACCCTAAGTTTCCCAAAAAGATTACCACTGCACCCACTAGTGCACCTCCCCGGGAAATGGCTAGTGTAGCCCTGTGGGAGGAGTCGGGTGCCCAAGAGGGGTGGGGACCCGCAGAAATGACCCTGGTCTCTTTAGGAGACAGTGAGATGGTCCCAGGAGCTCATCTGCCTGATAACACTAAGAAGTACAGGCAGTGGTTGACCATCAATGGCCATAGTGTGGAAGCTCTGAGAGACACTGGAGCCAGTGTGACAGCTGTTAGTTGTTGGCTGGTGTCTGAGGAGCAGGTGATCCCCAAAACATTCTACCCAGTAGTTGCAGCTAACAACTCAGAGTGCCTCTGCAAAGTGGCACAGTACCCCTTTGAGTGGGAGGGTCTCAGGTACCTTGAGAGTAGCTGTGAAGCCAGCCATGCCTGTTGACTGTCTGCTAGGCAACAAATTGGAGAGTTCCCCTTAGGAAAAGGTGGAGCGGAAGTCTCATTTAGAGATGTTGGGCCTGCCTGAGTGGGCGTGTGTGACCACTCGGTCTATGGCAGCCAGTAAGGGCATTCAAGAGGACCTGGAGCCTGAAACAATGGCCCAGGTGCCTACCAGAAAGAGAAGAGGCAGGGGGTGCCAGAAATCAGCCCCTGAAGTTCCCACGGACCAGGAGGAAGCAAACCTTGAGGGGGATGCCCTGGAACCTAGAGGGGAGCAAATGGCCGAACTGGGGGATCTGCCTGAGCTGACCCATTGGCAGCAGGAAGGGGGCCCCTCCATGGAGGAATTCTGCCAGGAGCAGCAGAAATGCCCTTCTCTTGTGGGTTTGCAGCAGCAGGCTGCAAACCAGGCAGCAGGTGATCAGTCTGGATCACATTGGATTTACTGGGATAATGGTGTCCTGTATAGTGAGCCTAAGATTGCTGAGCCTGGGTCAACCCGTGTGCTGGTGGTACCCCATCGCTTCCGAGCCTTCCTACTGGGTCTGGCTCATGATGCACCTTTGGCAGGGCATTTGGGGCAAGACAAGACCTTTGAAAGGCTTGTCACCCACTTTTACTGGCCTCAAATGTGTAAGAACTCTGACACACATTGTAGGACTTGCCTGACTTGCCAGGCAAGTGGTAAGAGTGGGAGGAAGTGCAAGGCTCCTCTCCAACCTTTCCCTGTAGTCAGCACCCCCTTTGAGAGGGTGGGTACTGACATTGTGGGGCCTCTGGATCCCAAGACAGCCATGGGCAACAGGTTCATCCTGGTATTGGTGGACCATGCCACCCGGTACCCGGAAGCCATCCCTCTCCGGACTGCGACGGCCCCTGTGGTGGGTCGTGCATTGCTGGGGATTTTCTCCCGTGTGGGGTTCCCCCGAGAGGTGGTATCTGACCAGGGTATCAACTTCATATCTAAGTATATGAAGTCCCTGTGGCAGGAGTGCAGTGTTACCTACAAGTTCACCACTCCTTACCACCCCCAAGGTAATGGGCTGGTTGAGAGATTCAACCGGATCCTGAAGGGCATGATTATGGGTCTTAGTGAACCCATGAGGCGTAAGTAAGACGTCCTCTTACCATGCCTGTTGTTTGCTTACAAGGAGGTACCGCAGAAGTCCTTAGGGTTCAGTCCTTTTGAGCTCCTGTATGGCCATAATGTAAGAGGAACTCTAAGTCTGGTCAAAGAAGACTGGGAGAAAGCTCCCAGTAAACCTCAACAGGATGTATATAGCTACATCCTGACCTTCAGGAACCAGACTAAGCGCTTCATGCAACTCGCTCAGGCGAATCTGGAAACCAGCCAGGAAGAGATGAAACTGTGGTATGATTAACCCCGGGCAGGGACCTCCACTCCGCCCGCGGAGTGTGCGGAGATTTGCCTACTCTGCGTTCCGCGGAGAACGCGGAGTAGGCAAATCTCCACACACTCCGCGGCGGAGCAGAGTTGGCAGCCCCCGCCTCCCACCCCCATTAACAATTGCTTAAAACTGAAATAAAACTACTTTTAAAGTAAATAAAAACCACTTACCTTGGCTGCGGCGTCTGGGCTGCTCTCCTCCTCTTCTCACAAGAACATGCGCATGCGCGGGCGAGCGCGCATGCGCAGTTTTCCCAGAGACCGCGATGAAGAGGAGGAGAGCAGCCCGGGGACGCCGCAGCCAAGGTAAGTGGTTTTTATTCACTTTAAAAGTAGCTTTATTTCAGTTTTAAGCAATTGTTAATAGGGGGGGTGGGAGGCGGGTGGCGTAGCGGAGCTCCACGGAGTTTGTTCTCAACTCCATGGCCCTCCGCGTAGCCCGGCTATGCCCACTACGCCTGGGGTTAGGTATGATCAGAATGCCACTCTGATAGAGTGTCAGCCTGGCCAGAAAATGTGGGTCATGGCGCCTTGTGCGCTACAAGATAAGTGGACTGAACCATTTGAGGTGGTGGAGCGCAAGAGTAACGTCACCTACCTGGTGGACTTGCAGTCTCCAAGGAATCTTTGTGGGTCCTGCATGTGAACCGCCTTAAGCCCCACTTGGAGAGGTCCGAAATGGGCATGCTCCTGGCAACAGATGCTGGAATAAAAGAGGAAACTGAGCCTCTTCCTGACCTCCTGTCTGCTAAGGAGCATGATGGGTCAGTGAACCCTCTCCCCCGCCCTGACTCCTGAACAGTAGAGTGACTGCCGCCAATTGTTGGGACAGTTTGCTGCTCTGTTCTCCCGGACGCCTGGTGTCACTCAGTGGTGTGTCCATGATGTTGACAGTGGGGACAGTCCTCCTGTGAAGCACACAATTTACAGAGTGACTGACAGGGTCAAGGCTTGCATCAAGGAGGAGGTCTCCAAGATGTTAGCGCTAGGGGTGATTGAGCCCTCAAACAGCCCTTGGGCCAGCCCAGTGGTCTTGGTCCCAAAGGCTGCCGCACCCGATGCCATGCCAGAGCTCCGGTTCTGTGTGGACTACCGAGGGCTCAATTCAGTCACCAGGACTGATGCACACCCCATCCCCAGAGCTGATGAGCCCATTGATCGGTTGGGAGCTGCCCAGTACCTCAGTACGTTTGACTTAACATCTGGGTACTGGCAGATTGCCTTAACTTTCAGAGGTTGGTCAACCAGGTGTTGGCTGGACTGGAGGATTTCAGTGCCGCCTACCTGACTGACATCGCAGTGTTCAGTGCCACTTGAGAGGAACATCTGCACCACCTCTGGGGAGTGTTGAAGGCTCTGCAGAGGGCAGGCCTCATAATCAAGGCAAGCAAGTGCCAGATCGGGCAGGGTTTGGTGGTGTACTTGGGACACTAGGTAGGGAGCAGCCAGGTGGTGCCCCTACAGCCCAAGATTGATACCATTCTGGCTTGGGAACCCCCCAAGACCCAGACAGAGGTGAGAGCCTTCTTAGGACTCACTGGGTATTACAGGAGATTCGTCAAGGGTTACAGCTCCACTGTTGCCCCCTTGACAGAGCTGAGTTCCAGGAAGCAGCCCAGGAAGGTGAACTGGACTGACGCCTGGGAAAAAGCTTTGATGCCCTGAAATCTGCCATGTGCACGGCGCCCGTGCTCAAGCACCCAACTTCTCACAGGATTTTGTGGTGCAGACAGATGCTTCAGAGCATGGTGTGGGGGCTGTGCTCTCACAGCTAAATGAGGAGGGTCTAGACCAACCTCTAGCCTTCATTAGCAGGAGGTTACTTCCACAGGAACAGAGGTGGAGCGCGATTGAGCGTGAGGCTTTTGCTGTGGTCTGGGCGCTGAAGAAGCTGAGGCCCTACTTGTTTGGGACTCACTTCTGGGTTCAGACCAATCACAGGCCCCTCAGATGGTTGATGCAGATGAGGGGTGAGAATCCAAAGCTGTTGAGGTGGTCCATTTCCCTACAGGGAATGGACTTCACGGTGGAACACCACCCTGGTACAGAATTGTAGGAATTGAAAATTATTCTGCACCTACTGTCTTGTTGTGTGTCATGTTAAGTTAGCATCCATGGCCCCATTTTAGCTTTATAGCCGCCATCTTGTATGAAGATCGAAACTAACTTTGGAACCCCTTTTGCTTGTCTCAGCAGAAAGCAGCTCCAGTATTGTCTTATGTTTCTCAAGGCTAAGCTTCGTTGTCCTAATGAATGTATTCAATGTATCTTCTCATACCAATCTTGCTTGATAGGCTTGTTCTCATGCTCTACAGTGGCAGGCACGGTTGGGGCGGCCTTGGAGCTGAGATAATGTGTACCCGATCCCAGGAGTGTAGCTCATCTCAGCAGTGCCTCCATTGTTAACCTGCTCTAACCGGAATTTTCCAGTAGAAGGCGGGTCCTGTGAGTGATCGAAATGTATAACTTAGTGTGTATTGCTGTTGGGGGTCAGTCCCTTGGCAGCTGATTAGGGTGGCTGGTCAGACTGGACTCCGCTGCAGCACAATTGACTAATAAACTACTTGGTTGGCATTCTCTACTGCCTGATCGACTCTTCTATATTGGGAAGGCAAGAGGTGGTCGTGAGTGACCCTAGTGGCCCTTTTCGGGTCACTTCCTTCAGTTGGCGCCTGAACAGGGACCCTATCGGGCTGACCCATCTCGCCCGTAATCTGGTGTGGAGGTCGGGGTCGCGTCCGGTCGGATGGGCAGATCGGGGATCCCCACATGATAGAGCTCAGTTCTCGCAGCTGCCCCGCCTGTCTGATCGGGTGGCGCCTCGTCTAGTGGTCATCCCGGCTGGGGTCCTGAAAGGTGAAACCCTTGGATTTGACCGTTTGGTCCGAAGAGTCGGCAGTGGAGAATAATCTTTGTTTGACCTGTGTGCACCAGGTGAGTTTGTCTTGATTCTTGGTAAATATGGCACCATCTTAGCTGTTTGAACTTGGTAGGTCTGCGGACCGCTTAGAGACACAGGGTGTCTGCGGATACCCCTGCCAGGCAACTGAGTGAATTTGGCTTACTTTTGAAAATGTCTGGGGCTTGAGCCTGTCTCTCTTTGGTGCAGTTTGTGGACTGTCTTTGGAACATGCGCTTGAATTTGTTTGGGTTCTTTGTGAACATGGTGCACCGTTAGTTTGACTTTGGTACGATCTGAGGATCGTTTTGGACTAAGCGCTTAGATTATTTGAACTTTTGTATTTGATACCAATACTTTGTTGGAAGGGGTCTGTTGACCTGCTTTGGAAGAGCGGTTTGTGAGATATTTGGTTGAGCGCGCTGTGTGTGTGTGTGTGTAGAGGTAAGAATGCCTTGCTTTAGCAAGTTGTGCTGTGTGGGATACCGTTGTCGTTCTGCTGATGCTCGATTGGAAGAGAAACAGCCTGCGCCCGCAGAGGGCACACCGAATTATGACATGTATATTAAGCATGGCCTTGGCCCTATTATGTTTAGTACACTATGGCACAAATATACTAGGGACAATGCCGAGTTGCAGTGGCCACTGACAGGTACTTTCGATGACCAAAAACTGAATTACTTGCAAGATAAATTGTTCGCAAAAAGGAGTAGACAGTTGATGTTTGATTATCTTCAAGTATGGCAGCGGGAGGCCAAACAAAGACGAATGAGAGCAGAAAAGGAGGCCAGAAAAGAAAAGACGATGACATTGACCCAGAAAGCAGTAGCTTATGATAGACAGAAAATAGAGAAAGGAATAGAGTGTGCAGACAGGAGGTTTAGGTTACAATTTAGTAAGTCTTATGTTTCTAGGGAAGAAGATGACCAGTTTGTGGAAGAACTGTTGAAGGCTCGGCCTCCGCCACCATATGCCCCACACAAAATATATCCTGCTATCCCCGTGTCTCAGCCCTCTGCCCCACCTCCTGTCTCTGTAGCCCCCGTTTCTGTCACCAGTGGCCAGAACGGGTTGGTCACCACCTCCCCTCGTCTGTCCCAGTTTCGTTACCTGCAGTAACTGCAACTGCAAGTCTCCCGGCCACATCCATTGCCTCAGCATCACCCTCTCCGGCCCTTTTGCCCGCTTTGCACCCTCTGATCTCATTGTTGCCAGTTTCGTCCGTTATTGCCTCTCCCTCTAGCGTCCCTAACACCATCCGCAACACCTTCGCTAAACATAAATACGCCAGTGCGTGGATTGGGCAGTGGGGAATGGGCTGCTGCGAAGGAGAAACTGGGACGCGTGTTGATACGATCTGATGTGGGAGACGAAGAGAAGAAGTTGGTAGCTAATCAGGCGGCCCAATGGGCTCCCTAGCCCAATTTACAGTACAGAGGATGTGTGGCTGTGTTGAAGGACTATGAGCCCTTCCTACAGCAGCATGCTCTTTGGCACATGTCAGCAACTCTGATTGGATTGTGGGAGCAATGCTTCGGCTGCGTAGCACCTCAGACCATTTACGATATTAGGGCCCGTGTGTATACATCCGGTATGGAGCCAGACCAGGTTTTCGGTAGTGTTGCTGTGTTAATTGGCTATCGCGGACGGCTGGGGCAGAAGAGCCCCACGGTGATTACCCAATTCCCTATGAGGGAAGTGCATCCTCTGTACCACCCTGAGGTGCCCGAGTTAAGCAATGTGCAGGATGTGGTCGTGCGGCAACGGGTTGAGGGCCGTTTTCAGGAGCAGTGGGTTTACACTCCGTGGAAGAGGAGTGAGGTCTTGTCTTTTAGGAGTCAGTTGCCCGACCCTAGGAAAAATCCCACCTCTTACTATAAGGAATTGACAGAAGCAGCTTCCTCGACCGTTATGACATTGGCAGACATTGAGTTGTTCTTTGGGTTATTAGTGCCAGTTGACATTTGGCGGCAGGTGCATAAGCAGGACCACGCTGCGGAGTTGGGTGGTACTTGGGAGGAGATTAGGGCGTGGGACAAGGAGAGGAAGCCTGGCGAGAAGCCCAAGGCTGAGATACTTGCTCTACCAGGTAGAATTATTACGTATATGCACTCCCTTATTCCCCCTAGAAGAGTAGATTGGGACAAGTTAGTGGCATGTCGACAGAAGAAAGATGAAAGTGTATCGGACTTCTTCACCAGGTTTGAGGGAGTGTTTCTGGATTTTAGCGGCCAAGATTTGTCGGTGGAGAGAGGTGTCCGACTGTTCGTTAACAGGTTTGTTACCAACCTGCTTCCAGAGATGGCGACTAGGTTGCAGGCTTCAGAGAGCACGTGGACTACCTCCTCCCCTCAGTGATATTGAGTATGGCACAGTATTATGAGCATCGAGAAAATGAGGAGAAGGAGAAGGTTGAGAAAAAAACAAGGAGTTGAAGACGAAGGTGTTAATGCAGCAGGTATCTAGGGGGAACGGAAGGGCACGTGGCATTGGTCCGGCCCGGCCCGGCAGTCACCCCACGCGAGCGGAAAAGCTGCCCCTGTGGGACCGAATCAGTGTGCATATTGCAGGGAAGAGGGTCATTGGTGTAGCGAGTGTCCGGTGCTATTGCAGAAGGTTGCGGTTCCTAGAGGACGGGGTTCCAGGGGAAGGAGACGTGGAAGAGGGGGACAGGACAGAGATCAGGAGGGCGAGACAGCTCCAGGTCGCTCTGACCAGAATTATTTCGATGACCCTAAGGGGAGACAGTATCATCATGATGACTATGATTTGGAGGATGTGACTGGGTTGTCTCACAGCTAGGACAGCCGGAGGCAGGGTGAGGAACCAGTGCAGATACCTGTAGATCAACGCTGACCCTATGTTACTGCTGATTTGCAGGGATCGCCGAAGGAATTTTTGGTGGATACAGGTGTGATGAATAGCTCTGTTTCTGATTCGTTGGTCCCGGGGCAGCCCTGTCTGGCCAAAATACTGTTTCAGTAGGCTTTTATGGTGTGCCAGTTGTAAGCCCCATTTCCAAGCCCCTTGCCCTGACCATTGGTCCCTTCACTGTTGATTCGAAATTTTTGCTGACATCTAATTCCGGAGAGAATTTGATGGGATTGGATCTATTGAAGAGGTTGTGCGCTACAATTTACTGTTCTCCGGAGCGAGTACACGTGACGATGGGGCCTTCCGTGGTAAGTGCGAAACAACATTTGTCAAGGGAGGCCCCACTTCCTGTTGAGTTCCAGGATGTACCGCCTACGTTGTGGGCGACAGGTGACATGGATATAGGGTTGTTGCAGATACCACCAGTTTCCATTCGGGTTAAGGATAATGCGGTTTTGCCTCGTATCCCTCAGTATAAGATACCACAAGCAGGGGAACGAGCCTTGTTGCAGATTATACAGGATTTGATTAAGTCAGGAGTGGTGGAGGAGACGACTGCGAATGCGTGTAACAGCCCTATCCTTCCTATTCTTAAGAGGGTGCCTACAGGCTCCCCGGATGATCATCCAGATGTATATTGCTTTGTGATTGACCTGCGTGCAGTAAACAAAATAGTGGTTCCTCAGTTCCCCATGGTCCCCGACATTACAACGCTTCTGACAATGATTCCTTCCTCCGCCAAATTCTTCTCAGTCATTGATTTGAAAAATGCATTCTTTAGCATACCTATTCACCAGGATAGTCGGTATCTCTTTGGATTTGCCCTGGCTGGTCGAAGCTTTAGATTCTGTCGGGCTCCTCAAGGCTATAAAGAGAGTCCCAGTATATATAGTCAAGCCCTAAAAGGTCAATTGGATTCCCTTACGCTTCCTCCAGGTAATGTATTGCTGCAGTACGTAGATGACCTCCTGATTGCCTCCGACACAGAAGACGGTTGCAAGGCTGCAACAGTTAAATTGCTGCTACATTTGGCCAAGAATGGACATAAAGTGTCCCTTTCCAAATTCCAATATTGTCAACAGGAGGTCATCTACTTAGGCCACCTCCTGTCGAAGGAGGCTAACACCTGAGCGAATTAGTGCCATTGTCAAGATGCCCATCCCTGAGACACAAAGGGAGGTGCGAGCCTTCATAGGCATTACTTCGTATTGTCGTAACTGGATACCCAACTACTCATTACTAACAAAGCCACTGCTCCATCTAGTCACTAAAGATGTGCATGAACCCTTGCCTTGGACGCCTGAATGTCAGCATGCTTTTGAGCAATTGACGATTGCGCTTTGCTCTGCGCCCGTGCTTGGCACTCCTGACTACTAGAAGCCGTTTGTGCTCTATGTGCATGAGAAAGCTGGCTGCGCGCTCTCTGTCTTAACACAGGCCTTTGGAGGTAAGCAGAGGCCGTGTGCTTATTTTTCTGCTCTGCTTGACAACATCGCCAGAGCCCTCCCGAGCTGTCTGAGAGCTGCGCTGCTGTGGCAGTCTCTATCCGACAATCGGCAGGGCTTGTTCTTGATACTGACCTCACAGTCATGGTACCTCATGCTGTGGATACATTATTGAATAAGACAAAGACGCAGCACCTTACTAGTGCGCGTCTGACCGGCTATGAAATGACCCTCTTTGCACCACACGTCACTATCAAGAGATGTGCCACCCTGAACCTAGCCACTTTACTACCCTCCCTTCGGACAGAGCGGGAACAGACATACATGATTGTATGCTCCGAACGGAGGAGGAGACGAAGGGACGGGTAGACCTGACTGATGTTCCCTTATCTGAACCCCAAGGTGAACTATATGTCGATGGCTCTTGTTTCAAATTACCGGATGGCACTACAACAGCTGCTTATGCTATCATGACACTGCGCACAGTAGTTGAGACATCTTGAGTTCCCTACCAGTCGGCACAAGCTGCGGAACTGGTTGCCCTCCTTCGTGCCTGCGAGTTGAGCGAGGGACTGACTGTCAATATTTATACTGACAGCCAGTACGCATTTGGAGTCGCCCATAATTTTGGGCGACTCTGGGTGGAGAGAGGGTTTTTGACATCCCATGGCTCATGAATACAACATGGTCCTTTGATACACAGACTTTTGTCTGCTTTGGCACTCCCCGAGAGGTTGGCGATAGTGAAGTGTAGGGCTCACAAAGCAATAACTGATGATGTGGGGAGGGGAAATGCGTTTGCAGATCAGACAGCAAAGGAGACAGCTCGTACGAGAATGAAAAGGATGTTTGTGGCAGGTCCTGCTAGATGGGTTCCCGATGCTACTATGTTTGAAGACACCCTAGACAATGTTAAGGAGATACAGAGTGAGGCAACAATGGAGGAATTAGCGGTTTGGCAAGAGAATACAGCGCGTCTAGATGATGATGGGTGCTGGACGGATAAATCCGGAAAGAAAAGATGGAAGTTACCAGATGCGTATGTTCTTCCTGTAGTCACCATGGCCCATGGCCCTGCACATATTAGCGCAAAGGGCATCTGCAAACTACTAGACCCTGTATGGCAGAGTGACAAGATACCCAAGACAGCTGCTCATTTGGTGAAATACTGCATGGTGTGCATGATGCATAACCCTGGAAAGGGTGTCCCTACACCCCTGGCAATTTCAGCACCACCTTCCTTCCCCTTTGAAGTCCTGCAAATGGATTTCATTGAGATGGAACGGGTCAATAACTTGAAATACGTCCTGGTGGTTGTCTGTGCGTTCAGTAAATGGGTTGAGGCATATCCAACTTAAAGAAGAAGTGGAGAAGTGTGGCTCAATGGTTAGAGCGGCAGACCCTGATGCAGAGATCTGGCCCGGGACCAGGGTTCAATTCCCGCCTCGGCGGGTCTTGGGCTCAATTTCCTCGGACCTGATAATTCTCGCCTCGGTGCCTATTCTAATCATGGGGTCCCACTCTGCAACTCTGGGCAATAGCTTGCTTAATCTCCACAACGGCCCCAACAGCGCTGGGATGCTCTGGCTTCACCCTGGGGGTGCCCAGGAGTGGACATTTCACAGGGAAAAGCCAGGAAGGGTTCCACAGCGGTATGCGTATAGCGCCTGGACACCCCTTTGGGGGTATGGGTGCGCTTTACAAGTACAAATTTCATTTCATTCATTCATTCAAAGAGAATACAGCCCTAGCGACGGCAAAAGCACTACTCAAAGAGTTTTTCCTCGCTTCGGCTTGCCCCGTTTGATTTGGAGTGACAACGGCAGTCACTTCAACTCTAAAGTGATAGAACTGGTGTGCGATAGTCTACACATCAGGCAAAAGTTCCATGCTGCGAACCACCCTCAGTCAGCAGGTTTGGTTGAGAAGTACAATGGCACTCTCAAACTAAAAATGGCAAAAATACAAGAGAGCACAGGATTGAAGTGGCCAGATGCTTTACCATTAGCCCTTTTGTCTACGAGAACTACCGCTCATTCCAGAACAGGGTTGTCACCTTACGAGGTCGTGTTTGGCTGCCCCGCAAATGTCTGGGGCGTCCCGCGGCCTCGTCGCTTCTCCGAGATAGACTACCCCCTTTTAATGGATTACCTTTACCAGTTAACTGAAAGTTTGCATTCTATTCACCAACAGATCCATGAGAGCCTGCCGCTGGCACCAGAGGGGCCTGGACACAGCATTCGGCCTGGCGATTTCATCCTCGTAGTGGAAGAAGAGCCTGGAGCCCCGCTGGAAGGGACCTATTCAGGTCCTCCTCGCTACGAGGACCGCAGTAAAAGTCGCCGGTCGAAAGAACTGGATCCATTGTCAGCAGTGCCGCAAGGTACCCCTACCTTTACCCTATGACCAGTGGGTAAAGGATGGAGTAGGGGATTGTGAATTTGAAAAGGTCCCAGCATTCGTTCCCTTTTCCGACGCCAAGCTGGCATGGACCCAGACGGAGGAGGAGAACTACGCCATTTTCAATGAGGCAGTTCCCACTGAAATAAAGGCTACCAAGAATTTTTTATCCTACTAGCCCACCAATGCTTGAGCTCCAGTCACCTGGCCCCTCTGAGTTTCAGCCCCTGTTTGCAGATGACTTCGTGCCTGGAGTAACTAGGTACAATTTACGCCCTCGACGAAAGGACAGTTCCCCGAAGGGAAAGTTAGACTAGTAGGGAAGGACTGTGAGAATAGGGAACAGGGCGAAAAGTACCTTGCCTGTGGTACCAACTTTAGTCGAGGGAAAGGGAGATTGGTGCATTGCCCAAACTGAGAACAGCATA